>JAUCBN010000033.1:15293333-16614166 GCA_035048815.1 Abelmoschus esculentus
ATAAATATTTAAAAATAAGGGATAAATTCATAAAAAAAATAATTTTTAAAATGATTTAAATAGATGGACAAAAGTAAAAAAAAAATCTTCGAAGGTGAGAGATTGACCCTTCCTATCCCATGTAGTTTCGTCCATGTTTAAAATATTGAGTATAAGATATATTTTTAAGGTGTAAAGTTTAACATTTAAAATTTAAGATTATAAATTATAATTTAATTGTTTAATGATAGAACGCAAAAAAAAACTAAAAAATAGAAGATTTTTGTCCCGAATCGATTACTATAATTTCTTAGTTTCGTTAAAAAAAAATTTCATTGAACTTTTTTAATTGATTTTTATAAATAGGAACTTATCACAAAGAATACAATTAAATAAAAATTCAAGTCAATTTGATATTATTTTTAAAATATACGAAAAAAATTGATTTTGAAATCTAATTTTTAAAAAATTATTTTTAGATTATTTAGTTAAAATAAGAGTATCTGGAATTAATATTAAAAAGTATCTGTAAAATTATTTTAAACATTTATTTTTAAGACGAGGAAACATGTGTAATTTTACTTCAAAATATTTTAAAAAAATTGAAAACTAAAAATTTTAGTTTTTGAAATTTACTTTTAAAAACAAACTAAAAATCAATTTAAAAAAATATCTGCTTTTTTATCTCAAACCAGGTTTTAAAATCAAACGCTAGTCAAAAAATCAATTTTGTGTGACGTAAATAAATTGTATTAAAATATATTATCAATTTATTAATTAATAATTTGAAAATTTAAATATACTAATCTTATTAATTTTATCAACGTGTTATCATAAGGTGCAAATCGTCTATTCCTTCCCCATGCCTCCATTTATGTCTATACTTTAAATTAGAGGTTTAAGGTTTTAATTTAGTGGTTTTGATTAGGGTTTAGGGAATTAGAGGTATGATGTATTTTTTGGGTATAGGATTTAGGGTTTAGAAAATAAGGATTCGGGTTTAAAGTTTAATTTTTAATAAATTTTCAAAGGGCATAAAAGAAGATACAGAAAAGAGACAAAAGATTTTTGTTCGTTATCATAAATCGACTTTCCTATACATTATTAAAGTTATTTGCACTTTTGGTGTAAATAATAAAGGTAGGCCTTTAATAAAAATTTATTATGGTTGGTTAAAAAATTAGTAGTAACAATTAATGTATATCAATAGGGCATGTACCAAATCCATCATATATTCAATGCATAACGTGACTTAGGTTTTAGGTCCCCACCTTTCCTTTCCCTTTACACACCTCAAGGAACAAAGAAAAATGGTGGCACATGCACACTCATTATTGTTACAGAAACATTACAGATAATAAGAAATTAAAACATTTTATTGCGAAATCGGAGGTGAGAGATATTAACCGAATATTTGATTGTCGTCGTGTCGAATTAAGACTTTCTGAAGCCCAACATAAGGAGAATTAATCCGAAGTAGTTGAATCCGTAAGCTAATTTGATGAACATAAACTTGAAATTAGTCCATGGAGGATACCTTGGTTCGAGTTCAGGGTAGAAGGCTCTATGCAGGACAGATTTCTCATGGCTGAATGTGTCGAATGAGTACTTCCCATGGTACCTTCCGAATCCACTCTGTCCTACACCTCCGAATGGTAGGGAATCACATAGAAACTGGACACACACACATTGACAGGTCATGAAATTCATAGCCAAGGTGTTGATATGATAAGTATATATGTGCTTACAATTTTATATTCGAACTAACGTTTAATAATTAAGTAGACGGCGATCGTATGATACCTGAACCATGGAATCATTGAATGTGACGGATCCTGATGAAGTTTCGGATAAAATCCGTTTCTTGAAGGCTTCATCCTCAGTAAAAGCATAGATAACAAGAGGGTTTGGCTTGGAGTTGATGAATTCGATGCTTTCTTCGATGTTCTTCAGCTATACAACAATGGTGGTTTGCCTTAGAACAAACATACATCTAGGGGTGTTCATGGTTAACCGAAGTGCTACGATGGCCAACTTGTTGTAAGTTATGTTCTTAGTGTAATTTGGTTAACCATGAACACCTCGAATCTGAGATCATTCTGCAGAGGGAATTAACAAGACAAAGTTGAGAATCTCTTACAGTGATTATTGGAAGAAATGGTCCGAATATTTCTTCATTCATGATCTCAGAATCAAGTGGTGCATCTAATAAGATTGTTGGCTCAATAACACTGAAAAGTGATGAAAACAACATGAAATGAGAATAAATGGGTTGAAATCCCAATGAGGTAAAAGAATGACGTTGAGAAGAAATTACAGTTTTTCTTCATCAACTGAACCACCATAAACAACTGAGGATGCAACATGAGGATCTTTGAGGAGATTAACCAATCTATGGAACTGGTGCTTGTTAACAATTCTGGAGATGCTTTTCAACTCTTTGAGGTTATCACCATAAAATCTCTTGATATACTTCTTTAATAACTCAATCTGAAACCAGAAAGAAAAAGAAGAAAATCCATGAATCCAAATTGAAACTCTAATAGTCTAGTCCCCTGTTCCAGTAAAATTTTCGTAGTTAATACTACCAGAGTGGAAGCTAACTTCTCTTCCACAAGAACATAATCTATTGCAATGCAAGCTTGTCCAGTGCAAGGCCCCCACTTCCCCCCTACAATTCTTTTAGCAGTCACCTTCATACCACAAAGAAAATTACACCATCAAATCATTAATCCTATATATATGTATGTATATGTATATGTTCATATATAATGTGTAAAAAGGAAACCTTTGCTTTTGAAGGGTTGGAGAGGGTGTTATCCACAATGCCAGGGCATTTTCCCCCAAGCTCTAGAGTAACAGGAGTCAAATGCTTTGCAGCTGCAGTCATAACCAAGCGGCCAACTCGTGGACTCCCTGCAGATCAATGGAAAGCAGAAATATTTGTGAACTCCGATCACCGGAACTGTTGGGATGTTTTTAAATTGTGTGGGTGGGGGTGTGGAAGTTATTACCGGTGAAGAATATTTTGTCCCATTTCAGCTGAAGTAGTCGTTCACCAACATCTGCTCCACCACCAATGACCTTAATGGCTTTGTTGTCCAAGTATTGAGGAATGGTCTGAAGGAGAAAAGACAAGCATGCCGGGGCCAGTTCTGATGGTTTTAATAGCACTGTGTTTCCCGCAGATATTGCCCCGACCAATGGATCCAATGCCAGAGCTGTAGTAGGAACAACATATTTATGAGGGGAGGAGGGACCCTGGGCATTTCATCATCCGCATGGAGTGCAAATGTACAACATCAAAACTTAAAAAACATTAACAGAAACTCACTGAATGGGAAATTCCAAGATGAAAAAATGAGAACAATACCGAGAGGTTCAGGCATCACTTCTGCTTTTGCAGGAAAGAAAAGCAACGGCAATTCACCCTGGACCACCATAAACAAACACAAGTAACACCAGTAAAAATAGTAAGAAAAAGGTAAGAAGAAGAAGAAGAATCACAGTTGCAGTAAAACCTTCTTAGGGGCCACCCATTTGTCGAGGCAGCTCAAACTATAGGAGGCTGATTTCTTTATAACCCCTATCTGCATGGAGTTATATACAGCAATCAAAAACTCAAAACCAACATATATATATATAGCTAGCTCATCACCTCATCTCTGTATGATTCAACTCGAGTCTTTCCCAGGTCTTGATCCAAAGCATTGAAAATGGATTCCTCGTTTTCATTGACGAGGTCAAGTAAAGCCTTGAGCTGTTTCTTCCTCCATGAAACACTTTTAGTTGTTCCGCTTCTGAAAGTTTCCCTTAGCTCGGTTATGGTTTCCTCCATTGAAGCTTTCGCCTTTGGTTCTGCTGGTTTGAAGTGGAAGCATATAAAAATGCCAAGACTTGAATGTGTATTCAGTTGGTACTCATCTCCATCCTTCTTTAAAGCTCTTTAATGCAGTTGCAGGCTTGCAGCTACCGAAAGTGAGAGAGACGAGTTGGGAATTACCGTGTGGGGGGGCAGACAATAAACATGGTTCAAGTTACTGACGTTACGTAACCATAACGATGGTTTCGAACGTTTGTTTATAACTTTGAGAATGCGGATGTAATTTGATATGCGGACGAGAAATTATTACAGCAATACATTCTATCACTTAGTATATAATCTCTAACCAATTAAATTAAGATACATGATATATTTTTTACATCATATTTATATATAAGCATTATTTAAATCATCTAATTTAATGTCTTTGATTTTTAAAAAAAGAAAAAAAATATTACCAAAAATTTTTTGTGTCATCTTTCTCTTTGTTCTTTAAAATTCTTCTAATTAATTTTTTATATAGATTTGGAGTTTAGGGTTTAGAGTTAGGGATTGGGTGTTTAGGGTTTAGGATTTATGTGGTTTAAGGTTTATGGTTAGAGTTAAGGTTTAGGGTTTAGGGTTTAGGGTTTAGGGTTAGGGTTATTGTTTAGGGTTTATATGGTTCAGGGGTTAGGGGTTAGGGTTTGGATTAGGACCAGGGGTTATAAAAAATTAATTAAAAAAATTGAATAATAAAGAGAAAGAAAACATAAAAAATCTTTAATAATATTTTTTCCTTTTTTAAATCAAATGCATTAAAGTGGATGATTTGGATGATGCTTATGTGTGAATATGATATGGAAAAATATATTATATATCTTAATTTTATTGGTTGGGACCATATCGTAGGTGATGGAACGGATCCCTGTAATAATTTCTCCACGATGACATTGAAAATTGTTATAATGTAATTTTTATATAATATATATTTTTTTGAACAAGCTAATAATGATTACAGTAATATCTATTCTGTAATATAATTTTCATCATTTGACATTGATCGTTCAATTACTCTGTTGATAACGTTGGTGCTAGAACCCATGACCTCTAAATACAACAATCGTTTCGTTAACAGTAGTATATGTTCTACAATATTTTTAATATTGTTTATAAGCTAATATTAAATAATCAAATTATAATGTTATGAGAAAGAATAATCTTGTGATAATTAGTACCAGACTAATTCTTTGATTACTTGATTTTACGTCGAGTAGAGTATGTAAAAAGAGCAACCCTGACAAAAACCCATCACGAGTATGTTCGATTCGTGACGAAAGCGTCACGAGATTAAATGAGAAAAATGTCACGATTGAAAAATTTCGATGATATTAATCTTATATCAAAAAAATCTTTAGATATATGAACGTTGGCGATGTTATACATTTGGGGATAAAAATAATAACTACAAGTAATAAACTCTAATTCTAAATTTTAAATATTAAATTTTCTATCTTAAAAATATAACCTATACTCAATACTCTAAATTTAATATAATAAGATTAAGAAAAAACTCAACCATCGGTTTTATACAATTAAAAAATAAAAATATATAAATAAATTATACTTGGAATGCTGAGCCGCGTAGGCATAAATGTTGATGGTGGATAGGATTAGGATATATATTAAAAAGGATATGATGTTTATAATAAAATAGAAAGGAGGTCGAAGAATATCCATATCTTATTAAAAATAAAATATCACTATTTAAGACAGGAGCGGGAAAGATGAACAATTTCTCGTCTGCCGGCAACTGAAAGTACCAAGATCTTCGCTGTGCCCTGTGTATTTCTCACGTAGCTTATCGAGTAAGTCGGTCACGAGTTAGATAATGTTCGATTTATATTCGTTAAAAAATTTTATTGTTAGATTTGATTCGTCACTCGTTAAATTTATTAAAATTCTGTTCAACTCATATTTATTAAAATATTTTGTTGCTCAACTCGGTTTGTTGTTTGTTAAACTCACTAAAAAAATTTACTTTATTTTTTTTAACTAAAAGCAAAATTTAATAATATAATATGAGGCTTAATATTAATATAAATTTATAAAATTAAATAAAAAAATCAAAATAGTGTATAAAACACTTTTTAAAATCTAAATTTTAAACTAACAATCCATAAATACATCAAACTAGCATATTAAAATTAAAGTAATAACTCATAAATTAATAATTATTATTTAGATTTACTTTTTGAATAAAATAATTTTAAAGTAATCACTAAAAAATACTTTAAAATTTTAATGAGTTGCTCGTAAACCGAGTTGAGTTATATTTTGTTCTATTCAACTCGTTAAAGTCTCAAATCGAATTAATTAAAATCAAATATTTTTAAATTTTAATCAAATTAAATTCAAATAGTTCACGAGTAGCTACTTAACTCATTAATCACCCCTAATCTTTCTCATTCTAGACAAAGTGAAAGTGTGTTGAATTTTTAATTTTTCCCCTATAAACGACATAAATAAATAAGACACTTGTTGTTGTTGGACACACACCTTACAATTTTGTTGATATAAAGGAAGTATTCCAACCCACATGACACATAAATGTCTTGTAAGTGTTGTGTAAAAAAAAATGTGGGGGTATGTGAGGGAGGAAAAATTATATCATGGGTCAGTCTCACTATCTGTTCATGGGACCAACCAATAAAAACTGTTCATTTCATCAATTTTTCCATGTGATAATTTTTTTCTAAGTGAATCTTCACTTGAAAAATTAAAAAATGATGAGGTGGACACTTTCTATTAATTAGTCCCATGACGTGGTGAGACTGACCCATGATATAATTTCTCGTGAGGGAGGGTTAGCTCTCACCAGTTCTATCTACTTTCAATTATGGTAGGGAAGATGGAGGAGATGGGTTGATAGTAGGGTGGTAATGGTAGAGGTGAACAATAAAATCGGGAAAATCAAAAAATTAATTTGAATCGAGTTATGTTATTCAGTTCAATTTTGGTTTATATATTATGGTTCGATTTTTAATTCGGTTTAAAAATTAAATTTATAATTTGGTTTAGTTTTGGTTTTTTCATATGAAACTCATTTATTTCATATCAAACCAAATAAAAAAAATATTATCACACATATTAAATATATTTTAAAGATAGAGTCTCTTAAAATATTTAAATTTATTTTTTAAGATAGTTTGTTGAAACATTTACATATATTTTATAATATTAAATTATTTATATATCACATTTTTAATTTGAATATATTTTTTATAATATTTACTATTTAGGATAATTTTATGATATTAAATATTTGAGTATGTTTTTAATCAAACACTATAGTTAGGCTAAATATTCGTGTTCTAAGTTGGTGATATAAAATCATTGAGTGTATATTAATTAGATAAATATATTTTGTGATTTATTTTTCTTTTTTTTTTTTTAATTTAAACCCCTGCTAAAACCACAGATTTTAACAAAATCGAACCATAAAAATCAATTACAGTTTTCTTTTTAAAAACCCGTCTATTGTGGTTCGGTTTATATTTTATTAAAAAAATGAGCCGAACCGAATCAAATACAACCCGACGCTGCCTGTGGGAAACGTTTGGCATCAATTGGGCTAGAGAACACAGAGGCTAACTGTCAAGCCTATAGGACATTGCCTGTTTCAGGTCCTGGACTTGGTCAGTAAATCTCACGTTACCCTTTACCAATCCATGATCGATGGAAAGCAAATGGTCGATGTTCTTGTTGAGCAGAACATAGTCCCTGGTATCAAGGTGGACAAGGTAAAGTCTCATCTCCCATTTGTGGGAGGAATGCGCACTGTGTAGGTCAAATTTAATGCAAAGTAGTATCTATAGAAAGGGCTCAATGATATGAATACTGCAGGGTCTTGTTCCCCTCGCTGGCTCAAACAAACGAGTCATGGTGCCAAGGTCTTGATGGCCTTGACTCACGTTTCGCTGCATACTACCAACAGGGAGCTCGTTTTGCGAAATGGTAAAATTTTATCCCATTTTTCACTTCATGTTCAAATATTTTAAGTTGCTTTCAGTAATGTTTATGTTGCTATCAGTATTTATAGGTGTACTGTCGTAAGCATTCTCAATGGATCATCTGAACTTGCTGTGAAGGAAGCAACTTGGGGACTCGCTCGCTATGCTGCTGTCTCTCAGGTTAGAATATGAGGGTGTGGAATCTTATTACAAGACTGTCTTGATTATATTATGGCACTGGATGATGTTTCGATGTTTGACCATGCAGGACAATGGTTTGGTTCCAATTGTTGAGCCATAGATCTTGGTTGATGGTGATCATGGAATTGACAGGAGTTTTGAAGAAGCCAAACAGGTGTGGGCTGAGGTTTTCTTCTATTTTACCCAGAACAATGTGTTGTTTGAAGTCATCCTCCTCAAGCCAAGCATGGTCACTCCCGGTGTGGAGTGCAAAGAACGAGCTACACCCAAACAGGTTGCTAGTTACACCCTCAGCCTCCTCCGCCAAAGAATCCCTCCAACTGTACCTGGACTGGAATCATGGTAATTAGCTACAAACCTGCAAGTTTTTGCACATGCTTAGATGAAACTCGGCACTAACAGTTAATCTGTCGTGTTTTGGGCAGTTTTTGTCCGGTTGGCAGTCTGAAGTTGAGGCTACCAAATCCATGGCATGTGTCATTCTCATACGCAAGAGCACTTCAAAATACTTGGATGAAGATAAGAGGAGATAGACCTGAGAACGTAAAGGAGGCTCAGGAGTCAGGACACGCTGCTTGTACAGGCAAAGGCCAACTCTCTGGCTCAACTTGGAAAGTACACCGGAGAGAGAGAGTCCGGGGAGGCCAAGCAAGGAATGTTTGTCAAGGGTCATGTTTACTAGGCTGGTTTGAATCAAATCCATAGAGGAAGACAACAATTAATAATAAAAATTATAGATCATGTATAGGTTACGAAAATCATCCTTGCCGTTATCCTCATAGATAATGGACCACATATTGGTCGACAACAATAACATGCAGCATCAACAACCTTATAAATTTCTTGCAGTAAAAATTCTAACTCTCAGAAACAGAAGTACAAGCCTTAAGGCACTGGCAACCTCCGGCAAACAAGTCAAGTATACTATGTTTGAATATTTCAATCCGTTAAACCTATATCAGCTAACATGAAGGGGATAAGAGAAGAGAAAACCAACTGTAAGTTCGGGCACTTGCTTAAAGTTGAACTGTACAGTTCTGAGCATTGCTTGATATTAGAGATCTTAGTGTCATTTAAAAATTCGATATTTTCGTGTTTATTATAATGCATTACTCTCTGAGCATTGATCTCAAGCATTATCAATTATTCCCAAGTGCTTTGAGAAGTCAAACAAAGTACTGTTTTTACAATGCAGTTTCAACCATTAGAAACATAAGTTACAAAAGAATGACAGATTACAGATCATTTCTTGGCACTGGATGCGGATTTCATTCTTTTGCCTTGCAGTACGAGGCTCCAAAGCTGTTTGGAACTGGCTTAAACAACTAATCTAAGGATACTGAAGCAAAGGAGATGATTGATTGACCAGTTACGGCAAGAACTCCCCCAAGCTCTGGCTTCTAAATAAAATCTAACCAATTGGAACCATGTCTCCTAATCAATGATCATCACCGCCTCCGAAGAGAAAATCGAATTATTGTTCCTTCAGATATCAAAACAGGTATCAACGGTCAATATGTAAGCTTAAGAACAATAATATGTATAGACTATGGTTTTATTCACTAAATCGAACAAATGCACTAGAAGTTAGATAATTGCATAGGTAAGATGGGCGGTGCATGAACTTAGAGCGAAAGCTTCGAGTGTTTTACATTTACGAATTGCTTGGGATGCAAGCATCTATTACATATATCAGAAAAGGAAATAATGCTTCCTTTTTGGATATATAAACAAAATACTTCATCAAAAGTTAAAGATGAAATCATTATATAGATGTATTTTTCATGTATCAAAACAAAGGCATGAACATTGTACATGAGAAACGAAATTTCAAGGGGATTCCTAACAATACATGTACCTACTGTCTCTCCATAATGGATGTTTAGAAACAAGACAATGTGTTCCAAATGCTGAGTGAAAGAAATAGTGAAAACAGTTCCAACCTGATTATTTGAGGCTTGCCCGTGCATTCGATGAGGCTTCATATTCAAATCTATCATTTTATTACCCGTCTTGAGATCTTTAGCAGCCATCACTTGAGCAGGAGAGACCTTGTGATTTTGTTGGTTCTCTCCTATTGTCGGTTTAGCCAGCTGGTTTTGGCCTCTTCCATTCTCAGTCAGGTCCACCACGGTATCGCCCGGAAACTGCAGAAGAAACAAACCAGTAAAATTCTGGAAGGACAAACTTAAACCCCAGGAGAAATGTAATGTATGACTCAATTCATGTCAAAGATGTAGGTGACAAACCTCTACTCTCTGCCTTAATAGAAGATTCCTTTCATGGGTTTTTTTACCTCCAACATGTACAATCATATCACATTGTAAACAAAGGGAACTTCCATCTATCTCGCAGTAAAAGAAAGCTACATACACAGTTCCAAGTAATGAACATAATTTAAAACAAAACTTGTACAGATCTGCTTATAAAGCAATAGCTTTATAATGGAAAGCAAATGACAAAACCAACACCTGCATACCAGGGGCATTTTCACATATATCACAGCGAGGAACATCACTGGGATTTGCTAGACCCACCCGGACATGGCGGCTAGCAAGCTTATTGCACATATGGACCTGTAACATCCATCAACAGTTCAAAGCAAAGGTTCCATTTTCCAGAACAATGTAAGAACTCTAATTCTAGACAAGGTTGAAAAAAAAAACTCATCATTTTCCAAAGCATAGGACTATTCATCAAAATTTTGAATCCCAGATGAGACCGCATAAAAGATCAGTCTTGAAGAAGAAAATAAGGGTCTTGAAAAAATCAAGTAAACAATTGCACTAGCAAGAAAACTGTAAGAAAAAATCATTCTTCCTACAAAGAAGAACAACATGAGGAAAGAACCGACCTTTTCATCACAAGCACGGCAAAGAGCAGCCTCATCAGCAGCACAGAAGACAATAGCCGGAGCACTTTCACAGGCGTCACAAAGGATCCGCATAATGCTCTCTCACTATCATCCTCCCCCAATCAAAACCAGCAAGCAACTCTTGTTTCTGTTGGTGATTATAGCAATTGGCAGGGACTAAGATTGATGATAATAAGTAAGAAAAGGGAAACAAGATGATGTTTTCCCCCTTTATAATATAACAAGAGGTTGGAGAAGGATGGGGAAAGATGTGGGTATTTAATAAGCAGGCAACAAGAATGAATGAGAGGGAATTGGACTCTAAACAGTTGAGGGTTTTGTTTTTTGTCCTCTCTCAAATGCTATTTGCTCACTCAATGTACACAAGTTTTTAGGACTTGTTTTGTGGGAGAAACTCTCTTGCTTTTAATCTTGCCCACCAGTCACATATTTGCCATGGACCCAGTTTTTGCTGCAAGCCTAGCCATACACACAGTATCTTCTCTCTTTAATCTGTACCTAATTTGTTCCACAATCTACTCTCAAGAGATTAAAGTGGCAGCCGATATCTTCTCAACATATGCATATAATCTTGTTTTCCCTTGATTCTTGTACTTAATTCCCCTGTTTTCTATTTCTACATGACAAAACAGTTCCCAAGTTCATTTTTGCAGGAAGATATCCCAATCCAATCCAATCCAACCCAACTCCTCTATTCTTCATCTTTTGTAGTTCATAAATCTAAATTTTCAATGAAAAAAGGAATTAGATTCCTTAAATGGTCTTTAAGATCTAGCTTTCTAGACCTGGAAAATATTGAACATGATGAATTAAATTGATTCTGGTGGATGAGGATGAGGTTTAACAAGTAATGAAAAGATGGTAGGTGGGTAAGAACCATCATTTGCTGACACCAATAATTCTCTATTTTAAATATTTATTCTAACAATTTGTATAATCTTTTTCAATCAAAATGATGTAGGAGTTAGTGGACTAATAGATGATTTAGACCTCTAGATTATTAAATCATATGCTTGGATTAGTCAAAAATCAATCATTTTGAAATTTGATCATGCATCTGTCTTGAAAAAACACCATGAAAAATCCAAAAATAGAAAATGTCATATTACTTGAAGCAAGAAACAGTTTTTTTTTTTTGAATAATGTAATCCCAAACATTTTTTTTTTGGGAAATAGAGTATATTGGGATATATTTTATGATCTATAATAAAAACTACAATAATGGAGAAAATAGTTATTTGCAGATGACGATTTAGGTAAAGACACAATCTGTAGTTAGCGATTCTCTCCTAATTTATAATATTTTAATATTTTTTTATCAATTCAAGATAAAATCAAAAAAAATTATCATCTACAGATAGCGTCTTTACTTAAGTCGTCGTTTGTAGGTGACGATTTTTTTTGATATTGTAATTTTTATTATAAATATTAAAATATATATTAATATATTTATCATATACTTTGTGAACTTAGACAACTTGCAGAAAATATGAAATTCTTTAATTTATCAAACATAGCCGTTGAAGGAAATGTTGCCTTGCATTTGTTAGGATTACTACCTGAAAAATCAAACGGTTAGTAATGACAAGGTAATAAAAATAAACGAGAAACAAATAAATGTGTATGAATCTTAAGGGTGAATATTTGATTAAGTCGAATAATTTTTTTTTGAGTTAGTTGAAATGGTGTGTCTTATTTTATAACTTGGATTTTATTTAAATTTTTTTGAGTTAAATCAAGCCGAGCTGTCCGAATTTGTATTTAAATTTAATTGTAAACATTTGTAATGTTATAGTCCTAATTAGTTAAAATTTAAATAATCTTTTATAATCCTATACAATACATATATATTTTTTATAAATATGTAATATATATCAGACAGAATTGAACGATTCGACTTAAACTTGAAAACTTATACGTCAATCAATTATTAAAAATTTCAAGTTATTCAAATTTTTATTTTCTAATACAAACTTTATTTAATTTTTTTAGTTAAGTTGAGTTTATAAAATTACGAGTCAAGTACTTTTACATCGAGTTAAGTACAATAATTCAATTTTTTTTTTAATCCCATCAAATTTTGAGAGTGGTATGCTTTGTGTTTCATCCCAAAACTTTTTGATATTGTTCTCTTGACAATGGTTGTAGTATGTTTTATATATCATGCGTCTATTTCACTCATCGACGGTCGAAAGTTCTGCACGAGAGCTTTTAGGCAACGGCAAATCAAGCACCCTTGGGGCCTCCATGGTACGAAACAGTATATATTTTTTCGATTAAGATTTGATTGATTAAACGATATTCGTAAGCAACTTACATTTCCATTCTGTTTTGGCTACAACTTTGCTGATCTTGCAGGAAGTGAAGGTGTGTCTCAGACATCATCCAGCGGTGCTAGGTTGAAAGAAGGTTGCCATATAAATCGGAGTTTATGAACACTTGGAACTGTTGACACCATAAGCTGAGGTTAGCTGTTTATCAGATAAACTTATTTGGTTGCAGAAGGGGAAGAAATGGACACATTCCTTACAGAGATTCAAAGCTGACCAGGCTACTTCAGTCTTCTCTAGGAGGCAACGCTAGAACTGTGATAATTTTGTACGTGAGTCCTGCACGAGCCCATGTTGAACAATCGAGGAACATCCTTCTGTTTGCATCTTGTGCTAAAGGAAGAGGTAGCCATTCTGACTCGCCATGGTGAACCCTGTTCACCACGTCATCCATGTTTCAAGTAATCAGGACCGTTGATCTTTAAATAACCACCTAATAACTACCTACCCACTAAATCCATGTAGGAAAGAGGTGATGATTCACTTGGAAAAAAAATTAAGATCAACGGTCCTAATTACTTGAGACCTTGGATGACGTGATGAACAAGGTTTACCATATAATTTTTCTTGGTCGAGGGGTTGAGACAAGCGGCTGACAATGAAAGTCCTAGGAAAAATTATACAGTGAACGTTGTTCACCACGTCATCCATGGTCCCAAGCAATCAGAACCGTTGATCTTAACTTTTTCCAAGTGAATCATCACCTCTTTCCTACATGGACTTAGTGGATGGGTAGTTATTAGGTGGTTATTTAAAAATCAACGATCCTGATTGCTTGGACCATGGATGACATGATGAACAGGGTTCACCGTATAATCTCTCAAGTCATAGAGATAAAAAAACAGAAAAACAGTAAAAGTATGTGAATGTGAATGTGTATATTACTACAGCATTTGTTGCCTCTTTTATGTTCACTTCACAATCCAAACTTAATTTCTACATGTCCTTCACCTGTCAGGTTCCGGAGAGATTATTAGGTGAATCTTGTTCACCACGTCATTTATAGTCCAAACAATCAGTACCGTTGATCTTTAAATAACCACCTAATAACTACCCACCCACTAAGTCCGTATAGGAAAGAGGTGATGATTCACTTGGAAAAAAAAATTAAGATCAACGGTCCTGATTAATTGGGACCATATATGACGTGGTGAACAAGGTTCACCTAATAATTTTTTCCAGGTTCTGACTCTCAGTACCGTAAAATTCGATCATTGTGAGACCGGTTTTGTGTGTTGAAGTTACTAAGTTAGATGCCACACTCCTTCAGACAGACAAAGTTTCAGTTCTGAAGAGAGCTTCCTCCAGCTGCTGGACTTCTAATCGACTATACTATGTGCAAGTGCCTTAAAAGCTTAAGATTTAAATTTACTAATTAATCTAGTAATCAATAATATTTATATAGCTCATCCTGTATAAATTAAAATTTTATATAAAAATATAATCTTTATTTAATAATAAAAATATCATAATCCTTTAAACCACTAAACCATTAAACTTTGGTTTAAATGTTAGTATAATAGAACGGATATTAATTGAATAACTTGGCTCAGAGGTTAAGTGTTGGGCTATCCTGGTTCTACCCACATCAATCCGTCTATATTTTACTTAGTAATTAGTTTCAACTGCACTTCATATTATCAGATAGTGAACTTTATTTAATTATTTAGAATTAAAATGAGGACCATAATAGAAAACTGTAATAGTTTCAGAGCCAATGTTGTAGTTTCATCCTTTTTACTTTTTACTTTTCAATCCCATGGGTCCATTTGAATATAGTGTGTGTCCAACCAATGATTGTGGCTCACATCCTTGACTAGCCTTTTGTCTGGTGGGCTCACACAGTTGCTTTGCCTTTTTACTCAGTTACACAGAATTTGGACACTTTGGGTACTTAGCTTAGGTTTCATAATCCAGTTGAAAACAATGTGACAACACACCAATTCTTTATCATCTTCCCCTTTGAATACAACAGTGAAAAGAAAAAAACCTTAAAAGTTTGAAAAGTTGCAGCAAAATAACAAAATGTTGAGGAAGAAAAAGATAACAGAAAAATGTCAAAGGAAACTAAGATTTGTTCCATAGAATGAAAAGAAAGCGGATAAGATCGTTTCTACTTGTTTATCGATGTAATTTATAACACAAGAACATAAAAACACGAAACAGATGACACAAACAATAAAAAATAACATATCTTCGTAGCAACAAGAACATGAAATTTTTGTGTAAACTAAAAATTTATAGAGCAGGATTTGTGCATAGAGTAATTTTCATAATATATAAAAGAGGGGGGAAATGGGAAGCTTAGAAGAGAGAGAATAGGATAAGCTCATTACACACAGGGCTCAATGATTCTGGCCAATTAATATCATATCAAGGTTAAAAAGAACAGCCAACTCTCCCTTTTCCCAAACCCCACCACTTGTTTCTTCAAATAAAGTGCTTATTCAAGGCTTTTTCCAGGAAAAGGAAACAAGTCTCACCCCACAGTTTACCCCTCAAGCCAAACATCTCCTCTCCATGTCCATACCCCATTGTTAGGCTGAAAGGGTAACACTTACCTCTCTCTCTCTCTCTTTCTTTTTTTCTGGTGCGTGGGTCTCTCTGCTGAGTGCTGAGTGCTGCTGCTGTAACAGAGACTCTGCCCACTGCCAAAAAACATATGGCAAAACCAACAGCTCTCTTGTTAGACGCTCCTTTCTCTGTTTTGTTCAGTAATATCTACGCACTTTAGTTCTTCAAAGATTTGATTTTTCATTGTGTTGCCGAAAAACCAGACTTTTGTTGTTGCTGAATGATGGCTAAAGGTTTCGTTTTTATGTTTCTTTTGCTTCTTTGCTCGCCGTTGTTGTTAAAAGCCCAGAACCAGGCCGAGGTTCAAGCATTGACGTCTTTCAAGAGTAATCTTCATGATCCGCTTGGAGCTTTAAATGGATGGGATCCGTCGACCCCTGCAGCTCCATGCGACTGGCGTGGGGTTGCATGCACCAAAAAACGAGTCACGGAGCTACGACTGCCTCACCTCCAACTCAGGGGTCGGCTCAGTGACCGTCTCTCTGACCTCAAGTATCTTACCAGGCTCAGCCTCCGTTCCAACTCCTTCAACGGCACCATACCATCGACGCTCTCCCAATGCAGGTTTCTACGCACTGTTTTCTTGCAGTACAACTCACTCTCCGGGACTCTACCGTCGGAGATAAGTAATCTCACCAGTTTGGCCATCTTGAACTTGGCTCAGAACCAGCTTTCCGGTGAAATCTCCGGGGATCTCCCACCAAATATCAAGTACATCGATCTTTCTTCAAACTCGTTTTCTGGTCCCCTTCCTAGAAGCATTACTAATTTAACGCAGATTCAACTCATTAATCTCTCGTATAACCAGTTTTCCGGTGAGATTCCGGCTAGTTTTGGTGAGCTTCAACGGCTTCAATATCTATGGCTTGATTATAATTTATTAGAAGGAACTTTGCCTTCAGCTTTGGCCAACTGCTCTTCACTTGTCCATTTTAGTGCCGAGGCCAATGTGCTTGGTGGGGTTATCCCAGCAGCAATTGGAGCTCTTCCTAATCTTCAAGTTGTTTCTCTTTCTCACAACAATCTCTCAGGAACAGTGCCGGTTTCTTTGTTCTGTAATGTCACTGTTTACCCACCTTCGATTCGGATTGTTCAGTTGGGGTTTAATTTGTTTAAGAATGTTGTTGGTCCTGAATCAGGGAATTGCTACAGTGTCTTACAAGTTCTGGATCTGTCTGGTAACCAGATTGGTGGGAGGTTTCCTTTATGGTTAACTAGTGTAACAACGTTAACAATGTTGGATGTTTCTGGGAATTTGTTCTCCGGTGAGGTTCCGGTTCAGATTGGGAATTTGTCTAGATTGGAGCAGTTGAAAATGGCTAATAATTCTTTAACTGGGATGGTTCCTGCTGAGATCAAGCAATGTGAGTCCCTGCATATTCTTGATCTCGAAGGAAATCTTTTCAACGGTGAAATCCCTGGCTTTTTGAGTGGTATGACTGCTTTGAAGGTGCTATCTCTTGGGGGAAATATGTTTTCGGGTTCAATTCCAGGTAGTCTTCGGAATCTTACTGAGCTTGAAACCTTGAACTTGGGAAATAATAACCTGAATGGAAGCCTGCCAGAGGAGATAATGGGATTGAACAATCTGAGTACATTGGACTTAAGTGGGAACAAGTTTTTGGGTGAAATTCCTGCAAGTATTGGGAACTTGAGTCGGATTATTGTTTTGAATCTAAGTGCTAACGGGTTCTCTGGGAAGATACCGGCAAGTTTGGGTGCATTGTTCAAGTTAACTACTCTTGATTTAAGCAAGCAGAATCTCTCAGGAACATTGCCTTTTGAGCTCTCAGGTTTACCTAATCTGCAAGTTATTGCATTGCAAGAAAATATGTTGTCTGGGGATGTTCCTGAAGGGTTTAGTAGTTTGATGAGTTTGCAGTATGTGAATCTTAGTTCCAATTTATTTACCGGTCATATACCGGAAACTTTTGCCTTTCTACATTCATTAGTAGTTCTTTCATTGTCTAATAATCACATAAGTGGTGTTATCCCGCCCGAGCTTGGGAACTGCACTGTGCTGGAAGTTCTTGAGCTTGGATCAAATTCCTTGACTGGTCACATTCCTGCTGATCTCTCTGGCCTTTCAAGGCTTAATGTGCTAGATTTGGGTGGTAACAACTTAACAGGAGAAATCCCAACAGAAATCTCCAAATGCTTGTTGTTGACCACATTGTTATTCCGTGGTAATCGGCTTTCAGGTACCATACCGGAATCTCTGTCCAAGCTATCTAATCTTGAGATGCTGGATCTTTCTTCTAATGACTTGAGTGGAGAAATTCCTGCTAATCTCAGTCTTATATCTGGATTGGTCTACTTCAATGTCTCAAGCAATGACCTAGACGGGGAGATTCCGATTGCTCTGGGTTCTAAATTTAACAATCCATCAGCATTTTCGGATAATCAAAACTTGTGCGGGAAGCCATTGCATTGGAAGTGTGTAAACATAGCTGAAAAGAACAGGAGGAAAAGATTGATTCTTTTGATTGTTGCAGTAGCGTGTGCTGCTTGTTTCCTGTCATTGTGTTGTTGCTTTTATGTTTTCAGCCTATTGAGATGGCGCAGGAAGCTCAAGGAAGCTGCTGGGGAGAAGAAAAAGAGCCCTGCAAGGGCTAGTTCTGGAGCCAGTGGAGGTCGTAGCAGCACAGACAGTGGTGGTCCGAAGCTTGTTATGTTCAATAACAAGATCACACTCGCAGAAACAATTGAAGCCACTAGGCAGTTTGCTGAAGAGAATGTGCTTAGCAGAAGCCGATATGGGTTAGTCTTCAAGGCTTGCTACAACGATGGAATGGTGCTGTCTATACGCCGCCTACCAGACGGATCACTTGATGAAAACATGTTCAGAAAAGAAGCCGAATTTTTGGGCAGTGTGAAGCACCGGAACTTAACCGTTCTCCGTGGCTACTATGCAGGTCCACCAGACTTGAGGCTCCTTGTATATGATTACATGCCCAACGGTAACCTTGCTACTCTCCTCCAAGAGGCATCCCACCAAGATGGTCATGTCCTTAATTGGCCAATGCGCCACCTGATTGCTCTTGGCATTGCCCGTGGTTTAGCCTTCCTACACGCATCCAACATGGTTCACGGAGATGCCAAGCCCCAAAACGTTCTATTCGATGCCGACTTCGAAGCACATTTATCAGATTTCGGATTGGACCGTCTCACAGTCGCCACTCCAGCAGAAGCTTCCACTTCAACTTCCGTCGGAACATTGGGTTACGTATCCCCAGAAGCAGTTCTAACAGGGGAAACCACCAAAGAATCAGATGTTTACAGCTTCGGCATTGTCCTGCTCGAACTACTCACAGGGAAAAGGCCGGTCATGTTCACCGAGGATGAAGACATCGTGAAATGGGTAAAAAGACAGCTCCAAAGAGGCCAAATCGCTGAACTTTTAGAACCAGGGTTACTCGAACTCGACCCCGAGTCATCAGAATGGGAAGAATTCCTGCTAGGAATCAAAGTTGGGTTACTTTGCACAGCACCAGATCCTCTTGATCGACCAACAATGGCCGACATCGTGTTCATGCTCGAAGGTTGTCGCGTAGGCACTGATATCCCTTCATCAGCCGATCCCACCTCTCAACCTTCACCAGCATAAACAACCCCATTTTTCTATTTCTTGATTTTACCATTTCTAGTTTCAGAAGAAAAAAAAAATATAACTGTAGGCTGAATTATTGTTTTTTCAATCGTTTCAGTTAATTTTTCATGTTCCATCTTCCTTTCTCGTTACTTTTTCAAAAAAATTACAACTTTTACCAACTGCTACTCCTTTCCAAATGCTTGCCTGCCATGGGAGAAAGTGGGGTACAGAAAGTGAAGTAAATAAAATAAAAAATCCAACTTTCCCCAGTCAACTGAATAGACAAAACAACTCAGTTGCAGAATGCAGAATCAGTGTGTCCGAAAGCAGACAACAACCGTTAGGACCCACATGGTTTTTTTTTGGCGCCAAACTCCATTGGATTGGTCTGCTCAAGATTCATCACGTGACACAATCAAAATAATCTAGCCGTTAAACTTGTTAACCCCGAGACATCCACCCTGGAAAACAAAATGAATACAAAAGTTGAAACAGATCTTGGAATCTGGGATCATTACAGCTCTCTTTTCTTTCCCAGTCTCGTGATTCCCATGGAGCTTGTTTGAAAATCCAGTAAATTTGATTTTAAATTTTAAAATAATAAAATATTTAGAAGAAGAAGACCCAAAATTTCAAGATCCCACCGGAATAGAAGGGGGAGTGGCAGTAGGAAAGTGACAGAGAGGGTGATGGCTCTGGCTCTAAGTTATTTTCCAACCTTTTTTTGTGGGTCACCAACTTTATTAAATGAGAAATAAATTTAGTCAAAATTTATTTAAAGTGTGTTTTGATTTAAATTGACTCTATACTACAGCAGTGTTATAAAATATAAATTTTAAAATATTATTTATTAATTTAAATTTTATATTTTTTATAATATTTTAGGTAGATAATAAGAATGACATTCTATCATTTTTATGATATTTTAAAATTAAATTAAATCATCTCTAGATATTTAATTATCTTATGGATGATCATTCTAAACCGCTTGCCAATTTTTGGTAAACTTCAGCGAATGAGATATTAAGGGGACTGCACTTGCTTGTGCATGAATTTGCAAGAATCTAGGGTCATATTTTCGTTGATTGTTCATACTCGAAATAAATCTAAAAAAATATTTTTTAGTGTTGTAAAATGAACAGTGCAATTGCCAGTTGTGATGAAGAGTTGAAATGACTTTATATGTATCTGAAGAGTAAATCTATGAAGAACGAAATTATAGAAAGCTTAAGAGTGTTTCCAGAGATTGTAATACCCTTGCACGTTGTATAAAAAAATATTATCATTATACGTGTTCATAACAGTAACGCATATTGTATAGTACAGGTACTTTAAGTAGGAAGGCTTGGGATTTTTTTAAAAATAGACGTTTAAGTCTTAACCTTTTATAGTATTGTTATATTTTTCTGCTTTTTTAGATAATAGAATCACAATTTATAAAATAATATTTTTGATTATTAATATTAATTAGATTATGACCCAAAATATTATAAAAAATATAACATTTTATATTAATGGATAATTTAATTTAATTTATTTTAGACTCCTTAAATTTGCAAATTCATTCATAGATTTTAATATTTATAGATTATATCTGATTTAGAATTTTAAATTTTTATATTTAGTTATCCTCCAAAATATTTTTAAATCGGTATCGACTAAAAAATTCAGTCTTTACCCTGTACTGAAAAGCCTTCCTTCACTCCCTTGTTTCCGTCTTCTTTTTTCCTGAAACATTCCACGTGGGCAACGATTTCCCAGATCCAGATTTGGTCAGAAAAATACAGAAACGAGTAGAAAATGGCATTGAGAAATGGACAAAAGAAATGAAAGTTTTCCAATTCCGAAACAGTGACCGTTGAGGGTTTTTGGCTTCATAAGTTAATTATTTCAATATATGGCCTTTTTTGTATATTTTTTTCTTGATAGGGTCAAGTTGTATTATAATACTTGTCCCACTGGGGCTGGGGGCATATAATTTTGTTGTCGTAAGTGTTCTTGATGAGGTTTGCTGGGTCTGGTTCATTGTCTTGTACCCTGTCTGTATTAATTACTGGGAAATTTGTCCTAATCAAGACAAGCATGAGTAATCGAAATGCATTATTATTTGTTGGGTAAATTATACGGACAACCACAATATTATAGGGTTGATATCGAAATGGTCATAATACTTTAAAAATTGTATATTTGATGTTTTTTAAAATATTATAGTTATTTCGATATCAACCCTATAGTATTGTGGCTATCTGTACAATTTATCTTTATTTGTTTCGCATTTTAATGGCCATGTCTTGTTTGTGGAATCATGGTGATGGACATGCATTACTATCTCTTTGGACAAGGATAAAGGTGGTGGTTGTGGTAATTACTGATATCTTTGAAGGTTAGTTTGAAATCGAAAATTTGATTTAATTTTATTTAATTATAAATTGTAATAATTTATATTAGAAATAGTTTAAATTTAAAATTACCTGACTTAGAGTGATTGGAACCCAAAATGATATTTTAATTCAAAAATTTTAAATTTTAAATTTAACAAAGTCAAAGATCCAAAATTTTCTAATACTTAAAATTTCTTTAAATCAAAATTTCAAATTGAGCCCACATGAAATTAATTCAACCTACTTCAACTGATAGGTCTAGCGGTACCATTTCACTAATGGAATTAAGAGTTACCTAGCTTTAATGGTTAAAGAAACGATAATTGTTCTTAAAGGTCATGGGTTCAGGCACCAATAATGTCAGTATAGTGATTGAGCAATCAATATTGGTAAGAGTATAGATAGAATCGAATATTAGTAAGGGTTAAAATATTAAATTATAAAAATATAAATATTTATTGTGTATTTAAACTCAAAATTTCTGGACGAAATTTAATTTATCTAATATTTAAATTTATAAGGACCTAAATCGTTATTGAACTAAAAAAATTGAAGAATTTTTTAGTTCAACCAAGAGGTATAAATAAATAGAACGTTCGACGAATTATTACTGAATCATTCATGTAACATTCATCGATTTAATTAAATAAACAAGTATAAACAAATTTTTAGGTTTATTTAATAAACAAACAAATATAAATAAATATATATTTCATTTGTTTATATTTATAAACAAATTTCGAAAAGTATCGTTATTTAACTAGACTTTAAAAATAAAGGATAACTGTCCAAGAAACTGAGACTTGAATACTTGTTTTCCCCAATAAATCCAATATCCCCCCCCTATCCGATTCTCATATTCTTGTACACTTATCCTTTGTCTATGGAAATAATTGAAGGTGTGCCCACTGTCACACCAGTCCACATAGTGCAACATGGTGAAGTAGGCTAAGCCTAGACATAGACTGGACCAAACCCAACTTGATTTGGAAAAGACAATGGGACCAAGCAAAAATTCTAACATGCCATACCCACAGGGTACTAAAAACAGACAAAAGATTCAAACAAAACTAGGCAAGCAGGAATGGAGCCACGATTTGAGGTTGAAGGTGTAAAACATAAATATTTAAAAATAGGACAAATTTTTTAAAAAATTAATTTTTAAAAGAATTTAAGAAAAAGGACAAAAGTGAAAAAAATTCGGAGATGGGGGCGATTGCCCCACCCAACTATAACGTGACTTCGTTTTTATAGGCAAGTAAATGTCTCAACTAAGTGTACCCGAAATCCCGAATATTCGGATATAAACACTCCTAATTTCAACTATAAAACCAAATCATTTTAAGATTCTAAGATGATGGCGAAAGACAACTATTCTATCTCAGTGGTGGATCTATGCTTTAAATAGGGTGGATCTGTGCTCACTTTAAACTTTTTAAAATTTACATATTTATCCTTAATTTTTTTAATTTTTATGAATTAGTCTTTAATTTTTTATAATATTTAAGTTTTGGATCCATCCCGAGATTTTAAAAATTCATATACGTCTACCTGAAATAAATTATTGGATCCGTCACTGTCCTACCTAACATGTATAAAGAAAATGGTCAAATGGTAATTTTCATGTCAGAATTTGATTTTGACAGAAAGATTAATCTAATTATTGATAAAACTATGTTCAAACTCTTTCCTATATATAAAATAGATTTAATAATATATTTTAAATTTTAATTTTTTAATTATTTCTTCAATTAAAGTCTTTGATTAGTGAATTATTTTTCTCTATCTCATTACTCAAATTGTATAGATTTAAATCTAAATCAGGGGTTTAAAAGTCTTTTTGCCTTATTGAGGCCGTTGTGGTTTCAAAAACTCTTCAGCTTTCTTTATAATATGAGCATCCTAGGCTTGATATGTTGGGTTTGGATCTTGAGCCCATTGAGATCTCTGGAAAGTGAAAACACTACAGTAAGTTTATTGATGGTATTAACATATATAATCTTGTATAATAAATTGGGTGGAAATCTACCGTCTTTTTTTATGTTTTCTGACGGATACACTCTTTAAATAGGATAGGTCTGTGTCCACCCTGAATTTTTTAAAGTTCATATATTTATCCTTAATTTTCTTTTTTTTTTTTTATGAATTTGTCCTTAAATTTTTATAATATTTAAGCTTTGTGCCCACCTTCAGATTTCGAAATTTCATATGTGCCCACCCTCAAATGAATTTCTGGATCCGCCACTGGTTTATAGGTTAGAGTTTAGAGTTTAAAAAATTAAAGGTATGATGTATCTTTTACGATGTAGGATTTAGGGTTTAAAATATAAAAATAAGGGTTATGGTTAAAAATTCAGTTTTTCAAAGATTTTCAACGGGAGGTATGATAAAAAAATAAATGATTTTTAATCCAATAAATCATACATTTTGTTAAAATGTTATGAAGTCTCACAATTTTTTAAAAATTAATTACAACTTTTATTTTTTTAAAAAAAATATTCCCATTAAATCCTTAAAAGTTTAAAAAGTTATGATTAGACCTTCAAAAGTTTTGATTAAGCTCCTTAAACTATCACACCAAGATCCGCTAACGTCTATTAAACGATTAATTTAGATCGAGTTTTATGAAAAAATATATATAAAATAATTTTTTAATCTAATTTTTCATTCACGACGTTAGAATTTAAATCCTTAATTTTATTTTAAAAAACTAACGTTTGATACCACTAGATCAATAATTAATAGATCTTCTCTAATTTTTTTAATAGTGCACGAGAGAGTAACATTCATGAGATTCAAATTAATTATAAAAGTGTTGAAAGAAAATGGAAAGTAATACTTATTTTGTACCAACCTTGAGGAGAAATTTTATTACGGATAAGTCCCGTCACGTGTCCATAAAATCAACTATTAAAAATTATTTATCTCATCAATTTTTTTATATCATATTTTATTTTTTAAAATAAATCTTCATTTGAAAAAAATATTTTTAAAATGAATTAACAGTAAATATAAGTGAAGATTTACTTAAAAATATGATATAAAAAATAATAAGATAAATAATTTTAATGATTGATATCATTAATAACGTGATAAGACTTACCCGTAATATAATTTTTCCGACCTCAAGGGTTTCATTAGCTTAGAGTCCACCGTGCAGGAATGCTTATCCTCTAATGCATTGTGATTAAGTTTTGGATAAAAAGGAGGTTTTACTTTTACACCATCAAATCATGTTAACTTTCATTATTACATTCGGTAAATCTTGTTGATCACAAAAGATGGGATGGTTAAGTCCATCATGCAGAAGATAATCAATTATAGGTGAAAAATAATAAAATTATTAAAATTCAATTTTTTAGGTTTATTTGTAAAGAATAAATTATCTTAAATATCGCAAAACGTTTGGGTTTGTATTGATTATATCATAAGTTTTAATTATATTATTATAACATTAATTTTTTTTACATCATCAGTTTTAATAGTTCGATGATATAATTAAAGCTTAAAATAAAACTCACTACTAAATTAGTAGTATTAACTACTAAAGTTTAATGTTAAAATAATATATTTTTTAGTCAATAAATTACCGTAAACTGGTTATTTTAATCACCTAACTTTTAAGTATTATAAATAATCATTAATTTTTAATTTTATTATAAATTAATTATTAAATTGTTAATTGTTATTAACCGGTGATATCGTATTTAAAATAACTTAGTCTTAGTTCAAAAAAATCAATAAATATAATAATTGATATTTTGATATTTTATCATTTTGATCTCATTTAATTAATTAGACATAATTTAATAAATTTTAATATTAAATAGTATTAAGACTAAATTTATTAAATAATTTTTGAATTAGAACTAAATTTATAAAATATACAAATATAAAAAACTAAATATATTATTATATAATTATTTTAATTTTGATATCACTCTTTAACAAGAATTAACGGTTCAATATTATCTTATAATAAAAATTAAATATTTAATGATATTTTATAACAGGTCAAAAAATTTTAACAAGTATTAAAATCTTAAACAATATTAAAAAAATTATAAATAAAAGAATAAAAATTTCAAAGAAAGAAATATTATATATAAAAAAAAATTAATGTAACAATAAATGTACACCAACTATCAATGAGCAAGCAAACAGTTGGGCAACAGTCAACAGGACATATTCAGTGGAAAGCAGTGTCTGTAAGACTGTAACCCCAAACATCCATCAGTTCTGCTTTGCACTGCACCATCTAGGATCTTACAGGTCAACTGATCACACGAGTTATAATCGATTTGAACTGGACCTCCCACTTCCCGACTCCCGGCCATTAAGCGCCGATCATTAGCCATGAGCTCCGTGCCTTATCCAACTGCCAAACCCCACCTCTGGTGTCATCATCTGCTCACCTGTGACCGTCATGTAGGATTCCATTCCAAGTTAAGACATGGGATCTCCTTCCGAATGATGCTTTGTAGTAAATTATTACAGGCACCCAACTAATGAATATCTGACCACATGTGCATCTCAAACTTACTGTAGAATCCTCAGTCACGTGAATGGGGTTCTCAGAAATATGGAGTATTTCATTTAGATTAGAATCTTATTCTTAGTATTAGTATTCCATTTCTTCCTCAGTACTGATACAGCTACAGGAGAAGGAAAAAGGGATGGAATGTTTGGAGGTTGGTCTGTCGATTTCTGAAAAGGAGTTTTGTGATCTTACTAGGACCCTCCCCAGGATCTCATCTTTTGCTGCTTACGCTAACTCTTGTAATATTATAACGGAGACAGATGCAGCCTGCAGGAGTTGTTTGAGATTCACCGCCACAGCTTCCGATCGTGGGGGTGGGGTCCACCAGGGAAGGAGGGGTTTAATGATTTCAATGATGAAGTCCGCCGCTTGATTGGAGACCACGGCCGACCCACCACCGTCTTACGTGGACTTCTCTTCCACTTCTTCCCCAGCAAGTTTACTGGATTCATGATTTTGATATACCACAGTTGCTTAAAACACCTTAGTTAGCGTTGATTTTAGACAATAACTTTTTTGGCACGGAGCCAAAATTTAAGGTTAAAAGGAAAAAACGCAAATATTTAAAAATAGAAAAATAAATTTATAAAAAATATTTTTCAAAAAAGTAAATAAAGAAATAATAAAAAAAATCTTTAAAATAAAATACGATTGTACTTTTCCACCTTATTTTAGCTCCGTCCATGACCGTTTCTAAAATTTATTGATCTAATGGTGTGAGAGCCTTTGAGGTCTGTGATACTTGGATTGCGATGCGAATATAAAGGTTAATGGTTCACCTGTCAACGGACGGAGAATCACATAATATTTATAAAAGATATTAATTGAAGTAGAATACTTTTTTTTATAAATCTTAATTTTATTATTTTTTTAGAGAAATAGAAAATTTATAACTTAAAATATAAAAAATAAAAAATAATTTAATTAATTGGCCGAATATATTTATTAATTATTACACTTTTGGAGGAAATTTTTAACGAATTTACTATCGCGGTGGCTAACCCGACCAACAAAATCTTAGACTGATGCTATGAGTTTTTAAAATATAATTAAATTTTAGACTGATGTTATAAGTTTTTAAAATATAATTAAATTTTATCGGTGATTAATTAATTTAATGAGATGTAATATTAAATTTTTAAAAAAATAAAAGATTTAATCATATCATTATAAATAAGAAAAACTCAGTTAAGAAATTTACTCTTAAAAGATAATCACAAAAAGAGATTATAATTGATCAATGAATTTAAAATTTACTGTTAAACCAAAAAAATTATAATTAAATTTTATTTATTAAATAAGTCTTTAAAATATTAAAATAACACTAATTATAAAGGCGTTAAAATTCAATCGATAATTTACGATATTTTTGAAACAACAAAAATTAGATTTTAATTTATTGAGAGAAAAATAAAAATATAACAAAGAAAACATATTTTAACTATAAAGAAAATTTTAAGATATCTTCCGTTCAGGTTGTTGTTTTGTTTAGATTAATTTTTAGTTAATTTACTTTTAAATTTAGGTTAAATTGAATCTGAATTATCTTGGATTCAACTAAAATTTATATCGATTTTAATTTAAATTTAAATCAAATTTAAATTATCATATAATAATTTATATCAGAATTTAAATCTACTAAATCGATTCAAATATCGAATTTTGTATCCATTTATCATATTTAGAAAATAAATAAAAAACCTAATTTATTATTTATTAGTAGGGAAGGTGTCCTCATAATTGGTACCTGCCCTTATCGATATACTTTTGTAAGTCCCCTGGTTTATCTTCTACGTAAAGAACGATGGTAATCAACTAATCTAGCTCCGCCACGTGGTTTCTAGCGTCTTCCTAGACGTACATTCATCTTCCGTCTCGTAAATACTTGTCGAGAAATCATTGGAATTCCGTAATCCACACATGAAATGACTGCAATGTCCCTAAAGGGACCCATTCAAGTTAGACCCGATAAATCATTTAAGAGAATAGTGTCACAATTTATATAAATTTCCTATATTAAAATTATTTCTTCAAAAAAATGGTGTTAATTTACACTGCAATTCATTTTTTTTATAGAAACAGCTAGTATTATTAAAATAAAAAAATCTAAATTATAACGAGGGTTACAATCATAAACATAAAGTAAATATATAATTTAAATATTTTTTAATAATTAATAATTTTAGGCCATATAAGAATTATACAATAATAAAAAAAAAACTCAAATAAGATATTCAAACAAAAAACAAATACAGATAGATCTAACAAGGGATGGGCACGGAATCCGAACTCGACGAGTTTTGACCCGATTTGGTTCGATCGGGTCAGATTTTTTATAAAGAATTCGGGTTCGAGTCGGATCGGGTTTTTTTTAATGATGATCTTTAAATCTGAACTCGATCTGATCCGAGATTAATAGTGTAATTTTCCCATATATATTTTAAGGATATTTGTAATATTGATCCTTCTTTATATATTTTATACAATTAGATCATTAAAATTAGTTTTTAAAATTAGGTCATTAAAATTAAATAATTTTACAATTAGATCCTTAAATTTTATTTTTTTTACAGTTTAGTCCCTAAAATTTTATTTTTTTTTAATAATTCGAGTTAGGTCGGGTCGGGACAGATTTTTTATTACCCTAAACCCGGGCCGAATCGGGTGACGGGTGGAGGGTATAATTTTTCAGATCGAGTGCGGGTGGACCGAAAATTTGACCCGATCCATGCTCATCTCTAGATCTAACTGCATAGATGAATGAATCATAAAAAGAGACTATACTATTGAAAGACCATCGACAATCGTAAACCAGAGACAAGCATGATGAAAAATATATAAACACAAATCGAATATCTAATTCGAGGATCCAAAACATAAAAATTAATAAGATAACCAAATAAATATTATCTTAATTAGTAGTAAAAATATCAATTTAATTTTTAAAAAATATATACATTCAAATATTTGTCTATAAAAAACGTATTAAAAATTAGAAAAAGGCATGTCAAAAAAGCGAAGAAAAATATGCCACATATATTGATCAGTTATTCATAATAAACCAGATAAAAAATAGATATAATATAATAAGATTAATAAAAAAATTATCAGCGATAAACTACTAAAACAGGCTAAAGCAAAGTATTTACTGGAGTTTATTTAAGAAAAAGCATAGCTCACTTACTAAATTAAATGTAGAATACAGATCATTTGAATTAATCTAGGTAAATTTAAAAGAAACTAAAAAGGCAAAAGAAAGATAAAATATCGATCAAAATTGAAAAAAAATAAATAAATTTTTATATTCCTTTCGATGTCTTTATTTATATTTTATATTTAAAATTAGAGATTATTTTTTAGAAGACATACAGTGAAACCAAGCTAGACATATGTTTAATTAAAGGTGAGTAAAACTCGACTTAAAAAAATTAAATAATTAAATTTAACTCAAAACAAAAATATTTTACTCGTTTTGATTCGATTTAAAATTTTATAAACTCGATCCGACTTGAAAATTTTTCAAATAAAGTTTGAGTTGTAAAATAAAAATTCAAATAACTCAAAAATTTTAGTAATTAAAGGATTTATTTTTAAGTTCGAGACAAACCCTTTAATTTTTTTATAGTGTATATATACTGATATATAAAAATATATAAAAAATATTACCACATATGAAAAAAAATATGAATATATATATATATATATATCTTAAATGATTAAAGAAAGTCATTTAAATTAGAATCAAATTATACTGATAAATAATTACAATTAAATTTTTATAAAAATTTAAAAACTTGTCTCGAATTAAAAATTTTAAATGAAATTTGAGTCGTGAATTATAATCCGTAAATTCGAATAACCCAAAATTTTTTAACTCGACTCCATCAAACTCTCGCCCTACGTTCAGTGAGCAAGTTAGCTATGCCTTGACGTAAGCCAACTGGGGACGGGCATCAACCATGCGCAATCGAGCGGTCCTCCCATCCCTTTTTATATTCTCCCTCTTTTGTCTCTCTATTCTCCATTCCCCTCTCTTTGTCGTCTTCTTCCTCATTTCTCCCATATCTCAACCCATAAAAAACCCTAATAATTAATTAAACTCCACCGCTACTTAACTTAATATATCCAGGTAAGCCTCTACATTTGCATGAAAAAAACAATGATCTTTTCCAACAAAAGTGCTTGATTTAGTATTGTGTCATGTCACCTGTTTCTCCTTGCCTAGATTGCAAGCTTTTGGATGCTTCTGTGTTTGGTTCTGTGTCATTTACCACATTCTAACATTAACCATGAACCGGTTACATATAATTTCAGTTCAGCATTCAAAAAGATATTGAGTTGCTAGATTTTGACAGATTAACCTTAAAAAACCCAGAATTTGATTTGAGTTTCTGGAAACTACAGCAAACAGAAAACCCAGAATTTCTGGTTTTGGGGTCAAGACTATCTCAGTTCTTGTGTCACAGGAAAAAGAAGGGTCAGTCTCAGCCGTGCCATGAACATTCTCGACAAACAGACAAAGTTGACAGAGTTCTTTCATTGGCAATGAGACACAAACATCTGCAACTGCAAGTGGAGTCCGGTTCTTTCACTTTTGTCAGGCTTTGATCCAATGAAAACTGTCTCTTCTCTCTCGTTGCATCTCCAGAAGGAAAAAGCTTTTCCCTTTTTTGGTCGATCAAAACAAACGCGTGCTTAAATGTGATAACGTCATCCACCTTTCTCCATTATTCAACTTTCTAATCAGCCATGGAAAAACTCAGAATCCCTAATCTTTCCTTGATTAATTTATATGTTCTTTTCCTAAAATGTAAGTTTTGTTTGTTTCAAACACTTCAATTAGTTAAAACTTTCTCTTGGTGTGTTTCTATATATTCTAGAACCCTTTCCTCTTTAAATTTTAAAACATACTTAATATGTTTATACATACTTTACGTGTAAATCGTATGACTCTTTCTCATATATTCATTTGTATATTCACTTTAAATTAGAGGGTTTAGAGTTAGGGTTAGGGTTAGGGTTCAGAGAATTAAGAGTATGATATATTTTTGGGGTGTAGGTTTTAAGATTTAAGATATAAAAAATTAGGGTTAGGATTTAAAATTTATTTTTTTTAGAAAATTTTAACAGGAGGCACAAAAGATGCATAGAAAAGAGGTAGATGATTTTTGCTCACTTTAGTATAGTAATTTTTGGGTTAAATTCCAATATTTATATATTCACTATGCTACGATTAAAGTTTTTAATTGATACTTTTTCTTAGGTTGTGAATTCAAAACCCGTTAAAAGTAAATTCTCATATCTCCTTTTCATAAATAGAAATTATTCAAACAAATCTATGACTCGTTATTTAGGTGTGTAATCGTCTTCCCTCTAATCGTGTCTCCGTTAATGCTCACACTTTAAATTAATGAGTTTAGAGTTTTGAATTTGAGGTTTAAGGAAGCATGATAAAGGACAAAGGATTTCTACTATTATTTAGACTAACTAATTATGTTGTATAAATAAAAGAGACTGTATTGTGTTAATTAAAATCCATGAAATATGAGCATAGGAGGGACCTAAACTGTAATTTGACCCTTTTTTATTTATAATGGAAACCCCATTCTTGTTACATCATTTCCACCATTCACCAACACAAGACAACATCATTGGCACAAACATCTAGTTGTCCGTTCCAAACATTCTCTCTCGTTTTTTTTTCCCATCAAAAACAAACCAAACTTGTCATGATTTCTTCTCTTCTAGCCTTTTTTCCCTTTTCACATCTTCTAGTTATTATCTATGAAGCAAAGGATTTAGTTTTATAACACGCGTTAAATTTTGTTTCCAAGAGAGATATAAACATGGGGTTAAGCCGTTGAGTGTTAATTACTATCGTTCACCGAATTATTTACGGACTAGTAGCGGACGATCATTATGATAAACGCTTTGTCACCTTTTAAATCAGAGAGACTTCCCTTATCTTTTCTTCTCTTTTTGAAGCTTTCATTTATTGGCTATGATTTAGAGATGATGAAGTTATAAAAGAGTGGTCTGGTGCTGCTAATATCGGGGTGGCGGAGTCAGTGGAGTGATCAATGGAGTCGTGTGTCCCACCCGGATTCCGGTTCCATCCGACGAACGAGGAGCTAGTTGGGTACTATTTGAGGAAGAAAGTTACATCGAAGAAGATCGATCTCGACGTTATCAGAGACATTGATCTCTATAGGATTGAACCATGGGACCTTCAAGGTACAGTCTTCATCTTTTAGGGTTTTAATATGTGTAATTTTGGAACTTCACTCTTGGGGCTTGAGATCCAAGTTAGGGTTTTCCCCTTTGCATGACAACTTATAATTTTAACCCTAGATTTGGATTCACTAAGATGCTATAATCTATATTATGATATCCATATACATCAGCTGATTGCCATTGGTGATGGGCAGAGAGGTGCCGGATCGGGTACGAGGAGCAAAACGAGTGGTATTTCTTTAGCCACAAGGATAAGAAGTATCCGACGGGGACGAGAACCAATAGAGCAACCATGGCAGGTTTCTGGAAAGCAACGGGCAGAGACAAGGCGGTTTATGACAAATCGAATCTGATCGGCATGAGAAAGACTCTGGTTTTCTACAAAGGAAGAGCTCCGACTGGTCAGAAAACCGATTGGATCATGCATGAATACAGGCTTGAATCAGACGAGAACGGAATCCCACAGGCAAGCAGATACATTTACAGTGATTAGGTTTCAACAAACAATATCATGTCGTTAATAAAGTGAAAAAGTATACATATATATATGTATATATAATGTTTTCATGGTCGTCCAACATTCTGATTAGGTTTGAATAGCTTTCTTCCGATTCCTTTTCTGGCATGCCCTTTTTGTCATCTTCCCTCTTTGTTCATAATCTTTTCCAAAAGCAAAATTCTATTTCTCCATTTTTTTTCTTATGTCATCACCATTGCTGTAATAGATTTGATTCTTTCTTTTTGCAGGAGGAAGGGTGGGTGGTTTGTCGAGCGTTTAAGAAGAGAACTGGTACTAGTATTAGTACTACTAGTCTAAACAAGACGATCGAGCAGTGGGACTCGAGCTACTTCTACGACGAATCGACTGGCATCAGCAGCACCGTTGTCGATCCGGCCAACTACGTTTCAAGGCAACAGCCCCAGAATCTGTTGCCTCGGAACATGTTGTGTAAGCAAGAGGTAGAGGCGGATAATTTGAACTTTGTCCACTGTGATCAGTTCGTTCAGCTTCCTCAGCTGGAGAGCCCTTCTCTACCTTTAATAAAGAGGCCGAACTCGATGTCTCTGGTATCAGAGAATCGTAATACTAATTATCGTGAAGAAGATGAGTTTCAGCAGCAGAAGAAGAACCGATTGTCCTGCGACAACACTGAGAGAGTGACTGACTGGAGAGCCCTCGACAAGTTCGTAGCTTCTCAACTGAGCCAAGAGATCGGATATGGCGGTGATGAAGGTGTTTCGAGCTTTGAAGGTAATAATGATGGTAACTCAGACATGGCATTGCTGTTATTACAGAGCAGAAGCAACGGTGGCGGCGGAAGAAGAGAATTACAAGCCGAATGAGTTACTGAATTCAAGTCGAGATTGTGATATTGGAATCTGCGTATTTGATAAATGAAGAAGGGTATCGCTTAGTATATTAAAAACGCTTGATGCAATTTAGACGTTTATTTTTATTTTTTTCTGTAAAAATATGGTTGTGAAATGAGTGAAGAAACTCTCTTTCTCTGCAAGAAATTGCAAACTCTTCATTTATTAATTTTCTCGGCAACCAAACATGTCTCCATTCAAGAAAATTAGTAAAAGCAACATACATCAGAATAAAAACACACATGCATTAGAAGCGAAATTGATTGAATTGAATTGGTGAAAAGGTTAGTTATCAAGATTTAAATGACGATTGCAATCGTACTTTAGATTGTAATATTTTTTACGATTATAAATAATATTTAATAGATGTGTTACCGATAACGGCGGATTTACATAGGGAGGGGGACGGACCCGTGCTCACCATCAACTTTTTAAAATTCATACGTTTGCTTTTAATTTTTAAATTTTTACGAATTAATTCTTAAATTTTTAATTTTTTTACGATTTGCGCGTGCACTCTGAAATTTTAGATTTTTTTATAACTTGTGCCCATTTAAAAAAAATATTTTACTTCTGCTCACCCTCACAAATATTTCTGAATCTGTCACTGGTTACAGAGGAATATAAATCTCCTTGCTCTTTATTAAAAAATTTTAAAAAATTGCTCACCTTAAAATTTTTATAATGCCTCCTTTCATGTCTCTTATTAAAAAAATTTAAATAATTGAACTTTAAACCTAATCTTTATTTTTATATCCTAAACCTTACACCCGAAAAATACAACATGCCCATAATTATTTAAACCCTAACCACAAGCCCTAACCTTAAACCTTAAACCCTAAACCCAGTAATTTAAAACAAATACACCAATAAAATACGACTAAAAAGTAAACGATTTATGCCTTATTACATATATTATCAACAATTACTTTTTTGTAAAAATGATTTAGAACGGTTTTATTATTGATATTATAATTACGAACCGCTATTTAAATTTTTGAAAAAAAAATGGAATCTATGTGTGACTTAGTGGGTCCATGGCTTGTCTCGCATGCGCTGGGCATGCATGCCTCGCCAATTCCCTCTTTCCAGACAAAATAAATATATTTTCCCACCTGTTTTTACTTAGTCTTCACATCAATCGAAGCTTATATATTGTTGTTTTATATTATTAAACTAAAATATTTTAATTTTTATATTTAAATATGAGAAAAATAAATATAATATTAATTAAAAGATAATTAATTACCTTCTTCTCTAACAATATTGAACAAGGGCATGTCTGATACGAGATGTTTTAACAAAATCTAAAATTACTTAATTTAATTAATTTAAAAGAAATATTAAAATTTAAATTTTTAATATTTTATAATATTTCTTTCTACTATTCAAAAAATTATTTGCTTGCATTAAAAATAAATATCTATAGACATTAAAAAAAACAAAATAAAAGTACTTTATTCATAAAAATGATTATAATACCAAACTTTACATTATATGATAAGTATGGGTCTTCCAAAATAGTTATCATTCCAAATATTATCCAGAAAAGTCAAACAACTATGCTCTCAAGCATTCTTTTATTTTATACAATAATAAGTTATATATATATATATTATTTAAATTAAAAACCTTCTTTAAATTTGGTGTTTGAAGAATATATTATCAAATTGGTAATTAAACTAAGCACATTTTTTAAGTTGTCGTTACAGTAAAATTGACTTTTAACGATACATTTAACGATGTTTTTTAAAAAATATCATAAAATTTTTATTTTTAGTGGCGTTTTTTTTAAAATTATATAATATAAATTTATTAAAAAATGATATTAAATGGTCTTTAAATTTATAAATGATTATTAAAAGAGTGTTCAGTGTTCTTAGTTCAAGCAAAATCGCATCACGGGCTTGGAAAAAATTATTAAGCTGAGGGATAGTGCTTCGGTGTTGAATGCAATGCAGGGGGAGTTTAAAGCCAGGACAGTCTGGGAACACCTTAGGCATAAGGGGAAAAGGTTCCTTGGGATCGGATTGTGTGGGGAAAGTTGACCATACCAAGACATTCTTTCCTATCTTGGCAGATTGTGTTAGATCGATTGCCCACCAAAAAACGAATGGTGAGGTGGGGTAGCCAGGTAGATACAAACTGCATGTTTTGTAGTATTGGCGTGGAGACACGAGATCATTTATTTGGCGATTGTTGTTTCTATTGGAAGATTTGGGAGTTAATACTACGGGATTGTGATTATCAACTAAGCAGATGTTCTTGGTCTAACCTGTTAGTCTGGATAAACAAGGAAAGGAAAGGGAAGTCTTTGGGTGCTACTATACTAAGGATTGCTTGGAATGGATTAAACTACTATGTATGGCAAGAAAGGAATAGAAGACTCCATGGAAGTTTATCTCGGGATGCTACTGTGATCTTTGCGATTCTTCGAAATGATGTATGGTTATGACTGGTTGATTGTACAAAGTTTCTGTTGGATACTAGGATAGCACATATATGGGGATTATGTTAATTTATATGATTATATAGGTTTTGTTTTGTACAGAGTTTGTTTATATAGGATATTTACAGGGGTCTTTTGGATGAATAAAAATTTCATTTATTCAAAAAATAAATTTATAAATGATTATAAAATTGACATTAAATTTAGATTTTATTACAAAATGATCATTAAATTATTTTAAAATATTTATTTTAATTAATAAACTTTTAAAAATTATAAAACTAACATTATATTTCGATTTTATTACAAAAATAACATTAAATTATTAGATATCGTTAACATCCTCACGACGGTCTAACTAAACAACTAAGTAATATATTATTACTTATAAAATAGTCATCGAACTATTTAATTAAAATATAATGATAAATTTATTATTTAAATATTATAAAATAATCATTCAATTATTTAATTATTAAAAAATAAGTCATTTGAAATATTTCATTGTAACAAAATTGTTGGTTATTACATATTACGCTGCAAATTTGTTTTTCTGCTATCGATTGTTTTCAGAAACATTTCAAATTAAAGGAATTAAAAGCTTTTTGTTTTTAAAAAAAATCTTTTAAACGAAATAAATTAATGGGTTTTTTCAGTAAACAATTTAAATTAAAGGAATTAAAGAGTTTTTCTTAATGAAATGCTTTTGGAAAACAAAAGTTCTTTCATTCCTTTATTTAATGTTTTTTTCTAAACAAAGTCTCTTAAAAAAAACATTAAAAATTTATAGCATAATATATAATAATCAACCGATTTATAATAGATAAGTATAGTTCGATGATTATTTAATTTATAATAATTAATAATAAATTTATTATTTTATAACAGTTAAATAATTCGATAATTATTTTATAATAATTAATATATTAATTTTAGGGTTCAGTCGGTTCACTTTATTAACTGTTATATCATCTTATTGTTAATGATTTAATCATTTAATATTTTAATTGAATAGTAAATTGATACATGAATTAAAGTTTAGTGAGTAACAGCATTACAGAAACAAAAAGATTAAATTATACTAAATCAAGGTAGAAAGGAAAAATCACAAATTTTAGTATAGTAAAGGGACTGAAACCAAAATTAGACCAAAAGTCAATTACTTTTCAAACCCGGATTTCTTCCGGGTCGTATTGCTCCATTAAATCCGACTTGCGTGGAAACGAATGTTATCCGTGCAGATATTCTGTTGAAGTAGTTATAGAAGTTCACCTCCAACGATTTCCAAAAAAAATTGAAGCTTCCGGCAATGGGTGCCTCTGAATCCGTCCTCTCCGGTTCTATATCGGTAAGTTTCCGATTTCTCTCGGAAATTTGTAACCTTTTCAGCTGGGTTCTTTTTTATAGCTTTAGTTCTAAGATTGATTATTGTTAATGAAGAGTTCCGCAGATCAAATCACTACCATTTCAAAGCGAACAGAAGCAGTCGATCCCGTTTTAGAGAAGCTCAAGTCCCTTAGAATTGTAAGTTTTTATTATTTTTTAGGTAATCTTTTCAGCGTGAATAATATTGGAACTTGAAGGCTTTTCGTTTTGAATTGTAGACGTCTCCAATACTGACGACACGGCCAACGGAGGGTAGCTTAACTGACATTTTAGTGAGAAAGCCGTCGTCGTCTTCAGCACAAGGTGTGATTCAAATCCCTTTTTTAACAAAATCCTCCGCTTTGACAATTACTAAGAAATTTAGCGGGTGATTGGATGCTTCGTTTTGAAAAGGGGTTTTGATCTCTTAGTTGTTTGGGGGATTTCATCACGAATTTCTTGCTTTATATCCATGTACCTGTGTTTCTGGTTGATAACCCCAGAGAGAAAGTGGAACTGATTGCCAGTAAATTTTACGTTTGAGTTCCAAATTTTCTGAAAGAATTAGTTTTTTTTTTACCATTCATAGGGTTCGAATGCTGTATATGAAGTGTTTAGTTAACATTAGGCAGCTTCTATTTACTAATTTTTCAGATGAAAATTTGAAACGTTGGTTTCACTCATCGGAGTCTGTTTTGGCTGTTAAGATCAGTACATCGGTCGTTGAAGTGATTTTACAACTTTTTTTTACTTGGCTGAGCAAAGCTTTTACTGGTTATCAAGTGCATAAGGAAGAAACCAATGAACTAATAAGAATTAGTAGACTAGCTTACCCTGGGAGTGGTATCAGAAAATTCCATTAGATTCAATGGTATTTGTACAAGGGAGTATGCACTGTAGCTATTAGGAGTGTCATTCCCAATTCGAGTCTTATTTGATTTGCATCGTAGTGTTCTTGACTCTGCGTTCATTGAAGACTTTTTATTCATTTGTTTCTCAATTTACTGTTGTTTTAGAGATGAGATGATGAATGAAACAATGGTGCATAGAATATAGAATGCTTTCTAATAACGTTGTTAAGCATCTTATAAAGTACCTCCAGTTGTAATTGTGGATTATACGGAAATACCTGAGATAAGATTTGAAGAACTCTGTATTTTTAGGGAAAAGCATATGCTTAAAATTAAACTAGATGAACAGAAGAGAGAAAAGTTAACCAGTGTTTAAGGGAGAAAAAAAAACTTGACAACTTTTAAAATTTTTTGATACTTTGGGCTATATAGGTTAGTATGGTCTTGAATATGCTCTTGAAGTGCGAATCTGATTTTGTTCAGTGATTGTCATAACATTTTATGTTGGGTTTAAGTAATTACCTTTGTACTATAAAAATAGTTACTGTGGATCCAAAAGTGTTGGTGGAACTCTTCTCAATGTATCGTGATTGGCAGGAGGAGAAGGCTCAAGAGATTAGCAAGAAACAGGTTTGCATCTGTCATGAATTTATGAGTTTGAAAATACTTGTTGCAATGTCATGGGGGTGGGATTATTCCTTCTGTGGATCATTTTTTAGCATGTCAAGTTCTCGTATTCAATTAATTTCCATCAAGTTAAGATCAAAGCAGAAGTTTTTGCCATTATGTCAATTTCATGAATTATCAAGTATGAATACCCTTTTTTAGCTCAAATATATAGATAGTCATTTGGACACACATCTCATTGCAGGAAGAGATAGAAAACAAAATAGAAGTTGTAGATGCTTTGGCAGTTAAACTTCTCCAACGTTTTAATTACTCAGTTTCCACAATGAAAACAACCTCACAACATTTATCAGAAGGTAACGTAGGTTTCCTCTGATATAGAGAGCACATATTGACTGTTGCTAATCATTTTGAAGAACCTGATGATTCCTACTAGTATAATGCATGTAGTTCACACATTGCAAGTGGAGCTTGGGGAGCTCAAAGGAAGGTTTACTGAGGTCCTCAGCAATTGTGACGCACTGTGCAAGAGAATTGCTGCAGAGGGACCGGAACCTCTTCCGTCGTCTATAAAGCCATTTGCAGTTGCCACAGCAAACCGTAGCTTGCCCCCAGATCAAAGAGTTACACCAACAGATCAAAGTTCAACATCTTTTGAAAAACTAGAGTGACACTTCATTGTTTCACCCGACATAATTGACATGTTCTTTCACCATTAAGAGTTCTTTTGAGGTTGAAGTTTATATTGTGGATCAAAAGCTTTGAATACAGATTCCTGAGTATTACTTCATTTAACTTTCAGGCACAAGCCTCTTTGGTCATTTCATGTCAAGAAATTTCAAATAATACAATCCGAACCAAAAACATAAACATTGCTCAAACAACACAAAACAGTACCATTGTCTGATAATTCAAACAATTTATGCCCAGTACTCTTGAATGTAAAATATAAAGCGCAAAGGAACTAAAACCACAGGAAGTAATAACCTAAGACTACTTATCAGCTTTGGCAGCAGTAGCTGCAGCTTGTCCTCTGAGCCTACCAGTCCTCCTAGCTGCAATAAGACCAACTTTCTGTCCAGGCGGAGCATCACGCCTAACGGTACTTGCGTGACCAATGTGTTGATGGTTACCACCTCCATGGGGATGCTCAACAGGGTTCATAGCCACACCACGTACCTTTGGCCAACAGTTCCTCTTCACCCTAAACTTGTGATAAGCATTACCAGCCTTAAGAAGAGGTTTCTCAGTCCTACCACCACCTGCAACCTGGCCAATCATTGCACGACAGCCACTCGGAATAATCTTCTTAGCACCAGATGGAAGCTTGATCCTGTAAAGATTACAGACCAATGGTCATTGGCAAAACAACAAATTAATCAAAATTCCAAACTTTCAAGAATCTGCCATTGATACAAAGCATGAACTGACTAGAGAATGAAATGTAACATGTAAAGACTACTGATAAAGGATACTCAACTAAACAGTACAGATAGAGCAAAAACATGATAATAGATTGAAATCAGAATCCTCATGCTTAAGATATGCTTTTTTCAAGTTCCCATTTTTTTATGAATTAAGCATAGCCAAATCAAAACTTCAGTTAAAACAGCGTAAGAATGAGAGACCTGGAGGTGTCGTTATCAGGGTTGTGACTAATAACAATAGCGTAATCCCCAGAGGCCCTAGCGAAAACCCCACGATCACCAACATGGTGTTCGACGTTGCATACAACAGCTCCTTCAGGGATAGATCTAATAGGCAACACGTTTCCGACCACAAGAGTAGCCTTCTTACCACAGTAAACGAACTGACCGGTGTACATACCCTCGGCGGCAACGAACAGTTCCTTCTGCTTCTTGTAACGGAAAGGGTGACGGAAGACGACACGGGCTAACGGAGCGCCACGTCCAGGGTCGTGGATGACATCGGTGACGACGCCTTTGAGGTAGCCATTCCGTTCACCGAAATCGAGGCTGCGGAAACGGGCGGGACCCTTTCGGTGGTGGGTGTGGGCCTTGAACACTGAACCCGCACCCTTACGCTGAGCTCGGATGACACGACCCATATCGGAGAAACTGAGTGCTTGTTGTTGGAGGCGGACGAGGAGAGAGCTTACTGAAGAGGGGTTAAAGGTTGGGAATTGTGGTAGGGTTTTTAGATTAGACTTTGGGCTTAAGAAAATCCAATTGCTGCCGTGATGCAACCAAAAAAATTGGCCCAAATACAAATGGTGTAAAATTATCTCTTTAGTCCCTCTACTCTTTGGACTTTAAAACTTAGTATTAATTTAGGACATCATCGTGTATAAAGTGGTACATAAAAGCCTGAAGACCCAAAGATGCAGGCAACTGAGGGAGGTGCATGAAAAATTCATTGTGAGCTTTGAAGCCCCTATACAAAAGATGGACATTTTATACATCTTCGTAATGCACCATTACGTGTTCTACTAGTATAACAATATGTATTTGTTATGTCCGTAAAACTCAACAACTCGGATCGTGTGGTTTTAGACTTTTCTCGCTCAATGTAACAACTAAATAAACCTGAAACGATTTAATCTTGGACTATATTCCATCTATTCTTTTCGGAGAAAAGTACTCTAGTCTTCCTGCAACCTTCATAATCTTGCTAAGACCCCAAACATGCAAACCTCCCAATGGTATTAAGGGCATGTTTGTAGTTGCGATCGGTGTTCAAAACGGTTGTTTGGTCTTTATTTATTTTTATCAAACGAGCCTTGAGTTGGTCGTCAAGTAATATTTGCCCACCATTTTTAGAGACGTTTCATGAAAACTAAAGAATTTAATTTTTTAAAATCATCGTTTGACCCTTAAAGCTCATTTTTAACCTTAACGATAAACTCGTAAATAAATTTACAACGAATAAAATATCCGCAATACATAGTGGATTAAACCAAAATAATTCAACTTTTAGAGTTATGCTAGTTCAAGATGCTATGAAACAGGGGCGGTTCAAAGATTTTGGGGGCCCTGTGCAATTTATTAAAATATGATCTTTAAAAGTAATTGTCCATGACTTTCACTAGTTATAGAATTGTATCCCTTAGAAACAAATGTCCTTTCTAGGGGCCCCCGTGCGATCGTTTCTATTGCGTCTGTCCAAAACCTTACTAGTTTTACTGAAACAATAGTAATAGTAATAATCAATAAGATTCTATAATCAATTATCGCATTTAAGAAATAATTATAATATTTTAACAATTATAACTAATCTTTCTTAATAGTGTTTTCAAAAAATTTTATTAAATTTAAAGATTAACATCATCTAATGAATGTAGTTTATTAAATTTTGGGACCCTGTGCGATCGTTCCTATTGCGCCTGTCGAAAACCTCCACTGCTATGAAAACATCTCACATCTAACAAGACAACAGACAATCAAAATAACGTTTTCCAAACCCAACATGAAAACAAAACAACCTAGTGATCCCACTTAAGTTTAGTCCCTTTTATTACTAGAAAAAACCGAGGTCAAACTTAAACACATTAGAGATTGAATTTTTATAAAGAATATTAACTCAATAAAACACCATTCAAAAATTCTTTTTCTTTGCATCATGATTAACAAAATATTTTCTCAAATGGTGTTAATCTTAATTTTCTATAGCAGTTCGAAAACGATCCAAACTCTTATGCGAAATTATGCTTTTAAATTTTAAAAACTAATATCTTAATCTTTAATGTGTTTAAGTTTGACCTGAGGATTTTTAGTCATGAATAAATTCGGGTCGTTTTTAAAACTTTGTGGATTGTTGCATTAATCTTTATACGTATTTATTCAAATTACAGAATAAAATATTAATGATCAAATAAATATCATTTTTCGAGTATTGTGAAGTTGCTAATATTTTCTCATACGTAAATGTACGATAAACCTTAAAATTTCATAATGTTAAATTTACTTTTAAACTTTCGTTTATTTAAAAAATTAGTGGATACTCCGTTATCCACGCCTTACCACAGAAGCTTATCCCAAAACAAACCACTTTAGAGCAACAAAGAATTAAATCTCAGAGATATGATCTAGAGGAAATAAGTAAATTTATTTCTTGATTATTCCATTTCCCTCAACAAGAAGATGCTAAAAAAAACTTAGCAGGCTGTAAACACCAAATTGTTACATATCAAGAACCCTTGAACATGGAGGTGGGAGACAAAGGAGCAGAATCAAGTTGGTAAAGATTGAGAGCTGGTCCGACAAACCGGAAAAGTATCCACGCCCCGATGACGATGAAAATGGAAGCATACGCAAACTTGTTGAGCCAGAACAGTAAACCCTTCTCTCCAACATACAATTCCAAAGCCTTCTCTGTCATGCTCATTTCCTCCCATTTCTTGGGAGTTGCTTCAGCTGCAGCTTTTGCCTTCATCCTTTGCCCTTCTCCCTGGACACCTTCTTCCTGCAGCTGACGACGCCTTCTCGACCCTCTTTTGAACCGGATTTGAAGAGTATCTGGGGATGGTCTTACTGGGGGTGGAACTGGTGGTTCTGCCTCGCTGCTGCTGCTATTATCGGTGCTGCTGTTGGTACAATGAAATTTGGGCAGCCGTCGACGGCAGCGAGGAAAAGATAGGTGATTGCATGTTAAAGATGAGGGTTTTAGAACAAAAGGTTTGGTTGATGGCGGTGATTGGAGAATTCTGGCTTCCATTTCTACTCTGGTAGGGAGCAAGCTGAGCTATGGATATGCTTGCTTATCCTTTTTATTTTATGTGGGGTGGAATCATATGTCTATCTCCTCTAGGTTTACACCCTATCACTTCGTGACACGTCATCAAGCTTAGTTTTGGGATTTTAGGGAAAATTACATAAATGGTCACTCTTTTTTAAGATGTTTGTATTTTGGTTATTGAACTTTTAAAACTTAAAATCAAAACTCCATCACCATCCGTGAATTCTTTATCATGAATTTGACAAGAAGAAAATGGTGTAAATCACATTTAAATCATAGAATCACATCACCGGAACCGCCGTGACGACGTCCATACTCGAATTACCCCCACCGGACTCCCGGTTCTCCTCCCTATACGCCTTCATCTTGATGAATTCAATGCAATCCGCCACAGCTTCACTACGCTGAGCATCAGCCGTCCCGTAATACCTCCGCGGCACCACGGGAGAGCTAGCTTGCCTGTCAGGTGTGGCCTTGGTGATAGCCGATAACATTATAAGACGAAAAACCGCCTCCCGGATACGTTCGAAGAGGGACATCGGCGAGAAACGCTTGCTTTTGCTACTGCCTTTGAACCTAGGCATGCATAGATTGGTAGTCGCCTCCATTTTCTCAGGGCTGCTGCCTCTGGTTTATCTCTCCATGGAGGGCCTGCTTATATAGGTGAACCTAATGAACCAGACAAATAATTAGATGCATGCATAATTTTGATGCATAGATTAGATTAATAGCTTTCCAACTAAGCAATTTTGAATGCTATATTTATTACATATCGTAGCTTTTACAAGATATCTTACCAGACAATTTAATGTACTGTCCTAATCTGTTTTAATATTTTTAATGGTTTTAATTAAATGGGGTTAAATCAAAATAGATTAGGACAGCATGTTAAGTAACCTTTTTTTTTTTTGTCTTTGGTCGTGGTCTCTGATAAGGCTCACATGGGTTACTTGTGCGTTGGTTACATAATTTTGATGCAACCCTTCATGGTTCACCATGACTATATTAATTTTAATTTGACAGACCAACCGATTATAAACGAAAATATTTATTTTTTTACTCTCTTTTGATTTTGTAAATAATTTTATTCGTCGATTTATTATATTTTAATTTTATTTATTTATTTATAAATATTAAACACATAAAAATATATAGATTAAACTCAGTTTTCACAAGGCTTCACGCATTTATTCAGAATTTTTTTTTATAATATTAATGATCAAGTAAATGTAGTCCTATGAGCTTTTGATGGACCCAAAAATAAAAAATAATTTTTTAAAAATTTAAAATTCATATACGATTCAAAATTTATTTTTAAAGTTATATTATTAAAAATTTATTTTTCCCCTAAATATACTTTGTTCCAATAAAACATACACCCAATAATAGAAAATCAAAGCTCATAGCAATGATCTATGATTATAACACAGCCTCTGCAATTGTATTTGTCCTGGTCACCTACAAGTGCCTTTGAAAATCATTTGTTCTCAGGGACGGGTCATCTTCTCGACTTCCTTTCTTCTTGGCAAACAGCCATCCAATCATGGAGATTGTCGCCTTCCTTTTAACTTTCTTTACTGCTTTTCCCACCATTTCGTTTTTGTCGACGACAAGTACTTGAGCTGGTGAAGGAGGGCTAGCAAATTTCACGTACCTCTTCTTTTGGAACTCGTCTGGCTCTTCATTTGGTTTTACGATACCCATTTTTGTTGCGTTTTTGATGAACTTGAAGTCTTCTTTGTCAGGCTCAAGTTGCTGATTCTGAAACTCCTTTTCCCTGAGCTGCTGCAGGTCCTTTTTCGTTTTCTCAAGCTCTTCTTTCAGTGCTTTTAGGTTGAACGACAATAAGTTGCCTTCCTCTTCGGTCCTTTGCAGGCTTTGCTTCGTTTCTTCGAGCTCCGATGTCAGAACTGCGATCTTGGATTGGGCTTTGCCGGTTTCTCCTGCTTGGATCTGACATTGAAAATTAAGTTGCCGTGCGTCATCTATGTTATCTAAAACATGCCTGAATGTCGGATACGAATATAAATATATAGACATAGCCAAAAACGGAACCGTAATTAAAATGAGTTAAATTTTAAGACTTAAAATATAGGGTGTAAATCGTCTGCCTCTTTCTCATGTCTCTATTTGTGTCTCCGTTTTAAATTAAAGGGTTTAGGGGTTATGTTTAGGGTTTAATTCTCATGCCTCTATTTGTGTCTCCGTTTTAAATTAAAGGGTTTAGGGGTTATGTTTAGGGTTTAAGGTTAGGGGTTGTGGTTAGAGTTTATGGAATTAGGGGTAGGTTTATTTTTTAGGGTTTAAGATATAGAAAATAAAGATTAAGGTTTAAAATTTAGTTTTTAAAATTTTTCAAAGAGGCATAAAATAATACATGATAAAGAAATAGTTGATTTTTACTTTAAAATATAAATATCAAAGCTAAGATTTAATGTTCAGATTAATAAAAATCTATTAAACTTTTAAATTTAAAAATTCAGCTCGTTCTCTTATCGTACCTCTCCCACCTTATAAGTGGTTCCGTCCTTGAACAGAACCTCGTATTTATGTTAAATAAGTATAGATAAAAGAGACAACCTCTTTGAGCTTGTTGCCATAAATTTCTGCCACCAGTACTTTTTCTCCGAACAACATAACCGCCTCCTTGACCGACCGAAAGGGCGTTCGTGTATCGATCTCCGCCCGTCCAACAATGGTGATGCTGCCACCTTCTTCCGCTTCCATGGCCATAAAACTTTCAGTGATTTACAGAGGATTGAAGAGATTTATGGATTTAGAGGCAGTGACCGAGTTTCTCATGTGTTGGAAAATGTCCCATTTTATTAACCCTTGAAAAAGTGACAGTGAAAGTGATGGTTAGCAATGGAGTTTGATGTTCTTGGTTGACAGGTAACTGAAGATTTGATTCTTGGTGTTGGGTTTTGTTTCTTTGCGTTCACTTTACTGGAATTTTGTTACTTGAAGTTGACATGGGGTGGTTGGGTTGGAACCTCCATCCATCCTCAATGTTTTGGGTTTGATTCGGTTGGTTTAGTTTCTAATATTGTCCGAAAGTGGAGCTGAGTGCAAACATTTTAGACTTTGATTAGGACAGGCCTCCTGACTGGGTGGCGCACCAAAAAATTCAACTCATGTTTGGAACCATCTTTCTCAAATTGTCCATTCAACGCAACTATAAATATTGTTACAGACGAATTATTTTACCTCAGTGGTAAGAAATAATTATCATTTTTAAAAGTTACAGATTCGAACACTAATATTTATAACACAGAACAATTAATATTTAACAGTTAAGAGTATATTATAAAATAGATATTATTGTAATTACTATTATCATTGTAACTGATATAAGAAATATATAATTACACTTATGTTACGAGACTAAATTCGTTTTAGTAGAATCATATAACTTTAGGTCTCGACTCGTCTAAGTCAAGATTCATAGCTTGTGACACACATATATCTCGACAATATTAAATTAATATTCTCTATTAAATATTTTATTCCACCTATATACCTCTTCCCACTTTATTTAAAAATTTATATCTTTATCAGGCCACATAAGCAAAAATCGCTTTTTACAAAAACAATTTTTAGAGTCGCGTTCTATTAAAAGCAATTTCTATATTAAAAACACATAAAATATATATTTTTTAATCTTATCACACCAAAGTCGCGTCCTATAAAAAGTAATTTCTAAAGTCACATTTTATAAAAAGTAATTTCTTTTAAACAAATCTGGCAAGGATATAGATTTCTAGATAAAATAAAAAAGATATATACATATAATAAAATAATAAAAAGAGAATATTTATTTAATATTGTCTATTTTTTTGAATTAGTTAAATATGATTATTTGTTCTAGAATATAATCTTTATCATTTGACATTGATTGCTCAATCATTCTGTTAGTATCACTGATGCTCAAACCCGTGACTTTTAAAAACAATAACCGTTGTTTTAACCACTTGGGTTAAAGAACTCGTAAATATGACCCATATATATCTATGTATACATATTAAAAGAATATGATGTATAAAAAAAAATTAGTATTATTTGACAGGTGTTGCTATGTTAGATTTAATATTTAAATTTTAGTACATTCAGTTTTGTTTGAAAATTATTTAAGTTTTAATACCTTTATTTTTATTTGATATTTAATACTTGTTCTGTCTTATTAAATTTGCCTTTAATTGATATTTTTTTTACAAATTTATTATTAATATTAATATATATATTTTAAAAAATTTTAATTAAGTAATTTTTAATTATATATTTATAAAATTTAATTATTTAAAATAACCAAAAATAAAAGTTAAAAATTCGACTTTTAAAAATTTATTTAAAGACAAATTTGGTGGGAGGAGATAATAATACGTATTATACTATGATTAGTATGTTTCTTAGCGTATTTCAAGTATTTGAATGTCTTTATCAATGATTAATCACGTCATTTGTGATCTCAACCAATCAGATTCATTATATAATTTTTTTAAAGTGAATCATTACCTTTTTCTTATATGTAATTAGTGAGTTGATAATTATTTAAAAATGAACAATCCTAATTATTTAAACTATAAATGATATGATAAATAAGATTTATGATATAATTTTTTATGACCATCATATTATACAGAAGTTCGATGAACGATTGAAATTAAGACTAACAAAACCTAAAACTAAATCAATTATAAAAATCTATATTAAATTAAAAATTAAGATTTTAATATAATTAGATATGTTTTCACGTGAATAAACTTTAAATTAATTAAATATATATTAAAACTTAAATAATAATTAGAGACGCATGCATAGATAAAATCATATCAATACCAAATCAAATGAGTTAAGAGGTCAATAGATCATGGGTCAGGCCCAGAATTGAACCCGGTTACGTTCGGACCCATGAAAACGGATCCGGGTCATCAATCAACACAAATTAGGGCTCTGAAACAAGCCCCTTACAAGCGTGGGAGTCGTCTAATTTCCTGCGAATCCTTGAGCGCCATGAGCTCGAGAGAGAAAGAGATGGACCGTGACCAGTGATATCAGCAACTGCAATTTCTCTCTATCGGTTTTCTGAAATTAGTTTCCAATTCCAGAATATCCCAATTCCCAATTTTCATCCCCCCAAATCCTCTAAATTTAAGGCCCTGCAGGCTGCAAGAGAGACAATTCAGCTCTTAACCGAGAGATTTTCAATTCTGCACATTTTGAAGAAGAAAAGAGGAGCGGGAAAGAAGTAAGAAGTGTAACGGTTGTGTGGGAAAGCCCTAGAAAGTTAAAAGCTTGGGTTTTTCCTCCAACAATGAGTCCTATTCAGAATTTTGAGCAACACTCTCGCCACCTAATGGAACCTGACCTCCGTATTCCCTTCGCTCTCTTCATTTCCTTGTTCTGTTTGTAAAAAAGATGCGAAGATGCTATTTTTTCCTGTGATTTTGATTTATTTATTTTTGTTTTGTTTTTGGAAAACAGCAATTCAGGCGAGATTACAAATGGCAATTGAGGTTAGAGAGAGTTTGGAGATAGCTCACACTGCTGAGTACTTGAATTTCCTCAAATGCTACTTCCGAGCCTTTTCAGTTGTGCTCTTACAGATTACGAAGCCTCAATCCACTGACAATCCGGAGCATAAAGTGCGGAATGTTGTGGTGGAAATTCTCAACAGGCTTCCTCACAGTGAAGTTCTTCGACCATTTGTTCAAGACCTACTAAAAGTAGCCATGCAAGTGCTAACTACTGATAATGAAGAAAATGGCTTGATTTGTATTCGAATTATCTTCGATCTTCTTAGGAATTTCAGGCCTACTTTAGAGAATGAGGTGCAACCTTTTCTAGATTTTGTTTGCAAGATTTACCAGAACTTTAGGTTGACAGTTAGCCATTTCTTTGATAATGCTGCTATGGGAATGGAAGTAGATGTCAAACCTATGGATACTTCTTCAGTGGATCAAGGGATTACTTCGAGTGGATATGCTGGGAATGGGCAGTTGAATCCCAGTACGCGGTCATTTAAGATAGTTACAGAGAGTCCACTTGTAGTTATGTTTCTGTTTCAACTGTACAGTCGACTTGTACAAACTAATATCCCTCATTTGTTACCTCTGATGGTTGCTGCCATATCTGTTTCGGGACCTGAAAAGGTTCCTCCCCATTTGAAGACTCATTTCATCGAGTTAAAAGGTGCACAGGTTAAGGTGTGTGTTTCTTTATCTCATGCTTTCCAATCCCCATTGTTTTAATTGTTGTTTTGCTACATGATAAAATGATTTGTATCATATAACTAGTTCTAGGCAATGGCCTCGAAGATTATGATTGGGTTGCTTGAATCTTTGCATGCCTAAGAGTGTGCATGATCTGTTTTTGAACATCTTAATTTAATTATCTCGTGTAGAGAGGTGCTCTTTTACTTCATCTTCTTCTAGTTTTTCCTTGAGTACTACCAGTTCTATGAAAATAATTGAATTGAAAACTGAATTTTTCATGAGTTTTTCCTCGTGGATGTAAAAGGATGCAGCTTTTTAGAATCCTTTAAAGGACTGAACCTTGGAACTCTCTGTGCCAGAAATATGTTCAAATACTTTTTGTGCTTATCCTACCAAATATTCATTTTTGGTTGTGTATTCAAATCCTTTCAGTTGAGAGAAATGTAAACTATGTAATTTTAGTTATCCTTTTAATTTCTCTCTTTATCTGCTCTATTTGTTTGCTTATTTTCTTTCTCCTCTATTGCAGACGGTTTCCTTTTTAACATACCTTTTGAAGAGCTTTGCTGATTATATAAGACCACATGAAGAAAATATATGTAAAAGCATTGTGAATTTACTTGTCACATGTTCTGACTCAGTATCCATTAGAAAGGTGAGTCGTGCCTGAGATTTTACTTTTTGTTTTTGATTCATATGGTTTCAAATGCTGACCCTCCTGCATGCAGGAGTTGTTGGTAGCCTTGAAACATGTTTTGGGCACAGATTTTAAGAGGGGTTTGTTTCCTTTGATTGACACGCTATTGGAAGAGAGGTAAAGGTTTTAAGCCCCCTCTATCTACATTGTTACATTAAGGTGAATCAGTAAGCCATGATAAAGAACATGTATCGTCAAACATGTGATTAATGAGAGATCAAGTGATAGTCTCACATCTCTTCGTTTTTGACATTATGTTATACGGGAAACCATTAAATTTGCTACTGGAAAAGAAAAAATAAGCAGATTTTGGAGTCACACTAGTGGCAGTTCAAGGTTGTAAGGAACCCAGGATAAATCTATGGGAAATAAAAGCTTTAAATTCAAAAAATGCCCTATGCCGATGTTGGTTCCAGAAACTCTTGGATGGTTTGACTTGTTTTACTAACACAGTATAGTTTTTACTAGTCGTCAGCTATCACTATTCATTTCTACAAGAGCTTGAACGCTTAAAGAAGGATATATCTTTCTCGGACCTTTTATTTATTTGAAGGATAATTCATTCCAGTAACATATGTTTTTTTAGTTCTAAAGTTCTGAAAGGACCTGTACATTATAGTATTCATTATCTTTGACCCTGAAATTTTAGTTTGTCAGTGATCAGTTGTATCTTTTAATAACTTGAAGCTTTGTTTTGGAACTTTGACAGATAATTCTTCTGTCTGGGATGCTTGTCTATAAATAGCAGTAGCTGGAATGTGTCTTATTTTTTAGCATTTCTTTTTCCTTTAAGCATGTGTGATTTACGAACTTGGCTGGTTGGTTTGGTTGTTCGACTTTAGCATTGTATGAATTTATAAATTTGCACAAATTGCTTAGCTGCTAAAATAAATTTTATGCTTTGACCTGGGTATCTAGTTCAAATTATTTCCAATCCTTGCATTTGATTTCTTGTATTTCCTTCTATTTTTACTTCAGGGTTCTAGTTGGAACTGGACGTGCTTGTTTTGAAACTTTGAGGCCATTGGCATATAGTCTCCTGGCAGAGATTGTTCATCATGTCAGAGGAGACCTCTCCCTCTCACAGGTATGGATCTCAGATCAGGGTTTTATCTTACTCTTCCATTCTTTTTGGTATAGGTTTAATAATTGTGATGGGTCAAGTTGACTTCTTATCCTGATGCTGATAAACTTTATTTTGTTGCTGCAGTTGTCAAGAATTATTTACTTGTTCTCAACTAATATGCATGATTCTTCATTGTCACTTGGCATTCATACAACTTGTGCTCGTCTGATGTTAAATCTGGTGCCTTCTCTAGCTCTATTACTACCATGTTTTCTTCATGTTTTATGTGTAGTGGTGGATCATCTCATGTTTAGCTACTGATCATATCACAAATTTCCTTTTGAAATTTAGGTGGAACCAATTTTTGAGAAGGGGGTCGATCAGTCATCAATGGATGAAGCACGGGTTTTATTGGTATGAATTTTGTGTAATTTTTCTAATAGCTTTGTTGAACTGATTGATTTTATGGATTTTTCTCTTGCATCCTTGCTTTACTTCAGGGGCGTATTTTGGATGCTTTTGTTGGGAAATTCAGTACTTTCAAGCGTACCATTCCCCAGGTTAGTATATTCAGCAAACTTTATTGGACCCAGCTTCAGTCTAGAAAATGTCTACTGTAACCAACAGTTTTAATTGTAATGGTTTTGCTATGATGTCCAAGGAATTAATTCTTTTATATTTTTGTTCTGACTAGCCAGTAATAGCTGCCTGTAAATGTTCATGCACATGGTTTTCACTTTCTAACGGTTTCTCTTTGGTTCTGATTTCCTCATCTGGGTTCTGTGTTGCTTGTATGTGCTTAGGCATAATATAGTGGTAACCTGATATTTCCTTCAAAGAGGATTTTTGTAATTTGAATATTTTTCCCCTAAACCATCCGAATAATGTTCTATGACTTCGTATTATAAGTTCCATATTTTTCTCTTTTGCACCAGGAGGCATTCGATAGTTTGCAAAAGAATTCACCTTTAGCTGATAGGCTATGGCGTTTTTCTGAGTCATTAACTTCTAATTTTATGTGGTCAAATCAATTCTCTTTTTAACCTTTGTATAAGAATAGTTCACTAGGACACAGGAATGATGATATTCTGTTTTTCAAAATATTTTGATATTTCTCTCTGTGTCTGTCATATTACTACCTTAGGCATTGTTCTTTATTCGATTTGTTACTTCCAAATTCGGATTGATTGATATATTGAGTTTCTAGATTTTTTTGTTTCTCAAAATCTGGTTTAGGATAATTTCATGGGATCAACTTCCTTTTGGCTTTTCATCTGGCTTTTTTTTTTTCTTTTTTAAAGACTTTTTGCTATATTAATGTATTTCTATTGTTTATTTGTAGTTGTTAAAGGAGGGTGAAGAGGGAAAAGATCGCCCTACGCTGAGGTCAAAACTTGAGCTTCCTGTCCAGGTTCCCTTCACTCCTATAAATTTGTATTAAGTAATTTTATTTGCTCATCTATTATTCAGGTTCTGACTGAGACTTTAGTTGATATCCGGTGTATCTGTTATTTTGTCATTGATGATAATCAAGTATAGGTGTTATCAATTATTTGTTTAACTTCTTGCACCCTCTTTATTGTCAATGCTGATACGATATCATTAAGTTGGAAGAATCGGATTTTTTTAATGTTCCGGTTAAATCTTTTGGATATTTTTGATTCGTGATCTTTTATTTTTTTACCACACCATGTATCTTGGCATTTCTCTTTGATTCTTTTGATCTTGATGCCGGTGGTTCTTGCAGGCAGTTCTGAATTTGCAAGTACCTGTGGAACATTCTAAGGAAGTGGGTGACTGTAAAAATCTAATTAAGACCTTGGTTGTGGGTAGGTTATCTACTTTAGTTTTCATGTGGTGTTAAAAGGTTATTTTGCCAAGTTTCTAGAGGATATGATGCTACTTTGCTAACATGTATCTTCTCTCAAGTTTGTTCATAACTTGCTCTGCTTCCTATCAGAAAAAGAAAGAAATACTCTCTAATCCATGTCTGGATGCATTTATAGGAATGAAGACCATCATATGGAGTATCACACATAATCATTTGCCTCGCTCACAGGTTCTATTTTCTCCTTTTCTTTTAAATTTCTCATTTTCCTAAAATGTTTATTAAGCATCCAACTTAAAACCAATTGGTAATAGGTTAAGGGACCAACTTTAATATAAGACCATAGAAAAATCTTTTACTTAATTGTTGTGGGACAACCACTTAAATCGCCTCTCATGTGTAGCTCAACAAGAGCCTACACATGGGTAACCTCATTGGGGGGGGGGGGGTCGTCAACCTCCTAAGGGGTTAGGCATGGAACACAAAACACATCTTGGTTTGATACCATGTTAAGCATTCAACTTAAAACCAATTGGTAATAGACTAAATGGGTCAATTCTTATAAGACCCTAGTAAACTCAATACTTAATTGATGTGGGATAACAGCACTTGACTAAGTGGAATTTTATTATCTCATGCCTTATTTTCAACTGCTTAGGTTTCGTCTTCTACTCATGGAACACACCCACAAGTTCTTGTCTCACCAACATCAAACTTGCCATCTCCTCAAGCATTCAAAGGATTAAGAGAAGATGAGGTATTATACTAAGATAATTAGATTAAAGGCGGGGTTCTACTTTCTAGGCATGTTTAAATCTTCTGGCTCTAATTTTGTCAGGTATGGAAAGCTTCCGCCGTTTTAAAAAGTGGTGTACACTGCTTAGCGCTCTTCAAGGAGAAAGATGAGGAGAAGGAAATGCTTCAACTATTTTCTCAAATTTTGGCAATTATGGAGCCCCGAGATCTTATGGACATGTTCTCGTTGTGCATGCCAGAGCTTTTTGAATGCATGATTTCTAACAATCAACTAGTTCATATATTTTCTACTCTTCTGCAAACTCCCAAGGTTAACCGTCCATTTGCAGATGTTTTGGTTAATTTTCTTGTAAGCAGCAAACTTGATGCTTTGAAGCATCCAGATACACCTCCAGCCAAACTGGTTTTGCACCTCTTTAGGTTTATATTTGGGGCTGTAGCAAAAGCACCTGCGGATTCTGAACGTATTTTGCAGCCTCATGTGCCTGTAATAATGGAAGTTTGCATGAAAAATGCTACTGAAGTTGAGAAGCCTCTTGGATATCTGCAACTTCTTCGTACAATGTTTAGAGCGCTTGCTGGATGCAAAATTGAGCTTCTATTGCGAGACTTAATTCCTATGCTGCAACCTTGCCTAAATATGCTTCTGACAATGCTTGAAGGTCCAACTGCTGAAGACATGAAGGACCTTTTGTTGGAGCTTTGCTTAACGTTGCCTGCATGCTTGAGCTCCTTGTTACCTCACCTCCCCCGTCTAATGAAATCTCTTGTATTATGTCTTAATGGAAGTGATGACCTTGTTAGCTTAGGTTTAAGAACACTTGAATTTTGGGTTGATAGTTTAAATCCAGATTTCCTGGAGCCCAGCATGGCTAATGTGATGTCGGAGGTGATTTTAGCTCTATGGTCTCATTTGAGGCCTGCGCCCTATCCTTGGGGTGGGAAAGCATTGCAACTCCTTGGCAAATTAGGTGGTCGAAATAGGCGTTTTCTCAAAGAGCCTCTAGCCCTTGAATGTAAAGAGAACCCAGAGCATGGACTTCGCCTGATTCTTACATTTGAGCCCTCAACCCCATTTTTAGTTCCATTGGACAAATGCATAAATCTAGCTGTAGCAGCTGTTATGCATAAAGATAATGGCATGGATTCTTTTTACAGAAAGCAGGCTTTAAAATTTCTTCGTGTTTGCTTATCATCCCAGCTTAACCTGCCAGGCAATGCTTCAGATGAAGGTTATAAACCAAAGCAACTACTGTCTTCTTTGGTTTCTAATGTTGATATGTCTTGGCGCTGGGCAGAGACATCAGATACAAAGGTATGCTGTTCTCTATTAATGAAGCTGCATACCGCTACTATTACTTTATTCTTGTTTCATGCATTCTTGTCTCTATCCTCTTTTCCCAAGATTCTCTGGAAGTTATTTCGGGAAGTGCTATTTTTTGTAACAATTAAATTATTGTCCTATTCGAATTACGGTTTATATGAATATCCTTCTGCAGAGTGATTTGGGTGTAAAGACAAAGACCCAACTTTTGGCTGAGAAGTCAGTTTTCAAGATTCTGTTAATGACCGTCATTGCTGCTAGTGCAGAACCAGATCTGACTGACCCCAAGGACGAATTTGTTGTCAACATTTGCCGACATTTTGCTATGATATTTCATATTGATCAGTCATCAACGAATGCTTCAACTTCAGGAGGTCCAATGCTTTCATCAAATGGAAATAGTAGTTCCAGGTCAAAAAGTAGCAGTTCTAACCTGAAAGAGCTGGACCCCTTGATCTTTCTGGATGCCTTAGTTGATGTGCTAGCAGATGAAAATAGGCTCCATGCAAAAGCTGCTCTTAGTGCTTTAAATGTGTTTGCTGAAGCTCTCCTGTTTCTTGCTCGTTCAAAACATGCTGACATGCTGATGTCAAGAGGAGGCCCAGGTACTCCTATGATTGTTTCCAGTCCGTCTATGAATCCTGTATACTCTCCACCTCCAAGTGTTCGCATCCCAGTTTTTGAGCAACTTCTGCCTCGGCTGCTGCATTGTTGCTATGGGAGTACATGGCAAGCACAAATGGGAGGTGTTATGGGTCTTGGTGCTTTAGTTGGAAAGGTCACTGTTGAGACTCTGTGCCTTTTTCAAGTGAGAGTTGTTCGGGGTCTGGTATATGTTCTTAAAAGGTTGCCTGTTTATTCTAGCAAAGAGCAGGAAGAGACAAGTCAGGTTCTTACACAGGTTCTTCGAGTGGTAAATAATGTTGATGAAGCAAACAATGAACCGCGCAGGCAAAGTTTTCAGGGAGTAGTTGATTTTCTTGCTTCAGAATTGTTCAATTCAAATGCGTCTATTATTGTTAGAAAGAATGTGCAGTCATGTTTGGCACTTTTAGCTAGTAGGACCGGCAGTGAGGTATCTGAGCTTCTTGAACCTTTGCATCAATCATTGCTTCAACCTCTTATAATGCGTCCACTTCGAGCCAAGACTGTTGATCAGCAGGTAACCATGATCTTATGATTTATCTTCTTTGAATGTTTCCTCTTACTTTCTAACTTTTGAGTGGCTTATAGGTTGGAACAGTTACAGCTTTGAATTTCTGCCTGGCCTTAAGGCCCCCCCTTCTCAAGTTGACACCAGAATTGATTAATTTTCTTCAAGAGGCTCTGCAAATAGCCGAGGCTGATGAAACTGTTTGGGTGGTAAAGTTCATGAATCCCAAAGTGGCCACATCATTAAATAAGCTTCGAACAGCTTGCATTGAGCTACTCTGTACCACAATGGCATGGGCAGATTTCAAAACTCCTAATCATTCAGAATTACGTGCAAAGATCATTGCCATGTTTTTCAAGTCCTTGACCTGTAGAACTCCAGAAATTGTTGCTGTTGCTAAGGAGGGTCTACGGCAGGTATATGCAACTTCTATTATATAGTTGTCTCGTCTGTTTTGATGCTTTCCTGGATTTGTGTAAGCTTTGAGTTTCTACAATCTGATGCATTAACAATCTTATCAACTAATTCTAGCTGTTAAAGAAATGAAGTGAATGGTTGAAGAGATTGTCCTTTTTATATCTAGGGTTGTTATTTCATTTTTCTAAAAAAATGGTTTGGGGGAAATAGATTTCAGTTTTTTTTTTGAGCTGAGGGATACATGCACTTATAGTTTTTACCCATGAATCAGGTGCTGGATTGCTATTTTAAATAGTAACTATTTCTCCACTCCATCTCTGTTCAGGTTATTAATCAACAGAGGATGCCAAAAGAGCTTCTACAGAGCAGTCTTAGGCCTATCCTTGTCAATTTGGCACACACCAAGAATCTCAGCATGCCTCTACTGCAAGGTCTGGCGCGTCTGCTTGAACTTTTATCCAATTGGTTTAATGTCACTTTAGGTGGCAAGTTGTTGGAGCACCTTAAGAAATGGTTGGAACCTGAAAAACTTGCTCAGAGTCAGAAATCATGGAAGGCTGGTGAAGAGCCAAAAATTGCTGCAGGTAATTGTAGAAAACAGAGTGAAATAGTCTCTGTTACTTATTTTATTATTGAGCCGAATGGCTTCTTATATAGACTCTTGTTGCAAGAGTTTTACAATAACTAAAAATAGGACTCTAATCTTTTAAACATATAGGACTCTAATCTCTTAATGAGATAAGAGTTTCAACATACTAATAACTCCTAAAATATAGGAGTTAGTCCTAATTACTTAGTCCTATTAAATAGAACTTTATCCTAATAATAATATTATTATTTTATCTAAAACTTATAACTAACACTCCCCCTCAAACTAAACTGGAGTATATATGTTGTATATACCCAGTTTGAATGAAAGCTCATCGAAGGTAACTTTTGGAAGAGCTTTGGTGAAAATATCTGCCAGTTGCTTCTTAGTAGACACATATTGTAGGTTTGCCACTCCACTATTGACTTTCTCGTGAATGAAGTGTCGATCTATCTCAATGTGCTTTGTTCTATCATGTTGCACTGGGTTCTTTGCTATACTTATGGCCGATTGACTATCACTGAAAATCTCAAAACTTTTTCCGCCTTCACTTTCCAGTTCTAGTTCTGTAAGTAGTTTTTTAATCCATATCCCTTCACATATTCCAAGAGCCATAGCTCTGTATTCTGACTCAGCACTGCTTCGAGAAACCACAGCTTGTTTCTTGCTTCTCCATGTGACAAGATTTCCCCAAACATAGGAACAGTAGCCACTCACTGATCTTCTATCAGTCAATTCTCCTACCCAACTTGCATCAGTATAGATCTTTACTGATCTATCTTGATTTTTCCTGAATATAAGTCCAGCATCAGGTGTAAACTTCAAGAATCTAAGTATTCTCTTTACTGCTTCCATGTGTTCTTCTTTAGGATCACTCATATATTGACTGACTACACTAACAGAGTACGCAATATCTGGTCGTGTTAGAGAGAGATAAATTAGTTTACCAACTAACTTTTGATAGGTTTCTTTGTTGGATTTTCATTCTTTTCCTTGCTGAACTTCAAGGTTGGATCCATAGGAGTCTCGATTGGTTTGCAGCCTAATATTCCTGTTTCTGTAAGAAGGTCTAGCACATATTTTCTTTGATTGATGACAAGTCTTCTTTGGATCGGGCAACTTCCATACCAAGAAAATACCTCAGGGTCCCTAGGTCCTTAGTTTCGAATTCTTTTGCCAAGTTCCCTTTTAATTCTTCTATCTCTTTTTCATTGTTTCCAATGATAATAATATCATCTACATATACTATTAACAGAGTCATCTTACCATTCGAGTCACCTTTCTTGAATAAAGTGTGATCGGCTTGACTTTGCTTGAATCCTCCTTGTATCATTGCTTTAGCAAATCTATCGAACCATGCTCTAGGTGATTGCTTTAAACCATATAGGGATTTCTCGAGTTTGCAGACAATATTTTTTGTGAATTTCTCTTCTAGTCCCGGTGGTACCTCCATATAAACATCTTCTTCCAGATTTCCATTTAAAAAGGCATTTTTAATATCCAACTGATGCAACTTCCAATCCATATTGACAGCTATTGATAACAAAATCCTAATAGTGTTCAACTTTGCAATGGGTGCAAATGTTTCCTGATAATCAATACCATAGGTTTGTGAAAAACCTTTAGCAACCAACCTTGCTTTATACCTTTCTATGCTCCCATCTGATTTGTATTTGATTGTGAAAATCCACCCACACCCAACAGTTTTCTTTCCATGTGGTAACTCAGTCAGATTCTATGTGTTATTCTTTTGTAAAGCTTTTATTTCTTCTTCCACTGCTTTCCTCCATTCTGGAATTTGGAGTGCTTCTGCCACATTTCTTGGTACTTTCTTACTATCAATGCTAGCCGTAAATGCCCTGAAATCAGATTGCAATTTTCCATATGCTACATATCTATTTATTGGATGTGCAGTGCATTTTCTTACTCCTTTCCTGATGGCAATAGGAAAATCATCGAGTTCAACAGTTGTAGTATCTCTATTAGTTTTATTTTAACATTATTATTCTCGGTTTCAGCACTTCTATCTTCTGTTTCAGTAGTAGGATCAGGGTCTGTTTCAGCACTTCTATCTTTTGTTTCAGTGACAAGAATAAGATCTGTTTCAGCACCAATAATTTCTGTTTCAGTAACAGGAATCGAGTCTAGTCTTTGGCTAATGCTAGGTTGGTCTGCAGTGGCCTTTTTCCTTTCCGAATAGACATGGATTTGAGATGGTGTATTTTTGGTCGAAGGACTAGGAAGCTGGGATAAAGGAGAGGATAATAAAGTGATTATATCCTCTCGGTTAGTCACATTATTTTCAGTAGGAGCTGAAATAATTGACTGATGAGAAATAGTAGTAGGAAAAGGGAAAATAGGTTGCTCAGGTATATGAATATGCTGAAATTCCTTAGAATTCTCCCCCTGAATTTCTGACCCGGAAAAATATGGTGTATCTTCAAAAAAGGTTACATCAAAAGAAACATAAGTTTTCCTTGTGGATGGAGAATAACATTTGTAGCCTTTTTGACTAGGAGAGTACCCTATGAAGACACATTTGACAGCTTTAGGATCTAATTTGCTGCGATGATGTTGGTGTATATGTACAAAGGCAGTACACCTAAAAACTCTAGGAGGAATGTTTGAATGTAAAGGTTTAAAGTGAGGGAAGTGGTCAAGAAGAATCTTACTAGGAATTTTGAACCCCAAAATTTTGCTTGGCATCCTATTTATGAGATAGGTAGCTGTCAGAATTGCCTCCCCCCAAAGGTACTTAGGTGCACAGGCCGAGAAAAGTAGAGACCTTGTAACCTCTAGAATATGTCGGTTTTTTTCTCGCTGCCACTCTATTTTGTTGGGGTGTATTGACACATGAAGTAAGATGAACTATTCCTTTTTCTCGAAAGAAAGAACCAAGAGAAGAACTTAAGTATTCACTCCCATTGTCACTTCGAAATAGTTTTATTTTTGTGTCAAACTGGGTTGAAATTTTTTGGTAGAAGTTCTTAAAGATGGTTTCTACTTTAGATTTGTCTTTCATAAGATAGACCCATGTGTTTCGAGAGTGGTCATCAATGAAGGAAATAAACCACCTATATCCAGATACAGTTTTGATAGAGGAAGGACCCCATATGTCACTGTGAATGATTGAAAAAGGTGTTGTGGGTTCATATGTATTTGAGGCATAAGGTTTGCGAGAATGTTTTGCAAGCTGACAAGATTCACAATTGAATAAAGATGGATTTTTATTAACAAATAAGTGTGGTAACATCTTGGATAAATAAAAGAAATTTGGATGTCCTAATCGGTAGTGCCATAACAAAACCTCATTTGTGCTAAGAGTGGAGAGAAAAGCTTGTTTCCTAAGAGAGGTAGAGAAGGTATGATGAGGAGAGATACATCCTCCGAGTATGTATAAGCCCTTTAGTAGCCTAGTTTTGCCAATCGCCTTCTTCGAGTCCTGTTCCTGAAAAGTACAACCACCAATGCCAAAAAGAACATTACACTTGGATTCATGAACTAACTTGCTAACAGAAAGCAAATTACATGTAAGTTTAGGAACATAGAGAACATTGTGAAGAGTTAAATTATTATTCAAGGTAACTGAACCACTTCCTTCGATTGGAGTAAGGGTACCATCAACAATTCGAATTGCTGGAAGTATAACAGCACCATAGTTCTCCAAAATAGTAAAATCCCCTGTCATATGGTCTGATGCTCCAGAGTCCACTATCTATTGAATAGTGGATTTGGAAAAAGAGTTACCTGTAGTAGCAGCATGTGCAATGTTGGAAGATTGAGGTGTCATATTGTTCAGAAGTTGCTGCAATGTGACAATCTGTTCCTTAGTAAAGGGACTCGACAATGATTCTTGGGTAGCCACATTAGCTTCATTTGGAACTTTAGATCGAGTAGGCTTCCAATCAATAGGTTTGCCATGGAGTTTCCAGCATTGATCTTTCCAATGGCCAGGCTTTTGACAGTGTTCACACCATGGTCGATTTCTCCTAGTTTGGTTCTTAGGATGAGAATTAGTGACAAGAGCTGCAGCATCTGGTTGAATTGGTGGTACTATCACTGCTGTTTTCCTACTGTCTTCTCTTCGAATTTCTGAAAAAACCTCTCGTACCTATGGAAGAGGTTTAGTTGCCAATATTCTTCCTTTAGCCCCATCAAACTCTCCATTTAATCCAGATAAGAACTGGAAAATTCGCCTCTGATTTTTCTGTTGACCATACAAAAGACTATCATCTTGACACTTCCACTCATTGTTCTCGTATAAATCAAGTTGCTGCCAATACTTGTTGAGAAGACCATAGTATTGCACAACTGAAAGATCTCCTTGTCGAAGATCTTTGATGAGATTTTCTATTCGAAAGAGTTCTGCAGTATTATCATTATTCGAATAGGTATCCCTCGCTGCTTCCCATATTTCTGCTGCTGTTTGATACAACATGAAATTCTCCCCAACTTCAGGAAGCATTGAATTGATCAACCATGACATGATCATGGTGTTTTCACTCAGCCAGGTACTATACTTTGGATCTGTTTTTGTCGGAATGACCATGGAATTAGAGAGGTACTCAATCTTCCTTCTTCCAGTGATGTATAGTCGTACTGATTGGGACCATGGGAGATAGTTATTCCCATTTAATTTGTATGTTGTTATCGGAGAAAGGGATGAATCAGACAATATATATTTTGATTGTGAGGAATTGTTCTGAGAACTAATCTCAGAAGAGGATTGATCTGGATTAGTCATGAAGAGAAACTAATTCGAGAAGAAGAAACAAGAATTCAAATTGAGAGAAATCAGGATCACTCTAACTTGATACCATGTAGAAAACAGAGTGAAATAGTCTCTGTTACTTATTTTATTACTGAGCCGAATGGCTTCTTATATAGACTCTTGTTGCAAGAGTTTCCCAATAACTAAAAATAGGACTCTAATCTCTTAAACATATAAGACTCTAATCTCTTAACGAGATAAGAGTTTCAACATACTAATAACTCTTAAAATATAGGAGTTAGTCCTAATTACTTAGTCCTATTAAATAGAACTTTATCCTAATAATAATATTATTATTTTATCTAACACTTATAACTAACAGTAATAAATTTTAAAATTGCTTCAGTAGGATGTGAAACTTATGTATTTACTTTGTATGCATCTAAAATCATTTACTTCATTTATGCAGCTATCATTGAACTTTTTCATTTGCTTCCTCATGCTGCATCAAAGTTTCTTGATGAACTTGTTACGTTGACAATTGATTTGGAGGGGTCTCTTCCTTCTGGCCAAGTATATAGCGAGATCAACAGTCCATATCGTCTTCCACTTACCAAATTCTTAAATAGATATGCAACTCTTGCTGTTGATTACTTCCTTGCTCGGTTAAGTGAGCCAAAATACTTCAGACGGTAGGGTTATGCTTCTGGATTTTGCTATTATTATCAATACACTTGAAAATTAGTTAAGTAATATTTTTGTCCTCCATTTTGTGTATATTTTCCAGATTTATGTACATTATACGTTCCGATGCTGGTCAAACTTTGAGAGATGAACTTGCAAAGTCACCCCAAAAGATACTTGCTAGTGCATTTCCTGAATTTTTACCCAAATCTGAAGCAGCAATGGGTGACGAAGGGCCTGGAACCTCTCAGGTTGACAGTTCTAATTTACCACCTGTAACCTCTACTGCAACATCAGATGCTTATTTTCAGGGCCTTGCACTTGTTAAAACATTGGTAAAGTTGATACCTGGCTGGCTTCAAAGTAATCGTCTTGTTTTTGATACGTTGGTACTTGTTTGGAAGTCGCCTGCAAGAATATCTCGTCTGCAGAACGAACAGGAGCTGAACCTTGTGCAAGTAAGTTCAATTTCACATTAGGAACAAGGCTAGCATGTCTCCTGGTTACTTGGAAAGCTTAACAAATAATTTGAGGACATGTTCATTCTCCTTCATTGTATGAATCAAATTGTTTGTTATATTATTCTAATCTTTTTTAAGTAGAAAGGGTTAGATTTGTGCTTCTATTTAGGCTTATGGATGTTAAGTTGCAAGTGCTATGTTGTAGAACATTTAACCTCAAAAATCATTCCATAGGCATTTTTTTCACTTCTATTTTTTAGAAATTGGCTGCAGGTTTGTACCATGCTTTTTTCTTCAGTCAGTTGACACTCCCTTTCTTTGTGGTTAATCTTTTACCCGTAGGTATTCAGAAATACAAAGTTAAGCTCTCTTTTTAATCCTTTCTTCTCAATCCCTCAAGAAGGAATCTTCCAGCTTGTATTTGAATAGATCACGGAACCTTTTATTTGTTTTGACGTGGTTTCTGTCTGAAGTGTTATAAGTTATGACTTGCTGCAAAAGTTTTTTCCCGAAGATCTGCATTTTCTGTGGGTGCCCATCTGTGTGTGCCGCGTGGCACTTGGTCTGTTTGATAATTATTATTTCTTAACTGCAGGTGAAAGAAAGCAAATGGCTTGTCAAGTGCTTCTTGAATTATTTACGACATGACAAAAATGAAGTCAATGTTCTCTTTGACATCCTTTCAATCTTCTTGTTTCATAGTCGCATTGATTATACCTTTTTGAAGGAATTCTACATTATTGAGGTACCTAATTCTTTTTTTGAACATGCTTTTATAATTTGACACTATCTTATTATGTTCAGTATTGTTGGTTATGTGTGATGGTGTAGCGGTTGTACTTGATTTCAGGTTTCTGAAGGTTACCCTCCCAACATGAAGAGAGCACTTCTGTCACACTTTTTAAACCTTTTCCAATCAAAACAATTTGGTCATGATCATTTGGTTGTTGTGATGCAAATGCTCATTCTTCCGATGCTTGCTCATTCCTTCCAGAATGGCCAGAGTTGGGATGTTGTTGATCCTAGTATTATCAAAACAATTGTTGACAAGCTTCTGGACCCTCCAGAAGAGGTGGTCCTTTACATATATGGTTTTATTTGATTAAGCCCCCCTTATTAGCACTTTTTCACAATCAATATGATTAATGTTTCTTTTTTCTTCATTTCTAATACAATTTACATCTCTATTCAAGGTTTCTGCTGAATATGATGAGCCTTTGAGGATAGAACTTCTGCAGCTTGCCACTTTACTTCTTAAATATCTCCAGAGTGATCTGGTTCATCACAGAAAAGAACTAATAAAATTTGGCTGGAATCATCTCAAACGTGAAGATAGTGCCAGTAAGCAATGGGCGTTTGTGAATGTTTGCCACTTCTTGGAGGCCTATCAGGCCCCGGAAAAAATTATCCTTCAGGTACCTGCAGGACTTATGAGCACAGCATAATTGGCTAATTGTTTTTCTTGGTGTGGGCTTCTGATGTATCATGGTGAATCAACTAGAAGATAGATTTTGTGGTGATTATTGGCTGTTGTTTCTGTTTGTAATGTAGTGTCTGTATCAGAATATGAAGTACTAAGCTACTACTTTTGGTGCTTGAGTCCTATCCCTTGCTTTTTTATACATGATAACCCAATTGCTAAAGCTCTCAAATAGTTGAACCATATACTTATTATACTTGACATTCATTTAAAACTTGCGAGTTTGAGCTCATGCACTTCACTAACTGGACATTTTCTTATATCTTTATTAAATTAGTATCTATGGAATTATTCTGACACTGATTTAAAATGTAGGTTTTTGTGGCACTCCTCAGAACTTGCCAGCCAGAGAATAAAATGCTGGTCAAGCAGGCCCTTGATATTCTAATGCCAGCTCTACCAAGAAGATTACCTCTTGGGGATTCTCGCATGCCAATCTGGATAAGATACACCAAGAAGATCTTGGTTGAGGAAGGTCATTCAATTCCTAATTTGATTCACATTTTCCAGCTCATTGCCCGCCATTCAGATCTATTCTACAGTTGCAGAGCTCAATTTGTGCCTCAGATGGTTAATTCTCTCAGCCGTCTTGGGTTGCCATATAACACTACAGCTGAAAACAGGCGTCTCGCTATTGAACTTGCTGGATTGGTAGTTGGTTGGGAGAGAAAGCGACAAAAGGAAATGAAAGTTGCGAGTGAAAGTGATGGCCCCAGTCAGACTGGTGATGGGTTTAACTTGGCTTCCTCTAATGCCGATGCTAAGCGTCCAGTTGAGAGTTCTACATTCCCTGAAGATCCAAGCAAGAGAGTTAAGGTTGAACCTGGTCTTCAGTCCTTCTGTGTCATGTCACCTGGTGCTGCTTCAATTCCCAACATAGAAACCGCAGGATCTGCGGGACAGCCGGATGAAGAATTTAAGCCAAATGCTGCCATGGAAGAGATGATTATCAATTTTCTTATACGGGTGAGGCTTCTTTTAATTGTGATTTTATGTTCAGCTTAGTCTCTCTGACTCTTGAAAAGGCCCCTAAAATTGTGCATAGTCTATCAATGACCGGAAGTTCGGATTTCAAAGATTCTTAAAAGCCCCCCTAAATTTCATATAGCTGTCTAACCTGTGAGCTTCTTCTTTCTGCTCTTTGAAAATGTATCAGTTGTTTGGCCCAAAGTAACAGAATAACCATCTTAACATTACATGTACCTCTAACCGGATTATATTGTATTTTCTGTTAGCTGTGAGGTTCAAATCCTTCTCCTGGTTGAGAATTAGTTTCACAAATCTTCTTCAAGAATATATACTACCACATAAATGTCTTAATATTTCAGGAATGTGGAAAGAAGAATCTAACATCATAAACACTTGGTGATGTGTGAAATGACCTGTGCCTATATGGTTCTTGTCCATACTGAATTTTGGGAAATGACATCAATTTTGGTTTTGTTGCTAAGATTGCCATTCATCTTAGCTTTTTGTTTGTCTGTTGTTGTTATTCTATCTTTCTCCATCTGAAACTTGCGATTTTTTTGGCCATCAAAATTGTGATTTGTTTAGCTCATTTCACATGTTTTACTTAACATTCTCTTAATAAATCTTCCAAGTTTGCTCTGAAATAGGTTGCTTTAGTAATTGATCCCAAGGAAAAAGAAGGAAGTGCTATGTACAAACAAGCTTTAGAGTTGCTTTCACAAGCTTTGGATGTGTGGCCTACTGCCAATGTCAAGTTTAATTATTTAGAAAAGCTTCTGAGCAGTGTTCAGCCATCTCAGTCGAAGGACCCTTCCACAGCTCTTTCTCAAGGCTTGGATGTCATGAATAGAATTTTAGAGAAACAGCCACAATTGTTCATTAGAAACAATATCACTCAGATTTCCCAGGTATATTCCTGCTCTAGATGCTAAATCCTTCGAATGACGGGCATTTTCTGACTTTGTAATTAATGCTACTTTGTCAGATTCTTGAACCTTGTTTCAAGTATAAAATGTTAGATGCCGGAAAGTCATTGTGCTCCTTGCTGAAAATGGTTTTTGTTGCGTTTCCTTTGGATGCGGGTAATACACCGCCAGATGTAAAGCTTTTGTATCAGAAGGTGGATGAATTGATTCAGAAACACATCACTACTGTTACAGCTCCTCAAGCATCTGGTGACGATAACTCTGCTAATTCAATTAGCTTTGTGCTCCTTGTCATTGAAACGTTGATAAAGCTGCAAAAGAGCTTTATTGATCCATTCATCTTGGTCCGTATCCTTCAGCGGCTTGCACGTGATATGGGATCAACAGCTGGCTCCCACTTGAGACAAGTACGCCATTTCCTATATTCTTTTAAGTTTTCTCTAATTACAGACACATCATGCATAGGTATATAAATACAGTCTTGCATGTGTGGTTTTGCAGTTTGTTGATTTCCTTTGGTTTCAAATTTACTGGCATGTTTCCAATTTTTTTATTTAAAATTATTTCTAATAGATAGATGTTTAATGAAAATAGTGGGCATGATTGAGGTTAATATCATGTTTTACCTTGAATGAAATAACTAGTAATTGGTTTTATCCTTTAATAATTTTATATTGTATTTTTTACATATATTTTATTTTGATTTTCACGTCCCAGCGGTATTTACGCTTGATTTGCTCCTTGTATGTTGCCCACTTTAGTAATAATTTATACCTTCATGTCATTTGCATGAATTACTACCAACCATATTCTCTACATTTTAATTTTCTTTTGATGTCTTATTTGCTTGACGCCAAAATTTTCTTTTGACTGAAAGATATCTTTTTAATTTTAGGGTCAGCGAGCAGATCCTGATTCTGCTGTCACTTCATCTCGTCAAGGTGATGACGTTGGAGCAGTCATCTCCAACCTGCAGTCTGTCTTGAAACTTATTAGTGAAAGGGTCATGCTTGTGCCAGAATGCAAGAGATCTGTAACGCAAATTTTGAATGCTTTGCTTTTGGAGAGGGGTACTGATGCTACCGTGCTACTGTGTATACTTGACGTGATAAAAGGTTGGATTGAAGATGACTTCAACAAGCAAGGCACTGCAGTCGCCTCTAATGCTTTTCTCACTCCTAAGGAAATTGCTTCATTCCTCCAGAAGCTTTCGCAGGTTGATAAGCAAAATTTCCAGGCCAGGGCATTGGAAGAGTGGGATAGAAAATATCTGGATCTTCTTTATGTCGTTTGTGCAGATTCAAACAAGTAATTAACTTTTATGTTCTTCAGTTTTGTAACGAGTCATGTGTTGCTTATAATTTAATTGTATATTTTGATTCAATTTCAGATATCCACAGGCTCTGTGTCAAGAGGTATTTCAGAAGGTTGAAAGGCAGTTCATGCTTGGTCTCCGGGCAAAAGATCCTGAAGCTCGAAGGAAATTCTTCTCCTTGTATCATGAGTCGCTTAGCAAGACTTTGTTCACAAGGTTACAGTATATCATTCAAATACAGGACTGGGAAGCTTTAAGTGATGTCTTCTGGCTGAAGCAGGGTCTTGATCTCCTTTTAGCGATCTTAGTTGAGGATAAATCTATTACACTTGCACCTAATTCTGCAAGGGTTTTGCCACTTGTTGCTCCTGGTTCTGTTTCAGATAGTTCTGGAATGCAGCGTCAGGTTGCTGATGTTCCAGAGGGTTCTGAGGAAGCTCCTTTAACCCTTGATAGCTTTGTCTTTAAACACGTACAATTTCTGAATGAAATGAGCAAGCTTCAGGTTCTTACATACTCCTCTTTTTATATTTTTTTATATTTTTTCCTTTGTTGTTTTTGGATAATTGAGATATTGCAGCATACAGTAACCTAGCCATATGCCATGTTTTCTTTCTGGTTCATATCCTTTTGCAAGATTAGAAGTTACTTACCGTCATCAATTAATAAATGTCATAACTGTGTTAATTGTTTATTCCTTCAATTGGTGTTAAAATTTATTGCAGATTCCCTTGAAACTGGTTAAATACTGCAGTTGTTCAAAGCTGAACATGTCTGCACTTTCTATTGATAATAAGCTATCCCGTTTAAGATAACTTCTTTCCTTTCATCCAGGTTGCTGATCTTGTTATTCCCTTGAGGGAGCTTGCTCATGCAGATTCTAATGTTGCATTCCATCTGTGGGTGTTGGTTTTTCCTATTGTCTGGGTTACCTTACACAAAGAAGAACAAGTTGCTCTAGCTAAACCAATGATAAGTCTCCTTTCAAAAGACTATCATAAAAAGCAACAAGCCAGCAGACCAAACGTTGTGCAAGCTCTGTTGGAAGGGCTTCAACTGAGCCACCCTCAGCCTAGAATGCCCAGTGAACTCATTAAATATATAGGAAAAACATATAACGCATGGCATATTGCACTAGCTCTTCTGGAAAGTCATGTCATGTTATTCATGAATGACACAAAGTGCTCAGAATCTCTGGCTGAGCTCTATCGTTTGCTGAATGAGGAAGATATGAGGTGTGGATTATGGAAGAATAGGTCAGTCACTGCAGAAACCAAAGCTGGGCTTTCACTTGTTCAGCACGGTTATTGGCAGCGTGCTCAAAGTCTCTTTTACCAAGCAATGGTTAAGGCGACTCAAGGCACATATAACAACACTGTACCCAAAGCTGAAATGTGTCTTTGGGAAGAACAATGGCTTTCTTGTGCCACTCAACTTAGCCAGTGGGATGCATTGGTGGAATTTGGAAAGAGTATTGAGAATTATGAAATTCTGCTTGATAGTCTTTGGAAGTTACCTGATTGGGCTTATATGAAGGATCATGTAATCCCTAAAGCTCAAGTAGAAGAGACACCAAAACTCCGTCTCATTCAAGCCTTTTTTGCCCTCCATAAAAATACAAATGGTGTAGGGGATGCAGAAAACATAGTTGGAAAGGGTGTTGATCTTGCTTTAGAACAGTGGTGGCAATTACCTGAAATGTCTGTGCATGCTAGGGTTCCTCTTCTGCAGCAGTTTCAGCAATTAGTTGAAGTTCAAGAATCTGCCCGAATTCTCATGGACATCGCCAATGGGAGCAAACTTTCTGGAAATTCTGTGCCTGGTGTGCACGGAAATCTTTATGCTGATCTCAAGGATATTCTTGAGACTTGGAGACTAAGAACTCCAAATAAATGGGATAATATGTCCATCTGGTATGATTTGCTTCAATGGAGGAATGAAATGTATAATGCTGTTATAGATGCGTTCAAAGAGTTTAGCACCACAAACCCACAACTTCATCATCTTGGTTTCCGTGATAAGGCATGGAATGTTAATAAGCTTGCCCGGATTGCTCGTAAGCAAGGTCTGTATGACGTATGTGTTACAATACTTGAAAAGATGTATGGGCATTCAACCATGGAAGTCCAGGTACTAAATCTCCTGATATCATATTGACATATCTTTGCATCAATTGATTTGACATCTTTTCTTGGTCTTATGTAGGTACCAAATATCATATCTTTTCTTTGTATTAGCTGCTAATGTATTAAAGGCCTTATGATTTTCAAAGCCATCCAAATTTGATTTATTGATCCTGCTTTTATGATTTTGATTGGTATCTTTATCCTGAATGAATATCTGATACTTGCTAATGATTTGGCAACTGCTAAGAATTGTATTGCTCTTTGTCTTTTGTCCGTTTTGATTTTTGTGTACCTGATTAATTTTTTCCTTTTAAAATGGAGATACCATTGTTTGAAAGTTCCTTCATTTTTTTTTCATTTCTTTTGAATATGTGCAGGAGGCCTTTGTTAAGATTACAGAACAGGCAAAGGCATACCTTGACATGAAGGGAGAACTTACGAGTGGCCTTAATTTGATCAACAGTACGAATCTTGAATACTTTCCTGTGAAACACAAGGCAGAAATTTTTCGCATTAAGGGGGACTTCTTGTCAAAATTAAATGACTCTGAAGGGGCTAATCTCGCATACTCCAATGCCATCTCCCTTTTCAAAAATTTGCCTAAAGGGTGGATAAGCTGGGGAAATTATTGTGACATGGTATTACTTATCTACATTTTAATGATTTAGATTCCAATGTTTAACTATGAATGGCCCTGATCTTCTGTTTTGCCTACAGGCTTATAAAGAAAGCCATGACGAGATTTGGTTAGAATACGCAGTTAGCTGCTTTCTTCAAGGAATTAAATTTGGTGTTTCTAATTCAAGAAGCCATCTAGCCCGTGTGTTGTATCTTCTCAGTTTTGATACTCCCAGTGAACCTGTAGGGAGGTCATTTGATAAGTATTTGGACCAAATTCCTCACTGGGTTTGGCTTTCTTGGATTCCTCAGCTATTGCTTTCCTTGCAAAGGACAGAAGCACCTCATTGCAAACTTGTGCTTCTTAAAATTGCTACCGTTTATCCACAGGTAAATCTTTGTTACTCTATTTCAAAGGATAAGCATATTATCTGTATGTTAAATGATTCATTCTTCCATTTTTTTTTCTTGACTTATTTGCATTTAAAACTCCAGGCACTATATTACTGGCTCCGAACATATTTGCTTGAACGCCGTGATGTTGCAAATAAATCAGAACTTGGCAGAATGACCATGGCCCAGCAAAGAATGCAACAGAACATCTCCAGTACCAGTTCTGGTTCTCTTGGCTTGGCTGATGCAAGTGCTAGAGTACAAAGTCATACTGGAGGCAATTTAGCATCAGAGAGTCAGGTTCATCAAGCAACTCATTCTGGTACTGGAATTGGATCTTATGAAGGCAGTAACTCTCACGGGCAAGAACCAGAGCGATCTAATGTAACAGAGGGCAGCGGGCAGACAGGAAATGACCAACCTCTGCAACAAAGTTCTTCAAGCATGAGTGATGGTGGCCAGGCTGCAATGAGGCGTAATGGCATGTTGGGTTTGGTTGCTTCTGCTGCCAGTGCTTTTGATGCTGCTAAGGATATAATGGAGGCCCTAAGAAGCAAACATGCTAATTTGGCTGGTGAACTTGAGGTGAGATTGATTGAATGAAAGGAGCAATTGGCTTCATGACCATTTTACATGCATTCTAAAAAATGATTGACCATTAATATTTATAGACAGACCACAAGGTGGCATTTATGATGCTTGGTCTATTTTCTGCACCATTCAGTAGACGTCAATTGAATGTTGTAAATCAAAGGTTTACCTTTTCGCAGGTTCTCTTAACAGAAATTGGATCAAGGTTTGTTACACTGCCTGAGGAGAGACTTCTGGCAGTGGTTAATGCATTGCTGCACCGCTGTTACAAGTACCCAACTGCTACTACAGCAGAAGTTCCCCAGTCTCTTAAGAAGGAACTCTCCGGTGTTTGCAGGGCTTGCTTCTCTGCCGATGCTATTAACAAGCATGTAGATTTTGTTAGGGAGTACAAGCAGGATTTTGAACGTGATCTAGATCCAGAAAGTACAGCTACTTTTCCAGCCACTCTTTCTGAACTAACCGAACGTCTAAAACACTGGAAAAACATACTACAGAGCAATGTTGAAGACAGATTTCCAGCTGCCCTAAAGCTGGAGGAGGAAAGCAAGGTTTTACGTGACTTCCATATGGTTGATGTAGAGATTCCAGGGCAGTATTTCAGTGATCAGGTAAAAAACACTATCGTATTAGATACTGTTCTCTTTCTGTTATATAGCACTGCAAACTGACTCGATATCATATTATAGTTTTGTGAAGCTGTGCAATATATATCGACAGACTGCAGAGTTCCATTATTTTTTCAAAATAATGCTTTGATTAAGCAGCAGAGTTTTTTTCTAATTAAAATAATTTCTCTCTGAACCACTAGGAAATTGCACCTGATCACACAGTTAAGTTGGACCGAGTTGGAGCTGATATACCAATTGTCCGAAGGCACGGAAGTAGTTTTCGCCGCTTGACTCTCATAGGCTCTGATGGTTCTCAAAGGCATTTTATAGTCCAGACATCTTTGACTCCTAATGCTAGAAGTGATGAGCGGATATTACAGCTCTTCCGTGTAATGAACCAAATGTTTGACAAGCACAAGGAATCTAGGCGTCGTCATATCTGCATTCACACGCCCATTATAATTCCTGTTTGGTCACAGGTGCGCATGGTCGAAGACGATTTGATGTACAACACATTTCTAGAGGTTTATGAGAACCACTGTGCAAGGCATGATCGATAGGTGGATCTTCCCATTACCTATTTCAAGGAACAGTTAAACCAAGCCATATCAGGACAAATTTCACCTGAAGCTGTTGTAGATCTTCGCCTCCAAGCGTATAATGATATAACAAAAAATCTTGTAACAGATGGTATCTTTTCCCAGTACATGTACAAGACCCTGCCGAGTGGGAATCATATCTGGGCTTTTAAGAAGCAATTTGCAATCCAGTTAGCCCTGTCAAGTTTCATGTCTTTCATGCTACAAATCGGCGGAAGGTCTCCAAATAAGATACTATTTGCCAAAAACACAGGGAAAATATTCCAGACTGATTTTCATCCTGCATATGATGTGAATGGAGTGATTGAATTCAGTGAACCAGTGCCTTTCCGTCTGACAAGGAACATGCAAGCATTCTTCTCTCATTTTGGCGTGGAAGGGCTTATTGTATCCGCGATGTGTGCTGCAGCACAGGCTGTAGTCTCACCCAAAGTAAGTTTCCTGACCATGTATGAAGACTAACGGCTCTCCTTGATGACAACCATTTTAATTTGCGTTTTTCTCGACTACCCTGACTTTGCAGCAAGCTCAGCATTTGTGGTATCAGCTAGCCATGTTTTTCCGCGATGAGCTGTTTTCATGGTCTTGGAGGAGACCCCTTGGGATGCCTCTTGCACCCGCTGCTGGAGGGGGTAGTTTGAACCCAGCAGACTTCAAACACAAGGTTACCACCAATGTGGAGAATGTCATCGGACGCATCAGCGGAGTAGCTCCACAGTGCTTCTCCGAAGAGGTAAAAGATTTTTACTCACTCTTCCCTGTATCATTTTATGTTCTCCATTTGTGTCTTAAAACTCCCACTATTTTGTGTTCCCTTCAGGATGAAAATGTGATGGACCCCCCTCAGCCCCTGCAGAGGGGTGTTACAGAGTTAGTGGATGCTGCCTTGCTGCCAAGAAACTTGTGCATGATGGATCCAACATGGCATCCATGGTTTTGAACTCATCAAAATCATGTATGCCTCCCGGTATGTTTGTAGATATCCTTCATCCTGTTTTCTGTTTTAGAACTGTAGAACTAGAAATTGTTCTCAGACTTGATTTTGAATTGAAAAATAACCTTCTCTTCTCCTGCATTGTGAATCACATCCCCTTGAATCTCAGGTTTCTGATTTCTCAGCAGAAAAGACCTTTTAAAATTTTAATACTAAACAGGACAGCAATTAATTCGGTTAATTTTCACTTAATATCGGTTTATTTGACTAATTAATCATTTTTAAATCAATTTAATTGATAATTAAATTTTTTAAAAAATAACTATTAATTGTTTTAATATCTGTCCCGACTTTATCTCTTACCCCAGCTGACCCAGTCTAAGTCGTCTTGGAACCTTATTTTCATGGTCCCATTAAAATCAATTATTGGATAACTTTAATTAGGTTCTTGCTCATTGTTGCTTGTTTTTATACTTATTTTCTTTATTTTTAATATTCAATGTATAAATTATATAATCTATATGATTCAATCCTACCCATAAATAAAAATATATTAAACGTTTAAACACGCTCGATCACACACCGTCATATATTTCATGTCAACGATAATATCAATCAGATTATACTTATTAATTTTTGTACCCATTTTCTTACTATTTTTTTAATTGGGTTCATGTTTAGTTAGATATATAGATTTTAACTCTAAAACCATCATGTAAATATAATTTGAAAATGAATAAAATGTGATACAAATAAAAATAACATAAATAATATATAAATGCATTAAAATCAATATAATATGAACTATGAAATATTGAGTTTAAATATTTATTGTTCAAATATGCATATTTGTAATCACTCGTAATTAATTTTTTTATTAAATATAAATAATTACATTCACAAATATTAGAATTTAAATTTATACAAGATAAGATAATAAACATCTTTAATTATTTTAATTAATTAGTAAATCTGATAAATTAAATTTAATTCGATCTGTTTATGTATATAATTATCTTTATCGAACACTAACACATCCAATGAAAAATGGACCCAAACTAACATTAACAATACAAGTCCTTAGTTTTATGAACATGTTCACCGTGTTCTTCAAGTTTCTTTATAATATATTTGTTGTGTTTTTTTTTTTTTTTTTGAATGAAAAAAAAATAAAAAAATCAAGGATTAAACATGTAATTCACCCATATATAGAGGGAGCATAGGGGTAATGTGAATACTAAATTGTGTGATGCTCACGTCATGGATGAAGTGGGAAAAATATAAAATCAGTACTTATGTAAGTACCAAAACTAGTAAAAAAAACAAACAAAAAAATAAAATATTAAAAAATATTTTAAAATCTTAAATAAATTTAATTTATATTTTTTAATTATACTTTAATTTATCGTATTTTAAAATTATTTTTTTATCCTTTTCTTTTTTTAACTTTTTCTTTAGTTGCATAGTTGGTAAAAAGTTGGGCGTGCGCTACTCCCACAATAATTTATGTGTAACCCACCCAATATAGTTTGTCACATGGTTATCTTATTTATACTCAATAGATATTATTATTAATTATTTAAAATAATTTAAAACAAAATGATAATTTTAATACTAAATCCGACAGCAAACAAAATATATATCAAAATATGTGTTTTTTTAACAAGCTAAGAGTGATTATAATAGTATCTGTTTTAGAATATAATCTTCATTATTTGACTTTGATCGCTCAATCACTCTGATAGTATTGCTGGAGCTGGAACCCGTGACCTCTAAAAACAACAACCATTCATTTAACTACTTGGATTAGAGGACTCGTGCACCAAAATATGTAGGGATGAGCACGGGTCGGGTCGGATTTTCGGTCCACCCGCACCCGATCGAAAAATCACACCATCCACCCGTCACCCGACCCGACTCAGTTTTAGGGTGAAAAAAATCCGACCCGATCTGACCCGATTTTTAAGCTTTAAAATCGACCCGACCTGACCCGACCTGAATCATTAAAAAAAATTAAATTTTTAGGGACTAAACTGTAAAAAAATAAAATTTAGGGATTTAATTATAAAAATATTTAATTTTAGTGACCTAATTGTAAAAAAATAATTTTAGTGATCTAATTGTATAAAATATATATAAAGAGGGTTATTATTGCAAATAACCCTAAATATATAAAGGAAAATTACACTATTACTCCCGGATCAGGTTGGGTCGGATTTTTTTCGCCCTAAAACCGAACCCAACCCGACCCGAGTTCACCCTTGAAAAAACTCGACCCGATCTAAACCCGAATTTTTCACCAAAAAATCCGATCCGATCAAACCGGGTCGGGTCAGAACCCGTCGGATTCGAGTTTCGTGCCCATCACTAAAAATATGTATTTGAGTAGTGCAATTCTATGTTAAATATATTGATACCGAGTTCTGAATATCTACCATAGTTAATGTCACAAAATTAGTGCACCTACTAAGTGCACTGAATTCTGATTTGAGTAGGTCATATAATATATATAACCTTAAATAATATAATTATATTTTTATAATTCATGAGCTTTTTGAGTCAGGTATCGTGTAATTTAGTTCGGTTCGGTTCGTCAACAACTCGAGCCGATTCTAATTGAGCCGAGTTTTAATCAAGTTTTGACGAGTCGAGTTTGAGTAACTCGTCTCGTCTTATTTACCCTAGATACTAACTACAAAATAATAACTTCATCTAGATTTTTTGATAAAAATTTAAACTTTTTTATGCCATTGGAATTTATTAAGAGTATAATTCGATTTTGATTTAATTTAATAAACTATTTTAGTAACCATTAATTTTCGGTTTGGTTAATTACATATTTTCGATTTTTTTGTATTAACGTTAGATTTTATTAAAAACTTATTAAAGAGTAAAGTTTTAATATGTTTTTTTATAAATATTTATTAAAACTTACTTTTAAGTAAAAAAAAAATAAAAATGCATTTATAATATTTTTTTGATTTAAAAGGGATAGTAATTAAAAAATTACAGCATACACATATCTATAATATTTTAAGTATAAAATATTTAATTTAATTAATAAAATAATTATAAATAAATAAATAATTAAATTCGATTCAATTTGAGTAAACACAATTCATAAGATTATGAATCATAAATTATCTAAATATCTTAGTTAAATCGATTTTTGATTTTACGATTAGCCATACGTAACCTTGATATTCATAGTGTCAGAAAAAGTGACTGAAATTATATTGATTCGATCCGAAAAATTCACGGTCTGATAAGATTTTAGTTTATACTTGAAAATGTCTTTCATTAATTACCTAATACGTAAGATTACTTGCTAAACAAGACTTATTTTCTAATTGATTTTTAAACGACCAATAAAAACAAAACAAGTTTCATAAAAAAATGTTGGTCGAAGACCAGGTCAACCCATTGACTTCATACTTCTGGTCAATTACAATAACTAGATATTTGTTTGGAATTGGTATAATTACCTCACAACCCCATTTAGTTTCCATTGCTCTATTTTTGCCATAATTCCCATTCTTTTAGAATTTAAGTTAATATAACCATAAATTTATATTTCGAATTAAAAATAGAAAAATCTATTTAATTTATTTAAAGAATATAAAGTTATAAGTTAATGCATAGTGCACTTACATTTTAGAATTTAAATCCATTAAAAAAAGAAATTTTTGGTTTTACCCCCCCTACTTTGGATATTTGGGATCTAGTCCCTCTGCTTTTAATTATATCGAATTTGTCCTTTTCCTTGTCTAATTTTAAAATTAAAGTCCAAGTGATAATACAATTATCTAACTTTTGTTTAAGTTGAATGTGTGTATATATATTATCAATGACTTTGATGTTTTAATTTTAGTCTAAATTCATTAATAATGTTATCGATTGGAATTTAATTTTTAAATTTAAAAAGTAATGAAATTAAAATCGTAAAAATAAAAACACATATAAAATTTTAAAAGTTCGAACAAGAAAAACCCGAAAATATATTAAAATATTTTATAGGGTTGAAATAGGGGGGGGGTCTTTCACGTGTGGTATTTTATAACACAACATAGAGATGGCTACAAAGATTTGTTTCACACTTGATTGAAATGGGAAGAGGGTTTGGGATTCAATTTTAATTGGTGGAAATGTCCATTCACATTTAAATCAGACACTTAAACACCGTTTGAAGCGTAAAAATAATTAATTTAACTCAAAAATTTTCGTTTGATAATTAAAAATTTATTGAAAAAACATGTCAAAGGGGCTCTAAATACGAGAAAATTTGTATTTAACGAGTTAAAATAAATAAAAATCATCATATAATCACAATAATATATTAAAAAAACACTAAAAACCAATCATACTCATAGTATTTCGGGTCAATAATAATTAAACAACAAACCAAATATTTAGAAAAATCAATAAAAAAAACCAGTATATGAGTATCCAGCATCAGGGATTTTGTGTCAGATGGAAACTCCTGATGGCCCTCAAGCTTCTCATCTGAGTTTGACAAAACACATACTGGGTGTTGTTGCTACACTTGGAAAAGTAGATGATGAGAGTCTTAGTAGGTTTGTTGACAGTATGAAACCGCATGATCCAAAACCCCAGACCAAAATTTCCATCTTCTGCTAGGAATTTTATCAAACAGTATTCAAGCATTAGTTCGATCTTTTCATTTCAGGCCTGCTTCTAAATTTCCACATTCGGAGGACAATACAAACTCATTTTTAAGGCATTAACAGAGTAAGGATACCGAAGTTGCTAAGGATTAAAGCCGAAACAGAACAATACTTGTGTTAGAAAGCGCACATCGGTGCTGGAGGAGGAAGAGGGATTGTAGCCTATGACTTATGTTCGGGCAGATTGTGTTTTTTAATGGTGATGGTTGAGTGCAGCTTCTGCAGTATAAGTATTTTTGGAATTTCTTAGCTCGGAACAGAGGTAAATTTATTGTTTTTTTAATTAAGATTAAATTGATAAATATAAGGAGTAAATGTTTATCATTCAAATCTTCATAACTACAATGTTACATTATAAAATATAAAATAATTTTTATTTTATAAATTAAGAATAATAATATTTGTCTCCGATAGATCTCAATCCGATCCGACTCTTTTGATAAATTTTTTATTATTAAAATTCTTTTTTAGGACGTGAAAAGTGTATGTTTAAAATTTTTAGGGTTAGATCAGGATTAAAATTAATTTATAACACAAGTCATCTAGCATCATTGGTTAAAGGGACATTTATTGTTCCTAGAGGTCACGTGTTTGAGCATTTTTAGTATACTCTAAAACAAATATTACTGTAAATCATAGCTGCTTAAAAAATATTTAATATTTTTATTATTTTTTTTAGATCGTATTGAGTTTAATTGGGTTAATTTTTTTATTATGTTAAACTAAATCGGGATATTATATGTTAAAAACCAGAACAAAACAAATTCACACATAATAATTACTTTTCGAAACAAGACTAAAACGATAAAAAATCGTCTTGTCTCGTTATCGTCCCTACATTTTTAATACTTTATCCTAAAAAATAATTTTAACTCCACAAAGATAAACTTATTCCTAAATTTTATCATCATGCTAGTAACTATAAACAATTTAAGTATTTTAGAATGCTTAAATTAAGAAAAATTAAAGAACATTTGAACTTGTAATTTTTAAGACAGTATTTATAAGACTGAATCGAAAATTATAATTTTTGTAAGTATCCTAAAATGACTGTATCAATTCAACTTATTTGTAGGAAAATAAATAAGAGTAGAAGAAAAGGTCTATGTTGACCATGGCAATTCATTAATCATCCCTCTCTTTCTTACCTTCTTCCTCCCTACTTTCCCCTCTTTATTTCCCTTGTTCTTCCTCGTGGAGCATACCAGTTTCCCCTCCTACCTATTTATTCCCTTTTCATATGGAATTCTGTGTCTAAAACCAATTCAGTTCATATCTGCTTCTTCTTTGTTGTTATCACCATGGGTGTTTGTCTCTCCACCACCAAAGTCAGTGGTTCAAACAGCAACTCCACCTCCCACCACCGCAAAGAACAAAGATCCTCCGTCGAAAAAACAACGGTCAATGTGGAAAAACTTTCTCAGAAGCCAAATAATCAAAAGGGTCATAGGCAGCAGCAGCAGGAGAAGACTTCTCTGCCTCCAAAAAACAAACAGAAACCAAGTACGAGGAAACAAGGTGGGGTCATCTCATGCGGGAAGCGTACGGATTTTGGGTATCATAAGGATTTTGATAAGCGTTACACGATTGGGAAATTATTGGGACATGGGCAATTTGGTTACACCTATGTTGCCATAGACAAGGCGAATGGGGATCGCGTTGCCGTTAAGAAAATTGATAAAAATAAGGTAAATTTTAAGTTTATCTTTATTATCCTTTGCTTGATTGTGCTTCTGGTATCATGGGGTTTTCAAGGCGGGCCTTTTCTTTCGAGCAAAAAAAGGTGGGATTTTTTTTAAAGGGTGTGGTTTTCGAGTATTATTTTGGATTAGAATTGTTTATAATGGTGGGGGTGAAGGAGTTTTGGCTTGGACTTCGTATTCCTTACTGATAATATATAATTTGATATATCTTGGATATGATGCATGGCTATGGAAAGTGGAGACCTTTCTCGTTTCTGTTGTGTAATCTAATGTTTGGAGAATTCGTTTTCCCCATTTTTGTTGCTGTTAGTATAGAAGCATCATCTCCTTAACCATGGCAAACTTAAGTGGGGGATGAGGGATCGGCGATGACCTTGTGCTGTGATGATCTTGGATCTTTTGTTTCTTCGGCTTGACAATATTAGTACAGTTTTAAGACGACCTTGGTATGGAAACTTGTGTGATTGCAGATTTGTGACTGCAAATTTGCTAGAATTGAATTTGTTTGTCAGCATGATTGAAGCAACAGCCTCTAATCTGCATGTCTTCTGTACTGCCACTCAATAGGATAGATTCAGAATGGGGATATTTAATGCTATTCTAAATTTGATAAGCTTGAGTTCTCTTTTTCTGTGCTTTTCTGGTGAGTTGTTGCTTTCTTTACTTTTTCCATCTGAAGAAGCTAATTTTTGTAAGAATGGTTACTAGTAGGAACTAATCCGGCGTTGGCAGTTTGTATCCTTTTAGTGTCTGCTAAACTTTCTAGCTTAGTTAACCTTTTGTTTTCCTATATTGTCTTGCAAAATATCACCTCTAACATAGATGCATAATGTATGAGGTTTAAATGTTTGGCTTATAAAAAAATGTAGATGCATTAGATTATATTCTTTTCCATCCTGAAGTGAGACTTCTTTACTTATTTCAAATTCCTGATTTGTGTGTAGATGATTCTTCCAATTGCTGTTGAGGATGTCAAGCGAGAGGTCAAAATATTGGAAGCGCTGAAAGGTCATGAGAATGTGGTTCAATTTTATAATGCATTTGAGGATGATTCTTATGTGTACATTGTTATGGAGTAAGTCCTATAATTTTATCTTCTTTTCTGGCAGCACATTCAGTTCTGATTTTCTTTGTGTTATCTCTTTTTCTTGTCTTCTGATGCTTGGTTCTGCACCAAATAGTTACAAACCTGACTCTACTATGTGTTGTTGTTGTATGATTCTAGATTATGTGAGGGTGGAGAATTGCTGGACCGGATTTTGGCCAAGTAAGGATGCTTAGTTATTTTTGAGAGTTGTTACATCCCAATAATGTGTATTTATTGTCCAAATACAGTAGTTAGTTCTTCCTTTCCCTTGATGTTTTCAATAGTGTAACAGCCAGTAGTAACTTATGCTTGCCATCTTCTATCAGAAAAGACAGCCGTTATAGTGAAAAAGACGCTGCAGTAGTTGTACGGCAGATGCTCAAAGTTGCGGCAGAGTGTCATTTGCGTGGCTTGGTGCACCGTGACATGAAACCTGAGGTATGCTCAAGTACATTAACCTGCCTTAGTTGTAAACTTCCCTTTAGGAAGTCATGCTGAGTACTTTTGGTTTCCTTGTTTCTTGCCTGTAGAATTTCCTTTTCAAGTCATCCAGAGTGGACTCACCTCTGAAGGCTACAGATTTTGGTTTGTCAGACTTTATCAGACCTGGTGAGTAGCATTTGCTTAATTTATTCTTTTTAAAATTATCAGGATCTGGTATATTTGTGTGTTATGATTTTTCCAACTCTTGGCAGTGTGCTTAGTTTCTGTTTAACTTGCTAATGTTATAATCCTCATACCACAACCGTCCAAGCAATACAATCCTAAACTACCACTAAATGCAGGGAAGAGGTTTCGAGATATTGTTGGCAGTGCGTATTATGTTGCTCCTGAAGTACTAAAAAGAAGGTCAGGGCCCGAATCAGATGTATGGAGTATTGGTGTAATTACCTACATTTTGCTCTGTGGGAAGCGTCCCTTTTGGGATAAGACTGAGGATGGTATATTTAAGGAGGTGTAGTACATTTCCTATCATGGACCTTGATTTTTCCCTTTCATTATGGGTTTAGTCGTTTTATTTTATTCAGATGTAGACAGAATATTGCATTGGTGCTATGATTGTTTCTGCACTTCATTTAACCCTTTATGCTTTAGTTTTTAGCTGTCTTCTATTTCCATGAATAATCATGCTTTTTCCTATGAAATTCACTTAGTAATGTATATCTAAGATGTGTGTTATTATTTTGTTATATAACGTGTTTATTTTCTGGAAATTTTATAAGCAACTGTCCATAACTGTAGGTTTTGAAAAACAAGCCTGATTTTCGTCGAAAACCATGGCCAACAATTAGCAATGGTGCTAAAGACTTCTTGAAGAAAATATTGGTGAAGGATCCTCGGGCTAGACTGACAGCTGCTCAGGCCCTATGTATGTTGCATCATCCTTTTCTAAATTATTGCTTTTTCCTATTCTATTATCTTTCTCTAGCTCCAAGGAAGCGAATATTACATGCCAATTTTGCTATTACCCACTTAAGTAATTCTTCTATCACATAATGATTTCATCCTCATATTTATTTCTGGAATATCTGATTGGTTTCAACTTCTCCAGCACACCCTTGGGTTAGGGAAGGAGGAAATGCATCTGATATTCCTGTTGATATATCTGTTTTGAGCAATCTCCGGCAATTTGTGAAGTACAGTCGCTTGAAGCAGTTTGCTCTGAGGGTAAACATAATTTCTTCCTCTTCAAACATAAGTGCATAACTGGAATATTTTTGTAGGCTTAAGAGGCTAATGTTCCCTCCTTTCATTGTTCTTCTCTTTATATATAATGATCATTACCCTGTAGGCATTGGCTAGCACACTTAATGAAGAGGAGATAGCCGATCTCCGAGATCAATTTGATGCAATTGATGTGGATAAGAATGGCTCTATTAGTCTTGAAGAGATGAGACAGGTGAACATTTCTATAATGCCTAACATCGATTGGGTTGTAGAAAGCATTTTTCTTTCGGCCTAATTAGAATGGGTATCGGTGCAGGCTCTTGCTAAAGATCTTCCTTGGAAGCTAAAGGAATCACGAGTCCTTGAGATTCTTCAAGCGGTGAGTTACAGTTTCCCTTTTCTCCTTCCAAGGTCATTCAGTATTTGTTCTTTCTCTCATAAATATTATTTCCTTTTAGTGGTTTGAATGTTGTAGACTTATTTTTTTCCTTCCTTTTCAGATCGATAGCAACACAGATGGACTTGTTGATTTCACCGAGTTTGTTGCAGCAGCGCTACATGTTAACCAAATGGAAGAACATGATTCTGATAAGTGGCAGCTGCAGTCACAAGCTGCTTTTGAGAAATTTGATGTAGATAGAGATGGCTTTATTACTCCAGAGGAACTAAGACTGGTAAGGTTTCTTTTTTGTGTGTGTTGATCTTTTTCTGAAAAATCTGTTAATTCTGCCGAGATTATCAAGCATTATTCTGCAATTCAATCTAGTCCTGATGTTTAGGAGCTGACTTTATTTCTTGTAAAAAATGTTCTTTTTCTAAACATTCTATGAAGATTGTTACCGGCATAATAGTTATGTCCCCCTGTTTACATTGTGCTTGTTTTGTAGCATACGGGCTTAAGAGGCTCCATTGATCCTTTGCTCGAGGAGGCTGACATCGATAAAGATGGAAAAATAAGCCTTTCAGAATTCCGACGACTTTTACGAACTGCAAGCATGGGTTCACGTAATGTATCTAGCCCATCGAGCAGGAATACTCGGAAGTTGTAGATTAAACATAAAAAGAAAACAAGAAAAATATAGCCTTTTTTGGGTTTTGTGCTCGCCCGTCTACAGGTCTCCATCAAGAATTCTAGGGACCCTTTTTCACTAGAGTTTCGTTCATGGCATCTGCTTTGGTGAATCCACTGCTGAAACGTTTTGGATATAAGAGTTGATGTTAGGCTCTGGTTGTGGGATAGCTCCAGGTATATGATCATTCTATGTACATTTCTTTGGTTGGGTATTTCTTGTTTTGCCCTCCTAATGTGTAACTTGTGACTATAAATAATTTACCAATGAAAATATGGTGCATAATTTGATAATCTGAGTTTTGTTCAGTTGAAGCAGGTTTGGAATTCCTACTCCAAGTACCTACCAACTCTTTTCTTTTATGTCTAGTTTTGAGTCATTTGGACTTTGTAAAACAAAACAAAAACTGAAGTGACAGGTGCTCCTCAACTAAACATAATTTGATGGTGGTGTGGGGCAGTGTTTGATTACTTTTTCTTCCATATTAGGTGAGCAGTCCATTTGATACTGAGCTGCCTGATGGGGAAATGAGTCTTTAACTTAACTGCTTGAAAGATACACAGTACCTGCTTCAGCTATTGCAGTGGCCACTGGCAACTGCACCTTATTGCTGCTTCATTCATTCAGGGAGAGTCTAACTTACAACAAGGTGATAATACGGTTACGGTGCGGCGCAACTGAAATCTTATAAAATAAGGAACTTAAAATGTTATACTTTTGGATAGTATTTTAGATTGATGATCTCACGACAAATATAAGTTTCGATACTTGTCACTAACCTAAAATGTTCCAATTTTTAGAATGTTTTAAGTTCCGTGTTTTGTAACGGGTGATGCCGTACCTTAATCGTATCATAACCCTGCTATACCACAGAATCACCATGGAAACAAAGAAATGGGGAAAGATGGGTCACTTATGACTGCTAACAGGGAAGTCATTTTACTGCAATAATTGCAGTTTTGAAAGCTGACAAGCCTTTCGATGGCACTCGGTTGGCTTGCAGAGTTACGGTCATTTGTCCACAACGACAGGTGGGCCTTTCCATGGCTAGAAGTTATTTAAACAGTTTATTTTCCATGAAAAGTGTAACTCCTAAAATTTATCTAATTTCTTAAAATAAAAATTAAGATTTTACGTTACTAAAACTTGGTTTGTAAGTTAGGATTTTATAAATTAAATAATATGATTTGATTAAATTCTTAAAATAATTAATAATTTAAAATATTGAAAACTTAACAAACCATTAAATAAAGTTCAACCCAAAAGTTTAATAAACATTACAGTCCAGAAAGTCCGAAATAAAATCTCAAATCCAAAGTTTATTGCAAATAACAAAATATCCAGAATAATTATGATTGTTCTAAAAACTATGAAACATATGTAAATAGTTTGAAAACAATAACCTCCAAGTACCGTAGAAGTCTAGGTCAAAGATCTGAAACATGAAACTGAGAGGGTGTAAGCTAGGGAGCCTAATGTGTCTCTATTGTGCAGATAAACAGGATCAAATAACAGAGCAATACAGATGAAAAGATGTATGCATGAAATGCACCCAACACCGAACACCATCAGAAGAGTAGGTTCCCCCTGAACCACTCTAACACCATCACACTAACAGAAGTGGAAACTCGACCTGTAGGTGGAGCACTGATCAGAAGTGGTATCTCGACCCGTAGGTGGAGTCACTGAACAGAAGTGAATAAATCACTAACTTCCCCGTACATATAAACCAACCAGATGCAATGAGTGCAGGTACAAAATCAAAATGCATGCATGTTATACAAGATCAGTTATGTAACTTAATAATAGAGCATGACATTATGATGTATGAACAGAGAATTTCAGAAATGATGTATGAACATGCTTATACAGAAAAACAGAACCTTCACACACGGAAATAACGTAAATTTACAGAAGAGAACACACCTGAAGCAGAAGACTCAACGTCGAGAGTGATATCTACTGGACTCGGCTCTACCACTAGATCGAGCGGGTGTAGAGTCTACGAATAACAATAATGTCAGACACACTACTATGCCACTAACAGATAAGTACACATAACAGAAATAATACGAAATTCACGTACGTGTCCCGAATACTGATAAACAGGAGGTCGTCCAGGAGGAGGAGGAGGCAATTGCTCGGGGTCGGAATCTACGTCACCTGAACCAAACAGAAACTGATTCAGAATCCCAAACAGAAAACTTCTAAATAAGGCATTCGAACATAAAAGTCCTAAAAACGATACTTCGAGTTCAAATTTCAAAAAACGGACAGCGTCATTGAATTCAGGATGTCGAAAAACATGAAATGTGACCAGGTCTAAAAAAGTCAACGCTGACATCAGCACGGTCAACGCTAACGTCAGCAGGTCAATACTGACGTCAGCAGATGACGTCAGCACGGGTGACATCAGCACGAATGACGTTAATAGTGACGTCAGCGGATGATGTCAACATGACATCAACGGGTCACAGGTCGGGTCGGTCGAGTCGGGTTTCAGGTCAGGTCGGGTCACTGACGGGTTCCCAGGATTTTCCCGGGAAATTCTAGGTTTTCGAAAAATCTAGGAAAACCCAGATTTTTCGAGAAAATCTGGAATTCCCAGAAAACCCCGAAAAATCCAGCCTATGTTCGCTTCAAAACGATTCGATTCTTTCCCCCTACACCCTGATTCGGATTTCGATTCTAACACGGTTCAAAAACTCTCTAACCCCGAAATTAATCCAACTCAAAAGAATCAAACCCCCTCTCATAACCGATTAAAAACAGAGACCGAAATCATCCTTGCTTTCAAAAACACAAACACACGCCACCACTCATCTATACTCAGAATCGATTATAGAAAACCAAGGTTCACTACCGAATCCAATAAACCGAAACGAAAAACAAAACAAATAAAGACTGAAACCTTATCAACTTACTCAATAAAAGGAAAGACAACGAAGGCAGAGGCTCTCGAGATGCTGATGAAAACAAAAACAATAGGGGAAGAGAGACTAGGTAATGATTTGATTAGATACAAAAACGGAAGTATCCCAGAATAAAAGAAGGAATAAAACTTTAGTATTAAATTTCTTTAATTCCTGGGCTGAAGATTAGAAACGGAAAAGAGAAAGAGGAGTTACCATATTCGAAAAGGTATAACTATCCTATAAGGGTCTGAACTTTCAGAAATTGCAAAAAAATTTACTAATTCAGAAATATAAATCCCCAAATTCTAAGGTTTAGAATTAGGGATTCAGCAATTAATTTGGGGAAGATTTGGGGTGTGACAAAAACTTGTCCATGGAGAAGAAACAAAATCTTCCAAACACGGATCTAGGAACAAAATTTCCACCATTGACAACAATTGCTTAATAACCAGGAGAAAAAGGGGTTCCTTCTAGATGACATTGACTGTTAACTAGTATGAACGAAAGAAATTTACATTGCATATACACCTACATGATGCCACTTATAGTTTAAGACGAGTAAAAAGCATCTGTCCTGAGGAACAATAATTAGAGCTTCTGTTTTCAAGTCGTATAGAAGTGTCCTCCAAGTGCCAAAAGTGTCTGGCAGCAAGCAGAAAATACACAGGTTTAAGCTGAAATCAGGATATTACCATTATGGGGGTGCCACAGTGAAGTCTTTACTGTAAAGACATTAGTTTGGGATGCTAACATACGCTTGGACTTTGAAACATCAGCCAGACTGTTAGAGGAGCTGCCCTGAAGATCTTGAGACAAGAATAATGGCTCAATGGCATACCATTCGGCATTCACCATACTTCTCTCCGTTTGTGTTTCCTTGCCTTTCTTTTATCCTGCCGGCGAATCCTGCATGTCATTCAGTTACATACTTACACTACTTTTCAGTGTTCCACAATTTATAACATGGGTTATGTGATGATAAAATAACCTCGTTTCTCGATGATCCGGGCATTTTCAGTTCAAGTTCTGTCGCCACATCATTGGAGCTACCACATCTATCTCTATTCCTTCCTCTTTGGTTATCCACCGATTTGCTCTTAGAATCCCTTTTGCTAGGAGTGTGGGAAGAAGATGTATGTTGGGATGATGACTGTTCAACTGGACGACTGCCGGTGGTTGAATATGGCATCAATGCTGAGCAGGGATTGACAATAGCACCAGGATTATGATGTCCAAAAAATGTATAAGGTTGCAATGAGGGGTGGTGGATATGGATAATGTGGGAGGCATGACACCTGAAGCGTCAATACCGGTCCATGGAAACATGGCCATACATCTCTGCTGATACTGAACAGTTCGGTTTTCCATATTGGCTTTTGGAGAAGCCTTTTCTTCTCTCAGCCTGAGTCGTCTGTTTAGAAAACAAAAATAAAAAACAGGCAACTAGGATATGGTTTCAACATTTACAGAATGTCACCTCACGAGATTCTTCAGTTAGTGATGAACACTCGGCCTTCAAACTGTCGACTTCCACAGTTAAATCCTTGAGCCTTTGGATCGTGTCTGTAAAGGCTGAGTTTTCCTAGTAAGTACCATTTACAAACCCAATGCCATATGATCAATCATCAGAGCATTTAACAATCGATGAATCGACATTACCGAGCGTGTTTCCCAACTCAAGCAACTGCTCAGTCAACTGTCCCTCCCTCCTCAGCCTTCTCTTGCAGCTATTGCCTATTGGATCCTTAACTTCCATCTCTAGTTTTCGTCTGCAAAAGAAACAATGAAAAATGAAAATCAAATGATAACCCACAAAAAGAACAGTACTGGGAAAGTGGTAATCACTTCCCTTTAATCAAATAATGAATTCAAACTGTGAAATAAACAAGAAACGAAATAAGTTCAAGTAACATAGTATTAAACTGCAGCCTCCGTCCCGGTTGCGGTCATAATATCACGGTTATGGTTGTGATTTATTTCAAAGTTTATATTTTTTAAAAAATATTATTTATATGTATATTTTACAATCTTGATAATTTTATATAGGATAATATGTATTTAGTTAGTATGAATGAAAATTTTGAGTTAATTTATTAATTTTATTATTATTTGTAATTAAACTATGTGATTATGAACTTATAAATGTAAAAGTCGTGATGTAATTCCTTATTGCGTTGCGTTTATAATGCATTGAAAAACATTACGATATGGCGATTACACTGTGTTGGGACGTATTTGAATACTATGCAAAGTAATAAACTTTGATTTAGAGTTTGAGGTGCCCAGCCAAATCTAGGGTTGCGCATTCAGTTCGGTTAATTCGGTTAACTGAGTGAACTAAAATTATTTCGGTTATTTCAGTCGATTAATTTTTAGTAAATTCGGTTAACGGTTAATTTTTTTTTAATTCAGTTCAAAATCGGTTAATTAACCGAATTAACCAAAATTGTATATATTAAATATTATATATATTTATTTTTATTCATTTAACTTTTAAAATATTATAAAGTATTCATTAATTTTTTATATTATAATATAATCACTAAATTTTGTATTAAATTAGTATAAAATAAAAGTTTAGTGACTAAAAAATTATTTTAGCTTAATTTAGTGACTTATTATGTAATTTAACCAAAATTTATAATAATTTTTGATAATTCGGTTAATTCAGTTAATAATCGAAATAATTTCGGTTCGGTTAAAGAAAATTCAATTCGATTAACGGTTAAAATTTTAAAATTTTTGATTAATTCGATTTTGGTTAATTTAATTCAGCTACCGACCGAATTAACCGAATACTCACTCCTACCCAAATCTGCTGCCATAGATATAAAAAATTAACTCTACCGAATATATTATGTAATTATTATGTAACTATACTGATATGTTCAATAGATATAAAAAAATTGTGGGCCCTATAAAAAGACTAATTTCTATATAAATATGCTTCAAATGTACTTGTTGCCTCCTTTCCCTGTTTTCTTTTCCTATCCTTTTCCGAATAGACCTGGCCTGTGTGGATAATAACTTCCATTAAGACAGTTTGCAACTGTTTCGATAGAGGCGCAGACCTAATTATTAAAAAATACATTATGATTTTAGCTTAAGAATAAAAATCTTTTGCCTCTTTTCTGACTCCTTTTATGCCTCATTTATTTTTAAAAAAAATTAAATTTTAAACCTTAAATCCTTATTTTTTATATTCTAAACCTTAAATCTTACACCCTAAAAAATACACTCTACCCCTAATTCCTTAAACCCTAACCAAAACCTCTAACCTAGAACCCTAAACTTTAAACCCTAAACCCTCTAATTTAAAGTGAGAACATAAATAAAGTCATGAGAAAAGGACAGATAATTTAAACTCTTGGCTTAAAATTATCCATATAAATCATGCATTTGCTTTGCTTTGCTTTTGGCACAGTTTGGAGCACATAATCACAGTGATAGTGACATAAACACCACACAACTTGCATCCTTACTTTTATCAAGTAAATTATTTTTTTATTCAGTTATAGAGGTTACAGTAATATCTGTTCTATAATATACTCTCAATCATTGGATATTAATTGTTTTACCACAATATTGATATTATTGGTGTTCGAATTAATGACCTCCAAAAATAACAATCGTTAATTTAATCGATGAGGTTATATGATTCGTGTTTTACCAAGTAAATCAAAGCACATTTTTTGGTGATTAACCTACAATAAGTAGAAGTCATTAGTTTATTTATTTTAACACGGAATGTCTGCAAGGTCTAAAACATATTATTATAGTATTCCATATTGATAACATAATAGGGTAAATTACAAATTTAATCACTAAAATGTATTCACACTTCTAATTTGGTCACTAAAATTTAAAAAGTATCAATTTAATTATTAAATTTTTTATCCGTTCATGTTTTAATTACTTGAGAGTTAAATCGGGAATGAAAAGATAACATGAAAATCACGAGTCATCCACGTTATTTTCTTTTTTCTACTCGTAACCGAAACTCAATCTAGGGTGTATAAAAAATTAAAAATAAAAATAAAATTAGTTCTGAATTTCAAAAAAAAAATGATAATCAAACTAATTGATTATATAATATATCGTATGTTATTTTTAAAAATACATATTTTTTCTAACATATTATTAAAATTTATATTTTTAATAAACAAAATAAAAATTTATTTATCCGAATTGAACTAAATTTTTTGGTTAATTGGATAAACGATTAACCAGTTAAATGATTATAGTTTATGATCGAGAATTAGATGATCCGAACATATCAATTAACCAAAATATATAATGTACGAATGATTAATCGAACCCAATTTTATACGCCCCTAAATTATATCACGAGTCATTTATGTCACGTTATCTATGAGACCTATCAATAAATGAATATATTTATTTAATTTTTTATCTTATTTTTTTCAGAATAATCTTCACGTTTAAAACTAATTTTTACTGAATAAAAAAATAAAATAAAAAATTAATTAAATAAAATTTTTAATTAATAAATCTAGTAAATAACATAATAAAAATAATACACGATATAATTTCTCACTAAATCTATACGTTAACCTCAAGAAATCGGATAAGCATTTGCATCAAATTTGTTAACTCAATTAATCATGGTTAAAATAACCCTAAAAGTCAGAAAATAAAATAAAATAAAATAAAACCTTAATTATTTTCTGCTAATATACTCTTTATATATAGTCCCCTTTGGCCTCCAATTGTTTCTCGAAACAAAATAACTGAATCATACGATGCTCTCTTCACCTCCGATCTCAAACTCTCTCTCCGTTTCTTCGATTTCTCTGCCGTCAACTTCCCGTGTCAAACTCCGGCCACCTCGTGCCTCTGCTACCTGTGCCAATACTTACTCTTATCAACAAGAGAAAAGATCGACAAGCGGTTATCTGAGCCGTCCAGGAATGGCCGCGTGCACTTCGCTGTACGAGGTCCTAGGGATTCCAATCGGTGCTTCTAATCAGGAAATCAAAGTGGCGTACCGCCGATTGGCTAGGGTTTGTCATCCGGACGTGGTGTCAATGGATCGGAAAGATTCATCGGTAGATGAGTTCAGGAAGATCCACGCGGCGTACAGTACCTTATCGGACCCCGAAAAACGGGCCGTATATGATAATAAAGTTTTCCGGAGAGGCCAAAGCCAGTTGACTTCCGGTTCTAGGTTTTCAGGATATAGTGGGAGCAGTTGGGAGACCGATCAGTGCTGGTGAACGAGTCAACTCTGTCGTTAACTCTACCGAGTCGGAAGCCGGAAATCAATCAAGATTCAAGGGTTTCTAAACCTCCAAAAAGAAAATCTGTACAGTTTTGAGTTTGGCAAAAATAGTTTTTTTTTTTTTCAACTTTTAAATATATTTTAATACAAAATAAAACTTTTATATCTTAATTTCATAATTTATGGATCGGTTAAGAAATTAATATTGTTATTAGTGATAAATATTTTAATTATTTAAGGAAAAATTTTAGTTAATCTAAAAAATTTAAGATAATTTAATGAAGTTCTTTTCATAGGCTTAGCTGGTAGTCCATCATTAAATATTAATTTAAATATAATATAAAGTATAACTGAAATACGTTAATCGAATTTAAATATAAATTATAATTGGTATATATTAATCAAAATTTAAATATATAAATATTTATTACGTCAATTAAGATATAAATATACTTTAATTTTGTCTTGAATTATTGCTCTTTAATTTTCATTGAATAACATAATCATTACACTCTATCATTAAATAAGTAATAACTTAAGAGTTAGCATATTCAAATGACATTTGATTTAATAAATTAATATCCTTTAAAAAATAATGACTCATCAATTTCGACGATATATTAATTAATTTTAAAAAATTTTATTCATATTATCATGTCATAAAAATTAATTTATTATTTTCGATATAATAAAACAATTATTAATAATAAATGATGTGAAAACAGATAACGATCACATGTATACAATTTAATGACAATCAAAAGAAAATATTGATATAATTAAGGAGTTTAATAATTAAATTAACAAAATAATAAAATAATATTATTAATTTTAAAAAAATACAAATATTAAATTAATATAATTAGAAAGGATGGATGATATTACTTATATGGAATTACTATAGGGTTGCAAATCACCCCTTAAACCTAAATTAAATTGTGGTCACATTTTGCATTGGTTTTTAAAAGTAGTATTTTTAAGTGAAAAGTGTTTGTTAAAAATTAATTTATTAATGTTTTTATTTTAAATTAATGAATTTAATGTTAAAAATTATAGTTATGATCCAAAGAACTAGAAACATGATATATTTTTAGGATGTAAAATTTAAGATTTAAAATATTTAAAAATAACGTTAAGGTTTAATTTAATTTAAAAAAAAATTAACGGAGAATATGAAAGAAACACGATTAGAAGACAAAAGATTTCTATTCACTTGGGGGTGGGTACGATTCCTCGCTCTCTTTTTTATTTAATTTTTTTAAAATAATTTATTTACATTTTTTTATTTTAAAACATTTATTATCTTGATTTTGTCTCTGATTACAGACTTTTTGTATTTGTAACAAATTTGTATATTCCAAAATGATTTATCATATTTTCTAGAACCTTCTGATTCCAGCGGTTAATATTGACAAGCAAGCGGGAAGATTTCCATCTGATTTATTTTTGTGGAAAATGGAGGCTGATCTCCAAGAATATGTAAATATACATTTATAAAAAATAATTAATACTCAGATCTAAGAATTTAAGGTTTAAATATTAATGTTTAAGTTATTTAATAATATGATTAATTATTTAGTTTTTAAAATTATTTTTAATAATTTTTATATTATTTTTTTTATTATTTCGAATTTTATATTTATCTTAATTAATTTAAATCGATATGTATTGTACACTTAATTTTGATAGATAAATTTTTCGCTAAAGATTTTTATATATTTAATATCGAACTTTAAACTTATTTAAACGATATTAAACTATTTATCGTTTAGATAAATTCGATTAATAATTTTATATTATTTTTTAAAATAAATAAACATTTTGTTGCACCTTAAATTCAAAGATGGCGGCAGGGAATTAAAAGGACTCCAGTTAACATCTAGATTCTTGTTTCTAGAACATGTTGTCATGGGAATTTAATTAACGGTCCATATAGTTTCCTTCATTGGGTTTACTTTTCAAACATTTTTTTATGTGAGTGGGGGCGTGGCAGGATAAGACTTGAATACGGTCAATATCATTCAATTAATGGATAGTAGAATTATAATTTGCCGATGTCATTAATAATTGATATATAAAAATATAAATTAAAGTTAGCAATAAATTTATAAAATAATCTTTTAATATTAAATTGATAAAGTAAAAAGTAGAAGGATATTTATTGAGTAAATCGATCATGAGTTAGGTATTATTTAATTTGATTCATTGCTTATTAAGCTTGTTAAAACTGTACTTTACTCATGTTCGTTAAAATATTTTATTATCAACTCGATTAATTACTAGTTAAGCTCATTAAAAAATTATATTATTTTTAAGGGTAAACTACCCCAGTGACCACCCAACTAATTGGGGATACCTATTTTGGCCACCCAACTAAAAAACTCGTCAATCAGATACCCAAACTTTGAAACCCGACCTATTTTGGCCACTGCCGTTAAAATTCTGACGAAAAAGCTAACAGCAGTGATGTGGCTGTTAATTAAAATCGGTAAAATTGCATATTTAATCCTCTATTTTTTTTATTATTTTAATTTAATCATAATTGAGTAAGTTAAGACTTGAACCCACATCCTCCAAGTTAAAAACCAATGCCCAAACTACCAGACTAGAACAATTATTAAATACACAATTATTGTATTTTAAATATTTAAATATTTTAATTCGAATACCAATGGACTTTAAGTCCCGTTAAATTCATTTTATACTTTTTACTTTTCAACAACAAAGTAATCGTTAGATATAATGTGTTGTGATTCAAAATAATGTAATTGTTCTAGTCTGGTGGTTTGGGCATTGGTTTTTAACCTGGAGAATGTGGGTTCAAGTCTTAGCTTACTCAATTGTGATTTAATTAAAATAATATGGATTAAATTTGTAATTTTATCGATTTTAATTAACAGCCACGTCACTACTGTTAACTTTTCCGTCAGAATTTTAACGGCAGTGGCCAAAATAGGTAGGGTTTCAAAGTTAGAGTATCTGATTGACAATTTTTTTAGTTGGGTGGCCAAAATAGGTATCCCCAATTAGTTGGGTGATCACTGGGGTAGTTTACCCTATTTTTAACTAAATGAGGCTTAATATTAACATAAATTAATAAAGTTAATCAAAAATATACACCATACTAACATATTAAAATTAAATTAACAATTCATACTTTAATAATTATTATTTAGATTTATTTTTTGAATGAAAAGATTTTAAAATAATTACTAAAAATATTTTAAAAAATTAACAAGTTGCTCACAAACTTATCGAGTTAAATTAAACTTTGTTTGATTCAACTCGTTAAGATATCAAGTCAAGTTTGAGTTCAAGTCAATCCAGATCGAATATTTATCGAATTTTGACAGAATCGAATTCGAGTAGCGCATGAACTGTTTAACTCGTTAAGCACACGTAGAAAATACCAAAGAACCTATAAATAAATACTAACAAATGTTATTAAACATAATTAAAAATTATGATTCTCTCATAAATTGCCTAATGGTTAGTTAGAGCCTAACACTGAACTACAGCGTCGACCATTGCTCCGACCACCATCACCGACATCTTGAAGACCACAACCATCTTGAAAACCGGAAAACAGTGAAGGAGCACAAGTAAAAACTTGGATTTTCTTCTAACCATAGACCAATCATCACGAGGAGCTTAGATCTCCGATCGGTTGTCGGAAAATGAATAACGGGACAATAATGAACCACATAGTAGTGCATGGCACATGCAATTGGTTGCCTCCTGAGGATGGTTGGGTTAAGGTAAACACTGACAGGGTTTGTTCACTTGTAAATAGTTAGGCTATTGATGGGGGTGCGGGACCGTAAGGGTCAATGGCTCCTGGGTTTCAATAAGTTTACTGGGACCTGCTCTGCACTTGACGCAGAGCTGTGGGATATCTGTTAGACCATGGTTTGTGCTTCGGACACAGGTTGGCGTCATGTCATGTTCAAGATGGAGAGCTAGGGGTTCGAGTAATAAATATCAACGAATCGGGAAAAAACACATAAGATCGATCATTAAAGAATAATTATACTCCGAATATGAACGGTAAAAACGAACAAAGAAAAATATGTAGGTAGTTGAGTAATGGAGTACATGAACAAAACTTGAATCTGGCAATAATGCTAGGAACAGAAGTTGATTAGGCAGGTGCATGTACATACGAGCCATCAGCCATGCGAATAATAACTACGCTACACATACCTGCGCGACGCATGGGTCAACCGGCAAGGGAAGCTTTTCCCATGAACAATCTGTAGATTCTTGAATATGTGTAGATGATGGGGTGAATACCAGCTTGCCTTAGTTTATCTGGTGATTCTTATTAATAATGGGTAACAATGATCCTTTTCATAGCCAGGCCACGACTCATCTCCGTTCATGAACCGTTGATGACACTTCCAAATGTTGGTGTCGTAGATTTCTGTTACGCTGAAAAGTAAGCCATTCTCCTCGATTTCTAACAGAAACTTATCTAATGAGTTACCTCTTTTGGGGCTGAGAAATATAGCTTCGGAGGCTTCCGCTTTTTTCAACAGGAGCTCGGTTATTCGAGCAAGATCTTTGTGGAATTCCTTGAAAAAGGTGCTGTAAAAAAAGGATGTTAAACAAAGAACAAGAACTATGGACCATGCAGATGCAGCCAACAAATAAATTTTATCTCCAATAGCCTCGCTAGATCGACCATATGCAAATCAGTGGATGTGAGCTAGGAGATAAGTGCGGCGATTGGACTGGTTGGACCAGCACTGCGCAGCTATCTATTGTAAAGGAGAAAATACAATTTGCTAGTCATAAAGCATTTACAACATAGTCAATGGTAACGCATGGACTCATTGAAATTTCATGATTCTCTTCACATCCGTGCATAATAAAAAGATTGAGCATGATTCATGTGCTATTCATAACATAGGAGCAGATAATAGGCATTACCAATCGCTTGCAACAATGACGTCAAAAGCGTGTAGAAGATTTGAAACTTCTTTCTGATTCCAGTGCAGCAGCATGGGCTTCACTCTTGTTTCACCAAAAGCTTCGGAGTTCATGTTGATATTATGAAGAATATCTTCATGTTAAGGAACCTTAGAACACATATTTAAAGTGAATAAGAACGAAAAAAAAAAAAGAATTATACGGGCAAGTTGGCAAGTGTTTCCACAACAAATATCATAACACAGAAGAATCATTTACATTCCCTGTATCCGAAAAGAACAAACAAATTGAAAAATAAAAGAGAATCAAAGATTTGAAGTCAAGAACAACCAACCAGTGATGTAGAAATGAAAAAGACTATACCGAATCGTTTTAAGTGCTAATCGTTGAAATGAAAAGGACAATACCAAAATCCAAATTGTTTTAAACTTAACTCGTCAAGCAACTATGGAGCTAACAGTGAAATTTCCCATCATTACCATTTTATGCACGACTGCCGATTCATTTCAGATTTCAGTAGCAATTTCTTAAGCACTGTAGATGCAACAATCACAAATAGGATGCAACACTGGACTATCAGGTCCACTCAACTCAACTACAAATCCCTTGGCAGTTCTCTGAGACAATGCTTGTATATGGCTGAAAAAAGTTGGGTCCACGTTTATTCAGAGTTTCTATATCTAAATGTCTCAGGATGACAATCTATTTCTAATGGTCGACTTTCAAATCCACATCAGAAATCACTACTTCTAAGTTTTAAGCACTCAGTACCAGAAAGTTTTATATTTCACACAAGGTTGTTGAAGAGTGAAATCAAAACAAAAAATTATAGGTACAATGAAGCCTCGTTAAATCATTCCCTTCTAGTTTGTACATTAAACTAAGATCATTTTTCCTATAATGATAAGAAGTTACATGATGAAGTCAAAAGGATACAATCAACCACTTGAGGATTTCCATCTGAAATCACTACTTCCAATGCCTCTGTGGCTGCAGCAATGGTTAATCCAGCTAAGCCGTAACCTGATCCGAGCTCGATAACTCTTTTAGACCTGAAATATTAGAAGAAGAATGCAAAGACATCATGGAAGTGCAGGGGAATAAAGGATAACTCCCAGTACAATATAAGCAGCCAAATTATGATTTTATCCTGGTTCTCAAGCTCGGGAGATGTTATATGAGGGGACTAACTAACCTGAACATGTCCGGGTGAGATAGGCAAAAATAGGCAAGGACATCTTCAGATGGCCACTGACCTGTATAAGAACATTTCAAATGAGAAACAAAACAAATTAGCTAAGAAAGGCAAAATTTGGCACCCTAGACATTTACACAGCAATGTTCAAGCTGATCTCTTACGAACATTGAACTGTGAGTAAAAAGAGATGTCCCATATCCATCCTATAATTTCATTTATTTCTCAAATATTTGCGACCGATAAGATACTTATTATACAATCAGAATAACCACAAGAAATTAACTTATGGCCATAATGATAAATACAGAGAAAATTGTTATTTTTTTTTAAAAAAAATCTTTGTTTCAATAAGCTATCGCTTCAATCCACCACGCAACGAACCAAACACAAACCTTCCTCATTAAAGATAGCCTTGACAACTAATATCAGTTGGAAAAGTTCTAAAAAAACTCCCCCAAAGGGTAAAAAACTTACAGACAAGCCCAGTATTGTCTATGTTGTGTCTATTACAAATCTCGAAATCACTGAGGTCTGCATTATTATCCATTCTCTGACTGCATTAAGTTCCAAAGACAACAAACATGATCAATGTTATTATGTTAGAACATTTCAGTTGAAGCTTGAACTTCAGACCAAGAAAATTAAGAAACAAAAACAAACCACTTTTTAACTATAGAGATGAAAAGATTGGTTATGATATACCAAAATCATACCAAAACAACAATCCATGGTGTCAGCAATGCCAATTCATTAACAAAAAGAATAGTGCTAAAATTCATCGACCTTCCACCAAGTGTTCTAAGAAAAGGAAAAAAATGGAGTCTATGCAAACTAACGTTAAAACAAGCTTAGGGCATCCTTGAATGGGCAAAGTGTAGCAGAACCGGGCATCTCTTGACTCGTGATCATGATGGAGCCGCTGGCACGGTATCAAGTTGAATCCTTTTGCTGCTTTTCTGGAAATGAGCTTCAATCCCAATTGAGACCCATCTTCTAAACAATGATTAAGATTAGTAATCAAAGCTTAACACTGCAATTAAAAACAAATAGATATCTGTGGATTGAAAAGGGTACCTGGATTTCTGGCGCTGGGAAGAACAACCCGTCGAAGGATTTTCCATCTTAATGAAGAAGCTGAAAGCTTCGGACTTGAACTGTTCCTGTTGGTTTCCATTAAAGTTTCTAACTTGTGGCGATAAATTTGTTGGCTTTGGAATTATAGAAAGAGATTCCTTTTCCTTTTTGAAGGTGAAACTTTTACAATACATAATCCCTTTTTTTCTAATTAATATTAGGTAATTTGAGTCCCTCTATTATATTAAAATTTAAGATTCGGTATCTTTACTTCAATTTAGTATAATTTAGTCCTTTACTTTTAGTAGTAAATCCAAATTGATAGTATCCTTAGTTTTTTAAGCAATAAGATGGATTTTATTAGAAAATTGACCTTAAACATTTAACTATCATATAAAACTTAGGCCCTGTTTTAGTTCGCTTTTCGGCGACCAAAAGCACTTAAAAAAAATACTTCTGAAAAATATAGGTTATTTTTGTTGCTTTTCGAATCAGTTTTTTCACTCAAACTCAAAAGTTAAAATTTTTGGTTTTTGAGTTGGATAAGCTAGTTTGAAAATAAAATTACTTATTTACCTTTATAATATATTTATTAAAATAATATTTATACATATATCATTATAAAATAATATATATTTTATAATATTTTATATTGAGAATAAAATTATTTTATTTTAAATTTATTATTAATTTATAATTGTTATTTTCGTATATAATCTAAAATATATATTTTTTAAATTAAATTTTATAAAAAAAATATTTTTTATTATAATTTAAATTTATTTTTAATAATTATAACATTAATAAAATTTTTAAAATTTTTAAATATAATTTAAGTTCACTAATACATCATGTCTAAAATATACATTATATCTTTTTAAAATCACTTTTTTACATCAATGACAAACACTACTTAATTTTCTAAAATCACTTTTTCAACTGCACTTTTTATAAGCAATGCCAAACTAGCCCTTAATATTATTTTGGGTTTAACTATTTACATTCGATTCATTGGTCAACTACTTCAGATGAAATCTTACAAATGCTCAATAAGAGACGACTTTTATTATCAGATTTTTTATGTTTACGACGTCAGGATTCAAACTCTCAACCTAAGTGACCTTCCCTAACCTATAAACTTATTATTGATCGAATGTAGTTTATGGGGGCGAAAATTATATTCAAATAGTTTGAAAATTTGAAAAAAAAAAGAAAATTCTTCATAGAACTCTATTAGCATTTTGCTGAACAAGACTCTGGTGTAGATGTAGCAATGGATCGTTTGCTTTCATGAATCCTGATATAAATTTTTCTGGTTCTGATGGCCAATAAAATATCCAGCCCCAATCCGAGAACACATGTTATAGCCATAATCACAAAGACTAGGCAGTAACAATGAGCCCCAACACAGGTGTTGCCTCCACCAGGAACGGCGGTGGCCTGTGCATCATATAAATATCCAGCAAGCAGACCAGAGAAAAGAAATGATCCTAGAGGAAGATTGAGGATAATGATGTTGTATAGAAGTCCGTAATATTTTAACCCGAATAACTCCGAAGCAACCGGGACTGTTATTGTCAATCGAACCCCATAGCATATCCCAACCAGAATTGAGCCGATGTATAGTGAGCCTGGCAGGGCGAAGGCCATGATGATATAGCCTACAGCCATTAAAACTTGAGATGCTGCATTCCATAGAGGCCTTGGTGTCCCACATTTCCTGCAAATATTCAAATTATTATGTTGAGAGATTGAATGTTTTGTTTTGTTCAAAGGAAAAAAAGAAGGAAAAGAAATTTGATTACCAGATGAAGTATTCTGATAGTAAACCTGAACCAATGCGTCCAAAGAAGCCCCAGATGCTAGTAAGAGATATGAAAATGGATACATCAGAGTAGCCGAGAGCTATCCCCATTTGTCCCATGTTGTTCATCACACATAGTCCTGTTCCAACGCCGCAGAGAAATGAGACAAACAATACCCAGAAATCGAATGTTCGTACCATTTCCACGATCGTATGGTCCTGTCCGATAGAAGGCTGTTTTCGTTTGACATACTGCAGCTCAACACCGGCAGTTGGTGTTGTCTTTGGCTTCTCTGATTGGTTCTCTAGCAATGGCACTTTTATCGGTTGCTCGATATCAGAAGCAGACCTTGGTTTGGACAGGATAGAATATAATGGGACTCCCAATGGAGTAGCTAATAGGATGAGAAGTCCTATTGCAAATACCAATGATAGAAGCTGGCCATGACTTCCAGTGATGTCAAATGCCAAAAGATAGACAGCTACTATGATAGCCAAGGCATTGAAGATGTTAAAATATTGTGATTCTTGTTGGAATTCACTTTGCTTTGAAGCCGGAGCGGTTTCGCGAAGGAAGAATGCAGCAACGAGGCAAACAGCGGCTGGAACAACGGCTAGAATGAAGAGAAATGTTGAAGGGTCTGAAGAAAAAAGAGCTGTGCATATATCAGTGAATATTGCAGTGCTGAGTCCAAGGTAGCCCTTAAGGATCCCCGAGACGGGGCCTCGATTTTTCGGAAAATTCCGCATGCAAGTCACTAGAACAGCCGTGTTCATCCATGCCGTGCTATTGCCTCCCAGACAAAGGAATATACACATCTGCAATCGATCATGTAATACAAGATTAGCCAAAGCTCTGCAGCCTGCAGGCAGACATATCATATATGTCAATACAAGCACTGTACAACAAGAAGGTTACCTGCCAATAGGGAAGAGGACTAATTCGCTGGCTAACAACAAGCCATTGAGCACCATATCCTATAAGCCCTTCGAGTGATCCGATTATGAGTAAAACCGACGTCGGCAAACAATTGGAAGCAAGACCGGAAACAAGTCCGAAAGCCTTGCCTACATCTTTAGCCACTGACAGATTATTAAGCTTCAGCTGAGTCAAAGCCATTAGAGACTTTAATGCATAGGAGTAATTGGCAAATGTGTAATTGTTGCCACAGACTGCCTGAACCCAAATAGCTGCCACCAACCCGATCCATTTGCCGGCACCGGAAGTTGAGAACAGAGGACTCATGTTGTAAAAGAATGACCAAGAAGGAAGAGATACAAAAATCTTGATGTGTATGAGCTTTATGGGAAATAATATTTGCAACTACCAATTATTATATATAGCTTTTGTTTAGACCTTCAACCTTGGCCTTAAATCCAACGACCGGAACCACATAGTTAAATGAAAGAGTGGAAAATCGAAGCCGTCAGCTTACTCATTTTGGTTGCTTCATAATACAGTGGACCACAATATTAATTAGTACGTTAACAAGGGTGATAGAGAGTCGAATTCGAGTCTGACCACGTTCAATTCGAACTCAAATTTAGTTAAAAAAATAAAAGTATAAGATTCAACTCAAACTCAAAGTTCGTCGAGTTTAACTCGATTTAAAATGTATAAGTTTAGAGTTTAATCAAATTTATATCACCGATCTATAATACTCTAATAAATCTGTGTGACCTTGGGCCTTGATTAGCCTTAGTAAGTCTCTAAACAAAGCCCAGTTTTATAACTCGTAAAAACGAAATAAGGAAGATAACAGCAGAAAAGAGAAAGACTTTGTTTGAGTGAATGTTCTTTTACAGGAGTGAACCTCTATTTATAGTTAGCTCCTATTGCATCCAACAGTCACTATCGATAGACATCAACGACCTAGATATAATCTTATCCTATTATAAAGCATAATTCTAAAAATATTCTCGATTAATTATGATAATAATCTATTTACACAAGATAAATCAATAAATTTTATAAACCTAAAACCTTGATAGTTTTAGATTACACCAACCCCAGGATTAGGTTGGCAATGGCAAGTCACAGTCAGCCTAAACTGTTGATAAGAATGAAATCAGATAGCTAATTGGTCAGACGTTCCAATCAAGCATCAGGTGTCCCACTGGCACTGACTCGTACTATAATATAGCGAAGAGGCCAAAGGCAAATCAAATAGTCTGCATGTTGGCTGCGGCCGCCGGCTCACAGTCGCCGATCAATATTAATATACTCACAGTTTAAGTGTCAAAGTTATCATATACCTATATTAAATATCCTCCTTATCACCCCAAGAACATAGGCCACAATGCTAATCCTAATCCATAGAAGATGAAGAGGCAAAAGCTATAAATATAGTGTTATTGTACCATTCAACTTGAAAAGATAGTAAATATATTCGGAATAATTATATATGTAATAAAAACAATTTTTTAAATAAAAGCTAATAAAATAAATTAGGAGAAATTCAAAAAAATAATTAATTAAAATAAATTAAATATTGTGTTTGTATTGTAAGAATATTTTTCGATTATTTGAACACTTTTTTCCTTTCTTTCTTGATATTAAATTTTGTGTCGGTATTAATTATGAAAGAGTTTTTTAACGAGATCTCATCTTTTTTTTTAAAAAAATATAGTATAGTTATTCACTTCAAACAGAGTCGAACCTAGTCTTATAATATTATTTTTAAGCCAAACTCAGATTAGGGGTGAGCAAAATTCGACTCGACTCGACTCAAGACAAAAATACCCGACTTGTTTTGACTCGACTCGAAATTTCATAGACTCGAAAAAATTTCATATAAAGTTCAAGTTGTAAAATAGAAATTCGAATAACTCGAACAATTCAAAAGTTTTAGTAATTAAATGATTAATTTTTAAGTTTGAGATAAGTCTATCATTTTTTATGATATATACATTGATATATAAAAATATAAAGAAATATTATTATATATAAAATATATATATACATATCTTATATGATTAGAGAATACAGTTTAAATTAGAATCAAATCATACTATAACATGATAAATAATTTGTTAACACAAATTTCTTTAATAAAATAATAAATAACAAAAAAAACTAAACAAAGAAATAAAAATAATAATAGATAAAAAAACAGAAAAATCAGGGGATGTGGAGAGTTACCAGATTTTAGTGGGTTGTTGTAGAGATTTTCTGGGGATTAGGTTGTTGAGGGATTGTAAGAGATTTGGTAGAGTTTGAGTTGAGTTTGGATCTTTGATTTGAATCCCTTTAAAAGGGATTCAATCGAAATTGAGTGGGGGAGATCGAAAAAAGCTTGAATCGGAAAGTTTGAACCGGCAGAGGAATCGGAAGAGGAAAAGAGTGAATCAGAAAATCTGAGGAAGCAACTGACGTCGCCGGCGGTAAGCTCTTGGTCTGGTTCTTTTTCCTCTTATTTAGTTTCTTTTTTTTTGGATTGATTTAGGGAGAAATCCGGGTTGATCAGTTGGTTTAGAGTCGAAATAGGATAGATTTGAAGGTTTGAGTGTTTAGATCTGTGTTTTTTCGAGTTTCCGGCGGGTTTTTAGGCTCTTCGAGGGTTCCGGCAAGTTCATCGGCGCCGAAATTGATCACCGGCGTTGAAAACGTCGTGGGAGGAGAAGCCGGAGTCTTCGTTGCAGCGGCCGGAAAACACGTCGAAGCAGCGTCGGGTGATGGAGACTTAGATCTAGAGGCGGCGGCCACGGTGGTTTAGGTTGGTGTTCTTCGTGTTCATCGAAGAACACCACGAACACCATGAAGAACTTGGTATTTTGATCCTTTTAGCTAGGATTTCTGGGTTTAAATGTGTTATCTGGAGAGGATTTGGGAGAGTAATGAGCTGGACCGAGTCAAGGAAGGACGTATCTGGCCGAGTCAACTCGAGAAAGGGGGTCTTATACTCCCTCAAAACGGTGTCGTTTTGAGGACGCGGGTCACGCGGGTCGGATCCGGAAACCCGGATCCGCGCGTTTTCGAATAAGTGGTGAAATTGCGCTTGAGGTCCCCAGACTTTTGAGCTGCATTTCATGTAAGTCACTTGATCCCTCAATTTAGCCCCTAGAACTTTAGATTTTGTTCAATTTAGTCCCTAATTTGACCCCTAAGCTTAAAATTGATTAATTTAGATATTAATTAGGATTAAAATTAATTTTTAAGACTTAGAAATATTTTAATTAGGTTCTTCATAGAATGTAATTTAATTTCTAAGATAAATTTAAGATTAATTTAATTTAGTTAGATCTAATTTAAACCTAAATTGACCCCTAAACTTAAAATTAGACATTAATTAGGTTTAATCTAATTCTTAAAACTTAGAAATTATTTTAATCACGTTATAATTGGATTTAATTTAATTTCTAAGATAAATTTTAAAATTAATTTAACCTAATTGAATCTAATTTAGCCCTAATTGAACTTTAAGACCAAAAATCTATCAAATTAGATTTTAATTAGGATTAATTAAAATTTAGAGTTTAGAAAAAATTTGATTAAATTATTAATTTAATTAAAGATTCTAAACTTTAAAATTAATTAAACTTAATTAAGTCTAATTCACCCCTTGAAGTTGAAACAATTTATTTTGTCTTTACCGTGTAAGTCCCTTTTCAATTTTGATCATCTTTGTTGTAATTTGGACTTCTCATTTTTCTAATGAAAAGTAACTTAGTTCCTTTATTATTTGTTTTATTTTATTTAATTATGTTTCATTTTAAAAATCACATGGCATATTTGTTAGGAGATCACTTAATCATCATTTAGTTAATTAATTTAGAGCCTTCTAGGATTAGTTGCTTTAATTAATCAAATAGGAAGATAATTAGTAACGATAGTATTTAAATCTTATACCTCGGATACACTGAGAGGCCGATATTTTGACGTACCATGATGTTGGCCTAAAGAGTATACCTTGGTATCGAATTCATGTGCTATTAAAAACCTAGAACTTGATAAAATAATTTAGGTTTAGAATCAAATAAAATTGGTAGGTAAATAATTAGTGACATTAGTAAAGTTATTAATTTTGTTAAGTGACAAGATGGTAGTGTCCGAGCATTCGGATGTTATCATACACTTGGCGAAATTAATAATTTAAATAGGTTTTTTATATTTAATTAATGGAGCCCTCCTAGGTTAGAACTTAAAATGAACAAGATAAAAAACAGTCATGCATTTAAACCTTTTTAGGCGAAATTTATATTTCTTTGAATTTGGGTGAGATTTCCTATCTAGAGGACGTCTTATTCAAGCTTAAGTTTAAAAGGGATATATTTTCTTAATCAAAAGGATATCCTCAATTCAAGCAATGTTTAATTAACAATGAAGAATTAAATTAATATCTATATTCAAAATATCAAAATGCCACATAAAATTAATAAGGTACCAATTTTTTGGCATTTGTAAGGGTCGTCCTTACACGTAACCGACTCCCGAACCCAAATGTTTTTAACGAATCTCTTATTTGTTTTATGGTGTCCGGCCTACTAAAGTGGCCGGTGACGACTCCAAATCAATTTTCAAAATTAAATAATAAGTTTATTCTAAAATTTGGGTTTTTCAAGATTAAAAACGATAAAATTCGTATTTTTCAAAATCAATTCGCCAGGCTATTTTCACTCCATTTTCGGTTTTAAAACGGTCGCGACATAATTATAATTAAATATTTATAGGAACTCAAAAACTCGACTCGAATTTCTTAAACTCGACTCGAACGAAAAAATTTCAAATAAAGTTTGAATCGTAAAATATGACTCGTCAACTCGAATAACTCGAAATTTTTTGACTCGACACGATTCGATCGAATACTCATCTCTAACTCAGATATAAAATTTTGAACTCCCTGAACCTCAAGCCCAAATTAAACTCGATATAAATATTTCAAACTCGATTTGTTTTTTTTTACAAGCAAAAGGTGTTGTGTGCCTTTTCCTCGTTTTTTTTTACTTAAAAGATGTGTGGAAATGGTAAGGTTGATTTGAAAGTATCTTGTCTGCTCACAGCAGCCTCGTCCAACTACACCAGATAAAACCTGGTTCGCACTCTTTGGGGGACCAGACCTATCTTTTGTCATATAGGTAACATAGAAGTATTCAAATTTAAGTTTGATACTTGTTAACTAAAAGGATTAAAAGTAAAAAAGTACATATTATTAAGGACTTTTTAATAAATAAGATAATTATCATTGGAATGGATGTTTGTTAGTGTATTAAGGCTTGGGTGACCAAATTTTCAAAACCTAAAAGTTAAGTGACTAGATTAAAAAGAATTTAAAGGACCAAGTACTAGTAGTATTATTTATCATAAATTACAATAACGTTGTTGATGGTTGGGCCCTTCTTTAAGAATAGAAGAGTGTAACTGGGCCTCCTTTCAATTACAAGAAAATTTGTAAGAAAAATTTTATGACGGTTGTCGGACAACGTTAAATATTATTAACATTTAATACTGTTAAATATTATTAAATTAATTAATAAAGATTGAAAAATTTAAAATTATTTTTATTTTTTATTAATTAATTTAACGACGTTCAATGGTGTTTAACATTAATGATGTTTAACAATGTTCGACATATGTGGTAGACTCATTCAATTTACAGACTATAAATTATAGGATGAGTCTACCACGTGCGTCGAACATTGTTGAACACCACTAACGATGAACACCGTTGAACACTATTAAATTAATTAATAAAAAATAAAATTTTCAAAGATTAAACATATAATTTTGAATTATTTGAAATAAAATTTTAAACAAATTATATATAATATTATTTTAATTTTTAAAATAATTTTTAAATTATTTTTAATTTAAAAAAATACTAAATCTAAAATCTAAAACCCTAAACTCAAGCTAAAAAATACTAACATTAAATCCTAAAATCCAAAACATTAAATCATAAACTCTAAACCCTAAAATAATAAAACCATAAATCATAAAATCTAAAAATATAATCATAACCTAAACCCTAAAATAGAAAATTTTGAAACTCTAAAAAGTATAAACCCTAAACTTGAAATCCAAAATTAGTTTAAGATTTAAATATAATAATTTTGGTTATTTTAGGGTTTAGAATTTTTAGGGTTTAGATTCAGTATTTATGATTTAGTACTTTTAGGGTTTTTGATTTTAGGGTTTTGAGATTTTATATTTTGGTTTTAAAGTTTTATGTTCAGTGATTTATGTTTTGAATTTTGGTTTTAGGGTTTAGAGTTATTTTTTATTTTTTAAAATTAATTTAAATTAGTATTTTATTTAATTATTTAAAAAATAAATTAATATATATATAGAAAATAATTTAATAAACAATTTATTTTAAATAATTTATAATTACATGTTGAGTCCTTAAATTTTTTAGTCTTTGTTAATTAGTTTAATAATGTTCAGCGGTGTTTATCATCAGCGGTGTTCATCATTAGCGGTGTTCGACGCCCATTGTAGAATTTTCCTAAATTATAATAATTGTTTAAAGGATAAGTCTACAACGTGCGTCGAACATTGCTGAACACCACTGACGATGAACATTGTTGAGCACCATTAAACTAATTAATAAAGGTTAAAGATCATAAGGACTCAATATATAATTAATAAATATTTAAAATAAAATTTCAATTAAATTATTTTCTATAAGGAAAACTACACGAATGGTCATCCAACTATTATTCATTTTTTGGATTGGTCACCAAACTAATTTTTTAATCAAAATCATTGTTAACGTTTTATTTTATTATTATTTTGGTCATCAACTGTTAAATATTTAACAAAGATGTGACATGATATGGTTTAATAATAATTTTAGTCCCTAAAATTATTATAGTATATCAGATTAATTCTAATAGAATATAACTCATCAAATATTTGAACTAAATATTTTTTTTCTTTTTTCTCTTACAATATTATTTAAAAAAATTAATTTGTCAACTTTCTCCTTATTTTTCTTGTGTCTTTGAGTAATTTATTAAATTTTAGATTATATAAAAACACTTTAATTTTATGATTTGTTCTTTTAAAATCTAATCTAGTTTCTTTGACTTTCCCAAATTACTAATATATATATATTCTATCATTTTTTATGCTTATTGGATCCATAAAAAATTCAATTTATCAATTCACATAAAATTTTCGATCTTCATATGGATGTTCCTATAACTTGACACAAATTCTTGGGATTAAATAAAATTTGGTTTCACTTAAATTTTTAATGAGCAGTTTAACTTTTCAATTTTCATGTGGATGTTCCTACAACTTCACACAAATTTAGTATATGTGAATTCTTAGATGCCGGAACACAACCTTCTTTAGACTGAAAAAAAAATTATTCGACGAAAATGTTATCCCGATTCGAAGAAAAAAAACTATTCTTTTAACTTAGATTTTAAAAGAATAAGTTATAAAATTAAATTGTTTTTTATAATCTAAAACTTAATAAGTTGTTCAAAGACACAAGAAAAATAAAGAGTGAGTTGACAAATTAATTTTTAAAGTAGTGTTGCAAGAGGAAGAAGAAAAAGGATGGAAATTTTAGGGTTTAGTTAAAATATTTGATGAGTTATTTTTTATTTGGATTAATCTGATATAATGTAATAATTTTAAGGACTAAAATTATTATTAAACCATACCATATCATAGTTCGTTAAATATTTAACAGTCGATGACCAAAATATAACAAAATAAATTTTTAATGATGATTTTGATAAAAGAAATTAATTGGGTGACCAACACAAGAAAAGAGTGATAGTTGGGTGACCATCCATATAGTTTTCCCTGTAAAAAATAATTTAATTAAAATTTTATTTTAAATATTTATTAATTATATGTTAAGTCCTTAAAATTTTTAATCTTTATTAATTAGTTTAATGGTGTTCAACAATGTTCAACGTTAGTGGTGTTCAACGGTGTTCGACGCCTGTTGTAGAATTTTCCTTGTTTAAATAAATACCTTATAAAGATATAATAACAAATGTTTATTATTTAAAGTTAGTTTTTTTTTTAGAGTTTTATCTTAATTAATTAAGATCAGTTGTGTTGTACACCTGATTTTAATGAGTGAGTCTTTCGGTAAAAACTTTTTACAGATTTAATGTCTCGGACTCGAGACCTACTTAATTGATATTAAATTACTTACTACTTGAAATAACTTCCTTGATTTTAAAATTTACAAATTTAAGCATGTCATAAAATAACATAATCGAAATGAGTTAAAAATAAATAAGATTAATATAGTTACTTTATTCGTCTACCTTGAGTTATCTTTGGATCCGCCACTAATAGAAAATAATTTTTTACAAATACCTTATTTTTAGAGATTAGGATTTAAATTTAGACTTTAAAGTAATATAGTTAAAGATATAGATTATAACTCGTAAATCATTAATTTTAACCTTAAATCCTAAAATTTAATTATAAATCACTAAATATAAAATCTCTAACCTTTAAACCTTAAAATTAAGGGTCGGTAGATATATATATTTTTTAACTGTCGGTAAGAGCTGGCAAATAAAGACAGAACAAAAACCAATGACATTTTCGTCATTTCCCTTTTACTTATATAAGTTGACAAGAGAGAGGGACCCCATTGCATGTTCTAAGCTTTAATGTTGCTGGCGAATACATCGACTCTTTAGATAAAACGACAAAATATATTGTGTTTCACGTTTAACATTCTTAACATTCACAGACTCATTATTAGAAACCAATAAAATATATTTTGTTTCACGTTTAACATTCTTAACATTCACAGATTCATTATTAGAAACCAATAAAATATATTGCCTTTTATATTTAATATTTTCGATAGTTATGACTCATCATGAGATTATCGTATTTTTCGAAAATAATATTAAACTAATTTTAAATATATTTAAAGAACATAATTTTATTTTGTAAATTATTGTAATGTAATGGTTAAGAAAATATTAAATAATATCTAAGTATCACTTAAAATACATGCATTTTTTAAAGTTGAGAGAAATCCAATTATTTAAACATACTAATAATTGAGATAAAAATAATTTTAACCTTTAAAGTTTATCATTTTTATCATTTTGACTCTCATCTTATTTTTGAGGTAAATTTACCTTTTAACCTATATTTTTAAACAAATATCTCATTTTTAACTAGCACGATGATTATATAGTTAAAAAATTAACGATAATAATATGTTATATATATGTAAATGATATTTAAGATTTGAGAATGATTAGTAGCCTTTTATTTTAGATTTAATTAGTTTTTAATATTTTATTTGAATTTTAATTGTTTTATATTGTATGTTAGAATAAAATTATATTTTACATGTATATATTTGTTATTATTGTAAAAATTTAACGATAATGACATGTCATGTATAAGTAGAATGAGGCTAGATGCCATGTTATTTAAAATATATCATTATATATATGACATGTCAATATCGTTAAATTTTTAATGATTTGGTCTTTATGTTAGTTAAAAGATAAGATATTTATCAAAAAGATATAAGTTAAGGGTTAAAATTATCTTTGATGCCTTAATAATTTGCCATATACTGCCTAGCTTGGGCCAATCCAGCCAGACAGAACGGGGCTTGTTTGTCTTTTTGTTTGTCATTTATGATGCTCGTGCCATTATAAATGAAACAATGACATGACAACAATGTGAAGAAATGTATTGTTGCTATGTGAAAAGATGAAGAAAATGAGAATGGATGAGATTTCTTCTGTTTCATCTTTTTTAGTTCTTGTTTGTTGTTTCTATGTGCTGGCGGTTGAAGGAGTTGGTGTGAAGTACGATACCGGAGCCGGGATTGTTCCCGGGAAATTGAACGTTCATTTGGTTCCACATTCGCATGATGATGTTGGCTGGTTGAAGACTGTTGATCAGTACTACGTTGGATCAAACAACAGCATTCAGGTTGGTTCATAAGCTTTTTTAGTGTTGACCATGTTAATGTTGTTATTACTCATTGATGTTTGATGTGTTTAAGTGATTTTCTTGTGCAGGGTGCTTGTGTTCAGAATGTGCTGGACTCGGTTGTCGATGCATTGCGGCGTGACCCGAATCGAAAATTTGTGTTTGCTGAGATGGTAAATCCATTTCAGTTCATCAAATTGGATTAGATTCCTCTCTTGTTTCTATTCGAGTTTCGAGTTTGATTGTTTACTCTGCATTGATAATGAAGTTTGGTATGAAAATAGGCTTTTTTCCAACGGTGGTGGGCAGAACAAAGTCTGGAAATACAAGAACAAGTGAAAAAACTTGTAGCTGCAGGCCAATTGGAATTTGTGTATGTTGATTTACCAAGCAAATTGAAATCTGAAGTTTTGATTATTGCATATGTATTGAAACTGGTCTTTTGGGATGTATATGCAGTAATGGTGGTTGGTGTATGCATGATGAAGCCACTACACATTACATAGACATGATCGATCAAACGACTTTAGGTCATCGGGCGTTAAAAGAGCAGTTCAACACGGTTCCTCGTGCCGGATGGCAAATCGATCCTTTTGGTCACTCTGCTGTGCAAGGTTACCTCCTTGGTGCTGAGGTGAGTCTCAACAGTACTTTAAGTTTCCACCATTTAGTCTGGAGAATGACACATTCTGGATGACTACATTGTTCCCGCAGGTAGGTTTTGATTCAGTGCATTTTGCAAGAATTGATTACCAGGACAGAGAGCAAAGGAAGATCGACAAATCTCTCGAGGTTATATGGCGAGGGTCCAACACTTTTGGTTCTTCATCTCAGGTTAGGAATTGAAGGATCCTGCAATTTTAACCTTTTCTTTCTGCAAGGAGTTCCATTGTATTAATAGTTTACTTGTTGGGATATCTGCAGGTTTTTGCAAATGCTTTTCCCATTCATTATAGTCCACCAACCGGCTTTCATTTTGAACTGAATGATGACACTGTGCTTGTTCAGGTTCTGCAATGCTTAACAAGAGTTATGTGATCTACGTATCGACTGTTTTCGGGTTACTTATTCATCATGTGTTTACTTTCTACAATTGCAGGATAATCCTCTTCTATTCGACTACAATGTTCAACAGCGGGTTAATGACTTCGTTGATGCTGCAATGATCCAAGTAAATTATATGCTCTTTTCTGGATTTTGTTGTTTTTCGAGTTGTGATATTGGAATCATGGTGGCTTATATCTTCCTAGGTGAACCATAAGCATTCATATGACAGTTTTTATGTTTCCTTTATTCTGTCTACAGTCCAAGTTGACAAGAACAAACCATATTATGTGGACAATGGGAGATGATTTCCAGTATCAATATGCTGAAACTTGGTTCCGACAGATGGACAGATTTATTCATTATGTTAAAAAGGTAGTTCTCATGACGAAATCGATTTAATCACTAAAATTTTCAGAATTATAGCTTCTGAGCTTGAATTTAGGATTGGTGTGCAATAGATTGTTCCAAACTGCATGCTTAAATAACTAAAGAAATGTGATTGCAGATATAAAGTTAGTTTAAATTTCTACTTTGTCTTTGTTTCTCAAAATCTTTATTATTTCTGCTCCATTTTCTCAGGATGGCAGAGTTCATGCATTGTATTCCACACCATCCTTGTATACTGATGCAAAAAATTCTGCAAATGAACGATGGCCGATTAAAACCAATGACTATTTTCCGTAAGTAGTACATGTTCTTCTCCTTGTCATTGTTCTTATCTTCATCTGCTTTATCACCTTTTCTTTTCCAGTTGACTTAGGCTGATCTACTACATGTATGCTTGTCTGATGATTCTTGGCAGTTATGCAGACAACAAAAATGCTTACTGGACAGGATATTTCACAAGTCGGCCAGCCTTTAAACGATTTGTTCGGAAGCTTAGTGGATTTTATTTGGTATGACATCGAAATAACTCCTGGGGAAACAATGTTGAAACAGAACAACATAATTTCCTCAAACCTGTATAGATTGCATCTGCTTGATGAAACCCTGAACCTACCCTGTCTTTTGTATATGAGTTTCAATGTATAATTTTCCATATCAATGTAAAGAAGTTTACAATGGAGATTCTTGTTGCATGTTATGGTAAAATCGAACTGATTTTTTTCGGTATCTTTGAATAGGCAGCAAGACAACTTGAATTCTTGGTGGGAAAGAGATCCAGTGGTCCCAATACTTTTAGTTTGGGAGATGCTCTAGGTATTGCACAGCACCATGATGCAGTCAGTGGTACTGCCAAACAGCATACAACTAATGACTACTCGAAACGCCTTGCAATAGGAGTCACAGAGGTTGGCAGCTAACTTCCTCCTTATTTCGAACCTATTGGTTGTTTTATAATCATGTATGTCAGATTTCTATATTTCATCACTGAAAATTGAACAACTCTTTACATCACAGGCTGAAGCGGTTGTATCTTCTGCTCTCTCATGCCTAACCAAGAAATATTCCGGAGATAAATGTGAAGACTCTGGAAAGACATTCAGTCAGGTAAGCCATTAAGATGTGTTAATGGTTCCTTGTACTGTAAGTATTTGAGATTTTCTTTAATTGAAGTTCGATATCTTAGTTTCCCGATTTGTAGTCTACATATTCATTTTGATTCATGGATTTAACCAGGAAAACAAATTCTATATCTTTCAATTGTAACAACTGATTAACCATGTTGCTTTGAAAAATGTAGTTTCCTTTCTTTGTCTGACACTGCAACTTCCAACCATTTCTAACAGTGCCAACTAGTCAACATCAGTTACTGTCCACCAACAGAGAAGGATATTCCACAAAGGAAGAGCTTGGTAAATTTTCTGCATTTTTCTGTCTTTTCTCTTCAAGAATTCATTTTTTTAGATTTCATTGATTTTCGGAAATGGTAACTTTCAGGTGGTGGTAGCATATAATCCTCTTGGATGGAATCGAACTGAATATGTTCGAATACCAGTGAGTACATTTTGATAATTTATCTTTCTGGTTTCTGTTGATCTAGTGTAGGTGTAACTTTTCGGTCCCGTCTTGAACCATTTACAGGTTAATGATGCCAATCTTGTTGTCCAAGATTCTTCTGGTAATAACATTGATGCACAATACATGGATGTGGATAATGTTACAAAAAATGTACGGGAGTTCTACACAAAGGCTTACTTGGGACAGTCCTCGGGTGTGGCTCCAAAGTACTGGCTACATTTTCAAGTATCTATACCACCACTAGGCTGGAATACTTACTTCATTTCTAAAGGAGATGGCAAAGGTAAGATATTTAGCTTCTTTCAATTCCGGCACTGGACTGTTGTTGAAGTCTTTTAGTCTATATGCGAAAAGGAAATTTCGTACATTACTGTTCTATCTTCTTATAATACAACAATGGTGTAGGACAAGGCACAGCTGCAATACTCTCAGCGAACACACGAAACGGGGAAATTGAAGTTGGGAAGGGAAATCTAAAAATGTCTTTTTCTGCTAGTTCTGGCCTTCTCCAACGGATGTATAATTCTCGAACCGGAGTAAGTTGTTTCCAGACAATGATCACTACATGTAGATCCTTGCTTTCAGATTTGTTATTTTTATTGCTTTGAATGACATATTAGTTACCTTTTGGTAAGCATATTTGATTTTTTCCATTTCACCAGGTAGATGTACCGGTGCAGCAGAGCTACCTGTGGTATGGTTCAAGCGAAGGTGATTTTGATCCCCAGGTAAGCAATCAATGCGTTCAGATTTCAATGAAATAGTTCATGTCGAGATCGTAAGAGCCTGCTTAAACTCCAGTCTTGTGACGATGATCAATCTTACAGGCATCTGGTGCATATATATTCCGGCCTAACGGCTCACCCCCAACTGTTGTTTCACCTTCGGTACGCCACTAATTGAGCATTTTCATCATCTTGGCATATCAAAGGTCTAAAATATGCATTATCCCCTGCAGGTGCCACTGAGGGTCACTCGTGGACCCCTAGTGTATGAAGTTTACCAACAGTTTAATGAATGGATCTACCAGGTCATTTCATTACTTTTCCTTGAGTTCACTTCAGTGCTTCCTCCTAAAAAATCTATATTTTTTCTAATTTTGCACATTCATTAGGTCACAAGACTTTATAAAGACAAAGAGCATGCTGAAATCGAATTCACTGTAAGGCAGCCTACAATGAATTCTAATCCTATCATATATGTTATCCTTTTTTCCCCTGTCAGGTGAATGCTTTTTGACAATGTTTTATTTTGAAGATCGGTCCGATCCCCATGGATGATTATGTCGGGAAAGAGATTATTACTCGGCTGACAACAAATATGGTCACGAACAAGGTGTTTCATACTGATTCTAATGGGAGAGACTTTCTAAGGAGGGTAATTTCTGAAGTATTCCTTCATTTTGAGTTTCTGACAGTCTTGATGTGAAGATCATGCTAGCTATGGCTTAGTGGCAGCCTGAAATGTTTGATCACGGTTCTGTTTCAGGTTCTAAACTTCAGAGAAGACTGGAACCTTACAGTTACTCAACCTGTAGCAGGAAATTATTATCCAGTATGATTCTCAATTCTGGTTTATGAGTCAAAATTTACGAGCAGTACTTAGCCATAGGCTTGGCCAGCAGGCCAAACTTCATGCAGAATGTTCCATGATATCTTGTTGTGGCAGACTGTATGAGATTAAACAGCTGATACCTCTGTTATTGTCCCTTTGTATTGTTTTAAACATCATGTTAACATCATTTCTTTCTCTTCGCTTCATCTCAGAGTTCGAGAACTCATCGTTCTTCGACTCCATAGATATCATGATCCGCTTATATATAAGTTTTCATGGTATGTTAAAACTATCATTCTCTAACATTTTCCCAGATTAACCTTGGAATTTATACGACGGATAAGAAATCTGAACTATCCGTCTTGGTTGATCGTGCCACCGGAGGATCAAGCCTTAAAGATGGAGAAATAGAACTGATGCTTCACAGGTCTCCTTGTACATTCTGCTTTTAAACATTCCACTCCTATGTTACTTATCCCGGTTCATCGTTACTCTTAACGTACTCGTGTTTTATATCCGTGTCCGATGCATACCGATGGGGTAACATCGATTCTCATACACAATACATGCATTTTAACAAAAATGTAAACTTGATCAACGTACTTTTCTTACTTAGGCGGACGAACTATGATGATTCCAGAGGAGTAGGCGAACCCCTTTACGAAAGCGTCTGCACAGAAAACAGATGCGAGGGACTTACGGTACACTCTAATGAAATGCATACCTTGTTTTCTATCTTCATCAATAATCAACCAACAATCAGACCAAAATGTTGCACAATTGGTCATTGAACTTCTGAAACTGGCTCAGATTCAACCCCCTCAGCTTGAACCTGATATCTCTCTCTGGCACAGATTCGAGGGAATTACTACGTTAGCATCAACCGGAATGGAGAGGGTGCACAGTGGCGTCGAACGACCGGGCAAGAAGTTTACTCGCCTCTTCTTTTAGCTTTCGCACATGAGGTAACATGGTAACATGACATGATTGTGTCACACAACATGTCCAACTATAGGAATTCATATATAACAGTATACAACAATTGATCATTCAGAACACCAAGACCTGGAAATCATCCCATTTGACAAAAGGAACTGCCATGGATCCGGGGTACACGTTACCGCTCAACGTCGCCGTAATCACTCTTCAGGAACTGGATGTTGGAACTACTCTTCTCTGATTAGCACATTTGTACCAAGTAAGTAACTCGGTATCCGATTCCATAATTCAAAATTCTCCGTTCGAAGTTCGAACACACTCTGATGTATGTTTTTATTAGGAGGGTGAGGATTCTACATATTCACAACTAGCAAAAGTTGAACTAAAGAAGATGTTCAATGGAAGAACGGTATGTAAAGCCTCTCACATCACATCATGTACGTACATGCATGCATGCATGGTAAACAAAATTTGAGGTACGTTTCTGGGTTATCTTGTTTCAGATAAAGGAAGTGGAAGAGATGAGCTTAACCACAAATCAAGTGAAGTCTGAGATGAAGAAACTGACATGGAAAGTAGAAGGTGACAATGGAGAAGAACCTTCCCCTGTTAGAGGTGGCCCTCTTAATAATTCAACTCTTATTGTGGAGCTTGCTCCAATGGAGATCCGCACTTTCCTATTGAAATTTCAATAAGCACTGTATTCACCACCACATCCAAATAAGCATCAGATTCTGAGTGCAGTAATAATGTTCTACAAGTGATCTACTTGTTGATCAATAAAATTGCATCTTGATTCGATTATAAAGTGTGTTTCTCGGTGCAAATTGTCCCTCTTTTGGTATCTTATTTTAAATGAACGTGTTTAAGATTTAAGGTTTATGATAAGAATTATAATTAAGGTTTAAGAAATTAAGAGTATAATGTATTTTGTAAAATTTAGGGATAAAAAGTTAAGATTGAGGTTTAGAATTTTTTTTAAAATTTTTTTTAATAGGAACGTGAAAGGAGACATAATTAGGAGAGTATGAAATTTTTATTCATTTTCCCCTTCAAATGACTCTCCCGGCTATAAAAAATTATAAAATAACCGGATGGAAATCATCTACTTTTTTTCTATGCCTCCTTTCATGTTTCCATTTTAAATTAGAGGGTTTAGAGTTCAAAGTTAGAGGTTGTAGTTAGGGTTTATGAAATTAGGGGTATGGTGTATTTTTTAGAGTGTATGGTTTAGGATATAGAAAACAAGATTTAAGGTTAAAAAATTAATTTTTTAAAAAAAATTCAAGGAAGACATAGGAAAATACACCATAAAGGGGCAGATGATTTTTACCGAAAATGACCTTCCAACTTTAAAAGTAATAATAAGTGTGTTGTTTTCGTAAATATAATTTTTCAAATGAAAAATTCTACAACGTGCATCGAACATTGTTAATATCATTAATATTGAATACCAATTAAACATCATTAAATTGATTAATAAAAATTAAAAATCTTAAGGATTCAACGTATAATTAAAAATTAGTATTTAAAATAAAATTTTAATTAAATTAATTATATATTAAGTCTTAAAAAATTTAATCTTTATTAATCAATTTAATGATGTTCAACGATATTTAGTGTTGATAATATTCCGTGATATTCGACGCACATAATAGATTTTTTTGACAAATGCTACTGAATTTTATTAAATCCATAAAAAAATATAATTACATCGTCTTCAAGAAGTGAAAAAATTGGATTAAACAATCCAACCATTTTACAATCCAAAAAACAGAGAAATTAAAATTCTTATGGAATTAATCATACCAATACAATTCAAAAGCTTTTTAAATCTTCTTGTCTCTGTCCAAACGAGACGCATAAAGAAGGAAGAAAGAGTTGTAAACTATCCAAACTGTCATGTAAAAGCATCGCTACCCAAGATTGATTTCATCAGCGAAAAACCATCAACCGGAGTGGGATATAACTTTTCGAAAGACCACCGACAAAAATATAAATCAGAAACTAGCGTTGATTGAATCAAACCACAAGAGCAGATAAATTAAACCACCGGCAAGCAACAATCGATCGCTAGGGTATGCTGCAATATGACACAAGAGCAGATGAATCAAACCACAAAACGAAAACATGTCACAAAGATAGAAGAAAACGTGTCACAAGGACAAAAAACGCGCTATAAAAATAGAGATTCTTATTAAAATTAAAAATAAAAGTAATAAATTTATAGATTCGGTGGTCGACAACCAATACTAGAATTGATTATCTATCACCGATCAAAGGAAAAGATCAAAGTGAAGAACGATTAAGAACAAAAAAATTTTAGAGAAAAGAGAGAGCGGTTAAGGTTTCTTAACCTAGGCTACTGTATCTTTTAATAGATTTTTTAAAATATATTATTATGTGAATTTATTAAGTGACACGTTAATACACAATGCATCAAGTTACATAAACTAATATAGAATTTAAATCATAGCTAAGTATTTTTGTACAATTAACAAATTTGGTACATATATATTGTCAAAAGTTTCATATTTGATACTTGACTTTGAGAATGTGGTATTTAAGCTTTTAAGAATTTGATGTATGATTTTGACAATTTTTAGAAATATAGTACTTGGTTTGATAATGTTATACAACATTGGTTGTTGAGAGGAATCAAATATCAAAATTATGAAATTTAGATACCAAATGTGTAATATTTATAGAGAAAATATTGAAAATTCATGTACTAAATTGTATATTAACCCCAAATCTTTTTATTAGGTGCCCTTTGCCCGTATAATAATGGTCTTCTGACATGATTGGTGAAGCACTTAGATTTCCTTTTTAGAGTTGTCAATTTTTTTATGTTTAAAACCTTCAAAAATCATGTTCTTACTTTATTTTTATTAAATATTGTACTAAATAATCATTTAAAGTATATTGTTTTTATTTAGGTATTTATTTTAATTTAAAAATATTTTAGTTATCTATACTTTAGATATTTATTAGTAATTAAGCCGTATTAATCCATTTTTTACATATTTATGTTTGATTTATATATTTTATTAGTGCTCAAATTATTTTTGGATCAAATAAATATTTAATATTTGTAAAAAAATTTATTTAGGAATCTTGTTATTAACAATCATTAAAAAAATTATTATTAAATAAAAATATAAGATATGATATATTTTATTTTAAAAGTATCTTAAAATTTTTGAATATCTCTTAAATAGTATAAATCCCTGAATTCTTAGATTCTAATTATCGATTACAATTATCATCGCCGTCAATCGTCGATGGTATGGTAATCATTTCTTTCACCGGACTCCACAATCATTTTCTCCATTCTCCTATCGCTAATAATTGATGGACGACGTACCCATCGTTAAAAAAAATTAAACTTACGAAAAAAATATCAATGATAAACAATAATCAATCGACAAATGAACGACGTTCTAGTTTTGCGATAAGGAGGTTTCATTTTGGTTTTGAAAGTACGATGAACGACAACAACAATAGTTAAATTTATGAATATATTTAAGGTTATTTTAAAAACTTTAAAAAGTATATTTTTTTTAAAAAAAAATTAAATCAACATCGAGATGCCTAAATATATAACGTTAAAAATATTAAATTTTATTTTATTAAAAAATATTTAAAATATTTATTAAAATAAAAAATATATAATTTATACGTTTATTTTATAATTAATTTTTAAAAATTCCTCAATCCTGCCAGACTAAACGTGCTGATAATTTTTACACATATATTATTAATTATTGAAATATTACATTATCGTATGTTAAAATTGTCAAATTTAAATAACGAATGCGTAAGTTTTAACAAATACATGTCGCGGGAGATACGATACGGTTTTGACTGTTAAAATCACCAACCAGTGACCGTCACCCATATTTTTCTCCGACCCGCGACTCCGTTTTCAATATTTTTCTTTTATTTTCATTTCGTATTTTCCCTCTTCCCAAACAAAAGAAAATGGATTCTCAATACCCGAACCAGAAACCATCTCTTTACCCGGAAGTGATCCAAACAAACGCTGAAAGCCCCCATTGTTCTGGTTCTTCCAACAACCTTTACCCCACCATCGACAAGCGTGATTTCGTCGAAAACCTTTTCCCGGATTTTTCACCGTATTCCGATGGCCGCCATAACGGCTACGCATATCCTCCTTCTGCGCCGATGGCCCACTTTTCCCAATATACCGTTAGCAGCCATAACGTCTACTCAGTTCCTCAGTTTGCGCCAACGGTCCACCCGTCCCAATATTCTGTTAGCGGCCATAACGGCCACTCGGATCCTCCGTTTGTGATAACGGCCCCGCCTGAGAAATTTCCCTTTGGCGTCTCTAACGACCACTCGTATCCTCCTTTCACGCCAACGGCCCCGGCTGAAGCTGTGGAGGAAGTTTTAATCAAAATCCCTGGCGCAATCGTAAATTTGATCGACAAATCTTACAGCGTCGAGCTCGCTTGCGGCGATTTCGCGGTAGTTCGTCTCTGGCAGGACAACAACATTGTCTCTGTACTCGCGCATGTTGCTGATGAAGTCCAATGGCCGATTACGAAACAAGGGACCGCCGTTAAACTCGACGATTCTCATTATTTTTTCTCTCTTCAGTTCCCTAAGGAAGCCGATTCGATTGAAGACGATGGTGGAAAGATTAAGACTTCCGAGGAAGGCTCTGACTTGCTTAGTTACGGTTTGACAATAGCCTCGAAAGGACAAGAAAATTTGTTGATACAATTGGATGATATACTACGATGTTATAGTTGTTTTACGGTGCAGGAAGTAAAGGGGAAAGGAGAGGAGGTTTTGGATGGAGGGAAGAACATGTCCCCGGAAGATTTGAATTCAGTAAGCATGAAGGAGGCGATGGAGGGGAAGTGTGCTGCCTATTGGACTACACTGGCTCCTAATGTGGAGGAATATAGTGGGAAAGCAGCGAAGATGATTGCAGCCGGATCTGGGCAGTTGATCAGGGGGATACTGTGGTGTGGAGATGTGACTATAGATAGATTGAATAGAGGGAATGAGGTATTGAAGAGCAGAATGACTCCGGCCGAGGAGAATTTGGAGATTAGTCCCGAGACATTGAAGAGGATACAGAGGTTATGAAATGAATGGTTTTGATTTATGAACTTTGTTATCTTTTCATTTGGTTTTCTTATTCATTCTTATGAAATTTATAGCTAATGAAGTAACTACTAACATGTTGAACTTTGAAATGATTAATTTGGTATAGTAACATAGCTCCATTAGCATAGATATAAGCCCCCAATCAGAAAAATAAATGTTATAGATAAATTTGGTATATAAATTAAATTTGCAGGAGGACGCACAATGAGATAACTGATAAGTATTGACAGAATGTTGAAAATGTTATGCTCTGTTCCTTAAGTTAGGGAGGCAAAAGTAGAAATTTCTTTCATCTCATGTGTAAAAAATCATGTAATAACCCTTTGCACATTGTCTCCTTCAAAGTTCTATGCTTGAAAGCAATGGAATTTTCTAATGGAACTGTAATTGAAATACAACTTTGTTCAAAAGAATTTTATTCCACAAGATTTGATTTAGGTTGAGTAGCATACATGATAATGGTACAAAAATTAGTTCTTTTTCTTTCCTTTTTATGTCTAATTCTGAAGTAAACATGCCTTGATATTTTGGCTTAACTATACAAACAGGATTAAGAAGGTGACAAAAGTGACACACAAAGTGGCAAAGGGGGTTCTCTCTGGGGTTGTGAAAGTATCTGGATATTTCTCAAACTCAGTTGCAAACTCAAAACTGGGCAAGAGAGTTTTTCGGCTCTTACCTGGAGAAATGGTTCTTGCTACCCTGGATGGATTCGGTAAGTCATTCATCTGTCTCCACTTTTTTTATACTTAGGTGAATTATTTTACAATCACATTCATCCTGGCACAGTTTGCCACTAGGTGACTAGATTGCATTTTAGGTTCTTCTAGAGCTGTGCTAGACTTATACAACCCAAAAGTATTATTGATCTCTTCTAGTAAGTAGTAACTGATATCATTTGAGAAAAAACGGGAAGTAGTTTGCTAGTTTGGTGTTAGGTGTGCAATAGATTGATTCAAGCATAAGGATTAATTGCATCTAATTTTATGATTTCTTCTCTTCTATGGAACCAAATGCACTTGTTGTTGATGTAGAGTTGTTTGATCACAGGCTCTATAGGCTGTTACCTATAGGTGCAGACTCCATTTAACAATACCAATTAAGCTTGATATATGCAGGTGCCCAGCGATTCCTATCCCATTGTACCCTATTTTTGCTTGTATTGTCCATTCATGAAGCGTTTCATTTGAGCCAAACAGTTTATTAGCTAACTCTTTAGCCATTTGTTCATCTTTGGGTCAATGTTATATCTGTTATGTTTACATTGTTTATCAAATGTGCTCATTCAGTTGGACCATACTCAGAGTTGAGGAAGATGACTGAAACTTGTGTGTCAGTGTATATCTCATTATCTCTGTGTTTGTGTGTGAATAATTGAGTTTATACTCCCATAACCATATTATAAACTTTAGAGGTCTCTCAGATGCCATATAGGTGATTAAACTTCTTGATATACTTATGCATTAAGTTATTGTTGTCGTTGACTAATGTAATTTGTTCGAGTTTCCATTTTGGTGAGCTACTTTAGGGCTCTATTATCCTCCCACAGCCAACGAGGTTATTTCCATTTTGCACTATTCTTATACGGGTTTGTGTAGAAAATCAACTTCCAACTTTGTGGAAAAATAATGTTGAAAAAAGAAAAAAGAAAATTTAAGCTTCTTATGAAACGGAAGAAGAAACATAATTGTTTTTCTGTTGTTGAATGAATGATTTTGTTTACACAAGCTAATGCCTTTTTATAGGCTTTAGAATAAGACTTTGAATAGGATTAGAAGTCCTAATTACTTTAGGCTTTTAATCCTATTAACTTAAGACTTTTAATTCTACTAAAATTATCTCTAAGTAATAGATCCTAACTCAAATTCCTATCAATACTATATATATAATCTCACACTCCCCCTCAAGTTGGAGAATATATATTATATATTCCCAACTTGAATAGAAACTTGTCGAATGAAGCTTTTGGTAATGCTTTTGTAAACACGTCTGTCACTTGTTCTTCTGTAGGAACATAGGATAAAGAAGCTGTCCCATTAGTAATCTTTTCCGAGATAAAATGTCTATCAATCTCTACATGTTTTGTCCTATCATGATGAACTGGATTTCGAGCAATTTGTATGGCAGACTGATTATCACAAAAAATCTCGAACTTTTCCTCTTGGTTCACATCTAGCTCTTTCAGTAGCTTTAATAACCAAATTCCTTCACACATTCCCAATGCTAAAGCCCTATATTCTGCTTCAGCGCTGCTTCTAGATACAACTGTTTGTTTCTTACTTCTCCAAGTCACTAAATTTCCCCAAACAAAGGAACAATAGCCACTAGTTGATCTTCTTTCTGTCAGTTCACCTGCCCAGCTTGAATCTGAAAAAATTTGAATAGAACTTTCTTGAGTCTTTTTAAATAGCAGTCCATGCCCTGGTGTCCCTTTCAAGTATCTCAAAATTCTAATTGCAGCTTCCATGTGATCCTCCCTTGGATCAGTCATGTGTTGACTGATAACATTAACTGGAAAGGCAATATCTGGTCTGGTTAATGATAAATAAATTAACTTTCCCACTAACCTTTGAAATTTACCCTTATCAACTTTATGACTTGAGTCATCTTTACTAAATTTTAATCCTGCTTCCATGGGAGTATCAACCGGTTTGCATCCTAGCATCCCAGTTTCATTAAGTAAATCAAGAACATACTTTCTTTGATTTATTACTAAACCTTTGCTCGACCTAGCAACCTCCATGCCTAGAAAGTATCTGAGTTTTCCTAGGTCTTTTGTTTCAAACTCTGTATTTAATAACCTTTTCAGGTGACTTATCTCTTCCTCATCATCACCTGTCAGAATTATGTCGTCCACATACACTATTAAAATAACCCTTTTATTGTTAGAGGTTATCTTAATGAAGAGTGTGTGATCTGCTAAGGATTGTTTATATCCAGCTTTCAGAATTACCTTGGTAAATCTATCAAACCAGGCTCTAAGCGACTGTTTCAAACCATAGATGGATTTATTAAGTCTACAAACTTTCTGATCACCTTTTATCGACTTCAAACCCGGAGGAACTCTCATGTACACTTCTTCTTCCAATTTTCCATTAAGAAAAGCATTCTTAATGTCAAGTTGATGCAACACCCAGTCTTTGTTTACTGCCAAACTTAAGAGAACTCTAATTGTATTTAGCTTAGCTACAGAAGCAAAAGTCTCATTATAATCAATTCCATAGGTTTGAGTAAAACCTTTGGCTACTAATCTTGTTTTATACCTTTGTATACTACCATTAGAGTTGTATTTTATGGAGAACAAATATTTTGTATGCCTTTATCCTTCACGAGAGCTAAATTTGTTTCACAGGTTACTATCGAACCTGGAATTGCTTGAAAAAACTCTAATTCAACCGTTTGTTTTGTTGTGGGTAACATCTCAGATGTTGTCGAAAGGAATCCCATTAAGAATTCAGACTAGGATCGATATTAGACTGATACCATGTAGAAAATCAACTTCCAACTTTGTGGAAAAATAATGTTGAAAAAAGAAAAAAGAAAATTTAAGCTTCTTATGAAACGGAAGAAGAAACATAATTGTTTTTCTGTTGTTGAATGAATGATTTTGTTTACACAAGCTAATGCCTTTTTATAGGCTTTAGAATAAGACTTTGAATAGGATTAGAAGTCCTAATTACTTTAGGCTTTTAATCCTATTAACTTAAGACTTTTAATTCTACTAAAATTATCTCTAAGTAATAGATCCTAACTCAAATTCCTATCAATACTATATATATAATCTCACAGTTTGATTTGCTGATTATCTTATTATGCTAACAATTTTGTGAATCCAAATTTTGGTACTTTTAGGACCAGATGCAATGCTTCTGATTGTCAGATATGACTTCTATATAGTCATTTTCAAGTGCATTTAGATCCCCCCTATTGATTTATTGTACTATTTCCTTGTGAACAGATAAAATTTGTGATGCTGTTGAAGCAGCTGGGAAAAACGTGATGTCAACGTCATCCACTGTGACGACTGAACTTGTCAACCAAAAGTAAGTTCATGGTATTATTAATGGAAAAGCAACTGAAGTTTTCATCCGGATGTATTTCTAGTTCAAGGAATGTTGGCATGTTAATGTTTTATTGGCATAAAGGCATCCTATTCTTCTCATTATGCATAAAGGCATGGGCATAGGTCCACGCACTCAACACTCTCTCACACACATAGATCTATTCCCTTGCTTTAAGGAAAATTTCATTCAAAGCCTCTCCTCTTTCTCTGAACCCCTCTTCTCAAGTAAGAAAGAAACAAATTTAGATCTTATCCTTTCTGCAGGTATGGCGAAAAAGCAGCTGAGGCTACAAGCGAAGGGCTGAATGCTGCAGGGCATGCTATGGGAACAGCATGGGCTGCATTTAAACTCCGAAAGGCACTAAGCCCCAAAAGTGCTCTTAAATCTAGCGTGCTAGCCAAGGCTGCAGCTAAGGCTACTGTTGAAGAGGCAAAGGCAAAGGCAAAGAAGTGATTACTTTCTGATTTCCGTTCCGTTCTTCAGATTTGTGAGTTAACAGAGAGATAGGGCTATAATCCTTACATTCATCACCTTCATAAATCATCAATATTTTGTTTGTCTGCTATGTGCTATTTCTAACTTGCTATTCCTGTATGCTCAAGCTGTACAGATTCTCTCTTTAGTGGCAAGAATTAGCAGGCTTTACTCCAGTTATAGTGATGATGAATCCAAATTGTGAGGATCTCCTAGGCATTGTGTTGTACAACTATGATTGTTTCGCCTTTTGTCATCAATGGCGGATGGCGACAACCTTTTCCTGGTGGAGGTTCTGGTTCTGAATTATAATGCCCTAAATGATAGTGATATTTGTTTTTCTGTGGATTTCCTTTGCCAATTACATGCCTGCGTATTATCTCCATCCAAGGTTTCCTTCATCCTTTTTCTGATGGTTTCACCCAAAACTAAAATTCTTATTTAGTTTTACATAAATTATATTATTTTAATAAAATTTATATTAATCGTATTTTAACCGTACCTTAAAAAGTATCATACTTTAATCCGTCCAATATTTAAAAAGAAAATGTTAAAAGTTAGAGGTGTATGAGCTTTTAATTTAATTAATAAATTGGCTCTAAATCACACACACATAAATATGTATATATGCTTATTAACCCAAATTAATAAATTTACGGGTAGGGGTGAACGTTCGAGCGAGTCGAGTTGAGTAAAAAATTTTTGAGTTATTCGAGTTGAGTAATCATATTTTACAATTTGAACTTTTTCTGAATTTTTTTCGATTTGAGTCGATTTTAACAAGTTCGAGTCGATTCGATTTTTCGATTTTATGTATAAATTTTAATTATACTATTTATAATAATACTATAATATAGTTTGATTGTAATTTAAACGATTTTCTCTTTATATTACATATATATTTCTCATATTATTTTTTACATGTGTAGAAAAAGATTTTAAATTATTATTATTAATCAAATATCTTAGGCATGAATATGTTATTTTATTAAATTATAAGCTTTATTAATAACTTTCTTCTTATTTAGGTAAGACTAAAACTAGACAAAAAATAATGATAAATTAAATATAAAAATTAAAAAATAAATAGCATAATATAAAAGATACAAATAAAAATTCTATTAAATAAATTAAAAAAAATAATCTAGAACGTGATCATGTTATAAAAAAAAATTAAAATGTAAAAAGAAGAAGGGACTGAAAATTAAATTACATGTGTTAGATGTGCAATTAATCCTTACAAATACTAAAAATTTTGAGTTATTCAATTTTCATTTCACAATTTGAACTTAATTTGAAATTTTTTCGAGTCGATTCGAGTTTATACAATTTCGAGTCGAGTTAAAACTAGTTGAGTTTTTTCACCTCGATTCGAATCGAGAAATTTAATTTTTTCGAGTCGAATCGAGTTTTGTTCACCCCTATTTACGAGTTTTATAGATTTTATTTTTCAATAAAATTCATCGTATCAATCAAATAAGTTTTATATAAGATATTAATATTTTTGAATATTAAATCTGTATATATTATTTAATTTCCTTAAAAATATTTAGATAAAAATATTAAATTAAAGCTTTCCCTTCCTTTGGGCTTTCCTTTAAGTTGAAGCTCGAACGGAAAAACCAAAGCTTCAGCAACTCTGTTATAGGTTATAGTAAAAAGCAAATCCAAAGGAATAGAAGAAAATGGCGAGATATGACAGAGCGATCACGGTGTTCTCGCCTGACGGCCATCTGTTCCAAGTGGAATATGCCCTCGAAGCCGTTCGTAAGGGTAACGCCGCCGTTGGTGTACGCGGCACTGACATCGTTGTCCTAGGCGTCGAGAAAAAATCCGCCGCCAAACTCCAGGACTCCAGGTTTATATTATCTTTTTGCTATGCTACCCTTTCGATTTCACTTCCATTTTCCTTTTCCTTTCTGTCTCTCTCAAAAACCGATTCTTTCAACTTCATCTTTGTTTAGAAAGAAAATTTAGGGTTAGGGTTTTATGATTTGGATGGGAACTAAAAGATGCAACATTGTTTAGCTTAATCCTTGGATTTCAGATTGGGATTTTCTTGGGGGAAATTGATCTTTGCATCGATTAAGGAAAACTAGTTTTTATGAAGGATTTTTCTTTTTACTCTAATAATTTATCTTATTGATACAGAAACGAGAAACTTTAGGAATCATGTGATAAAGACATGCAACGGAAACGCCAGAGCTTTTTAATTTCCTAAAATCAGACTTTCATTTTGACACTTTTACTGCTTTTGTTGTGTAGATCGGTTAGGAAGATTGTGAATTTGGATGATCACATTGCATTGGCATGTGCTGGACTCAAAGCAGATGCTCGTGTCCTCATAAATAGGGCTCGAATTGAATGTCAAAGCCACAGGTTGACCGTTGAAGATCCCGTTACTGTCGAGTATATTACTCGTTATATTGCAGGTCTTCAGCAGAAGTATACTCAAAGTGGAGGTGTTAGGCCGTTTGGTCTCTCTACTCTGATTGTGGGCTTTGATCCGTATAGTGGTGTGCCATCACTATATCAGACAGATCCCTCAGGTACATTTTCCGCTTGGAAAGCTAATGCAACTGGGAGAAACTCGAATTCAATTAGAGAGTTCCTAGAGAAGAATTATAAGGAAACCTCTGGGCAAGAAACCGTCAAACTTGCAATTCGTGCGTTGCTTGAGGTAAGTTTCATTGGCTGATTCTTCATGTGTTAACTTTCACTTTGCTTTCAAGTGTTTGCCATTCCTTGTTCATTTGTTGAATCCACAGAAATATGAATTAAATCTCTCTTTAGCTTTTAAAACTTTCCCTGCATTCCTTACGCATCATGACATTGGAACGTCATGCTTGCAATCTTTAAGCCTTGTAACAACGATTTGGCTTAATGTCCCGTACTGCTAGAAAATGGAAAATGCCTCGATCAAATTCACTATATGGAGCAAAAACTCACAATTTAAACATTGGTCATATTCATGTTTCAAGAGAAAGTTCTTATTCAATAGGTATTTATTTTGAACACTGCAATTACCTAGGGTGAAACGTTTCGAGTATGGTGTGTGGAATATTATATGGTAATTGTTTCTTCCATTGCATGGTGAAATTATTTTGAGCAGTGCAAACACATGCATGATGAAATTAGATACTTTTTTTGCTAGATTATAGAAGAACAATGTCGGAGGCTTAGTTGCCTGGATAGGTCCAAGACTGCTTTTTGCCATTACGACGTCCTACATCAGATTTTCATGCAGTTAATTACGGGTCACTAATATTCTAAAGATGCATGCTATATGATGATTATGAATAATGATTGCTTGTGTTTATGTCTCTTTCCTGTAGGTTGTTGAGAGTGGGGGAAAGAACATTGAAGTTGCTGTGATGACTAAGGAGGGTCTGCGTCAGCTTGATGAAGCCGAAATCGATGCAATTGCAGCAGAGATTGAAGCAGAGAAGGAAGCCGCTGAGGCTGCAAAGAAGGCCCCTCCCAAGGAAAAATGAAGCCTCATCTGTCAGCTTTTCATTTCCTTCTCTTTTCGACTTTGAAGTTTTTTTTCCTTCTACACATGATGGATTCGTTTACCATTGTTGACATTTTATTTGCTTTTAGTTATTTCAGTTAAGAATTTCAACACTTTTAAATTAAGTTGGCATGAAACTTTCAAGGGAAAAAAGAAATTAGAATATGTCCCCTACAGGTCTAGAACATGTGGTCGTGACACTCTAACCCATGTTTGGCAAGCACTTTAAAATAATTACATGAAAAATTTAATTATTATCCTCAATGAGTTAAATAAATTGTATAGATAAAAGTTTTATATTTTTAGATTATTTGAAGAGGATAAATGAGTAAGATCAATATTAAGCAATAAAGATTATGTTTTATATAGTATAAGTGGATCTTTAACTTATATATTATATAGTAATTAATAAACATGGGTGAACATAGGGAAAGATTTTGGGAATGCCCTACCAATTTTTTCTTTGGTCACTTTATCTTTTTCCTTTTGGCGTAATTTCCTCTTAAGATTTTATTTTCGTGCAATCTTTACTATCGTCAGATGAAAATCGTTAGTCCCTTCATGACGCGGTGATGCCACAAATATGAAGATGTTGATATGACACTTTACTAACGTGGTATCATAATTTTTTTAAAAAAAATATTTTTATATTAATTTTTAATTAATTAGACGATGATACGTGACAGCATTGATTGATTTAAGGTATGTGAAAGAAAAATTGAGAAATGATGGATTGTCAAAATTTATGGTTTAACATTAGATGGTTTAAAGGTTATGGTTTAGAGTTTAGGGTAATATAATTAGAATTTTATGTTTTAACATTAGATTTTATTTATAAATTATTAAATTTAAATCATTAAACACAGGCCTTTTAACCTCTTAACCTTAAAATTAAATTATATATATTTTTTAAATTTTTTGTATGAAATAATTATCTATCTATATAACTTACCACTATCTATAATTAAAGGATAATTATTTGATACATTGGTGATAAAAATAATTTGATTTTTATAACACTTTAATTTTAAGGTTTAGAGATTCAGTTGAGGAGATATGGTTTAGGGGGTTTGGTTTAATCGTTTAAAATTTGGCGATTTAAATAAAATTCAAGGTTAGAGTTCAAGTTTAAGATTTATATGTTAAGACCTAAATATTTAATATATTACTATAAACCTTAAACCAAACCTCTCAACCCTAACCCGTAAATTTTAGCCATTTTATCTAAATTCTAAACTCATACATCTAAACCCCTAAATCCTACCCCTAAACTAAAATTTTAAACCCTAAACTTAAGACGCTTATAAATTTTTTTTATATTACATATAAATTCATAATTAAATAAAAGAAAAAAAGAGGAAATTTTTCTCGACCCATGTTCCAATCCTTACCTACCCTGTGACAATGGTGACACAGTCACCCTGAAAACTGTATAGGCTTCATTAGAGCAACGAATCTCCCTTATATAATGTCAATACCGAGCGTCATATATATATTCTCTACAATTCCATCAGCATGAAGAAATTATGGATGAGGGTCGTTTTCAAGGTATATACTCTAACATTAAACCATCAATATCAAACCCTTTGAGCCGGGCAGGGTAAGGAAACCTAATTTCTCATCCCCAATATTTGTTAAGATCGAATACGATTTTCTGGTTAAAACAATATTGCAGTTGAAAATGGTCCAAGTACTTCGAGGACCATTAAACACACAGGAGACAACACTTTTATCCTCGACTTATTGGCCCTACATAATGAAAAATTATTCAGTGAACCTTGTTCACTACGTCATTCTTGGTCCCAATTAATAAGACCATTGATCTTAATTTTGTTTTAAGTGAATCATCACCTCTTTCCTATATGTACTTAGTGGGTGAGTAGTTATTAGGTGGTTATTTAAAGATCAACGGTCCTGATTGCTTGGACCATGGATGACATGGTGAACAAGGTTCACCTAATAATCTCTCATCAGTGTAGAAATCGTCAAGTCTTTTTTATTTATTTTTATTTATATTTTAATATTAAAATTTAAGAGTTAAGATTAAGGTTTAGAGTATTTGACATATGATGTATTTTTTGAAGTTTAGGGCTTATAATTTAAGATTAAGACTTAAATTTGATTTTGGTTATATTTTGATACGTAAACGGTGTAAAAATAATTTACACAATCATTTAAATTTAAGTTATAAAATCTAAAACTCAATCCTTAATCTAACTAAACATTATAATCTAAAACCCATAAATCCTAAATCATAACATAAAGCTCTAAACCTTAAAATTAAAAGATTACGTAAACCCATTACCTATGGAAATATACCAGCAATAATGGTCTCTTCGATTTTCATTCACATAACTTGAACCTAACACATGTAGGCTTAATTATGATCTGTCTCTGTACTCTATGGATAACTAAAGTTCCCTTCTTTGCATGCAGATTAATTACAGTTGAGCTTCTTGTTGGGATAAAGAGGAGGGTGGTGAAGAAAAAGAGCAGAGACAAGTTCTATGAAATAGGGTTTTGTTTCTTTGTATGCAGTCAGCAGCTGGCTTGCACACAGTAATTGAGCGGTAGGTAAGAACTGTCTACCATGGCAGCACATTAGCAATGAATATTCAAGCTCCCTTTGCCTATTTTCACTCCCTTATCTCCATCTTCTTTTATGCTTGACTGAGAAACACACCCAAGAACATAGGTTTTATCAAAGATTTGGATGTCTTGAACCATTGCTAGCACTGATCATGAAGCCTGTTTCGTTAATATACAAAACCAGAGAGGAAATAAAGAAATCTAAGCACATAAAACTATATATTTTGCTGTCAAATTCATGGATTTGAAGAGGGAAGGCTTATTCGCAGCTCAAGATTCAATTCTGGAGACTTGTCAAGCTCGTTATTGGTCTTCGTATCATTGATGGGTCGATGTGTTATGGGGTCAATACCTTTGCTAAGTAGCTTCCTCTTTATGTTCGTATTCCAGTGATTCTTGATCTCGTTATCTGTTCTTCCCGGTAGCCTCGCCGCTATCTTCGACCATCTTTCAGCAACAAAGATACAGAATTAGAAGGCATGGAATTGAAGAAATGATGTAAATAAAGATCTATGAGACTTGCTTGTTACCAAGAAGGCTATGTAGCTTGATGATGAGTTCATCTTCTTCATCGGTGAAGTTACCTCTCTTAACATCATTAGTCTCAGATAGTTAATCCACCGGAGACGGCAACTCTTGCCGCAACGAACAAGGCCGGCGGCTTTCGGTAGTGATCTCCAACAACCCTCGCCGTGAGCTTGGATGTAAGCTATTAGACGCTCGTCTTCTTCCTTGGCCCATGCTCCTTTGTTAGTGTGACCTTTCTCACAACAAGGAATCCGTCCCATTGGCTTCAAGTACCCACACTTTGGCTCCACCAACAATTATGACAAAAGGATTTTTTATAGTGCGGTGGGACTTCAAGTACTTGTGGAAAACAAAATTGGTATATCAAACATATTTATTATTGATATTCATTTATATTATTCAGACTCGAATATTAAATTACTTTAAATTTTTATATATTTTTGTATTTAAATACCAAAAATAAAATACTTTTAAGAAAAAAGTTTAAAATATACATATTCGAATTTAGAATAAAAATTCTTTACTTTTTAATTATGTTTTCTTTTTATACTTATACTAAAAATATTTAAAAATTAAATTTTAAACTCTAAGTTTTAAATTCTAAACACTAAACTTTATACCCTAAAAATACACATTTATCCCTTATTCTTTAAACCCTAACTACAACTTTTAACTTTAAACGGTAAACTTTAAATATTAAACTCACTATTTTAAAGTAGGACACTAAAGTAGACTCAATAAAAAGACAAACAATTTACGCTTCTAGTTTAAACCATGAGTTTGGTATTTTGTATCGGAGTAAAGGATATGCATGTGGTACTAGTTGGTGTTGTTTCGTTAAGGAAATAAAAAACCTTAACAGGAATAGACACAAAATTTTATGTTAGTGAAAAAATTTATAAATTTTTAAGGGATAAATCAATAAAATTTTAATAGGTGAAATATATTTTTTAATAAAAATACATAAAAATGTAAATCATATACAAATCTTATATTTTTAAAGGAAGAACGTCCACGATTCATCTTTAAACCCAGGATGAAACTGTATGGGATAGAGAGGGGCAATCGCCCCCACTCTTAAAGAATATTTTTTATTTTTGTTTCCTTATTTAATTTTTTAAAATTATTTTTTTATAAATTTGTCCCCCTACTTTTAAAGATTTATGTTTTGCCTCCTTAAACCTAAATCCTGGTTTCATCCCTACCTGAACCAAGTGATATAGTAGGATTTTTCTGGCATGCTCGATTCTAAGTCATCAACTTCTGCAAAAACATTTATGTTTTATCCCTTAACCTTAAATCTTGGTTTTGTCCTTACCTGAACCCAAAGATATAGTAGGATTTTTCTGGCATGCTCGGTTCCAAAGTCATCAACTTCTGCTTAATGTAAGTTGGTAAAAACCCCAGACGTGGCGGATGAACCGATGTGAAATAGATTAGGAGTAAGACACATGAAACTCAACAACTACAAATCCTTGTCTCATGAAGGACGATAATTGAGACTTTGAAACGCTTACGCTTATATCCCTTGTCAAAACAAAAACATGTGACATATTCAAACGACATCACTGTACCACGATTTGTGTTCGAAAAACATGTAAGAAAGTGAAGACAAGAAAATAAGGATAGTGGCAGGATTGACCATTGCACTTGGAAGTTAACTTTGGTGTGGTACATTTATTTTCAAAATGATCAATTGGATATCTAAAATATCATTCTCAGTACATTAACCTCACACTATTAGAAAAGGGTCATATTTTTTTCCCTCTCTTAAACGTTTTGTCTTTAAAAAATTCTATAATGTACGTCAAACACTACTAAACATCATTAACGTTGAACGTTGTTTAATACTATTAAATTAATTAATAAAGATTAAGAATCTCAAGGACTTAACGTATAATTAAAAAAATTGAACAAATATTTAATCCTTATTAATTAATTTAATAGTGTTCAACAATGTTTAACGTTAGTAATATTCAACGGTATTCGACGCAAGTGATAAACTCATCCTCTATCTTAATTTGGATTTGTTTTTGTCAGTCATTTGTTAGAGGGTATAATTGTGAATAAGACTTTTATTCACATGTCATAACTCTAAATATAATGAAATTTAGGGGTTAAAAACGGGAATATCCCTCCTCTAGTTTCGCTACCAACGGCTAGTTCGCAAACGGTAACCCTAACGGTCGAAAATTTCAAATATTTTCCTCCAAACCTCTCTAAATTTCTGTATAATCCTCTCTCTTCACTCTTCTCTAAAAGCGCTCTCTCCTCTCTTCTCCAAATCATCCTCTTCTCCCTTTTGAATCTTTCTTCATCCTCGAAAATCATTGCAAAATCCAAGTGCACTAAGGGATTAAGCACAGGAAATTTGAATTTTCGAAGATGATGCAAGATGTATGGAATGCTCCTCCAGGATTCAGGCCTTCTAAATCGGCCCCTACTTCTCCGGCGAAGCCTCTCGGGGTTTCGAGAACTCGGTCCGAGTCTTTCCATGCCATCCACAAAGTTCCAGTTGGAGACACTCCTTATGTCAGAGCCAAGAATGTCCAAGTAAGCATTCTGGGTATTAGTTATTCTTTTCAAATTGTTTGTTTTTTGTTTATGCTCCTTTGATGGGTGTTGTTCTTGATTCAGTTGGTAGATAAAGATCCAGAGAGGGCGATTCCTCTGTTCTGGGCAGCCATTAATGCTGGGGATAGAGTGGACAGTGCTTTGAAAGATATGGCTATTGTGATGAAGCAGCAAAATAGAGCAGAGGAAGCCATTGAAGCTATCAAGTCGCTGCGTAGTAGATGCTCGGATCAAGCTCAGGAATCTCTGGATAACATACTATTAGATCTCTACAAGGTCTGTTAAGAAACATGAATTCAAGGTCTGTTCTGGGTATTTTTATTGCTTGTTAATTGTTATAATTCTACAGAGATGTGGAAGATTGGATGACCAAGTAGCATTACTGAAACACAAGCTGTTCTTGATTCAACAAGGGCTGGCTTTCAATGGGAAGCGCACCAAAACAGCTAGATCTCAAGGGAAGAAGTTCCAGGTCTCTGTGGAACAGGAAGCAACACGGTTGCTGGTAAGAATTCAAAGCTCAATTGTTTATAATGATGTGGGTGTTCATGTAATGATGAAGCATTTTATGTTTTTTTTGTATTGTTTCAGGGGAACTTGGGATGGGCATTGATGCAGCAGAACAACTATATCGAAGCAGAAGATGCTTATCAGCGGGCACTTTCGATGGCTCCCGATAACAATAAGATGTGTAATCTGGGTATCTGTTTGATGAAACAAGGTAGAATCACCGAGGCTAAAGAAACTCTGCGAAGAGTGAAACCGGCTGTGGCCGATGGACCAAGAGGGGTTGATTCACATCTCAAGGCCTATGAGAGGGCACAACAGATGCTCAGTGACCTTGAGTCTGAGATGATGAATAAGGGAGTCGATCCTGTCGAGCAAAGCCGTCTCTTCGATGCCTTCCTTGGTTCTTCATCGATTTGGCAGCCTCAGCCTTGCAGGGATAGAATCAGCTTGCCTACATCAAAAACCAGCCAAATCATTGGCATGTGATGGTTTTGCTGATGAGAACATCAATTCCAACATAATGGCAAACCAGATGATGATTCTTCAGCAGAAAAGTGCAAAAACAGTCGGTTTTAACATCGATGCACCACCGTTCTATTCATCAAAACAGTTGCAGGAGACCCTTAAAAGAACAAGGTCTGGGAACTGTGCTAACTCTATGAGAGTTAATGAACTGGTGGGAGAACACCACACCAAGCCTTTCTCTGCTGAAATTGAAAAACCCGAGATTAAGACCAGAAGGCTCTCCCTCTCCCCTTCATCTGAAGACAAATTTGCAGATTTGTTACCTGACAGCAAAGACTTTGAAGAGGCTATCATTGCTGCAGTTCTTGGCCCAACAAATGAAGCAGGGAAGAATGGGGTTGAAACCCCAAAGATCTTTCCTAAGAAAATCGACAAGAGGCTTAAGGTTTTCCAAGACACTCTTTCTTTAAGTCCTAGATCCTGACCTTAACCTGGTATTATTGTTAACTATCTTAATCTGATTTAGTTTTTAAGTTGTTCTCTTATGTTGGAGATGAACTTGTTCTCCGAATCGCCTCCTTCCATAGAAGAGGGAGTAGCTGTATGCATTCACACATCCATCAAAATAAATAATAATGATAATAATTTCATCTCAGCAATTCCGGCAAGCTGTAAACCCAAAATCTAAAACCTGAAGTTCTGTGTATGAAAAGAAACAATAGAACAGCATAATCAAATCCAACCTGGTAAAGGTCGGCATGGTGATAATGACATGCCTTCACTTGATCATGTCTGATAGAGCCAAATCTCGACTGCTGTTTTCAGACCACTGTTTGCACCACCGTGCTGTAACTTGATCATGTCTGATAGAGCCATCAGGTCCTCTGATCCTCCTATTGTACACAACATTATAGGTCAGCCCGCATGGACATGTTAACCCAAGGCCAAGAGGATTGGTGTTAACTCCTATGGTCGAAGTGACTGATGCCTCGTACTTTGCTACCTACCTGCCTACTTCTCTTATTCATTAAACTATGTCCCACGCTCACTTGCTGTCTTTTCCTTTTCCCTTCCTTTTTCATGTAATTGTAAAAGCAGGACAAGGGCAATGTTGTCTCAAGCCCTTGTTACCACTTCTGTTCTCTTCTCTACTTGTCTGCATTCCTCTCACACTTCCCTAAAACGGTATCTTGTACCGGTTTTAGAATTTTGACTACTCTTTTTTTATTTGAAAGGTTCATAAATATTCATAAAGGTTGATCTTTTAAAATTTTATTTATTTTTAGAAGATGGTTATATTCGATTTATATTTATTTAAAATTTTAATACTTTGTTTATGTTTGTTTATTCAGGGTTTGTGAAAATATTTCTTTAATATTTATGAATATTTTTCTTTCATATTTATCAAAATGATAAAGTTATACAATTAATTCTTTAAGTTTTTTAAGTTTTATAGTTAGAATCTTAAAATTAATATTATATTCAATTAAATTCATACCTTTATCGATATTTAAAACCAAAAAAATAAATGAGTCGTTAAAAAATCAAATAAATAAACTTAAAAAATAGTCAATAAATAAATTTATAATGAATTATTATAAAATTTTATTTAAAAACATAAACAAACGAATATATTTAATAAATAAATACAAAATTTTTAATAATTATATATTTAATTTAATAAACGAATATTATAAATTAATTTGCATCCGGATTTACTGCTGGAGGTTGCAGTAATTAGACAACAAGATAAAGTACAACCCAGAGGGCAATTTCGTCACTGACAGAGAATATTATAAAACATTTCTTTAGGCTCTTTGTCCGATGCTGGTTGTCTTTGGTACCTCTCTGAACTGCTAATCACTGAGTGCAGACAGTTTCAATTTCATGTTCAGAGTAGTAAAATTATTAGCAGTTGAGAAACAAAAAAATTGATTCTTGAAGATGAAAGAGTCTAAGCTGCAGTGGCAAAAGCAACAGATGTTTTCACCAAAGTAAAGAGCTTTGAACCCATTTTTTTCTTTTTGTAAAGCAGTTTCCTGGGAAAATTTTTAGGAAGGAAAAGGAAATCAAGGATTTTGATCTGAAAACAAGGGGGAAAATGGGGTGTTGGTATTCGAGGATTGATAGAGAAGAGACTGTTTCACGTTGCAAAGCCAGGAAGAGATATATAAAACAACTGGTTAAAGCTAGACAAGCTCTTGCTGCTTCACATTCTATGTATCTACGCTCTTTGCGAGCCACGGGAGCCGCTCTGGTTCAGTTTTCGACCAACGAAACCACTCTCCATCATGCACCGCCGGTGCCTCAACCGCCGCCGCTGCCGCCTATGATGAGTCCTAGTTCAGACACTTGGACGTCTGGTACTACTACTGCCTCACCTGCTCTCCCTCCTCCTCCTCCTCCACCCCCATCGAGTAGCTGGGATTTCTGGGATCCGTTCGCGCAGGCTAATGCGTCTCGGTCAGTTATGGAGGAGGAATGGGAGGCTGTCACCGCTACAACCACTGCAACCGGCGCTGCGAGCATGGCGCCGCCGCCTTCTGTGGTGAGTGGGACGTTCTCGAAAGACACGGGGAGTGAGCTTGCTATGGTCGTTTCCAGGAATAGTAAAGAGCTGGTGGAGATTGTGAAAGAGGTAGACGAGTATTTTCTCAAAGCTGCCGGTGCCGGTAGCCATCTCTCGCTGCTTTTAGAAGTCTCAGATTCCAATTTTCCATCTCAAAGCAATGGAGGTATAATAGATCTCTCTCATTGCCTCATTTTCCATCTCATTTCCTTTTAAAAGTTCATCATTCTGATTCCTTTCTGCTGCAGGAAAAGTGTATAACAATGTCTGCAATCTGACCCCAACAACATGGACATGGAATTGGAATCAAAAAATTGAAGGAATTGGAAAATTGGGAGTGAACACTAACGTTGGGAATGCATGTGGAAGTGTTCTCAGCAGCAGCCAGTGTTCCACCATTGAGAGATTATACGCTTGGGAGAAGAAACTATACCAGGAGGTCAAGGTATTTTCATCATTCAAATGCATGCAAATTTTAATCTTACCATTAGTCCATTACCATCTTCTTCATTAAAATGCATACAAAATGAGATAAACGAAGTGTTATATTATATAAGTCTTTATCTTTGCTTTTAGAATGCTGAGGCTATAAAGATAGAGCATGAGAAGAGGGTGGCCCATCTGAGGAAGCTGGAGGTGAAGAGAGCTGACTATATGAAGACCGAGAAAACCAAGAAAGAAGTAGAGAAATTGGAGTCCCAAATGATGGTTGCTTTACAAGCCATTGAAACTACATCTGCTGAAATCATCAAACTCAGAGAGTCAGAGCTTTATCCTCAGCTCCTTGAGCTTGTAAAAGGGTTAGTCTTGCTTTGGACCCATATGCTTGCTTGCCGTTCACTTTGGGTCCCCATAGCCATGCTGTGCTGCTCCCTTTGCTTTTACTTAGGATTGTACATTTTTATGGGCCATGTTTTTTACTTTAGACGGTAAGAATAAGATAAGCCTAAAAGTCAAACTCTAGTGCTGCTAAAATGGTGTTACAAGAAATTACTTTCCCTGCTGATCATTACCCTCGTTTGCTTTTGATGCAAAGAAGATCAACCGAATCCAATTGTACTCGAGGTTGAGGTGATAATGGACCATGACCTTGTATAGTCTAGTGGGGTTTCCATGTAGGGTTAACCTTAATCTTTTGTACTCCTTTAATTTCCAGTGTCTTGTAAGCGAACTGAATCTGATGGTCCTTTTTGTCTGAAATTTGCAAAACTGAGGATTTAGCTATCGGACTGACTAGATCGACTGATGTGTGCGAAATTTTTGGTGAATACTCTTCATTGATCTGCAGTTATAAGTACATTGTGTGATGTGATTGTATTTGATTGTTATGCAGATTGATGTGCATGTGGAGAAGCATGTATGAGATCCACCAAGTTCACACACACATAGTTCAGCAGCTCAAGTACCTTAACTTCATCCCTTCGAATGAGCCGACATCCGAGATTCACAGGCAGTCGACTCTTCAGCTCGAGCTTGAAGTCCAGCAATGGCATTTGTCTTTCTGCAACTTAGTCAAGGCTCAACGAGACTACATCCAGTCACTTTCTGGCTGGTTAAGGCTTAGCCTTTTCCAGTTCAGCAAAAACCCTGTTTTAAGAAATAGTCAGGAATCGAAAATTTACTCGTTTTGCGAGGAATGGCATCTTGCAGTTGACAGGATTCCGGATAAGGTAGCATCTGAAGGAATCAAGAGCTTCTTGACAGTAATCCATGCCATCGTGGTTCAGCAAGCAGAGGAGTATAAGCAAAAGAAGAAGGCAGACTCCGCATTCAAAGATTTCGAGAAGAAAGCTGCAGAGCTCCGATCACTGGAAAGCAAGTATAGCCCATTTTCCATGCCAGAAACAAACAAAGACCCCGTTGCAGAAAAGAAAACAAAGGTGAACTTATCGAGAGCAAAGGCCGAGGAGGAAAAGAACAAGCACGAGAAGTCGGTGAGTGTAACGAGGGCAATGACTTTGAACAACCTTCAAATGGGGTTTCCTCATGTGTTTCAGGCAATGGTGGGGTTTTCAAGTGTATGCATGCAAGCATTCGAATCCGTATACAACCAAGCCAAGAGTATCGAACAGGAGCGTGATGTGAAGAGAATTCTCCCTTGAAAAATAAAGACAACAAGCATACAAGAGGAGAATGATGCTACCATGAATAAACAACCTGCTTTTTGTTTATAGATTTTCATCTTCTCCAGGGAAAGTGGTAGAAAAAGAGCAAATGGTATTCAAGTAGGAATGTAGGATTGGAAGGTGTTGAAAATGCTTGGAAATTCTGTCTTCTAACGTTTTTGCCTTTTGCATATGATATTCATTTTTTATATATATCCATTGTGTTCATAGGGTTTCTGTACCTGCTGGTTTCCCTCCTCCACCAGAAAATAAGTTCATGATCTGTCAAACTTGAATAAAACCAACCCGTTTCTAGATTAAGGAAGACATTAAGCTTGAACCCTTCATTAAAGTGGCCGTTTATGCATATCTCCACCAAAAATTAGGACAATAACTAAGATCTGAAGCTCTACAAACAGTTTGGACAAAATGGCAGAAGAAGAGAATATGTCCAACACTTTCATCATCTTCCTCATCGGGCACAACCAGATGAAACCAGGCGACATCTTGATTTAAGATGACTGTTGGCAGTAAGTATTATGGCAAGACTTCCAAATAAAACTCTTCACTTCTGGAGGAAGATTCATGCTCCAGATAGACCGCCACAACACTTTGACCTAGTGAAAGCCATTTTGGCTATTGTGCCAAATAAGAATCAAACTGAGAAAATTGTTGCTTCAACAGATTTTTTCAAGTAGCATCTTCGAGGAAGGTATTTGACCAATCTACCAGCAGTTCAGCACCTTAGTCACAGCCCTATTACCCCTTCTTTCAATTCTTCCATCCAAAATCTTCACTGACTCCTTACTTATGCTACTATCAGAATCTACCACAGACAATTCAGATTGAACAGGTTCAGATTCCAGTTGTTTTTTGAAGTTGGGTGGACACTTAAATTATTTGACAATTTTAACTTAATAAGCTACTTTTCCAGCTGAAGTTGTATTTGTATTTAAAATAAATCATAAAAATTATTTAAATATTAAATTACGTAAATTAGTATCGAACTTTACTCTCAAATTTATTTTGATCTTTAAATTTTATAATGATTAATTTATTCTTTGAAGTTTAAATATTGTATATTTTTTGTCACTGAAATTTAGATATTAAATTTTTTGTCACTCCACTATTCACCTCGTCTTCGTTCAATATCATATGTCATCAATTGTTTCATCTCGCCCTTGAACCCGACTTCGATCTTTATTTTGTTAAAAAGTAACTTGAAGTCTAAGAAACGAAAAAACTTTCAGTTTGTCTCTTATCGATCTCTATTTTTTATCGTCGGATGGTGCTGGTTTTTCAGTATTATTGCTTCTCTCGTGCCAATAAAACTTTCTAACATTTAGATCTTGAAAAAAATTCTTTCATTCGTCGATATATAGATATTGTAAAAAAAGTTAACAAAAGAGTGACTAAAATATTCAACGTCTAAACTTTAACGAGTAAATTGAACGTTAATCAAAATAGATTTAAAAATAAAGTTTAATGATAATTTATGTAATTTACTCTTATTTAAATTATATATATACCAATTAATAAAAGAATATCGTTAATATATCATCCTTGTAAATTAAAATTTATATGTACTTATTAAATTTAAGTGTTTAGATCGTAAAGTTTAAAAATTAAGATTCAGAGTTTAATAATTAAGGTTAAATAATAAATATTATAAATATAAAATTAGGAAGAGATTCGTTTTGAATAAATGAAGCAATTTTTTTTCTTAGATTCCATCGTGATTGAATTCAAAAGCAGCATAAGAATCTAAGAAAAAAAAAATTAGAACAGGAATGTGGTGGCTCAACTGGGGTCTAAACTTCTTTAAACCTGTAAATAATGTAAATAAGCCTAAAGTTCTGTAAAACTTTATCGTTGAAGTCTCAAACTTAAATTTAGGGATAAACGTTCGTTTGCAGAAATTAGATTTTCCGGTCGTTTTGACGACCGTTTAGGACGAGAAAACTAATTAATAAAATAACCGTTTAGAATCAAACGTGGATAGTTTGAGATTATTTCTGGTGAACGGACGTTTTTCACTGCAACAATAGAAAAACACAACTAAAAGTATGATCAAACAACTGAAACAACAGGTTCAGAAAATCCCAGATACTGCTCAGACCCAATGGTGGTTCTTTCAGATACATGAGGATTCAAATCTTGGTTGACAAAATTTCCAAACACAGTGGAACAGAAAAACAATCACAACTCATCAACACCAAAATCTAAACCTCCTAAGCAACTCAACTGAACTGCTTCTAACCCACAGTAAACATTTTTGTCCGGTTAAAATCACAGTTGTGTACATACCCCTATAATATCAGCAGCAGCGACAGGTTAAAACATCTAAGCATGTGTAAGGCCTTGATTTTTCTTCAAGTTCTTCGGCCGAGGGCAAAGACTCCAAACTGTAAATGCTGCTTCGAACACAGCAGAAGTCGTATATATTTCTGCAAACTCCTTTACTAAAAGGAAAAACTCGTTCTGGAACTCGCCTGCATGTGATGAAAATGGAAAGCAAGCTGTCAACACATGGTCAATCATGTGATTCACACTCACTTCATTCAACAGATATTCTACAAAAATTAAATTATGATAAGTCCTTTGATCTGTAGTTAATAATTCCCATCGATATACATAAACATGGCAGTGTATTTGTAGCTTCAAGATGAATTAGCACACAATTCGCATGATGTAAAATGGTATGAAGAGAATACAAGCACCCACTAACCTTAGATATGAGATACGCCTACGTCTAACGAGTTCGTAAGTAGTCTGATTTGTCAGAACAAGATAGCTGCATGGAAAATAAAGGTTCCCGTGGTACAGAACATTAAAACCAATCATCAAAATCAGAGATGCCATGCTCAAAAGAAGTAAAAATGTCACAACTCACCTGTGAAAGAGCAGCAGCAGTAGAAGAAATAATATGGAAATTGACAAGACGATCAATAGAAGAATCATGATGGCATCCTTCCACCTGTCAACAATATGCTTCCAAGTCAAATTTAAGAAAAGGTAAATAAAAACGCTTGAATTGAAATAGCCACTCATTGTATCACTCCATAAGATATTGGATGGTCATACCAAGACGGGTAGATAGGAAAAGTTACTTTAGTAATATTGACATACCAAGCCCTTGAAAATTTGGCCGTCAGGAAAGAAATGTACAAGATGCCAGTCCAAAGGCACAATGCCGTCTCTTCACAAATATACCACCTGAATTTATAAAAGTGTGACGGGAGTAGTCAAATCATTTCCAAATTAGGAAAAATATATAACTATATGAATTTATTATTGTCGTCGGAAAAAAAAAACAATTCAGATGATAATGGAAAATGGAAAAGAAAATCATCTCCCAATGTATTTAATGGGTTTATGATGAGTTACTTTTTTACAGATGCAGCACCCTTCTTATTGGATTATTGATACCTTATACTATAGTAACTCACAAAAGGTTACAAACTATAGGTAAAGTCATACAGAACATGTCAAAGATGATGTAGACTCACCAAAATTTGCAATGATTATCCCGGCCAACACATGTTCCAAGCCATACACAATGATGATCGAACTGAAGAACACATCTATCACAATCATGACAATGCTTTGCTCGTGGAGGCTGCAGTTGTACATGAAGGAACATAAGTAACAATCACATGCCATGTATGGTACTAACTGGACACAAAAGTAACATCCAACATTTTGGCTGAATAATCAGAAGTGATTCTTTATTATTTTTGCAATGAACATCCGATCAAAAGCAACAATATGGCTAAAGTAACATGTTCCCAGGCTCACTATCGCAGGTACAACTATTCACACAAGCATTTTCTGAATGCTAGACATTATACAAAATCAACAACGAACATCCACCATCTAGGTAACTAACACAGAATAAACAGAGGTCATCAAGAGGTGTTGATTCAAAGGAAATAAGTCGTATCCCACGAAGGACATAAAAATCATATCCCAATACCTGCTCAGCATTACAATAGGAGCAAGTGCAAGACCTGTAAAATCCAAAAGAAACACAGTAGTTCAGTAATATTCAATAAATTCTCCATAACTGCATTCCACTTGGTGAGTTGCATGACAAAACTCTGATTAAACTCAAGCTTATGAGGTTAAAACAAACAAAACATCAAGATTCATATGACATTTGTTTCAAACATGCTTAGCAATATAGTTAAAACTAGCGAGGCAAAGAGGTTAAAAATGTAATTCCACACTTGTGCAAAATTTATAAAAGCAACGTGCATAAGAAAGTAAAAGGCAAGCTAGTGATACATGAAAGAAAATACAGTGATTGCTTAAATTTGTCAGTACTTAGCATCCATGCAGATCCATAAACATAAATTCTTTGAAAAGGTAACTGAAAGAGACTATTCACAAAGTCAGTAGTGTTTTACATACCTAACGGGTGTTCCAGGGGGATACATGTCCATCACCAACTTTGTCCAAGATGAAGGATTACCCCCTTGAACATTTCTACCTGATTGACTCCCTTCTACAGTGACAATCAAGCTTCCATTTTTACTTGAAGCAGGCTGTCTTTGCTTAAACATTATAAGAACATGAAGAATGATAAGATTCCAAGAAAAATCCACTCCTATTTCTGTTAGATCATTCTATCCAGAATAATATAATTCAAACTTCTAACCGATGAGTGACAAAGAATGGAGAAGGACCGATGAAAGAAAAAAAAATCTTACATCGAGGCCAGTGACGACTTCTGATACATCACATTTGTCTCGTTAAAAGTCCTCATTACATCAACCACATAACTAAAGCAAAACAAAAAAGCCAAAAAAGACATTAGAGGGAAATGTAATCAATATTTTTAACAATTGAAAACTTTGACCTAGAGAATAAAAGCGCACTGGTATTTACCCGGGAGAAGAGCTAGAAGTGATAAAGTATTGCACCAATGTGGCAAAAAACAATGACAAATATAAAGCAGTGTACCTGGGAGTATGAAAAAAGAATTAAAGTGAAGGTTCCATAGACATGTAGCATTTACAAGCTATAAATTTCAAGATAAAATACTAAAGCGAGTTTGAAAAGAAAGCAAGAACATAAAACATCAAAAATCTAGTTAAGGAAGATGCATTTTTTTGCTGTATTTTATTGATGTTCTTAATTCTTATGAATTATGATATACAAGCATTATCTTGAGGTTAAACTGATCAAATGAAAAAGCAAACCAAAGGACCCAACTTTACATTTTTCAAAGCAGAAAATAGAACTAATTGCAGTGAATGAAGTCTCATATCCATACCAGGGTTCTTTTTTGGTTTTCTCAATCAAATCATCATCGAAAAGAAAGAGAATGCCAACGAAGATCAGATGCAGCATCACTAATGTCACTTTCAAACCCAAAGATGATCTCCGAGCTAAGAACTCGCAGCCAGAAATTCCAAATCATTTCAAAAGAAAAAAAGAAAAAAAAAATCCAAAGGAAATAAAGGGAAAACCCCGAAAAAATTAGCAAGTGATTAACTAATCATCCGCAACCCAACTGAATTCAGAAAAAACAATACATAGTAAAAACTTCTTCATTTTTTAATTGAAAAGGAGGGTACCAGGATCAGAGAGACATGGGAAGCAGTGGAAACATCGGGCGAGAGCTCGCTCGCGAAAGGATCGGCTTAAACCTACGACCGTCGTCATCAAACCCACCCACCCAAGAACAAGAAAAGTTTTCAATTTTCAATTTTCAAATCGCACCATTAAAAGACACGATACACCACCGATTGTTGCATCACAATGACCCGTTTTTCTTTCCGACTTTCCTGGTAAAGTTCTTTGTTTTGGTCGTTTTCAAGCAATACTTTCCCCTTTTTCTTTCAATTTCAAGTGAAAAGGGAAGTTGAGAACAGAATAGAAACGTGAGGAAAAAGAAATTGAATCCAGAAAAGAGAATCGAGCTCGTCGAAGATTGCGATTGCAATTGCAATTGCAATTTGTCTTGAAAATCAAACTTCAGCTGTCGGTCAGGTAAGGTTTTACTATTAGGTATCTAGAAAAATTTACTTTTCATTGTTTGACCTCAATTCCCAATAAATAAGTGGGTAAACTACAATAACAGTCACTTAATTATTGATATAGTTATATTTTAATTATTCAATTATTAAAAATTATGTTTAAATCACTCAATTAAGAGTAAAGTTTTATTTAGTCTCCCCTAAAGGTTAAATTTGAATTATTCAATTATAGGTAATGTTATATTTGGGTCACCCTTTATATTTAAAAAAAAGTTTATCAATTTGTACGTTAAAATAATTAATGATTTCAAATATACTCTAGTGTTAACGAGGGTTTACAAGTGATTTTAAAAAAAAATCAAATTCATTTACTTTTTTAAATACGAAGTGTGACTCAATCATAAACTTACCCGTAGTTAAATGACCTAGATATAATCTTTAATAATTAAATGACTCAAATATAATCTTTAGTAAAAAATTTACACAAATATATAATTGTTCATAATAATACTAATAAAAGGTATAATAATGTGGTAGGTAATTTTCCTAGTCATTACGTGCACACAATATATTATATGACCGTATAGGATGAAAGGAAAGAATTTACACAAAAATTGTGTAATCCAAAGTAGTAAAATTATGTAGGCTCAGTGATTAGCTAATCCCATCGTCGTTGGCTTATAGGGTGGTTCAATAACCAATCTTTAAACCTGAAGGTCCAGGTATATTGTCACGCTTGAAAAGAACAAGTAACATTAATCTCATATCGGAAAAGAAAAAGAAACTCTTGAAATATATATACGATGACGTTACACATTAATCTCATATGTCTCTTACCAAGATAACTGAAAGTTTGAAACCAACCTTGTGTCTTACATTCTCAACTGGTTTATGTTAGTGTCTTCAGCTTCATGCGCCACGTAGGTCGGTAGGAGATTCATTGTCATGTAAATATGTTTTTGGAAGCATGCAAGAAAGAGGTCGATGGAGAAATCTGTGACTATGAACAGGATGAAAACGACTTACATCGTCTCTTCCGGTTAAGACACACCTGCAACATAGAGATTGAACGTCGGTGGATGATCTAATGGAGCTGCGAGCTTAGACATGTCGACACGCCACATAAGTTTTTCCACCAATCAGGATCATCGTCTTCCCAAACCAGTCGTTTTCCTCTACAGCAAAACTCTTCTGGAAGTATTATTAACAACATGATTCATAGGCTAAAAGAAGGGAAAATATTAATATAATTTGATTCATTTGCTTTTATTTTTTTGTTGTTTTCTGAATTATTCTGTTTCGAGCTTATGGAGTGTTTTACACGGGATATTCCGCCTACAGCCTACAGGTTGTAACAAGGGGAGCCTTTAGCTTTACGTCTTGTTCAGGTAAAACGTTGATTCACCGCGTATATAAATGCTCAAGGAACACACCCAGGTTCTAGTTTTATATAGATAACAAGTTTGGTTCATGGCAAAGAGGTTTGTTTCATGTTTCCTTGGGGTTTTCTTGTCAATTGCAGCAGCAGCAGCGCCATCAGCTGTCTACATATTTGGGGACTCGACCCTTGATGTTGGTACTAACAGCTTCATCCCCGGGTGCTTAGCGCAGGCGGATTTCTACTTCAACGGTATCGATTTCCATCGCTCGGAGCCAACAGGGAGGTTCAGCAATGGCCTTAACACTGCTGATCAGATAGGTAGCTTATCTGATCATTTGCATTTGCATTTCCTCTGTATTCTTACATGGACCGATGACTTGTTCGATTCGTTTAGCGATTCTGATCGGTTTAAAGAAGAGTCCACCACCGTTTCTGTACCTTCTCAATGATCCATCAACGTTCAAGCAGAATATACTGCAGGGTGCCAACTTTGCCTCTGGAGGATCCGGTATTTTGAACTCTACTGGACAAGCAGTACGTGACTGTTCTGTTTGCCTTTTTGATTATGTGAACTTCCATGGATGAAAGAAATAAAGTTTTAAGGCTTGAATTATATATTTACATCTGCAGAAGAAGGCGATATCCTTGGAGGATCAGATCAAACAGTTTTCAACCGTTCGTTCAAACATCACGAACATGACTGGCAGTGACAAAGCGACCGATACGATTCTTTCGAAAGCATTCTTTCTTATCATCATCGGAAGCAATGACGTCTTCGAATATATGTTTAACCCCGCGCCGCCAATGTCCATACCGGAGTTCAATGCCACCCTGATATCCACATACCAATGCCATATAAAGGTTTGATCATGATTTTCCCTTCTTTTGATTAGTTCATTTAAAGCCTTGAACAATACATGCTTGTACATGTCACAGACATTATATGAGCTTGGAGCACGAACGTTTGGCATTTTAACCGTTCCACCAATCGGTTGCACCCCGTTTGCCCGAGCTTTCACCGGTAATAATAGCTGTTTCAAACCAGCTCAAGAGTTCGCACAAGATTTCTCTTTAAACATGGCGATCTTATTAGACAATTTCAGCTCCCAAGTCCAAGATATAAAGTATTCGCTGGCCAATACGTTTTCGATGACAAGTTTTCTGATGGGAGACATGTTGGCCTTCGGTAAACACTTCCTATTCCCCAACACAAACCTTATAAACAATCTGTCATTTTGACAATCCAATAAACTTGTGTTTTACAGGTTTCAAGAACATTGCAGAAGCTTGCTGCGGGAATGGAACTTATGGTTGCAACCAAACGGCCAGCTTTTGCTCGAACCGCGACGAGTACTTGTTTTGGGACCAGTTTCATCCAACACAAAGGGCATCGGAGCTGGCAGCTTTGACTCTATTCGGTGCATCAGAACCATTCGTGGCTCCCATGAATTTCAGTCAGTTGCTGAACATTAACATGTAGGATCCACAGGAGAATCTTGCATCTTCACATCACTTTCAATAAGCAAGATTATAATATCAAACCTTTTCAATTAAATAATGGCAGAGAATCTTGTGTATTTTGTACCAAGTGCCACCCTATTTGTCATGTAATACAAGCTTCTACGAGTATCTTCAACCAACATTTGTTCATTTCGTTTGCTCAAGCTTGATTAATTGTTTGAATCAGATGGTTTGGAAAATTTGCCTCAATATTGTTAGACGCAGAAAATGAACGATTTCTAAGTTTCGATTTCTTGATTCAATCGAACCGAGCATAGGAATCGAATCAGTATATACTGTTTCTAAACATGTTTCAGAACTGCATTGGTAGATTGATGAGCGAAATACTTTTGCCTCAGTTGAACATAAGGGTAACCTGTAAATGGTAGAAAATACTTCATACCACACTTGCTCATTCTCGTCCAGCTCGATCGATAATCGTTCCTCCCCAGCCTGATTTCCAGCAAAAGTTCCAAACCATGTGATCATCAACCAGGCTAGTAACATGCAGCAATAAGCATCACTGAACCTGATTGTATTCACTAAACTTTAATAGGCACAGGAAACCAAGTACTCACCAGTAGGTGATCTTGTAAAGTGCCACTACCAAAACCAAATGAGGCAACTCCCTTCTTAGTCTTAGCCCTTTTGTTTTCCTTTTCCTACACCACTTGGAGAGGCATCATGATTCATGACCCATGGCAGAAATTCCTTTACAAAGATGTTATGATTCATGGGACTCAAGCAACAAAGATTTCAGTCCATTACATGGTGGGACTCAAGCAACTATGAGAGGCATAGTATTTTTTAAGTTCGAATTGAGTCTCTTAATTTTACATAATATATATATATAACTTATGGAAAAATATAAAAGAAATCGTTTAAATTAAAATTAATTAATATCATAATATTATAAATATTTAAAATTAAATTTAAATATAAACAAAAATAATTAAACTCGACTTAACTCAAATTTCATAAACTAAATTTGATTAAAAAATTTAAATAAAATTTAAATTATAAAATAATACTCTTCACTCACGTGAAAAAAGTTACTGTTTTCCTTTTTACCTTGAGTGCTGTCAATGTCAAACTAATGTTTCCTTTATCTACAAAATTAACATCCACTGTTAATATAATTCAATATTAAGCAGTTTATGTACCCTTTTCGTCTTCACTCCATCTATGCTTAAGTGAATAAAAATCATTTGTTTTTTAATGTTTTTATTTATGTCACGTATTAAAATTAAAGTTTAAAAAATTTTAAATAAAATATTTTAAAATTTTATGATTTAAAATTTAAGATTAAGACATTAAATTTATTTTTTTTGATAATACGACGTAAAAAAGATGAGTGCAAATCCTTTACCTTTTTTTCGTGCTTCTATTCTTACCTTCATTTTAAATTAGAGGGTTTAGGGTGTAGGGTTTTAGGTTAGGGATTGTGGTTAGAGTTTAAGAAATTATGTATAGGATGTATTTTTTAGGGTGTAAGATGGTTTAGGATATAGAAAATAAGGTTAAGTTTAAAATTTAATTTTTTAAAAATTTTTAACAGGAGGCATGGATGGAGGCATGATAAATAGATAGAGAATTTTTACTTAAGAAGGATACGACTAAAAATCATCTATCTCTTTATCATATATACATTCATGTCTCTTGTTAAAAAAATTTTAAAAATTGAATTTTAAACACTAACCCTTATTTTCTATATCCTAAACCCTACGCCTTACGCCCTAAATAATACAACCTACCCCTAATTCTCTAAACCCTAACAACAATCATTAACTTTAAACCCTAAACCTTAAATCTTTCGATTTAAAAGAGAGACACAAATGAAAGCATAACAAAGACGTAGACAATTTGCACCCGAAAGATACCGAAAAGGATTGCCCTATGTAAGTTTGCCATTAAGCGATGAACAACACTATAATATACTATAGTTGTATATCCAACGTCACCCTTGCTTGCTTGCTAGCTAGCTTCGGCTTGGCCAAGTTTACCATCTCATGCAGCAACAGTAAAACACCAACAATATAATAGAATTCCATCAGCTCTTGGACGAGGAGTTGATGGATCAAAATAAACAACAAATCCTGTTATGGCGTATATAACTCTTATAAACCCTACCTGAGCTACAGTGACAGAGAATAGGCATGTATGTTAAACCGTAACTGTTAACATGTTATTAAATTATTAATACATATATTTTATTCATAAGATTACCTACGGTAATCTCAAGATTCTTTAACAATATAATATTTATTGTAGAGATAATTTCATTATTCTCAAAAGAAACAATGAACATATGAAAAAATTGTATAGGTTAAAAGTTAACATGTAACTAAACTGTTAGAGATTAAAACAGTTAATCGTTTCTTAATAGATTGGTTGGATTTAATAATCGTTATAACAGTCGATCACCGTTAAAACTAATATGCCCGAGGCAAGAAGTTCTAGCACACACGGTCGAGGAGAACGAACCATTGTGTTGGCGAGATGTATCGTTACTTAGAAGTATGAAAGAGTACTAAGATATTGGCACGGCTCAATCAGACTAAATACTCAAAAAATGCTTTCAGGAAGTGGTCACGTCTGAGTGAACCAGGCCAATATCAAAGTCACCATTTCATGTCATTTTAGAACACAAGGCATAAAGCTAGAGATCAATGAAGGATCAAACAGAAAAAATAAACAGACTGAAGAAGAAGAAGAAGAAGAAGAAGAAGTAGAAGAAGAAGAAATGAACAAAACAGAAAGAAAGAAGTAGAGAAAGATTTGAAGGGGGATTGTAAGAATGTCTGTGTGGGGAGGGGATTTAAGAGGGTCTGGCACTGCACCAGCATTTAAAGCCGCTACTACCAAAGCAGAAGTTGGGACACTGCATTTATATCCATATTATTCCCTCTCCCCTATTGTCCGATCCTTGTTTCCTTTTCTCATGGGGCACCCCTTAATTCCACAACTAATCATGTTTATAAATCACTAACTGGTATAGCTAATAGCCTAATCAGCCCATGCATGTATCTTGTCACGGGGCTTGAGTTTAAGTCTATTTTTAAAAGACATGTTAGATCGGAGTGAAAGCAAATTTGGAATGCGAGTGAGTTGGTGTAATGGTAAGACTAAGATATGATCTGTCTGGTTAGGGTGAGAGGCAGTAGTTAAGAGAAACGGGTGAAGCAGAGTTCCAAAGAGAGAAAAACAAAGATGGGGTTAACTGAATATGTTTTGAAGCCGAGCACATCACATGGGTTGGTACTTGGTAGTAGTTATCAGGAGAAGCAAGAATCCAGAGGTGTGTCCCAATGGAAAGATGGACAGAGAGGCCATGCCTACTCTCTGCATTGCCCAACCAGAAAGACCAACATCATTAACGAAGGAATCTCTCTCTCTCTCTCTCTCTCTCTCTCAGCCAAATTAATAGGCAAGTCGGACACTGTTTTTAGACATGGGAAGTGTTGTGCAGTCGGATTTGGCTGTATTTAATTTGCTGACTAGTTTATTAATTGGACGTATCAGTTGATTAAGATCAGTTTGCAACTTATGCTTACGTGTCATCCAAAACCAAATGTATTATCTGCCTCATTAACTATGTACATGTATAATAAACTTCGGACACTTTTCGGTGTCCATATTTATGCATCGTGTTAAAAAATTAGATTTGAGGTTAAGGTTTAAGGTTGAAGTGTAAGATTAGAGTTTAAAAAAATTTAAAGTATGATATATTTTGTAAAGTTTAAGGTTAAAGTGTAAGATTAGAGTTTAAAGAATTTAAAATATGATATATTTTATAAGGTTTAAGGTTTGTAATTCAAGATATATAATTATGACTTAGAATTTATTTTTTTAACGTTAAAAATAAAAAGAGACACCGAATAGAACATAAGATTTTTGTCTCTTTGTTATAGGAGAATTGTTTATTTTATGAAGTGTCGTGTATAATATTCAAATGCGAGAGCGGAAATATGACCCCTAAACACATTAAAGACTTAAAATAGTAAAAACATATATGTATCTAAGAGTGTTCAAAATCGACCCAATAGATACTCAATGACTGAATAAGCTGATTATGCAGGTTAAAAAAAAAATAAAAGGATTAAACATGGTAATAACATAGTTGTGATACTGGACTTATTAAGCCTCTGAATATTCATTAGACTGGTTTTAAACGCCCTTACTTGTATCTAAGATCACATCCGAATTCAGTAACACAGGTACGTACCGGTACCGCCTTCTGTCAAGCAGGATTATGCATTCATTCCTGGAATTCCTCCATTTATGCTTATAACAGGTTAATGGTTCTCTCTGGTGACTACTTTAGCATAACAACTTCCTCAGTTGTATAAACTACAATAACCCGAGTACTGGCAGCCTGCGAGACTCCAAAACCAGATGTTATAACCTTCCAATTTGAGGAGAAATGGAGAATGACAAAAGGTATACAATTACTTGGTTCATAATTTCTCATGTTACTAGCTGACCGATGTGAAGCAATTGGGTTCAGAAGCAAACAAAACATTCTTCTGACTGGTTGTGTCATCAGCATCTAGCTTCACAACAAATTGAATGCATGTTTTGGGGCAGCTAGAAAATTGATCATCTCCCATTTACTTGAAGCTGATGCAGATCATGGTCTGTGAAGCTGCTTCAATAGCTTGATCATTTCACATGTTCTCATGTCTCGACCTGTATGGTTTGGGAAGATGAATCAATAACTTGATCAATTCCATATGTTCTCGTGTCTCGATCAGATTGAAGGCAAAGATCAAGTGGGGTTAGACTATCCTGACATGTCTAAGACAATCAATGAATTCATATAAGTTGAGCAAAACTGATAGACCATCCCGACATGTCTAAAACAGTCGATCAAAATCTCGGATTCAGTGACCATTGATTGTTTATTCTTCTTATTCCCTATGCGCGTCTTTGAAGACGGGCGATGTCGAGGCCAAGAAAGAGGAAGCATCTTCGAAGACCGGCGTTGTCGAGTCCGAGAAAGAGGAAGCAATGAAATGGATCAAATTTGTGGTGGTGGGGGGTGGGGGTTAAGGAGCGAGGGATAAGGCAGTGGCATTGCATCTGTACTGGCTTGCTGCTATCTTCTTTATAGCTTTAAGCACCAAACAATCATTTGATTACCCTTTCCGGAAGATGAGGCTAGAGGGACGACCGTGAAACCCTTACGCCCTAAATTCATTTAATTTTTTTCCAACGGAAATTTAATTTATTTTGATTATAAAATTTTAATAACTCAAAACACTTGCAACACACCTCTAATACAAACTTAAAATTACTTAAACCTCAAGTTGATTTGAGGATTACCTAAAAGCTGGTTGACATGAATTAAACAAAGATCAAAAATCATATTCATAATTTCCATACAAAACTCAAATGGTTCAAGATCCTTCACTTGCTTTACCCAAGTTTAATAGATAAAGATAAAAAAAAAAGCTGCAAACATATTAACCTTAAAGATAACACTAACATGACATAACGGGCTCTTGTCTCTTCCTTCTTACAGATTGCTTCCAACTGAAACGCTTCACCTAGAGCCACGAGAATAAGGCGGTGAATAAGAGCGGTCCCTCCTTGATCTTCCACCATGAGGGGAATACCTTGGAGAGTAATCACGACCTCGATATGGTGAGCGCCTTGGAGATCGACGATACGAATAGTCATCACGACTGCCACGATACCTGCCACGGTCACCACGACCACCTTTCCCGATACAAGAACATAAAAAACATTAGTTATGGCATCTTCAAATCATTGCATCCTGTTTTCTAACAAATAAATTTATTTAAATCTCTGGCTTACCATAGTCTCTGGTATTTTTCAGTCCAAGATAATGCCCTGGCGTTGGGGTTCTTGGTCGTTTCCTACGTGACTGAAAAAAAAAAGATAATACCTTAAAAATCAACTAGGTAAATAATGGGTTAGCAATATCAAAATGGTTTAGGATCTACATCATTATACACTTTTTAACCAAAATAAATTCATAAAAAAACTAACATGTTACTCTAAATAGGGGGAAACTTCATTTGAAAGATCACCTGGAAGGTGAAAAAATGGCCATTGAGAAAAAGGGATAAAGAAAAGCATGATACACATCTGGACAGGACACAAATATCTCCTATATTATATAAATGTCATATGTGATATACCATAAAAGCCTGATTATAATGTTGTATTGGCCGTTGATTAGTTGAGAGTTGAAAGTGAATGCTGAGGTTGTATAGTTGTTGGGCAAAATAGTTGCTAATTTAGTTGATCACATGTATTTTCAAGCTGTTTTAGCTGGCCATTGATCAAGCGTGTTTGGTTTAAGTTGAGATGGATGATCTCATCATCTTTGATTGCTGCCAACATAGCTGATACAATATTGTTCTGAATATAGCCAGAAAACCTCCAGGTTAAGAAGGATGATAAATACACAAAAAGATTAACTGTAAGCAACAAGGATAGAATCAGATTACCCTCTCCACAGTTATGTATCGACCCTCTAAAACTGATTGGTTCAGATACTTGATGCAGCGGTTGGCATCTTCAACACCGTCCATGGTAACAAAAGCAAAACCACGAGAAATACGTGTGCGAGGTTCAACAACCAGAAAACACGATGCCACCTTCAAACAGAATCAACATGTTAATCATGTTATTGAGATGGGAATGAGCATTAAAATAATGAAAAAAAAGAACCCAGAATTTTGAGTAAATAACAGAAAACCAACCTTCCCCTCCTTGGAGAAGTGCTCTTCAAGGTCCCTCTCTGTGACCCTTTGAGATAGACCAGTCACATAAAGTGTGTTTCCAGGATTTCCAGCTTCACCCCTGACACATAAATCCAAGAGGGCATAAATAAGTAAATAAATAAAGGGGCATTTGAAAGTCCGGTATTGAAACAAGATAATACAAGATATGATGGTATAAGCCTAAACATTGCAGTTCAAGCCACAACACAAAGGAAAACAATGCCAAAATCAAAACTAACCTGCCACGACTTCTTGACCTGGACCTGGATCAGGGAAAAAAGAGCCAAAACAAATCACAATAATTTTTTTCTACATAAAAAGAAAAGCAATACTTCACAAAACGAATTGATATCGAGTAGGTGAGCAACAGACCTGCCGCGACTGCGTGACCGAGACCTATGCTTTGGCCTCGACCAGGAGCGTGATCTTGACCTAGATCTAGGTCTAGATCTGGATCTGGACCTTGACTGTTCTCTCCATGGAGAGGGAGACTGAGAATTCCTGATTCAACCAGCAACACATTAGATGAAGATGGAGATTGATGAAACAACAACTGAATAACCTTTTCAAAATCGTGGACAGCTCGATATAAAAAATCCAACGTTGTAAGAAATAAAATATCTTCATTATTTGAAGGCAAAATAAAAACAATTCACAGCATCAAAACTAATATTGTCTGAATCCCTCACAACGAAGCAATTATATTCCTAAATCATCCCGACTTGTTCAATCTAGCGTTTCACGATAACTCAATCGAAACAAACGAGGAAAAAACACAAGTACTACATCCACATATCAAAAATCAAAATACACTGATGAGAAACGAAACTAACCTTTTCCGAGGAGAATCCGCCTGTTCCATAACAACAACAAAAAAAAACGCGTTCAAATCGAGGAATTCTAGACAAGCTAAATTAAAAGCAAACGCGAGAGAATAAAAGAAGATGTGAACGAAAGAGATACAGATCTTACCATGTTTTGACGAAGATAAAGGAACCCTAGAACGCGAGATAGAGAGAGGATTGGAAAATTTTAGGGTTTATCCTCGCAGAGACTGATGGGAAGCCAAGGTCAATTAAATGTCGCCTTCGTTATAATAACAAAGTTAAATGTTAAAAGTTTTGGATAAACGAAAGATATTTAAGAGGAGAGATTCAATGCGGTTGAGTTGAGATAGAGCTCACCTGCACCCCCACCGTTTTTAAAATTAGACCAACTAATCAAATAGATGGGACAAATTTTTTGGTCTTTTTGTTTTGTTATTATTTACAAATTAGTAATATAAGATTTTAAAAATAAATAACAAATTAAAATTAAAATGATATCATGTTTTTAATTAAAATTGTTTAAAATATATTGATATATTTGATTGAGGTGTGTTATTGATATTATAAAATTGTATTTATACATCTCAAAATTAGAATATACATTACCGATAATAATAATAATACATAAACTTTATCATAAATATTTTTTGAGAAAAGATAAACGATTTATCACGATATATGACACATTTATATAAATAAAAATTAAACGCATATATATTATAAAAATTAGGTGTAAATCGTTTATTTTTTTCTTATAAGTTATACTTTTATTTATGTCTTTATTTTAAATCAGAGGTTTAAGGTTTAAGGTTTAGGGTTTAAGGTTGTGGTTAAAGTTTAGGGAATTAGGAATATGGTGTAATTTTTAGGGTTTAAGATTTAAGATATAGAAATGTCGCGACTATTTTAAAACCAAATGTATGAAAAATATTCTGGCGAATTAATTTTTGAAAACATCGAATTTTTACCGTTTATAATTGTGAATTATGAAAATCAGGATCGTGTTAAAAACATGTATTCTTTTAATTTTTAAAAAAACTTGGAATCGTCATCGGCCACTTTAATAGGTCAGACATAATAAAATAAACCAGAGATTCTTTTTTAAAATATTTTGGGTTCAGGAGTCGGTTACGTGTAAGGACGACCCTTACGAGCGTCCGAGATCGGTACCTTATTAATTACACGTGATATTTTGGCATTCCATATAGTAATATTAATTTAATTCGTCATTTTTAGATGGATATCGTTCGAATGAGGATATTCTTTTGGGTAAGAAACTATATTTCTTTTAAATACGAGCTTGAACGTCCTCTAGATAGGAAACCTTAACTCATATTTAAAGAAATATAAATTTTGCGGTTTTAAATGCATGACCGATTATTATCTTGTTCATTTTAAGTTTTAACCTACAAGGCTCCATTAATTAAATATTTAAACCCTATTAAATTATTAATTTCACCAAGTGTATTATGATAACATCCGAATGATCGGACACTACCATCTCGACACCAAATAAAATTAATAATGTTATTGGTGTTTCTAATTATTTACTTAATTAATTTAATTCTAATCCTTAAATTATTTATCAAGTTTTAGGTTTCGATAGAACGTTGAATACGATACCAAGGTACACTCTTTTGGTCAACGTCATGTTACGTCAAAACACCGACCGCTTAGTGTATTCAAGGTATATGATTAAAATATCATCGTTACTACAATCATCTCCCTATAAAAAATTAATTATTTAATTAAAGTGACCAACCCTAAAAAAACTCTAATTTATTTAATTAAGTGTGAATTAAACATCGTTCCTAAACAAATATACTATATGACTTAAAATAATATCATTTAGAATATATCAAATATTTGATGGAATTTAAAAATATGCTAATGAGATTAAAACAACTATTTTTAACCTAAACTTAAATTATCAAATGCACTATGAACATGCAAGACGGTGAAATAGAACTCACCAAGTAAACAAACAGTGGTATGGCTTTAAGCGGAAAGCTCGACAATTCTGAGTATGCGAGCACCGCTCTGTTACACCACCGAACCTTTTGGCCGCCGCTCCATTTCCTTCTAAGCTGGTCTGGGCAAAGCTTTGTGACCATCAAGTCGAGCTCCAATGATAAACATTTACGAAGTTTATGACTGCATGTGGATTCGTATTCTTGTACGATGAGGGAATATTGTGCGGCATCTATGTACGCTAGAATATCGACAATTGTTCCAGCATCACAACTTATGTTGACTCAAAAACAGATATCACAACATTTATTATTATTATTATTATTATTATTATTATTATTATTATATTTATTTTATATTTTATCGCGATCATTTTAAAACCGAAAAATATGAAAAATAGTCTGGCAAATGAATTTTATAAAAATCGATTTAATTGCTTTTAAATATGAAAAAACCAAAATTTTGAAAACATTTGAATTTTAAAATTAATTTGGATAACTGAATGCAACCTTATCCATATATTTTTTATTTATTTATTATTATTATTATTGAATTTTTATGAATATTATTTATTTAATTATATTTACGTAGGCCTTATTTTATATTTAAACCTCGGACGAAATTCGGGTATTACATATTTATTTATATTATTTAATATTTATTTATTTATATCTATTTAATATTTATTTGTAGTCTTATTTTAGATCTGAACTCGAATAAAATTCGGGTATTACAAGAAAATAAGGGTTTTGGTTTAAAATTTAATTTTTTAAAATTTTAATAAAAAACAAGGATGAAAACACGATAAAAAATAGATGATTTTTACGCATAAAAACTTAATAATATGATTCAACATGATAAAATTCAACTTTGAAAAAAATAGAACTAAAATTAGCAAAATAACAACACATTTTTATATTGAAAAAAACTATGCATTTACGGTAAAAAAATTAAAAAAAAAAGGATGGTTAAGAACTAACGAGCCTTATACACCGTAAACGAAAAAAAAGCTCGTTAAACAAAAATTTAACAATAAAATCATAAAAAATAATATAAAAAGAAATAAAAGTGAAATTTGAATTTTTTTTTCCCGTTACACACAGTTTTACATTCTCATATCATTGTAGAGAGATCGAATTAAAATCAAAGATGTCGAGAGAAAAACTCTCATCGAATAAACTTAACATGAACATTAAACAAAATAAAAAAAAATACCGAAAGAGTGAGAGGGATGAGGGTGTTTATTTTCATTTTAGTAAAATGAATCGAATATAAAAGGTTATATAAACATGTCATATATATAATAATAATATAAAAATAACTATTAAATATACCAATAATATAATTATAAATATCGTCAATAAAACAGATAATGATATTTATCAACGTAAATTTAATTTTAAAATTTTATAATATCACACAGAATTTCACAGTATTAATACATCGGATATTAATCGATCCAAAAAAAAAAAAAAACAAGAAGTAGAATTGGAAAACAATGATTCATGGAAGACATGATCAGTTCTTCCACCACTTGATCAAAGTCTCTCGACAACCTTTCTCTTGTATTTTTGCTTGTACTTGTATGGACAGATGGTTAGCCACCGTGGGTGGTGGCGCAAAGAGGCCAACATCTTTTAACTATAATTCTTTTTGTTTAGAATTATTAGAATTTGTATACTTATTAAATATATAAGAGAATAATAGATATCGTAAGCTCGAATTAGATGAGCGGTTGCGGAGTTAGACCTGACGGAGTTCTTCTCTCGTTTCTCCAACTTCAACTACAACAGCTTCTATCGTCATCGATAAACTAATTTCTCTTCCTCTTCACTCCCTTTTCTCCGGCATCGTACGTCCTCCAATCGAATTCCGATAACGTATTACGTGCCTTACCGAATTGCCTCATTTGTTGAAGAGTAGGAGCTGCATTTGATGTCACATGTGCACCGGAGACATCGGATCCGTAACAACGCTTCTTCCGGCTCAATTCCTTCTCGTTTTCCTCCGCGTTACATATCCTCGAATCAACACTCGATACCATACTACGTCCCTTACCGAATTGCCTTATTTGCTGAAACGAAGGACCCGCCTCCCCCGCCTTCGACCGTGCATCGAAAACATCGGATTCGAAACCATGTTTTCTCCCGATCAATACCCTCCTCTTGACCTGGTCCGCCAATGCATGGGCTAGAATTGAAGACACATGCTTAGGCTTCCACACAGTCACACCCCGCTTCCTCTTAATATCACACTGAATTCGGCCTATGCATGAAACTCTCGGTGACACGGGCTCGTACCCCTCGAGGCTCCCATCCCTGGACAGCCTCCTAACCTCCCTAGGAATCAAGGACACCCTCGAAGACGTGCTCGTATTCTTTTTAACGCCGAGGTTGATCGGCGGGTTTGCTCGGAAAGCGAGCAAACCCTTGTTCCTCTGTTTCACCGGCTTCACCATCTCGAAAATTAGCCAAGTTTAAGCGAGAGAACTGATCTAAAAGGTTTGAGATATTGAGTTTGTAGTTGTCGCAATCACACCAGGCGGACGGCACGTAAACCAGAAACTCGTTGATTTAATTTTCAAGGGAGTGGGGGCTAAACTTTGGCTTCCGGTCTTGATTTTATTAGTTTGGAATTGGATAACGTCGGTTTGTTTGGCCAAGCCCTAGAATGTAGTGGCATCGTTCAACTAGTCAGAAGGAATTGATTTTATGCCTTAAAACAGATTCATTGGAGGCCATTCATTTCAGATTTAATTGAGGTTGAAAATGCATGTGCTGACAAACATGCAAATAACAAGATTAACCGGATAAGGAAGATGATCCATGCTATATATATATATATAAAGAAGATAGAATAAAAATTCTCTATCTTTTTATCATATCTTCATCTATGCCTTTATTAAAAAATTGATTTTAAACCTTAACCCTTATTTTTTATATTCTAAACCTTAAACTTTACCTCTAAAAATACACCCTACCCCTTATTCCCTAAACCCTAATCAAAACCCTTAACCAAAGTCCCTAACCTAAAACCCTAAACGCTATACCCTACACCCTCTAATTTGAAACAGATGCACGAAAAGAGGTATAAGAAAGAATACTACGATTTGCACCAAAAAAGATGGTCTTTTAATTCGCTAATTGCTACCAAAAATAACAATTTAATCAAGTAAAATCTCTACTTCTTTAACATGCCTTCATCCATGCCTCCTGTTGAAAATTTCTAAAAAAATGAATTTTAAATCTTAACTCTTATTTTCTATATCATAAATTCTAAACCCTAACCCTAAAAATATACTCTACCCTAATTCTCTAACCCCTAACTTTAAACCTCAAAACTCTCTAATTTAAAATAGAGTCACGAATAAAGATATAGGAAACAAGTCGACAGTTTGCGCCCAATTTACCCCTGAATGAAAAAATAATTAGCCATGGGTTGTTGGTTTTTTCAGAGTCTCAGCTATTACATGGAAACCAATAAAGATCTTAGATACGTATATGAGAAATTATATTATGGGTTATTCTCGTCACTTATTTATAAAATTAATTAATTAAATTTATTTAATTAATTAATTTTTAATCTTATATTGTATATCACGTGAATCTTCATTAATATTTATCATAAGTTAATTTTATAAATATTTTTTATCAGATAAAAAGATAAGATAAAAAAATAATTAAATGAATATATTTAATTGATTAGTAGTATAAATAACACGACAAGAATAACTATATTGATATAACTTATCTATCTATTTATGTATTTATATTTATATATATATATGTATTCTTTATCTTTTATATAAAAATAATAGATATTTTTGTATCTTCTTGTAATATGATTTTTTATGATTAAATTTGATAAATGTATCTTCAAAATATTATTTAATTGTGTTATTTTATTGATCTATTCTTGATTTAAATACTCAGACTAAACATTAATAAACGTTCACAGTTACCGAAAGATATATTGTGATTGAGTTATAATAATATCAATGTATCAGTATCATTGTTATATAAATTCTATACTCTTGATGTTATTATTTATTTATTATCATCGACAATGATATTCGGCTATATTTTATTTTACTATATATTTTTAATTGAATATTTTTATATAAAAAATTATTGAGAGGAAATATATTCATTAAGTTATTCTTATTTTATAAACTATTAATAGATGTAGTTAAAAGAAATCTTAAAATTATATTTGTCTCAACATTTTAAGTTAGAATATACAATTTAAAAGCCCTAGTTTGTACATATATATTTAATTTCAGTATTTATTGCAATTAGCAATGGAACCGAGTGGAAAAATTATATCATGGTAAGTCTCACTACCTATCCATAAGACCAATCAATAAAAGTTGTCCACTTTATCAATTCTTCCATGTCATAATTTTTTCTCAAGTGAATCTTCACTTAAAAAATTAAAAAATAATAAGGTGTATAATTTCTATTGGTTGGTCCCATGGATGACTTGGTGGGACTGACTCATAATATAATTTCTCGTTAGAGTGGAATTTTTTACTCTTTCGATTTTAATATAAATTTTTTTATCATAATTTTATTTCATCTCAAATTTTATATATTTTATATTTATATTATTTTATCCTGATATAATAGAAATAAAATTCGATTTTGCTTCGATCATGAAATTTTAATACATAATTCCGGTTAAACTCAATTTGTCTCAAAAAACTGAGTAAAATATTAAATATTATAATTAATTTGGTATCGCTTAAGTATGTGTCGAGTTTAAGTTATTATACATATAAAAATTTTTGTTGTGAAACCCACTCACTGAAACCAAGTACAGGATACAGGCCGATCTGAATTAATCAGGACGAAATCTTAAAAATCAAATGACACAAAAAAACATAATAAATATGTATAAATATATTAAGGCAAAATGAAAATTTATATCCTAAAATCCGAACCAATCTCGTCTCGACTCAATTCTTTTTAATCCGATTCAAACTCAAAATTCAAAAAAAGTCCCCAAACAAAATAAAATATGACAGATTATATCGAATCGAGTAATTTTATCATCTTTACGCTATAATTTTAATAAATAAATAAAATAGCTAACCGATCATTTATTTTTTTTATATTTTAGATCTTAAACCCAAAAAATACACTATACTATAACTCTTAACATTAAGCCTTAAATTTACTATTTTTTAGTTTAAAGTAAATACACAAATGGAGGATTGAAAAAGATGTAAACGATTTGTACCTTACCTGAGACTGAGAATTATCCTTGAATCGACGGTGACAGAAAATTTTATCAGAAGTCCAAAATAACCATTCAACAAAGAGAATCCAGCACTTCACACATAAGATACATCAATATCATACATACATATCAAAAGAATCCAGAACTCAAAATATCCACAAAACCCAGAAAAAACTTGAATCTTTCATGTAAAAACCTTCAACTTTGGGTTGTAATGTTAAGCGACTTGATCTTGAACCGATACCTAGGAGCTCTAGGGATCACCTGACTCGGACCCAAAAACCATTGATTCGGACTATCCCTCAGAGGAGGACCATCGTCGTAAATATGACCCAAGACCTTCCCACAGCTAAGGCACTTGATCTTCGTTCTATTACGTTGGATTCCCCAGTACTCGATCGTCTCGAAAAAGGGTTTGAACTTGTTTTCTTTCTCGAACCTGAACTTGGTGTCGTCGATCACGGCGAAGGAAAGGGTGCCATCGTTGCCGGCCTCGAAGTAGAAATCCGATGGGAATAAATGGAAGGTCATGAGGTTCAGGTCGGTTCCGCACTCTTTACAGGTGTAGACGTAAGCCATTTTGAATCGGAATTTTGAGGTTTATTGATTGAATGAGAGAAACTGGGATTTTATGGGGAAATCTGGGACTGAGATTTGGATTGGGCGATGGGGTTGAGGAAGGAGACGATGAGTAGGATTCACAGATTTTTAAAAAGACGGGATTTTTATTTAGAAAATTCGTTTTTAGGGTTTGTTTAATTATAGTCGATTGTTTTATTTTTTTTAACAAATTTATGACGGAGATAGTGACGTCATATTTTCTGTTTATGGATATTTTGATTTTTAAAAAAAAAACTTAATTTAGTATTTGGAATATTAAATATGGGATGAAAACTTTAATTGGATAAAGAATATTTTTAGAAATATAAAAATAAATCAAATTACAATGGTCTTGTGTATTTGAAATAGACTTAGAGATGATTATAGGTGGAGTTTTTAATTTATTTAAATTTGATATAAAAATATATATTTTAAATTTAATTTAGTTTGATTATATTTATAAAAAATTAATCTAACTTAAAAATTATATATTTAAACTCGGACTCAACCTGATCTATTAAAAAAATTTATATAATTTAAATAACTTATTTTTTAAAATTTAAGTTAACTCCAAATTATATAATTATATACCTTATTTTTGTCTCCAAATACACAAGACCAGCATAATTTGTGATTTGTCCTAGGTTTAAATTTCAAAAATACATATTTTTATTAATTTTCTTTAGTCAATATATGATAATTTAATTTTAATTTATTTAAAAATATTTTTAATTAAAATTTTCATTCGATGTTGAGGAATTAAATATCAAATTAAAATTTTCTAAATAAAAAAAATCAAATTATCCAGAAAACACCGTCACTGACTCCGTCATAAAATGGGAAGCTTTGAAAAGACGAAATTCGTGTCTAATGACCTTAATTAGGCTGTCCGAGAACGAATATTCTGAACAAGCAACGCGCTTTTGAAAACCTGCTGCTCGGTTTTCCCCACAAAATCCCAGATCCTCCTTCAATCGAAAAACCCAGATTTTCAGAAGCGAAAATGGCATCCGTTTATAGCTGCAGGGAGTGCGGAACTGACCTGAATCTAAGAACAACCCATTTATTCGCTTCAGATTTCTACTTTGAAGCGGGAAACAAGGGGACCCTTTCTTTCGCCATGGTTGACGAGACCAAGTTCAAGTTTGAGAAAGAAGACAAGTTCAGACCCTTCTTCGAGACCATTGATTACTGGGGAATCCAACGGAACAGAACCAAGATCAAGTGCAATTGTTGTGGGAAAATCGTGGGTCATATTTATGATGACGGTCCTCCTCTCACAAATAGTCCCGGTCAATGGCATTTTGGGCCGAGTCAGGTGATCCCCAGAGCCCCTAGGTATCGGTTCAAGACCAAGGCACTCAAGATCACCACTGAAACTTGAAGAATTTTGCGTGATTTATGTTTATGGGTTTTGTGGATAGTTTGAAGTTTGGGGGTGCTCTTCTTGGTTTGCATATGTGTATGTATGTATAGATATGTGAAGTTCGATTACTCTATTTAATGAAAATATGATATTTTTATACCAATTAGAGAAAACCCATCTCAGGATTCCCTTCAATTTATCAGAATGATTACCTGTTGTTACTTTTAGGTCCCACTATTGTGCCTTGTTCTATTAGGTTTTTGTTTGCCCAAACTCAGATATGAAACTGATGAACAGAACAGAAACATGATTCCAGTTTTGTCAAGTTTACCTTGCTGCAATGGTCAATTTCATGGTTGCTGGTAGGTATGTGTTTGACTGGACAAATTCATTCTGCAATAAGGATTGTTTGTATCATACTTGTCAATTCTTATAACTTGAAATTGCATCTACCAGTCAAAAGTTTTACTTGCATTCATTCCATCACATCCATGACTTTGTATGCTGTGAGAAACTATATAAGAACTTCCGAGAGCTCAAAACCGAGGAACACCGAAGATATCATTCACGGTTGAAAGTTAGGTTGGATTGGTAGCTCTTGAGGAGGTTTGGGTTGTGAATGTTGCTTTTCATGTATTCAATTAGTCGATCCCTTGTTATTCATCTATTGTTTCATTTGATCATCTCACACTTTAGCTAAAAGGTTGTAGGATTATGAAGCAAAAGAAGTTGGAAACTGATAGTGTGATTGATAAGCCTAAACAAGCTATCCTCCGGCCTCGACCTCCACCACCTCCACTGCCACTGCCACTTCCAAGATTCTGGGCCAGAAAGACTAGTGTAGACAGTGTAACGAACCAACAGTTGCCAAGTTCTGGAGGCAGAAACTTGCTGATGAAGAGGATCACCTCCTGGCAGCCATCAAGGCTGCAGCACGCAAAAGGGACCGCAATCTGTCCGTAAGATAATACAACACTCATTTTGCTTTATGACAAAGTTTGTCACAGAAATCAGTCATCAGAGTACTGATTCATGTTGGTGAGTTGATTATTTAGCACATAATCAACCGTTTGATTAGAAGAAATACTTTCTAACTGATTTGGCATTGACACCAGGACTAAGTTTTGGTAAAGCCTCTAGCATGCCTCAACATTCGAGTGAACGTTTTCCATCTTTTGATAAGAATCACTTGGTTAGATCAATATTGTGTAATGTGTAGGAGGAAGACTACAAGAGTTTCGAGGAGTACAACACTAAGCAGAATATCACATCCCCAACTAATAACAGTAAAGACAGTGGAAAGAACAATGAAGTTCGTGTGGGGATAAAAGACTGGTTTGTAAATTTTCTCTACAATATTTTGGCCACTCTGATCATGATGAGAATAGATATTCATTGGAAATCATACTATATCAGCATGAAATCTCTATGTCATACAATTTTCTTAAGTAAACATATTAAACTGCAGAAAAATTTATGAAAATAACATCACTAAATCCAGCAGAGAATTGGTACCACAGCAGGACATAGACTGTCTTCGAAGTTATGTTATACAACATTCACCCTGAGATGGTAAAAGGAAGTTGCAATCTGCAAAAGCTTTGCTCGTCTTATGAAGTAGTAGCTAGTAGTAGTGTAGAACAAGTTATAAAATGCCTTCATTCCTTGCACAATTTTGATGATACTCTAATATCCGCTTTTCAAACATGGTGTGCAGGTGGACAAAGAGCAAGTATGCCTACTTAAACCAACCATCTGATGAGTCTGAAGACAATTGAAGGCGACGAGCATCGACTTCGACTTACATGCCGAACTTTCTCAATTATAAACCTGCTCCTTATATCCTACATTACTTGGTGTCTTTTAGACCATAGAGGTCGAGGAGCTTTTTCAACTTCCAATTGATTGCAGTACCTCATATCAGGGAAATGTATTGCTATTCTTTAAGTTCCGAGTCAATGAAACCTATGTTTCTTTGTTGTAAACGTTCTTGCAAATAATTACCCTCATTGCACAGGTAATAAAAACGAAAAATTTTCGTAAACGATTTAATTTTAAGATTTAGGGATTCGGGTTAAGGATTTAAGGTCAATGCGATTAAATAATTAACCAACTTAATAGGTACATAAAAACGTGTCTGTGTATGTATTATGGGTGGGCAAGACTGGGTATTTTGAATAGAATCGGTTCTCGTCTCGGTCCCAATAACCACTGGTTTCTAAAAATTAGAACTAGTCTCGATCACATCGGTCTTAAATTTTAAAAATCGATTTCGTTAATGGTTGAAACCGATATCAATATCGGGTACCCAGTTGATTAGTTTATTCTTAAGAAGATTTGAGTAATTGGAGAAAAAAGATTTTAACCACCAATAATAATGTTAAATAATAAAATTAGATATTGTAGGGTTGAAAATTAAAGTTTTAAAAACTAGTCATACTCATAATATTCATACATAAAGAGAAAGTTTGATAAGAAAAATAAATAACATTATCTATTAAAAGCAAGAAACCAATATCGGATATTTAGTATTGGTCTCAATCCTATTGGGTATCCATCGGTCATCGGGTACCAGGTCCAAAAAATCAAGATACAATCTCGATCCCAATTATGAGAGAAACTTAAATTTTGAATTCAGTCTCGATACCACCAAAATCAATACCAGATAAAAATCTATATGGTCTTACCGAGACCGATAATGAGTTTTTTTTTCCAACGCTATTATGTATGATCTAAAACATGCCTGGTTTGGCTTTCATTGATTGGTGTCAGGACAGAGATTATAACTGTTTTAAGAACACATCAATGTCTGAAGACGAAGTGGTTGTGTTCAGACATCAAAAATACCCAATTAACAGAAAAAGTCAAAACGAAATAAACTTATCCATGGTTCAGTTCAACTGTTCAAGCCTGTAGGTTTCATCAGATTCATGTTTGTTCATAAACATTTAATTGTTTGAATGAAATTTAGAATCTTAGCAATTAATTATTTTAATTTTAAAATAATAAACTAGTAGAATGTCATTTCAGTTAAAAAAAACATTTGAATTACATTCGATGAAACATCACAATCATTGTAAGATCTTTTATAATCAAAAGTAAAACCCTTTATCGTTATCCTTACAAAAGAATCTACCATTCCAATTCTAAAGCTCTGTATTTTGAAATCGACAATTTCCCGAACCGGAGAAAGGGGGAAAGAATGGATTTTTACGGACGCCCACCTCGTTTTTCTTTGTCATCGTCTTCTTCGTTTGGAGATTTCATTGAAAAGGTGAAAGCTTTCTGCAATTTCGCTGTTTCCGCCATCATTGGGAACATTTTCTCTGCCGTCTTAACATTTTTCTTTGCACTAGGTTAGTTCCTTCTCTCATCTTCTTTGATTTTGCAATAGTTGAATCTGGTTTCTGTTGTTGTTTTCTCTCTTGTTATTAGCTCATCCAGATTGTATCTTTGACTTGCTTGATCATGTTATAAATAAGACAAATCTAAATATGTTAAGCAATTTGGAGTTACTTTGTCTTATATTTCTTAGTATTTAACGTGTACAAATACTTTTGGTGCCTTAGGGTAAACCTTTTATGATCAAAATTTTGCTGATGAGATTGGCATTTTGTCTGCAGTGGGCACATTGTTAGGGGCCGTGACGGGGGCTCTGATAGGACAAGAGACGGAGAGTGGGTTCGTTCGAGGGGCTGCTGTTGGGGCTATATCTGGAGCTGTTTTCTCAATCGAAGTCTTCGAATCTTCTCTTATTCTTTGGCAATCCGATGAATCTGGGATCTTATGTTTGCTTTACTTGGTGAGCAGTTTTATTTATTGCCCTGGTTTTTACAGGTTTCGTTGCTAGTTAGAGGGATACGAAAGGAAAACATTTATTGTTCTAAATCGATTAGTTTAGTTATGATCATGAATTTTAATTATTATCCTTCTAGCCTTCTAGGCTGTCTAACTTGTTTTCCTGCAAATTCTGCAGATTGATGTCATTGCAAGCCTTCTAAGTGGGAGGCTTGTTCGCGAACGAATTGGTCCGGCAATGCTGAGCGCTGTTCAAAGTCAGGTAATATGCTCTACAATGAGGTGGTAGTTCTTATGCTATAAAACGATGGTTTCATCAAATGGCAATTTGCTTATGATTTCAGTTTATGTTATCAGATGGGAGCTGCTGGAACAACATTCGAGGAGGTCCAGAACATCTTCGACACCAGTGGTGCTAGAGGATTGGCTGGAGATTTGGTTGAAAAAATCCCCAAGGTAACAATCAGAAACAATGACAATGCAGATGCATCAGGGGAGAAAGTTTCCTGTTCTGTTTGCCTTCAGGTTCAACCATAATCTATTTTTGATTTCACCCCATTCAGGGCGATAGAACTAGTTGCATAAGAAGCTTATTTGACTGACATTTGGAGTTGTCCTTATCATTTATGCAGGACTTTCAGCTTGGAGAAACAGTTCGAAGCTTGCCACAATGCAATCACATGTTCCACCTGCCTTGCATAGATAAGTGGCTTCTTAGTCATGGTTCTTGTCCATTGTGCAGAAGGGATCTGTTTCGTAAACTATAGGATTAAGAAAAGGCTATTTATATTTTATTTATATAATTTTTACTTGCCGCCTTGCCGGGCTTGTGTAATTGTTAATCAGATGATTGCCTACTCTGTCTCTCTGACTATTCCACATTCATCTTGTTGTGGTATCGAACATTGTAATCAATGAACTCTTTGTATAAAGGATTCGATTTACAGTTCTGAAACTTCTAATCACCTATATTGCTATGTTGACTCCTCTTTCTATGAATGATTGTTGCAAACCAAGTTGGCTTGCCGGTATTACACTTCTCAATAGGTTTCATCCAGGATTGAGAGTTGAGACCTCCATTGTTTTAGCTAAGAATCATAGCGAAGACACTACAGTGTTTTGTGTCAATGATTATTGTTTTTTTTTCAATATAAGTTCATCTGAGGAATGCCAAATCTGTGGGAATTAATCTTTTCGGGTCCTGATTTTGTACAGATATTGGTCTGAACGTGTGTTAGGGTCGAGACCCCCATCTCCAACTGAATAGAAGAGAGAATCCTCAGCCATTAGCTACAACATGTTTGAAGCATGGAGAAAGGTTAAGCTTTCACCTACTTTTATAATGATGCAAGTATGCAGCTAATGTGCAATGCAAGTTTTCACCTACTTTTTCCAATGCATTCATTTGTGCTGCAAAGACAGCAAACTTTATTTCCCATATAACCATGTGAACAATTTCACAAGATTCATTTCAAGATTGTACGATCGTATTAGGCAGTCAAAGTTCATGGGAGCTATATGAATATTAAGCTACCATACCACACTTTTTGGAGAGTTCTGCAATAAATAGACCTACAGACCATACCGCACTTTCTCAGCAGAACCAGAAACTGCAACAAATGAAACCTCTGAAATTGGTAATGAAGTCTAAGATCAAAAACAACAATAGGACATGGAATGGCTTCATCATCCTTTCATCCATTTTTTATGGAATCTTATTTGGATCATTCATGTCTTGCCTTAGGGATTCATATATTAATCCACTTATGTAGTCCTTACTTTACTTGCTTCAGTGACAGTAACTTATTCCTCAGAATCTAGCACCGAAATAATAAGAAAACAAAGATGTGATGCAAGGAACAGCAGAGACCCCGATGGTTTTTGTTGATTTGTCTCGTCTATTTTGATTACATGTCAGCTTTGAACTCAAGAACATGTAGATTCTATGCCCCCTTTCTTCTTCCAACAATGACATGAAAATTTTGATGTATTCTTTGGCCTATGTGCCGTCTGAAGAGAAGACCAAGTCCATGATGACATGGAGAGGGAAGTGTATAGGAAACAACTGGCATAGCTCCCTTTTGTCAAGGAATTTGTTCAGATAGAATAGGAAAAGTAAGCCAAAATCTTTATGAAAATGGACCAATGGAAGAAATAAGATGATTTAGCAGTTTGGGTTAGGACATTTACTCATCTATCACATTATGACCAAGTTATTTTTGCTACAAGGTTCGCAGACACCTGATCATGCTCATGGTCCTAAGAAAATGTGGGTACTTCTTAACATTGCTGCTGGTATTTTCCTTCTTGTTCTTCCTTTGCAGAAGAAAGCTTATTAGGCAAAGATGGAACCGTAAAGGTAAAAGTTTAATCACTTAGACCCCATGTTTTTCTTTAATACCATCTGTTTTGCCTCAAAAGTCGATTTCTGTAGAATCATTCATTATTCTTAATGAAAAATCATTCTTCCATTGATTTGCTTGCTTCTTATGTCATGAAATCTTTGTACAATAGGAAGTCTGAAGCTGAGAAATTGAAACTGAGGCATTTCCGAGTGGCGGAGCCTATAGAATGCTACCAAAAAACTGTAGTGCAGAGTGTTTGTTGGGGTCCGGTGCATTTGGCAATTTCTATAAAGGAACATTTGAAGGTGGAAGTACATTAGCAATCAAGAGAGTTCACGCCGAATTATACCAGAGCTTTGAAGAATTTAGAACAGCTCAAGTGAATCAATTGTCTAAGGCAGCTAAGAAGTTTATTCAGTCGACAACTTGATCAACAAACACCCATTGAGAAGTTCTAAAACAACCTCCACTTCCTCATTTCCTTGGCCAACTGAACAAGGGAATCGTGGATCATTCAACCAGGATTGTTCTTGAAGTTTTGTGAGCGTAGAAGGTTTTGGATTTCAAAAGTTTCGCGTTGAGTCGGATAGCGTTTCAACCTGAGGTACCGGCTTAAGATGTTTTGAACTTGACAGTGCAAGTATTGATGTTGATAAGATGAATCTGAGAGATCAATCAGACAAGTAATTATGTGTTTTTTCAAGCTTTAGGAAATGGCTATGTTATGTGCAGAACATAACGAATCATGATCTTCCCTTCTAAACGCTTGAAGAACAAGCAATGATCTCCAACAGTTACAAATCATTGAAATGCAACTCTCTTTAGCATCAAACTAAGGTCATTAATACTTACAATCAGCTAAGTAAACTACAATAGCTTTTCCAGATATATGATTCTCCAGCAATCCGCCCAGGAGACTTATTTATGAAACTTCATATGTGAGAAATGCAGGAATATAAGGCATAAGATAACCGGATTTGTTTTCAGACATTTCCATGTCTCAGTCATTTCAACCCCAAAGATAAGAACTCATCTCATCTACATAGCTTTGTTCACTTTTGTCTTCCTTCTCGAGTGCCTTGGCAGTTTCATGGTATGTCACAATGTTGGCATACATTTTTACAGAAGCCTTTGAATACTCGACCAAGGATTCGAAAACCGAATAAAATCCTGTTTGGAATCCTTTCAAAGTTATCTGCCGCGTCTCTTCCATGACAGTTTGGTGTTTTAACTTCTCAGCATCTATTCTTTTCCTGAACATGTCCAACAGATTTTTACGTTCTGCCAAATACTCGATCCGATTCCGAACATCTACTTCTAACTCCTGCTCAGAGAATTTTGAACCAAGAACCCTGCTCTCGGTTCTCTGGAATGCCAAGGCCTTCCTGTCAAGTTCTTTGGCAAGTCCATCGACCTTCCTCTTCTGTTTTTGCTCTTCACCCTGTTGAACCCAAAGTGCACGCATATCCTTTCCAAAGCTTTTTAATGCACGAATAACAGCTTCATTTGGCAACTTCTCCAAGCTAGCCAACCATTCGAGACAAATTGCCAGTAATGGTGGTCCATTGACTCCTAATGTCGGGGCGGAAGACCTCTTCTTGGATCGTAATTCTACTTCAGGGGAAATGAACTTGGAAAGCCACCCACTGAGAGCTTCAATGTATGCCTTCTGAGCAGATAAATATGCAGCAAAGCAAGAACGCCAATTATGAACTTCTTCGACAAGCTGAAGAGTAGCAAGACGGTGAGAGTCGTTACAAAACTTTCCATAAGTAGGAGAGTTGAAAGAGGTAACTTCAAACATGATTCGGTTTTGGGTTTCATGCGATTCCATCATTATCTTCCAGTTCCTCATTAGGCTGCAGAAGGAGAAAGACATGAAGATCATCACAATGATAAATGTAACACATCTGAAGTATTATTTTTGTTATTTGCTTCTGTACCCGTGTAGCAGCTCAATAAGTTGCGGCTGCAACTCTTCATCCCTCAGTTTTCCAATCCTTTCAGAGATCGTCTCGGCACTTCGTATTGCAACCAAGATTCTGCTATGCAAGTCTTTCACTTCAGCTCTGGTTTTGTCACCTGAGTATAGGCCATCTCGTTTAGCATTGCGGTTTCTCATTTGAGAACATTTCTGGTCGTAAGTTTTTCTGGTCTGGTCTGCTGCCTGATTTTATGAGTTATATAATGTTAGGAAGCTAAGACAACCGCTTTAAAGAAACAAGAACTTTCAATGATCTCAAGCAGTCAAATAAAAGCAAGAGGATACAAGTAGAACAAGCAGTAATAGAAATGTATTTATAGTATTAGTACCTTCACTTCCTCATAGAGTTTCTTTTCCCAAGCATACAACCTTCCTAGGGTCAATGAGTGACTTCCAGATTCCATTCCTCCATAATCATCAAACATTTCAGTCTTCAATTCTGTCCATGTAGAAGAACTTCTAGAACTACATGAAACAAGGCTTTTGGAGGACGAAGATCGGGACAACGGAGACCGGCTCCAAGTAATTGACCGAATAAGTTTATTCGAGTTCTCTGCAGCCAATCAGCATGTTAAACAATCATACGAATCAACCTACGGCAAAAATTGACATTCAAAGACCGTGAAAAAGATATAGATTGGACATCCAATTAACCTCTACTATTATGTGACAAATACCAACCTAATTTGCAACAACAAGAATATGGAACCTTCAGTGCTCAATTTGCAAGAGGATGGCACAAGAGAAAATAGATTTTCTAAGAAAATCACGAGAATTAGAAGCATTTGGACAAACAGAAAATGATAAAAGAGAAAGAGAACATAACCCACCTTTAAGTTCCTCCAACCCAGATTGCACCTGAACTCTGTTGGCCTCTAACATTCTACTAACATCCAAACCAGATTCATAAGCTCTAAGAAAATGGTCCTCAACATCCTTTAAAGCTTCCAACAACTCCCTCTCATTTGTAGCTGTAGGTGTCTTAATCATTCTGAAACTATTCTTTTCACTTTGGCTCATATCTGCATCATGGTCATCCCCATTACTCAAATCTGTATTCTTGTTCTTATTCTTACTGTCCTCATTACCATCAGCAGCATTTGTTGCATTCTCAACCTTTTTCCCACTCATAACTCTCTCACCATCTTCTTCCAGGTCAGGGATTCCCTCTTTCTCTCTCAACGCTCTCAATTCCTCCAGAGAACTGTCACTGAAGCTGCTCACTGCCCTTGTCTTCATCTCATCAAAAGGGTTGAAGAAATCCCAGGCAAACTCCTTCTCTGGTGATGGCATTGCTGGTGGAGCCTCTTCACCATAAAAATGTTCACAAACGACCTCATCTTCTTCCTCTTCTTCTGAGGACTCAACACAACCATCTTTACCTTCTTCAGTTCTTGGATCTTCCTCTAGGCCTTGATTTTGACTCCCTCGCTTCAGAAACACTGTTGATACAGAGGATTGACAGGGAATGGTCTCATGGGTGGGCTCGGTTGGTTTTTGCTTAAAGAACACGGGGTTGGTGATAGGAGTTTCAGCAGCCTCATCGGTGGAAGTAGCTGGGAAAGTGATGAGGAAAGGAGAAGAAGGAGATGAATGCCTTGCTACAAACAACCTTATGGCAGCTGCAACCCCATAGAGAGACTGATTAAACTTGCATTGAGCATCAGCAAGAGCATATCTACGCTCCACAGCCAATTTCAGGAGGCGTTTTCTCTCTTTACACAGTGACACGACACCATCTTCCTCCTCTTTCTTTGAAGTAACACAGCCCATTTCTTTCTCCTTGTCACCCTGCTAAATCCAAAGGTGATTCCTTTTGTGAAATTTAAAGTTGGGTTCTTGATTAGACCATATAAATGCACTCTTTTTAACCAAAAAAAAAGTTTTTTTAGTTACCTCTTATGAAAAGACTAGGTCTTGGCTGTGTGGCAGAAAGGTGTCTCGGAAAAGTTGCAGAGAATCACATCAGATAATGAAAAACAAGAGCAAAACTAAACTGCAACTGGGCTTACCGCCCTGTGTTTCAACTAAAGGATTAACTAAAAATAAAGCTGATTAACCCTTAGGGAAAATGAAGATGAGTATGTCAAAGGATGAGACAAAGTAACATGCTTGTCTTTCTGCTACACTTTTAGAAAAAAGAGTTGAAATCTCAAACCATTGCCCTGCTTGTTTTGCAATAACAATCAATGAAGATTGCTTGCTTTAGTGAATGTTTCCTGCAAATAGCTAATCTAACAAAGCAGCTACTTCCCTTACTTTTTCTTTCATTGCTGCCACAGTAAAGAGATTTGTGGACATGGCAGATATCTTTGCTGGGTTTTACTGTCACAAGCCACGGTGAAAGAAAAGAAAAATCAAGCCCCACTTTCACTCAAAGGTCGTGACCACCACTGTCAAAATTTCATGATCTTGAACATGGAAGATAAATGACACTTACGGTATCCATGACTTATTGGCCTACCAAAGGGTAGCCGGTAGGGTACCCTTTTTACCCTTGCTGAATGACATGATAATATAATAATAGGGGAAATAACTGAACTGAAGAAATTTGTCCAGGGGCCATAATTGCTCTTCTTTTACAGCTTGTATAGTAACGTATAAACTTCACTATCTGGTTTTTGTAGCCGTCGGATTGGATTCTTGTATCAGATTACAGCCGTTGGTTTTACAGTCATTATCCCTAGCTAGAAATGCAGAAATGGAAGGAAATAAAATAGAAAAATCCAACTACAGACATGAGATCTCAATCTTCATGGTACTGAATTATGTATGAAAAAGCATTCCAAAGTATATTCTTTCACAAGCTTTTCATTGTTACAGAGACAGTGAGATATGGACAAGAACAATCTGAGGTATATAGATATGGAAAAGTTAATGCTTTTTAGTCTTTCAATAAATTACTATTAGGAGTCTCATTGTTATATTTCTTGAACCATACTCTGCATACTCTCTCTTCATGTTAATTTGATTTTAGATTGAAATAGTCAGTTAAATGATTGAATAATCACATGTAGGTTCACATGCTTGAACTTTTAAGCTTTACTGAGGAAGGAAATAATGTTCAAAATAATTCTTAAAATGTGTTGGCAAAGCACAAGTCTTTAAGCTAACTTTAGCTGTATAATTACTAATTAGGTCCTGGAAATGGTTTTTATCTTTTTCATTTATTTATTATTCTTTTCTTGGGTGGTTGGATGGGATGAGCATAAGTAGCAGGAGGAATTGACTAATATGATGTGAAAATAGTGAAAGTATCCGTCTTTTGGTGGAAACTGAGATAGACCTAAACAGTGAGGTTGGAGCTCTGTAAAGCATTGAGAATTGTGCCACTATAATGACATGAGAGAGGACAGTTTAGGGGAAGTAGTGGGGACTTTGCTTTGAAAAATGCAGTAGCAGGTGAGGACAAAAAGGCAGCTCTTTCTCAAGTGTGATGCTATTCTAATTGTATCATAAACAGATGGTCCACATAATTAACACAATTCTAAAACTACAGCTGAAATCCAAAATGTGCACATTTAATGATTCTGGTGCCTTTCTCAATCTTTCAGGGTACAGAGAATTTCAGGTTAAAAAAGTGAATTTACACACATAATTCTTTTCCCTGGATGTTCCTTATGTTCTGAACTTGTAATCAGCAAAAGCAGCAGTCTCTTCTTCAAGATGATCAACAATATCCTTGAATTTGGCTAAAGAATTTTAATGGACAACCATCAATTCTGTGGGGGGAAAAAAGCAAAAGAGAAAAGCTAGTTGAATGGACATCACATCACATGAAACAATCTTTTACTGCAGTTCTCTTTGTTCAATTCAATCATTCTATTATGTTTCCTTCCTCTTTCTTAAACTTTCTGTTTTAGTTCAAAGTAGAAGAATGCATGGATGGAGCTAACTAGGTCATGGAGTCATGGTTGACATTCTGGTAAATTTGTGTGTGTCAAGTGTCAAACATAATGCAATGCTGAAAGCCTGAAATTCTGCATAACTGTTTGCTGTCTTGCTTTTGCTAGTACACTTCCATCTTAGTAAGATGTGTGGAGTTGCAGAAAGACCATTTATGTGGATTAACAGACATTTGATTTTGTGAAAAAAAAAGCTTAAATCTTTAGAACTAAATTTGGGTTCTTGGGGAAGTCAAATTTCAGACTGTAAGGAGCAAACAGAGAGGGATATGCCCCTACAAGGCTACAACAGGCTAAATAAATAGATTGTAAAGTCTGATCTATTGGGTACAATGACCTTCATGTGTGTAGCCCCAAATGGATCCAACCTGAGAGACCCAGCAACTGGATCCATATTGTACAAGGCCATGGTTTTCATTTCTAAGCCTTTTTTGGCATGAATTTTCCAACTCCCTATGGTTTATTCGTGCTCGGCGTGGAGAAAATGGCAGTTCCTAGCACTTCATCACATGAAAGGCATACCAGCTGATTCATTCTCCATGTGTTTTGGACACGATGGAACTGGAACGATCAGTTTTGGAGACAAAGGTAGCCCTCACCAGGAAGAGACCCCATCTAATGTTAACCCATCACAGTAAGTGGTATTTTTCTCATTTTGCAGAGTAAATCTGTATAGTTCTTAGCTGTTGTCAAGAGTACACAACTGAATATTATTGGACATAAGTCTCGACTCACGTCTGAGAAGAAACGAGGTATACAATACATCCTATTAGACATGTCTTTTGAAAAGAGGATAATGGTACCGTGAACTCGCCTATTACATGCGATTAATTGATGCTTCCATCAGTGACGAGGGGTGGGGAGGGGCCCACCCCCGAAGAATTTTTTATTTTTGTCCTCGTATTTAAATTTTTTAAAGAACTGTTTTTTATGAATTTACCCCCTACTTCTAAATAGTTATGTTTTGCCCCCTCAACCACAAATCCTAGCTCCGTCCCTGGCTTTCACTATGTTATTTCCACAAATAAATATTATTGGACATAAGTCTTAAGTCACGTCTGAAAAGAGACAAAATACATTGTACATCTTATCATACATGTCTTTTAAAAAGAAGGTAACGGTATCATGACATTTGTCGTTAATCAATGCTTCCATTAGAGACGAGAAGATTTTTTTTCATTTTTGTCTTCTATTTAATTTTTTTAATTGTTTTTTATAAATTTGTCCCTACTTCAAAACATTTATGTTTTATCCGTCTCAACCCTAAAAACCTATCTCCGTCACTTGCTCACTACGTTATTTACCACAAATAAATCTGTTATCTGTTCAAATTCCAATATGTTTTAACTGTGTTTGAATTATCAACTACGCCATGGCATTGCAGCTTCCTCTTTAACTGTATAAACAAAGGGACGAGTGAAGGAATCAACCCATTTCCAGCTTTTCACCTGCCAAGCCCAAGACTTGATTTTAAAGCTACACCAACACGTTGTTTGCCTGCTTACATCTCGGTTTCTTTCGACGTAATGGCCATGTGTGTTTCGTGGATGTTGCAGGGGCGGCGTCTAACTTTGAGTTTCCTACTCCCATGTTCTCGACATTATTGAATGGAAGTTTGAAACGATGAAGCCTTGAAAAGTACGTTCATTAAAGGGATAATAAATCCTTATATTAAATAGATAATTAATCCATTTTAAAAAAAATATTGGTGTGAACTTTTTTTTAACCATACGATAATGGTTATTTATTATTCGATTAATAATTAATTTAGTTTATTATTGATATTAGGGAACACATTAGTTTTCAATTTTTCGGAAATATATTTGTTTTTATTCTTTCATTTTTCTTAGGTCATGAGTTTTAAACTCGTTAAAATTATCTTATTTTAAACACATTTTTTTCCGGGTGTAAATCGTATATCTCTTTATTGTGTTTTTACTGGTGTTTCATTTTAAAGTAGTGGATTTAGAGTTTAAAACTAAAAATTATAGTTAGGGTTTAAATAATTATGGGTATAGTATTTTTTAAGATTTAAGATATAAAAATTAGAAATACGGGAAAAAAATGATTAAAGGACATGAGATTTTTTTTTTTTCATTAGCAGTTTTTAATAAAAGGTAACGATCAAAACTAAAATGAAAACGAAATACATATTGAGTGATCTTAATGATTTTTTTAAATTTTAATGATTAAAATAAATACTTAAAAATTTAGTGATTTTTAGTATATTTTGCCCAAATATTTATTGAATGAATTTTTCAAATTTATTTTTACATAAAATATTTTCTATGTGTTGGCATCATGAATTTGACCAATAATTGAGGTTAAATGCCACGAGTTATGATGGGTCCGTACACTCCTAGCCCACGGTTGAGACCGCACCACGTTCAGACAGATTGAGAGTGAAAACTGAAAACGACGAAATTCAACTAATTTTAGTGGTTGTTCGTATAAATAATCACTTAAATCGGTGAGATTTATTTATTATATAATTTTTTAAAATAACGTAAAAATTTAATTTTATCTGATAATAACAAAAGAAATTAAACTTTCAATCTCTTTAGAAATCTTTTTAAGTCTAAGTGAAAAAAAAATAATAACATATATAAAATATATAAAATAACAGGTACAATCCGAACAGAACTGTCTGAAATCAAACTATAACGTAGCCTTCATTAACATAAATATGTAACAAGTCATCATCTATGATTAATCTGATCGTTCGATCAATTATCTTTAAGTCAAATATTAAATTAATTAGTTTTTATGTTTAGTAAATAGATAGTTGTAATAGTGGATTGATTTTTATATTTTATAAGTTTTTTAAGGATTTTTTCAAATGTTATATTTAAAAGATATAATTTTTAATATAATGCTTTTGAAAAATATTTTCTAGAACTTACAAAACCTCATTCCAATTAAAGTCAAAATCATCTAATTTTATTTTTTATAACGTTATGTCAGATGTTATCTTCGTAGATTATTTGATATTATTTAAAGATAAAATTAGATCGATACAACTTTAAATAATTATCGAGATCATTTTATATCTTTTAGGTGACTGATATTAAATATATTTTAAATTAAATTTAAAAAATATATATAATAAAAAATTAATATATATATCCCTTAAATATCCTTATTAATTTTATATTAAAAATATTTTTTATAATCTAATCAATTTTAATACCTGTAAAATTAATAAACTATTTAAATATATTCTACACGTGGCGTTTGGTACTGAGTTGTTACATTCTTCCGCCAATCATGCAGAATTCTTTTACTTTCACCAACTAAACCTCAACCTTTTTAAAATTTTCTTCGTTCATGCACCAGATTCGTCTATTTTTCTTTTATTTACAAAAAGGGGCTTATTCTATTATATATTTTCTTTTTAGTCCCTTTTAATTTCTGACTCTTCCCTTTCTGTCCCTCTTCGATTCAAATCTAATCGAGTAGTCAAATTAATGCTTATTATTTCATTAATCAAATTTGATACGAAATTATATAAATTCGGATAAAAATAAATTTTAATAAGTAAGAGTTAAATTAAAGAAAGATGAGTTGATGTCTTAAAATTTTTTTAGATTAATAATAATTTAAGTCTCTATAAATTTAAATATTACGCATATTAGATAGTTTCTTTAAATTTTGAGTTTAAATATTTAATAATCTTTTATATTTTTAAAATTTAATATTTTGAATTTACTACCATTCGATCTTAAATCTGTGCATATTTTTTATCGATAAAATTTATATCATTTTTAAGTTTTTAATTTAATAATTAAAATCAATTAAACAAATTAACTAATTAAATTTAATAATTTTAAATATTAATTGAAGAAATAGACTAAACACGTATTTAAGTCAAAAACTTCATTAAACAAAAAATAGTTACTGATAAAAAGTTATCATAAATCTTGTTTACTATGTCATTCATGATTTTAATTAATTAGATTTATTTATTTTATTTTTTAAGATAAATCATATTATTTTTTATATAATTAAAGAATAAATAACTATTTTAAAATAAATTAATCAAATAATTAAATTACAGTTGAATAAGATTAATCTAATATTAATTTCTCACTATTGACCGTTGTTAAAGCGAAGGAAGGTTACAAATTTGTATTTCACTAAACAATTGGTTTGCGCGGGACCCACCTACCCGACCACCGCCGGGGGGGGCAGCACCGCGTTTTCGTTTTTTAGTTTCACTTTCCAATTTGTTTTTCCTTCAACTCCAACCAAACCATTACATTTTCCCTCAAACCTTTTGGAAAATTTCTCTGACATGACTGAGTTTAGTCGTTTCAGACACGGCCGTGTCTTATTGTTAGTGGTGGTGTTGGGGTTGCGCGCCGGAATCTGTCACGGATTCGGTACTTTCGGGTTTGATATCCACCATAGATATTCGGATCCCGTTCAGGAATTCCTGGCCGTCGATGAACTGCCGGAACAGGGAAGTCCGGAGTATTACACCGCCATGGTCCACCGCGATACAATAATCAAGGGTCGTCATTTAGCGGCGGCGAATGATCAGACGCCTGTTACTTTCCTTGACGGAAACGAGACTTATCGATTGAACTCCTTGGGATTGTATGGTTTCGTCTTTACCTCTCTCTCTTTTTTAAATCTTTAAAGAAAATATTTTTACTGTATGAGTAGTTATTTTCTGATCTTGTAGTAGTTCAATGATTGTCCAAAGTGAATTCTTGAGAACCCAGAAGGCAGAAGCGAATTTCACGCTTCAGTTTTTCTCCTGTTTGGTTGGCGAGAAAAAGAGGATTCCTTTTCTCAGCTCAACCTTTTATCATGTTGGAGAATGCTACTTTTCTGTTTTCCATCTTTATCTAATCTCTAGAGTTTTCCATTTTATTTGGGTATTTCAGTTTGCATTACGCAAATGTATCGGTGGGGAGTCCAGCTTTGTGGTTTTTGGTGGCGCTCGATACCGGCAGCGATCTCTTCTGGTTGCCATGTGATTGTTCCAGTTGTGTCCAAGCCATAGGAACACCCGGTGCCCCGGTAATACTAGTAGTTCTGTAGTTGTGAATTCCCATGATGTTTTCCATGTATGAACAGCCTTTTTGATTGGTACTATGTTGTAATTTTTGTGTTTTAGGCAATAGAGTTTAACATCTACAGCCCTAATACATCATCCACAAGCTCAAAGGTTCCCTGTAACAGTGCTATGTGTGAACACCATAGAAGATGTTCTTCGCCTTCGAATAATTGTCCTTATCAAGTTGACTATCTCTCCAATGGTACTTCATCTATTGGGGTTTTGGTGGAGGATGTCTTGCACTTAACTACGGATGATGATGAATCCAAACCCGTCGAAGCCAAGATTACTTTCGGGTTTGTAACTTTTGGCTCCTTTGTTGTTATGAAACGCTTTTGTAAATGCGGGAAATTTCACTGTGTTGTCGAAAATAGCACCGGTTCATGATATATAACTGTGATCAATGTGATATTCACTGTTTGTTTTCGACTTGGACTTATGATTTGGATGTGCTACTGTATTGCAGTTGCGGGAAGGTTCAGACTGGATCGTTCTTGAACGGTGCCGCTCCTAATGGTCTTTTTGGGCTTGGTGTGGACAATATATCAGTTCCTAGCATATTAGCAAACGAAAAGCTTGCTTCGAATTCCTTTTCTTTGTGTTTCGGGTATGATGGGGTTGGAAGAATAACTTTTGGTGATACAGGCAGCTCGGGTCAAGGAGAAACACCATTTAATCTCAGGCAATCACAGTAAGTCATTACCTGTCTGCTCGTTGACAGTGATACTGAGCTTGCTTGGCTTGCAGCCATCCACGCAGTTTCTGATGCTGGTTTCATTGATGCTTCTCTTGATATTCATTTCCAGCCCTACTTACAATGTTAGCATCACTCAAATAAAAGTGGGCGGAAATGCAGGAGATCTCGAGTTCAATGCCATTTTTGACTCCGGCACCTCATTTACATATTTGAATGATCCAGCTTATACTCTTATTTCCGAGAGCGTAAGTAGTTTAAATCGTCATTCACTTCTTTTCATCCTGGTTTACATTCGCATACACTTATTTATAATGATTTTATTCTGTAGTTCAACAATTTGGCCCAAGAGAAGCGATATACCTCTAATAGTTCTGACGATCTTCCCTTTGAATATTGTTATGAGCTAAGGTAATCTATTTGTTTAGATTTATCGAAAAGCTGTTTATTTTGCTTGCCCGGAGGCCTCAGACACCGACTTCTTTACCTTGCAGTGCAAACCGAACGAGCTTTACGTACTCTGTAGTGAATTTGACAATGAAAGGCGGCGATCGGTTTTCTGTCCATGATCCAATAGTGGTGATTCGTGCACCGGTAAACGTTCATTTCAGTTCTATTAGATGCTTATTGTGCTTCTTGACTCGTGATGAAATCAATCCTTGTTTTTCAATCTACAGGGTGAAGGTCTCTATTGTTTGGGTGTAGTGAAAAGCGACAGCGTGAATATCATCGGACGTAAGTCTCCCCCGACACCGTTTACATTGCCTATTTGTGAAGCTTACTGTATAAGAATTATAATGAATCTCCTATATCTGATAAACACAGAACCGATAATAGGATCGATCCTCGTCTATAAAACGATGTAGCTATATTCAAACATCCCGTTAGAAGCTCCTAGGTGTATTGGATCAGTAAATGTTTGATTCCTTCTTACATCTTTAATGCAATCCAGAAAATTTCATGACCGGTTATCGTATAGTCTTCGATCGTGAGAAGATGGTACTCGGCTGGAAAGCATCAAACTGTAAGCAACTTCTGTTTCGGTTTCGTTTGCATATCTGGTTTTTCCCATATATCTTTTCAACAATGAGATCTGGTTTTCATAGGTTATGACATTGAGACCAACACATTACCGGTGACACCTCCAACGGCGGTCCCTCCAGCTATTTCCGTTAAACCGGAAGCCACATCGGGAAATAGCAATAACACCGGCGTTCCAGGGGCATCTCCATCCATGACAAATCGATCAACCCTGCTTAAAGTTTTGTCTCATGTACTCACAACTGCTCTGGTTCTATCTTCGTCCCTAATTTGATCATGGTAGCATACATGGTGGGGAAGCATTTTTAACTTGTTATAGTTTTTATTTTACTACATGATTACGAGGGCTTGTAAATATGTTTCGAGTTCGAGATATGATTCGATTATTTATATAGCAACACTTACATATATGCATATACCCAGTTTCCTCCCATCAATTCTTCTTCTTTTCTAAATGCCATGTCCAATTTGGAAAGACAACATTTTGTGTGCAAATTATTGTGTCTTGAATCGGAATTAGAATATTATTGAGCACCAAACACTCAATTATTCTTCTTTTCTAGTGAAAACAAAGCACCAATCAATATTAATTTTAGAAGGTTTAATTATATTTTTAGCCCTCAAACTTTTAAAAAAATCATTTTTGCCCTTGATTTTTCCCATTTTTTCTGCATTGTAACAGGTTCTTAATAATCTCTACACTATATTTTTAAAATAAAACTTATTATTATGCTTTTATAGTTTTTATAATATTTTTTTTAAAAAAAATCAATACTTTAATTTTTACATTTTTTTTTCGATTGTTCAATTTAGAAAAAAAGAAATATAAGTTCGAGACCCTAAAGAAATTAAAAAAAAATAAAATAATCTTAAATTGTGGGTTGTTGTTCTTAGAGGTCACGTGTTCGAGCACAAACAATATCAGTAGGGTGATTGAGTGATCAACGTTAAATGATGAAGATTATGTTTTAGAACAGATACTATTATAATCACTATTAGCTTGTTAAAAAAATAATTCCGATAAAAAAAACTATATCTTTTTAGTTAAGTGTTCAAATTTTTTTATTAAATAGGTGCTTAACCTTTTATTTTGTGATTCATTTAAGGTTATCCGTTAATTTTAATCGTTAAAAGACTTTTGTTATTTTCTAAAAATTCTTAAATTATATTACAAATAAATAAAATTAATAAAATAAAATTAATAAAATAACTCACTCGTTGTTCGTCGTGAATCGTTTAAAAATATTATTTATAATTTTGGCGTTTCACACGACGTCAGTCGATTTTCAACGATAAGATAATAAAAAAATAGTTGTGATGATCAAACAGACGACCTATGTGGTGGACAATGATGTGACAAATGACGGAGAATCTACTTAAATCGAGATTTAAATTTTTGGTGATAAAAATTTTAGAATTTGAAGTTACTTTGTAAAATCTGAAAAATTTAGAGATTTTTTTTAAATTCAAATAATTTTATTTATTTTTAATATAATTTAAAATTTTTCAAGTGATGATGTTTAATATTAAAATTAATATAAATAAATAATTAAATACCTGACTATAAAAATTTATAATTTGTACATATATTTAACATTTATGCCATTTTTTATTAACTTCGTCGGTGCCTTTTGTTTCCATCGTTTTCTATCATTCATCGCATTTGTAAGTCATTTACTACTAACCACCGCTCTTAAATATTGTTTAAAAACTAATTAATGTTGGAAAAATTATTATTAAGAAAATATTATTTTTATATTTTTAATTGAATTGATTACTAGGAGGTATCACGTTGTTTGTCTTTATAAAACATTTAATAAATAAAATAATAAATAATATCCATGAGATTTATCTAAATATTCGATTGAGTTAAATAAAAAAATTAAATAAATTGAGTTAAGAATCATATTTTAGAATTTAAACTTTGTTTATTTTTAATAGATTTAAGTTTACAAATATTTGAATCTAACCGTTCGAATTTTTATATAAATTTAATTATAATAAATATTATAACATAAATTAATTCTAATTTAAATAACTTTTCACAACCATTTACAATATTTATATATATATATATCATTTATTATATACATATATTAGGTAGAGTTAAAGAATTAAAATATTAATTATTAAAAATTTTAAGTTATTTAAACTTAATTTAAAATTTAATCAATTTCTAATTAATTTTATAAAAATAATAATTTAAATTAAATATTTTAAATCAATTTTTATTTATCTCTAATTTAAATAATTAGTTGTCAATCTATAACTGTCCTCCCATTATATTTATAAAAAAAATATAATTTCTCTCCTCTCCCCTTATCAAAACGATTTCCCCCCTTCCTTTGTCCAACTAGAGCTGGACTCTCTAAATATTTATTTTATTGAGATTTATTTTATCACTACGATTAATGATTTTAAATTTTAAAAAAATGAACTATAACTAACGGTCTCAAATAAGGATAAGTATTTTATTCGAATCTGATAAGTTTTAATTAAATTATTTTATAAAATAATTAGATTTATATCAGATTAAATTGAGTTTTTATTAAAGACGAAGTGAAATCAAATTTAGGGTAAAATATATATTTTTAAAATTAATAATGATTTTTAATATATTTAGTAATATTTATAATACTGTCTATCTTTATATTTTTATAATTATATTTTTTATAATTTATTCTTTGAAATTAAATTTTATATAATTAGATCGTTAAAATTATTTTTTATAATTATCTTTAATTTTTTAATTTTTTCGACTTGGATTTAATTTTAAAATAATTATTTTTTGAGTCGAATTTTAATTTTGCGTAACTATTTTTAGGTTGGACTCCAATCATAATAGATATATGTTGCTATAAAATATTTATTATTATTACTATTAATAATATTTTTAAAATAAATTATATTAGATATTATTAAATTTTAATTTAAATATCAATTATTTTATTACTTTAAAAATTAGTTTTATTTTAATATTAAATTTTAATTATACTATTAAATCATTAAAATTAATTATATGAATAAATCTTAATAATTTTCGTACGTATATTTTACTGCAGAATCTACGCAACTGAATTTTACTGTGAATAAATAGGAAAAGAACTATACCTAATTAGATTTTTACTGCAGTAAAAAAAATATTCATCTTCAACGGTAAAATGACTAAAATAACCCCAGAATTGAGGGTAATGAATAAATAAAATTGGAAATATATTGAAATAAAGAACCTCAAACAAAAATATATAAGGAAAGAGAAAGGAAAAAACAGAAAGAGGCAGAGGGTACAGCGCCTCCATCGCTGCTCTTCTTCTTCACCGATCGGATTTTCGAACCCTATTTTTTCTTTTTGGGAAAATCTTAAATTTTACGGTGTTTGGAGCCGCGAATATGTTTGCTATCACTCTCTCTCGTGACTGATTTTGTTTGATTTCTTAATCAGAATTTTGTTCCCTTTTTTCAGTGATTTTCTCCGTCGATCAACTCGTCGGTAGAGGGAAGCAATTAGGAAATCGTGATTTTCGGTTCAATCGGGTTTTCTCATGGCTGCAAATACTAATACTGTTAATTCCAATGCCTCTGCTGCAGTGGCAGTTGCTAATCACTCTTCCAGTAGCCCTAACCAATCGCATCGTGCCATAAAGGCGACTTCTTCGCCCTGGACTGAAATGTTCCGTGGAGAAAATGAAGCGATCGCGGGTATTTCGTTAACGCCTTCTTCGTCTTCGTTAGCGCTGCCATCAACGGCTCTGACCCAGCCACCTGTTGCGATTGTGGACGAAGGTGAAGGCGTTGATAGTCAGAATGCCGGGACTAATGGCAATGCCGGTAAAAAGCCTGCTTGGAAAAAAACTTCTAAGGACGATGCCAAGGTTGGGGCCGTTATGGGGACCAACAAGTGGCCTGCTTTGTCCGAGTCCGCTAAGGTTCCTTCCAAGTCCTCTTCAGATTCACCCCGAGCTTCTTCGGATATATCATCGCCTTCTCTTTCCGTTTTTTCGGTTTCTCAGGTTTGTTTTCCTAAAATTTAATCCCCTCTTTATTAGTTTCAGATTAATATTCACCATTTCAAGTATTTTTATTGTTTGCTGTTAAAATACACGAACTTAGCTGTTTTAACTGGAGATAATTTATTGTCTGTTCGGTAAAGAAGCTATTAAATGCTAAAATCTGAATTGGCAAAAATGCAAGGAATCTTGAATTCTTAATCCATCTGTAGGGTTTACTTCAATTATATTCCATTTGATGGAATCTGTTTAATGGGCATTGTATGAATATAGGAAGTATTTAGTGATTCACTCCCTCGAAGTCTTATATGATGTAATTTTGGGGTTTGGAGGCTTCTTATCTCTATGATTTTGCTTTGTTTACTAAATTGTAGGGGAATGGAAGTGCAATGTCGTCGACCTCACAGACACCACCAGTCAGCAACAACACCAATTTGAATACTACAAACCATATCACTCCTACACGCCAGAAGTCAATGAAACGTAATAGTAACAACTCAGCATCTAATGGTGGTCTCTCTCAACATCCAACTCAAGATCCTGTGGTTGAATCACCTGTTAATAGCCCCTCTTCTAGGAACCAAGTACAGAGAAGTGGATTTGTATCACAGTCTCATACTGGTGGTAATAATCAACCACACTCTCGAAATTCATATAGGCATCGTAATGGTGGTGGTCTGCATCCCCGAGGAGATGGTTCTCACCATCAGAATTTTGGAGGCAGACGCAATCAAGATCATGGTAGTCATGAGTGGAATGGTCGGAACTTTAATAGCAGAGATGGTCAAGGGCAACCAAGGGTTGCTCATAGGGTAATGAGGCATCCACCACCTCCACCTCCACCTCCGGTGCCTAATAGTATACCTTTTATCGGTCATACTCCTATGAGGCCCTTTGGCATCCCAATGGCTTATCCTGGTAAGCTGTACTTTGGCTAATGTTGTTGCTTTTTTGGTAAGGATGAGTGACATTCTAAGTTTGCCTGTAATCTTTCTACTTTCTTTTAGATATGGCACCTCTTTATATGATTCCGGCTCCTCCTCCAGATTCACTTAGAGGTTTGTCATTTGTTGCACCAATGCCCCAAGTGTTTTTCCCAGCACCAGAGCTTCATGATAATCAGTTGCATGCTAGTATAGTGAATCAGATAGATTATTATTTCAGGTAATGCTTTGCTAGCATGATGGTTTAGGTCAACTTAGTTAATCCTGCAGCCAAATGTATTTGAGGTCATCCACAAAGCTCTCTGCTTGTTTCTTTGTTGCAGTGTTGAAAATCTAATTAAAGACACCTACTTGAGGCAGAACATGGATGAGCAGGGCTGGGTTCCTATTAAGTTAATAGCCGGCTTCAAAAAGGTGCGTGCTTGGGTGTGTTTTGAGAATTTGGATCTAGTTTCGTATGTTTGATTGTGAAGTTTCTGTGCTTTGAGATTTTTCATATGAAGTTCCCATGTTAGTTTCTTTTGCTAACCTTATGTAAGTAACAAGTTCAAATTTTCATAACATATATGCCTACTGGACTGACCTGTTATTATTTTGTGTCTAGTTTATTTTTGGTTATCATTAAAAGTAAAATTGAAGATTCTGAAGAAAGACAGATATGTACCTTAATAAATTAATTTAGTAATAGTATAAAAATATATGTTGGTTACTATTAATAATTTGTTACTTAAAATTGTAAGAGAGGAGCTTTTCCTGAAACATAAATCAATGAGGGGTCAAGAGAGATGTCAGAATGGTAAAACCAGCCCTCATTCAATATGGAGCAGATGTGAGAGATTTCCCTTTGGGTTTAAGTCCTTGAAATAGTCACACGTCAGCTGTGTGCATTTTAAGAAAAATGCTAAACTGTGGAAGGAAACGTCTGGGTGTTGCATTGTTCCGTGTTTTGCTGATATTTTTTCTCTATAGAAAGTTTGAGATACGGTCAACTAGATTTTCAAGCTATTTTTCTTTTTCCAAGAAAATAAATTGAAATGCCAATAATTAAGAACCCCAGTGTTCACTTTCATGCTTGCTGCTAGTTGAGCTATTTTATGAATGTTTCTTGATGCTTTTAGAATAAGCATTCCTATTTATTAATTATAACTGTTTGAAACTTTAGGATACATTTTGTTTTCTTTTACCATAAACACGTACACCCTTGCCCATTAGATTCTGTTTGAACTTGTTTAAACTTTTTATAGATATTTAACCTTTATGCATCTGCCTTTATTACTTATGATGAGGTACGTTGTCCATTTGCCTTTTCTCCAACTTATGCATATGGTATGTTATAAATTCTTTTTTTATTTATTATTGTTTAAATGAGCTGGCTCAAACTCAAATTGCAATGAATTTTTCTTTTAGTTTTTGTTTAATAATTTGGACATATGAATAAATGACAAATACTTAACTTGGTTATTTGCTTAGCATTTCTAATTGACCCGAATGTGACTGCATGAGATGTTTGGTGTTCTGGTTTTACTAGATAACCGTTTGCCTCTTTTTGGAAACTTACCCCTCTTCATCATTCCGTGAAGATTATCTTAAATTTAATGCTATTGGATGATTGCATCACCAAACCACTATTAATGGTTCCACCCTCTCCTGTATAGGAGCTATCCCAACTTCGAGGCGAATATTCTCATTTCTAACTCTCCACCCTGACCTTAATACATGTCCTTAACATTCACTTGTACCCTACACGTCTCTTTTGCTTGCATATTGCTTCTTTTTAGTCAACTTTTCCTATAATATGGAAAAGGTGTGGTAGCCACCTATTGCAGTTTTCACTTTAAGTAACCCAACCTTGGTCCTCTTTTTGTTCAAAGATAATAACCCAACCTTGATCCTATGAGTAACATTTCCACTAGTCTCTATGCTTTCTAAAATATCACCCACGGTTATTTAAAGCACTGTGCTACTACTATTACTTAACAATTTAGTGCGGTTATGTCTTGAATACTATTATATTACAAAATGTACACACCGTTTATTTAGTTTTGTTTTGCACAGTCTACTCTCTGAGCTTTAGTTTTTGTTTCAACAAATCTGAATTTCTTTCATTATCTCTCATCCTTTACACGGGCAAAAAGAAAAGGAATCATCGCTGATCTTTGATGTACTTGTATTTTTATTGGTAATTCATCTTTAAATCAACTACAAGTTCTCATCTTTGTAATCACTCCATGCATACTTTGGCATATTACTAACATATTTAACTATGTTATTTTTCAAAACAATCCAAAGGATGTCTCTAAGTCCTCTCTGAAATATCCTCTAAATATCAGTTCTTATGTTTGTAACCTTGCATGTCCCGTTATACAAGCGTCTTTGATATGGATTTGTTCTTGTCCGATGTCCATGCTCATGCCCCTAAAAAATGTTGTTACTTTTATCATAAGTTTTCTCCGAGTAGATAAAAATCACATATAAATTGTCCCAACTCTTTAAACTTCTCTTTAAGTTGTTGGAAATGATGAATCCTTTTAATAGTTTATCACCTTGACTTGCATGAAATCTAACTAATTTTGCACAATCTTAGCTTGTTATCATAAAAGTTATTCAATAATTCTTTCCAATGTTTCATATTATGATTTGTCAAGCTTTCTTGGAATGCTTATATAACATTTTAGCCTTTTGCCTAAAGATTGTGGTGTTCTGGTAACAAGGCAACTGTACTTTACGCGGTACACCAACAGGTTTTCTTGGTTTCTTTCCTGCTTAAATAGTGAGCATTCACTTTGTAGAGACTCTAGTGACTAGTCCTATATATAATAGTGATCTACTGTCATCCAAAAAATTTTAGATGGTCCCAGCTCACCAGTCATTTATGGTCTTAGCCAATAATATCCACCCGTCTCATTTTTTCCAAGGTTAATCTTCACCTCTTACCTGTAAATAAGGAGTGAGTGGGCATCACTTCTAGGCGTGCTTTTTTGTCGAATAACAAAAGCACCTTAGGCAAGACATTTGATTAGGTGCAAACTTGGTTCACCTCTGTATGCTTTTCTGTAAGCCAATAACCATAAAAATGTCTGCATGATTGAAGTTCTCCTTGCTAGTACGAAAGGGTTTAATGCCAAACTTATCAACATTTATGAACCAACCGTGCACAGATTATCCTTTTGAGTATACTACAACAGACATTGGGAAAGGAGAAAATCATGCTTATTCACCAACATGGTTAAAAGATAATTTTGCATGTTTTGTTGATATAGTAGATCAATCTTTAGAGTTCATTATTGTAATTATAAATCTTATGCTTATTTTATACGCATGCAAAATAGCACACACTTCACTAAGAAGAGAGCTTTCTTTGGCAGTTTTTGCCTCAGGCAATATTAGGGTTCAAGTTTCTAGACTGTGTCATGCTGTTGACAACAACGGTTCGAAAGCTTAGCTGTTGGATAAGCTTGTTTTATGATTTTGCTTCCTTGAAAGCATATATTTTAAAGCTTGCTTTGCGAAGGCAACATTTTTTATGCTTCCTCTTTTCAGGTTTCACTATTGACAGATAATATTCAGCTTATAACGGATGCTCTGCAAAGTTCAACGGTTGTGGAAGTACAGGTACATACTATGTTGATAATCCTGGGATATATATTTTTGATCAATAATGAAATGCCGGTCGTGTTGATCAACTTGACCATCAAGATATGCATGCCGCTTATGCCAATGCTTAATTGATGGTTTTGTTGGAACATGTATCTATACTGGTATCTTGATCACCTTCACTTTCATATTTTAGGGTGATAAAGTAAGGAAGCAGAATGATTGGATGCAATGGATAATGCCACCTTCTGTTCAATTCCCCACCATATCTGGTCCGGATACACTTGTGTCTCGTGTTCAAAATATTTCACTGGAACAGAGAAATACAAACCAGAGTGGTGCAAGGGGGCAAGGAGATTCTAATGCTGGTGAGCTGTCATGTAGACCGTCTTTTGGGAACAATAATCTGCCACCGCTATTCAACAGCGAGGGAACAACTGTCAGTGCTCAAGGTGGTCCGGCGAATCATTCAAATTAAGCAAAAATTTGCCGATGTATGTTTTCCTTTCTGGAGTTCCTGGAAGAATAACTTAGAGAATGATTTTGACACCATGGGGTCATCGTTTTGCCTTTCTCGCAGATATTGGTTTTGCCTTGTTGCGATGAAATACAACTTTTCATACAGCAAATTAGATAAAAACTTTACAAGAAGAACAGGAAAACACCTTTTGGAAAATGAAAGAAAAAAAAATGAACCTACAGACTTGAGCTAGTAGCACGAAGCTATCGTGACTTATCGAATTGTTCTCTTTTGGTGTTTATGAGGATGTTGGAATTTTCTATTACTATTTCCTATTGGTGTTTAAATCTTTGGGGTCATGGTTTTGAATGGCTGAATAATTGTGGCGCGCGAGGGGCTGTAAGTTGAATGGCCTCTGGCTCTGCTGCTGGGCAGCTACGAGTACTACTGCTATTAATACCTACAAATGCTTTCTCTTTTTCTGTCATTTTTACCAAGAATTGCACTTTAAATTATATATGTACTTATTTAAACTATTATTATATTTACTACTTGCTTCTGCTTGTCCTCTGTTTGTGGGACAAACCTTGGAAAACAACCATCCCACAACTGGATCCCGTTGCTTCTATGGTTCTAATTTTTGGAGCTTGTGGGTACTTTGGCCACCTAACAATCTTTTTTGTTATTTGATTTTTTTGGTCTTGGACATTGTGGGACTTGAGTTTAAGTCCTTTTTGTTGATATTATCAACAATGTGTAGTGAATAATATGATATTTTAAGCAGAGGGTTATATATTACCAGAGTTATCAAACAGACAAATTGATTGTGTTGAAAAAGTTTTGGGGGGTAACATCATATTTATTTGGAAAATAAGACATGAAGTTATTGAGGCAAGGTTTACCCGATTTGTGTGTGGGGTTGCAGATATGGCAAAAACACAAGAAGAGATGTAGAAACAGTTAGGGTATGCATCTAGTTTGTTAGAACTGGTAAGTGGCTGAAGGCACATGAAACAACACCCCTAAACTTTTAAACGTTTAGTACTTAGTTCCCATTCAACGGTCCTCCCCTTCCTTTTCCTTTCCTTTCCTTTCGGGTTCTTTGCCTCTACTACTGTTTCAGGGGGACCCATTATCCCATACATGAGTGTCTCGTTGTATGAGCCTTCTGTGGTTGAATGGGAACACCCAACGGTTAATCATTCATTCCACCTGGGACAATCACCTTCACCAGAATAAGAATCAGAATATGATTGATAACATTTCTCTGTTGCTCTTTGGGAACTCAAATTTAGAAAGCAGTAGACCCGTCTCCATCATCATCAGACTCGGACTCCCCCCCCATACCGTGAAATCTTAACATTTAGGTAGTTGAGTCATGGTTTGGTGGTGGATTCAATATCTGCCTACTAGTTTAACATTGTTGTTGTACTTGTTGCGGTCGATATTCAACCAAGTCTTTGAAGTGACACCCTGGTTTCAACTCATTTATGCTCACATTGGGTTGGAGTTGGAATGCAGGCTTGTTGGTGAGGGTAGTGCCACTGCTGCTGCTGCAGTTGGGTATGGTGTTGGGACTTGGGAGTGATAAGTTTCTTTGTCTTGGTTGTTGCAGCCCAGCAGCAGGGCAGTAGAAGTTCTAAATGATGGTGAAAAGTGATTGCAACAGTTGACAGCTGATCACTTAATGCTCCATACTCACATTGTCTAATCTTTTTCCTCTGGTCCTCACCAGGCACCAGCTATGTTGATGAACATGCAATGTTTTTCAGACCATCTAATTTCATACACAGATGGGTTGTTTTTCAGTCAAATTTCACTCCTAGTGTAAGGAAGTTTCATCAGAGATGAGAAATGTGGGTAAATGGACATTAAAAACTCTGGTTTAAAAGGCTTTCAAGTCTAAGGTAGACTGAGAGATGAGTCATTACATTTTCTCTCCTTGAAGCTCTGAGTTTCTGCAGATAATGATGAGATGTGACTATTTCTTTTCTTTTTTCTTCCAATGGAGTTTGATGATTATGTGTTTAAATATATTCCATATATAAATAGTCATGACAAGGCTGAAGAGTGTGATGATTTGAGAAGGACTTAAACCCCCCAAGAGAAGGGAGTGGAAGCTTTTTATCCTTTGAATAAAACAGGTCATCCATCCATAGCTCAGAGAGGTAGAGAATCTCTTCAGGAACTGATGATGATGAATCATCAAATCTTAACATTTTCTTTAATGGCGGCAAGTATATATGGACTACAGCACTAGTACTACAGGTCTACAACCTTAAATTTTTAACCCCATAACTTAAACTTTAAATTCTAATTATAACAGTAATCATCTAGCCTCAATAGTTAAATGAAATAATTATTATTTTTAAAAGTCATGAGTTTGAGCATCAGTAGTGTCAACATAGTGATTGAACGATCAATGTCTAATGGTTGAGAAATTTCACTAAAACAGATATTATTGTAATCAATATAGTTAATTCCAAAAAATTTATAATCCTAAAATATAAATTTTAAATTTTATAGTCTAAACTTTTAATCTTTAAACTCTAAACAGAAATTATAAATCTTTAAACAATTTCCCACATAAAAATTTTATTTATCATTATTAGTGTATAAGATATAAGATAATAATCTTTTAACTTAAATGGTTGACATACATTTTTAGTATTTAGATTTTATTTTCAGATTCAATTAAAAAATTATTTTTTAATTAGGTATCTAAATTTAATTTGATACTTGAATTTATTTTTATTAATTACTTTATACATGAATCATAAATTCATTTCAACTTAAAAGTGTATTTAACTCATTGTTATAACATTATTCCATTTTCATTTAAATTATCCATTTTCCTGTACAAGCAGTAATATTAAGGAGTTACACGAGCCATTTAGCCTTAGTGGTTAAGGAAATTGTTATTGTTTTTAAGGGTCACAAGTTCAAACACCAATAACGTCAATACAATGATTGAGCGACCAATGTTTAATGATTCAGAGTTTAGAGTTATAATATCATAGAGTTTAGAGTTATAACCATATTCAAGTTCAACACTCTGTAGAGGTTGAGTGTTGGGTCGGACCAAATTTGATTTATGTGTCTCTTGAATTCATACGTAACAACTTTTAGATATGTTGAGTTGATCGATCTTGAAGTATGGCCAAGAGGGGGGTGAATTGGCAATTGAAAATTTGAGTTAAAGAATTTTCGGTAAAAAGCTAGAATTTGAAGGACACGCGATTTATAGTGGTTCAAGCTTCGAACAAGCTCTACATCCACTACCTTAGTTCTCACTAAGGATTTTGAAACCAATTCACTAATGAATTCAACCTTTTTCTCGGTTCAAGTATAACCGTTACAATTCGAATCAATTCTTCTACCTAAGAATTGATTCAATCCTCACAAGAGAATACAAGAGATAAGTAGGGAAATGAAAGTTCTCTCACAAGAAATATTTTGCCCCAATTACAAACAAACTCTCCCCAAACTCAAATTACAATAGATCAAAGTGAAAATACAAGAGTTGAGAGCAAGGATATGCAATAAAATGCTTTGAGTTGGAATTTTGGTGCTTGGATGTTGCTTGAAGATCAATAATGATACAATGCTTTTGAAAAAGCTTCTTTTTATACCTTCTCATTGATTTCTAACCGTTAAAATTGTTGGGAAAGTAAATATGGACGTTGAAGCTTTATCTTTCCATCATAAATGCACTATGCAGCAGGTGGTATCGAAACACGGGGTACCTGTTTCGAAACATACTAAGAAAAGAAAGAGCCGTTGTGCATTTATTAAGGGGTGTATCGATACTTGTTCCGATACAAAAAGTTTCTGTGATGCTTGGTATCGAACCCTATTTCGATACAGGCTAACCATCATTCAAAATTTAACTAACACCAACGGTCGACTCATTAAATGTTTGAAAATAGCCGTTGGGGATTAAGGGTGTATCGATACTAGTATCGATACCAGGAGTCGTATTTTTCAAATTAAAAATAATTTGAAAATTTTCCCAGGCTGTTTCGATACTAATATCGAAACATGGGTTGACAGAAAGTTTTGGTATCGAACCTTGTTTCGATACCTGTTCTTGATATCAAGAACAAGCCTTGAAAAATCCCAGGTGTATCGATACCTATCCTCATGGTATCGATACCCTCATGTAAGAATGGCTTGTAAGAGTATTTCAAAGTTCTTGGTTTTGACTTAGAAATCAAGTTTGACTTAAGGACCAAAAATTTATTACAAAAATAGTCCTTACACTTATTTGTTATATCAAAATCAATTTTAATTTTACAAGATACAATATAAAATTTAATTTAATTTTTTATATAGATTCTATAATAATATTTATTTAAATTTTTAAATTTTTTGATAATATATATTTTACATGCATATTAATATCTAAATGTAAATCTTTAAAATAAAAATTATCTTTTTTTTCACCGAAACTACTTTTATCATAAAATTTAGGTATAAAGATAATTTTAATCCTTAACGTTTATAGTTTTTATCGTTTTGGCCCTTATTCTTTTTTTGGGATAAATTTAGCCCTTAACCTATATCTTTTTGACAAATAGCTCTTATTTGAATTGTATTTATATTTTTATTTTAGAATAAGATTTTGATTTTATCGTAGTTAGGGTTAAGAATGTTTAATAATCTTTTATTTTAGAATTAATTAATTTTTAATATTTTTTTGAATTTTAATTGTTTTATATTTTATATTAGAATAAAATTATATTCTATATATATATTTTTTGAAAGATATATTCTCTCTCTCTATATATATATATGTATGTATTTGATAGGTTACATTTCATGTCATTTAAAATTATATTCCATATATATATCATCGTTAAATTTTTAACGGTCCAGTCATCAAGCTAGTTAAAAAATAAGCTATTTGTCAAAAAGATATAGGTCAAGAGCTAAATTTATCCCAAAAACAGAATAAGGGCCAAACCGACAAAAACTATAAACGTTAGGGGTTAAAATTATCTTTATGCCTAAAATTTAATTTAAGTAACTATTTAAGTTTTTAAGTTGCAATACGTTATCTTTGAGAAACGGTCTCTCTTGTATTCATACGTAACAACTTTCAGATACAATATAAAATCAAATTTAATTTTTCATATAGGTTATATAATAATATTTATTTAGATTTTTAAATTTTTTGATAATATATATTTTACATGCACATAAATATTTAAATGCAAATCTTTAAAATAAAAATTATCTTTTTTTCACCGAAACTACTTTATCATAAAATTTAATTTAAGTAACTATTTAAGTTTTTAAGTTACAATACGTTATCTTTGAGAAACGGTGTCTCTAGATTTTGGGTATAAATCTTAGATAGCGTTAAAAGATTATTTTTTATTCTTAAAAGAAAGATTAGTCGGTGAATTTGTGAAGTTCACTGAGAGTTAAAGTAGTGAATGTAAAATTTGTATAAGAAGGTTGAGTCATTTTAAATTTCTTTTACAACTTTTTGCACTTTCGTTTTAATTATTTTTAATATTTTAATCCACCCTCTCTTAATCGTTTTCGATTATTTGATCAATTCAACATAATTTAAAAAATTATATATAATATTAAAATATTTTTGGGCATAATTTTTATCCGTCTCATAACGATTCTTTATACTTTTGTGATAGTTTAGTATTTGTGTAGCGATCAACTCAACATATTAATATTTACGTTACATTTAACATTTTTTATAAGTGTTTTAATAACATAAATATAATTTTTTTTATTACCGATAATTTAGAGATAAAATTAAAATATTCAAAAATTTATCGGTTAATTTAATATGAGAGTCAAAATTTTAAAAAAATATTTAAAAATTTAAAGTTTGATTTTGAACAAATATTATAATTTAGGAGGTGTGATGTAATTAACTCAGAAACCCAAATGCAAAATCCAAATAACTTGTACAGTATTTGTACCCTCTTCCACGAGTATGTTATTATATCCGTTCATATGAGTCCTTGAACAGCAGAACCCTCCAATGGCCAAAGCTGATACAGAACAGTTCTGCCAAAGTGGCGCGTGGCTCAAATGTACTCACCTTTCCCCTTGAATACTGACCACAAATCACAGCAAAAAAGCATCGCCATTGCCATAGGAGCAGACAATATTCCTTTCATTTCGACAACACTACCAAACAGGAGAAAACCCTTTCCTCTTCTCTCCTCCTTCTGTCTTTTAATAGTCGTAGCAGATTCACAGGCCAATGCTGAAAGAAACAAACTACAACAAAGCAAATACGAGAAGCTTAAACGAGGTCTCTGCTGCTGCTGTTGCTGCTGCTTCCAGTGTTTGCAACCAAACGCACAGACCCAGAACCATGGAGGAAGTGTGGAACGATATTAACCTTGCTTCTTTGCATGATCAATCTTCTAGGGAAGGGTATTCGGTTAACTCCGACCCTCACATTATTCTCCAGGATTTTCTCGCTAGGCCTCTCGGTAATGACCTTTCGGCCAATCGGGACAACAACAGCAACAATCGTATGCTGTATGGTTCTCCGCTGCCACCTCCCGCTACTGTTTTGAGCTTGAATTCGGGTCCTGGCTTTGATTTCCTCGACAACATGGACCCTCTCAGGTCCAGTTCTCGTTTGCAAAGCAACCCCATTACGACGTTGCATACTTTCAACTGCCCGTTCGAGGCTTTGGCTTCGTCTTCTAGTTTGGCCTCTTTTGGTAAGAAAAGGATCCAGGAATCTGCAGATAACAGTAACGGCGATCGACGGCATAAGAGGATGATCAAGAACCGAGAGTCTGCTGCTCGATCAAGAGCTAGGAAACAGATTTTCATTAGCTGAACCACTTAATTATTTATTTCCCACTCAATATGTTTATATATTCAGTGGCCTTTGACTCTTTAAATTCCATTTTTTTTGCAGGCTTACACAACTGAGTTAGAGCTTGAAGTTGCCCATCTCATGGAAGAGAATGCTAAGCTCAGGAAGCAACAAGATCAGGTAAACAACTGAGTTACAGACAACCCAACGACAGAACCCATTTATTCCATGTTTGTGTTTGTAACATTTTGGTGTGTTGGACATGCAGTTACGCGCAGCAGCAGCTGTTCAAATTTCCAGAAAGCGCACGCTTCAGCGAACGTCAACAGCTCCATTTTGAGCTAAATATCAATCTCAGCCTTCTATTTTAACCAATCCCCTCTTTTTCAGTAGCCAGGGGGTTTCCTTTAAGCTAGAAAAGGAAATGAATTTGTATAGGGTTTTTTTGGGGGAAGGAAGGGTTGGTTTGAAGGGATATTTCAAGCGTTATGCGTGGGGTGAAGAGGTGATTGTTACTGCTAACAAATGCTAAGACAAGAGTGTATTTTAGGTAAGAAATATGTGTTGTTGGGGGAGGAAAGTTGGGGACATGTTCTTTGTTTGTTTTTGCATTTTCCTATTATGTATGAACTTTGATGTGGTGGGTCTTCCCTAGTTTCCACACTTGGCTTGTATTTGTCTCTTAAAAGACTAATCAACTTTGGTTCATCAAGTCATCTTCTCATGCAAATCATCTCGTTTAAAGTTATTTTTTTTATCGCTCTTCCGGTTTTCAAGGCCTTAGTTTGATTAATCCAGACCGATCCAGATCGCACACCTAGCTTTGATAGATGAGTCTCTTAGTAGGGATTCTCTGCGTAAACGTTTCAAACCTAAGACTTATTTAAACATAACCAAGTTGCTTACCACTTGTACCAATCCCTATTGGTATCTTGTTTAAAGTTATTGACGTAACCACAACATGTTTAGCTAAAAACTCGAGTTCGAATCATAAATTTGTTTTTTAAACTGAAATCCGATCTAATTTGACTTCAAATTTACTTAATGGTCAAGTAGCAAACAAAGAAAACAAGAGAAATAACCCAAGGTTAATAGTACTAGTAATGTCAACCCAATGGGTTTGTTACCACTCATCTAGGTCCTATTCCTTGTCCTCTCTTTACTACTTTCTATCCTCTCAGCTTTCCCAAAATAAAGAACCAATGCCCCCCTTTTAATCATTCATGAGGTAAATGGATGAGGATTGTTATTCCTTTTGTGAATCATTTATCACACCCATTTATGCATTGTACACAACCTATGGATGACAAAATCTTGGGGGTATCAAATGACAAGATATGGTACTAATTGAGTAGAATATATTGTACCAATTTCTATTAGATATTTTAGTTGGTACATTCTTGGGTTATATTTTTTCGAATCTATTTTTTTAAATACACGTGTGATTCTTAGTATTTTTTTGAATCAACTACAGTGTTACAGTAGTATCTGTTTTAGAGTATACTTTCAATCATTGGACATTGATCACTCAATCATTGTATTAACATTACTGATGCTCGAACTTGTAATTTCTAGGAACAACAATCGTTCCCTTAACTACTGAGACTAAACGATTAAAATTAATTACTTATTTATGAGTTTAGATATATGTCATTTTTTAATAAAAGTAATAATTTAATTACTTAATTAAAATTTTTTAGATATATGGTGTTAAAATTAAAACATGCTAAAAAATAATCTAATAAAATTAACTATATGTATTTAAAATTTTCAACATTGTTTTCGCCTTTAACACCATTCAACTGTTTATTCTATACCGTGACATTATCCCTCAACTCGATAATTAATATATGTGATAGTTCGATTAACACAATCACTTTATTATTAGACAATCAACGTATTAATGAAATAAAAGCATTACGAGTTTAACACCTACTGGTACCATACACACTTCACTAATAAAATTTTAATATGAACAGTTAAATATATTAAATTATTTTAAATTATGATCAAATTGATAAAATAAGTAAATTTCAAAGATAATATTATATTATATTAAATCATTGTTTTAATTATAATTATAATTTTAATATTAATAGTGATGTAATATGTTTATCACAAAATTGTAATTGAGTAGCTAAATTATTAACTTTAGAAGAATATATGTTTATTAGTGTCGCGACCTCTTTTTAAAAACATAATATTTTTGGGTGAAAAAGTGTTCGACGATAAGTTTTTTTAAAAAAAATGAATTATCAAATTTAATCTTAAAAATCCCAAATTTTAGAAAAATCTTAATTAAATTTGAAAAATTTTGACTTGGAGTCGCCACCGGCCACTTAGGTAGGCCAGACACCATAAAAATAAACCAGAGATTCGTTTTAAAAACATTAGGTTCGGGAGTCGGTTACGTGTAAGGACAACCCTTACAAACACCCAAAAATTGGTACCTTGAAAAACATTACGTGACATTGACATTCTGAAGAAAGATATTAATTTAATTTTCCATTGTTAAACGAACATTATTTAAATTTTGGATATCCTTTTGATTTAGAAGTTAATCACTTTTAAACTTGAGTTGATTGAGACGTCCTCTAGATAGGAAACCTCACCCAAATTTAAAAGAATATAACTTCCGCCTCAAAAGGCTAAAGTAAAATGCATGATTGTTTTTTATCTTGTTCATTTTAAGTTCTGATCCAAGAAAAGGCTCCATTACTTAAGTTTTTAAAACCTAAGTTACTAGCGTTTACTAGTTATTTACCTATCCATTTTTAATTCTAATCCTAAGTTTTTATCAAAATTCTAGGTTTTTAATAACACATGAATTCGATGCCAAGGAACACTCTCCAGGTCAACATCTTAGTGCGTCAAAACACCAACCTCTTTAGTGTATCCGAGACATAAGATTCACATGTTATGGTACTAGATTTTCTCCCTAATTAAATTAATTAATTTAAGTGACTAGACCTAGAAAAGACACTAAATTAATTAACCTAAGTTTATTAGGTGACCTTCCTAAAATATGCCATGCAGAACATAAAATAAAGTGTACACAAGATAAAGGAACTTCATCACTTTTATCATAATCATGGGTACATCATATTACATCAAAAATTTCTCTTTCACATGAGTACAAAGGGACTTGAATGAAAAAGATTACAAAGGATTCGAGAACAAACCTTGAACAAAGGATAAGACTTGAATTAAGTGTAAAATAAAATTTTAAAGCTTTAGAAAATTTAATTAAATTAATTAATTAAATTTTCCTTAACTTCAAATTTTAATTAAAACCTAATTTAAATCTAACTTGGTGAATTTTAAGTTCAAAGTTTTAATTGGGGATGGATTAAACTTAATTAAATTGATTTTTAAATCTTATCTTAGAAATTTTAGATTAATTAAAAGTCTTTAATTAAAATAATCTCTAATTTTAAGAATTTAATTTTAACTTAATTAAAGTTCGATGAAATTATTAGACTTAATTAATTTTAAATCTTAACATTTTAGAAAATTAATTAAAATTAATTAAATTAATTAATTAAAATTATCTTCCAATTTTTTAAGAATTAAAAGCCTAATTAAAGTCTAAGTTGGGTGAATGTTTTAAGGTTTAAGGTTAACGAGACCTAATTAAGGATTTTAATTTTTAAACCTTAGAAATTAATTAAAATTATTTCCTAATTTTTAAGAATTTTAAAAACCTAATTAAAGTCTAATTTGGTGAGTGTTTTGAAGTTTAAGGGTAAAACTAGGCCTAATTTAGTTTAATTAATCCTAAAAACTTATTTCCTAGAAATTAATTAAAATTAATTAAATTAATTAATTAAAATTACTTTCTAATTTTTTAAGAATTAAATTAAACCTATTAGAGTCTAATTTTTAAGGCTTGGGTTAAATTAACTTATATTAGATTTAAACTAGATTAAACTAATTTTAAAGTTTGTTAAAATTTTAATTAAACCTTAAATTAGGATTTAATTAAATTTTTTAAAGTCTCTAAAATTAATTTTTCTACCTAATTAAATCTAAAATTAAATTAATTTTAATCCTATTGGTCTACTTAGGACTTTAATTAAGATCCTAGGGGGCTAATTGAACTAAATCGAAAGTCCTAAGGGCTTAATTAAGGTTCCGGGGACCTCATTGCAACGTTTTTAAAGGTTTAGGGGTAAGTTAGAAGCTTCTAAGGACTAAATTGAATAACACTAAGGGTCTATGGGCTAAAGGGAAATACGGTCCAGGGTCTGGGGACCTAAAATGTAATTAACCCAAACCCATCAATAACGCGCGGATCCGGGTTGAACCCGGATTCGACCCGCGTGTTTTAGCTGTCCCAAAACGGCAGCGTTTTGAAGGGGTATAAAACTTCAATACCGAGTGGACTCGGTCAGAAAGTCTCTCCCCCAACTCGGTGCAACTCGGCCTTTAAGAGGTTCTCTGGGCTAAACACTTTAAACCCAGAAAAAGGGTTCAAAACGGATCAAAAACCTTAAAAACCAAGTGTGTTCTTCATGTTTCTTCGTGTTCATGAAGAACACGAAGAACACGGTCAAGGACCGCCGTAGTCTCCGCCCCTGGATCGACTCTGCCGCCGATGACAACTCCGGTGAGTTCGCCGACGACTCCAGGAAAGAACCGATCGTCACCAAAACAACACCGGAGGCTGTTTTCGGCGCCGGTAACGTCGCCGAAACCTCCAAACAGCCTGGAAATCACCCAAAACAACCCGAAAACAAAATCTAACACCCTAAAAATAGATCTAAACCCCTCCTAGCAACCAAGCTCTAACAAGTGGCAACCCCTAAACTGGAAATCTAAACTAGAGGCAAAACAAACCGATGAAACAAAATCGGAAAAACAATCTTACCTTGTTCCGATTTCAGGTGCTCTGAGTTGCTCCTTGGATTACCGATCTCCTCCAAAATTCCTAACTCCCGATTCCAGTCGGTTGTCTCCCCCCAATCCCCTCCGAATGAAACCCCTTTTAAAGGGATTCATCGTAGAATTCAAATTCAACTCCAACTCATCCCTTATCCAAGAAATTCAACTATCATATCCCTCTAAACAACTCAACAACCCACTAACACCAACCCTAAGAATCCCGCCACCCCTGTTTTCACTCCTTCACGTTTCTTTTTTAATTTTTTTTTGATTTTTTTAATATTATATTATTATATATTATTTATTTATATTAATTATATATTATTATTATTACGTAATAATTTCGTGTTGACAATTAGACAACTATTAAACCTATAATTAAAGTACACGTGTATTTTAACATTTTCATCTCTATGCTTTAGACTTATATTATATTGATTTTAATTAGAGATGATTATGGGTCGAATTGAGTCCAATATATCATACCCTTTTAATGATGTTTTGTGTATTTATGATCGTGGTTCGAGTTGGAGAGATTATTAGGTAAACCCTGTTCACCACGTCATTTATGGTCCAAACAATCAGAACCGTTCATCTTTAAATAATTATCTAATAACTACTCACCCATTAATTAGATGTAGGAAAGACGTGATAATTCACATTTAAAAAATTGAGATGGACGATTATGATTGCTTGAGACCACAATGATGAACATGGTTCACCTAATAATTTTTCGTCGGGTTGAGTCAATTAGTCAAATATATATTTTAAAATATATTTTTTAAAAACGAATCCTAAAAGATTTTATTTAATTATAATTTTTTATTACAATGATGATTTACTTAACTAAAAAATAATTACCAAATTAGTTTTTAAAGTATGAATTATTTGAGGAACAGAACTCTATGGTACTGATTTTTAAGTTATATTATTAGGAAATTAACATATAAGACATAAAGTTTGACTAAGGTTTCTAAAATTTATTTACTGGATTAAGGAAGAACATAACCTAAAAAATTATTAAAATAATTAATAGGCAAATTAAGAGAAAAATATGGGATCAAATTGCATAAAATAAAAACGAAAACAGAAATAGAAAAGGACTAGAATAAAAGAAATGCAAACAGAGGAGCCATAGTGCAAGATTGATGAGAGTAGGGCATGGGTCGATCCGCGAGATCAATGTCGGTGTTGGCTCACTAGTGATGACTCCCTCCAGCTCTCACCTCCAATTCTGATGACGACGACGAATCTGCACCTCCGACGATAACGCTCTTCCAGTATTTGAATGGTAACTCACACCCTTACTTGTTTGATCAGATTTCCTCCGAATTCGATCAATTTCTTTCCTTATATGTTTGGTTTGAATTTGATTTAGTTATTTCCTTCCTTTTTTATTTGATTCAGTGATTAACTCATTTTTCGTGCTTGCATTATACGATCGGATGAGGGAACGAATTCCAGAAGCACGACGGAGATTATGGTGGATCGTGACGACTGGTGTCGGACGTGGCTTCGATCGGGGAAGATGGAAGGTTCAAAGAAAGCTAGAACGGCGAGCACGTGTGTTCTACGCACGAGTACGATCCGAGTGCTCTCCATCCAAGCCATGTGAGTCATAGATCATTCCTAGATCCAACGACGCAGAATTGTGCGGTGCAAAGGGTAAGAAGAGCTAGGTCTTGGGGTGTTAATCTAGACCGTCGGATTATATTAGATTCAACGGCTACGAGCCGACTGTGCAAATATGTTAGATCCTAGGGTTTTCTTTAATTAAACATGGGCCAAACATGCCCTTATTTGTGTACATGGACTCCTTATAATGGATTTTTTTATTGGATTGCATTATTATTTTTATTTTTTTTGTGAGTTTTAATATTTAAGATAAATAAATAGAATAAAATAAGCACAACAAAAATAAAAGGATGGGTAATATTAAGCGAATATAATACTTTATAATAGTATTATACATTATACATACGTGTTCGATATTGTAGATTTTAATCTAATACAACTGATTTGTCACTAATATAATATACATAAAGATTTTTTTAAAATCAGCTAATAGTGATTACAGTAATATCTGTTTTATAATATACTCTCAACCATTGGATATTGATCGCTCAATCACTCTGTTGGTATTACTGGTGCTCAAACTTGTGACTTCTAGAAACAACAACCGTTCCTTTAACCTCTGAGATTAGATGGCTCGTGCATATACATAAAGATATAAGGTTGAGCGTATTTAAGTATTTAATATCTTTTAATTTATAGATGAAGCAATATAAACATTGTATTAAATTATATTTTTTTTAGAGACATAACCTTGTAAAGTGTTGGAATATGATTAATTTTTTAGCCATGTGATGGATTTATGGTAGCTTTCCTTTCCCTTGCATGCTCAAGTTACTAGAAGTTTGATTCACTTTAGGTGGTCTAGGAACTGACAAAGAACAAATTGAATGATGTGAACATGGGGTGGGTCAATAATTTGTGTTATTCCTAAATATGATAGAGTTTGTCTTTGAGAATAAAATTTATTTTTATATTAAATAATTATCACTTTAATCTTTTTATCTAAATAAATTTAATGTATTTGAATACTATAAAATTTTTTGAGATGAATAGAAACTTGATTCTAATTTTTTTTAGAAAGATACAATAAAAATTTTAGAACAAAACCTTGGAAACATCGAAGTTTATTTTGGTTGACGCTTTTGGTGGCCTATGTTGGGCTATTATTTGCTTGGGATGTAGGGCTTCGACATATTATTCTTGAATTGGATAGCATGGATACATTATGTATATCTCATTGTAACACTGTAGCTGCACATCTTATAAGACATATCTTTTAGTAAGAGGGTAATGATCCTGTGACAAATGATATTAAACTGATTCTTTGACTACCCTATTTCACGCTAAGTACCTATGAATGGGATAAACATGATAAACAATTGTGATAAAAAGATCAATCACGAAAATAAAACTCGTGACGCCTCACACAACATTTTATTCGTCACCAAAATTATTACCAAAAATTAGTTCATATGGTTCAGAAACCTCAAATATTATGAACAATCTTTAACTTATAAATAACACATTCTAAATGAAAATTCGTCAGCATAGAAGATAAAATCATTGAGCAGAGGGAAAAGGAGATACTCATTGCATGAAACATGAAAACGAGATCAAATGTATTTAACATAATTCGTTTCTGAATTCCCCCTCCCTTTTCTCGTTAGAAACCAGCTATATGGAAAGATGAAAACCAGATCAACATCTCGTCGGTGAAGGCTTCCCTCCGATGAAACTGAACCCTCTCCTCTTCCCCCATCGAAAACCTGCATATCGGGCAGTTCTTCCTGCAGGAACTCACCCACCTATCCACACACACCCTGTGGAACTCATGCATACACGGCAGCACCCTCCTCTCTTCCCCATCTTCCATGCTCGACAAACAAACACAGCACATTTCTCCTTCCTGCAACCCCAAGCAGTCGCTCACCGGCACCGGCGGCACCGCTGCCCCCTCCTTCATCACCCCATACCCAGCTGCTTCTTTTGCTCTTCCTCCTCCTTCATCACTCAATCTTCTCACGCCAACCACAGCGTAGATGAAAGCCACCAACCTGTTGAGAACCATTTGGTTGTCACCAATGATATTTCAAACACCATCTTTTAATACGATTCAAGTTAAAACAAGAAATCCTTATCTTGCAATAACAATGACTTGCCTTCCTCCTCGCTTACTTACCTGTGTTGCTTGGTTTGAAAGGAAGGGTGCTTAGATCGTGGAGAACCGATATTGAGGGCTTAACCCCAAGCGGTTGCACCTAAACCAAGAGTGTTACGCTTGACCTTTATGTTGTTGCTTGTATTTTGCATTCTTACGCTTGACGAGTAGCTTCTGCTGCAGTTTGAAGGCGACGGCATGAAATGAAACTACGTACTAAGTTTAAGCATTGAATTGTTTAACTTGATGGAGCAAAAACAGCAGCAGGTGAAGAGTGTTAGGTGGAAGTATATCCATTAGGTAATGAGCAAAGCTATTCCCTTTGTAAATATATCATGGTGAAGTGGATTGCTTGGAAGGAAAGCAAGAAAATGATGGAAAAGTAATTGACCATTGGTGGTAGGATACCATTCCTTTGCTGATTGCACGGTATTTAAGATATCTGGTATTTCCAATACATTTGTATGCTACTATGATAAAAACACCCTGAAATGTTTACTCTTTTTTATGTCTCTATTCGTGCTTTCACTTTAAATCAGAGGGTTTAAGGTTCAAGGTTAGGGTTTAAGAAATTAGGAGTAGTGTGTATTTTTTAGGGTGTAGAGTTTAGAATTTAAGATATAGAAAATAAGGATTGGGTTAGGAGAGATTATTAGGTGAACCTTGTTCACCACGTCATCCATGGTCCAAGCAATCAGGATCGTTGATCTTTAAATAACCACCTAATAACTACCCACCCACTAAGTCCATGTAGGAAAGAGGTGATGATTCACTTGAAAAAATTAAGATCAACGATCCTGATTAATTGAGACCATGGATGACGTGAAAAACAGGGTTCACCTAATAATTTTTCGTTGGATTAGGGTTTAAAATTCAATTTTTTAAAAAAATTTCAACATGAATAGAGGCATAATAAAAATGTAAAGGATTTTTACCCTAATCACAGCTCATGGTCGTATTTATCCTTCGGTCTAACTATGGTTTTAGTCCCTCTACTATGCTGAAATTTCATATGTTATCCCTCTACTTTGATCCCATAACCTTGCCTCAGCCCGATTAGCTTGAATCCAAAAATATTTGTACTTGAAATGATCCAAATATCGATTAACCTAAACCTAAAGTGATGATTTAGTTTATATAAATCGGTAATTAAGTTGGATTTGATTCTAATTTTAGTGATGGAAGAATATTGATAATTAGGTTTATTTAATGAAGTATTTAAAAGAGAATTATTTTGGAGAGATGAAAACACATTTAAGATCTTTGTAATTATAGCGTTATGTTGAGAAGAGATTTTTTTTTTTTATAAATGCTACTGGATTTTTATTAAATTTATAAAAAATTTTATACAATATAATCGAGAAGCAAAATAATTGGATTAGAAAATCCAAAAATTCTTACAACCCCAAAACAAAGAAAAATAAAATTCCTATGAAAATAAGGATACCGATAAAATTAAGCAGCTTCCTGAATCTCCTTATTTTTGTCTAAACGAGACGCATAGTGAAGGAAGAAGGAGTTGTAGGAGATTCAAACTGTCGTGCAAAAAGTACCGCTACCCAAGACTGATTTCATCGACAAACAACCATCAACCGAGTGGGAATAAGTCTTTCCAAGTGACCACCGACAAAACAATAAATCAGAAAACTAGCTCGATTGAATCTCTGTGCGAACAACAACCGATCGCTAGGGTATGATGCAACATGCCATAAAGACAGACGAATCAAACCCCAAAACAAAAATAAAAATATGTCACAAGGATAGAGAAAAACATGTCACAAAGACATAAAAAAGAGATCCTTATTAAAATAAAACAAGAAAAAAATAGATCTGGTGGTCGACAACCAACACTAAAATAATTAAAACGAAAAACTAAAAAAGATAAATTTTGAGAAAAGAGAAAGACGGCTAGGAGTTGAGAGAGAATTAAGTTTTCAAAAATCTCATAATCCTAAGTTGATAACATCTTCTTGCGAAGAGATTTTTGATTCACCTAAATTTTATGATATATATATTGAGTTTTAGGATTATATGAATTTCATGTATTTATAGTTTTCGTGTTCTCTACGTTGAGAGTGAATTGTTCATTTCTCTCATCTATGAGAAATTATTAGAAAAACCTTGTTCACGATATCATCCATAGTTCAAACAATCAATTTGCTCATCTTTAAATAACTACCAAATAATTACCCACTTATTAATCATATATAAGAAAGAGGTGATTCACCTTAAAAAAAATAAGATAGATGAATCTAATTGGTTGAGACCACGAATGATATAGTAAACATTGTTCATCTAATAATTTTTTACTTCGGTAAAGATAACCAATATCAAACCATGTTAAATTTTGTCTATTGTGGATGTCTTATTTTTTTTATTATTCTTGTTTAATTATTTTTTTATATAAATTTCTGACGAAGCTAAATGCTCAAAATCCAAAATGAACTACACCCGAAATCACCTGAACTCCAAATAATCTATATATAAAATTAAACCAATTATGAAATGATAAAAAAATTAAAATTTAAATTAACTCGATTTAATTTCACCTAACGTAAAACCAAGCAATTCGGCCTGTTGTTTCGTTTTTATGGGCTTTTGACTATGGTGTATTTTTCGGTGTTACTTCTTGGGCTCAAGGGTCTTATTCTTATGTACGCCTTCGGCTTGCTCTGATTGCTGACGGTAGAAATCGATCTTCCAAGTTTCGGGCTTTCGTCGAAATGAAATGATCCGTAATTTGCTAACCAGGAGCGATAATTCTGGACAATGTCTCTCACTCTTCTATCTGCTACCGGCTTCTCCTTTTGAGATTTAGTAACATGCTGCAATGGCGGCAACGAAACAGAGTTGGTGGAGAGAACATCAAAACAAGTTCCCAAATGAATGTCAAGAATGTCCATTCGTCAACTCCTCCGTTTCTGACGCTCCATCTTCGCTAACCCAACCATCTCCGGTGCGTTGGGGATCCTGGTATTTTCTGTGTTAATTCGGTTATCAAAGCTTACTGCTTTAGTTCTTTGTCCCATGAAGCCGTGGTTGTTTATTTTCAGATGCGAACCAATGGATGCTTTGTTCCAAATAGTTACACTTTTGTGCCACTTTGAAGCTCTCAAAAACGGCTTGTCTAAATCTTCCCGAAAGTGTCACGTCCAGATGATTAAATTTGGGGTTGTCAATAATTTGCCTGTACAAAACTGCTTGATTCATATGTATGGTTGTTGTGGGATTCTTGAGTTTGCGAAGGAAGTGTTAAAGTTTGGAATTTGAGTCTGGCTCACAACCTGTTCGATAGAATGCCGGAAAAAGAATGTGATTTCTTGGAATATGGTCTAAAAGTATTCACAGATATGGTGGATCGATGCAAGGTTGGAGGAGAAGAGGACATTTCTCCTGATGAAATATCTTTCGTCGGCGTTCTGAGCGCTTGTGCCTGTGCAAGATATGGTGCATGGCAAATCTTTACAATGGTGCCGGACTTTTTCCAGTTACACAGTAACACCAATCAAAGACTTCCAACATCGTCAGTCACTGAACTCACTCACGGAACAATAAAAGACTCTACTCCAGACACAGGCTCGGCAGCATGCTGGCACTGACTCTCATCATTCTCAACCAATAAGGAAATCGACTCGGTGCCTCAGGATAATGGGGATACGAGAGGCGGAGAAGATCCTAAGGCAGATAACAGATGGTGCAATCTCTCAATGTTCCAACTTTTCACCAAGTTCAACAGCTTCTCTATACAAAGTATGCAAAACGTACCCCTTTTGACAAGACAAGGAAGAATGACTAAACTTATAATCACTTAATATTCAATATAGACATCCACGATCCTTTTGACAAAGGCAATTTAGACAAACCATTCTCATTCAAATAAGAAACGACGGTCTTAGGAACATTACTTGAAACAGCAGACTGGTTCCGTCAAGTTTTACAACAGGTAGGGGCATAGACGACACTTGAAGAGTTTAACAGCTCGCATAACAAAATATCCAGAAAGTCAGAGCAATAGACTACATATTTATATAGAAGTTTGATGCAATTGAACCAGAGCAAAGGAATAACCGGAACTTCATTCGAATGCCCACTGATTCTCCCTACGAACCTCTTCCTCCTCTTCAGGGGTGAAGTCATTCTTGATGTTGAAAGTCTTCCTGATCTCTTCCGGGGTCTTTCCCTTGATCATGTCAGCAACAGTTTGACAAGTGAGATCCAGCAAACCCTTGATGTTCAAATAGTTGGCAGCCTGCAATAGTATATTACAAGGATAACAAGTAATTTTCAAGTAAGGCCAAATGAAGCAAGACACAACTCGACAACAATTGTCAAATTCTAGATTTCTTATTGGTAATTGCAAACATATGCACAACCCCAAACACAATATTGAAATGTCAATTTTCACGCTGGGTTTCTCGCCTATTGTATTTGTTAAACCAAGGACCGCTAGGGAATCAAATGTCATGACCCTAAGTGAAGAATTAAAGACAGAAGAAACAGGAACAAAATAGAACGGAGGGTCAAGCTTCAAATGACGTCCTTCGTGTTTAATGGGGATAACCAGGATATAAATAATGTCATTGAATCTAATGAGCAGATCGAGTCCAAAGAGCTTAATGCATACAGGGCTAAAGTTGAGACAAGCCTAGTAGTTGATGGACCACAAACCAGAAGGGTGTAATGACAGAAAACCTTACCTGATGAAATGAAATACTGAGATATTCTCTTCTTCCTCTCTTTCCATTTCTCTACATCTATTTCTCTATTACTTTTCTTAAATTTTCCAGTTTGATTGTTACATCAAATGTTTTTAATCCAATGAAAACCACAAAGTAGGCTTCTGCTTCTAAAGTGAAACAAGACCATTAAACAATTTTGATAACCAAACAAAAACATGATCAGGAGTTTTACCTTGTTTATACAAAAAGAGTAGCACAGCTTTGTTTATAAGCTCAGTAATTCTAAACACGCTACATGGCCTGGCCTGTTCTCTTCGAATTTATGACATCTCTACGAATTGATAGACAATGGTATATTCTAATTCATTAGCAAAATTAAGACACCAACAAATCAATATGACAAAATCTGCTACAGATCCCGATTATGGTATGCACAGAATAAACTCTCTTAACTATTTCCCCAAATTCAATTCCAAAACCCTAGACTAATAACGAACAGATCATGAGCATATTATTGAAACATCAGAAACAAAGAAAAATAAAAAAAATTAAATGATAAAAAAGGGAAAAAGTGATAGAGCAAAAAGGGATTGACCAGAATGAGATCGAAGAGAGTGGCTTGATCGACTTTGACAAAGTCAGCATCCCAACTCTTAAGTTCTTCATCGACGGATCGGTCGTCGGTCTTAGGAGCCTCGACGTGCTTTTTGCAGTATTCGATCACCTTCGCTAGGATCTTACTCGTAACATTAGGCAACGGTATCCCGTTATCGGCACAATCGTCCTCGATCATGTGCTTTATCGTCTGCGATTCCAACGCCACCGCCTCGTCAACCTCGAACGATTCCCCATCCGAACTCTTCAGAGTAATCTTCCTCCCTGACGACGACATGGTTGCTACCGATTTCTCGAGAGAATAGAAACAGGAATTGGCTAATCAGGGTCCTTTTCTTCTTCTTATTTTTTTGGGTAAGGAAAATAGGGATTCTTCTTTATAGAGCGTGGATGGAGGGTGCTTTTGAGAAAGCTCGGTTTCTTTATAAAACCATTGCGGTCAGATACGTGGCATCACGGTGTTGTTTTAAGTTCTCATCGGACCATTCAAACTTCGACACGTGTGATTTAAAAGGAACGGACAAATGAATTTAGCTCATTTAGTTTTCTTATAATTTTCGGATAGTTCTAGACAACGATCTTTAAAAATAAATATAGTCTCCTTATAAATTTTTTTAAAATTTTAGTATAAATTTTTTTAATATATTAATTTTTTTTTAGAAAAAATATAAAAATTTTGATATACACTAAAAAAATTTATATCAAAATTTTTAAACTTTTTAAAAAGGCGTTACAATTATTTTTTAAAAGCGTTATAATTGTTTTTTAACCGATTTTTAAGCCGAAATAAAATATTATATAATTTTTTATTTTATTTTATAAGAATTTGTATATACTACGTATGAATTTGGACAGTTACATAAATTTTTATCAATTTTTATCGATTTTTATAAGAATTTATATAAATACATAATTTTTTATTAACTTATTATGAATTTATACAACTCCATATAGCTCAATATATGTGTAGAATCTAACAAAAAATTATATCATAGGTCAGTCCCACCACCTGTCTATGGGACCAACCAATAAAAACTGCCCACTTCATCAATTTTTTCATGTCATAATTTTTTCTCAAGTGAATCTTCACTTGAAAAATTAAAAAATAATGAGGTGGACAGTTTTTATTGGTTGATCCCATGGACGTGGGACTAACCCATGATATAATTTCTCGGAATCCAACAAGTAGTTCCTGTGGAGCAGAGGATAATGTTCCTAAGCGACCTCGCTGTAGAAATGACCCAAAGCCACTAATACTAACTGGAAATCAGTGTCTGGTTCAACAAAATCATGTGTTCATCTCCGATAATAATTTCACAAATTTACACACATATATAAATATATTTATATATCTGTAGACTCAAACGCTGGGAAACGACTATAGTTACCTTCTATATTCAGCTTTTTATACAAACCTCCCAAGAGAATATTGTCTTTCAGTACTTTCACTCATGATTCCATGAACTGTGATGGTGGAGGGCTTGTTTTAGTCTTCTTTGGACCTGCAAGTTCATGTGAGTATGAGTTTTTGATATTATGACATGAAGAAACCATGCTTGAAACATCACATGCATTGTGAAAAATGTTTATTTAGGACACATACCATAGATCCCACGAATCTCGACTTCTCGCCATTCTTGAACAAGGGCACAACAGCAGCACATCAAATGCGAAAGGAAATCATCGATAACGCCACCCTGCCAGAGGAAGAAATACGTAACGTTTTGAGGATACTGAATGTCAAGTGAGATTGAAATTTACTATGAAGTGTGGACGTAGAGGACGCACAGATGATAGAAAAACGGAAGAGGAACATCTGATTTTAGTACGTTTTATTGAATTATGGACACAGCTTTGCATGATGACAATGTTCAGACAGTCATACGGCATGTACTTAGCATTATATGATAAGCAATGAGACCAAGGTTTTATATTTTCACGAGTAGATTAAATACCGTAATGTTCAACGTCTTGCGAAGCTTCCTTCTAACACAGCAAGTGTAGCAACAGCATGACAATATCAATGAATATGCCAGTAATTCATTGCATGCTTCTGCAGAAGCTGCGGAAAGTCACGGTGTAAGATTCAAAAATCAAAATAATACCAAAACCGAGAACAGAAATTTAAAGAATTCTCGTAGTAACTTGTGCATGAGGTGCTAAGTGATATAGACACACGGATGCTTACATATTTTAGCAGACATAACCATTATAGATAAATTGAAAATAATCTTCAAGCTATGATGAAACAACCAAATCAAAAAAAAATATATCAGAAATACTTACACATATGCCTGTTTCTTGCAACAGTTGCAATCTTCGAAAATGTACCACAAGGATAGAAGAATGTCTTTATACCTGCAAATAGAAAAGGTGGCTTAGGATGCCGGATGATGGCAAAAAACATGGTCTTCCGCCAAATACATCCTAGAAATCTTACAAAAGATTGTGTTCCTCTTGTCCCTACAGAAAAGGAAAATATACAAAAGAAAGTTTCCTTTCCCTCTCTTGTAGCTAAGCAATCTCAAATTTTAAGCTGTAATTTCTATCATGTCAAACACAAAAGAAAGAAGACATTTAACACGATAATGGGACACTAATGACATAGAAAGGACTTACATAGAGATGGTTCTGAGCAACAGCCAAGTAAATCGGCATTCCATTCTTCATACCGATGCGAACCTCTATCAGAGAGCAGATCATGTCCAGATGAAACTGAAGAAATGTTTCTGAAAATGCATGACATAACTTTACAAACAACACTTAGATTTGAGTACATGAAATGCATAAACTATAAGTGCTTATTCACAAGCTAAAGAACATATCAGCAACCAACTCTTGCATTAAAAGCATAATTTTTTAGTCTTACTACCGAAGGATTTGTGTATATATAAAGAACCATGCAATGTAAAATTCAAAACGAAAATAAAAACAACCTTGAAGTTGTCTTCTGATTGGAGTTTGCATCATATGAATGATCTTTCTCACTCTCGGCATCTGAGTAATTACGCTCCACTTTCTTAGACTCTTTTGTAGATGAACACTTCTCTGAAACAGAAGTTGCTGCAACTTCTGTTACTTCAAGCAAATGCTGGATTACTTCACACTGCTTCACATCATAATTAGATTGTGAACGTTGTAGTTCCAATCGAAGCTTCTCATTTTCCTTCTGCAGTGCTTCATTAAAACACATGTTTGGGTATGAAGAAGAAAGAGATTTTTTCAAAATGATTGCATCATTTTTTGAGGGTTCTGGTTTCATTATAACATCTTGCACCCTTCTATCCTCTTCATCCAACGTGTACTCATGTTGATCTTTCTCGATAACTTCTAGTCTCTCCTGCAGGTTATGGAGGAATGAGTCAATTAGTAGTGTATGCAAAGCCTACTCAGTCTCTGCCAGACTAAACATTCAAATAAAGATGGCAAATACAGAGTAGTCGTTGCTCTTTATCGAAGTTAATCAAGCCATTACGGAACAAAACACACCCTTTTTAATGAATTATAAGTAAATATGCATAAGATTATTTTAAAAAGTTTCAAGATTTAGTCGGTACCCTGATTCGAGCATTATCCACCAGAGTGATAAGGGGAACAAGCTTCAAATACTGGTCAATTTCATTCTGTGCCTTCCTAAATTGATAAACAATGTTCCACCCCATGGCTAGAACATACAGGTAGCTCCTCTCTTGACAACTATTCACCAAAATGTAAGACCCCCTCAATGCATCCTCGAGCTGCTCCAATGGCTCCCTCGTCTCGGGATACCTTTTAAGCTCCGATATCTTGAGCTGCTCCAGCAAGTTACCGATCAACTTCAGATGCTGAGCAAATTGCCTACAACTCTTCTTATGCATCCGAGCTGTGCTTGCAGCTTTAACTATCATAGCTATTAACCGCACAGCATCAAAGCCAGCTAGCTGGGCTATGTTTGCTATTTCTCCAAAATGTTCCCCCGAAGATGCCATCTTTTCCTCTTAATCAAACTTAAAGCCTGCAGTTTTTTATATAAAATTCATCAGATTACCGCATAATCCATTTTACTAGATCAATCAAGTCAAAATTGAACTTAAATGAACACCAATTTAATACCCAGAAAAAATGAAAGAAGCTTGATAGGGAGATTTTGGAACGTTATGGCCTGTTCAAAGCTAGGAAATCAATGCTTCATCATAACAATAGTTTTGCCGACAAAAGCTCCTTCCCAGGATCTATCTAGAAATCGAACACCCAGTTGAGATCCTCTACGTTTAAGAGCTAAAAACAGCGCAGTGTCCGTTCCAACAGCTGAAAAGAAAAATAAGAACTCAATTTGCTAACTAGAAGATTACCCATCAAGCTTGTCGAGTCAAAAATAAAAAGGAAAATCAAAATGCGAAACGATTCAACACTTGATGATGATGATGAAGAAGAAGGAGGAGGAGGAGGAGGAAGAAGAAGAGACTCACCTACTCCTCTGAAACTTTTCTCTCGTCTTTATGCTTTACTGAATTCTTCTGGTTTTCAATCTTCAAGAAAGTTTCCACAGAAGAAGGCCATTGTATTCAGAAATTAACAGGCATTGCTTCGCGCAAAACGAAGAACATCTTCTTTCTTCTTCTTCTTTTTCCTAAATGGGCAAAGGCTAAACCAACGAAAGAAGATAAATACTTTTTATCTTGGATTACTATATTTTAAGGCTTTAAAGCAACGGTGTTGTTTGTTTGTGACCGCTCCAGTGTCTCCACCATTGGCAATGGCAGCACGCCAGCACGAGCATTGAGTTTTGTTCCTTAGCGTTGGACAGGTGGTAGTGGTAGCGATGGTGGTGGTAATTTTTCCAAGTACGGAAATATCCCGATTTCTTTTCCTTTATTTACGAAAAATGCCAGCGATTTTCACGGACGATCAAAATCATAGTAAGGATTGATTCTTTGGAGTTGACTCTCCCGTCTAGGTCAGTATTTTATTGAGTTAAATTAAAAATTTTAATTTATTTAAATTTTGAATCATATTTTATAATTTAAATTTTATTTAAGAATTTTTTATTTAAGTCGAGTTTAGAAAATTTAAGTCAAGTCGAATTTTTAAGTTTTTATAAATATGTAATTGTAAATATTTTATCGTGATTTAATTTTAATTCAAACGATTTTCTCTAATCATATAATATATATTTTTCTATATGTAATAATATTTTTTTATATTTTTATATATCAATGTATATATCGTAAAAAATGATAAACTCATCTCAAACTTAAAAATTAATCATTTAATTACTAAAATTTTTGAATTATTCGAATTCCATTTACAACTAGAACTTTATTTAAAAAAATTTTGAGTCGAGTTTAATCTATAAAATTTTAAATCGAATTAAAACGAATTAAATATTTTTATCTCGAATCGAATTATTCAATTTTTTTGAATCGAGTTTTACTCACCACTGTTCCCTCGTACGTCGGGCACTCACCCCAACTGGCATGATGGACCGCTCGGGCCTGCTCTTTTCGCTTCACCTAAGCACATCATGGTGGTTCCATAATCCATAGCCTTGATTGCATTTACTGCCCTTAACGACGGCTGCCCTATCATCTACCAGGATTAAGAGTTAATTTGGCATTACTCTTTTAATTTTAGAATATAATTTTTAAAAATAATTTAAATTATATGATTTAAAATAGGAATATTTAATATTGTTATTAAAAAATATTTTTAAATAGATAAAACATTTATTTTAAATATATATTTTAAAAATATAAAAGGAATTAAAATATAAACAAAGGTATATAAATAATTTTTTGTAAAATTGATTTTGGGTTAAAAAATAATTTAAAAATTAGTTTTGGACCGAAAAAGATATATATTTTTAAGATAAGTCTACAATGAACGTCGAACATCGTCGAATATTACTAACGTTTAACACCGTTCAATATTATTAAATTAATTAATAAAGATTAAAAATCTCGAAGACTCGATATACAATTATTAATTATATGCCAAGTCTATCATTTTTTATTAATTGCATGTCGAGTCTTTAAAATTTTTAATTTTTATTAATTACTTTAATAATGTTTAACAATGTCCAGCGTTTGTGGTATTTAACAATATTCGACGCCAGTTATAAATTTTTGGTATAAAGATAATTTTAACCCTTAACGTTTATAATTTTTGTCGTTTTGGCCCTTACTCTTTTTTAGGATAAATTTAGCCCTTAACCTATATCTTTTTAACAAATAACTTATTTTTTAACACCATGGTAACTAGACCGTTAAAAATCTAATAATGATAACATGTTATATGCATATGATAATATATTTTAAATAACATGACATCTAACCTATAAAATACACACATATATAATATAGTTTTATTCTAATATAAAATATAAAATAATTAAAATTCAAATAAAATATCAAAAAAATAATTAATTCTAAAATAAAATACTACTAAACATTCTTAACCCTAACTACGATAGAATTAAAATCCTAATAAAAATTAATTAATTTTGAACTGTGTTCATATTTTTTTAAGATAAGACTTTGATTCTATCATAGTTAGGGTTGAGAATGTTTAATAGTCTTTTATTTTAGAATTAATTAATTTTTAAAATTTTATTTAAATTTTAATTATTTTATATTTTATATTAGAATAAAATTATATTTCATATATATATATATGTATTTGATAGGTTAGATACAATGCCATTTAAAATATATTATTATATCTATATGGCATGTCATCATTATTAGATTTTTAACGGTCCAATTATCATAATAGTTAAAAAATAAGTTATTTGTTAAAAAGATATAGGTTAAGAGCTAAATTTATCCAAAAAAAATAAGGGCCAAAACGACAAAAATTATAAACGTTAAGAGTTAAAAGTATCTTAGTGCCTAAATTTTTTCATTCAAAGTAATTTAAAACAAAACCAAACACCCCCCCAAGACATATTAACCCTTTCCCCGCTAAAGATTATTAGATTAATTAAGGCATAATATAAGACTTAGTTAAGGGTAAAATATTATATTTTTATAATATTTTAAAGTAATTATTAATTATTAAAATTTAACACTAAATATTAATATTTATCATTTTTATAATATTTTAGATTAATATTAAATATTAAAATTTATCTTTGAGTATTATATAATTTAGATCATTAAAAGGAAACTAATTAACATTTCTCTTTAGACTTTATTGTCCGTCAATTTAGTGGGTGCCTTTGCGTGCAAGTTAAGTTATAAACCGAATTAAAAGTTGGAAGCTTAATCAAGCATAGCTAAAATAAAATCAATCATCGCCTCTAAAAATTAAACTTTCCAATTTAATAAGGTTGGTCAAGCGTTGTATATATTTTTTGGTAATATTTGTTGGTGATCCTTTTTATTTAGAATGTGTTTTATTTTGATCATTATATTTAAAAAAGTTATATTCTGATCATTTATATTTTTATCTGTTTTGTTTTAGTTACTCTATTCGTTAACGCTCCTTCCTATGTATTGTTGATCTTTTTATTTTTGATTCTCGAACAAAATTTAGATATGCGATTACATCTGTCGTTTCTTTTTCACGATCGAATGGTGGTAATATCTTTGTTGTTAATGCACCTTCATTGTAATATGCATTTTTATGTTGTTTGTTAATAATTTTACCTATCATCGTGAGTTCTGGTGATATTTGTATCATTCTTTTATTTTGAGTATTTGGATTAGGTTTATACATTTTCTTTATCTGGTCTTCTTATGATCTCGTTTTACTATTTTTTTTTTACTAAGTATAGATCTGGATTTAAATATTTTGTCTACTAAGGTGTGAACTTTTATTATATTTTCGGATATATCATCGTTTAATAAAATTAGTAGATATATTAAAAGAAGTTTATCAACGTATTATTACTTTTTAGTGTTAAGTTTTGAACTTTTGTTTTACGGTTTTATTTTATTTTAACGTTTTTTTTCCTATTTTAAGAGATTTAGATTAAAAATATTTTAATATAATTAATCTGTCAATGTGTCAAAAAACAATGAATAAAAAAACATATTTAATTATTCTAATTTTATTATACTATTTGTATAGTTTTATTATTTTCTTTATTTATTCCATAACACTTGAATCCTTTAAAAAAAATAAGTTATGCATAGATCTGATAAAGGTGACTTGAAACTCGAATTTAAATGAATTTATTTAATTTTAGATTTGATATAAAACTAAATATTATGATTTAAATTTTATCTAAACCGAAATTAAAATTGAATCAAATTAAAACTAACTTAAAATTTATTAAATTGAAAATCAATTCAAACCGAAAATAATCGAAATTAAAAATAACCAAAAACATAGCAGAACATGGTACAACCAAACCCCCAACATGATCGGGGTAGCCATGCCCCCCCAACCGGAGGCAAGCAGCCTTCGGCTCCAGAATTTGAACTTTCCCTTAAAAAATTAGACTCGAATAGGGTTTTAGGCTCCGGAGCCGAAGGTTCCTTAACAAAGTGATCAAAACGTGTTCGTAAAAACGAAATGCTAAAGGAAAAAAATGACAGAGGAGGCGAAAATCGCTCAAAGACTGAAAACGACATCGTTTAGGGGTATCAAAAAATTAGATCTAAGATTAAAAATTTAGTGTGGAAGTAAAAAGTTTAGTGAGAGAGAGAAGTTGAAAGGTCGCCTAGAGGTGAATAAATTGAGTTATGAAACAGAGACTTGAACGCAACTCACGGAAAGGAAAATAAGCATAGTGAAAAATATATGTTTACATAAAGTTTTGGTATTGAGACGAAAAAGGAAAAAAATTAGAAAAATATGTATATAAATAAGAAAAAATAATATAGGTATCTTTTTCGAGTTTATAAGGAGTTACGGACGAAGCTTGAAAAAGTTAAATTTTTAATGATTTTATCATATAAGATTGAGTTACGAAAACTTTTGAATAGGTATCTTACATATGAATTAAATTTTTCTGATTAAATAATCTCTTTCTAATTGATCTGGAATAATTAGGAAATTCTCTAAAAGAAATACGGGACTTTGTTTTTGGCGACAACTTGTTATAGGGTGTTAGTCCCACTTATGAAGTCAAATCAATACGTTCGTTCAACCCTTGAAATATACTACAGTTTCAGGTGGTGAAGAGCCGACATCGAAGTGCCAAACCTTCTCGTCGATGTAAGCCCTTGGAAAAGATCAGTCTATTATCCTTAGAGTAGCTTTTATCTGTTGAGCAATGATCTTTTCATTCGATATCGTCGGATCACTAACACCGATTTTCGTCCCTGTTTGATGAGTAAGTTTTACAGTGAAGCTCCTTTTTACCTTTGTAATCGAGGGACAATTTTCATCTGACTCGAGATAAAAATAAAAAGTCTATATTTTAACTTTAAGATTTATAAATTCAATTTAAAATTTAAATATTTTGCGATTTAAGTGTATAATTTTTTTAAAAAAATATTTTTTTAGTCGAGTTTTATTCACCTATAATGAATATATCGCAAATAAGAATTGGGTAGCTCCTCCCCGTTTCCAAACAGCCTCCGAAATCGCATTACCTAAAACGCTACCGTTTCACTAGTGATTCTCCGAAAGAAAGGGTCAAATCCTCTATAAATACCCCCTCTTTGCCTACCGAAATACGTTTTAGATCCAAAGCCCTCTCTTTGCGTTTCGACCTGAAGAGTGTCTCCTCTCTCAAACCCTAATCTGAGAATCGCCCCTCTTTCAATTCGTTTTTTCATTTCTCTAAAATTCCTTTTTTGGCGGGAAGAGCTGAGGGTTTTCCTTAAAACGCCCAAGGTTTCACAGCTACATTTTTTTCTCATTCCGATCCCGATCTAGGGTGTCGTTTTCGTTTTCTCTTTTCGGTTTCATATTATTCGGCTGTTGGTGAATCAACATATGTCTCGGTGTTTTCCGTATCCTCCACCGGGGTACGTAAAGAACGGAATCCGCGATGAGGCACTGATTGAATCGATTAAGGTTTGTTGAGCAAATCCCCAATCGGCTACGCAGCTCTTTTGGGCTTTCACCCTTGTTGCTCGACTGCTATATTTCGCTTTCCTCAATGTTTTCCTTTTGTTTGTATAGCAAAGAGACGAGAAAAAGCTGAGTGCTAGGAAGAGTCTCAATTCCTAATTAACGTGTATTATTAATATTATTATTATTATATTATGAGTTTATGACTATAAAGGCTGTGAAGAGATTGGATAGAGAATCAAACAGTTTCGTATATAACCATTTACTTATCGACCTGGCCATATTTTGGTTTTCTAGGTTTCTTGTAAAATAAACGGAGGGTTGTTTTTAGAATGTCAAGGTTTAACCATGGGAAAATGATTCCAATGTAATTCAATAAATGAAATGATACTGATTGTTATCCGTTCATTTGTGTATCAGAATGGTAGACAGCAATTGTTATTAGTTCAGTAATCTCAATGTGAATGTGTACTGAAGTATAATCATGTTTGTATTAATATGGTATGGAACTTCTATTGAAGTTTAAAACTGAAATTTGTTAAGACATTAGCTAGAATTTAGTGAAATTGTATTGGCCTGTTTATGAAAATTTTATAGTGAAATGTTGCTTGAAAATGGAACCCAACTTTTACTAGAGCTTCATGTAAATTTGCACCATACAAGTTTTCTAACAGGAACCGTTTATATGATTGTGAAGTGTAGTCATTTTGTTATTAGTAAACTTTACTACATGGTAAGAGAGAATCTTTCATTTGTAATTGTTCTAGCTGAAGTTGGTTCAAGGATTGCTTGTGTTCTCTTATTGCTGTTTTGCCTGTTTGTATTTGCTTCCCTTGTATGTTCATAAACTGACTCTTTATCTTGTAATTTGTAGATTAAAAGAGAAGAAGAGAAGGCCAAGAAGGAAAGGAAGAAAGAAAAGAAAGAGAAGAAAGAAAGAGACAACACCCGGGACAGTGGAGAAACCAAAAGTAAAAAGCATGGTCATAAGAAAAGGCATAAAGACGAGAGGAGCCAAGAAGGTCAAAAAGGAGACCTTCGAAAGAGAAAAGAAAATGAAGTTGAATGTTATGAGAAGAGTACGCTTACCGAAGAGCATGGTCATGCAGTTCAACCTCAGAACTCTTCCGATAGCACCCTTAATAGCAGTAAACGACAGAAGCTGAGCTCTCCCCCGGACAGTGGGAATAATTCTGGTGAGTGTGTTTGTATCTCTTCCTTACCTGGGAGAGGCTGTTTACTTGTTGGGTTTGTTTGCTTCACATGGGCACTGATATTGTGTATTCAAATTGTTATTATTAATGTGAAGGAAGCATTATCCGGATCCGGTTGCCTTCGCAAAGGCATAAAGATCTTGAAGTGCTACCCAGCAAGGAGCAGCCTTGCTCTACCCCAGGAAAGATTGATGAGGCCTTTGTTCAAGGGACGCATGAGCACGTCCCTAGATCAGGCAGAGAACTGGAAGAACATCGTTGTTCTACCGCCAATATTAGACTCCCAGAATTAACTCCCAAGCTCAGCAAAGAAAAACCTTGCTCCTCTTCTGATTCATCAGAAAGTGTTGCTCGCAATGCTCAGGCATCATTGCCAACAAGCTTGTGTAACAGTTGCTCTCCTACACTAGCATTAGGATTCAAAAATCTTGTGGAGGATTGGGTTGTGCCTGCACCACAGAGTGAGTTAACCAGTTTTGGTGACGATGACTGGTTGTTTCAGAAAAGGCAAAACCTCAACAGTGGGGCTAAAAGCAGCAAAGATGGAAATATCGGCTCTTGTCAAATGAACACAACAAGTTATCCACATGCTTGCTTCTTGCCCGAGGCTGAAATATATGCTTTACCTTTCACGGTACCGTTCTAAACCAAATGTGTCGAGGGAAATGCATTCAAAGTTTGAGAACTAGAAAATGATTACCCCTTTTGTTCTGGGTGCTGAAAGTGTGAAGGGCTTGTTGGCAGCATTTCAGCTCCTTTCTTCCCGTTTTCGCCTTGGATTAGGACACAGATTGAGGAGGATTAGGACACATATTGAGGAGGATAAATTTTGTGCGGCGACGGCGACCCATACGGCCACTGAGCCTTTTTCTTTTAACCCGTATTCTTGTGGAAGAAGAAGACATTATTGATGTATTACAAAAACCAATTCTTTCCAGTAATACGAGTTAATCCCTTTGTCGATATGGTGTCCCTGCACGCCTAATGTTTTCTAAGATCCTGAGCTACTGTCACTTGAGAGACTTGTATAATATAATATCCTGGGCACATAATCCTGTTTTTCACTGTAATGAAAAAAAAATGTGAAACAGGGTAAACCCATTCTTAGTGCTAGTTTGGCTGATTTTAATACGTGATTTTAAAAAAATAATTTTGGATTGTTTGGTTTAAATCATGAGTTTTTGGTATTATTGTTAAAAGATTTAGATAGATAAAATATCTATTTTAGATGTATATTTTTAAAAATATAAAAAAATTGAATTTTTCTTTTAATTTAAATTTTATAATTCTTAACCGTAACTATCATTTTAAACAGTTTAGACTGTTTAGTTAACCAAAACAGTTAATTATACATACTCATTTAAATAATGGTTTCTCCCTGAAAAAAAATCTCATTATTAAGAATTAACCAAAAACTAAATTAAATAAAGGAGAAGATAAGGACAGCATAATTTGGATTTGCAACACATCAATTTGTATTTCATTGTGTAACTATACAAATTTTTGTCTGAAGTACAAACCCATGATTATGAACTGAAATCGAAATCCTTTGGCGTATTATTGTTTAATAATTAGGGTAAACTACACCAGTAACCATCTAACTATTTGGGAATACCTATTTTGATCACCCAACTAAAGAACTCGTCACAGGTATCCCAACTTTGAAACCCTACCTATTTTGGCCACTGTCGTTAAAATTTTGACGGAAAAATTAACAGCAGTGACGTGGCTGTTAATTAAAATTGATAAAATTACACACTTAGTCCCTCTAATTTATTTATTTTTTAAAATTTAATCTTAATTTTAAATTAATAAATAAAATTAATCACCCAACCAATTTGTGACATGTGTCACAACCGCATTGGGTGATTAATTTTTTTATTAATTTATTTTTATGATTAATTAATATATTTTTCCCCTCAATCAGGTGATGACACGTGTCACCGGATTGGTGAATGATTAGTGGAAGAAATAAAATGCAAAAGTTTTTGCATGTAAGGAAATTTAAACTCACAACCTCTAGCATAGCAAGCACTCAATCAACAAGTGAACCACTAAACCAAGTTACTTTTTACGTCATAGTATATTCACATGTATTATTAAGTGATTAAGTTTTAGTAAAAGCCTAGAATAACAAAATTTTAAGTCGATTAATATTTAAATTAAAATATTAAATATTTAAATTAAAATAATAAAACATTTAATAAATAAATTAAAATAATTAAATATTTAAAATACAAATATTAAATATTTGAATATTTTTATTTAATATTATTCAAATTAAAATATATGAATAATATTAAATATATAAATAAAAATATTTATATTTTAAATATTCGAATAAAAATATTTGGATATTCGAATAAAAATCATAAATATTTAACTATTTTTTATTCGAATATATGAGTAAAAATCATGAATATTCGAATATTTGAATTTAAAATATTCAAATAAAAATATTTAAATTTTAATTATTCGAACAAAAAATATAAAAATATTTAAACAATAAAATTCAAATATTCGAATAATTAAAATTTAAATATTTTTATTCGAATATTTAGATTTTAATTTATTCGAATAATTAAAGTGTAAATATTTAATATTTTTATTTAAATATTATTCGATTTAAACAGTTGACCTTCATTGGGGTAATTCAAATGCTAAGACATAACCATTTAATACTGCTTTTTCGGGTTTTATATTATAAAACTACATTGGCCTAGTGGTTCAACCTTTTGCTTTAGAAGCAAGAGGGCAAAGGTTCAAATCCCCTCTAAGGCAATCAACACTTCATTTTCTTCATAAAAATAAATTGATAAAAAAAATTAATCACCCAATACGGTTGTAATGTCCACATAGTTGGGTGGTCACTGATGTAGTTTAATTTAAAATAATAATTAAATATATAATTTTACAAATTTTAATTAACGTCCACGTCATCACTGTTAACTTTTCTATCAGAATTTTAACGGCAGTGGCCAAAATAGGTAGGGTTTTAAAGTTGGGGTACCTGATTGACGAGTTCTTTAGTTGGGTGGTCAAAATAGGTATCCCCAAATAGTTGGGTGGTTAAAATAGGTATCCCCAAATAGTTGGGTGGTCACTGGTGTAGTTTACCCTAATAATTAAAAATATATTTAAATATTGTCTTCATATCTGTTTTAGTTATGATAAACTCGTTTATATCTCTCTTTAGTCTTAATATTTTTCTCGTACGATTCTCTTACAAAATCTTGTTCTTGAACATGGACCATTCTTTCGAAAATGCAGATGCCATGAACAATAAGAATTACATAGTATGTTCATGGTGTGAGGGTATCCCGACCTCGTTCAAAAGCTTCTGATTCCTATCACCTGTAAGTGGTATCAATTTTGAAATCAAAGACCAACCTCCGGCTCTGGTTTTCATTACAGGCATCGAAATGAACGAAAACAGTGACCGGAACATGGAAATCGCGACGGGATTGGATTGTTTCGGTGATTCTACCACCCTTAATAGATGGCAATGTACATCAAAGAGAGGAAATGTGACATTATTATTGCAGCATTTCAATCTCTTTAGTACTCTAAGGCTCTTAGCAATGCTCTTTTTCAATTTCTTTCTGAAGTGGATATAAGCTTGGATGTTGTTTCCAATGCTCGAATCTCGTCCCCTCCGACGTAAAGCGGATTGAAGGTCTTGTACTTGCTCCTTCATCATTGTAATTACGTCTCTCGTGGCGCTACATGCATCGAGCAATCGGAATTCGGACCGTGTCATCAAGTGCCTCCTCTACTTCTTTTACATCTTGCTGGTGATAAGAGCTCGGCAAGTCTGCGGAGACAGAATGACTTCCTATATGTTGTTGTACAACTTTGCAAACCTAGTAAAGCCAGCACGTATGATCTCACCAGCACCTTGAGTTCTTCATAAACCCGACATTACTCCGAACGTTTTAAGCTCGTTCAGTTCCGTTTCAATCGAATTAAACTGCAACCTCGACGGCAAGCTGATGGATCTGACCGGAACATTCACCGCATGAACTGCAGATGAGCTTGCCATATTTTAACACAAAAAGTGCTCGAAATGCACAGTTCGAATCGACCGATACGTGCTCGGACATCCATAATTCTTGTATATGTACTTATAGGATGCAATTTGACGCCAGCATAATCGAAAACATCATATGCCAGTACGCCTCAGCAACGCTGCCCTCCCGACAAAGTGCTCTCGTAAGAGTAGCATAGGAAGCAGTCTCAAGCTTCATACCAGCTGACTTCATTGCCCTGTATAGCTCCATTTCTGGAAATGGAAGATCTTCTGCTCCATTTCTTACCGCACAATTTTTTTAAATAATGATTTTATAAATTTTATTTTAAATTACTTTAAGCGTGTGTGGGATGTTAAAGTTTTAAAATAATGATTTTAACCTACCGTAGACCTCAAATAAAAATTAAAGAGTTACAATTTCTATGCAAACCCTTATCGGCTTTTGCATGTGAGTTGATCACTTGGTAAAGGTTCTTCTAAAGTATTACTATGTTATTTATACATAAAACATATGTATATCGGTAACACGGACGAATAAAATTCGATTTAATTTAAAAAATTTAATTTTTTGATTCAATATAAAAATATGTTTAATTGATTAAAATTTTAATTTAATAAATTTAACTCGAAAAAAAATAAAATTTAAATTATAAAATAAAACTTGAATTTTTAGTAATAAGTTAGTCGCTTTTAATGAAGCACGTGATAGTAGTTTAAAGTATGATTTTCACATCCAATAAAAGGATGAAATTCATCTACCTCTTTCTCATGCATTCTTCTACATTTCCGTTTCAAATTAGAGGGTTTAGGGTTTAAAGTTAGGGGTTGTAGTTAAGGTTTAGGGAATTAGGAATAATGTGTATTTTTTATAGTTTAGGGTTTAAAAATTAAGGGTTAGGGTTGAAAATTCAATTTTTTAAAAAATTTTCAAACAAGACACGAGAGAATGCATCATAAAGAGACATATGATTTCTACCCTTAATAAAATCATACTTCTTGAAAGAGAAGTGTGTCAGTTTTAAAGTTCGAGTCAAGTCTCTTTAAGTTTAATTGATCTACGTACATCACATATAAAAAATATAAAAAGTAGCACGTATATCTATATGGATATAAAAAAATTAGCTTACACCCAATTAATATCATACAATTATAAATATTTACGATTAAACTTAAACAAAATATAAATAATTTAATTCGACTCATAATTTGATAAGTTCGATTCGATTGAATACTCACTCGTAATCAATAAATATGGAGAAACTAGAATAAAGGGTTGACTTTATCAATGCACGCAACTTAATGTTTAGTTAATCAAAGTGATTTGTCCTTTGAATTTTATGTTAATTTTTTGACAATATTTTAAAGTCAAATTTATTTTTTAATATATAAATATAATTAAAACTAATAAATAGATGAAAGTCTTGCCAGCTTACATTAGGATATCAATGCTTAAATTCTCTCTGGTGGTGGAAGCACATGTAATTTATTTAATCCTATTTAATTTATTATAATATATTATTTTTAAAGAGTTAAATAGGATTTTAATAGAATTAATATATTTTTATAAAAATATTAAAATTAATTCTACTTGATAATAATATTTATATTATAATAATACACGAATCTTCGTTAGAGGTGAGTATTTGATTGAGTCGAATAAAAAAATTTGAGTTATTCGAGTTGACTAATCATGTTTTACAACTCAAACTTTATTTGATTTGAATATTTATAAAAATTTAATTATAATTATTTAGTATACTATAGTATAATTTAATTCTAATTTAAATAACTTTCTGTAATCATATTAGATATTTATATATATTTCTTCATATCTGTATATATTAATATATATATACATGATAAAAAATTGAGAGACTCATTTCGAACTTAAAAATAAATTCTTTAATTACTAAAAATTTTAAATTATTCGAGTCATTCAAATTTCTATTTTACAACTTGAACTTTATTTAAATTTTTTCGAGCCAAATCGAGTTTATAAAATTTTGAGTCGAATTAAAACGAGTCAAACATTTTCGCTTTAAATTAAATCAAATTTTTTAATTTTTTCTCGAGTCAAGTCGATTTAACTCACCCTAATCCTCGTACCCTAAAAATTGCGACCCTATAAAAATTCTGACTCTGTCATTAATTCCCTTTGGTCTCATATTATTGTACTATAAATAATACGATAAGTTTAAAGATTTTGATGATAAAAGCAACATAGAATTCAACTTCCATGGAGTTCCTTCTCTTACTTTGCTTCATTTCTTTGCTGGTTTCTACACCTTCAGCAGATTCAAATGTAAGTCTCAAACCCATGGTGATGTTAAAATCATGTTATTATCCCACATTGATTAAATCTAGAATCCATGCTGCGCACAGGACTGGTTGAGCCATGGCGGAAACATATTGAACAGGAGATTTGCAGACAAGGAAAACAAGATCAGTCCCGAAACAGTTTCAAACCTGAGGTTGAAGTGGAGATTCAATGCCGGAAGAGACATCACTGCGACACCGTCGGTTTCCGACGGGGCAGTTTACTTCCCCAGTTGGGATGGGTATCTTTATGCCGTGAGAGAATCCGATGGATCTCTGATTTGGAAACAAAATCTGCAGGAGTTGACTGGCATTAATTCCACCGGAGTTATATTCGGCGTTAATGTCACGGCTTCAAGAACAACGCCGGCCGTTGCTGATGATTTGCTGATCGTTGGGATCAGTGGACCGGCTTCGGTGGTGGCGGTGAAGCGATCAAACGGGGAACTTGTTTGGTCAACCCGGCTGGATGGAAACCCAGCTGGTTGCATCACCATGTCAGGGACTTACTACAAAGGGTTAGTCACTTCATACTTATTTTATTTTTATTAAACAGAAAGATTATTATATTTTTAAGATTAATATCGCGAAAAAAATAAATAAATTGATGTACTGGTATCGCTGGTGCTCGAACCTGTAATCTCTAGGAACAATAAACATTCCGTTAACTACTTGGGCTAGAGTAACCTAAATATAATTTTATATTTCAAGAAAATATAATCTTATTTATAAATAAGTGACTTAAATATAATTTTTAATAATTAAATGACTTAAATATAACTCTACCCGCAATTGAGTAACCTTTGTCATAGTTTACCCTAAAAATATTAACCTGCTATAGATACATGAACATATTGACATGAACATCATATTGATATCTATATAACACAAATTATTATTCATACTAATATAAAATTATATAAATATAAACATGTTTTTGACATCGAAAAAATTTAAAAATTTGAACTAATGATGATTTTAATAAAAAAATTAATAATATTTATTTTAAAATGTTTTGATTCAAATGATTTTACCTGTGATATATATTATGAATATATATTATCTTATAATCACATTAAAATTATTAAAAAATATAAATGTAGTACTAGTATTATTTTTTTTCTCTCTATTTTGTTGTTTCAACAAGAAAATTCATGTCACTTTCTTGGAAGATTCCTACTTATTTTTATTACATACTTGGCCTGCAACATATGTACACTGTCCAACAAGATCTGTATTATGTTATAATTTGTTTGATTTATGACTTTTAAGCTTTATATCATATAAAAGATAAAAAAATTTAATTAAATTATTAAAATCTATAACAATATTCATATTTTATAATTTAATCATTAAATTTTTAAAAAATCAACTTAAAAATTTACTAATAAAAGGATCTATAAGGTCAGCCTATCTGGATGAATGTGCTGATAACATTCCAAAAGTCAAATTTAAGGATATAAATTATTTAGTTTGACTAACTTCATGATCCTTGAAGTATTTTTGGCCGGTTATTTGTATATAAAATATTGGAAACCTTTGAAAAATTATTTATATAGAAATTCTTGGAAAATTGGACCATATAAAAAATTGTAATTTTTTTATTAAAATAATTCGGATGAATTTAATTTGAATGTAATATCTTGTCCGAAATTTGATCGGACCGACCATAATAAAGTTACGTATGGACGGAGAGAAGCAATTGTTTCTGACCCTAAAATTTAATCGGACCGACCATAATAAAATTACGTATGGATGAAGAGAAACAATTGTTTTTGACCCTAAAAATTTAATCGGACTGACCATGATAAAGTTACATAAATCTTTAACTCTAATATCTTATTTATAAATTTTAATTTATAGAAAAATTTTAAATTCAAATTATATAAAATGTAGCTTTTTAGATAACAACTTCAATCTTAAAATATTAATGTTTGGTTTATTTAATTTAAACTCAGGAATTTTTACGTGGGCACATCTTCACAAGAAGAAGAGCTCAGCATCGAAGAATGCTGCACCTTTCGAGGGAGCTTCGTCAAACTCAATGCCAAAACCGGCAAAATCTTATGGCAAACCTTCATGTTACCCGATAACTTCGGCAACCGTGGCCGATATGCCGGGGCTGCCATTTGGGGCAGCAGCCCGTCGATCGACGTCGCGAGGAACCTCGTCTACATTGCCACCGGGAACCTCTACTCGGCTCCCCAAAACATAACTGATTGTCAAGAGAGACAAAACAATCAAACCCAAGTTTCTCCTACTCATTCAGATGAGTGTGTCGAGCCTGATAACCACTCGGATTCGTTCTTGGCACTTGATTTGGACACTGGAAACATCAAGTGGTTCCATCAGCTTGGGGGCTATGATGTTTGGTTTTTTGCCTGCAATAATCTTTCAGTTCCAGATTGTCCTCCGGGGCCAAACCCTGATGCTGATTTTGGAGAAGCACCGATGATGCTAACCATAGACGTGAATGGAACTGAGAAAGACATCGTTGTTGCAGTCCAAAAAAGTGGATTTGTATGGGCATTGGATCGTGATGATGGCAATATTATATGGTCTACGGTAAGGTATCTGGACTCTGAGTCGAGTTGAGATTTATTCATGATACTAAAACTCTATTGTTTTGGTCATCATGATATAACCAGCCGTTAATTGGTGCAGGAAGCTGGACCTGGTGGTCTCACCGGTGGCGGAACATGGGGTGCCGCCACAGATGAGAAAAGGGTTTACACCAACATAGCTAATTCTGATGCCAAAAACTTCACTCTGAAACCATCTCCAAGAAACACTACCGCCGGCGGATGGGTGGCAATGGATGCCAAGAACGGACAAATCCTTTGGTCAACCGGTGACCCTAACAATGGTACCGCCAGTGGACCTGTGACGGTGGCGAATGGAGTCCTGTTTGGTGGTTCCACTTATAAAGAAGGGCCTATATATGCTATGGATGTTAAGAGTGGGAAAATTTTATGGTCCTATAACACCGGAGCAACTGTTTATGGTGGGATGTCGGTTACCGACGGTTGCATTTTCATTGGCCATGGATATAAGGTTAGTTTTGGACTCTTCAATCCCAACTTCAGTGCTGGAAACTCACTCTTCGCATTTTGCATCTTCTAGTTTACGATGGGACGATATATTTCATCTAGGTGACTTGAATTCGAATATCATGTATACACAGTGTGTTAATAAAATATTGAATTAATCATTCAATTTAATAACATATACTTTTATTCTACAAAGGCGTATTTAAGTTCTCGCTCAAGTCCCTGAAAATATCTATAGTTGTCACAATAACTCATGTCGATTTATTCCGACTCGACTTCAAATTTGATTAGATAATAAATTTCAAATACAAAGATGCATGAAACAAAAAGAATGGTGTTTCATTTATTAGTGTATTAGGGAAATACATGAAATTACTGTGAGAGGTTCAATTTGAACATGCCAACAACCCAGGATAGTACTGCAAAGCTTGAAAATTTTCAAATTTGCTAAAGAATTCCTTAAGTGAATGCAACCCTAAGTTGCTCAATTTATTAAAATTAGGTATCCTCCTGCCCCACTCTCTTCATTAAGTCAGGTCAAGTCAATCAATATCTGGATGTGTTATAGTTGTTGGGTCTCTAGCAAAAACTTTGCAGCTTCACATTTTGCAGTGAAACTAAACTTGGATGTGCAGTACTTCCTATGTACCCCTGTTAGTTTTCCTGTTGCTGCCTTCTCATGGAATCCAACCATCAATCTTGAACATTCTCTGCAACAAGGAAAAAACATCATTAACAACATGTTTGTACAATGTTTGTTGGAAAGAAATGAAAAAAAAAAGTATGGACACTCACAATAGCTGATCTTCTGTGTAGCTGCTATGCCACTCGCATGTCTTGCTCCATTGCTTGAACCCATGTAGACTGGATTGGGCAGTATAGATTGCAGCAGCTGCTAGTAGTGATGGTTTGAACTTAAGCATCTCGTACTCCACCAAAGCGAGCTCGATCAAGAAGAACGATAGAAGCTCGAGCTTCTTATCGGACTGAGCCGCCTTGAGGAATCGCCGCATGAAAACATACGGTGTCGGTAGCGACATGTTGAATTGCAATGTGTTGAGCATCAATTTCTCTGTTTCCAGAACTTCTTTCCTAGTGTAAGCTTTATCTGATATGAGGATTAGATCTCCCACCACAGGAACAGACACCTCCTCGTACTTGCATGCTAGGAGCATAGCAACCAGTCCAACCAACTGAAGCTTTTTCCTCACCACTGTTTGTTGAGACAAAAATCTGTCTATGAGATTAACTGTAAGAAACAATGTCTCCCCCATTAAGTCAAATTTGTCGTGCACCTGTTGATTTTGCAAACCAATTATGACCTTAATGCCTCATTCATTACAAGTTTGAACCAAAACCAATTATTCACCATTAATGCCATTTCAAATACCTCAATGAGCCAGTCAATGAGTATAGCCCTCATTTTCTCATTAATGTCAGATTGCTGCTCCATGTAATTAGGCGAAACACAGCTAAAATTCTGCATACACTGAACTGGTTTAAGCATGGTGACTAACTTCTGCTTAACTAGGAAACAAATTCTTTAATGGACATGGACAGATTTACCTCCATCTTTCTGTAATAGGCGTGCAATTCTTCGACATATTCGACGGCTGCCAGAGGATTCTTTGCATCACAGACATCAATATCAACAATTGGCTCTTCAACTATATCCTCCATTTCGACCTCCTCCTATCCAATTTCACCAAACCCCGTTTTAGTACAGTGCTGACAGGGAAGAATAATATGTCTGAGAGATTGTGAAGTAGAACTAGATACCATTTCATCGGCGAGGCTGGTTTCTGTTTCTTCTAAGAACATGGATACCGGGTGGTCTACAGATACCTTGTTTCCCTCCACATCTATAAATATACAATCTCCAAACTCATTTGAGCTTGGAACCGATGGTTTCAGCTTTTTGGTTTCCTGTTAAAAGGACAAAGTCATCAGAATCTAGTACTAATGTTGATGTCCATGTTATTGTTATACTCGAACTCTTCGGTTCGAGTTCGAGTATTGACAATGAAAGGATCCTCCAGTACCTCCGGGCAATGCCGTTGACTAGTACTGGAAATCTGAGCAGCAAACTTCCTGGAAGGTAAAAAAAATGAAGGGATCAGAGTTTGAAGACATGACTTTTCCAGTTGACTGAGATCTAAAGATCCAAAATTTGACCTTTACAACTCATTCGACAAGCTAGAAAATTTCCCAAATCTAACCTGGTAATAGGCCTATGCACAGGATCAACCTGCTTGTCTTCAAAACATCCATTTCTTCTGAGCAGGAACATAAAAAATTTCAGACATTTTCAAGAGAAACACTTGAGACATGACAGAACAAAGCAAGTTAGAGATACATACTGTGACAAGGCTCTCTTATTTACAACACAAGGGTATGGTTTAGCTCCCATTAAGTTGTGATTAATCACACCCAAAGCTCTTCTATTGTGCTTAATCTCCTGCCCAAACTTTCTGCAACCTATAATACCATCTCCTCCTTCATTCAAAACAAATATGTTAGATCTGTGGGGTTTAAGGAAACACCCAGTTTTAGACACAGAACTGAAAACCAAGTGAAACCAGACATACCTTGAACATTTGTGGGTTTGGTAAGATTAGGATTGTTCTCATCAGATATATGTTCCATTTTCGATTATATCTGAAAGAACAAATGAAGAAGAAGGAGGAGAATGTACGTGAAACGTAAACTCTTTAAATTAGCGAGAGAATAGACATTTAAAGAAGTAAAATAAAGGGTTTTTTCTCTTTCTCTGAAGAAGCAGAGATCTAAAGGTACAGGTAGACCATAGATAGATAAAGGCTTGTCTGAAAAAAACAGCGGGGATGGAGGAGTATTTTTAAAAAAGGGCAACGGCTAATTATTGAAAAGTGACCGTTGGATGAATAGAAGAGATTTGTCGTAACAACGGTCATCTGGGTTGTGACTTGTGAGAGGTTTTCAAAATACATTCCACGTTTTCTTATTGGGTTAACCTTAGAATAATTATTTAAATTATATTTTTAAAGAATATTTAAATTTTATTTTGACTTAATTATATATTTATTTTTTTAATTTAAATAAGTGTTTTAGTGTAACGATTGTTAATTTTCTTTTATTATCCGATAAAAATCGTACGCATATTAATATTAAATATTTTTTAATTTTTTTTAAAATAAATCAAAAAATTTAAATTATTTGAAAGTAGTTTTTAAATTTTTAAGTCCTATAATTCGGTCATTCTCATTAATATTAGTCGTATTTTTGATAATAAAATAAAACATTTTTTCCTTGTTGAATGATCACACGTTGTTCAACATTCATTATATTGTCGTTTAAATGAATTATTCGATGATTTTGATATTTTATAAGGTGTTGATCAATTTTCAATAAAATAATAGAATAAATGATCGTGATAGTCCGATCGACATGAAAATCGATAAAAAAATCAAATTAAAATTCGAGTTTTTTGTATAATAAAAATTTTAAGTTTTAGGACTATAGTTTCAATTTTTTTTCAAAAAAAATAACACATATCAAATAATGTTAGTTAACAATAAATAACAGAAAGTAACAATAAAATATTTAAATTATATTAAAAAATTAAATATTTATTTAAATGAAAATAAAATTTAAACAAAATTAAAATTTGAGGGACTGATAAGTTTTTTATTTAATTTTTTAAGAATTAATTTATTTAATAGATTGAATATTTTTACATGCCGCGCGTCCTAGACGCTCTCCCACTGCCACCGTGGACTCCTTTATTGGGACATTATTATACTATAGAAGGCTATAGCAGAATAGGTAGAAAGACGAGATACCTAAACTAAATTATTTATCAGAATGAGTTTGATTAATTTAATATTTTATTTTTATAAAATAAATATTTTATATTTTTAGGTCAAGAATTCTTAATTTACTAGAAATATTTTTTTCATTCCTCGGACAAGATTAAAATTAAAATTTATTTTAAAATATTTTAAAATGTTTTAAAACTTTTATTTTTTAAAAAATAAATATATTGGTCCGATTAATTTAATCTTTTATATTTATTTTTTTATTTCTTTAAGTATGTCTTAAATTCACTAAAAATACTATCTTCTCTTTTTGGAATTACTCTTTTCATTAGGGCCGTAAATGAACCGAAAGAAGGTGTGTCCATTTTCGTTCGTTTACTTTAATCGAACAAATGAACGGACACGAACATAAACGAATAATTTTTTTTGTTCATGTTTGTTCATTAAGGATCGTAGCTTGTTCATGTCCGTTTAAGTTCGTTCATTTAAATGTTAAACGAACGTAAACGACCGAACATAAATGAATGTAAACGAACATAAACAAATGAATAAGCCCTTTGTTCATGTTCGTTCGTTTAATTAAACGAACGAAAAATCTTGTTCTTGTTCGTTCGTTAATAAATAAACAAACATAAACAAACTTCCTGCCGAATAGTTCACAAACGGTTCACCGAACCTTTGGTTCGTTTACGGCCATACTTTTCATCCTTCATATAAGATTAAAATTAAAATTTATCAAAAAATAATAATTTTTAATATATGTGAGATTTGATAATAAATAAAAAAGTCCATATTGGTTAAATCTAATCATTACCGAATGTCTCGTTATAAACTATTTTAATTTTTAACTTGTAAAAGCCTATTTTGTTTAGGGCCCAACCATGGGCTTGGAAACTAATGGGATGGGATGATTATAACTCAAACCCAATCATCTTAGTAAGTATGTATACAATTAATTATATTAAATTAATTAATAAAGGTAAAAACCTCAAAAATTTAATATATAATTATTAATTATTCAAAAATCTCAAAGACTTAATTAAATTAATTATACATTAATTTTTTAAAAATTTTAATATTTATTAATTAATTTAATAATATTTAATAATGATCTACTATAATGTTGTTCGACACTGTTATAGAATTTTCATATATATATATATATAAATTATTAGATATATTCAACATGTCATGGTCTTAATTAATCAGGATCGTTAATCTTTACGGTGCTAATTGTTTGGATCATGGATGATATGGTGAATAGGTTAACCTAATAATCTGTGAGTATATATATATATTCACCTTTTCTTCCTCTTTTTCCTTACTTGAAACGTATGCTTTATTTGTTGTCACTGCCTTTGCTTGATATTTGTCTGGGTTTGCTTGCCAGTTTCATCTCTCTTTACAACTGCATTTTACTTGGATTCTACGATCAAAACAAATTTCCTTTCAACTTCCCCTGCTTACCCGTATAGGAGTATAGCTGGAAAAAGTTGGGAGGTTTTCAGTTCAAGGCGGTGACACCATGGGAGGACTAGGAGGAGGAGGAGGTGATACTCATACTACTGTTTCTATGGAACCCGTTACTGGAGATGCTGTCAACGTTAATATATGCTGTTCTTCCGGCTCCAAATTTTCCGTTCAGATCAACCTTGATTCCACCGTCCTTTCTTTCAAGACACTTCTGGCGCGCAACTGTGATATTCCCGCCCATCAGCAGCATTTGATTTACAATGGTCGGATCTTGAAGGACGATCAGACCCTTCAAAGCTATGGTACATTAACTCATCCTCTTTATCGCTTTAGAGAAAGATACTGGATTCATTGTTGGAATCAGAAGAATTTTGATAGCTTCTTTTGGTTGAATTAATCGGATCGAGGTGCTATTTGGACGGCTTGCTTGGCCCTGTATTTTGTATTTTAACTAGTTCAAGGGATTTTGCTCCATTGTATTTAAAATTAAAAACGTTGCTATTGTTGCTTCTTATCTGTTGTTCTGTAAGTTCTGCTCTTTGTTTTAATGGAGATAGAAGGGTAGTTGAAAGAAATCCCAGATTTTGCTTTTATGTTTGCTTAATGTTTGATGGTATATTCAATTTTATACTTTAGGTTTGGAGGCAGATCACACTGTCCACTTGGTTCGTCGTTTTGCACCACCACCACCAACAACAACAACCAATTCAAGGGCTGTCGGCTCAGATGATGGGGAGGCGTTGGGAGCAAGAGAAGCTGGTCTAAGAGCTTCGTTGTTTCCTGAACTTGGCTTTGGCAGCTTAGGTGGTAGTACTGCTGGTTCATTTGGAGCTGAGCTCCCAAATTTTGAACATGTACAACAACAACTGACTCGAAACCCCGGGATTATAGAAGAAATTATGGATATGCCTGCTGTTCAGAATTTAATGCATAATCCTGAAATGACTCGAAACTTTATCCTGAACAATCCTCGAATTGCAGAGTTAATTTACCGAAATCCTGAGCTTGCAACTATACTTAATGATACATCTGCTCTCCTACGAACACTTGAAGATACAAGAAACCAAGAGTTCATGTGTGAAATGACGAGGAATACAGACAGAGCAATGAGGAACATAGAATCATCACCTGAAGGATTTAACATGTTTTTCCCTATGTATGAAATTGTTCAAGAGCCTTTCCTGGATGCAACCACCATGGCTAGGGCTACTAGAAATGGTAGTGCAGAACCATTTGCTTTTCTCCTGGGAACTCATGGAGGGAACCGAGCCAGATATGGTTCAACTAACCAGTCCACCTTGGCTTCTGGAGCTACTCCCAATTCACCAGCTCCTAATACAAATCGACTACCAAATCCCTGGTATTCTTCTTCAGGTAGGATCTTGCTTTCTTACAACTTTGCATTTCATCTCAAACCATTCTGCAAAATGTTTTATCTTTGAAGCGGTTATCTAGGCTTTAGTTCTGTTGATTTACTTTCTGAAGATGGTTTTTGAGTTTTAGTTCTCATTTTGAAAAATGATGTTGAGATATATATTACCAAGAAACTACTGATTGAATGAAATCTTGCAGGTGGAGGTGCCCAAACAAACACTACAAGGTCAGATCCTAGTGCAGATTCTAGGCCACAGACACCTGCTGGGTTAGGTGGTCTTGGTCTTCCACCATTTGAAGGCTCGTTTGGTGCTATGCAGGAGACTAATCCACTGAATCAGTTGATGCAAAATCCAGCTATTTCTCAAATGACGCAAAACCTCCCATCCAACCCGCAATACATGAATCAGGTTTTAGTTTATCTTGTATTCTCCTATAAGTGGGGTTTGACTAAAGATTTTTGTTTTCTGACGTTTCCATTGGCCAGGTTCTTGGTCTTAGTCCTCAACGTCAAAGCTTGATTGGCTCTATTTCTCAACCAAGAGAAGTGATGCAAAACTCTCAATTTCATGGTCAGTTGATTTCTCCTGGGATAATGCAGGTAACCGTCTCCGGTCTGCAATGTATAGGCTCTCTTTCTCGTGCATGGAAACATATAGAAGTGTGCTTCTAATTGCCAACAAGATGTTCTGCATGCAAAAGTAAAATTTGAAATTTCTTGTTGCATACCCTTGCTTTTTCACTAGAAATGTTCTGTTTAGGAATGTTGTTAAAATCAGGATATAAAATAAACTGTTTGCAAAAACTAAGGTTGGAATATGTCACCATTCTGGTTTTTCATATTGCAGCAACTATCGAATTTGCAGCAGCCTCGTCTTTCACAGCTTAGTCGTACGCAATCAACCCAGTGAGTGCATGATTGTTTCCCTTGTTTCCTTTTGAATCAATCATTCTTCAGAACTATTCAAATTCCATAGCTTAATATAAATTTACTCCTAAACATGCTCCTCTCTTGCAGGGAGCCTGCTCAGACTGGTTCTGGTGGAGGTGCAGGTACAGACATCATTGATCCAAAATCATTTCTCTTCCATTTTTGTAATGAAAATAGTTGCTCCACTGTTATTCTCACTGGTTTTTAGGAGTTCTTTGCCTTCACAATTCGAGCAAATACCATATCATTCCTTCATCATGATGGATGTCACCCAGATTTTGATAGCACCATCTATACTCACATATACAAGAAACAAGCTTTATTTTGTTAGAAATGATTTAGTAAATGGTAGTATTTTCTTTTAATAATCTTACTAAATTTTCAGGAAGGCACAACAACATGGATTTGGAGGCACTGATGACCATGTTCGGTGGACTCGGAGCCGGCAGCTTAGGCGTTCGTAATAGATCCAATGGTCAGTGTCTGCAGTTTTTGGTTTGGCCAATATACTTTTGTTTGCCACCCTACTAACTACCAAATATTCCATCATATCAGCGCTTCCAGAGGAACTATACGCCATCCAGTTGTTGCAACTTCGACAAATGGGTTTCGTCGACACTCGAGAGAATATTCAGGCCTTAATTGCCAGTGCAGGTAGTGTTCATGCTGCAGTTGGACGTTTACTGGGAAATCCTGGTCGGTAATATGTTACCGGGGTATGTAGTTAATGTAGAAAACTGTAAGTTTTGAACAGACAATGTGAGGAAGGAACAAGCTTAGAATGGGACCCGAGAGGTGAGGGAAATATGTGGTATGTACTGGATATTAAGTTTGGTCTTAAATGAATCCGGGTCAGGTCCATTTTCCTTGAAGGCGCTAAGGCAACGAGTCTTGAGTATACTAACCTTAAGGCTTAAATAAAAATCAACCTCTAAATTATATTTTTTATTTACTTTTAGTCGCTAAACCCTAAACTCTAATTATCATTTCTGATCCATTTTCCTCTAACGTGGTCCTATTTTGTTGTGTATGTAGGCTTTGAAGTATTCAAATACTCTACTTTTTTATGTCAATTTGCTCTGATCTAGTTTTTATGTCATGTGCAATGACATTCTATGCCAAGTAATCCAGTCTGTTCGCACTTGAGTTTTGCTGTTATCTGGCCATGGCTCCTGTGCTGCCGTGCATACTACTTTTCCACAACAGCTAAAGCTACTGATGTTAAAATTTAATAATTATATGGGCTGTCAAGTGTTTTAGTTTTGAAAATAGAACAGTCTGCTACAATCTTGACAAGATTATCAAAGATTTGTAGACAACCAAGACACAGGAATACTTGAGGGTTGAAGAAGACAGAAGTTATAAACATGTTTCAAAGTCTTTCAGATGTTTAGAAATAAAATCCAACAAAACTGCAAATGGAAATAAGAAAAAGAAAAGAAAAAGACCAATCATATGACAGTAGTTAAAGTAGTGACTATATGAAAAACATCTCAATATTCGATAATCAGGGACGGTTCAAAGATTTTGAGGGTTCTGTACAATTTATTAAAATGCGGTCATTAAAATTTAGAAACAATTATTCATAACCTTTATTAGTTTTAAAAATATGACCACTAAAAGCAATTATCTTTTTAGGGGTTCTGTACAGTCGTTCTTATTGTGCTTGTTCAGAAACCTTATTGTTGATAGTCCTATGAACTTCAATCATATTCAGAATCGAGTCGAGTTCTTAAAAGATATTAAATTCTTGATCATTCGATCTTACATTCGGATGGGGTGGTGAGATTTGTGGGAACGGGAGAAGAGAGAATGAATAATATAATACTATAGTTAGTTATGGATAATGACCATGTCAATGGATCCCCAGGGCCATTAGTGGGCAGAAACTGGTAGCAGCGAATGGAGCCCCCCGGCCCCCACGTTAGCAAATAATCAGTTGTTAAAAGCCTCGGACAACGGCATAATAATAGTCGTCCAGCCCTTGTTTTATTCTTTTATTAGCCAAAAACTGTTAAAAATCCTCTGCTCGACAAAACAATCATTGAACAACGCGCTAAAATCAGGCATTCAGGCTTTTTTGCCTGCCCACTCGTTACCCCATTCTTACTTTTTTTGCAGAAAACACTGCAGTTTGTGCTTGAAGAAGAAAAGGGTTTGTGTTCCTTTTGTTGTTTTCGATCAGGAAACTTAGATCTCACTCTCCACATAGAATCTCGTCTTTATTCGTCTTTTCTCAGGTACCCTTTGCCTTTTCGCCTCTTTCCTCTCTTTGGCTGCCTGCGATTTTCGTACACTGCAGCAAATTCCTCCTACATAGATACATTGAAGGGTTTTTTTAAAGAAAATTTGTTTCTTTTTTGTTGTGCTTGATTGTTGAATACGATTCTGCAGTGAAATAGAATTCCAATAATGATGGAGAGGGCAGAGTCGTGCCAAAAGCTATATACAAGACTGCGGCTATGGGATTTCCCTGATGAGTATGTGATCGAACCCACCGATGGCTCTTCTGCTTCCTCTTTGTCGATTAATCGTTTGGATGCCTCAATCAAGCTCGTCGGTGGGTTTCTTTATCTTGTTATGCTTATGTCTCGCTTTTCAGTTTTGGTCTTTGGTTGGTAAAGTGCTAGATGTCTTTGTCCGTTCTATAGATGCTATTCCAGACTGCAGCGCTGTTCGTGCTCCTAAGATTCAGACCATCTTTGGAGTAGTTGGAATGTTAAAGCTTGTTGCAGGTAGGATTGGTTCCTAAGAAATTTCTGATTTTTTTATTATCCTCTATTCGATTGGTTGATTCAAAATGGAGAAATCAGCAAGGGACTCAATTGAACAATGGAAATGTAGTGCTTGATTAGATCAGTAGGGTATATGAATCTGCAAGATCCAATGAGACCACAATTGGTTTTCTTTTTTCTTTTGTTATTTTGATTATCTTCTTAGAATTGAGGATGGTGGCTTACTTTCTCTTATCATTTTGATGTGGTAAATTTTATGTGTCTAGGATCATATTTAATTGTTATAACGGAGCGCGAATGTGTTGGATCTTACTTGGGGCATCCTATTTTCAAAGTCGTATCCATGAGAATTCTCCCGTGTGATAATTCGCTTAAAAACTCTTCTCCAGAACAGGTCCAGACTGTTTCCTCACTTCTTCTAGCAAGCGTGATTGAATTGGTTGATTAACACAAGAATCTTTTATACCATTTTGGCAGAAAAAGGTGGAGAGTGAATTTTCTGGGCTGCTAAAAGTTGCAGAGAGGACTGTTGGTCTCTTTTTCTCTTACGACACCAATTTAACGCTGAGGTGAACTACTTTCTCAAATTAGGCCTTCCATATACGCATGCTTAGAACAATTTTCTTTCTTAAAACAGTCACACATCAAGCAGAAAAGGTCCTTGTGTGCACAACGACATCTTTCTGAGTGACATCTTCTTACCAAAACTTCCAACCAAAGCAGTTTACAATTGCATAAGTCTCTGCACTACAAAAATTGCTTTATGTATGCACGTGCAAACTACAAAGTATAAGTTTATATGTGGTGGTTCTAGGAGGGGTAAATTGCAATTCCCTTTAGACAAACTGGTAAATGAATTGACTTTAGATATGTCTTTGTTCTTCTGGTTTGAGATAACATATAGGAAGAACATTTGTGAGCAACATAGCATGTTGTGACTTGTGAGGCAAAACAGGAAACTGCCCCTTTAACATGTTAAAGTTAATTGTCCACCACAAAGTTGTTCCAGTATAATCATCAAGATTTTTAATTTGTTAATAAGGTCGATAGTATGTCATCAAACAGCGTGCAAACTTCCAATAAACATTAATAGGCTAGGTACTTTTGGAATTATTAGCAATTATGTATTCTTTTAATTTTTTCCAGTTATATTTTCTTCAAATATTACATTTATGGTGAAAGTAACCATTATAAGATTTTTGGTACACAACAGTGCTCAACGGTTAAATGATCTGGGAGATGAATCTAAATTACTTCCTCTTTGGAGACAGGTAAATTGCTCAAATTTTAAGTACCTAATACATGGATTACCCTCTTTCTTTTCTATTTTATGAGATTATTTGATGACCTGCCACTAGATTCGAACAGTTTTACTCTTACGGTAGTTTTTGTAAGCTCAGTGTTCAACATTCATCAAATTTTCCATGTGATTCTTCTTTGCCTCATGTTACCAAATGTTTGCCACAGGCAGAACCCAGATTTCTTTGGAACAATTATATGTTGGAAGTACTTATAGACAACAAGGTGAGCATTGTCCTTCTGTGTTGTTTCTTGCTCCACATTTCCATTATTTGCATTTGAACTAGCTAACTCCTTTTGGGTTATGTGGCTGCAGCTTGATCCATTTTTGCTTCCAATTATCCAAGGGAGTATCCTTGATGAAAATATTAATTTCAGCAAATTTTGGCATGGAAATTTTTATTCCTTAACTAATTCATTACTAGTGTCGACTTATATTTCTTTCTATATGAAGCATTCCCTTAACTGCTAATTAGGTTTTCAAAACTTCCAAGCAGCCATTGGAAAAGAAATTGTTGATGTTACATTGATTGCTAGGAGATGTACCCGGAGAAATGGTAGTCAAAGCTAGAAATGCCTCAATGTTTTTTAGCCTGGTTTTACCCTGCCTGTATTTTTTTTTTCAAATTTCTTCTGTTGGAGGGAAGGTTTCGAATACTGAATGCTGCAAAAAACAATTCAAAATCCTGTAGACTGGTGCTATTACAGATTCTCCTTTCTAATATGAACAAACTCATTCCTTCTGCATGTTTCATTCACGCTTCTACTGGATACCTTTCATTATATTTACAAAATATTACCTGGAAGGATTGCCTCATCCATTTTGAGCTTAGGGGGATAGGAAATGGATTTTCCAAATAGATATATAAATGATTTTTAAACCCTGCTACATTTCGTACTTTCAAATATTTTAGTCCTTATGTAGACAACTTAATCTCATTGATTATGCATTGTTTGAAAGGAACCCGAATGTGGAGAAGAGGAGCTGATCCTGATGGGTATGTTGCAAATTTTGTGGAAACAGAGCAAATTGTGCAGATGAATGGTTTTATTGCATCATTTGTTCAGGTAACAGTCACTACTAGTTTAATCTCTATAAAATCAATATGTTACAAAATTTGGCCTCCTTTTCAGTCCTTATTTTCTTTAGAGAAGCATCAAGAACAAACGTTTTTTTCCTGAAAAGTAGAAACTTATTAGTAAATAAAGGCTTATAAACCAAAAGTAGTCAGACAGATCAGTTACAAGCATTAAGAACCTCGTCCAAGTGCAATCAGCAGTGAGCATATTCTATGCACTCCTGAGTCCTGCCTTAGCCAATTTTTCAGCTTCAGGAGAAGATTACTTGTAAAAAGTTCAGATATGTTCCTTGCTTACTCTGACCTTGCAATATTTGAATGATTAAATTAAAGAGGAGGAAATGAGTTTGTACAGTGATTCTGAATCACAATGCTGAATGTGCATCATAACAACCACTTTATGGACTTCAAAAGTTCACTGCATGAAATGGTATTCTGCATTATTTTGGTGTGAAATGAAGACTGGTAGTTGAATAATGTCCAAAGAGACTGCGTTTAAATTTCTTGGAAGGCTTAAATATGGGGTGTATGCAAATATTCAGTGTCTAAGTTTTGGGGGCAATGTTTCTATTTTCATGTTCTATGAGTTATTGGATCAGATTGTTATAAACGCCTTCCCTTTTTTGCCTAGGTTCGGGGGTCAATGCCGTTTCTTTGGGAGCAAATTGTTGATTTGACTTATAAGCCTAAGTTTGAGATTATAAAACCTGAAGAAGCTGTAAGTGTGTTCATTTAATACAACTAGTTTATTGCACACGTGAATTTCTTCTACCTTCACTGATTTTTTGGGTATTATGACCATATTATGTAGCCCCGAGTTGCTGAGAGGCATTTTCTTGATCTAAGGAAAAAATATGGAGCTGTACTAGCTATTGATCTTGTCAACACGGTGAGAGTTGGATGACTATTGGTGTGCAGTATGCAGTTGCAACTTGTAATTTATTATATTGAATATACTCAATCCTCTTATGAAATGCATAGAGAACACATTTTGAGAATATACTTTGTCCTTGCAAAATTTGAGTTATTTGCATTTGGACTAGCATTCATTCATTATTTTAAATGTTTGATCATGTCTCTTACCAGACTGGAGATGAGGGACGTTTAAGTGCAAAGTTTGCAAGTGCAGTGGAACCTATACAAAGTGATGATTTAAGGTACAGTGTCTGTTTATCTCTATATTTCTTTTTTTCTTTGTTTTTGTCGTGTTTTATGCAATAACCTGTGATCTTTTGCAGATATATTCACTTTGATTTCCATAAGATCTGTGGGCATGTTCATTTTGAGCGCCTTTCTTTCCTTTATGATCAAATTGCAGATTTTCTTGACAAAAATGGGTATGTTTTGATAATTGAACTTATCTGCAATGATAATTGTTCCTATTACGTTTCTTATTTGATTGATTTTTCAAGGAAAGTTTTTAGAATATTGTTCCCTTAGTAAAAGTTTATAGCAATGAAATATAGTGATTCATGTTGGGTTCTCTTTGTCCAAAACTGATAGGTACCTCTTGCTGAATGACAAGGGTGAGAAAATGAAGGAGCAACATGGAATTGTAAGGACCAATTGCATTGATTGCTTAGACCGCACCAACGTAACACAGGTGCGTTTTAAACTAGATATATCTAATCTTGCCTTTGTCTATGGTAGCACAACATGTTTGTCCAGATAGCAAACTTATGCTTAATGCTTACCTACTGTGACAATTTCAACTCCAGCATGAATCCCTATAGATGACCTTCATTTTCTGAATGGTTATTACTTAAAGAGTAATACAAGATATTTCATGGGAGGTGTATAAGTACCACAATGAATTCTAATCACCTAAATAAACCATACATAGATGGATGTTTCTGACTTTTGAAAGTGCTTCCTGTAGCTAAACCACCGACTCATAGTTTTGAATTTGATGTATGGGACTATCTCTTAGCATATATGTTGCTTTTGTTTTTTTAAGTTGCAATGTAGGTCTCTCTCTCAGGGACATGGAGACATACTCAAGGAGAGCAGCATGTAGTTACCAGTTATTATTCTTGTTTGCCATATTTTTAGTGTTCTTCATTTCCATAACTGTGCTAACCTATGTTTGCAGAGCATGATAGGTAGGAAAATGTTGGAACATCAGCTTAGGAGAATTGGTGTTTTTTCTGCTGAAGAAACTATTAGCAAACATCCAAATCTAGATGAAAAGTATAAAATATGTAAGTATTTCCATTTTCCTAATCTAATAATTTGCTTTCGCAGGATGTTCCTTCTTAACTTTTATTACTTTTGGTTGTAAATCAATTTGCTTATTTTTGGGATAAATTGATAGTAGCATGTGAACTAAAAAAACTTACTTTTAAATGTTCGCATATATTCAGTGTGGGCTAATCACGGGGATGATGTAAGCATACAATATTCTGGCACTCCTGCACTGAAAGGAGATTTTGTCAGGTACATTTGTGTTCTGATTTTACAGAGTGAGTGTTAATCTTTATATCTGGAGAATGTCAGCCTCGAGCTATGTCGGTGGCTTGGTGCATGTTTGTACGAATAACAGTGTCTCAAATTTTTATGCTAAATGTTGGTTGTAATGTCCTTCATTCTCTGTGAACACGGTCATTAATATTAAATTTTGATGGACACTAATGTTATGCTCTATGAGGTTTTTCTTTAAACCAAAAAGATTCCAAAAACATAGTTATTATTGAGCCTTACTAGTTCTTCTTGGAATACTTTCAGTGTTGTTTCAAGAAATTTTGCATATTTGTTTTGAAGTTAAAATAAGGCATTTGAATTCTTTGAGTGATTTGTTCTATTCTAAAGCATATTAAGAACATGATAAAGGCATTTGTCCTTAGAACCATAATGAAATCGAGAAATGATATTTGACTAGTCTTTGGGCACTTTGAACATAATCAGTTACCATTTTGTGTGCATCTCTGAAAATATGACTATTTTGTTCATCATTGAAATCTATTCTTTATGTAGCCGTCAGGAATTTATCAATGGGATTTGACCTGTCCGTTTCATGTGAACTGTAGGTTTGGTAAGCGAACAGTTCAAGGGATCCTTAATGATTTATATAATGCCCTCGGTCGATATTATTTGAATAACTTTGTTGATGGAACAAAACAGGTATGAATATTTTCCCTCTTACCGTCACCATTTATGTCTGTAAATTTATGGGGTGGGACAAGGGTAGATAACCCTATCTCTTAGTTATTTTCTTTCCCTGATTTTAATTATCAAAAATCTTTTATATGCATAAGCTTTCATCAGTTGATACTATTATTTCACATGCAACTTTTGTTTCAGCATTCTTACTGTTAAAATAGGTATCATTATTTTGTGAACAATCATCCATTCTTTGATTTACCAAATCATATATTTACTGTTAAAATAGGTGTAATAAATGGAGCAGCTCTTTAAACAACTATTGTCCTCTCTCTCTCTCTCTCTCCCTCTCTCTCTTGTTTAGAAAAAATGTTATTATATTCCATTTATATAAGGGATTATTTCTGTGCTGGTATCAATATAGAAGCCGACTTCCTCTAATTTATTTGTCACATGCATGAAGGATGCGATTGATCTCCTGCAAGGACATTACATTGTTTCTGTCAGCCGGGATATGACGCCACCATCACAAAAAGGAGGCATTGAGTCTATGGCTGTAAGTATATATGGAACAAAAATGACTTTTAAGATTTCATTGCTTTATTGTGATGTTTGTGAAACTTTATACTGTATGATATTGCGTAATTTTTGAAGCAACTGCTATCTTGTTTTTGTGGATTATACAAAAGTTTATGTCAGGTTACAGTCCTCAACAGAAACTTACAGTTCCTTGTCCATTGACTTGTCCTTGTCCAATACAATTTATCAACACTTCATTGCAGGTTTGAGGCCTGTACAGAGAAAGAGTGTTGCATTTGTATACAATGCAAAGCGTTCCATTGAAATTCTGAAATGTAGATTTTACTGAAAAATGATCTGACAGACACATTAAGTTGTTGAGATTATGGCTTTACTAGGCATAGTTAAACTCAGAATTAAATGCACAACCCAAAGTATTTTGAAAGAATATTTCAGTTGATCTTTACAACCATAGTGGAATATTAAAAGCTTTCCATCTTTCTGTACCACCTATACTATTCCATAGTATGTTATTTTGTTCTGTGGCACAAGCCAGAAGGTTTACCCTTCCACTATCATGTGCCATTTCATGTTTTTAGTTGCTGGTGCCAAGATTGAATACAGATGCATAGATATAAGCTTTTGTATGTAACTTCACTTTAAGTGTTCCTATCAGTTTTGAATACTTTTAGCTGTCTTAGTAGTCCTTTTAAGTTCATATTTTCTTTCTTTCTTTCTGCAGAACTTCCCAGCAGCTTTAGGTTTGATCTCACTAGGGTTATTTCTTGCAATCGTGTCACTTGGACAAGGTTTGACTTCTGCTCCATCTGATGCTGAAGTTTAACTTCATTAGCACAAAGGGGATATTGACATAATCTTTGTTTTCGTTTTCTGCAGCTCGATATGATCTCCGGTACTTATTTTTCTCAGTTCTGTGGGCTACCATAAGCCTTGGTGTTGCAGCGGTTGTGAAGGCTAATGGCAGGATTTTCTGCAATCGCCCTCGTTTGCATAAACCTCGCCGTTGATGCATAGTCTGAATGCTATGGGAAATAAAGCTTGTTTAGAAGCTTTCATGTTGCTGGATCATAGTTATTATTCTTTCACACATATTTTTTGTAGTCCATTAGTTTTAATTTAAAAGATTTCATACCTCAAATCATTTTGTGATTCTGCCATTAACATTAAACTGGAAAGTATATTTTTTTCCCTCTTTTGTTTCCTTATAAATCTTCACCCCATGCCTTGTTTGATAATTGCAACTACAAATCCCATTTGTTTAAACTGGTGTGTTGGAATTGTAATATCATCCTCACCAACTGGGGTAAACCTATCTTCTGCCACAACACAGCAGGAGAATACAATCAGTAGTGACTGGTTTGCCGGAGAAGAAAATTGCTTAACCGGGTTGTACCGGAGTTTCGACTTCTGGATTAGCTGCAACTGCCCTGTACACATGCTTCTCACCCTCTACCGGCTTTACTACAGGATGTTCCTCTCTTAAACTCTCGCAACCTTCTGATAAATATGTTATATTCATCTTAAAATATTTAAATTTAATCGTAATATCAGTAAAATATACACATTATAAATGATATATAATATTTATAAACATATACTATATTATAATCACTTTCACGCTATTTAAAAGAAAAAATCCAACATGTGTACCTTAATGATACTTTAAATATAAAATATACTTTAATCAATATTATCTTACACAAGTAACTATCACTTTTATATGATCATAAAGACCATTAATTCTAATAAATATTTCTTCTTTGTTAATTACAATTGCAGATGTAAGATTAATGAAACATCTCAAACTTTCTTGTTTTTCTTTTTCTTAGCAAGAAAAAAAAAATTATTTTAATATTATATTTTCATCATCATCATCATAATATGTAAACAAAGTCAATATCACATGTAAGATATTTTTATATTTAATATTAAATATAAAAAAGAGTTTAAACTTATCAAGTTTCATTCTATACCTTTTGCCTTTCCTTTCGCCTACAAACAAGATCAAGACATGTAGATCATCTTCAACACAAGAGAAAAGAAATGTATGAAGATTTCTTACAGAACTTGTTGAGTTATATAATATTTGCAGAAATCTCCGAAAGAATACTAATTGATCATTCGGTCATGTTGATTAAATCAAAAACCGAAAAGAAAAAAGGGAAAAAGAATCACCACTCTTGTACAAGAACCTGTTTATGCAAATTCATATACTCCATTACATGTAACACAATGCAGGATCTTGGGGTCCAAGATTGTTTACTTACCTTTTTCCCCAGATTGATCCTGCAGACCGATGACTGCTAGACTGTTGTCCGTACCTAGGAGTAGTCGATGAATGGGTGGAGCCGGATCTAGAGGAGGAGTCCTTTGGTCTTTCCTTGTTGAGTGATTCGATCCGTTCCAATGCCTCCACAACTTCATTCATGGACGGACGATTCTTAGGGTCGTGCTCTAGACATTTCAGGGTGAGCTCGGCTGTGAGTGATGCGGCCTTAGATGAATACTGACCCTCGATCCGTGCATCCATTATGGATTTGTACTTTCTTTTATGTGACAGTGTTGGTTTGAGCCAATCCACCAAATTCTGCTGTCCGTCGGGGCGCTTCGTATCCATTGCTCTCAACCCTGTCATCATCTCGAGCAATAACACACCGAATCCATACACATCACTCTTCACATATAGATGTCCTGTTGGCATAGAATCAGAACTTTAGCATTAGCAGCCTCACATTGATTTTGAATGTCTCAGAGGGAAACATTTTGTTTTACATATCGATTTGCCCTGTTTTAAGCAGTTGTTGATCAAGAGAATGGAATGACATATCATATCATCATTACCGGTTGCGATGTATTCGGGTGCAGCGTAGCCATATGTTCCCATAACCCTGGTCGTTACGTGCGAGTCGCCACCAGAAGGCCCCAATTTGGCCAAGCCGAAATCTGATATTTTTGCATTGTAGTTCTGTAGATGTAAACAAGAACCATTTCAACTCATATCAGTCTACATTTTGAAAAACTACATACCACTACATATACATTGAAATCCAAAGGCATGAGGCAAACAAGGACTAACCCCATCAAGCAATATATTAGAGGCCTTGAAATCCCTATAGATGACCTTCTCCGAAAAGTGTAAAAATGCTAGACCTCGAGCGGCTCCGATGATGATTTTAAGCCTGGTTTCCCAAGATATAGGTTCAACTGCTGGATTTCCTGCATAAACCAAACAATCAAGCAATCAACATGACATCTATCCATGGAGACAAACTTCCTTTTTTTACTTATTTATATTCCGAGTCTCGAGCTTACGTCGAAATAGGTGGTTCTCCAAGCTTCCTTTTTGCATGAACTCATACACAAGGAGCAACTCTTCATCCTCCCAACAGTACCCCAACAGCTTAACCAAATTGGGATGAGACAACCTTCCTAGAAAGTTCACCTCTGACTGCAAAAATCAACGATGAATATAAATGAAGAATCAATATCATTTGCTGGCTCTGATGGACACAATCTCCAACAAAGATATGACTTTTCAAAGCCGTTAAATCAGGGGATTTGACTAACACAGCTAGAAAGAAAGCGATGGCACATTTACAGTCAATGAGACATGGAACCCACATTTGGGGTCTGGTTTGAAAATCATCAAACGGTTGCAGTTGCAGTTGCAGATGCAGATGCAGATGCACATATTTTCTTTGGTGGGGGTCAATGGTCATGCTTTAGAAGCTAATCTCCTTTATAATTAAGATTAAAAATGGATTACTAACACTAACATAGACAAAAATGGTGATTAACACAACACAGTTGGAGAAATTTGGGGTTTACCTGCCACTCTAGGAAACCTTGCATACTTTCATGCTTCAACTTCTTGACGGCAACAACCATTCCGGAGCCAACCTTGGAGGGTGCTAAAGTTTTCTCATCCAACCACCCTTTGTACACTTTGCCAAACCCCCCTTCACCCAACAGTGTGTTAAAGCTCTTGGTTGCCATCTTCATCTCTGCAAAAGTGAAGACCTTCAAGTTCGGTGTTTCCAGGATCCGACCATCAGGATTTTCCTCCTCCACAATTTCACTCACAGCTTGAGAAAACTGACTCCTGCAATTGCTAACGCTGCTTGCCGCCGAAGATTCTATGTTTTTGCTGCAATTGTTCGATGTACCTGTTAACACAGAAACAGAACCGTTGACTGAAAAAAGCTTACAACCCATAGCTAAAGAAAACAGAAATACAAACCTGGGGTAGTGTGAATATTGGTGGAGCTGTAAACATGGGTAGTATCTGGACCAGAAGAGACAGATCCCCAGCAATTACCCATACCAAATCTGTGTTACCAAGAAGCCTTTAGAGAAGAAGAACCAGCATTCCCAGCAGTACAGCTTGGAACTAGTTAAAATTGCTAGCAAAAACGCATGCTTTTTGTTTGTTTGTCTGTTTTTTTCTTTTAGAATGTCCCCCTTTCTTTCCCGGCTGTTGCAGGGAAACTCTCTTGCTTCCCTGACACAAAATAAGATTTTTTTTTTCTGGCTGTTTTTTCTTGCTTGTTTGAATATATAAAGAATGTGTTGGGAAAAAGTCTTTTTGTCTGACACTGTGCGTAATACAAGAAAAATTATATTACGAGGCATTCTTATTGCATGTTTATAGGGTAGTTTTAGGGAGAGCCCCTTAATAAAAGTCTAACAAAAGTCTTTCATTAAAGGTAATGGGAACCGGTTACCAACCGGTTTCAATGTAAATCTTTTTTTTTAATAATAGATACCGAATTTATTTTTATATATTCGAATAAAAATATTTGTATAATAAATATTCGAATAAAAATATTCATCGTATAAATATTTGAATAAATATATATACGAATAAAAATATTCATATAAAAAATATTCGAATAAAAATATTCATATAAAAATATTCGAATAATAAATATTCATATAAAAAGATTCAAATAAAAAGATTCGAATAAAATACATACGAATAAAAATATTCGTATAAAAAGATATTCGAATAAAAATATTTATATATAAATATTTGAATAAAAATACTCGAATAAAAATATTCGAATAAAAAATAAACGAATCAAAAATATTCGTATGATAAATATTCGAATAAAAATTTTTGAAACAAAATATTCGAATAAAAAATATTTGAATAAAAATATTCGTATAATAAATATTCGAATAAAAATATTCATATAATAAATATTGGAATAAAAATATTCGAATAAAAAATATACAAATAAAAATATTCGTATAATAAATATTCGAATAAAAATATTCATATAATAAATATTCGAATAAAAATATTCGAATAAAAAGTATACGAATAAAAATACTTGAATAAAAATATTCGAATAAAAAATATACAAATAAAAATATTCGTATAATAACTATTCAAATAAAAATATTTGAATAAAAATACTCGAATAAAAATATTCAAATAAAAAATATACAAATAAAAATATTCGTATAATAAATATTCGAATAAAATTTTTTGAATAAAAATATTCGAATAAAATATATTTGACTATAAATATTCGAATAAAAATATTCAAATAAAAATATTCATAGAATAAATATTCGAATAAAAAATATATAAATAAATATTGTACACAATTCCTTACAAAGTATACACAATGGCTTACAAAAACCGTAAGGAAAAAAGTATGTACACAATTTCTTACAACTTCTCACCATGAGCTAAAGGAGCCATCCAAAGGTAAGGATTTATGTACATACACAATTTATTACGATTTTCGTAAGCCGTTGTGTATATTTTGTAAGGAATTGTGTACAAACATAAATCCTTACCATTTGGGTGATATATTGTGTATTCTTGTAGGAAATTGTGTATGTACACAAATCCTTACCCTTGAAAAATTCCTTGAACTCATGGTTTTGAAGTGGTAAGAATTTGTGTACATACCTTTTTTCTTACAGTTTTCGTAAGCCGTTGTGTATACTTTGTAAGGATATGTGTACAAGCACAAATCTTTAACTTTTTCGTGCCATATTGTGTATTCTTGTAGGAAATTGTGTATGTACACAAATCCTTACCCTTGGAAAATTCTTTGAACTCATGGTTTTGAAGTGGTAAGGATTTGTGTACATACCTTTTCTCTTACGATTTTCGTAATCCGTTATGTATACTTTTGTAAGGATTTGTGTACAAACACAAATCCTTACCGTTTTCGTGCAATATTGTGTATTCTTGTAGGAAATTGTGTATATACACAAATCCTTACCCTTGGAAGCCTCCTTGAGCTTATGGTTTTGAAGTGGTAAGAATTTGTGTACATATCTTTTTTCTTACGGTTTTCGTAAGCCGTTGTATATACTTTGTAAGGAATTGTGTACAAACACAAATCCTTACCGTTTTCGTGCTATATTGTGTATTATTGTATGAAATTGTGTACAAACACAAATCCTTACTATTTTTGTGCTAATTTATGTATGTACCGTTTTTCTTACAGTTTTTGTAAGAAATTGTATATATAATGTGACCGGGTAAACCGGTTAAGGCTTTTTTTAGGCTTTTATTAGTGGGCTCTCCCTAGAACTACCCATGTTTATAGAACTAATCAGTAAAAAGTTTCTATTTAATTATGTTTTTCACTTTATTATTTTTATCAAGTGAATCTTTATTTGTTAAAATATGTTTTAAACTTGATTTACAATAAATGTTAGTGAAGATTCACTTGATAAAAATGATGAGCGAAAAAATAATTAAATGAAAATTTTTTATTAGTTGATCTCATGGATGACGTGATGAGAATGTCTCATAATATAATTTTTCATAATACATACTCTTTGTTGTATATCGAATTTCTTATAAAAAAATATAATAATTTTGATATATATTAAACTTTTAAAAAACATATAAAAACTTTGATATGTATATCAAATTTTTATAAAATGTAAAAGAAATTTGTATACACTAACTTTTAAAAAATATAAAATTTTAATTTATAAAAAATTTTATTAAAAAATGATATCGTCGTTTTTTTAATTTTTTTAAGCTGCTTTTTTTAAGAACAAAAACGAGGCTTTGCCGAACATGGGAATACGAATATGGTAAATAATAGCAATACGTAGGTGAACGAGAAATTGTATCATTGGTATGTTTTATCACGTTATTTATGGGACCAACAGTTAAAATCTATCTATCTTATTATTTTTTATGTCATATTTTTCTAAGTGAATCTTCACTCATATTTATTGTTAATTATTTTAAAAATAAATTTTTTAAGTGAAGATTCACTTGAAAAAAATATATGACACGAAAAAAATGATAGAGATAAATAATTTTTAATAATTGATCTCATAGATACGTGATGGGACTTACCTATAATATAATTTCTCGTAGGTGAACATAGGCGCGTCATAACTAACCCCGCATCATTACATAATTATAGCAACATTCTTTTATTAAATAAAAATATTATATTCTCGTAACGATAATTGATATGTTAATATACATAAAAATTTAATTATTAAAATATTTTTTTCTTATTTGACGAAAAAAATGACTCGATACAAATTTTTTTTTTTACAAATTTCAAACTAATGAATTAATTATCCTGTGGTCCAAGTCATAGGTCAACTTTGTTAACAACTTCTTGTGACCATTAGCCAGGAGTAACACTTTTTTTTTGTTCTTTCTAAATTTCAACACAAGCATGAGTGTGGATGGAGCAACGCTTTGAAAAACCAAACCCATCGGCCATCACTGCGGCACTGCCTCACCTTAATTTCCTATGCTGCTTCTTTGCCTGAGACGATGACTCCCAGCGAAGAGACTTAGAACAGTATTGAAATGGGACTTATGATCCAACAATGGAAGGAATTGAAAAGAACAGTCAATTTTCTACCCAAGTTGACACAGGGACAGGGACAGGGACGAGTCCATGACCAGGTCCAGGACTGGAATCTGTCAATCATCTGGTTCAGTCATTTGGTCATGGAAAACGGGTGGTACTGAGTTTTTAAGTGTTCTGGCTTTGTAGATGTCCTGCCTAGACCGCTTCGTCTCTTCGCTACTGCAACGGCTGCAGCTGCTGCCTCATCCTCAAGCAACGACTGGTCTTTGCATCGGCCATAGCATTTAATTGAATTGGGCAGCATGTCTGAGAAGTGGCATCGGTAGGTAGAGAATTGATTTGATATCGAGAGGACAAGAGTTTATTAAATTTATTTAAAAATTAAAAAGATAAAATATAATTATACCAAAAATTTTAGTAATTTTATATAAAATCATGTCCCTAAAACGCACGCAATAAATCAATAAGTATTTTTAGTATCCGACATAGCAAAAAAAATTATGATAAGAAAAAAATATTAAACAAAAAATATTTTTAATGTATTGTTACTTAAGTTGTTATTCGAAATCAAAACTAATATAATTATTAAATATTTTAATTAATTTAAATATTAGATTCGAATCGAAAAAAATATTATTTTAAAGAAGATAAACTATAATAAAAGTCACTTAATTATTGATAAGTTATGTTTGGGTCATCTAATTATTAAAAATTATATTTTAGTCATTTAATTATGAATAAGATTATATTTGGATCACCCGATTATTAAATGTTATATTTATATCACTCAATTATGAGTAAAGTTACATTTGAGTCACCCACTATATTTAAAAAATACATCAATTTAATCAAATTTTTTTCTTAATCACTTGTATACCCTCGTTAATACTAGAATACTTTATTTAAAATTATTAATTAATTTAATATATAAATAGATATATTTATTAAAATATAAATAGTGACCTAAATATAACATTATTTATAATTGAGTGATTCAAATATAACTTTACAAACCATTAAATGACTCAAATACAAATTTTTTTAATTGAGTGACCTAAATGTAATTTTTCTCTTATTAAGTGAACTCCTTGTAGTTTACTCTTTAATGAAATTATTTTCCGAGGATTAATTTGTACAGGTTTTACTATTAAAACATTATACAGCTCTAAGGTTTGGCTCCTCCGGCCACCACCGCCCATCGTCGCCGCAAACTCATAGTCGACGTATCATCGGACCTATTTACAGTCTGAAGAATCGATCTAATCGGTAACCTTTTAAGTTCGTCTCTCGTTTTTGAAGGTTTGAGAATCTTCATTTCCAAAAAAGAATAAAAAAAAAAATCCCCAATGGGGAGGATCTCAATGACTTACATCCACGAGGGTGAATGGCCTCCTGGGTCAGTTGACATTCACGTCGTTAAAAAGAGTCTTCGAAAAGCTGTGTTTGTAGCTATTCTTCTTCTACCATTTGCCTGCATCTTCCTCTCTCTCAAGGTACGGACTCCGAACTGTCAGTTTACTCTCAGTACACTTCTCTTTTAGTAATATATTCATACGTTTAGGATTCAATTGACTACCTTTTATTCCTTTATACCATGTCTATGAGTTATAGGGGAAGTAAGGAATTGCAGATCATGAAATTTGGGAACCTAAAGAATTTTCTATTTCTTATGTTATAAAATGGGTTTTCTGTTTGAAGATCAATATTCTGCAAATTAGACCCATTATCTGGCCGTAACTTCTTATACATTGAGTGAATGGATAGAACAGGAAATTTCAGCCACTCTTCTTTTGTGGAGATTGCTGCTAAGTGGACAATTTGTCATGTTATTATTATTGCTTTGGAACCCTGTTCACAAAGGTGAGAGCATTTTCATCCGTTTGCCTTTGTTATCTGATGTGCTTTTTGTTTTCAATTCAACAAGTAGAATGAGATTGATACTTATATTATTTTAATTATTTTTCTCAAGTGTTTTTATTTTTAAGCTTTCAGAGTCTGTCATCATAATGCCAGCCTTTGGAGTTCAGCTTGAGACTCACTATGCTAGGTAACTTACTAAAACTTGTAATTCTCTGGGAATGGGTGTTAAATACCTATGTAGCTACATGTTCTACTGTATACCATGAATATAATGAAACATTGCTTTAGTTTTTCTTTTTCTATACTATTAGAAATTAGAATGTAAAAGCATTTTGGAAGTTGATGGCTAGATAGTTTTCCTGACTTGTTTTTTAGAACTTCCTCTTAAGACTGCTTGTAAGAAGGGAACATCTGTTGCCATCCCTAGTTCTTCTATCCAATTTTAGCATTTCACGTTGCATTGTCCTGGACTTGAAAGTGGTTCTCAGGCATTTCTAGCTTTCCTTGAATGGACTTGTTTATTCTTCTGTCTTATGTTTAATCAGTACTCATAAATAAACCCTTGAGATTTTTCACTTTTTGGTCATGATCGTTTACAAAATAGTAGTTGTAATAGTGCAATAACTGATATTATTTCATCTTCCTTTGTTTGTTTTGTTGTAGTGGAAGAATAATCCGCAGATTTATTCCTGCTGGTGAGATTTTGAAACCTGTATTATTAGAATGTGTTACCCCAGTAACTTGTTACTGGAGCCTCTCTTTACTTGTGCGTGGGAAGGAAGAGCTGGTGTTGGTGTTCAAGGTAAAACACTCGAATTTCAATCTCTGTTGCTACTTGCTTCCTTCGGAAAATATAGGGGGCTATATGCTGCTTATATCTTAAACAGGGTAGTCAATCATTTATTTTAAGGATATCAAGGAATAGAAGAATGGTGTAGGGAGTGTGTTTGTATATCTTGTCGTATAGCTAGTATAGTAGTTTGGGGTTTAATTGAGGCATAAACTTGGTTGTGTGTGAAGGAGCTACGCCCTCCGATGAAGATGTTGCTTCCCGTATGGAAGGCCTTGTGTGCTAGCATGGAGAACAAAGAAAATCCAGTCACACGTGGGGAAGGTCAAGGTGGTTGATTTCAAGGCCATGAAAGTAAAAAAAGAAAGAAATATATGAAAACTCATCAATTAGCAAAAGAATACATCTGGATTGATTGCTGCAAGTGTAGAGAAAGAGAGAGGAAATTGCATTCGCATCAGAGTTGAAACAAACTAGTCCATTCCTGTAGAAGAGGATGAGCATTAGAGATCATCAGCAAGTTTTGTCTGTTGCAAAAGTAAACAAAACCTTTCCAACTCAATTTAAAACAAGATACCATATGCCTAATTGTTTGTCTGTTAGCCCCCCCTCCCCCCCCCCCCTCTGATTTTTTTTGTGGTTTGTTTCATTTTGGTATCCAAATGGGTTTTAGGTTTAGGGTTTACTATACCTGTTACAAACAGGGCATGTGTATTGAGAATTCAACTATAAACGGTAACCATGTTCACTTATTTCAGAGTCCGATAATAACTTTCTGCCATCGAGGCCAGTACATGTCTGCATGAGTGGAAACATTATTGGCTTCATTTTTCAGTATGGTATGGTTATATGCTATCAGGTTTGCAGAATGTTAAAGGTGTAGCAACATAATTGATCATCACGCAGGTTGAACAAGAGATCTGAACCTGAAGTTTTTTTTTATGTTTTCTTCTCGAGAAACCATCAAAACCTTCAACATCAAGGAAGCAAGGGGTATGATTCTACTTGCACTTTGGGAGTGAGAGAGGCCAGCATTCTAATCCTTACAGCAAACACCCAAGAACAATGCATGGAGAAGAATTACAAATATGGTATAATGTTTGCAATATTTTTTTTTTAAATGCAATTTTCTTTAAGGTCAAATTTACTACTTACAATGGCCTTGCGAGTTTAGAATACGTCAAGGGAGGAGGGAGAAAGAACAAAAAACGACTCATAGCATCTATTTACTACTATTATTAAAATCTTGGATAATGATTCCATGCTCTGGAAGCCAAATTTGACTTCGCATTGACGCCAACTTCTCGCAGGCTTAGAGATCAGGTCAGTAAAATCAATCTAACAATCTCTTCAATCACCTGGAGACAGGTACGCTAGGATGCGGGTTGCCAATTGCCTAAACAACTCGGCTTAGCACGTTAGTTTGTTGCTCCATCAGCTGCTCTTAACCGCAAGCTCGCTCGTTCGATGCTAACTCTTTGTCGATATAGTCCATGCCATAACTCCCTTGGTTCATCATCCCTCACTTGCATCATAGCTATTTGCCTATGCAATGACTCCAAATTCACAATCGGGGCTGTGGTTGGTCGCCCGTGAGCACACTGCAAGATATATTTATTAAGGCAGCAGGAGGATCTCTCTCTCGAATGTACAAATGAAAGCATACATGCACGAAATGTCAGTGATCAAATATGGAGGGGGAAAACCATGCTGTGGTGTAAGTTTAACTCACTTGGAAGCACAATGAGGTCTGTTTTAGCTCCTCAACAATTAAGGAACATTCTGAAGGAAGTAAGGAGTCTCCGAACATAATTGCACCTTATTGATGAAAGGATGACAAGAAGTTACCTAAAGTTAGCCAATTTGTAATGAAGGACAAGATATTATCCATATAAATGAAGGCTATGCAAGTAGCTACGAGTTGGAACTCTAAATAGACTCAAGACCGAAAAAAATACATAGATATCTCTACACCGACACTAGAGAAGTCTCACTTGACATAACATTTGAGCATATAGAGGTATTTGCTCAGCTAATTATTCTGTTGACCATTCTAATCATGTATTACAAAAAGAATAAAATTTTCTCCCACATGGATATGATTTGAATTTGATTCCCACAATTGCGATATCTTAGCGAGATCAGGCATATACCTCGGCATGCTTTGTAATTAAGGATGCGACTAACTGATGGTGGCATTGTTGATGATCCATCTGTATCAGCAAGCTACATATCATAAATACAATCTAAGAGTTAGAAATTAAATACCTTTACCGACAAGTAAAAGGGAAAGGAGAAGTAGATGTAAATGTAAATGTTCTAACAAGCAGCAAACAATGCATTACCTGGTGAAGAAATTCCAAGAGATCAGCATCAGATAAATTGACACCTAAAATGCAAGGTACCTGCATATTATCCATATAAAACTTCATTGGGATCAAAGTTCAACAGAACAGAAAAGTCAAACTCGAATTTGCACGATAAGCAAACGAGGACATGGAAAATATTTGCAGGGATGACTGTCAAACTTTTCCTTCAAAATATGGAGAGAAAAAAAAAACAGATAATTTTGGCCCAACCTCCTTGAACTTACAAAAACGAAGTAAATCTCATGCAAAACACGTTAGGGTCATGGTTGTTTAGCCTCCATCAATATAAACATAAGTGTAATGGAGCTTAACTGCAAGAAGTTTGACAACAGCTGGCTTAGGATGAATAAGGTTCAAATTCCTGCATTTAAATTTAATAGGCAAAGTCAGGAATCATGACAATCAATATCAATGAATATCAAAAGTCAATGGACGGACATTTAAGGAATTATATGAATTATGGTGAAACTGCTGTTAAACATCTTTACAACTAAGAGACATGCATCTTTGAACAATGTTTATGCCACTAAATCCACATCCAGAGTTATTTATCCCACAGATAACTGCATGAGCATAAAATTTTCCAGAAAACGAAAAAAAGGATTTACTTCTGGAAGGATCTCGAATCATGGATGTGAAAGTCACAGATCCAACCCCACTGTCTTATTTGATCAGAATAATTGTGCAGTAATTGATATCCCATCTCTGGCAGGATCTGTTATTTAACAACTAATAAGTTAAACCTAGAATCACAAAAAGAACCATCTTTAGCAATGCTACAGGGTAAAGCTTAAAACATCAAACTTGGCATACCAACTCTTTCTCTGTATCCAAATAGGCAACCGACTTCCCTTCACCAGATAAGACCTAGTTTTCAACATGTCAAATCAGTAGCGAAAATCCCTACTTCCACAAATTTAAACCTTAAAAGGTTTTTACCGTGTGACGAAGTTCTTCTAGTTTTATTCTTTCATCTGCAGCATGCTGCAAAGGAGAACAATAACCAGAGTTAATCATACTGGAAAAGTTTCAATAGCATCTATGTGAAGCCTGTATGTTAATGGTATTATTTTGTATGTCCAAATCAGCATATAAGATATCCTGCATTTGTTCTATAAAGGCATCAAATGCATGGTTTACCATAAGCAAAAATTATGGTATCTTTCACATAGCTGAACAATTGTTGCAACTAATATGTTCTCACTTCTCATCAGCTATTCATCAAACTGTTATCATGAGTAAACTCTGTCTCTATGATCAATATTTGTGATGACCTTTCATCATGACTATTGACATCTCTTTCTAGTGAGTCAACTGTTCCTCGAGGAATAGCTATTTCTTTTAGAGACCAACATATGACAAGCAGTATATTCAAAACCTCCTATTTGTGCAATTATATATGACAAAATGGACCTGATCAATATTTGTGATGAATTCAAGGCACATTTTTCAGCTAAAAAAAACTACACTGCAACAATTAAAGCAGAAAATGCATGACAAGGAAAAGGTAAAGTTACACAAATCTATGCAGGCAATGGACCTGATCAATAATAGCAAGTATTCCACCAGCTACAATTGGGATGAATTTCTTATCCACCTGTTGCAGAACCTTGGCATGTGTGAGACACTTCTTACTGATAGACTTGGGGATTAATGATTCAGCGGCAAGATAAAGGAATCCAGAAGTGATGTCAAGTAAATTGTCTTCATCGTCATTATCAAATAATTTGCTATAGCTCTGCATTAATTGTACGGTAAATATTATTGACTGCTAGCAAATGCACTTGAAGCTGAAAATTCAGCAGCAGCAAATATAATTGATTAGAATTGCAAAAATACCCAACTGTATTCCGTTGAAAACCATTCTTCCATTTACTTGCAGAAATTTTGGGATCCTGATTTCCATTTGAGGTAGATACTGAAGGATGAGAGAAAAACAAGCACCATTACTCTGTTGAGAAGTGTAAAGTTTTTCCTTGTTTGGCAACTAAGCAAAATTTCATGAAAAAAAGGGATTTTGCACTCCATGTCCATAAATATATTGGTAATGTCGTTAAACATCCTCTTCAAGACCACCCAATACCAAATAAATATTAATTGTCTCGTGAGAACTTATAATCAAATACAAGTATTTCATCTGGTGACACAACAGAATTACCTTGAACGGGAACAAGTTCAGGGTCCTCCGGGCAATGGTGTTCAATCTTTTCACATTTCTGAACTATGTTGCCAAACACCATGTCTGGCTTGTAATCCATATTTGATCTGTTTTTAGCCAAAGTAATCACCCAACAAAGAAAGAAAATTTAAGTTTCAGCCACAAAACAAAGTAACTTCTATAAGGAGATATAAGAATTCCAAATACCTATTCTTCTCAAAAATAGGTTCAAAATAAAGATTGTGCACACTAGAAGATTGTTGTGGAGGCTTCTTCTCGCCAGTCTCTGCAAAATTCACAGACATTAATGTGCTACATCATTAATCAATCCTTTGAACTGAAATGGCCATCATATAATCACCTAAAGAAGCGCATGGACCATGGGCTCCATTAGAAGTAGATTCCTCTGATATCTGCGAACAATGATGTAAGGAGATAAACCTCCTCTTCTGGATGTAAAAAGGAGGGGCTGATTGGCTTCTTCTTGATCTTTCTTTAGGACTAAAGTTTTTTCCACAATCTTGATAATGAAAGCAATCTCTTTGCCTTTTACATTCATTAATACTCAAGTCTGAACATAACTGATATCTGTCTTCCGCATTGAAACATTCAGGAGAAAATTTATGATTTAAATTATATTCTTTAAAGAGTTCACCAAACTCTTTACTGGATTCACCGTAGTCAATTTCTAGTTCAGTGTTTGGGCAATCATGGATGCATTTTTCTTGGGTGGAGCCCCTTGAGATTAGATCAAAAGTAAATTGGTTGTCCTCATCTTCACCATCAGAGAAATGGACAAAATTAGTCCTTTTCTCAGATCTGAAGTTCTCTTCTACTGCATTCTTATAACTGAATCGTGCAAAGAGGTTTGAGGTTCCCAAATTTAAGGAGTGATGACCAGAGACAGAGTTTTCTGTTAGTGAAACTGAATTGGATAGTAGGTCATTCTCTTCAACAGAAACATCTCCACCACATGACAGGAACAACTTTGCAGATCTTCTTAAAACATCAAAATCTCTGGGAACGCCACCTGTTCTTCCAAGCTTAGGATTAATTCGAGAACATGATTCTCCATCCTGCCACAGGGCCTTTGAACGGTGATCAAATGTCTGGTCACCTAAAGCAACTTCCAGCGTGTTTAAGCTTTCATTAGAGCAAACCTGCTGTTTTGTCTTAAAACTACCAAGTGGTGATTCAACTACTTCCTCGCTTTCAACCAACTCCCTGTCTAGTGGCCAGTTTCTTTGGGAGGAGCAACTTTGCAGAAGAGGTGTGCTGATATTCTTCATGAACTGTGAGCCGTTGCAAAGTGCACGATAGTCAAAAGGAAAACCACCCCTAGCTGTTTCATCGATCACACTACTCTCAACCTTAAGGAATTCATTACATAACTTTGAACTTATATTATTGTTGTCCACAAGACAGTTTGGTCTTCCTGAAGCCATGAATCCAGTTTCCAAAAAATAATCTTCTTCTATGAAGTTGTTATCAGATGACCAAAGATGCCAATCGCTCCTTTGGTTTATCATGGATGCAGCTTTGGAAAGGGAATCATCCCAACTTTGAAAAGAATAGTCAGTATGATGAACAAACTTCATATCATTCTGTTGATCTTTAAGCTGTGTGGTATTCCTATTGCATTCCTCAAATGGCATATCTTCATGTTCCATAAGAAACAAATTATCTATTGTTAGTTTGTCCAGTGAAGAAGATGGTTGATGTTTTTTAGTCCTTTTCCTTGTTGCAAATTTCAAGTCCATGAATGCTCCATCAGAAATATCTGCAGAACAAAAGATAAAAAATAAATAAATGAAGCATGCAAGAGATAGCATTACAAAAGGGTATAACTTTCTGTGAAAGCATGAATATTCATTAACATCAATGTCTCCCAAAAAAAGTATGGTGAATAACATATTGAAGGACACCTTCTGCAATGTATGAAATATCGTCATCTTCCTTCAGGGTTTCATCTTGTCCTACTCCATCAGGTGAACGAATTAAAGATTAGATAGAAACAGATAATAACTTGATAGCTTCGGAAGTCATTATAAATACAACCATAGTAAGCAGTTTTTGAATATGACAAAGCATACCACAACTAATATTTTTCCCCCAGAGGTGTTGAATTGCCTTCTCAATAAAGGTAAATATAGGTTTCCAATCCTGGCAAGAAAGAGACAGAGAGAAGAGCGAGATATTTGAGGCTGAATTAACAACTTTCTGAAGTTCCTAATAGCCCAAGTGCCCCACATTTCATGTTACTAGAAAAAAGGCTAAAAATAAACTCCACTGAGAATTAAATATGTGAAAGTTGAATTATGACATTACTTGGATGACTTTTAAAGGTAACCACATAACTTTAATAATGATTTAATCCCACAATTATTGAATATAGAGTATACCCAAAGGGAAATAAAGTGAAGTTAAGTGCATAGTCCATCATCATACACTCTGGTATACATTATTGAATGGATGATATCATATTTGGCTGCTGTACTTTTAAGAAAATTTTCAATGTGGCACATGTACTTAAAAGTGTGTAATACGGTATATACACTCTGATCAGTCTATTAATATGGCCCTAGAGGTTGACACCATCAAGGTGGATGACATTGTAGTCATCTAATCACATAACCGACATGGTACAAATTTGCCAAATCCTCTTGCAACATAATTGATTGAATTTAATTAAAATGCATATAATGCACTCAAGGGTCATTCTTTGAAAAAAAACATAGTACCTTTTATTTTCTTTCTCCCCCTGATTAATCAACTTTCAGGCCAAATACAGCCAATCACTAGACAAAGGTGGCCAGAGCCAATGTTGGCTGGTTGGAATAGGCATGAAAAAGGCCAGTTCCACAGCATATTCAAACCTCTGGCTAGATCCAGCCAGAAACTAGTCAGGCTCAGCAAGAAAGTTAATATATAGGGGAGAGAAGGGGGATGGGAGAGAAAGTAGGAAAGAAAAAGATGGAACTCTTTAATTTTTGAAAGCAAAATATATACTAAAACCGTGATGTGTCATATGATGGCATGGCATTATTTGTCATAAATCAGCGTGTTATTAGATGGAGACCACAACAGCTCTTTCAGTTAACATTGTTAACCCCTGGTACTAGACTATAACACAGAATGATAGCATATATACCACATTACACATTTTAAAGTAGCGGTACTGTACCACATAGGAAGATTCCATAACAAACGAGACTGGTCACAAAACAAAAGGATGTACAAGGACCAATACGACATTATACATTATAGAAAGCAGTATCGAGTATTTTGTCCGTGCTTCTATGCAATATAAACATGCAATCCCCAGTTCTGACTCAGATCATGAAAAACGTTTAAATTAGTTCTCAAATGTTTTGAATAAACATGATTTTGAACTGGATGCTAAGGTTCCTCCTGTAAAAATTGCTTTAACAAATAGAAATGCAAATTAAATCACAGGTCAAAATAGACTGAACATTACCTTGAATTCAACATATGTTTTTGATGGTTCAAAGGTTAAATCATAGAAAGATGGAGGGCAACTAATATTCATTATGTAGGATGGAACTACTTGAGATCTACTCCTCTTTCCATTCTTGGTCCAGTTATTAGTCTTCTCTGGATGTAAAGATTCGAAACTAGTGGCCAAGTTGCTCAGAAACTTATGAATGGGACCCTTGCAGACAAACCTTGAATTGATATCTGACATTGTGAAGGTACAAAACTAAATTGATGATAAACAATATCTTCATATTGACTAGCCCTGTAATAAACTCAGATATTCTGTGGATACAGACATATTGAAAGGTCTGCCAGAAAAGAAAAGAATATCATAAGAATGAACCCAGAAGAAAAAAATTATGAAGACACTTATTCAGTTAATCAAAATAATTAGTCTACCTTAAAAGCAAAACTATCACAAGGACCCGATATGTAGCCTGAAAGCTTGAGGGGACCATCGTTAGCATTCAGCTTCTGCAGGCAGGCACAGTCCTCAATCCCAAGACCACTCATCAAAAGTGGCAAAGAGGAAGAGGAAGGATGCACAGAGAGAAGCTCATCCTCGCTTAATTAAAACAAATAATTTAACCGAGAGAAACTATGTTAAAAACAGAAAAAAGAACATGAATCATAGAGCTACAAGTAAGAAATTTGACAAGAACATACCTCTCAATATCAATAACATTGAAGTAAACCATTGGATGAACAAGGGCAACTCTGAATACACACTTTTTAACAGAGTGCAGCACCTTCTTCGGGCTTCAGATTCAGCATTGTAAATCACAGGTGCATCAGTTCAGTGTAACAGTAGAGGTTTCACAAGGTGCAACCAATAGCTAGTTTCATAAACCATGTTAACTTATAAGCAAAACAAGAAATTGGAGATTGAAAAGACAAACCTATACTGCATATGCTTCTTCCTAACAGGTTGGTTGTAATATAAATCACGCACCACAACTGCATGGAATCAACACATTAGTTGACGATGATATTTTTTTTTTTTTGAAAGGACAGACAGGACTGGGACTTCTTTTTACTTATATTTTAAGTGATTTCAAACCCATCTGAGTCATGTTCTAATGCTTAAGATTACCTAGCTGGTTTTCATTTTATTTCTTTTATAACTTCAAAGCTAGAATAACATCAGCTATCTTCAGGGTAAACACCAAAAGGTTTTGGGGAAGTGAGGAGAACACATCTATCTAACACATAGTAATTTCAAGATAAAAAGGCAAGAACAGATCTCAGGTAAAGCAATAATTCCAACGAGCAAACAAATGCAGTGGCAAGATAAAGTCATACCCGTTGTGCCCACATCTTCCCTATCATCATCAATTCCAAGATACAAACACTTGGACCCCTGTAAAGGAAGACGCAAGCAGAAGTTAATTGCAGCCAATATAAAAAATGATTAGCAAACAGAAAAAAATGTTTATGAAAAGATAGTAACTGTAGATACCTTAATGACCTTGCGGTATCCATTCGGCCTTCCATAAGCTTTTGTTACTATTTCTACTGAAGCTACATCAGATATAGAAGCCAATGTTTCTCCCCGAAAGCCAAAGCTGCTGCTTGCAGCATCCAAATCACTCAGATGGGAAAGCTTTGACGTTACTGGCAACACACAAAGGAAAATGAAGCAAGTTGAGGGCATTAGAGAAAATACATGAAATAAAAGGCGGCATGAAAAATACACTAAGAAGCTAACCATATCTTTCCCCCAGTAACACCAATCCATCCCGAGATATGCCAGATCCTGAAAGCATATAAGCAACAAAAAATCAAACATGAAAAATCGGATGGAAGTGACAATTGGTTAACTGTTCCGGCAACAAAGGTATGATAGCGTTTACCATCATCGACCACTTTGACATAGCCGCTCCCAACACTTAGAAAGACCGACACCTAATACAACAAAGAAACAACTACTCTTTTAACGCAAAACTCTTATCGTATAGATTATTTATGAGCCAGTTACTGAAATTTAAGACCTTTGACGCGTCAGCATCGAGGCTATTGAAAATGAGCTCCTCCACAACCCTGGTGAGGTCAAACAATATACTGGCAGAACGCACTGTGGCGCGAACAGCCTCCGGCAAGGGCTTAATGCTTCCCATTACAAGCCTAAACTAGCCTATATGAAAAATTACACAAATATACGCATCAAAATCCGCTTTAAATTAAAAACAAACAAAGTGCCTAAAACAAGGAATTGACAACAAATCAGGGTTGGGAAAGCCTTCCATAAAGAGAAACGAGAAGCAATTTCATTGCAGGAAAAACAAAATCGCAGAAATTGAACTCAATAAGTTGATTTCTTGATCATCTCACCTGAGCTAAGGCGGAGTTGAGAATCAGGTTTAGGGTTTATTGAATTGGTTTCGCATTTCAGTTTCCTCCACTCCTTCCCGCAATTCACTTCTCAGTTTGGTACAGTCCTAGGCTGGGCTACACCGTTAATTAAATAAAAAAAGGTCTAATGCTGCTTCCAGTCCTCATACTCTTCACGCATTTGAAATCTAGTCTCTTTTTCGGAATTTACCTTTTATTAATCCTCAAATGTTGAAGAATGCTTAAATTATTTTATATGAGTACGTGTCTTAATATTTTATCTGATGAATATAATTATTTTTTTTAACTAAAAAATAATATAAAAACATTAATTTTTATTGTTCTTCTTTAAAATATTAAAAAAATATAATCACTTATTCAGGGACGAAGCCAAGATTTTAAACTGAAGGGGTAAAATATAAATATTTAAAAGTAGATGAGGGAAATTTATTAAAAAACAATTTTTAAAAAAAATTAAACACGAAAATAAAAAAAAATCTTCGGAGTAGAAGGGGGATTGTCTCTCCTCACCCTTCTTTAACTCCGTCCGTAACTTATTTAAATTCGAAAATTTTATAACTCTAAATATATTTTATTATTATTTGATATTCCACAAATGTAATACATGTCACATAACTCATAATCTGATTTAAGAGAAATATTTAATCAGTATTATTCACTGAAATTAAATTAATAAAATATAATTGAGGACTAAATTCTATGGATTAAATATGGTTAAAATAATATAGGGATTAGTAGAAAAATGGATTTAAATTTTACATGTGTTAGGGATTAGAAGAAGAATTAAACCATAAATAAATATTACTAATATCTATTTTAAAATCATATTTTGATATATTTTATATTTTTATATTTTTTTCAAAATCTAAAATATTTACTAAATTCTAATATCTAAAATTTAAACCATAAATTATAAATTAACATAAATATATACCCCATATAATTCTTGTTTAATCTAAATAAAATATCATCCAACAACTAGGCATGAGTAAAACTCAATTCAAAAAAACGAATAACTCGACTTGAAACAAAAATATTTGATTCATTTTGATTCGACTCGAAATTTTATAAACTCGAATAATTAAAAAAATTCAAATAAAGTTTAAATTGTAAAATGAAAATTTGAATAACTCAAATTTTTTTAGTAATTAAAAGATTTATTTTTAAATTTGAGACGAGTTTCTCAAATTTTTATAAAATATATTGATATACTTATAAAAATATGAAGAAATGTATATATATATATATATAACTTATATGGCTAGTAAAAGTTATTTAAATTATAATCAAATTATACTATAACATAATAAATAATTATATTTAAATTTTTATAAGAACTCAAAACTTATTCGAATCGAATTTTTTAACTCGACTTAACTCAAAAAAATTTAAATAATAAAATTAAACTCGTCAACTCAAAATTTTTTAACACGAGCCCACCTACCCCTAACCACAACTAAAAAAACACCTAATTTTCCTTCTTCTCAATTTTTTTTTGGCAATCCAATGCTTTCTTTGTGACACCAACCAAGCTGCAAAACCCCCAGAGCATAAATGTTAAGGTATTGGATCAAAACTCCAATATTTTCTTCTTCCCATTGTAATTCACTCTGTTCTTATCTGCATCTCGTAATTCCAATCAATCAAAGCTTTCTGCTTTGCCTTTCTCGCTTCATGTTCCTGTAATTCTCTCTTTTTATCTTATCAATCTCCTTATTTTCTTACGTTTTAATGTTGTTGGTTGCTCTCATTCGTACCATCTGTTTCCCGATAGGCCGATATGATCTTTGAACTTGGGAATTCAGTCTTCATTGCATGATCATCTTTTTGTTGACTTCCTGTCTGTGTCCTTGTTTTGATCTAAACGGGAAGCTCTTATATGACCGAATTTGGCAGTAGGGTTTTTAAAATTCCGTTCTTTGTGTCATTTAAGGCATGATTTGTGTACTAGATTGCTTGAATTTATGTTGTTTTCTAAATCTGGACGCTTTTTTCTTTGTTTGTTTCTAAATTTGATGGATGTTTCCTGTTATTATGACTGCTGAGAATTCAGATTTTGTTCTGGGTTTTGTTTTACCATTTAACATCTGGAATCTATGAGTGTTGATGTTTTAGCGTGGATGTGATTAGAACGTTCAGATTATCTAATGCACGATTACTTCTGCTTTGATGTTTCAGATTTTAATAAATTGGGGAAGGGAGATCAATGGAGGCTAGCATTTGTGATATCAATCACTTGGATGCCGATGTTCTCCTGCCTCCTCGGAAGCGACTGCTGGCCGGATTTAAGAAACAGGCTTCTAATGCCAATGGTGCTTCAGATCAGCTTACAGTTGCTTCTTCCTCTTCATCTCCTCCAGCTTCACCTTCACCTTCCTCACCCTCACCTTCTAGTTCGTTAAGTGATGTTAATGCACGCCTTAAGAATCTATTGTCGAGTTCTCATTTGTACAATCCAAATCTTTCTCCTGAGGAGGTTTTTGAGGCCTCGAGAGCGGCAGCTGCCTCAGCTGCTAAAGCTGCCGAGACTGCCAGAGCTGTTGCAGAGGAGAAGGCTGCAATTGCCGCTAAAGCTATTGCTGCAGCTAAGGATGCATTGGACATTGTAGCAAAATTTTCTGAAGACACAGACAGGCGCTTAAAAAAGAATAAGTTCAAGAAACATGTCCCTGTGCAACTCTTGTACAAAAAACACGAGGCGGTTGAGAGTCCTAGGACAGATGAAGAGTTAGCCCGGACATTGCATCAAGCTATCAACAGTTCCCCAGGAATCTCAAAGAACTCACCCTCTGAATGGAAAGGTCGTAAACATAAGAGGCCTAAGATCATGCCAACTCTTGAGAAAACAAAAGCTTCCGATGGGAGTATAGTATTGGGTGGAAGCCCCTCTTCTACATGTAATGGAGGTGCTACAGCAGGCGAAATCGGTTCTAAGGAATCTGTTAAAGAAAAGGCAAATGATGCTAAATATGAAAAATCTGGGCAATCAGAAACAAGCCATTCGAAGGGAAAAGCTTTTGAGGATGTAACCCCTGGTAAAAAGTGGGGACGAATGAAGCTAAAGAGGCTACCTCGGAGCATTTGTTCCTTTAGGGATCGAGACAATGCAAAGGAAGAAATGATTAGTAGAGGTCTCCATTGACAGAAAAGAACATGGATAATTCTATTTTTTTCGAAAGGTAACATGGATAATTCAACTGCTGCTGTTAAGACCTATTTTACTTTGGAGCCCTTGGATGGTGGTGTTACTTCAATCGAAGGTGCACCAATGCGGATATACCAGGATTCAAGGCCCCTGCGTATATCAAACAAAACAAGGTCATGCCATTATAATGTTCAATTCCTGTTCTTGTAACAGGTGGCTTCAATGATTGAAATAATAGCTGAGGTAGGATCTGTAGTTCTCTTTCTATAGGAAATTACGAACGACTTTATTCATTTATCTCGTGCTCGTTTCTGTTTCTGTAAGGAAGTTGAATCAACAGAATGTATATTTGAATGTTCAATTGCTTGCCTCTACAGTCTACACTTCAATGACAGTGCTTGGTGCATAGAATGATAGAATATTTGGATTTGAGATAAAGAGGAATGCAGTAAGTTTAGATTGTCCCTTTCCTTCTTGTTTCCTTCATTTTTACCTCTACATGTACTAAAACTTTAATGGCCTGGGTATTATTATTTCAGCAGTTGATTCTTTCTTTTATGGTTGTTCCCCTTTATTCTATAAGATGGCTGTATGTCAGATGCATTGTTGCAGGATACCAGTGCAGTTGATGTTGCCGAAACATATATCCAGCTTAACCTAGAAAGCAGCCTTTCTTTAAAGGAGGATGATTGATTTTGCCATTTTGTCAGCACAAGACTTGCATTTTCCCCCTCTCATTGTCATGGTTTAAATTTCATTAAAGGAGATGTTGCTCTTGGAAACTGATAAGCACCCCTTTCTAGTTTCTCCTACAAGGAGAATGGCAAGCACACGTAGGGATAACAATTTAACCCGAAATCGCCGGGTCTAACCCGATAAGGGTAGATTTTTATTAAAAAATTAGGTTTGAGTTCAGGTCAAGTTATTGAAAAAATAAAGTCAAGTCAGAGTTAAGTTTAGGTTAAAAAATATCGTTTTGGGGTTGAATTATAATTTTTATCATGTCCGACATATTTTAATTTTCGGATCAAGATCGGGGCGAACAAAAACCCAACCATCAAAATTGTTAAATTTGTAATTGGTATAATTGACTTAAAGTAACAATTTGAACAAAATATAAATAAATCTTATTGAAAATGTCACAAGCCAGAAATTAAAAAAAATAAAACAAAAAAATCAATAGTCGTACAAGTGTAGGGAGGGGTTTTAATTCCTTCTTCACTTTCCCCACCTTAAATCTTAAGTTTGTTCATTCCAGCATCCAGGTTAGATTGACCACCTGAGCTCCTCAGGTTCAGCCATGGGTGTTGCAGACATTGCTGTGCAGTTGGTCGCTTCTCGGGTGAAAAATCAAGAAGAGGGGAAAGAAACTCCACAAATTCACGAGCATCGGTCTCTGAGAATTTGTATTTATTCACCAACATTCGATCAAGTGGCGAGTACTTCAGTCTTCGAATCCTCTTCAGATCCCCATGCCTATCAAAAAATTCCTTTGATCGAGCTCCTCCAACGGCAATCTGCTTAAACAAGCAAAAAAACTAACATTTGGACCACAACTTTATAAATAGGGAAGGACATTATTATAGAAACTATTTTACCTTCCGTGGCATCTTCCCAAGAAGTTCCATCGTTAGAGCTAGGTGATCCTGGAAGCATCAGAAAATGTTATTCCCAGTGGTTCTTTATCACTTTTATATCTAAGAAGCCATTATTTCTAAAACAACCCATAAACAAACTAACAAATGATGATGATGATGAAATAGTAGGCATATATATATATATACATATATATACATGTATATATTCATTGATAAATCGTAATAATAAGCTAACCAGAGACAATAACTAAATCCATAACTCTGTTAGAGCCAGGACACAAACTTCATAATATAAAACCTGTATTTCACTTAAATAAAAACAACATAATTGTCATGATGCAGGCCAGCTTTCTACTCGGAACAGTTCTTTCTATAGCTCTTTTCTGGTATGACAACCAGAAGAAATTGGATACTATACTGGCAGGATAAGAGGGGAAGGAGGATAAAACTATTACTATTACGGCTTAAATAGAATACTCAAAGAAAACAGGTGAAGAACTAATATGATCCTAAGTTCCTAACTAGGCCCTGTATCATTAAAATAGAACACATTGTTTTCATTGTTGTGTCACTCTCTATTCTGCAAAAATAGAACAGGGAAATACATTTCTGAAACTTTGATGCATAGAACACTCATACCTCATCTTCACTAAAACCTTGTCCGGTTTTAGGAGCAAACATCATGTCACCAGTAGCAAGCTCAAAGGCTATGCAAGCAAATGACCACATATCAACAGAAAAGGAATACCCAGATTGAAGTATGACCTCGGGAGCTCTATACTGTCTTGTTTGAATTTCATCGGCAAATCGTTTGTCAGCCCAACATGCATTTCCAAAGTCCACAACCTTGCACCTCATATCAATCCCATCGAGACATCTTGCAGGCTTTGGAGCTTCACCTCCCATTGGATCTCTTCTACCAGATATATTAGCGACTGCCCGTCTTGCCCTCCGTTTCAAATTTTTCTCAATGATGTTCGGGGTAGGTCCACCATTTAGGGTGCCCCCCTCAGGCCTTTCAAGGATTGGAGTAAGAAGACCTGATCTAATTGGATCCTTGGCTGGATCAATAGTGAAAAAGAGAAGAATATTTTCAGGTTTTAGGTCAGTGTGGATTATACCAAGCTCCCTATGCAAGTAATCCAGAGCTATGAGAACACATTTGCAGATCTCCCTAACTTTATTCAATTCAAGCCCTTTGTAACGGTTAAACCTGATTAACTGAAGTAAGCTATCACCAAGGAATTCAAGGACCATGCAAAGATGTTGCCCGTTCGGGCCAGTGTGCTTAAAATGGTCGATCAGATGCACCACAAACTTGGAGTTTGAAGGGTCTCCTTCAGCAATGGAACAAAGGACTTCAATCTCATGAAGTGCAGCTTCTGCAAATTGTTGTGCGCTCTTCTGAATCTTTAGAGCAACATATATCTGGTTCGAAAGAGAAAACAGTTCAGATAATAAAAATGGCACCCTCTTCTTCTGCAACAAGTTTTATGATCCTCGATCGTAAGGATCACTTCCAAGAAATGAAATTTTACCGACTCATTCATATTCCAGATCAGGTTTCTTTGTTCTCAAGGTTTAATCACGCTGATTATTATTCTATACAGTAAAACATCTAAGAATCAATCGCCAATCCCAACAACCAGGAAAGAAGAATCGAAACCGACAATAAATAATAATGCCGTAGAGATTGTACAAAGGAAGACCCAGATCATAAAAGCATGAATCCATATCATACGAATTAACGAAGGGGGAAAAGAGAGAGACATACAGATGAATCAGTATCGTAAGCGAGCCAAACGGTGGAGAACTGACCCCAACCAAGCTTCCTCTGGGCGATGTAACGACCGGAGGCGAATTGATCGCCGACCCGCACGGCATGGTACCCTCCTTTCCTGTAAGATTCGGTTCCCTCGTCTTCTTCCTCGGAACCGGATGATGAAGAACAAGCCATCTGAGCAGAGTGATCCGATCCCGATGACACACCCACCCACCCTTGTTTTCCTCTCGTGTGTTTTGGGTGAAATTAACGAAAAACCAGAAGTGTTTCTCGTTAATTGTTGGGGGAGGGGGTAGTTTTGTTTATATATTTGGCGATTTATGTGCTGTATTTACCATTTTTTTCACTTTTCATCCCCATGTTTTCTGTTGTTGGGTTTTCTATTTTGGCGCGTCAATGTGTGTGGCGATGAATGGAAGGAGGGGGAAGGATGCACCAGGTGTCCCCGTGTCGGCTTTGCGGTGCCGCCGTCACCGGTGCACCTCCCCACTTCTCTTCTCTCATTTCAGCACACATACTACGAGTTTAGCCTCTCCTCCTTGGCTTTGGTAATTGCTGCTATACCTATTTTGTTTTTGTTAGAGCAGGAAGGAGCATGGCTAACCGTTACGGTATAATAATCGTAGATCGATATTTTTTACGATAATAATTTTTATTACGATAATAAAGTTTTTATTTAAATCTTTGGTAATTATATATGTATCTTTATCGAGTTGAGTTAAAAAATTTTAAATTATTTGAGTTGACGAGTTATATTTTACAATTTAAACTTTATTTAAAATTTTTTTATTAGATTCGAGTCGAGTTGAGCTTTTGAATTTTTATAAATATTTGCTTGTTATTATTTATTATATTATAATACAATTTTATTCTAATTTAAATAATTTTCTCTAATCATATACAAGATGTATGTATATATTTTTTCATATATAGCAATATTTTTTTTTATATTTGTATATATCAATGTCTATATATCATAAAAAATTGAGGGTCTCATCTCAAACTTAAAAATAAATCTTTTAATTATTAAAAATTTTGAGTTATTCAAATTTTTATTTTATAGCTCGAACTTTATTTGAATTTTTTTCGAGTCAAATCGAATTTATGAAATTTTAAGTCGGATCAAAACGAATCGAATGTTTTCGCTTCGAGTCGAGTTGAATTATTCGATTTTTTCGAATCGAGTTTTTCTCGCCCCTAATCCTTAAGTGTATGATATAATAAAAGTGTTCACGGTTAATTGTTATAATAAATTAATTAACACTAATAAAATAAATATATTATTTTTAAACATTATCATATAATTACATTAAAAACAAAATTTATTGATTAAATGTTGTAGTATGTTGCTTAACATGAACAGTCCTATAATGTAAACCGGTACATAGGATGAAGATGTGGGTTTGGAGATGGATCTGGCTTTATGGTTCAGACATTATTGTAGTGCATATAAACAATAGAATATAAAGATCTTTAGACCTTTCGGAAACTGCAACACATATTCTCTTGTTTAGATTCTCTTAGCAGTTAACTCTCCACCATTCATGAAGCTTAATCATGGCTCCAATCTCAAACTGCAACACAGTACACCATGTAAGTCTACTACAGCTAGAGGTCTCTGTCTCTCTGGTTTATAACTTAGAATCCATGGCTACAACGCTACACTTGTTCTGCTGCCATAATTGGTCCACGGTCATCTGTGATGGCTCATGTGATTTCCCATATTGACAATGTTCTGCAAGTTCCCCTACTGTCATTCTCATCCATGGATTCTACCCTGTCTCCTATTCAGTTCCCATTCTTCGTGTGGACTCGCAGGACGATTTATATCAGATGGTTGCCATTGCTGAAATCATAGACCACTATGAATGGACAGAGGTGATAGGATTCTATGAGGAGGATGATCATCAGAGAAATGGGATTGTTGCATTGGGGATAAACTGGCCGAAAGACGATGCAGGATCACCTACAAAGCGCGTCTAAGCCCGGATCCGACGTGGGATGAAATCACCGATGTGTTGGTACTTGGGGTCCAGGATTCTGGTTGTACATTTTCCTGGTAGTTGGGGTCTCAAAGTGTTCAATGTGGCTCGGTATCTAGGAATGCTAGGAAGCGGCTATGTTTGGATTGCATCTAATTGGCTATCTACAGTTCTGGATACGAACTCCCCGCTATCTCAAGATGCCATGGATGATATTCAAGGAGTTGTTACGTTGAGGATGTACACACCGGATTCGGAACTCAAGAGGAGATTTGCTTCAAGGTTGGAGCAACTTAACCAAAGGAAAACCAGTTGGACTCAACACTAGTCTGTATGCCTACGGCACATTGTGGTTGCTAGCTCCTGCAATCAATGATTTTTCGATAAGGGCGGAAAATTTTTGTTTTTAAACAATTCTATTTGTTACTTGACAGCATTTTGAATGTCAATATGAAGGGTGTCACCGGGGATTTCTGGTTTACGAATGATCAGAATCTCATTCATCCTGCATTTGAGCTCATCAATGTGATTGGTACTGGCTATAGAAGAATTGGATACCGGTCCACTCATTCCGGCCTATCAATCATGCCTCCAGAAAACCTTTGGGGAGCACCACCTAACGCTTCTAGTGCGAGCCAATCGTTACCGGGTTTTATTAGGCCTGGACAAACAACAAACTCCCTTGGATGGATGTTTCCAAATAGTGGTAGACATATGAAGATTGGAGTTCCTCATTGTGTTAGTTACCATGAATTTGTCTCGGTAAGAGGCCTGATGCAATTACAGGATACTGCATTGATGTATTCACTGCTGCTCTCAATTTGTTGCCCTATGCTGTCCCATACAAATTACTTCCCTTCGGGGACGGCGGTACCAATCCAAGTGGCACCGAGCTGGTGCGTTTGATCACAGAAGGTGTAAGTGCCATGAACCAATTCTTTTAAGGTGGTTGGTTGGTTGGTTGGTTCCTTTCCTTTATGACCATCAAGTTTTCTTCTTATTGTAATTCAGGAGTTTGATGCACCAATAGGCGACATAGCAATAATCACTAACAGAACAAAGATGGCAGATTTCACGCAGCCATATATCGAGTCCGGATTAGTTGTGGCCCTAGTTTGGAGTAAGAATTCTAATGCTTTTGCCTTCCTGAGGCCATTCACAGGAAGGATGTAGGAGGTGACAGACATGTTTAAATGAAACCAACATCAGGCTGCTGGAGCTATTATTACATTAATTTTACATGCAAATTGCCTGCAACCAGTACATGCTCCTGCAGAGCCACAACAAATACAAACAGGGTTTCTTTCTTCGCCAATCCTTCATCTCACTTCACTACCCTATATAGAAAAGAATTTTCCGGCTTTAACTATGTGATATAATGTGAATAAATGGGTGTAAATGCAGTTTCTTCTTCGTCAGGTCAAGATCCACATGTAGACGGTGGACCAAGACGTGAGTGCTAAAGCACAAGCTAAATATGTCCACAGGAAGAGAACCGAACACTCGTCTTGAGCCACATTGAAGAGCTGGTTCATGGTACCAATATTCATGGCAGGGGGGAGAGTAAACTGAACCATGAGCACAAAGTGGAACAAAGGGTCTGACGGTAGGAAGCCAAGGTTCCCGGCTGCTTTAACAACACAAATACCGACAATCGGTAGTATAATGAATCGAACACACACCACTCCCACGATAACCATTGGCTTGATTGTTGATGGTCTCAAACCTTTTATCAAGTTGGCTCCTAGAATGAGGGTGATACATGGGATCGTTGCGTCCCTGCAATCATGAAAGTGCTTTTACTACTTGGTTACCAAGCATCGATATATTACTATGAGAAAAGTAAGTGACAAGGCCAGGTACATACCCTAACAGTTTAACCGAGTCCTGGATTACCCGTAGCGGAGCCCCGGGACCGATTATAAGGTTTCTCAGCCAGACGATCGTTCCAAAGATGAAACCCAAAATCTGATTGATCAAGCAGATCAAACTTTATTAACATTTGGAAATGGTATGAAAAAGTAACACAAAAATACATTATACACATAGAACACTTACTGCACCAAGCGTTGGTGGTGCCATGAGCTCTTCTACAATCGTATGTAGAAATCCCGCAACTTTAACCCCGAACGATGCTCTCCCTTTCGGCTTCGGGCTAGTGTCATGTGGTACATTCTGCAATTGCATCCATTTCAATGGCCAAGAAGGTTGGTCGTATAGTGGTGTTTCACTATATACCATAACCATAACCAGAACTGTTCTGTTTCAACACACTTTGTTATTTAGTACCATAGGACTTACCACTACTACAGCCACTTGCTCTTCACTTTCTCCTTTGAGAAGATGCGTTTCGGGGGTAGCATCCAGGTTCTCGTTGGCTTGTTTCGAATCGAATTCCTCGGCTGCTTCATGTGCTCTCATTTTCAAAGATGATGCTTTTATCAATTGGAAAGTGATAGTCCAAATGTAGAAACCACCAAGCTGCATCCAAAATCATATATGAATACCATATATCATACTAATTGAACAACCAGTTCCTGCAGCCAAACACTTCTCCTATGTCATATCACATTACCGCCATGGAGAAAGATGCATACGACAATCCGATTGCGCCGCAAACGCTACTATCCCCAAACGGGCTCCCATCCTCGTTACAAATTGCAGGGACAACAATGAGGAGAAGATTTCCCAAGTTCCCTAATGCAACAATAATTTATTTCGAGTATCGAGTAAGTTCGAAAGGGGATTAAAAATCAAAGCCATGTCAAACTCACCTGATGAACACATAGCAATGATAAGACCCTCCAGATACGGCTTCGGTTTCAGAATCTTAACCATGATCCACCCGAGAATTCCTCCCACCAGAAAGGTGAGCCCAATGTTTACAGGCATAAACCACCTGTGAATCAGATGAGCAAATCAAACATGCCAGTCCAAACAAAGCCACACACATATATGTACAAATGCAAGAGACATAGAGACAAGAGTAGAGTATGTTACCATGAAATAAGGTCTTGGAGCGTAACAGTCTTGGCAAGACTGGCAAACATGAGCGAGGGGGTAAACACGACGAACACCATCTGCGTTTAATTACAGAACATATAATACAAATAGATGACAGATAGATAGATATTCGAGTTTCAGATAGGAGTGGTGCATTCAGGGGAAACAAAGATTTAATCCATCAGTACCCTGTTCAAAGATCTCCTGGTGTCTTCAGGTAGAAGTTTGCAGTAATCTGTTGCCAAGAAAGCACCCAACAAGCTTATCAAAAGCACTTGCAAGATTGGCATGCTAGCCACCTCAAACAATGTCCAGAACCCCATGTTTTAGATATCTTGATACTTATCCTGTGATTTTGGAACAACAAGACAGAAACTACAAATTATTGGTGGAACACCCGAGGCTAAAAGAAGAGAAAGATGATGAAAGTAATAATGATCAACCTTAAAAGCCGTGTGTGGTTGTGGTGGCGGAGGAGGGTGGAGAAGAAAAGAAGGTGTGGGGAGGGCGAGCTAATCCGGAGTTCGAAAATACATGCATGTAGAATGAATGGGTCAGGGTCCGTTTCCTTTCTATTTATGCCTTCGGCTTCCCCTGGATTAATGTACGGGACCAAATTCTGAGCATGACCAGGTCAGGACACAGTAATCGGGTCAGAGTTACAGACCCTTTTGTTTTGTTTTTTTACCTTTTCTGGCTCTTTTGTCTACCTGGCATGGGATGCACGTTGTAATCCAGCTCAGCTAATGTTGGCCTTTAAATTCCTACCACCTCAATGCCACATCACCTGATCGATGATCGATGAGAAATTATATTATGAGTAAGTTTTATTATGTATTCATAAATCAACCAATAAAAATCATATATTTTATTAATTTTTTTATATTATATTTTTTTAAGTGAATCTTTACTTGAAAAAAATTAGGTATAGAGATAATTTTAACTTTTAACGTTTATAATTTTTATCGTTTTGACCCTTATTCTTTTTTGATAAATTTAGCTTTTAACCTATATTTTTTTGACAAATAACTTGTTTTTTTAACTATCATGATAACTGGACCGTTAAAAATCTAACAATAATAACATATAATATGTATATGATAATATATTTTAAATGAAATATCATTTAACCTATCAAATACATATATATATATGAAATATGATTTTATTCTAATATAAAATATAAAACAATTAAACTTCAAATAAAATATTAAAAATTAATTAATTCTAAAATAAAATACTACTAAAATTTTTCAATCCTAACTACGATAAAATCAAAGTTTATCTTAAAAAAATATGAACACGGTTCAAAATTAATTAATTTTTTAAGGTAAGATTTTGATTCTATCGTAGGTTGGGTTGAGAATGTTTAGTAATATTTTATTTTAGAATTAATTATTTTTTAATATTTTATTTAAATTTTAATTGTTTTTATATTTTATATTAGAATAAAATTATATTTCACATATATATTTGATAGGTTAGATGTCATATTATTTAAAATATATTATCATATGCATATGACATATCATTATTGTTAGATTTTTAACGGTTCAGTTATCACGATAGTTAAAAATAAACTATTTGTCAAAAAGATATAGATTAAGGGCTAAATTTATCCAAAAAAATAAGGGCCAAAACGATAAAAATTATAAACGTTAAGGGTTAAAAGTATCTTTATGCCAAAAATTATTTTTAAAATGAATTAACAGTAAATATGAGTGAATATTCGCTTAGGAAAATATGACATGAAAAAAATGATAAGCTTGATGTTTTTTTAGTGGTTGGTCCCATGGATGACATGGTGAGACTTACCCATGATCTAATTTCTCTTGATCGATCGAGGGACATAGCTAATATTAAATAATAAATCGATTTTATCATTCGAATATGACCTACTAGATTCATTCGAATTATAAAATCTTGAATTCGAATATTTGTTTCCGTAGGGTCCACATGCAATTCACACGTGATTATACTATTCAAATTCTAAACCCTAAATCTTATTCGGATCGATCGAAACATATCCTATCGATTAAACATTTCACATCATTTATCTCACAATTAAATTAAAATTTCTCCATTTCAATTATTACTAAGTAATTGATTTTGTAACGTACAAAACCCTTTGTGTTTATCCGAAAAGTACAGATATGGTAAGTATAGATTGAATTTACCATATTTGAGTACACGGATAATCCAGCAACGTGGAGAGAAAATCAAATACAAATGCATTCACAAGGAATTAACCTTGGACGGCCAAAATTAACGAGTAACGCTTAAATTTTTATTAATCGGATAAGATTTTATGTAGATTTCATTTTAGGTAAAAATTTATGTAATTGTATAAAATTTTATATTAATTTATATAATTAAATAATTTTCTATTAATTAAATAAGAATATATATAAAATCATTCAATTTTAATTATATGATAAAATAAGTACCCGAAATTAGAATAATTTAAGTTTATTTTATAGGTGTTCGTGGTCAGAGACGGAACTAAACTGAAGATTTTTATTTTATTTTTGTCCCCTTATTTAAGTTATTTTAAAAATTGTTTTTTATAAATTTGCTCTCATACTTTTAAACATTTATGTTTTACCCCATCAACCTTAAATCTTGACTCTGTCTCTGTTCGTTTCCAAAGACAGAGCTAAACTGAATAATTTTTTTATTCCCCTATTTAAATTTTTTAAAAAAATATTTTTTATGAATTTGTTCTTATATTTTTAAACATTTATATTTTACTCATCAACCTTAAATCTTGACTCCGTCTCTGTTTATTTCCAATTTCTCCATAAAATTATTTGGTTGTGATGGAATCCCTTAGCTCACCATTTTTGGATTTTTCTTCATAATTCGGATTACCAGTCTACAAGAGATGCAAATACAAATACAAACACTGAAGTCTGCAGACTAATAAAATATAGAATGGGACTCACAATAATGGAGGAGATAGAGCCGGTTCAGTTAGATTTTTAGGACATTTAAGAGTTTTATTTATAAAAATAAAGTGCTTAAAGTTTATTTTAAAATTTAAATTTAAAGTTATAGTACATGTAAGAGAATATTTTTTGGAAAACCGTTATTTGTACATGATATTCTTGTATTTATACTGTAAAAATTGATATTAAATTTATAATAATAATAAAAATTCTCTATATTTCAAAAAAGTAAATAAATTAGATTGTTCTCACAGTTTCAACCGTCTAATCTTCGTATACACTTATAATAAAAGATTGAAAATATAATTCAATAAATTTAAAAATAACAAGAATGAATTTAATGATTTATTTTATATATTCTGTATAAAAATAAAGAGCTTGATTAAATATTTTAAAATTATTTCATACCTAAACTGAAGATCAGACTATTAATCTTATTTTGCGTTGCGTATTGGTATTGTTTCCCTCCTTCCAGTTGCCGGTAGCCATTGTCCATGTTATTTATCCGTACATGTTTGAAATTCAAAACCGACGGCATAACTGGGAGTAATGATTTTCATTTACAAGGAGTGAGCTGGAATGGCAAGTTGGCCGCCGCCGCCGTTACTCTTTGAAAAGAAACCAAACCAATACTCTTATTTGTTCCAGTTAAGGATGATAATATAATTTAAATTTATTCGAACTTAATTCGATTCGAAGAAAAAAATGTGATATACAAATTTAATCCGATATAGATATTGTCATGATCCGAATTTAATTTGAATTCATATTCAATGTAAATTTAATTCATCTACAAATTCGAATAAAAATATTTACAATTTTTAGATTTAAAATATATATTGGAATCCTAATTAAGTTTACTTACGTTCAATATTTTAGATATTAATCTTCTATAATTCTATTTATGTTTTTCTTTTATTTTATAGGCTTTTGTTGGGATTTAGTGGAACAATGAAAACTTGATCGATATAAACTTTTTCTCTATATCCAATGCTAATAATTCAACATTTCGATTATGTTTTTAATTTATTTCTTTAGATTATAATATTTATTAAATATTTTTTAATTATGATGTTAAAATATATATATTAATAGACCAATAATATAATAGTAGTTTATGTAGGAATAATTTATTTATTACTGAGTTTTTTAATTACAGTTTAGTTGTTAATTTAATTTTATATTAAATTATAATATTTGTTAAGTTTTGTTTGTGTTATAAATTTAAATATATTTGTTTGATAAAAAAATTTATTTAAAAATATATGTTTGAGTTGTTACTTTTAAAAAATAATTAAATTTGAATTTTTGGATTTAGATTTGGATTTTAAGTGTTTTATTGGATTGAGTTTAAATTTATATAAATGGATTCAGATTCGAACTTAGATTCTTTTAAAAATCTGATTATTAATTAAATTAGACTTAAATTTTATAAAATCCGATTCAGATAAAGAGACGTAGACTCAATATTGATTTTATTTATAATATTTTGATGTCAAATTTAGTTTGGCGAAGAGATGATGCAAGAGCAGTCTCAATCGAGCCTCGTCTTTGAATTCGCGATTGTCATCTAAATTATTATTTTAAAATTTAATACTAATCAAAACAATTACTATAAAAAATAATAATATACAATAACCATAATTTATTAATTATTGTCCGTAATCATAATAAAATATTATGATAATAAATCGACTATTTATTATTCTATTAAATTATTACTTTTAAGAAGAATAAATTGAATAAAATTTAAATTTTTAAGATGGATATTATTATTTTTATTAATCATTTGTTGGGTTTAACTTCGTAATTCTTTATATTCGATTTAATACTTATGACTCCATTAAATTATTTTGGTCGTAACAATCATTCGGGTGCAGGACGGAATCAGGATTTGAAGTTGAGGGGACAAAACATAAATATTTAACAGTTAGATAAATTCATAAAAAAAAATAAAAAAAATTAAATAGAATGAAAAAAGTGAAAGAAAAAATTTCTTTGGGGTGAGGGGCGATTGCCCCTCCCCACCCCCAACAGTTTCGTCCTTACTTGGGTGACTCATTATCATTAGTGATAATTTTTAGTCATCTGCCCAAAGCATCTTAACTCGGTAGTTAAGGGAACGATTGTTATTTTAAAGGTTACGAGTTTGAGCGCCAGTAATACAGTACAATAATTGAATGATCATATTTAATGGTTGAGAGTATACTCTGAAACAGATACTACTGTAATTACTATAGTTGCACGAACCATCTTTCTTCAACGATCAAGGGAACAATTGTTATTCGTATTTTTTTTCATATATGGAAATATTTCGTCATGTTTGTATATATTGATATTTATTATAAAAATTTAAGAGACTCATCTCGAACATAAAATTAAATTCATAATTATTAAAAATTTTGAGTTATTTGAATTTTAATTTTACAACTCAAACTTTATTTAAAATTTTTCGAATAAAATCAAATTTATAAAATTTTGAATCAAATCAAGACGAATCGAGTATTTTTGTCTTAAATCGAATCTAATTATTTAATTTTTTTGAATTAAATCAAATTTTACTCCATCTTATTAATTAATAGTAATCATCGGTCGATAAAAACTGCTTACTTATTTTTAAAGTAATATTTTAAATTTTAAATTTAAGAGTTATATTTAATTTGGACTTTAAACTTTATTTTTTTATTATTTTGATGGTACAATATTTATGACATTATATTAGACGACAGAATCACAGTCTCATGTTGGTGAAAGAATTAAATTGAAAAAAAAAATTAGCAAGATTTTGATTAAAAAAATATAATCGAGATCAAGGACTAAAATTGAGAGATTTACCAGTTTCAAGGACTAAATGGTGGTTTATTCCTTTTTAAAAAAATATTTACTCTGTTTTAAAATGAATTTGAATTATTAGAAATTTTAAATTATTAATCGTATTAGTAAGATATTAAACAAATTTTAAATTATCAATTTCAATAACTAAATTATTAATTTTGGGTACTAAGTATTAACTTATCTTAAAGAATACTTTTATTTTTTTTAATATAAATCAAGTTAAAATGAGATACAATCAAAATTGTTATAAAAATTATAAAATTTTCAGAATTAATCTTTCGGTATATATATGGGCGGAACTATACTTTGATAACAATGGTCAAATGATACCCAAAATTTTTAGATTAACTTTTTTTGTATGATTTATATATGATTTAAAAAAATAAATGACACTAATTTATAAATAATTAACGCTCCTTAAATATAACTCAAAAAAAGACATTCTTAAATAATTTTTTAGCTCCATTTTTGTGTATATATTAGAATTTTACGTTTTTTAAAGAAATTCAATACGTTTAAAAAAATCGATACCAAAATTTTATAATATTTTTTGAATCAACTATAATATTATAGTAGTATCTGTTCTAGAGTGAACTCTCAACCATTAAACATTAATCGCTCAAATACTGTGCTGACATTACTATGTTCAAACTCGTAATCTCTAGAAACAATAATCGAGACTAAATGGTTCGTGTAAAATTTTATAATATTTTAATAATTTCAATTATGTGATTGTGTCATTTTAATCTTATTTTAATCTGATTTTTAATTTTGATTTTTCTAACGTAAGACGATTAAAATGTGACTTAAATTCCCTATTATTCATCGTGAAACTAAAATGTACTATATAACAGTTCCGAATTCCATAGATTTCTGGGCCTGTAAGCTCAAACCTACTTTGCAATTGGATTTCTTGATGAAGATCGATCATCCAATTCTCTTCTTTTAGACTTTTTTCCCAGAGAGTTCTGCTTCAGAAAAAAAAGAAAGGAAAAGGAAACCTAAGACCAGCGACTGCGGCTGCGGTTGCAGTCTGCACTGCTCAGGAATAAATGGGGAGGAAAATGGAATGGGCAGGCAGGGAGAAGCACATGGCAGGAATACCAAGGAAGATGGTGTTTCTAGCTGTGGGGGCATTCGCCAAGGCGGTAGCAACTCTTCTCAACAACACCTCCGTTCATAATGCCGATACCCTCCTTCGTCTTGTCCGCTCTCGACCCCCTGGCATTCCACTTCTCACCGTCAGCAATCATATGTCTACGTGGGTGCACCCACCCTTACATCCTTCTCTCTCGCTCTCTTTTCTTTACTTCGTTTTACTTATTAGATTCTTCATTTTTCTACGAATATGATTTCATTTTATTCTCTAATATGGATTAACAATCACCTTTGTTTTTTTTTTTCTGCAGCTTGGATGATCCACTTCTTTGGGGATTCAAAGGTTTTCCCTCCCTGGATTCCAAATTGGCACGATGGGCACTTGCTGCTGAAGACATTTGTTTTAAGAATTCTTTCCTCAATTATTTTTTTAGACTCGGTATGCCTTCTTTACCACCTGTACTGCCACTCTTCTACTTGCCATATCACTAGCATTGTAGTTTGATTCTGGTATTAGCTTTCACTTAACAAGTATTATTAAATTTACATATAAGCATCCATTTTATTTTCAAGAATATTATTTAGATTCAAGAGTTACTATTTAGGGTCAAAAGATAAGTTAGCTGTTAGCATAAGCTAGCATAAGCTAAGAAAGACAAGAATGCAGGTTCTCTGTGTACCATCATACTGCTGATTAGTGAATGCTCAGTTCACCTCCGTAACAGTCGAGTTTTATGGGCTTTGGTCAAAAGATGTGGGTTTGTTTTGCTCTTTCACGGCCATGGGTATGAATATAATCTTGCTCAAAATATAACCAGTTCTAGCCCTTGCACATGGAGTGTTGTTTGACTGTGTCGAACAATCATGCTTTCACATAATAGTTACTTGTTGTCTTAGGTATTGTTGGAAATTCCTTTGGAATTGTGAGTTTTCATCATTAATGAAGAATTCTTCTGTCAGCTTGGTTTGGTTCTTGAAAGCCCGGATGATTTTAAAGTAAGGTTTTACCTCTGAAATGGTAACTTGTGCAGGTAAATGCATACCTATTACAAGGAGTGGTGGAATTTATCAGGAACACATGAATGAAGCTCTTCAATGCTTGGACAATGGAGCCTGGGTATTTTACCTAAATTTATACTATTGTTATTTTGAAATTTTGTTAAGTCTTGTTATATCATGAGATTGTTGGATTTTCTGAGATCTTTAATAGTTTAGACCAGAAGAAGGTATGGAGTTTTTTGTCAAGGAAATAATGAAACAAAAAACAACATTAAAAGGAACTGAACCCATAGAGAGGATATGCTTGAAATGATGAGTGGTATGGCTTTGTATATTTGTTTAGTTGAGGACAAGGGGACCTTATTTAGTGTTTCGCTGAAGTTTGTTTAGAATGTTGGTTTTGGTTTTCTAGATCTTGTAGTGCAACAAACCAATTGATAAGGAAGTAACTTGAATTTTCTGACAATCAATTTGATCTGCTGCCTATTTAGTTTTTTTTTTAAACTATATCTCCTTCTGAAGGTAGTTTGAACTTTTAAGAATATAAGTAGTAGTTGATGTTGTATGACTGTAAGCTGTTACGTTTTGGGTATACTGCTGAACTAGTATTAGGCAGTAGTACCTGTTGGAAGATATAAAATACTATATCAGATCTAAACATTTGAAAACGAGAACTTCTTAGTGATTGAATGTGGTATTTTTTATGGCTTACATATGTGGTTTGAACTTTGATTGATTTTGTTGTTGTGTGCATCCTTGAATTAAACTATGTTTAAGACCAGCAAACTCTTAAGGTATCGAGAATTGCTTGAGCTTTTGTACTTTCATCGATGAATAAACTAAGTTGTTTGAAGATTATTTTGTTGCTATAATGAGATTCCTTTCTTAAATATGACTACTTTATGGCTTTAAGCTTCCTGATTTTTCTATTATTAACTGGCAGCTACATACTTTTCCTGAAGGTAAAGTATACCAAGAAGATGCACCTATAAGACGATTAAAATGGGGAACTGCTAGTCTAATTGTTCGTTCCCACGTGACTCCTATAGTTCTTCCTATGGTTCATGGTGGTTTTCAAGAGGTTAGATATCTTTCGTAACTTGACTTTTGTCTTCCGGATTCAGTTTCCTCCGAGTGAATTCTATTTGTGGAGCTTATAGAGTGAATTTCATCGGTCTGTAGACATTTCTTTCTTTCTAATAAACTCTTTTTACGCATGAAAAATATGTCTTTGCCTAATCTTGTGAGGGACATTGGTGGTTGGAGTATTGGACATTGATTGTGAATATTCTGCATGAATGAACTGCCTGTGATATCTGATCTAACACCTGCCACTTTGACCAAAATCCTCTTAGAAAATCGGTTTCCTAATTTGTGTCTTGTTTTGATGCAGTAGTAGCATGCACTGAAAGATTCAATGTAGCACTATTAGTTAAAGGATTAATTTCCTTGATCTCTAAACCCTTCATTCATTCTCATAATATCTTTTTGTGCATCAAAAAGATGTGTCTTTTACTTAATCTATTGATATCTTACTATCGTTGTCTTCAAAATTAAATTTACAGCGGAAGTATGACTTGGAAGATTATAGGATTTGATTGAAACTTAGGTGAAAATGAGATATTAATTAAAAGGGGTAAATTTCAAAGTTTCTTGTGCACTTTGGTCGAACAAGCAAGGTCATAAATGATCTTTGATTTTGTGCAATTTTATGCATGAAAATTTGATTCTATTTTAACAATCCTGTAACACCATTTTATGATTTTATGTTTACACATTGCACACACATAATTACATTTATCTAATATGAAAGTAAATGAATGTATTTATTTATTTATTTTGATGTGTACAGTTGAATCAAAATCAAATTTTCAAGTTTACATTTGAACAACAATCAAAGTGTCATGTGTATAATTTTGCACCAAATAAAAGCATATATATAAAATTGTGTATCTGATCAAAGCTCTTGGGTAAATTTGAGGCTTACCTCTTATTAAAATAAACCGAAGTTTATTTTTCTCCCTCTTCCAATTTCACGCCACTGCTTCAATTTTACGTATTGATTCTGTGGCATAGGGCCTAAAATTGTTAATTGAAATTTGAAAGTTCCATGCTAAATTCATTTGATTCGTACAATCCAGTATAATCGTTCTATTCAATAATGGTGCATGTCAGTAGAAAGAGAACTGTGGATGGTGTCTTTTACATGCAATAGTTAGACCAATAAGCAGAAGCATCAAGCATGTGACTTTTGGTATTCATGTATCAGCTCTTTGAAACTTGGATTGCATTGCATGTTGAAATAAATTCCAATTTGATTTTGATTGATCGATTTGTTGTTCGGTTCCTCCAACAGGTGATGCCGGAGAAGTATTATCTCAACAGAAGGCCTTTGTTTCCATTATACAATAAGAATATACGAATTATGATTGGAGAGCCTCTGGAATTTGACATTCATAAAATGATGCAGTCTGCAATTTCAAAGTCTCGAGATGATCCCGTAGTTTCTTCAACAGAAACAACATCGAGAAGATGGCCCGTTATCTCCCCTCACGGATTGGATTTAGATGAAGCAGCACAGAGATGCCTCTACTCAACTATTTCAGAACAAATACAAACTGCCATGGAGAAATTACGAAGCTTGGGTAAAAGTTTCTTAAAGTAAGCTTTTCTAAAACATTTTTCAATAACAATGAATAATAGAAACACTATCAGAGCCTAGGTACAACAATAACTTGGGGTGGCCATTGGCCGTCCCCTTATGAATTCTAGGTAGGGTCGACGTTATTTCTAGGTAGGGTCGACGTTATTGAGACGGAGGGTTCTTTTTTTAGGTCCATGGGATGGAAACTTAGCGGATTTTTTCTTCTTAACCTTAAACTTCGGTTCACCGCCCGGGTAAGTTGGTATTTATTTTGGATGAAAATTGTTTATCCAGTATGCATCTTAAAGAAGAAAAGAGAGCCGGCCGGCAAGGGCAGGGCCTGGCCGGCCACCATTATCAAATTGCACTGTCTGTTTCGGTTTCGTAAGCATCCTTTGGAAGGATATTTATGGCACGAAACCGACAAATTCGAGCAAAACATGGAATTTGATTACAGGGATTTTATTTGTTTGCTTGTCCATTGTCATAATCGAAGTAGACCATCTTATCTTGCATTGCATTTTCCTTTATTAATTGTACCTGCTGGAAATACCGAAGCCATGTGCCTAACAATGGCCAAACTCAACCTTACGCTCTGCTCTCTTTGTCGTGTCTGTCTGCACGTCCCTGTCCCTTGCGTTTGCATGTATAAATTGTTTAATTATGCTTTTAGTCCCTGTACTCTTTGCACATTTGAAATCTAGTCCTGAATTTAATTTTGGGAATTTTAGTCTTTTTTTACTCCAAAAATCTAATTCATGAATCTTAACGACGTCATATTGGGAATCGATAGCTACATCAAAACGACGTTTTATTCATATCATGCCGTCTGGATTTTAACGTCCCAGTGATGTAATTGAAGTAAAACGGGAGTTTAATGTTGTAATTGAACAAGTTGAATGTTAAGCGGTGTAAACGATATAATACTAAAATTTTAATGATATTCGATATATACTTATTTTCTTATAAAATATTTAAATTTTTTTTTAAAATATATATATATATATATATCCAATGTTTATAAAAAATTTAATGTATACCAAATAGTTAATATTTTACTTTAGTCCATTTTAATATATCTCGCTAAGAAAAAAAACTTGTCGTTAAGAGTAGGGGTGAGTAAAATTCGACTTAAAAAATCGAATAACTCGACTCGTTTAGATTCAACTCGAAATTTTATAGATTTAATTTAACTCAAAAAAATTAAATAAAGTTTGAGTTGTAAAATAAAAATTTGAATAACTCGAAATTTTTAGTAATTAAATGATTAATTTTTAAGTTTAAGATGAATCTCTTAATTTTTTATGAAATATTGTTGCATATAAAAAAATATGTGTATCTCTTAAATGATTAGAGAAAGTATTTGACTTGACTCGAATTTTTTAAATTTGATTTAAATAAAAAAATTTAAATAAAATTCAAATTATAAAATATGACTCATCAATTCGAATAACTTAAATTTTTTATTCAACTCAATCGTATACATCCCGTAAGAGCATTCCAATTTCCAAACAAACAAAACATTTTTTAATTTGAAATTTGATTTTTTAGGACCGCAGCGGAAGAATGAGAATTTAGTTTGCTTCTACACCCATTCAAAGTGGTTGATTAGTAGCAGATATACGGCTGTATAGATTTATTATCCATTTATCCCGCCATTCTCCTCCACCTCCGGCCTCCGCCCGCTCAGGCTACAGCTCACTACGGTGCTGCTCGCCGATAAATCTCTCTCTTCATATGTTGTCTGCTCATTGCCATTGCCTGGTATCTTCTTTCCCTTCTCCCTATTCCACCAACTATGATTCCGCGAATTTCTTCAACCGATAGATCTCTCTCTTAATATTTTGGTTCGGCTTGATTAGTGTAATCACTACTCTGAAGTCAACTTTTTTTTTTTTTTTTTTTTCTGTAGCCCTTATTTAATTGTGGAGCACAAAGGAAGGAGAAGGAGCAGAGGATCCTTGGTTTTAGTGGTGGCAGATTCCCGTCAAATGTCCATTGACTGGCTGCCGTCGATGAACCAAAGTATGAGAGCAAGTAGGTCTTCCTTTAGCTCTAACAATGGGAATGATGAGATTCCTTACTCCAGCACTGCCTCTGTTTCAAATGGGGACGATTACGACAGTGATGGCGCCAACTTCGCTCCTCCGTAAGTTTGCTCTCATGTGTACCTTCCTCTTTGGTAGTAGTTTGTATCGAGCTAAGTAGTACAATCAAGCAATTTATGGGGTTAGATTTTGAACTTTTTTTTTTATCTTCAATATTAGTCATATTTCAGTTTATCTGATACTAACTGAATGCTGTATTCAGTCTCTCTTCCGCGAATTGGAGACTCCATTCATTGTTTACGGGCCTCAGGCACACATTTATATGCCCCCTTTTTTCGCTTTCGAGAAATATTTTTCACTCCTAACAGTTTTCATTCTGTTTCTTGTTTAAAACAGTACACCAAGTACATTGTCCTTGTCAATGCCTCCTGAACTTGCTTGTGCAATACCCCTGATTGATAGATTTCAGGTGAGCAGATGCATCTTTTATTGATAAACATATTTTGCAATAAAAAGGCATCGCATCCTTTTGATTATGCGTGAAAAACATTGACCAGATTAATGTCAAGTGGATAATTATCATTAAGCCTTTTGAAAATTTAATTTACAATCAATTTTGTAGGTGGAGGCATTCTTAAGAATGATGCAGAAACAGATTAATTCTTCTGGAAAGAGAAGCTTTTTCTCTAAAAAGTCTGTAACCACTCAAGTTCGAGAAAAATTTACATTCGAGGATATGTTGTGTTTCCAAAAGGTAATAATATGCTAATTTTCAACAAAATATTTTTTGTAAACCAAACTTGAGAACATCTAGCTTAAAAGAATTTACTATTACAGGAACCTATTCCAACTTCGCTACTTAAAATTAATAGTGATCTAGTGAGCCGAGCAACGAAAATGTTCCGTATGATTTTGAAGTACATGGGAGTTGATTCATCTGAACGAGTAACTCCCATCAGTTTCGATGAACAGATTGAGCTAGTTTCTAAGCTATATAAGCAAACTTTGAAGTGTACAGAGCTTCGAGATGAATTATTTGTTCAGATTTCTAAACAAACAAGGAACAATCCTGATAGGTATGCTTCTCCATTCTAAGCTAAGACTTTTGGCTCTCTTGATGTCACCTATTGCCATTGGTTTGGATGTTACAGGCAAAATTTGATCAAAGCATGGGAGCTAACGTATTTATGCGCGTCTTCCATGTCTCCTAGCAAAGACATTGGTGGATATCTATCTGAGTACGCCCACAATGTTGCACACAGTGCAAGCAATGATTCTGAGGTCCAAACCCTCGCATCGAATACATTAAATGCTTTAAAGCGTTCTGTCAAAGCTGGTCCTCGCAATACAATACCAGCACGTGAAGAAATTGAAGCTATTTTAACTCACCGGAAGTTGAAACATATTGTGTTTTTCTTGGATGGAACTTTTGAAGAAATAACGTATGACATGGCAACAACTGTGTCTGATGCAGTAGAGGTACGAATTTTTGTATCATCAATATGGGTGTAATTTTGATAAATGAAAATAAATAATCTTATTTTCCAGTCGATGTTTGTTGTTTATAAGGTCAACCAATCTTATATGATGGTTAAAGTCCAAAGAGTTTTCTCTCATGTTCTGAATGCATTTCTTAAAACTTTGGGAAAATATACACTTTTTATTGAATTTTTAAGTTAAGTGAGAACGAAAGAAAAAAAAAACACTTTCTTTCTATATTTAGTGGAAAAGGAATTTAAATGTTTTATAAATTCATACTTTTTTTCCTCGTACACTTGTTGAAATGACTGTCGTTTTTCATATCTGCTGGCAGATTGGAAAAACTGGTCAAGGTTTTTGGTTGGGTGAATTTTATGGTTGGATGGGAGATTCATTTCCTAAATCTTCCCACCTGTGCATTTCCCTACTTAGAATTTTGATTGTGTTTTATTCCTGCAATGCTAGTTGATTTTCTTAAGAGTTATGAAGGTTTCTTAATTTGGATGTGGTTCACATGTTTTTTTTTTCTCTCTCTTCAATTTCAGCTCAGTGTTTGTCTCAAATTTTTATCAGGAGCTTGCGAGTATAATTAAGCTATCAGCATATTCTAGCTTCAGTCTATTTGAATGTCGAAAAGTTGTTACCGGTTCCAAGTCTTCAGACCCTGGGAATGGTATATGTCTTAGTTTTTGATGATTTTCCTACATGAAAATTTGTTAACACATCCATCTAATGTTTACTTGCTGTCACATAGAGGAATACATTGGGTTAGATGATAATAAGTATATTGGGGACTTGCTTTCTGAAATCAAGGCTGCTAAGGAGCGAAGTAAAGGGGAGATATTACACTGCAAACTCATATTTAAAAAGAAGCTATTCCGGGAGTCCGATGAAGCTGTAACGGATCCAATGTTTGTACAACTGTGTTATTTTCAAGTATGCAATCTAGTTTAAATTGTCTTCAATAGCTTTACAAAATTGGCATATTTTTTTACTCTTATGCTTTATGCAGTTACAACATGATTACATTTTGGGCAATTATCCCGTTGGTAGAGATGATGCTGTGCAAATGTCTGCATTACAGATCTTGGTTGAGATTGGATTTGTTAGTAGTCCTGAATCATCCACGTAAGTTTTCTTATACGGATTTCTTTCTGTTTAACCTTTTGAACTTCTAATACATATTATGTATTATCTCCTATTTTTTTTAGTTACATCAACATTAGGGAAAATTTTGCTGATTAATGTAAATATCCTTTTAGTGATTGGAATACTCTTCTAGAAAGATTCCTTCCTAGACAAATTGCAATTACTCGAGCAAGACGAGAGTGGGAATTGGATATTCTTTCTCGTTACCGTTCAATGGTCAGAACCTCAATTTTTAAATTCCTTATTTATAAATCAACGATATTGTGTTAAAATTTCCGTTTGATTATAATTTATTTTGGTGGTTAAGGAAAATCTTAAAAAAGATGATGCAAGACAACAATTTCTACGGATATTGAGGACACTTCCCTATGGGAGTTCAATTTTCTTCAGTGTTCGCAAAATTGATGATCCAATTGGACTTTTGCCTGGACGGATAATTTTGGGCATCAATAAGCGTGGGGTTAGTTTTTATTTTCATCTTTTTCAAAATTCTTGTCGCAAATGGAAAATGTTCAGGGCCAGTTCTTTTGTTACCATTTAACTTTTTATTGCTAAACACTAATGTATATGCTCTTTTACGTAGGTTCACTTTTTTCGTCCTGTTCCCAAAGAGTATTTACATTCAGCTGAATTAAGAGACATAATGCAATTTGGCAGCAGTAATACTGCTTTATTTTTCAAGATGCGAGTTGCTGGTGTTCTTCACATATTTCAATTTGAAACTAAACAGGTTTTTATACTCTCTGGAATCTTCCTTCCCTGTCTATTTTCCTTTTTTTTTTAGACAAATACAATTAATATTCTATCAAATATATGAAGAATATATGGTCCAAGTCTTCAAGAAGACACTAAAATGGGTACATCTTAAGGTGTTAAATCGGTAGATCTTAGGTTCAAGCGTAGGTGGTAGGGGTGATGAGTATCTCTCATTTTATATCTCTACAAAGAAATGGAGTATGAGGTGCTAACACACGTTAATATTTATTATTATTTTATTTATTTTTGTACGTTTTTTATAACAAATGGATCTTTTCTTTTTATGTAGGGGGAAGAAATTTGTGTTGCTCTTCAAACACACATAAATGATGTAATGTTACGTCGTTACTCAAAAGCTCGATCCGTTGCTAATGGACCTGTAAATGGAGACATTTCTAACAATTTTAAGCCACCTAATCTTGAAGTGTATGAAAAACGTGTTCAGGATTTGTCAAAAGCTGTTGAAGAATCTCAAAAGAACACAAATCAAGTAAGCTTGAAAGGACTTATTGGTTGATATTGAATTTATGTTGCTCTTGTCACCTTCTAAATTGCTAATCACATTTTTTTCTTGGAAAATTCATTTGGAATTGACGAGTCATGTACTTGAATTTAGTTGTTGGGAGAATTACATGAGAAGCAAAAGCAAGAGTTGAAAACACTAAAAGAAATGGAGAATCTTAAAAATGCCTTGAGGAAAGAGAAAGAAGATTTAATGGAGGTTAAGTTGGACCGGGATAGAATTAGATCATTGTCTGAAGAAAAAGATGCTGCTCTTCAGGTTAGTAGTATATTTAATCTTTTAAAATCGATATTTTATCATTTTTTTTTCTTGTGCGTCACATTTTTTTATGTTCGAATATTGTAGGCTGCTCTATTAGAGAAAAATACAATGGAAGGTAGGTTCGCTAAGCTATGTAATCTAGCTTCAGAAAACAATGACAAAGGGAACACGGCTGAAAAAGTAAATGAGGTAGGATTTGTACAGAGAAGTATGGTGCTAGTAAATAACTTCTCATCTTGCAATTTTATTTATGATAATGATATAATTGTTTGGTTTGTAATAGATGATCCCCTTTGCACTATGTTTTGTTTTACAGACACTGTACAAACTCCAAGATGATTTGAAACTTTGTAACGAGGAGTTGCACATGTCCGAGGAAAGGGCAAAAAGATTAACAAATGAGAGGGCCAATTTGGAGCAGAGGATTATTGAACTAGAAAGGAAGAAAGACGAAGAGGTAATATTGTAATATTAGAAACAAGTTGCTGATTTAACATAGTAATCGGGTTGATGAATTGACTATTGAGTGGCACCGAAATATAGGTGAAAATTCTAAAGAAGAGCTATGAGCAAGAATGCAAAGCCTTAAAGCTTCAGGTCTCTGAACTTGAAAAGAAGTTGGAAACGATTACCAAGGAGTTGGCTGTTTCAGAGTCAGCCCTTGCAATTAGAAATGCAGATGTTTCTTCCTTGCAGAATAACTTAAAAGAATTAGAGGAATTGAGGGAAATGAGAGAGGTACTTGTCTTCTTAAAGTATGCCTTGTGTGTGTGAGATATAAATTTGTCAAAATCTTAAAAGAAAATGAAACATTTCTGTCCTTTTGTGAAGTCTTCATTGGTTTTGTTGTGCTTTCAGGATATTGATAGAAAGAATGAGCAAACTGTTGCTATCTTGAAGATGCAAGCGGCTCAACTTGCCGAATTAGAAACGCTTTATAAGGAAGAACAAGTTTTAAGAAAGCGCTATTTTAATACTATAGAAGGTTGGAATGAACTAGTAAAACCCTCAATTCATTTTGAAGATATCATGTTTAAGATCTTTTAGGACATTATATGTGGCACATGGTTCCAGTTTATTTTACTTCATTTTTATTTTAAACAATACCATTAACCTTTTTTTAAAACTCAGATATGAAAGGCAAGATTAGAGTTTTTTGTCGTGTGAGACCTTTAAATGAAAAAGAGATGGCTGAAAAGGAAAGAAAAGTGCTAATGAACTTGGATGAATTCACTGTTGAGCATCCATGGAAGGATGATAAAGCGAAACAACACATATATGATCGTGTGTTTGATGACGGTGCCACCCAAGAAGATGTTTTTGAGGATACAAGGGTAAGCTGCCAAGTAGTTTATTTTAAATTAACTAGTTATGTGACATTTGACTTCTTTAATTTTTAAAGTTACTGTATCTCCTTCAACCTTTCCTTTCATGGCTTTTATGGATGCAGTACTTGGTTCAATCGGCTGTAGATGGGTACAACGTTTGCATATTTGCTTATGGTCAAACTGGTTCTGGGAAGACATTCACTATATATGGGTCAGATAACAATCCTGGATTGACGCCTCGAGCTATTGCAGAACTTTTCAAAATCTTAAGGCGTGACGGCAACAAATTCTCATTTTCATTAAAGGTAATTATTTTGATCAAATAATTTATATGCATAGCACTTTTTTTTTCTCAAATAACTTGTGTACTAAACATCTAATTCACAAATCACAAGCCATTTTACTAGCTTTTATGAGGTTGGATGACAAATCTGAATCTAATATTAAATTCAATCCATTTAATTTAAAATTGTAAGGTTCTCACAATTCTTTCAAGGCAACACAGTCTTTTCCTTTACTTCAATAAGTTTTGAAAAACAAATGTCGTATCTCATCTCCAAACTTTTAACATTCGTCATGACTTGACAGGCGTATATGGTGGAGTTATACCAAGATAAACTTGTGGACTTGTTATTACCGAAGAATGCTAAGCGTCTTAAACTTGAGATAAAGAAAGATGCAAAGGTATTATTGCTTAAAGTAGAAAGGTTCTGGTTTTAACTTCAGTGATGTTTATCGAAGAATTCTATATCTTATGCATTTTTTTGCTACATAATAATACTCTATGATTATTGGTCGCTAGTTTAGTTGTGCTTAATATGATGTCTGTTTGTATTAGCTTTTATAGCTTTTAGTTTATGATTTTCAGGGTATGGTTGCTGTTGAAAATACAACAGTTTTGCCTATTTCAACTTTCGAGGAGTTAAAAAGGCATTATTCAGAGAGGTTCGGAACGAAGACATACATCCGAGACACAAATGAATGAGGAAAGTTCAAGATCCCATCTAATACTTTCTGTTGTCATTGAGAGTACCAATCTTCAAACACAGTCTGTTGCCAGGGGAAAGGTATAATAATTTTGAACTGTATGATTATTTGCAAATATTTGAATCTTATTAAATATGGAGTACCCTGCCACATTTAAGTTTTCGGACATTAACACAAGTAACAACGCTTTCTTTTCTGCACTTGCATGATTCTAAATACGGGACAATATGATGATCTCATGTGCAGCTAAGTTTCGTGGACCTTGCTGGTTCCGAGAGAGTGAAAAAGTCTGGTTCTGTTGGGGATCAACTTAAAGAAGCACAGAGTATTAACAAGTCCCTTTCTGCACTTGGGGATGTCATTAGTGCTTTATCTTCTGGCGGCCAACATATACCATACAGGAATCACAAGCTAACGATGCTAATGAGCGATTCACTAGGTGGAAATGCCAAAACACTCATGTTTGTTAACGTGTCTCCGGTTGAATCGAATTTGGATGAGACATACAACTCTCTAACGTATGCTTTCTTTACAACTCCTCAACATCAAAGTACTTGAGTTTCCAAGTAGTTCTATGATATTATACCGAAATAACTGGCCCCATTGTTGCTAATGATAGTGCACTGTTTCAAAAACGCGTAATGTCATCTTCATTTATTGATTCTGTTTTTCTTGTTACTTTAGATATGCATCTAGAGTTCAGTCCATCATGAACGATGCAAGCAAAAACGTTAGCTCGAAAGAGGTGGCTCGATTGAAAAGGCTGGTTGCACACTGGAAGGAGCAAGCTGGTAGAAGGGGAGACGAGGAGGATTACGAAGAGATTCAAGAGGAGCGAACGAGAAAAGACGGGGCAGATGGTCGGCACTCAATGTAAGTCATTCTCAACTACGATCTTACATATTGAATGCAATATTCGAGTTTGTTATACACGAGTCACCGAGTGTGACATTTCTTAATTCGTAGATCCGAACTATATATGTATTTAGGTTCAACTTTAATTAGATGTAGATTTGTAAGATAAGTGTAGTGTGCATATCTTGGGTCTAATATTTAAATGAATCCACCATCATACATGAAGAATAGTGTATCTGATTTCCCTCCCACGGTGTAGAGGGTTGGTTCCAGTTCAAGGATTGAGGAATGTCCTGTAAGTTTCATATATTCCCATTATTTCATTTGTTTGATTAGGCATTTGACTGCATTCTGTTTATTTATTGCAAAGGATTTATATTCGATACACTAACGGTCCATATATTTCTACATCAAAAATAAATTTATTGATTCAATGGGGATTTAACACTTCAATTAGTATTTTTGTCATTAATCGTTTTGGTCACTTCTGTCACGGAATCTGACATGGCAATAACACATAATCACTGTGTTAGGAGAGATTATGTTATGAGTAAGTTCTACCACGTCATCCGTAGGATCAACCATTCAAAATTACTCATATCATCATTTTTTTTATGTCATATATTTTTCTAAAGTGAATATTCACTTATATTTGTTGTTAATTCATTTTAAAAACAATTGTTTTCGAATTAATTCATTTAACACTTTGATTTTGGATGGGTGAATCCACTTCCAAGGTTTTGGAACATGTAAATTTACTATATTATAGATATTTTTAATGTGGTCTCTCTAATTTTAATTTACTTTCAATATGGTCCTTGTGGTCATTATAATTTTAATTTTCTTTCAATATGGTTCCTATGGTCCCTATAATATGAATTTTCTTCAATATGGTCCATGTGATCCCTTTAATTTTAAATTTACTATATATGTGATCCCTATAATTTTAATTTTCTTTCAATATGACATTGAAAGGTTTTAGAATGTAGTAAAATTACATGTATCATATCCTTATAAATAATGAGATACGTTTTTGTACAGAAAATTAAAATTTAATGCTGACATGTTAAATTGACGAGTAAAGTAAAAAAAAAATACTGAATTGAGGTAAAAAAAATATATAAAAATTATCAACCATAAGCCATAAGATGTGGTGTGATGTATTGATCTTCATCTCTTAATGATGAAATAAAAATAATATAAAATTTTATTTATACGGATATACGTATAAAAATATTATGTTATTAATACTTAATATATATGTACTATCTTCGCCTTCAAAAAATTTCTGCATCCGTTACCGTTATTATTGTGAGATATAATTTTTTTTCCTAACACAATTTATAAGTAGCTGTCAACACGATTTAATTATAAAATAATAATAATATAAATAAATAATAATGTATAAATAAATAATATAATATTAAAAAAAATCTAAAAAAAGTCAAAAAACTGAAAACAGAGACGTGAGAAGTTTGAATTGAAAATCTGGATTTTCGGCAGCCGATTTCTTAGGGGATAAGGTCGGAGTGATTCAATTGGTTTGGGTTGGTGAGAGTTTTAAGGGGATTGGAGTTTGAATCCAAGTGGAGTTGTGAATCGCATCCCCTTTAAATGGGGAGTCGATCGACAATGTTGGGGGGCTGAAGTTTGATCGGATTGGAGAACGGGAGTTTTCAGAAGCTTGGAGTTTCGATTGAAGCAAGGATTGGAGCTTAGATTGGAGTCCTAAACGAGTTTGTCCGTTGTTTGGCTCGATCAACTCAAATTTTAAAGTGGTGTAGCTTCTAAATCAAAAGAATATCCAAATTCAAATAATGTTCGTTTAACAGTGGAAAATTAAATTAATATCTTTCTCTAAAATGTCAAATGCCACGTAATGTTTTTCAAGGTACCAATTTTGGGGCGTTTGTAAGTAAGGGTCGTCTTTATACGTAACCGACTCCCGAACCCAACTTTTTCAAAACGAATCTCTGGTTTATTTTTATGGTGTCTGGCCTACCTAAGTGGCCGGTGGCGACTCCAAGTTAACTTTTTCAAAATTAAATTATTGATTTTTCTAAAATTTGAATTTTTCAAGATAAAAATTGATAAGATTCATATTTTTCAAAATCAAACATCGTCAACGCTTTTTCACTCTAAAAATCGCGTTTTTTTTAAAAAGAAGTCGCAACAGTAACCTACTTTAGACGTAAATTATTATCATTTTTTGAGTATATAAGATATTATTATAAAAATTTTATAATATAACATAAATAATTTTATAATTCAAATTTTTGTCTTTATTCATTAAAAATATATCTTAAAATTTACAAATTAAAACGGTTTTACCATAGATCTTGATGGTCTAACTTGAGCTTAAAATTTTTTACCGGACCTAGATTATTTTCAATTCCGGTGCGTTTGACATGAAAAGAGCAAGTTGTACCATGCTTCAAAAAGTAAGCGATTAGATTAGAGATTTAAATTATAATTAATAATTATATTTTAATTATAACTATAATTATCGTAAATTGTGTTAGTTTTTATAATAATTATTTTAAATATTATTATTATATAACAGTTGTTACGATAATAAATACTTGAGATAATAAATTCTTCGATCGATGAACTTCTATAGGCTGCCCACGAGGAAAAACAACATGAAGAAGCATCACCCCAGTGTCCCCTATCAATCATTAAAGATCTGTATGGCCCTCGATTAAAACACGGCTAGAGATAAACTTAAAATTTTATATAAATGATATAAATTATTAAGAATTTATATTAAAAAAAATTTAATATTTAATTAAGTATTTAAATTATGCTTGTGAACCATTTTTAGTGTTTAAATTATTTTTAACTCTAAATAGGTGTCTAAAATTTTAATTTAGGTTATTTTAAGTGCCTAATCATTAATAAAAAATTGTTTACCAATAAAAACATGACAAATTTTAATTTTTAATTAAATTAAATTAAATTTTTATTTTTTTAAGTTGATAGTTTAAAATTCTTATAAAATAATCCCAAATTCTTAACCTTAATCCCCAAATTATCATCGTTGTCATCGTTTATTACCTCATTGGAGACTATCATTATTGTCGTCGGACTACCATGACCATTTTTCTCAACTAATTATTGCCTATAATCGACGGTAGGCATGTCGACGACTTCATATTTGCAATCTGGGTTTCTTTCGATATTAGGAAAACGATCGATACACCTACCACCGATTACTATTGATGGGTGAGGTTAGGGGAATGATCGTGGCAATCCAATAACGGTAGTGATGGTCTCGATAATATAATAAACGGTGATAATGATGATAATTTGGAGGTTTGGGGTTTGAAATTTGAGATTTGAGGCTATTTTGTAAAGATTTAAAATTTTTATTTAAAAAAAATAAAATAAATAATAAATAAAATAATAAAAATAATGGTAGTTTATGGTTAATCACTTAAAATAACCTAAATTGAAACTTTAGGCACCTATTTAGAGCTAAAAATGGTTTAGCACCAAAAGTGACCCACAAACATAATTCGAACACCTATTAGATATTAAGCCTATTAAAAATATAAAAAATATAAAATTACAAAAATTTAAAAATACATAATTAAATTAATAACAATAATAAAAAATATATATAATATAAAAAAATAAAATTTTTAAGAAACAAAATTATACTCCTAACACCACTTAGATCCATCTCCGATGACGATCATAGCTCCACATGCTCCGAAATCAAGACCGTCCATTAAACCTAACAAAATAGCCGAGGGGTGTTTAAATGCATCGTACGAGTACGAGTATACTTTACAGACAAACAAACATTCAAACAAAACCAAATCGATAAATTTTAAATTTTAATTTTTAAATATAATTTTAACCTTTAATGTTTATAGTTTTTATCATTTTAGTCCTTATTTTTTTAGAGATAAATTTAGCATTTAATCTATATCTTTTTAACAAATATCTTATTTTTTAACTAGCTTGATGTGTGAACCGTTAAAAATTTAATGATGATACATATATATGAAATATAATTTTAAATGATATGACATGTAATCTATCAAATATAGAGAGAGAATATAATTTTATTTTAATATAAAATATAAAATAATTAATTTTAAAATAAAAAGGCTACTAAAATTAATTAATTAATTAGAATAAAATAAAATAAAAATATTAACTCTACTCTAAAATATAAAATAAAATATTATCTTAAAATAAAATATTAACAAAATATTAATTAATTAATTATCCTAAAATAATAAATAATTTATTATTAATTAATTAATTAATTTTAAAATAAAATATTATCCTAACCCTAACTACGATAGTAGCCTTTTATTTTCGAATTAATTGATTTTTAATATTTTATTTGAATTTTAATTATTTTTATGTTGGAATAAAATTATATTCTATATATATGTATTTGATAGGTTACATGTCATATAATTTAAAATTATATTCCATATATGTATCATCGTTAAATTTTTAACGGTCCAATCATCAAATTAGTTAAAAATAAGATATTTGTCAAAAAGATATAAGTTAAGGACTAAATTTATCTCAAAAAAAATAAGGGCCAAAATGATAAAAATTATAAACGTTAAGGGTTAAAATTATCTTTATGCCTTTAATTTTTTTAATTTTAATTTATAAATTTAAAATTTTAAACGTTAAATCATAAATCTTAATACTTTATTAAAATATTTTATTTGATGCGACTAATACATTGAATGATTAATCATAATATAAACCTTAAAAGAAAAGAAAGCGACTAAAAATTGCTCTCAATGTTCATAAATAAATAGTGAATAAATCGTCTATTTTTTATTATATCTCGATTAGTATCTTATTTTAGAATAATAGGTTTAAAATTTAGGGTTTAAGATTTAATGTTAATAGTTGTAGATAGGATTTAAAGAATTAAAGGTAATATGTATTTTTTAAGGTATAAGGTTTAAGATATAAAAGACTAAAGTTAAAATTTAAAATTTAATTTTTAAAATATTTTAATAAATAAACATCAAAGAAAGTATAATTAAGGATATATGATTTTTGCTAATGGCAAAACTCAAAAATGAATAATAAATGTAAATTACATGAGTAGAAATTCTTTATCTTTTAATCGTGTTCTTATTGGGTGCAAATTGTCTATCTCTTTCCCATGCCTCCATTTATGCTTCCATAAAATAGAGGGTTTAGAGTTTAAAATTTAGGGTTTAAGGTTTAGGATATAGAAAATAAGGGTTATGGTTTAAAATTCAATTTTTAATAAATTTTAAAAGAAGACATAAAATGAGGCACATAAAAAAGGCAGAAGATTTTTGCTCATTCTTCTTACTTAAAAATCTTTAAAAAATAAATTCTAAATTCTAATTTTAATTTTTCACATTCTAATACTTTAAAAAAACATCACTCCTAATTCTCTAAACCTTAACCATAATTCTTAACTTTAAACCTTAAATTCGAGTAAAAATCTTCTACCTCTTTATCATGCATCTTTTTAAGTTTCCTTTGAAAGTTTTCTAAAAAATTAAATTTTAAACCCTAGCTCTTATTTTTTATATCTTAAACCTTAAACCCTACACCTTAAAAAATATACGCTATCCCTATTTTTCTAAAACTTAATTACAACTCTTAACCTTAAACCCTAAACCTCTAATTTGAAACGACGACACAAACGAAAATATAAAAAAGATAGATGATTTATACTTTTAAATACACTAATTTAAAACGAGGACATCAATAGAGCACGACTAAGGTTAAACGATTTTTAATCTTACATAACTACCAAAGTAAAGAAGCTGTGGCTTCACAACGACCGCTCGCCTTTTAAGCAGTCCATCCCACAACTACGTGGCCTTAAAGCTGTCCGTCCGTCCAACCTACTCACTGTCATTTTACTTGCATAAATATACCCACCACCCAACAGACCCTTCCACCTACAAAGCTTCTTCTCCTTTTCCTAGTACTTGCAGTTGCACACGAAAATGCCAACTCAACGTCGTTAACTGCCGCTTTCACTATTTCAATCTCTCTTCTCTACCCTTTTGTCTGAAAGGGAGATTACGTGGACCTAACTTCGTAATATCCCATCATACCACGTTCAATCCACCACCGATCCCATGGCCAACACTTACGTGGAGGAGTTCAGAAAGGCACAAAGAGCGGAGGGTCCAGCAACCATACTCGCCATTGGCACCGCCACTCCTCCCAATTGCGTTTCCCAGGATGACTATCCTGACTATTATTTTCGTATCACCAACAGCGAACACATGACAGATCTCAAACAAAAATTCAAGAGAATGTGTACGTATATCTATCTATCTATATACTTTACCTACGTATAACCATCATACAGGAGGAGCAATATATATAAGAGAGTTTATGTTTTCTCAACAGGTGACAAATCCATGATTAAGAAGCGTTACATGTATCTGACTGAGGAAATCTTGAAAGAGAATCCGAATATGTGTGCCTACATGGCTCCTTCTTTGGATGCGCGCCAAGACATAGTGGTTGTGGAGGTGCCTAAGCTAGGGAAAGAAGCCGCTACCAAGGCCATCAAAGAATGGGGTCAGCCCAAATCTAAGATTACTCATCTCGTTTTCTGCACTACTTCTGGTGTAGACATGCCTGGTGCTGACTACCAACTCACCAAGCTGCTTGGACTGAAACCCTCTGTGAAGAGATATATGATGTATCAGCAAGGTTGTTTTGCTGGCGGGACCGTGCTCCGTCTCGCAAAGGACTTGGCTGAAAACAACAAGGGCGCTCGTGTTCTTGTGGTCTGCTCTGAGATCACGGCTGTTACTTTCCGTGGACCTTCTGACACGCATTTGGATTCCCTAGTGGGTCAAGCACTTTTCGGTGATGGCGCTGCAGCTATCATCATAGGTGCTGATCCTGACACAAAAATCGAACGCCCGTTGTTTCAGATTGTATCAGCTGCTCAGACAATCTTACCGGACTCGGATGGAGCCATTGATGGACACTTGCGTGAAGTGGGACTCACTTTCCATTTGTTGAAAGATGTGCCGGGCTTGATCTCGAAGAACATAGAGAAAAGCTTGGTGGAAGCCTTCTCCCCAATTGGCATTAGTGACTGGAACTCAATCTTCTGGATAGCTCACCCTGGTGGCCCTGCCATACTGGACCAGGTGGAAGCCAAACTGGGTCTTAAAGAAGACAAACTGAAGGCGACACGCCATGTGCTAAGTGAGTTTGGCAACATGTCGAGTGCATGTGTATTGTTCATCCTGGATGAGATGAGAAAGAAATCAATGGAGGAAGGGAAGACCAGCACCGGTGAAGGATTGGACTGGGGCGTCCTGTTCGGATTCGGACCAGGTCTCACTGTTGAAACTATTGTGCTACATAGTATGAGTATCCCAACTCAGGCAACTGAGCACTAACCTATCTCTCGTCCTGTTTGGGTTTTGGGGAGAACTCAAAACTCAAAAGACAAAGACAAAACTGAAATCTTTTATGCGATGTTTCCCTATTCTGTCTCTGTGTACATGTAAGAATACTATGTGTTTGTCATCTGTTATTATTAGACCAAAATGTGGTTTCCTTTTTCATGAAAATGTTTTACCTGTCGGAAGAACATAGGAAAGGACTCCACATTTCTATTCTGCAACCCTGAAATTACAAGATTTTAATATCAGTTGTATCGGCTGTTGGCCTCTTTTACACCGTATTTTTTATTTCGTAATACAAGTCATTTACTCTTTTACCCTCACCTATCGCGAATGAGTTATTCACTTATCCTCATTCATTGTTATAGTTCTATCAAAATTTTTTAAACAACAATCAATCAATTCAAGTCTAACATCTTCTTTTATAAGCCAAAAGATCTTCAAAGCTTATTTTTGCCATTTTCCATGTACTCTACAATTACATTCAGATCAAAGATGGTAATTAAGGCTACACAATATCAATTGAGAGTCTAAATCATCTGTCCTTTCTCATACCCTCATTTATACCTCACTTTAAATTAGAGGGTTTTGAGTATAGGGTTTAGGGTTTTATGTTAGGGGCTTAGGTTAGGGTATAGGGAATTAGGGGTAGAATATATTTTTTAGGGTTAGAGTTTAGGATATAAAAAATATGGGTTAGGGTTTAAAATTTAATTTTTTAGTAAAATAACAAAGGAGACATAAATGGGGACATGAGAAAGAGACAGAAGATTTTTGCTCATCAATTGAATCATAACAATTTTTATAATTTTTTTCTTACGAGCGAGCTGCACCCACTCTAGATGCTCCTCCCAATTTACATGTTTAATTTGTTCCTCCGAATCATACAGTATTAATGACTAGAATTGCAAAATGAATTGACACTCTCCCAAATAGGTGATTTACGAACTCAATATGCTTTGTACACATTAAGCACATAGAATCCAACCTCATTCCTCACTTGAACATTCGTATTTTTATTAGTAGCTGTCGCGACCATTTTAAAACCGAAAATGTGTGAAAATAGCCTTGCGAATTGGTTTTGAAAAATCCGAATTTTATTACTTTCAATCTTGAAAAACCCAAAAATTTTAAAAAAATGTATATAATTTAATTTTAAAAAATTGATTTGGAGTCGCCACCGGCCACTTTGGTAGGCCAGACACCATAAAACAAATCAGAGGTTCATTAAAACATTTGGGTTCAGGAGTCGGTTACGTGTAAGGACGACCCTTACAAACGCCTAAAAATTGGTACCTTATTAATTTCACGTGGCATTTTGATATTTTGAATATAGATATTAATTTAATCCTTCATTGTTAATTAAACACTGCTTGAATTGAGGATATATTTTTGATTAAGAAAATATATCCCTTTTAAACTTGAGCTTGAATAAGACGTCATCTAGATAGGAAATCTCACCCAAATTCAAAGAAATATAAATTTCGCCTCAAAAGGTTTAAATGCATGACCGATTTTTATCTTGTTCATTTTAAGTTCTAACCTAGGAAGGCTCCATTAATTAAATATTAAAACCTATTTAAATTACTAAGATCACTAATTATTTACTTACCAATTTTATTTAATTCTAAACCTAAATTATTTTATCAAGTTCTAGGTTTTTAATAGCACATGAATTCGATACCAAGGTACACTCTTTAGGCCAACATCATCGTACGTCAAAACATCAACCTCTCAATGTATTCTAGGTATAAGATTCGAATACTATTGTTACTAATTATCTCCCTATTTAATTAATTAATTAAAGCAACTAATCTAAAAGTCTCTAAATTAATTAACTAAATGATGATTAAGTGATCTTCTAACAAATATGCCCTACAATTTTTTTAAAAAGAAACATAACTAAATAAAATAAAATAAATAAACAAAATAAAGGAACTAAGTTATTTTTCATTAGAAATATGAGAGTTCATGTTACAACCAAGATGATCAAAATTGAAAGGGGCTTACATGGTAAAAACAAAAAAAGGAAAAGAGTTCAACTTCAAGGGATGAATTAGGTTTAATTAAGTGTAATTAATTTTAAAGTTTAGAATCATTAATTAAATTAATAATTTAATCAAAATTTCCTAAACTCTAAATTTTAATTAATCCTAATTAAAGTCTAATTTGTGGAAATTAGGTTTTAAAGTTCAATTAGGGCTAAATTAGATTAATTAGGTTAAATTAATTTTAAATCTTATCTTAGAAACTAAATTAAAATTAATTAAGAAACTTAATTAAAATAATTTCTAAGTTTTAAGAATAAAATTAAACCTAATTAATGTCTAATTTTGAGTTTTGGGGTCAAATTAGGCTTAAATTAGATCTAACTAGGTTAAATTAATTTAAAATCTTATCTTAGAAACTTAATTAAATTCTATGAAGAACCTAGATAAAATATTTCTAAGTCTTAAAAATTAATTTTAATCCTAATTAATATCTAAATTAATTATTTTTATGTTTAGGGTTCAATTAGGGATAAATATGGACTAAATTGGGTGAAATCTAAAGTTTTAGGGGCTAAATAAGGGTTTTGGTGACTAAAATGTAATACAGCTCAAAGTCTGGGGGACCTAAAAGGTAATTATCCATTTTGTTTAAAAACACGCGAATCCGAGTTAATCCGGATCCGACCCAAACCCCCTAATCGACGTCGTATAGTAGCCTAACAAACCCCCTCCCACCGAGTTGGCTCAGTCATTTGCACACCCCCTAACTCAGCCTGACTCAGTGATTCAGGAAATCCTCTGAAACAAACACCCCAAACCCAGAAATTTAGACACAAACGGATCAAACCTCCTGATTTTGCTTGGTGTTCTTCATGTTCTTGGAAGAACATGAAGAACATCAAGAATACCATTTCAGAACCGTCACGTCGACCACTGTCAAATCCAAAGCGCCACCGTTGATGATCACTCCGGCGAGTTTGTCGGCGACTCCAGAAACGACCGACCACCACTGAATCAACACCGAAGGTCGATTCCGGCACCGGCAACCTCGCCGGAACCCTCAAAAACACCCAGAAACACCTTTAAACAACCCAAAACCTAATTTCTTCAATCTAAACGTCTAAAACGAGCCAAAATCTTACCCTAATCCGGAAAAACATCCAAACCTAGACCTGAATCAAGTAGATCCTCTGAAAATCTAACCGAAAAAAGCATAAGCATCCAATCGAAAACGAAAAAACAAGTGATCTTACCTTCAAACTCTCCTTTTCCGATTCCAAGTGCTCAAGATTGCTTCCTTCCTCAGATTCAAGCCTCCTCAATTCCACTGTCGATTCCCCTCCTCCCCACAGTTTCGATTGAGTCTCCTTTTAAAGGGTTTGAATCAAACATCCTAAATCAATTCAAATTCCACCTAATCCCTAAAAATCCTCCCTCAAATCTCTCACCCAACAACCCCACTCAATCTAAAACTCTTCCAAAATCGTGTAACCTCTGTTTTCTGTTTTTTTATTATTATTATTTATCATTTTATTATATTTTTATTTTGTTTTTTAGTTAGTGTTTTTATTATTTATCACCGAAAATTCGTGATAATAGTAGCCTATCCAATACAACTAATCATGATATAAAAGAGTGACGAGGAATGGTCAAACTGTTCTAAACTACCTTATCCCATGACATTTTTTTAGTACTATTAATAAATTAAACCTATATATTTATTTTTAAGATTTTTTTATAAAGAAAAATAATCATCAGTTTTATTGTTTCTTTTGTCCAGCATATTGTTTAGCTAGGAATCGAAGTTCATTAACAAAGGAAGAAAAATGCTGCACACTAAAACAGTGTGAGCAACAAACAAGCAAAAGTCGGCACATCACATGGCCAACAAAAACACCAAGCAGCAGATCTTGTCCAAGAAAATATGCTCTACAAACACTACATTGGTTAATAATGTCGGAAAATGTGGACACAGAATCTAACAAGCTCGAAAAAATTAATAATATAAATAATTTTATTTAAAATTATTTTTAAAAAATTTAAAAATTATTTTTAAACTAAACTGAAAAACAGTATAAGCTCGTAAAAATGGGTATAAATCATCTATCTCTTTCTTATATTTCCTTTCGTGCTTTTATTTAAAATTAGAGGATTTATAGTTTAAAATTTAGAGTAAAGTTAAGGGTCGTGGTTAGGGTCTGTAAAATTTAAAATATAAAAAATAAAATTTAAGGTTTAAAATTTAATTTAAAAAAAAAAAATAACGTAAAAAGATAAAGAGAAAAAAAAAAGTTTTACTCCTAAAAAATACCTATTTTTTATTGCTAATAGTACATGCTTAGCCGCCTACCCACGTCAACGTGGTCTCCTGCTTCCCGTCCATTCAACCTACCCAGTGTTTGTTTTACTCGTATAAATAAACCAGCCACAGTGTCCATCCAACATACCCTCACATCTGCTATCATATCTTCTTCTCCTTTTCCCCAGAACTTGCAGGTGCAACAGAAAATACCAAATAAACTTCTTAATATCCAATCATTTCTCATTCAATCCACCACCGATCCCATGGCCAAAACTTCAGTGGAGGAGATGAGAAAGGCACAAAGAGCAGAGGGTCCTGCAAACATTCTCGCCATTGGCACCGCCACTCCTCCCAATTGCGTCTCCCAGGATGACTATCCTGACTACTATTTTCGTATCACCAACAGCGAACACATGACAGGTCTCAAACAAAAATTCAAGAGAATGTGTACGTATATCTATCTATCTATCTATCTATCTATATATATATATACACTTTACCTACGTATAACCATCATACAGGTAACAGGAGGAGCAATATATATAAAAGAGTTTATGTTTTCTCAACAGGCGATAAATCCATGATTAAGAAGCGTTACATGTATCTGACTGAGGAAATCTTGAAAGAGAATCCGAATATGTGTGCCTACATGGCTCCTTCTTTGGATGCGCGCCAAGACATAGTGGTTGTGGAGGTGCCTAAGCTAGGGAAAGAAGCCGCTACCAAGGCCATCAAAGAATGGGGTCAGCCCAAATCTAAAATTACTCATCTCGTTTTCTGCACTACTTCTGGTGTAGACATGCCTGGTGCTGACTACCAACTCACCAAGTTGCTTGGACTGAAACCCTCTGTGAAGAGATATATGATGTATCAGCAAGGTTGTTTTGCTGGCGGGAACGTGCTCCGTCTCGCAAAGGACTTGGCTGAAAACAACAAGGGCGCTCGTGTTCTTGTGGTCTGCTCTGAGATCACGGCTGTTACTTTCCGTGGACCTTCTGACACGCATTTGGATTCCCTAGTGGGTCAAGCACTTTTCGGTGATGGCGCTGCAGCTATCATCATAGGTGCTGATCCTGACACAAAAATCGAACGCCCGTTGTTTCAGCTTGTATCAGCTGCTCAGACAATCTTACCGGACTCGGATGGAGCCATTGATGGACACTTGCGTGAAGTGGGACTCACTTTCCATTTGTTGAAAGATGTGCCGGGCTTGATCTCGAAGAACATAGAGAAAAGCTTGGTGGAAGCCTTCTCCCCAATTGGCATTAGTGACTGGAACTCAATCTTCTGGATTGCTCACCCTGGTGGCCCTGCCATACTGGACCAGGTGGAAGCCAAACTGGGTCTTAAAGAAGACAAACTGAAGGCGACACGTCATGTGCTGAGTGAGTTTGGCAACATGTCGAGTGCATGTGTATTGTTCATCCTAGATGAGATGAGAAAGAAATCAATGGAGGAAGGGAAGACCAGCACCGGTGAAGGATTAGACTGGGGCGTCCTGTTCGGATTCGGACCAGGTCTCACTGTTGAAACTATTGTGCTACATAGTATGAGTATCCCAACTCAGGCAACTGAGCTCTAACCAATCTCTCGTCCTGTTTGGGTTTTGGGGAGAACTCAAAACTCAAAAGACAAAGCAAAAAAATGGAAACTTTGATACAGTGTTTACCTATTTTATGTTTGTCTGAAAATGAATTGAATTGAAATGAGTGTTTTATTACTATCAGTTTGTATCGGTTGTTGGCCTCTTTTATATCATTTTTCTTCGTCTTGAAGTGAACGCAATAGGCAATGGTATAATATTAATAGTCTTTGATATTAATCATATTACGAATAAAAATATTTATTTATTTTTAAAAAAAAAAATCGGTATACCTTTTTAGATATTTTTTTTATGTATCTTAACCCAAGTTTAAATCATCTGTCCCTTTCTCATGCCCCATTTATGCCCCCACTTCAAATTAGAGGGTTTAGGGTTTTAGGTTAGGGTATAAAGAATTAGGGGTAGGGTGTATTTTTTAGGTATAAGGTTTAGGGTTTAGGATATAAAAAATATAAGTTAGGATTTAAAATTTAATTTTTTAGTAAAATAATAAAGGAGGCACAAATAGGGGCATGAGAAAGAGGCAGAAGATTTTTGCTCTCTTAACCCTAATGAATAAAATTTAGTAACTTTAAATTTTATATTTTAAATATTAAAATTTTAATTTAAAAATTATACATTATATCAAATTTCGTACACTCTAATTTTAGTATGCAGGGCATTTATTTCCTGACACAATGTTATTTCCTTGAAGCTAATGTTGATTGTTTTAGTATACTTTCCCTGTAACGTAACTTCTGCATGTGAGGTGCACCCAGGTTTTGAGGAATTATAGTGTATGCCTTGAATAAATAAAAAAATGAAAAATGGAGTGGACCACCTAATTTTGGCAGTGACTGGCTTAAAAAATCAGGAAAATATCTATTTATTATGTAGATGGAAGAGGTTTTTATGACGGGGTAATTGGTGGAGTAGGATGATGGACTCCTAAAATGATATTTCAGAAATTTTGATAAATTTGTTAAAAGACTTTGCTCAAAACTGAATGACCATATAGGATTTTGGAATTTTCTGTTGATTATTGTGAATTGTGTTTGTTCATGCTTATGACAGGTTCAGTTTACCTATGGGCGTGTTCCCAATTCTTCTGAAATTCACGGGTATTAAAGAATTAGCCATTGTAGAAAAGTGCTTGCTGTATGCTATTTTTTCCTGTCTCTCAATTCTATTGTTGTATTTGTTAAGGTTGGTGTGCGAGGACATAAGTGGTGGTCAAGAGGATGTTCCTATTCCAGCTACTAATTTGGTTGATGATCCACCTGTTGCACCGACAGGCAAGCTTGAATTTCTATCTGTTATTTGATTTTCCATGCATGATCTAACCAATAATATATTACAGATAATTTGGCTGTAAGAATGAATTATAGTTTCCCAACAAGAGATTTACTCTTCTCACAACATAGGGAGTTAGTTGGCTTCTGGCCAATTATTTTAATTCAGTACTATTGGTGTCTCATCTTATGATCCTGATCAACTAAATCTTCCACCATTAGTTTCTAAAACTTGAACTTTTGTCTTCTGCATTTTAAGCATGAGTTGTAAACTACATTGCATGTGAATAAATAGCTGATTGATTCCCCTTGCTGATCTTTCTCATGCTGCAAGAGGTCCGTTTTGAAAGTCCAACAATCCTCGTTTCTAAGCAATTTTTCCCTTCTATCGTCAGTTGTTTACACTCACTATTTTTCACATGCACAATATTTCTTCACCTTATGCTAATGGTACTCTTTTCTTCACTTTTACCTATCATTTTCTGCTTTTCTCTATCTTTGTTCATTCTTTTTAAAAGATAGCTTCCATTAAATCTGCACATACATAAATTGCTATAATTCAATTTTTTTCTTTGTTTTTCAGGTTTCACATATTACAAGTCTATGAAAGTTGCATGCAATATACAGCTCCCTGCTAATGCAACTGGATGCAATTGCAAGGGAGCTTGCTGGGATCCCAAGACTTGTGAATGTGCCAGGCTTAATGGTTCTGATTTTCCTTATGTGCACCGTGACGGTGGCAGGTAAAATTTTAGTAATATGAAGGCCTGATAGCTAATGCCATCCTCTTTTATCTTATTGTTTAAGTTTCTTTCTTATTGGTTCTGTTCTGCTTCTTCAATTCTAGATTAATTGAAGCCAAGGATGTTGTTTTTGAATGTGGTCCAAACTGTGGCTGTGGTCCAAACTGTGGCTGTGGTCCAAGTTGTGTAAATCGTACATCTCAGAGAGGATTGAGATATCGACTTGAGGTTTCTTATTAAATCAAAGAATAATTTCTTTGCTCATTCCTTTATTTGATCCTGTGTTGAATTCTGGTTGAAACATTCTTGAATAAAATGCAACTGACGTGAATTGACAGGTCTACCGTACTCCAATGAAAGGATGGGCTGTTAGGTCTTGGGTTTTATACCTGCTGGTGCCCCAGTTTGTGAATATATTGGAGAACTCACGAGGACAGAAGAGCTTGATAGTGTCTCTGAGAATAATTATATTTTTGACATTGATTGCTTGCAAACTATGAGAGGGCTCGGTGGCAGAGAGGTATAACTGGCCTCTTTAGAGTATTGTGATGCATCTAGCTTTATATTTCTGGTTGAAAGGGTCCAATCCAGCAATGAATTGAAGTTTGTAGGAAATAAAACATCATTCTTCTGATTTTGATTTATTTGGTTTTACTGCTGTGAAGTCATAGATTAGTTGTTTTTACCAGATGTAAGAATGTAATTATTGTGTTTTTCTTTTCTTTGACAGAGGCGGCAGCAGGATGGATCTATGTCGGTGCTCCAAAATGTGGACAAAATTGATGAACAGAGATCAGAGAATGTGCCGGAGTTCTGCATCGATGCTGGTTCTATTGGAAATATTGCAAGATTTATCAATCATAGCTGTGAGCCTAATCTCTTTATCCAGTGTGTCTTGAGTTCACATCAAGACGTTAAACTAGCTCGAGTGATGCTCTTTGCAGCAGACAACACCCCCACTTTGCAGGTAATTTTCCTCTCACTTTGGTGTATAGAAAGTGAATCCTCTTTTAAATTTCTTGGGAACATGTTTGGCATCAATTTCAGGATTTTTAGCATAGTTTCTTCTATTTTGCTTCAAAAATTATGATAATATTAAGAGCACAAGTCAGCTTTTAGGTATCATTGATATATCAATATTACTGTGCATTGCTTATATTTTCTCCTCTTGTATTCGCTGGATATTTATTTTGGTTGGAATTTGTAGTGATTGGTTTCTATTTTTGATGCAGGAGCTTACTTATGACTATGGTTGTGCCCTTGATAGTGTACATGGTCCTGATGGGAAGGTGAAACGGATGGCATACTACTGTGGAGCTGAAGATTGCCGGAAGCGGTTAATCTTAAGTTCTGAAACTGATGTTTTGTATGTATCTGCATTCTGCACTGATTCTTTTGTCTCACTTTACCTGGAAAAGTCGTAGGGGCAATATCTGCAGGTTTCCCAGTTTTTTTTTTTCCTTCTAATGGCGACCGGGTAGGTGGTGGTAGATGATGTGATGGATCTTTTTTTTGTTACAATTTTTGTTGTTGAAGTGTATAAATCTGTTTTCCTCCCTCATTCCCCTCCCCTCCCCTGTACAAGAAACACAGTCATAACTGAAGGGAATTGATGACAAGAGAAGCAACATGTTTGTTGTGCAGAGTTAGTGATGTGCATGGTTTTGGTTGTGCTTTTGTGATCGAGTAGGAAACTGATTTTATTGTGTTGCAATGTATTCTTCCTTATGCGAGTTCAATGCCAATTCAATGGGAAGGGATCAAGGAATTCTTTTCGTATACGGGGACCGAAGGGCTAGGATAATTTTGATTTGGTTATCTCACATATTGGAATTAGTATTATTTTTATCTAATTTTTGTTTTTTTTATAAAAGTTTAACTTAGAAATAAGTGTTTAAATTATAATTATTTTGAGAAATATATTTAATATATTTTTTTTTGTTAAAATAGATGTTTAAAGTTTTATTTTGATAGTATTTTAAGATAATAATATTAAAAATATTGACTTAATTTAAAAATAGTTGTCCAAATTATATATATTTTTGAGATATTTATTTAATGCTTTACTTTAGCTAAAATATGTGCTTAAATTTTTATTTTGTTAGTATTACTGTAGCTTAAAGTCATTTATTGTCCATTTAGTCTAATTGTCCATACCTTTATTATCAATTATCAACAATAAAAGTCGATGATCAAGTTTTTAAAGATTTTGGTACTATTTTATAACTTTTAAAAATTTTAAAATATTATTTAAATTATTCTATTGTATTTTCTGTTTATTTTTAAAGTAAAAAACCAAAATAAAATTCTAAACACTTATATCCATAAAAAAGTATTAGACACCTATCTCAAATTTAAATAACTATTTCTAATTAAACCTTCTATAAATAACATTAAAAATTTACAAGCGTTGGGCTTATTAAATAAATGTTTAATCTGTCGAGAATACAATCTCTTACTGTTAACATACATCCAACCTCTGCCCACAAACTACAACAGCTAAAGTAAGAATAGCATTAGATGATGCTACTCAGAGAAAGATTTCATACGATACCGACGGCCTGATCTCTGGGAGCTGTTTCTGTTGTCAATGATTGTTTCTGGTTCATCTTCCTCCATTGCACAAACTCCATCATCGGTATCACCAACTGCAATTCCAATTGGCAAACCTCTCTTAGGCATGGGCTCCTTGTCGGTACCTTCCTGGGTTTGTTTTGGCTCACTGCAACTTTCTCCCATGACCATATCACCAAATTTCCTCCTTGCTATAAAAGTTACAGGTTTTGTAAGATCACCTGGAGCATCAACAGACTGTGGTTCTGTACCATCAGACCTCCTAACCAGTTTAAGGAAATCCATATAGGCTGATCAATTTGATACATCATCAACATCAACAGTATCTAAAGTATATCGAGTATACTTTGAAGGGTTCCGCATATAATCTGGAATTCCAGATGGATAATCTCGAGTAGATACCTCATTGGAGACCATAGCATCTTCTTCCTCTGTCAAACAAGTTACCCCTGGAATATCATTGATTCTTTCAGGGTCTTCACTGCAATCAGTTTTACAACATTCAGAATCGAAACGAACACGTTTCTGTGATTTTGAGTTTGGCTCGGTGTCCTTTCTCTTCAGAATGGATTTCAGGTTACCATCCTCAACTGTACTAATGTGAGCCTCCGCACTGACAGTTGCATCGCCATCAGACACATGCAATGAATCAATTTTTTTAGCAGTTTCAGTGTCTTCTTCAAGCCTTTTCTTAGCAGCTTCTTCATCTTCCTTAAGCCTAAGTTTTGCAGCAATGTGATTGGCACGCGGATCTCTACTGAAATCCTTGAATGCTGTTGGAAGTACTTTGCCAGAATCCGTGTCTATGTCATAATCATTTACATCCTTCATGTAAAGACGATCGCCATTCTTATCTCTGCCAACAGCCAATTTATCATATGCATCCTCCTCTTCCTGCACAAGAATCCCAAAAAGATATCAATACAAGAATGTCAGATAAGAGTCAAACCCTAAGTTCACAAAAATTATAGGAACCCTGATATCTCAGGCAACGATATCAACCAAATAGCTTAAATGTTCCATCTTACTAAATTGAGGTAAAGAAAATGAAGAGAAAAAGGAAAAGAAACCTCATAATCAAGAGTACAGTCCCTTCCAATGGAAGACTTAATCTCCCACTCTTCATCGTTGTAGTCCTCTGGCTTAGCCTGTTTACTCGAGGAGGCACGAGCTTCTTCTTCCTCGTCGTCCAGGTCATCGAGATCCTTCTCCAGCTCCGCATCAAAATCAATCGCATTCTTCTTGTCCTTCGGTGGATAGTTATGAAAGAAGCCCTTTCCCTCGTCCTCCGCCTCATTCTCGTCGTCCTCTTGGAGAATCTTCTTGTCACGATTCCACTCTTGTTTCTCGATTTCGTCGTCGGTGAGTGTCCAAAGAGAGCTCAAAGGCAACGATTTGGAATTAGAAGAAGCATCGAGGGAGCCGAAAACTTTGCCGACTCTAACATTGAAGCTATCTTCCATGGTGGTTAATTACAATGAAATTCAAAGGAATTAGGGTTTCGTGTATTGGAAATTAGGGATTGGGATTGGGAATGGCAATCGATATGAATATAAAACTATGGAGTGAATGCTTGAAATACCGGCCCGTGTATTCTCGGCCCATGAAAGATGAGATTAAAAATGAGAATGGTTAAGAGATTAATCAGAATAAAATACATAAAAAATTAAATTTTTTTGTAATTAAATTTTAATGTTTTTTTAAATATAAATATTTTACTTAATCATTGTGCGGTTATACAATTTATTATGATCAAAAAATATTTTTAAAGATCATTAAATCGAAATAATTTTAATAAATAAATAATAATTAAAGTAAAATTTATTTTAATTAATCGATCAGCTGATTAAATGTTTGATTTGATCGGTTTATAATTAATGATATATTTTAAAAAATGATTACAAGTATTAAGGTTAGGGCTGTAAATGAACCAAACGTTCGGTGAATCGTTCGTGAATAGTTCGGCGGAAAGTTCGTTTATGTTTGTTTATTTATTAAACGAATGAACATGAACAAATGGCTCGTTCGTTCATTTATGTTCGTGAACGTTCGGTAATCTGTTCATTTATGTTCGTTCATTTTGGTTCATTTTCATTTAAATTTATTCACATATATCTATAAGGGTGAGCATTAGATCAAGTAAGTCGAATCAAAAATTTTGAGTTACTCGTGTTGAGAAGTCTTATTTTATGACTCATTAAAAACTTTTTTGTTATAGGTTAGGGGTGTTTATTATTCTGTTAAACCGAGTTATTAAGTCGAACAAAACAAAACTAGTTAATCAGTTAAATTTTAGGTTTCATCTAATAATTAAGATTTTTTTAATTTTATTATCGACTAATTTGGTTTAAAATCAGTTGATTAGCTGAATTAATCGAATTAATCCAAAATATTAAATATTTAGCGTATTATATATGTTATTTATGTTCGTTCGTTTACGTTCGTTTATTTATGTTCATTTACGTTATTTATATTAGTTCGTTTACGTTCATTTACGTTCATTCGTTTATCATTTAAACGAACGAAACATAAACGGACATGAACAAGCTACAATTCTTAACGAACGAACACGAACAAGAAAATTTGTGTCCGTTTATATTCGTGTTCGTTCATTTGTTCGGTTAAAGTTAAATGAACGAGCATGAACACACCCTCGTTCATGTTCGTTCGGTTCGTTTACGGCCCTAATTAGAGTTTGAAATTATTTAATTTATCAAACTAATTAAAATTTTAATTAATGATCAAAGTAAAATTTATTTTAACTAATCGTTCAATTAATTAAATGTTTGATCAGTTAATAATTAATGTTATTTTAAAAAAAATTATTACAGGTATTAGGGTTTGAAACTATTTAATTAATCAAACTAATTAAAATTTTAATAAATATTTAATTTTAAGTATAAATCTCAATAATGACGTATAATATTTAAAATTAAATAATTATATTTTAATCTAAATTCAAAGTCTAACTTAGAAGGAAGAAAAATAAAGTTTAAAAATAAAATATTTTGTAATTTTTAAAATCTAACCCAAGTGGTTAAAGGAACGGTTGTTGTTCCTAGAAGATACGGTTTTGAGCACTGTAATAATAAAAAAATACTCTTTCCAATTTTGCCCACACTACCCATCTCTATCTTTCATACTAAGCAAATGATCAGTACAGGTAGGTGCTCACTGAAATGAGTTTATGAATCTGCTACAAATCTGAGAGAACTGAGATGGAATAATAACTTCAAAAACTGCAACATCAGGCAACAATGTCATCCATAATTGGCTATCTAAATGGAACAATAACTTTCTCATCATCAATTTGCAGAATCACAGTGATCTAATTCAGGGAGATCGCTTTCAAAGAATGTCGAATGAAGAGCTCTCACACACTGCTCCGCTTCGTTGTCGTGTACTATCAACGATATGTTAACCTAAACAGCATCGACACAAACTCCGTGTTACACACACATCACGATAGATAAAGTTGGTAAATGATCAACTGACCTTAGATGCACCCTGAGAGATCATTTGAACATTCACTCCGTTGGTCCTTAAAACGTGGAATGCCTGCCATGCCATTCGTTATCCATGTTATCGATGTTTATGTACAAGTTTTAAGCTTGTTTGCGTACAACATTACGTATAACGGTATAAGGGTACCTTCTCAAGTATAAGCGAGGATCTTTGGACATTGCCAATGAGAGAAATGATAGATCTGTGCTGAAGAAGATTGACGACGGCAATTCTTTTAAGTTCTTCTACAACATGGTCAAGTTCCTGACAAGTGATACGAACAGAGATGTTACCGACAGTGAAAATGGTTCAGAATGCTTCTGCAGACAGGTATAAGATCTGTACAAGGCACTATCAATTAAAGCATCGAGAATGGAGTCATACGCTTGCCTGCTGAATTAACTCTCTGCTCCAAAGTTTTGATGGATCCAAAGTTAAAGAAATACTGACTTCGCTAGTAGCTACGACATCCACTGAGATGCCTAAATCTTCAAAGATAGAAAATACCTGCACAGACAAAAACGATACAAATCAACTCCACAAGAGAAAAAACGATGGACAATTACCATTGAAGTAAGGAATGGCCTTCGAACCTTTGCAAGAAAGCCAAATTGACCAAGCATGCGTGTGCTGACAATATCCAGCATGGTGACATTCCTTTTCAACACTATGCTGGTGAGTACTGCCTGCATAGGAGAAAGACTATTAAAGCAGTTCAGATTTCATTAAAGAACATTATGCAAGCAACCGGCCGCTACATACCTTACTCATATCTCTACTCCTGGTGATGAGAGTTCCAGGAGCATTTGGATTGTAAGAATTTTTAACCCTAACAGGAATATCGCCCTCTCTAGCTGGTCTCATGGATTGTGGATGCAAAACCTAAAGAAGGGCATGACAAACATCCAAGTTCGCTAAGTTTAGCATGTTTCAATAAGTAAATGATAACTACTTCCATGGATAGAGGACAAAAGGGAAGTCACACACATTTATGCATGTGTTTTCACCAAAGCTTGATAGTTTCTAAGAAACAAAAGAGGGAAACAAAAGCGGCAAATCAATTATAGCACCTGAGCACCAAAGTATGCAAGCTCAGCAGCCTCATCGAATGTCAGATATGGGACAGGTTCTGCACGTGGATATATGTTTGGGTCACAGGTTAAAACACCATCAACATCTTTCCATACCTGTAATGAACAAAAGAACATTGTTATAACTTTTTCTAAAGAAAGGAACAGCATATATAAAACGGGTATAAACTTGAAAGCACTTGTTTTTGCTGCGACTTTGGGTTTCCGGTACATATTTCACTTATAGATGTTGTACGAACATGATGGCATTCATCCAGAAAATGCAATAACTAGAATTGTACATCATCATGTTTATGACATACATATTCATAACTTGGACATATGCACTAACCTGAATTTCTCGCAACCCCAATGCTTTTCCGACAGTTGTGGCTGTCAAATCACTACCACCTCTACCTAAAGTAGTAATTGCACCAGATCTACATCCCTACAATCAGAAGTTAACAACATAAAAAGCAATATCAAAAGATCCCACCAAGAATCTCCTGTTTAAGAATGAAACCACTTCAGAAAGACGTACAACATGTCTACCTTTCCAAGGAAACCAGTGACAATCGGGATTGCAGGATCACTGTTCCAATCACCATTTAATCTTTTTGCAACAGCTGGGTAAGTTGCTTCCAAAATATCCGCATTTGTGAAGTCATCAGTGGTAATGAAACCAATTTCAAAGGCATCATACTGCATACAGGACACTGACTTATAATTTGCAGTCCTTAAGATGATTGTTATGAGGAAATGCAGAGAATAGAGTACTAAGCATACATTAACCTAGCCAATGCTAATGTGAATTTTGAACCACAAAGAAATTGAAGTTTAGGGTTGGGAAAAGTGAAAACAACTGGTCAAATTATTCGGCGAGTATACCGACATATATAAATTCTACATATAGGAAAAAGAAGAACAACATACTTGACGGGCCTTAACGCCAATTTTATTCAAATATGCTGCAAAAAGCCTCGTAGACATGCACTCCCCGAATGAAACTAAATAGTCTTTTGTTCGCAATGTTAACTCTTTCATCATGGCAATTCCCTTTAAGAGCTGCTCCAGCACTTCTAGGTGACCTACAAAAGGGTCGTTCATGCAAAAAAAAAAAAGACAGGAACCAGAATAAGTGACCATAAGCTAAAAGAACATAAGAGACATCAACATGAAACTGAATGAGACAAGAAGTTTTTCGAGGTTAGAAAAAAAAAGAATATTTTATGTTAACTCAAGAGTAGATTATAAACTCACCATCAACAACTGACCATTCCACTCCAAGCTCATCAGCCGTCCTGGATTTTAAAGTTGATAAAAAGAGATAGCAAATTCAAATAACAACTCTTTATCTCGAAAATCAACACCCAAAGGAGCGAAAAAATGGGAAAAATATATCATTTCAATTGCTCTGACCTATGGTGCAGCTCTTTTATAAAGCTCAACTCTTCTAAACCATCTACATTAGTGACACCACAGCTTACAGCCTTCTCTCCAGCCTAATCATCAAGCAAAAACCAACTTCTTAGCAAACCATTTACTTCTACATTCAAAGGAAATAATGGATAAAAACAAAAGATAGAACGGTAAATTAAGGATTACCAGCAAAAGCTTATTAGTAGTCTTTCCCATTGCAGAAAGGACAATAACTGGTCTTTCATTGGGGAAACTGAGTATCAGTTCAGCCACCTCTCTCATTCGCTCGGCGGAAGCCACCGAGGAACCACCGAACTTCATCACACACGTCAATTGATTCTCCGCTTCTCCGAAGCTTACGGCATCGAACTCTACCCTTTGGATAACTCCCGCATTTCCCCCTTGACAACTAACTCTAAGTACTCTACTTTCACAAGAACGTCTTAGGCTGAAACATGGAGAACTCGAAGGCCTAAACGCATGAAAACTAAGCAGAGTTGGCGACACCCATGGGCGTTCTAAACAAGTCTGCTTTGGAAACGAATGAGACGGAGCAGAAAATCGCAATGAAGCCGACATCTCTCGTTGTTTCGACGAATAATAGCCGATAAATAAACAATATAGACCCTTCAAATACCTGATTGAAAGCATAACAAAAAAAAAATGAAAACAAAGAGAAAATCAGCAACATTTACAGAGAAATTAGTAAACAAAGATGAGAATAAAAATGCAGACCTTTGAAATGAAAGGGCGATCCTTTGGTGGAGTTGAAGGAAACCCGACAGCCAAACAGTGGGAAAAGAAAACAAAATTAGTAAGAGCAAAGACCAGAGCCGACCGCCGCCTCCCCTCTGCTTGTCTGCCCTCCCTTTACTATTACCATCAAATTATATATAATTTGAAATTTGATCGGACGGTCCCGGTGCAATCTATTTGATTAACTTGTCTTTTGCAGTTAATTTTCTTTTTATCTAGATTAAATTAAAATTATGATTTATAAAAAATACCAACAAAATACAACCTGTGTTGTTTCTTGTCTCTTGTAACATAAACAGTCAAGTTCCTTTTCTTTTTGGTTATAATCAACAATGCTAAACCCTTGCTTGCTTGCTTGCTCGACAGTGGTCAGGGTGTCAGGTGTGTATTCTCCATGATTATTATGTTTTTCCCCCTGTTTTGGTTTGTGTTTTTTCTTACAGGTGTGACATAGATGGTGGAAAGTTTCGGTGTTCCCTTGTTTCACTTTCACTTTTTTTGTCGGCGGTGGTCGGGGCTGTGCCTCCGCTTCTCCTTCAAACGTTGATGATTTCAAATCTGACACGATAATTTATTGAACGACTTCCTCTGTCTTTCATTCAATCGTTTCTACTCTCCGATGTCTCTCGGAAAGAAATGCAACTCATGACCATTGGATTTGTTGTCTCCGCGCCGGCATTGGCTCTGATCGATGGTCGCTGTTCCTGTTCCCCCCCCCCCCCCCCCCCCCGTTTCTGTCTCAGTTTTCTTGTCTTTGTTCCTTTGTTTTGTTGTTCTGTTAGTTTGTGTATGTTTTCAGATTATTTTTTTTATGTCTGTTTGTCGTAATTAGCCTAGTTTACGAAGAATACAGAACGTTGGATCGAGTTGACAAGTTTAATTTTATCTTTTGAATTTTCTTTCATTTTTTTTTGGTTGAGTTGAATTTAAGAAATTTGAGTCAAGACGAGTTTTTTAGTTCTCGTAAAAATTTAATTATAATTATTTATTATATTATAGTATGATTGATTTAAGTTAAACTACTTTCACTAATCATATAATATATATTTTTTCATATGTGACAATATTTTTTCAACTTTTTATATATTGGTGCATATTATAAAAATTTGAGAGACTTGTCTCGAAGTTAAAACTAAATCCTCTAATGATTAAAAATCTTGAGTTACTCGAATTTTTGTTTTACAATTCAAACTTTATTTATTTTTTTAAATTGAGTCAAAATAAATAAAATATTTTTATCTTTAATCAAATTATTTATTTTTTAAAATCATTTCGAGTTTTATTCATCTCTAACTATACATATTTATATATTTTTTAAATATATATATATATTTTAATTTTTGAATACAAGATTAGGCACTGACCAGGGAGTTATCAAATAAAGAATTACTATATATATTTTCAATTTTCTTAATTTTTTTATAATTTTTATATACATGTTCTGGTATACTTATTTATATTTTATAAAATAAGGGACTGTTAAGCCATATTAACAAAAACTAATTGTCAAAAATGGTTAACGTTCATGGAAAACTTAATTAATTGAATTTTTAATTATAAGAGCTCAATTAACTATGAATTTTATCTATGAAATTTTAATTAAATATTTATTATTATTGAGAATTCTTTACCGATAAACGATTAATTAATAAAATAATAATAAATAATAGTATAAATAACTGAAGCCTGAAGGTTATTTTCTTCTCTGCCAAAATTAAGGTTTTTTAGAAGAATATTAATTAAGATTTTTTATTTATAAAAATATGTTGTTTTAAATTACTTTTAATAATATTATAGTACTTAACTGCTTAAATTAGAAAAGGAATAGATTATAATCAGTTTTACAATCAAAAAATAATAAAAAATTAGATAAAAGCTAAGTCGATCTATTCTTTTTCGTCTTTGAATAATAATCTCTCAAATAAAAAAAAAGTCACTGCATAGAAGAGATTTTACATGTGGCAAGTTGAGAGGGCATCTGTCACTGTTCAAAGTCGAATTGTCTTATCCGTCTTTGAACATTAATTGATTTTTTATTATTTTGGGGTAAAATACGTTTAAAATATGATTATAATCCATTCGTTTTATTATTTTAACAATAAACTGCTATATTATTAAAAATAATTTAAAGAAAACCATATTTTTAAAGTAAAAAATCTATACATAATATTCTTATAAAAAATCAATAATATTTTTTTGTAATTTAAGCTTAAATACTTTTTAGGACATTGTATCTAATACTTATCGATCGTGTAAAATTTATTTCATGTAACTTGTGTAAAAAATCACCCTTTATTAATGTTAAATATATTATTAATTGATAAAGCTTGATTAGTTAAGTTTGATGTCATGGATTACTCTAACATTAGTTTATTTATAAATTAAAATTATATTTATTTTAAATAACAAATGATTATTATTATTATTATAAAATTACTCATAAATTAAAATAAAATATATAAATTTAATTAAATCAGATCATATATAATATAATAAATCGAATCTATTTATTTTTCCTAATAACATAGTATTCCTGTTTGAAAATATTACATATGAAATCAACCTGTTATATATTGGAAGAGAAGCAGATCTCATCAGCCGGAGAGCTGAGCCTGAGAACCTGAGACTCGAATCCTATTATTACAGAAACTTAGATACGACAGCAGCCTAAATCCTAAGTAAAACTGTAAAATTAGGCATCAAAGACAGACAAAACGACCACTTTCATCTCATCTTCAGGTTTCCAATGTGATGTCACAAAATGCAGACTTTCACTCTCAACTCCATTAGATCTTCCCTTTCATTGTCTTAGATCATCCCGATCTACTCATCCAAAAATGGGATCCACCCAATCCGTACAATCACCCGAAAAAGAACACGAAGAGAGCCCCGACGATGAGGAACAAGTGGACGACCACGATGACGGAGAAGAGGAAGACGACAACGAACCCGACATAAGGCAACTCGAGGACAACCATTTGGTGAAGAAAGTACTGGAACAGGAGCCAGAAATGTTGCCCTGTTACGCTTCGGCAACCCCTTTGTCTCCGCAGCTGTCTTCCTTGGGTACACCCAGGATGGGTCCTTCAATCAAGGTCTGGGACCCTTATAATGTACTGGCTCCACCTCCTCCGCTACCCCCGCCGCCCGTTTTCTCTCGTTCGTTTTCTTTCGACGATGATCGAAAGGTGCTTGAGGTTTATTTAATTAGTCATGGGGAGTGTGATTTGAATTTGAGCCCTGATATTGTCGGTGGAAGATGCGACGGAGCCGCCTTGACCTCTAATGGGAAGCGTCAAGCCAGGGCTTTGGCTGTCTTCCTAAATTCTCAAGGGGTCAGGTTTAATGCCGTTTATTGCTCTCCATTGGATCGGGCTAGATCCATGGCTCTTTCCGTTTGTCAGGTAAAACTCCTCTTTTCAAATCGATTCTTCTCAAAAGAATATTGAATTTCTATCTATGTTAAGATTATAGAATTGCTGAATAGGTTAAAACTTCTAGTTTTTAGTGCTTATCTCTTTAGCTTTTAGTGCTGCAATTGAGGTTTCCTCCTATCAAATGCCTTCATTTTAAGCTAAGAGACAAACAATAGGATTGAAGGTTTGATTTTGCATCCAGTTTCTAGTTGGTGCTCTCTCTAGTATGGATCATGGAAGTACATGAGCAATTTCTCGGGTGAAGAAAATCATATAATGTTGGACTAACTAGTTACAGTGGGAACCCCCCAATCCCAATTTATTCGTCCCTTTGCTTGTATGATGATGGAAAGAGTGAATTTTCCCTAATGAATCTTGATTTTTAGATTGATTTGGTAAGTGATTGTATGTTGCATGTGTTAAGTCGTGGAAGTCTCCGCTTCTCGTTCTTGTTCCATAGTTCTAGACCAGTTCATAACATTTGTTTGGAGTTTCTTAGAGTTGCCTTAAGTGCATGATTGAGTGCACTCAAGTCGAATTGCATGATGGAGTTTCTTAGAGTTTCTTGTTGTTGATTTAGTTGTATTTTCCGTTTGCATTCTTTCGTTTTTCTTGTTCACCCTATTTAGCAACTGTTGGGCTTTGAAATGGAAAAGAAGTAGGGGGTAAAATTGCTTAACAACTCTAAAATCTCCATGGAAAAATATATATACATTTTTCGATGCATTTTTACTTGCTTTGCCACTCTAAATGCTGAACGTGGTCAAGTAGCAAGCAACTGCTAGTTCTTTTTAGCTTTGTTGGGGTTATCGGTATGTAAGGATTTGTTGAACTAGGCAGTGTGTATGACATAACTATTACATGCATCAAATATTCTTGCAATGATCAAACGCCAGACTGAGTAGAAAACACTTAAGAAACAGTCTATTTGATGCGTGCAAAATTAATAAAGATCGAATTGATGATATCAAATACACATAAATTTGTTGCAAATGTCATGAAGTCACTCATCAAATTCCTTATTGTTAGTTTGTCAAACATATCACAAACTTAGACGGGAGATGCCCTCGTATCGAGATGGGAACTATGCTGAGATATGTGCATGTCCTCATCTCAATTTCTTATCCGAGTGGACTATGAAAAAATTAAAGGAAATATACTATGTAGATTTAGTAGTGAATATGTGTAAGTGTGTACTGTGTTGAAGCCACCTGTGAAAAACTTTCTTATTTTTGGAGGGACTTTTACCGCCTATTTTATTGTGATAGCTGCCCTTTTAAATCATCCAGGAGATGAATTTTGGAGTAGCAGAGATACAACCCTCTGATGCACTTATGGATCTGAATATGGGGCACTGGGAGGGGTGCCCTCGATCGGAAATATATACACCTGAAGTTTTGAGTCTAATGGAAAGATACCAGCCTGATTTTTCTGCACCTTCTGGAGAATCTCTCAGGCAACTGGAATTTCGAATGGTTCAATTCTTCAATGGGACAATCCTTGGACTTCCCGAAAAACTCAGATCTGAATTTTCCTTGCACCAGAATGAGGGTCAAGGATTTACACACCATAACAACCATGATTTAACCAACTCAGTTCATGACAGAGATGTAGCTTCTCTTCAACTACCCCATTGGGATATGCTTCAAAAGCAACAACCTGGTCTATCAAGGAAGAAGTCTGGTAAGAGTAGGCTACAATTTGTGTCGAATATTGTTGAACATGATGCTGATGATGAGATGTCTCCTCGAGAAACCAGTCATCAGCCTGATCTTCATGACTTAAATGTCAGGAGTTCCTCTCCCCCCTCCGCTTCCTTGGTCTCCACTTCTGTTGGTGTTTTTACTCATTCCCTGCCAATTAAATGTCTTGTCACGGGCCTCCTTGAGTGTAGCCCCGTAATGTCACGTAAGGTGTGCATAGAAGACTCTTCCGTGACTGTATTACAGCATTCTTGGAAAACAGGTTGGCAGATTAAACAGTTGAATGATACTGCACATCTTAGGCTTCTTTAGTTGAAGTTCGAGACTTGCACGTTATCCTACAGAAGAATTAGTGTCGCAAAAAACGAATGGTTAATCGTTGGCTAAAATATACCATTACTATGATTCTTCCTCCAAGTTGATTCGAATATCTGATTCATCTACTACACTATATATATGTTGTAGCATTCAAATTCGAATATCTGATTCAACATTCATGGTATCCAAAGAGAAAAGAATTCTTTTAAAAGTCGGAGCTTTGTATCGGATGATTCTTTCTTTGTGATCTGTAATGTTTATGACAGTTGATTTTTATAGAGTGAATTTATTTATGAAGTAATTCCAGAACTGTATATAGAACAGGGTAATGAACTTTGCATTTATTTTCAGTTAAGGTAGTTATGCTTAAGGATTGGTATCACATAAAAACTGTTGGTAAACCTGTCTGAATATGCATTTGTCTTGTTATACATCTCTGCAGAAAAGCCATGCATGTTCCTAAATCCTAACCTTATTATACAGGTAGGTTATCTATAATTATCAATCCGCCAGTTCTGGTATGCTTCTTGCAGGTCAGTTTTCCATCGTTCACTACTTACTATATACCCCAGTGTCACTCTCTAGCATCAACTATTTACTATTAGCTGAGCATAATGTAATGTCCGGAAAGAATGTAATGATCTCATGATAAGTGGTATCGTTATTGCTTTAAGAGCAATACGGGAAATATAGACACATGAGGAAGGCATGAATATTAACATACACAGTAAACAACAAAAGTCAAAAGTAAAACTTACTTCGCCTCGGGTTTAGGGACTTTTTGTATCTCGGAGCGTCTCGTGCCTTTTAAAACCAAGGTTGCTGCTCACTTCCAATGATAGATCCCTTCAACTAAGGAGCAAAAACTAATCCTGATGAATGATGGCCAAACCCCAACACTTGATTAAGAAACAAAATCTGAAAACTTGTAGAAAATCCAAAAACTATAATAATATCACAAAGTTTTAAAGAAAACTCAAATTTTCATATATATTTTTCCAAAACTAATTATGTTTGATGTATAAAAAAATAATTAAAAAATCCTTAAAATATAAAAAAGAATATGAGATTTTCCCCAGAATTTTAAGGATTATTTTTTACATTTTTAATGATTTTAAATAGGTCTAATTATGATTTAGTCCCTATACTATCTTTAAATTAAGATTTTAATCACTTAATTTAATATAGCCTTACTGAAACGTGCCAGCCCAAACCCCCACCATTATATTAAAAGCCTTTTTTCGCTTTTCTTTATTGTTTTTGAATGTTTTCTTTCCTTTTTCTTCTTCGATGTTTTAATTTTAAATAAAAAATAAACTAATTTGGAAATAAATGTGAAATCCGGGAAATCAACAACCGGATTTCTAAGCGGCAATTTGATTCCGTCTTCTTCAACTTCAATCAAAGTGATAGATCGATTCGATAGATGTAAATGCAGTGAAAGCCCAAGCAGTCAACGTTTTTCTACCTTGCCTACTCCATGGATAACCGACATGTCGTTGTTTGCGACAACGGCACCGGCGTAATTCCTTTTTCTATACTCTTCAAATATAGTTTCAATCTTATTTACTCTCTCTGTGTGAATTTGTTTTCAAATAAATGACTCGATCACTTGATTACCAACTTAAGCTAAATCTAACATTTCTTTTTGATTTTTTAGTTTACTTGACTAGATCTGTTTAATGTTCGATTGCAGTACGTAAAATGTGGTTTCGCCGGAGAAAATTTTCCGACATCTGTGTTTCCGTGCGTTGTCGGGAGGCCGATGTTACGATATGAGGAATCTCTCGTGGAACAAGAGTTGAAGGTCCTGAAATTATTCTCTTATAACCTTGCCTTTTCTTGTCCTTGTTTCGATTTTGCAGCTGTAATATTTTTGGTGTATAACTTAGAATTACTGATTTATTTTATTTATTTTCATTATTTGAACTTTGATTAGGATATTGTTGTGGGAGAAGCATGTGCTGATTTGAGAAATCAGTTGGATATATCATATCCGGTTACCAATGGAATTGTGCAGAATTGGGATGATATGTATCATGTTTGGGATCACGCATTTTACAATGAACTAAAGGTCTTCTTTCCTTAATTATTGTTGTTCGGCTCTCATTCATTGTTCTCTGTTTATTTTATTTGTCTTAATTATGTTTTTTTGTAAGCAGATTAATCCCAGTGAATGCAAGATACTACTTACTGACCCACCTCTTAATCCTTCTAAAAACCGCGAACAAATGGTTTGAAGTCCAGTTTATTTGTTTACTGATTGATTGGAATTTTCAAGAACTTAACTTCAGGATCTCATGAGTTGGGTTGATTTGAGATTGCAGGTTGAGACCATGTTTGAAAAATATAACTTTTCTGGAGTCTTCATTCAAATACAAGCTGTGTTAACTTTGTATGCTCAAGGTGCCTACGGAATTAGTTGAAGGTTTAATTATTGTTATATGTGTGTGTGCTTGTATAATATTCACGGTTTGGAAGCTATTATAATCTTGGAAGCTGCTGCCCTTTCAAAACAATGGAAGCTATTATAATAGCCTGTTATCAAGAATATTGTAATCTTGTACTACGGAATGCAGGAATCTTTTTCTAAAACCATTTATGTCCATATTTTGTATCATTAATGTTCAAAAGCGTTATTGTGAATTGTTACAGGTCTGCTAACTGGATTAGTTATCGACTCTGGTGATGGTGTCACTCATGTGGTAAACTGTTCAACAACCCTTTACCATTATTTTTGGAGAAGTTGCAGTATGTAGTAAGGTGCGCCATTGTAGGAGCACTCAAGGTGAGGTCTTGAGAATAATTTCTTTGGCTTTTTCTCAGGTTCCTGTTGTGGATGGATTTTCATTTCCACATCTTACTAAGCGGATGAATGTAGCGGGTCGACACATTACAGCCTATCTTGTGGATTTACTCTCACGTAGGGGGTGAGGACCATTTCTTTATAAGAAACCTTGTCAGAACATAAAACTAATAATGCTATTGATCATTGAATGATCTTTTTCTGGGTGTCTTTCTATAGGTATGCAATGAATAGAACTGCTGATTTTGAGACTGTCCGGGAAATCAAAGAGAAACTCTGCTATATAAGGTGAACAATCTTTTTTTTCCTGGTTTTATGTATCAAGTATATTATTCAATGTCACATTACTTTTGTTTACATGCAGTTATGATTACAAAAGGGAATATCAACTGGGACTGGAGACCACCATCCTAGTTAAGAATTACACTGTAAGTACTCTTGGTGAATTTGTCGTTCCCTCGACTGCCACAAATTTTTTATTACCATGCAAGTAACTTTCAGGAATCTAAACAATTTTTTTCATATATTATTCATCTGTTATTTTTTATGATTTTACTTGTTAAATTTGATGCACATTTATGGATTAGGTCAGGCATTTCAGTTTCTCTAGATATGGAGTCGCAAAACTCTAATGAATAGTATTGTATCTAGAGTACTGACAATTTTTGTTTAAAACAGCTGCCTGATGGGAGAGTTATTAAAGTTGGTACTGAAAGGTTCCAGGCCCCTGAGGCTCTTTTCACTCCTGTAAGTACTGTAGTTTACTTCTCTCTGTTCTCATTGACTCGTGTATTAATATTTTTCTGTGCTACCTAATTTCGGGGATTATCTGGATGTATTTGACTGTTACAATGTGAATTAGTATTTACAATGGTAATGCAGTTTTTGAAGTGGTGTGCTAGATCTGTTGGTGTTCAGTTATTTTTTGTATGTAGTTTTGCATTGATTAGGCTGCAATTTGTGTTCTAATGAATTATTGTGCTAGAACTAAGATCATTTAGTTAAAAAAAATATATTTGATAGACCATATTTTGTCAAAGTAAGATTTTTCCCCTTTTATAGGAACTTATTGATGTTGAAGGTGATGGTATGGCTGACATGGTTTTCCGCTGCATTCAGGAGATGGATATTGACAACCGCATGATGGTACTAAATTATTTCTACTAATATAATTTCTTTCGTCTAAAATTACTCTAACAAAATGCTGAAGCTTTATGCTGTAAGTATGTTACTATGTATATGTACTAAAATGAAGCTTCTTATCCTCTTTCTTTGAAGCCATTATGCAGTGTTTTGTTGTGCGTCTATTTCCCTTCTTCACATTATTTTAGTCATCATTTCTTTCAAGGATTTTGATCTTTCATTATCGTCTTTGTATAAACTGCTTTTCTAATGGAAGATGCAAATTCCTAAGGCAAAGTTACTTTCTAGTGCTCTTCTGTTCCCATTTACAAACTCCAAAATGGATCATCATGAACAATAAAAGTTAATAAATTGATATCATTGAGTGAATCCTTGCATTATTAATAAGCACCCTTCCAGAAAAGGAAAAGTGCACCCTTTGGCTGTAGTATATATTCTTGGTTGGATTTTAGTCGTGTAAACCTAACATGTTATTTGCTTTTATATTTTACAGCTTTATCAGCATATAGTTTTAAGTGGAGGAAGCACCATGTACCCCGGATTACCTAGTCGGTAAATACGCTTCACTTGTATAAAGGAACATATTCTAAGATACTTTTGAAATTGCAGTTAGTGAATTCCAGTATCTTCTTTAATCCTGGTTCCATCATTTCCCTAGATGCATTCTCTAGTGTGGTTCTGCCTTCTTATTATAACAATTTTCTTTTGATTCAGGCTGGAGAGGGAAATCCTAAATCGATATCTTGACGTGGTTCTAAAGGGAAATAAGGATGGGTTGAAGGTAATACTTATCGCCGAACATATAACAGAAACTACTACATCTTCCATTTCTACAATCTCTTTTCGAATTTTGTTTAATGCCACTGATTGGGCAAGTCAAGTAATCGTCATTTGAGCTAGATACAGCAAAAACAAGTAAATGGCTAAAACAAATTTTGATGCTCAGATTTAAATAGTTTTCTCGTGCTTCTCAATAGAAACTACGACTGAGGATTGAGGATCCACCACGAAGAAAGCATATGGTGTATCTTGGTGGTGCTGTACTTGCTGGAATTATGAAGGTGCTCTTCTATCTCATTCCTAGACATGCACACGTGAACACATTCTTTTTGCACAGCCAAAAAAGAGAAAACTATGTTTCAAAAGCTCGGTTTGCGAATGAAATAGCATATGTGATGACGTCTTATAATTCATCAAAGAATATTTGAACCTTGCAGGATGCACCCGAGTTTTGGATCAGCAAGGAAGATTATTTGGAAGAGGGCATCGCCTGCCTAAGCAAGTGTGGCCCGGTTTGACATTTTTAGCAACAGCTTTCGATTCTTCTCGGATGTTCAGTGTATTCACCCTGTGATTCCATTCATTAGCCTAGAAAACTACACACAAGGCTGCCTGAGGTAAGCAGTCTCATATCAATGACTTGGTTAAACCACATCCTGCTGTCTATTCTCGCCTACCGGACTGAGCCGCCTATCAAGTGATTCTTATATATACTTTTACCGGACCACAAATTTTGGTTTCGACATAGTTATGCTCGTCAGCTCATAGACATAGCAAGGTGTGTATTGTATTGTGCCTACTTATTTGAAAATAAATGAACGTCCATACTGTAAGAAGAAACGCCTATACATTTAAGTAGCAACCAACATTTTCTTTTATCATATGATTTTCTGTCATTGTAAGAAAGGGCATTGTTCAAAGTTTAGTATAGTATTTTTTGTTGATCTAATGATTTTCATTTTCTCTAAGCATCATTCATTGCAACATCCCAACGAATCTGTGTCCATAAACAATGTTTGCTTTCTTCTCTCTTACTTGACATCTTTCCATTCCATCATAATAGTGGCCAAAATAGAAAAAAAAAATAACATTAGTGATTGAAATAGAAAAAATATAACGTTAGTGATGATTTTACACAACGCAATAGTTTGAGAACTAAAACAAGAAAATGTGAATAATTTAATGATCAATGGTGATGTTTTACCCTTTGATAAAAAGGATAAAAATCTGTATGTCCAATTACTTGCAGAGGTCTACTACATCAGCAAATGATTCAAGTTGTGCACATTTCTGCAGAAAACACAGAGACAAGTTGCATAAAAAGAAGAAAATTTGGGATGCCAACCCCCATCAACCAAAACCCAGTCAGTGGCCTAACCCAACTCACCAGACACCATGGACCAAATCCAAAATCTTCAGACCAGGAAACACAAAATTCTGGCACATCCATCCTCTTAAACAAGAGGGAGCAAAACTAGACTATTTTTTTAAAACTTGACTTGTGGCGAAAAAACTATACTCGATCGAGCGTTCATTCTTTTTTTTTTTTTTGCATGAGCCAACTCCAATGACACATAGCCACCAGCACTTTCATGTAATTTTCATTTTCTTTGAACAAGTAAAGCCAACCTTGTGACTCCAGGTCCCTTATAAATTTGTGATTGACATCTAGCTAGCACAATCCTCGTTTTCATGGTTTTCTGCAATTCCCTGCATTGAGACGCTGGCCATTTTCTTCAGTTTACTCTGAGAACATCTTTTTCAGCATTTTTCACATGGTTTTGTCCCCATAATCTAGAATTTGTGCATTTAAACAGTTGAATGGTCAGCTTAATGGAGAAGTCCAATGGGAATGTGTCTCAGCTTACTGTAATTCAAGGAGAACCAACCCTGGTTTGTTCAGCTGAAGACAGAAAAGAGATTTTATGTTCTTTCGAATTGTGGACTGCACCGGGGAAGGGTCTGTCTCCGCTGTAGCTGAAGCAAACTGTAAGATGGTGGAGATTGGAGACGTAACAAATCCTGATCGTCAGACTCTTGGGAAGATTCCTGGTCTGAAAAACATGCTAGAGATGCTGCCTCTAGTGGCTCCGGTATTTCGAACTTCAGCGTTGAATGATTTTCGATATGTGAAATTACATTCTTTGAATGATAAGCTGCACAAGCATTTGTAAATCTTGAATATCTGAAGGTTGAATTTTGTTTACAGGTGACCAAGTTCGAGTGTGGAGGATTTGTCCTAGGCCTGTGCATGAACCATTCTGAAAGTTCGAAGCCTACCTAAGATCGATCGCCTGCATCAGGAATTTGCTGAGATAGAGGTCAAGTCTAGCATTGTTGATCTATTCAAAGATGAACTCCTCTATAGATCTTTATGTTTTGAGCCTGAGAAGCTTGAAAAACTAAACAAAAACTATGGAAGACGGTGTTCTTGAGAAATGTACTACTTTCGAAGCTCTTTCAGCATTCGTGTAGAGGGCTCGGACCAAGGCACTTGACATGCTGTCTGATCAACAAACAAAGCTCTTCTTTGCAGTTGATGGCGGGCCTAGATTCAATCCTCCGCTACCAAAAGGTTACTTCGGCAACGGTATTGTATTAACAAATTCCGTGTGCCAAGCTGGTGAGCTATTAGAGAAGCCGTTTTCACATGCCTAGGGGATCATTCAGGATGCAATTAAAATGGTTACAGATGATTACATGAGATCAACCATAGATTACTTTGAGGTTGTCATCCACTCTTCTCATCACTACATGGTCTAGGCTATCTTTCCACACTACAGATTTCGGGTGGGGAGAGCCTGTCTTATCAGGGCCAGCTGCATTGCTGGAGAAGGAAGTCGCCTTGTTCCTATCTCATGGAAAAGAGAGGAAAAACATGTGTTCTTCTAGGTTTGCCATCTTCCATGAAGGTCTTCCAGGAACAGATGCAGATTTAGATAAACAACAAATATCGGCATAATGCCATTGCCATATTCTCTTTGTGGAATATCACTACATTGATCCAAAAAGGCAGTCAGCAGCAAAAGAAAAATCCCGGATGTCCTAGTAAAGTTGGGACAGGGGATCTCCAAGGTGAAAATCTAGGCTGTGTCAATGTAAGGTTTCTTTTCGTTCTTATTTTGACGTGGAGTTTTATATATCAAGAGCCGGAGGCACATCGATACCGACTCGTATTGCCCCGGAGGTTATGCATCTTGATTTATATAATATAATAATATCATGTTCTATATTTCATTCTTTATGCTGAAGAAGACATTGCAGATTAAGTGGTTCAGTATTGAAAAAGTACATCCTCTATATCACAAATATAAGACCAAAGCCAAAGTTCATTCATATGCACCAGTACAGATCAGAAACATCTTCGAAAGCAACACGAATATCTGGCCGGAGTGTTCATATGAATCGTATTTTTCCAACAAAAGCCTTTGTTTAGATTTTCACATTTAAAAACACTATCATTAGTAATGTCTAAGTAACATATATGGTACATCATTCTTGTAGGTCCACAAGCTTAACCATGACTCCATATGCATAAAAACAATTAAAGGATAAAGATACCTATTAATATATGGCCCTTTGTTCTTCCTTAAAAGAGCACTAAGTAAGGCCGGAAGGCAAATGCGAAAGGGTAGCACAGACTCTCCGTTTCTTGTATTATGTGCAGACTGGGAAATGGAAAGAACCTTCACCGGATAGCCGAGGAGAAGGAGACCATATCTATCTTCTATAACCTGGATTAGTGTGTTGATTAAAAAGAGAGAATGGATTCTGTAATGTTGCAATAATAGCTTGAGATGTCTTGCTTTATTTGCCGCACAAGGTAATGTCTCGTTTCGATGGTCTGAAATTCAACGCGGATGGGCTGTAGATGCAGAGATTAGGGCGTCTGGATTTGATTGCTATCTCATCTGTTGTGCTACTGTGACCGGGAATGTTGCACGAAGCAGATGAACTCCTGACTAAGCTTACCTGGCAAGTCGATGCAATGTCTGCCTTTGCGCATTCGATCCCATCGACAGACGGTATGTCCAACATGTATACCCCATGTTTATCCGTAGTTCTGTTGACAGAGAACGATATCTGTTCTCTTGTTTTCGGAACAAATGCCCTGAAGTTGCAGTCTATTTGAACCTCAGCACCTGGTTAGGCAAATAAAAAGTTTAAATAATAAGAAACCAAAGAGCAACATAACAAAACATGGAACAAATCACAGGTTTCTGAGAGACACTTCACCTGGTAAAAAGTAGCTGTGTCTGGAGAAGCTGTTGTTGGAGCAAATGTCACAATAAACAAGGCCCATTACAGTGATCTGAGCAGTGTTTTTTGCTGACTCCGTTTGCAAAGATAATATCTTTACTAGCAGAGAAAAAAACAGAAAGGGAATGTTTGGTTTCATGGCAGCAGATTTTTGGAGAGATGGGAAAATTTTCTGTCTGATTGATTGATTGGTTTCAATCAAATAGCTAAAGAATCATTATCATTTTATCATGTAGTTGAAGATGAGCTTTGTAACGTGGACAGAGTCTACTGGTAGTTCAATGGACAGATCCAACTGGAAGCAAAAGTTATGGAATTTATCAAACTTTTTTCACAAGAAAAAACAAAGACATGTGAATGTATTTTGGCAATATGTGGGGTTGATGGGATTGGTTTTAAGACCCCAAACTTCAAGGAATAGTTTGCAGATTGGATTGGAACATTCCTTCAATGGGATCACAAGCATTTATCTGCAGAGTCGACAGAGACGAACACATGACTTTATGTTAGGAGCCGGACTTTGGCCCATCCCCGGTCATGTAGGTGCAATTATTGCCTTGCCTGAAAGGGAAGCATCCTGTGAACAAAGTAAATGAGGCGGTGCTGATAATAGTTCATGCTAAAGCTATGACTTCTTACCATACAATTTAATGCAATGGAATCACATGGAAGTGGATTGCTTATTTATGATTCCTGGTGAAATGACAGTCCATGGAGTTCCACCATTTATTGCAGAATAGACTAAATATGGCATTAAAAACCAGCTTGTATCATGATCATGGCTGGAAGAGGAACGTGTATGTATCGAAACATCGTAGCCGACTCACTGTTACTCGAGAATGCCTCAAACATACCATGTAAGAATGAAGGATGTCATTGTTCTACTCATCGAACAAGAACAGAAGCTTTTTTACAACATGGAACACGAGCAGAAGTTTTTCTGTGGCGTGCCCTCCACCTTCTTTTCTGCTAATATACAAAGATTAACCACGTTTTAACATTCAGAATATATAAGAAAGAGAACATAAAAAACAAACTGCTTGCAGTGGGAAAAGTTGTGACAAGATTGGAGTACCTGTTTTTGCTTTTGTTACAGATGACTGGACAACAACATGCATGGTGATGACCGATTTAAGAACATCATCGAAAGGTGCTCTACACCGGCCAACGGTCTTGCCGTTGTCCAAAATTTTCCCGGAACTTATCAGCTTGATGTCATTGGCTTCCTTAGGTGCAATCTTCTTATCTAATAAATATCAAAACAGTTAAGTTCCAACATTAGAAAGCACAGGACAAAGTAAAGGCAAGTAGAACCAGAGAGGCACGCTAAACCATCTAGCATTCCCAAGCCTAAGAAACCTTGAAAAATGGCCATAATCTCGTACACAAGGTATCCTCGAATCGTAAAACATACATAGTCGGCGACGAGATCAGATTGTCGAATGCAACTGTAAGTTAGTAACTACCAAGTAATTTCAACCCGAGAAATTTGACTGCATAAAAGCTGGATGAATGAACCAGGTATCCTACAGGCCAAAAGGATGAAACAACAACAGCAAAGTTTTATGCTCTGCAAAGTTAGTTCAGCAAGTATTACAAAATGGAACATAAGGTGATCTTACACTTCCACTGAAATCAAAGATTAAAACCACCTGTTTGATCACAGAAGTGTCATCCACATATGTAAATACATTTAAGTGATTTAGTCTTAATTCGAAAAAAATAATAAATTTAATCCTTTATCTCTCGATATTTGATTCTAGATTCGTCCTGCAAAAAATGTACTTCACCAGAAAGAGCCTAATCAACATATGTATTAGCTGTGCTTAGAGTCTTAGATGGTGTTTAGCGGCGCATGAAGATCCATATCCATATCCAGAGAGCTCCAGTTTGTTTTAGTTTAGGGACAAGAGATATGAGAATCCATGACCCTCTCCACTGCACTCACAAGCTTCCCAGCATTGAAAACTACATGACCAACACCCAGCAGCCTTACAATCGCATTCTCCGAAGCCAACCTCTGTCCACAACAACACTACCACTCCACTCCTGTTATGAGTAGGGTATTTATTGAGTGAGTCGATTGCGAGTCGAATAATGTTCGACTCGTACTCAATAAAAAAATTTATTATTCGATTAAACTTATTGCTCGTTAAGCTCATTAAAATTGTATTCGACTCGTGTTTGTTAAATCTATTAGCACACATCTATTCGTACGTTCATTGTTTATTCAGTCTATATAATGTCTTTTCCAGAAACTAGAAGAAATGCATCTAAAGTGCACCAAATAGTAGGTATGGGAGAATTAATGTTGAATTCTAAAAAATTAATAATCGATTATCTTTTTAAATAATTTATGCGAAAGACTGTCTTTAATAAAACGTATCATTTTTATTACGAAATTTAAAAAAAAAACGAATACCAGCGGACGAATATCGAACGCAGAACATTTTACACGTAGATTTACTAAAATTGTTCAATAAATTATTGTACGTAGAATGGATCGTGAGATTATTCGAGAGATTTTCGTAAATCTTTAAAAAAATATTTTTTTGAAAAGAATTTTTTATCCAAATATTAATTAATTATGAATACTAAAATTCAGAATTTGACTAATTTTAACATTTGCCTTTCGAACTGATTTATATAACTAGAAAAAGAGTTTTGTTTATATACCAAATAATAAACGAACCGAATTCAAATATAATATTAAAATTTTAAAAAAATATATAAATGACTTTAAAAATAAATAGATAAATCTATAAATACAAATATAACCTTATTTGTTTTAATTCAATTCATTTCCATCCCTACATTTATATCCTTTTATTGGCTACCTACCCAAAAGAAATTGGTTGCTGAATCAGATTGTTGATACTTCATCTCATCCCAACACAACCTGTCCCATTATATATAAAGTATGGTCCAATGACAACCAAGGATAGAAAGGTACTTTTATTTATATAAGTGTATCAATTATTATACATATGGACAAACACGTAATTTTATGTTAAACAAAAAAGATTTATAAAATTAAAAAAAACGAACTTATCAATTTCATACTCGAAAATCCCTAAACAAAAAGAAATTATATCATGGGTAAGTCACGTCACTTCATCAATAGGACCGACCAGTAAAATTATCTATCTCATCATTTTTCTTTGATGTCATATTTTTTTAAGTGAATCTTCACTCATATTTACTGTCAGTTCATTTTAAAAATAAATTTTTCAAGTGAAGGTTTACTTGGAAAAAAATACGACATGAAAAATAGGTGAAATATATGAATTTTAATGATTAATTTTATAAACACGTAATGAGACTTACACATAATATATTTTCTCAACGAAATAGTTTAAGACAGACGGAATCCATCTGAATTTCCTTGTCTAAAACAGACCGTATGAATTTTGTTTGCTTTTCCTTGCCTTGCCCAACACCACCTAATTGCTTTCGGAATTGGATTTCCACTTAACATCCAACTCTTACACCTAATCATAATTATTAAATAATCCAACACTAAGTACGGTTCTTGAGTTATTTTAATATATAATCCTCTATATCGTCAACAAGATATTTTAAGATTTTTCAATCATTTTGATTGTAAATAATTGAACTAGTATATTATAAAAAAAACATGAAAAAATCATCATTTGAGTATTACACGAAATTAATATATTTATATAAAAATTATTATGGTTCTATCCATTAATTATTTATTTTATAAGATCGGATGTGTATTTAATTATATTTAAATAAAAAATTTATTCTCTCAAAATTATATCGTCTATAATTTATTTTGTTGATGGTCGATAATTAATTTTAATATCAATTATCAATCGTTGAGTCTATTATTTTTTATTTATTTTATTTTAATAAGAATTTATGTTTTTGTGACATGTGTTTTCTGTTCTTATAACATTTTTTTGTTTATAATTTTATCTATTTTTGTGGCATCATTTTAGTATATCTCAGTGGTCTAACGATCCTTCGTTGTTCTCATAAAGATTTTAATGATGTTAGTTTCTGATTATAATTCTGTCAGTGATCATAAAAAGTTAGATCTCTACTTGGTTGATAATTGATTGTCGATATAATAAGTTTCGTGTAACATAACATTTTGTCTGATAATTTCGATCGGTTATCACTCTTGTTCAAACATTATATGTCTTGATTGTATAAAGACAGAAATTTTAAAAATTTATAAATTTTAATAATATGTTTATCTGTATAAAAATATTTATTTTTCTTTATTTTTAAATTATAAAAAAAATTTAATAAATAAATTTCGTTATTTCATTTTTTGAATAGATTATAATATGATATCTTCTCTGGTCGTAATAAAAATTAAATGCCTATCATAAAAAAAACATTTTTTTTATGTAAAATATGGCGTGGAAACACATCATGCCAACTAGGCAAAGGTCCCCACGTTGGATCCTATCTATCCAACTATTTCCTCATGTATATAAAAAATATAGTTAACCATTCCGAAGCTAATTTTAGCTATATTTATAATACAACTATTTATCAAACCATTATCTTATCCAATTACTGCCTTCCACGTCTCTGCTACTTGTTAATTTAACAAGTGGATCTCCTAATATCCACCGACACTCCCCATGCATCCGGGAGTAGCAGATAAAATAACCGTTTTTTAAGCAATGAACTGTGGATTTGAGAATATGTGAAAAAAGGCATATAAAATGGGAGGGAATCTATAGACTATAATATTGAATATTCCCTCTTCTCTACCTACTTAAATACCATACTGGTTCTTAAACTCTTCGTCCCGGTTCTAGCTTTGTTTAATAAAGCCATGGCTGCTATTCAAGCTGTTCATGTCTCCGATGTGACGAGCATCGACCAAGTCCCGGAAAAAGCGTCTCTTTCGATCGCCTCCACCCGGTTCTCCGGAGGTTAGTCTATGTTTATTGTGTCTGTAACCAGAACGGACGTATGCAAGATTTTATGTCACAGGCAGCAAACTTATAAATTTTTAGGTGACCGCCCCTCGGTTCATCCCTGTTTGTAATCTGGGTTGTTCTTTGTTTTTGATGTTGATGAATATATGTTATGAACCGTTTGATTATGGGGTTTTATTTTGGTTGGGTGTAGGGGTGGAGTTGAACCGGGCAGTGTCGTGTAGGATGCCAAATTTCTTGCTTATAGGTCACAGAGGGCATGGCATGAACATTTCACAGAGCTCTGATTCAAGAATGAAAGCCATTAAAGAGAATTCTCTTCTCTCCTTCAACTCGGCTGCTAAATTTCCCCTTGATTTCATTGAATTCGATGTTCAGGTAGCCATTCAAATTCTTGAAACTTTCCCTTATTTCCCAGATTTGTTTCTTTCTTGTTTCTTGATCATGTTTTTCTGGTCTTTTTTTGTAGGTAACAAAGGATGACTGCCCTGTCATTTTCCATGATGATGTTATCCTCTCTGAAGAGCATGTATGGTCACTTCTCTTATATATATATATGTATGTATGTATTCCTTCAAAGATTGAACTTTTGAAATCAATTTGGTACTAATTCATTTCCAGGGTACTATTTTCGAGAAAAGAATCACAGAGTTGAGTTTAGCAGAATTCCTTTGCTATGGACCCCAGAAAGAATCTGGGAAAGAAGGGAAATGTTTATACAGGAAAACAAAGGATGGGAGATTTGAGAAGTGGAATGTTGAAACAGATGATTCTCTTTGTACATTGCAAGAAGCTTTCCAGAAAGTAGAGCCTTCTTTAGGTTTCGATATCGAGTTGAAATTGGATGACTACAAGGTTTATCAACAGGAACATCTCATCCATATTCTCCAAGTTATCTTACAGGTAAATAATATATATATATATATATATATATATATGTCTTAAATAATGGATTTTGAATCTTAATTGCTGTGAATTTTATGACAGGTGGTGTTTGAGTTTGGTAGGGATAGGCCAATCATCTTCTCTACCTTTCAACCTGATGCAGCTCAACTTGTTAGGAAGTTGCAGAACAAGTATCCTGTAAGGACTCTAAGCTAGCTACTATATTACCATGATTCAGTTGATCTTATGGTGTTCTTGTTCAGGTTTTCTTCTTAACAGAAGGCGGGACCGAAACATACTACGATGTTCGGAGGAATTCGTTGGAGGAGGCCATGAAGGTATGCTTGGAAGGTGGTTTACAAGGGATTGTTTCAGATATCAATGGAGTGTTTAAAGATCCTGGTGCAGTGGCTAAGATCAAACAGTCCAACCTTTCTCTCGTCACATATGGCAATCTGAAGTAAGTCGAGTCCCTCGATGAAATCGAAACATTCTTAGAAACAGACCCTTGGAAAGGTGGTTGTGTCTCATTTTAAGGTTTGCCTTGTTACTGCAGCAACGTACCTGAGGCAGTGTACATGCAACATCTGATGGGAATCGATGGAGTAATAGTCGATTTCGTAGAAGAGATCTCCCGGACAGTGGACAACATGATTAAACCAGAGGCGGCGATTAGCGGAGAAGCGAGTGAGGCAAATTCGAAGGTCGGATTCTTGCAGAAAGAGCTCTCCTTTCTCTTACAGCTTATCCCAGAGTTGATACACCAGCACTGAATCATGCCCTTACCAACATTCTTTTGCCCATTTTCTTTAACCCTGTGGCCTCTCCAAATAGAAAGAGCTTGTAATGGTAAAAAGAGGTGAAGAGCCTTCCAAGGCCCAAATAAGTAGCAAAATCTAAACAAAACATATGCAATAGGATGAAAATCAATATGAATATAAGTCACGTATTTAGCGAGTTTGATGCATTGTATATATAAAATTTTTTATCGAAAAACACATTTATTATAATCAGATATACAATACACAGATCGATCTGAATTAATCAGAATAGTGTTAATTAATAAAAAAAACTGGGTTTTTTTTAATAATGGGTTATTATCCATCATCAATGTCATGATCATGACTCACTAAGCTTTGGATTAAGAAAGGATGGAAATTAGGTAGACTTTTTATCACTTGTGTTTTTATTTATTTTTTAACATTAATTTTGTCTTGTTTTTGTCACTTGTTGTGTAGGAATTCTTCTTTAAAATGCCCAATTGGTCAATTGGGCCCCTTAATGTTCATCCATTTCCAATAAAAAATAGGGGCAAAAATGACCTTGCACTGCATTATTAACCATAAAAAAACTAAAATAGTGATTGTTGTACATCCACATTCATCACATGTTTTGAATACTTTGAATTCAACTTCTTATACAAAGAAAATAACACTCAATCAATACAAGTAAAAAGAATAATATATTTACTTAGATTTAATATTTCATGGTATGAATATTTTGAATAAATTCCATGTTAATTGTAAAAAATTAAATTAAATTGTGCTCTCTTTGAGGTTGTAGTCCCAAAAATCCGTTGGGGTAAACAATCGTTAGTCGAAAATTTAAAAATTAAAATTTTCGAAATATCTATTTGGACGTTGAAATAATTGAATAAATATCTGTTGAGAGTCAAACCACGAGGTATTTAAGGTTACAGCCAGTAAAAGAACGTTTGTCATAGCCACCACAACCACAAATACAGTCTTGGCACGTTATATTTTTCATGGAATATTTCAGAAGCTTTGGATTTTTAAGTCATTTAGGATTTTTATTTGTGTAAATAAGGTGTTTAAAGTTTATTTTAAAATATAGGTCAAAAGCTACAATGCAGGTGGCGACTTGGGGAGGACGCCACCTGCAGGTGACGTTCTCATTTTTTTAATATTTATTTTTTTGTTAATCTTAAAGGAAGAACACCACCTTCAGGTGGCGTTTTTCTACATACACTGTTCATTTTGACCTAGATCCTCAAATATCAATTGAAGATTTTTATTTTTTCAATTAAAAAAATGGATTATCCATCCAATTTTGGCAAATATTTCGCTTTTCCTTTTATCATAACACCATAAATTTGATTTATTTTTGTTAAATTATTTTATTAGTCCTCGTACCATGCGTACTAATTTTTAGTCCTTGAACTTTTGAAGTTTTGAGCTTGATTTAAACAATAATCGTTAAATATATCAAGTTTTGGCTAATTTGATTTGTTTTGGCTAAATTATTTTATTAGTCCTCGTACCATGCTTACTAATTTTATTATTTTGTTTAAAAAAATACATTTAGTATAATTAAAACAATAAGAGTAACCACTGACTTACAAGATCATTGTTTGAAAAAAAATATATTAAATTATAAAAATAAAAGGTAAAATCTTAAAGTGAACTGTTTTGGTATTTGGAATGGACGATTGGGATATGCTGTAAAGTTGATGGTATTTAGAATGGACGGTTGGGATACAATGGATCAAAATACTACAAAAATGATATGAGCCCTTGGATGATGTGTTTTGGTGGGTCCATGAAAATGAAGGGGTCCACTTAAAAGAGAAAATTAGCACCAAAGTGGGGTCATCTGCAGAAAGAGCAGAGAGAGGGCCTTGACCAGGAAACGGTAAAGTTTTCTTACACGTTTGTGTAAGAAAAGACTCGTCAACATAAAGCAATGGGTTGGGTGGTTACTCTTATTTTAGGGTAAATTGCCTACTTAGCTCCCTATCTATGTCTGTATTTGTATTTGGTACCCAACTATTTATTTAGTAAAATATTTTGTTAAATTTATATTTTTATTCAATTTTTGGTATACCAACTGTCCAAAATTAATATAATTGTATTTTTATTACAAAATATTTATATATTTTATTAATTTAATCTATAATTCACCATATTTAAATAATCTTAACTTTTCAGGGTGAAATTGTAAATTACCCATTTTATTTTTCTTCTCAACGAAACTGTTAAACTTTTTGGGAGTTTGGGGAGTTAAGTTTAGGGGTTAGGACCGGAGACGGAACATAGTTATTTTTAGGGTTCGGTCTTTATGAATTGTTATTTTTATATACTATATAAAATAAAATTTTAAAAATATTATTTATTTTAAAAATTTGTATTTTAATCCTATCAATGTAGAAAAATTTAGATATATATTTTAGTTTTTTTATAAAAAAAAATTAGTTCCGTCCCCGGTTAACGCCTGTGGTTTAGGGTTATAATCATCCATCCTCATAATTTTGGGGAAGAAGAAAGAAAAAAAGGAAATTTACAGTTCTAATCCAAATATTTTAAATGATAACTAAATTAATAAAGTCAGAGCCAAATTAATAAAAATATATAAATTTTAGGGATTAAAATTAATATTATCTTAATTAAAAATAATTCACATCATTATCTCTATTATATTTGAAGGACTTAAGGAGTAGTTAGTTTAGGACATATTTTATTACCGTCATGAATGAGTTCCGACCTCTCCGAGTCAGATGTAAGAAAAGAGCTGTTTCCATTTCGGCCAATACCCATTTCTCCTCTATATAAAAGCAGCCTCTCTTGTCTTTCTTCTCCCTGCAAGTCTTCCCTTTTGTATTCCTTTGGGGTTTCCTTCTTCTATGTCCGTACATGGTTTCTTTGCTTGATTCCAGTCGGCCAAGCTTGCTTTGAGGGTTTCTTTGCTTAATCTAGGCATGGAAGGTCAGAGCTTTGTTGTCAATGGAGGAATAAAGATGCCCATCGGATACAGGTTCCATCCTACAGATGAAGAGCTTGTGCTTCATTACTTGAAGAGGAAGGCTCTGAATCTTCCTTTACCTGCTTCTGTCATTCCCGAGTTCGACGTTCTGCAGACAGATCCTTGGAGCCTGCCTGGTCAGTTGGCACATTCGGTTTAATACTTCTCAACGTTAATTCTTTTAGTACCAAACCTAATATGCATACTCCATGTTTTGTGGGTTTCAGGTGATGTGAAAGAAAACAAGTATTTGTTTAGCAAAAGGTATGGTAATGACAGTAACAAGAAATGTAAGAAAGTAGCCGGTTGTGGTTACTGGAAGCCCATAGGCAAAGAGAAACCAGTTTTAGCTTCTGGAACCAGACAAGTCATTGGCATGAGAAAAGCTTTGGTTTTCTGTGAAAGGAAGCCTTTAAACGAGAACAAGACCAGATGGCTCTTGCATCAGTTTCGCCTTGTTGACTCTGCTGAAACCCTCTATCCAACACAGGTGTGACAAATTATGACAAATTACCGATACTTAACCACCGATTAAAGTGTTATAAAAATATAATATTTTAGGTTTCATGTTTTGAAACATTTCTGTTGGTGTCGTGTTGTAACTGTAATCTTGTTGTACGTTATAAGCAGCACTGTCTGTCATTGTAGGTGACTGGTTTTGTGTATTGCAGATGTTCAATAGGGAATGGCTAGTTTTCAAGGTGGTTCAAAGGGAGAGAAGAGGTAAAAAGCATGGTTGTAGCAGATATCCGACAAGTAGTTCAGTTCACATGCCCAGTTGTATCGATTTCACAGTGGAAGACAGCTCTGTCTTTGGTCTTCCTCCTCAACCTACCTCACCAAGTTCAAGTGAAAGCTGCTGAGGTGTCCCCCAATGGATTTCTTTTTCACATTGTTGTAGGAGAAAACAGTGGGAAAAAACAACATTGCAGTCTTACTCACTCAGTAGACTTTGTATGAGCCAAGTGTATGTTATGTAATAATAACAGCTTGGTATGTGCACATGCCACATGGGGACTGATTCTGTCTTGCCCTATATTCATATAAATAGTGATTTTGTGTAATTAATCATCGATATTAAATTAATTAATCGATTGATTCATATTAGATTTTACAGAGATTTAATATGAGAGTGACCGTCTTAACTAGGGACGGATCTAGAGGTGTTAGAGGAACAATCGTATCTTCTAAAAATTTCAAGTTCTCTGATATATATTATATATTTTCTTTATATTTTCTATCTGTAATCTAATTATGCACCCTTTAACTCTTATAATTTCATACACTACATTTTTTAAGATAAATTTTTTATAGTTTGCACTTTTAACACAATATATTTGACTATTTAAGCATTAATATGTAGTGTGTTTTCCAACATATAAATGGTGTTGAGGGTGGATTTGTAAGAGATAAGAAAAATCAGGGACTGACAAACACATAAATTCTGATGTTGTGAAAAAATTAAGGTTAGGGCAGGAGCATATGCTTGTTAGAGATGCGACCAATTACATGAGAGTTGGTTCATCAGATTAAATCAGAAGCGTCCAATCCCTTGATTCCTGCAACACAAGCATCTGTCTGTTTTCCTTTTTATTTTCTGTTATGACAACTCACATGTGTTATTGTACAAACAAACCACCCCATTTGTCCCTCATTGCAATGAAAAACTAACTCGTGACCTTACCAACAAATGTTACATCGCTATCGCGTATTAAAATTTTATTAGAGCGAGTTTAATAATTAATCTTTTATGTCTTGTTTTATCATATCGAGGGGGATATTATCATAAATTTTAAAATTATGTGTTTAAAAAGAAAATTAGACACTACCATTTCACTAGAACCAACTTTTTCTTTTCACTTACTTTTTTTAGGTTGTTATTATATTATAGTAATTATAAGAGATAATTGTAACTTGGACCCCATATATTTAGGGATTATTAGGTGAACCCTGTTCATCACGTCATCCATGGTCCAAGCAATCAGGATCGTTGATCTTTAAATAACCACCTAATAACTATCCACCCACTAAATCCATGTAGGAAATAGGTAATGATTCATTTAGAAAAAAATTAAGATCAACAACCCTGATTAATTGAGACCATAGATAACGTGGTGAACATGATTCACCTAATAATTTTTCCCATATATATTGTTAAATCTTCTAATGTGGTCTTTTAATTATGTGTTTAGGTGGTTTATTTGTACGTGAGGTGTGTGAGAGACAGAGCGGTTGGGGTGCGACAAAACTGCCGACCACAGTTTCTAGTGGGAATGAGTTTAGAATAATAATTAAATTATTTCCGTAGAGATAAATAATATCGTCGATTTTTACTTTAAAGTTTATATATATAAGTTTTTATAACATCTGTATTAATTTTAAGGGACGATTTGTTTATAATAATTATACTCATTAGAATAAACTTATTTTTAAAATAATAATTTTAACTACGACAAGATTATAATTTGTTGTACGAACACTTTATTTTTGCAATAATTCTATGGACACGTAAAACACGCTCTTCGAGTTGGTTTGCGTTGCGGCGTAGATTGCTGACTTTACCACTTCCGGTTTGTTTGACGGTTGGTTGGAAAAAGGAGTCCTTGTTGTTATGGTAGGACATTACAACACCCTAAAAAGTGTGATACAATTAGGGGTGTGGAACACTCGACTTGACTCGAAAAAATCGAATAACTCGATTCGAGATAAAATACTCGATTCAAAATTTTATAAACTCGATTTGACTCGAAAAATTCCAAATAAAGTTTGAGTTGCAAAATGGAAACTCGAATAACTCGAAATTTTTAGTAATTAAAGGAATAATTTTTAAGTTTAAGACGAATCTCTCATTTTTTTTTATGATATATATACATTGATATATAAAAATATAAAAAAAATATTGCTACATATAAAAAAATATACATATATATCTTATATGATTAGAGAAAATCGTCTAAATTGGAATCAAATCATACTATAACATCATAAATAATTATAATTAAATATTTATAGGAACTCGAAAACTCGACTCGATTCGGCTCGACTTGAATTTTTTAAACTCGACTCAAACCAAAAAATTTAAATAAAGTTTGAGTTGTAAAATATGACTCGTCAACTCAAATAACTCGATTTTTTTACTCGACTCGGCTCGGCTCGATCGAATACTCACTCCTCGATGCAATGGGATATTTTATAAATGATTTATTTACAACTAAAATTAAAGTTATTATTGTAGTGAATATGCAATTAAACACAAATTTTATACCAAATTCGTTGTACAATGTTGATTTCTTTTTTATAAAATTAATAAATTTTCATTATTATGACACTGTATAATTCAATAAATAATTTTTACTAGATTGCATTTCACCAATTTTTTCAGTATCATTATTAGGGTCGTAAACGAATCGAACATTCGGTGAACCGTTCGTGAACCGTTTGAGAGAAAGTTTGTTTATGTTCATTTATTTATTAAACGAACGAACATGGATAAGATTTTTCGTCCGTTTAATTAAATTAACAAACACGAACAAAGGACTGTTCGTTCATTTATGTTCGTGAATATTCGGTAATTTATTAGTTTATATTCGTTCGCTTATGTTCATTTGTTTATGTTTGTTTATGTTTATTTAGATTTATTAAAATTTATAATAAATATCCGGCCTAAGCAAATTTCAATTCGAATCGGTCTATTTGACCTAAATATGATAGTTTAAATTTTACATAAACCCCCAAAAAATATTATTGAAGCCCACACAATCTCTGCATGGCCCATGAAAAGATGGGTGGGTTTGCAATCTTGACTTTCCTAAGGTGGTGAGGGAATTATAATTAATTATTTGATTTATTACAGTTACTGTAATATATTTTAGATCTGAACTGACTTGTCTGATTTAGATAATGTCTTTGAATGACTTCAAAACCTTAAATTACTTGAACTAGTGGAAGTAAATAATTAATTACTTTAAACCATGTGCCAATATGCCTAAAAAGAGAAGAAAGTAGAATTTGCAGCCTTTTTTATATTTAGTTTCAAAGTACAAATTATTATTGTAATTCAGGCGGTATTAGCGGGGCGGTTTAAAGATTTTAAGGTCTCGTGTAATTTATTAAAATAAGTTTTTTTAAAAATTATAAATACTAGTTCTAAAAATATAATCCTTAAAAATAATTATTACTTTTAGGGTTCTTGTACGATCGTTTTTATTACGTTTGTCCAGAACCTCACTATTTCTACGGAAACAATAGGAATAGGAATAATCAATAAGATTCTAGAATCAATTAACATATTTAGGATATAATTATAACGTAGAATCAAAATTAATATCATCTAATGAATGTAGTTTATCACAATTTTAGGTCTTTATTTTTTAGGATCTTATGCGGTCGCTCTTATCGCACTTGTCCAGAACCCTACTAAATATCAGAAACAGACGGAAAGAAGTTTCCAGGAACAAACAGAAGAAGATAAGCAGATGGGTCAGGGTTTGGCATGGGTACTTATCAAACTATGAAGCTCTAAGTATTAGAGTTTAAAATCGTATCACGTATCCGATATATTTTTGTATTAATAATATATTAAATAAAATTTGAATATTTGTAGGTATTTGTTTTGATTTTTGTCTTTTTTTTTTTTTAATTTTTCTTGCACAAATAATTTAACAATAAGTATACAAATGTATGTGATGTGATGTGATATTTATATAGTTTTTATTTTTATTTTTTCAAAATTTAAAATTTATATTTTATATCCACACTATATTATTTTTAAATTATCATTTTTTATCATTTTTTATATTTATATGTGTACTCGTATAAGCGTAATATAACTAGATAATTTATTTTTTGTACTTGTATAAGTACAACAATATATAATATTAGTAGTATTTAATCGTATGTATTACCCGTTTTAGAATTTTCATAAAAAATATAAAAAAAATCATGCACTTTTCCTTATATAAATTTTATTAATTGTTATTTTTTAATTAAAAAATAATAATTTTATAATTTTTATGGCCGAAGAACTCAAAAAAGAACTTCTTATAATTAAATAATATGATTATCTATATACTTTATTTTATTATTTAAATTATATCACTATTTATCTACTTTACCTTAAAATTTATATGTATATACACTGCCAGGAGATTTAAGGTTAAAGTATTATTTTTAGCTATTTTAATTCCATAATTATAATACAATATTTTAATTAATATTAAATTTAAGCAAATTAGGCTACTTAAAGTCAAATTACTTAAAACGTACCACCTAATACTTAAATCCACGACCTTCCTAGTCTAAACAAAGCGAAACACCTAAATTGTTGCAGAAAAGAGAAGGGTCAAACACAGAAGACATGTTTTTCACTGAACTTGTGGGTAAAATTTAGAGATGGCCACGGCTGGGGTCAGATTTTCGGCCCACCTGCATCCGGCTCGAAAAAATATATCGTCCGTCATTCGATCCGATCCGATTTTTAAGCTTTAAAATTTGACCCGACTCGATTCGAATTATTAAAAAAATTTAAATTTTAGGAACTTAATTGTAAAAAAAGTTAAGGATATTATTGTAAATAAAATAAAAATTCAATGACCTAATTGTAAAAAAATAATTTTAGTGACCTAATTATATAAAATATATTTAAAGAGGGATCATAATTGCAAATATCTCAAAAATATATATATAAAAAAATTACACTATTAGCCTCTGGTCTGGTTAGATTTTTTCCACCATAAACTCGAACCCGACCCGACTTTTTTTTTAAAAAAAATTAGACCCGTTTGGATCGGGTCGAGTCAAAATCCGTCGATTTCGGGTTCCGTGCCCATCCGTAGTAAAATTCATTACATCTGGATCCATACATATTCATTGAAAATGGTCATATTTAACATAGAAATGTATTACTCGATCGAAACTGGTTAAAATAACGAACAATTTAACTTCGTTTAAGTAAATATCAAATTCAACATTTTATATATATAAAAATTTTCGTTAATATTCATTTATCAAAATCATACGTATAACACATGACGAGTCAAATTAATTAAAATAAAACTCTAAAAATCAATTTTTTAATCAAAATATTAGTTAATTCAATCATTTAAGTTATCTTATATTGTGGGATCTTTGAATTTGATGGTATTGAGGCCAATTGGGTGTTATTCTAATATCTTTAACCCACAACAAACTTATATTATTTAATCAAAAACATTAGTACTCCTTGGTTTTAAAGTTTTTATTTTTAGGTTTAAATATAGATATTTTAAAAAATATAATAATAATTAACAGTTTAACGCCTAAAATAATAAAAATAAAAGTTTTAGAGAAATAATATAGACACCTAAAACGAGTTATAAATATAGTTTCGACATCTATTTAATTGTTATACCTATGTAATAATATAATGCAATATAATTAAAAATGTCAAAATTAAATTAAAATATAAAAAAAATTAAAAAATCATTTTAAAATAAAGTTTATAGTTTAAATTTAAAAATAAAATAAAAAACATAATTTAAGAATTAAATTAAATTTTAAAAAATCATAATAAATTTAAAATAAAATATTATATTTTAAGAATGTATAGGTGCAATTAACTTAATTATTTAATATGGATCTAATATACTATACAAAGTACTGCAATAATCTAAATTTTATAGAAAAATATTTAATTTTCATATTTTTGGGAGTATAAACAGAGAAAGATTGATGTTATCTTTCCTTGCACTCACATTCTCAACATTTCCTTCTCTTTCTTTTTCTCCACCTTCCTTTCTCCTAGAAGACGCAGAGCAAGAAAAAAACTTTTATTCCATCTCTAATCTTTTTGTAATTCAATCTTCTTATTTAGCCTTCCATTTTAATTTGGTGGAGAAATCAATGTTTATATATATATGGGCAGATCATTCAGATGATTTATCTAGCAGGAGTTCTTGATCGCAACCTTCTGTATCGGTGTGTGCATCGATTGTTTTAATTTTTGCTGATCAAGCTTGGATTTGTTTTAACTTTTACTGGGTTTTCCTTTTTCTTTCAATTTTTTGGTTGGATGAATATATTTATTTTACATTTGCTGATGTTTATAACTTATTAAGCTTTGTTCCTGGTTGATGATGGTGAATGGGTGCCGTGAAAGCTGTCTGTTTCAGTGGTTTTGGGCTTTATTTTGTGTGGAATTTATATTGGCGTTTTCTTTTTTGTTTCAAGGATCAATTTAGTGCTCTAAGGTCTTTTTGATTGTCATTTGCTGGTTGTAATTATTGCTTTCGGAAACAATTTCTGGGTTTTCTTGCGCATGTATGTTTTCCTTTGGATTTATGTTTGATTGGACTGTATTGATTTTGGGGTAGTTTAGTTGTTATCTTGCTCTTGTTATGGTTTTAAAATGTAGCTATGTGCTCATTTATGTTGACTGAAGGAGCTGTTTATACAGCATTGAATTTGTCTAACCTTATAGTACTGATTGGCTTGTTTATCTTTTGATGTAATTCTGTTGTTGAATAGAAGAATTTAAGGCTATGGTGGATTAAATTTTGAGTTTTATTGAGTACAGATTGGCAATACCGTGCACGAATACATTCGAGCTGAGTTCTGATTTTTTCCCCTCTTATTCAGCTTATCTTTTCTGAGGCACTTTTCACCAGGCGGTTACAGTGATTTTTCTTGTTAGCAACATGAATTCTGTGTGCTTTGTTGCTTCCTGGTACGGAGGCCAGAAGATCTGTGCTACTCATTGTCGTTGGATAGTTGGTTTGTGTTTTGTTTTTTCAACGGAGGCTCGTGATAGAACTGCAGCTGAGATGTGGATGCCATTGGTTGATACATAGTACAATTGTGTCCGTGCTATTAGTGAACTAGTTTTTGTAGGAATCGTTTCTCTTCAATGACTTTGGTAGAATTAGGAGACTTGAATTCCCTTCTCTGTTATATTCTAGATGAATTTGAATAATTAGAATTGATTAGGAAATACTACAACGTAAAATAGTAATAGAGGTAAGAAAGTGTGAGCAAGGAAGAGGAGGAATAACTTATTTAGCTCCACTTACATTATTTGGTTCACTGAACCATTCTTTGCAATATTAACAATGGGGTTGCCACAAGTTCCCTTGGATGATAGTTCTAAGGAAGGTCAAGCAGCATCCGTAGATGTATTTTTGCAAACCCCACAACCGTTTTCAGGTGTCAGCACATGTGGTTTAGATTGTATACATGGAGGAAGTTTTAGCCAGACTATCGGGGGTTCCTTGTGTTCTTCTCTAGGAGATTTTCAAAGGAAAACTTCGTTGGAGCTTTCAGAGGAACTTGGAGGGAAAATGAATGTTTCACCCAATGCTCATGGGCTGAAAATTGACTATGCTAGTGATGCTGGATCGTTTGCTGCTTCTAGAAGTGGACTGAAAATCCATAATCCTGCTTCTAGGATTGTGGGTTTTGAATCACATGTAACTACTAAGGTATCGGAGGGAACTCCTAGTGATGTTCACACTTCTCCTATTGGTGTCACAGCTAATGAAACAGAGCCTAGTGTGTCATTAGTCAGGAAGCGACTATTGTCTCCACTAAATAGCATGCTTTTCTCGGATCAATTTAGTGGTGACCCTCTGGATATTAGCTACAGCAGCACTCAAGTAAACTCCTCTAACTTAGCTGATAAGTACGGGGTTTCTTTTCCTCAAGACAATAAGAAAGCAAATGTTGGCAGCAAAATGAATTTCATGACATCATCCTGGTCTTTGTCAAGCTGCTTTGAACTTGGAAACAATCTATATGACAAAGGTGGAACTGCTTCAGTTATTTTTACAGACGGTCCTTTACTGGAAAACAAGGAATCACATCTTTCTCGTAATTTGTCATATTCATCTGGCCCTGATCCATTCCAAGAATCAAGTAAGTTAAGGTCAAGAAGTGGAGCAATATCTATATCTCCCCAAATTGCAACTTCACCTGTTTCTTTATCACCACTTGGTCCAAAGTACAGTGAAAGGATAACAGCTGCTGGAGGATGCAGGAATCTTAATAAGTATATTGATGATGCTCATTCAACACTGACAAATTCAGAACAGTCAGTTGAAAGGTTTGACTCTGGTATTATATTTGCACCTGAAGAAGAGGAGTTTGAGATTTCAGGTAGATTATTTGAAGATATTGGTTATTTGCATAAAGAGTTTCGCCCTTCTTCTCTGGAAAATGCTGCTGGAGTAAGCTGGCCTTTCTGTCATGAACCATCCCCCACGTCTCCATGTATGAGATCCATAAAAGGCTTAGGTGGACTTCCTGTTAGGAGGTCCTTGGTTGGTTCATTTGAGGAGTCATTATTGTCTGGAAGGTTTTTTTCTGGAAAGCACAGTCAGGTTAGTTGTAAATTGAAGTCTGGTTACTTGTTCTATTTCTGAGTCCGAATATGAAATTTTTCATTCACAGACGACTGCATTTCTCATATGTTTACTACTTATGTCTTGTATGCTTAGAGGATTGATGGTTTCTTAGCCGTTTTAAGCATAACTGGAGGGAACTTCTCATCACAATCACAGAAACTTCCGTTCTCTGTTACCAGTGTGGATGGAGATTGTTCTCTCCTCTATTATGCATCCATAGATCTTTCAAGGAATTCTTCTTCGAATAAGTGTCGAGACCAGAAGCTGAAAAGAGGCCTTAGCAATGATGAACCACAACCTGTTAGAAGCCGGTTGCATATTCCTATGAAAGGGCGCATACAATTGGTAAGGCTTGCCACTAATTGCTAGTCAATGTCTTGATTTTATCAATTAAGCTTCAGTGTAACTCAAATATTACCATTCTAATTAACAAAAAAGGTCTGCCACTGATTTCTACTGTGTTTGAGCTTTTTCATAGCATGCTTCTATAGCCTTCTATGTCATGCTTTTCTTTTGCTTTAGTTGGATTTGCACGTGCGACCTTGGTTGACATCCGACGGGAATTTGGCCATTTCTAGTGGCTAGTTCTGTTTTTTCCTATCATATATTTTTTTCTTGAACCTCTTAAATCTAGTCAAACTACATACATTTTTATCCTGTCCATGTCCTGTCTAGAGTATGATGTCGGAAATGAATTATATTTCTTCTTGGTGGATTCCTATGCAGGTTCTTAGCAATCCAGAGAAAACACCTCTTCATACATTCTTTTGCAACTATGATCTGAGTGACATGCCAGCTGGCACCAAGGTAATATGAATTTTAATCTGCATTGTCTTTTTTTCTTTAGTCATTGGTACAAAAGTGATAAAAATATCTTTCTTACTAATTCTTTGCCCTTCACAGATCAACTATTCTATGAAAATGGTTGACACTGCAATAATCTGTATACACATTTTAATACGAGGAATTTTCCAATTTTAAGATATTTCTCTTGTTTGTAGACTTTCGTGCGCCAGAAGATTACACTAGCATCTTCTAATCGTAACTCCGCTGAGCTGAACAGTAGTGAAGTTAAAGGTAGTGAAGGCTTGGATTCGATACAAATGACCGTCTGCAACAATGATCAGTGCAAGGAGCACACCTGCACCAACCGGAAACTTTCCCACGGTGGTGTTAAGATCAATGGAAACACTAACGGTGCTGGTTCATTACGATATGCTCTTCATCTCCGATTTCTTTGCCCTTCCCCCAAGAAATCGTCCAAGTCATTTCAGAGATGTAAATCTGATCCGGGATCAGTTCCACAAAAGACTGGCCTCGACAAGAATGGGAACAGGAGGTTCTATTTGTACAATGACTTCAGAGTGGTCTTCCCTCAACGTCATTCAGATGCAGACGAGGGCAAGGTAATGCAATTTCCTACATCTATGCATACACCTACACAAACACAAACACAAACACAAACGAACTCATGTCTCGGCTTCCGTCTGTTCTAACAAAGTTGTCTAATGGCAGTTGAACGTGGAATACCATTATCCAGACGATCCAAGATACTTCGATATCACCAACTGAAACGCCTAAATTATGTCGCAGAGGCATGCTTTTTTTTTTTCCGATTTTGTACATACTCGTTTCATTTCAGTCATCTCATCTCGAAATGGCACTAACCCTGATCAACCTGTATATATCTTTAGTCTCTCAAATAATTTGATGGGTTAAACTGGCATGGCCACCTTGTAGCGTTGAATATATATCTATATCCCTTTGTTTGGAAAGTATTCATGAAGCAAAAGAGGCAAAGGTGAAGTGTTTAAAACTAAAAGGATTATCAAGGGTAGATATCTCTTCATAGTACCATGTGGCAACAATCAGCATTTACAGTAGCAATGAAAGATAAAGGATTGGATTTTATTGTTGGGCAAATATCATTCAAAATAGTTAATGGCATATCTTAATTATATACAAGTCTGAATATTTTATTTTTAATAATTAAGAAAAATACGTTGATATATAAACTTGTATAAACCAAGTCTTTTAATTTTAAAATTTAGGGTTTTATGTTAGGGTTTAATATTTATAGGCATTTAAAGTTTATGATTAAAATTTAGGATTAAAGTTTAGGTTTTAGGACATTAGGATTTAAGATTTAGATTTTAAATTTTATAAAAGGATTATGTAATTTTTTTATTACTTTTGTATCAAAATAAATTATTTAAAATAATTTTTAATTAAATTATTATATATATTATTTCTTTAAAATAATTGGATTAAATATCAAATTTAATCAATTAGATCAAATATCTTAAATCCTAACTTAAAACCTTGACCTCTAAACTCAAAACCTTATGCGACAAGCAAAGGAAAAGGAAATATTAATAAAAGAAAGCAATGTCCAGATTTCTTATTTTAGCGTTGATGTAGGATCTTCATTATCTCGGTTCGTTAAAAATTGGTTTCAGATCTCCACAGAGGCGTTACTGAATTTTAAGTTTATAATTTAAAATTTATATATTTGAGTTCAGAATTTAAAATTAAAATTGATATTTAATTTAATTATTTTTAAAAATATAAATATATATACAAAATAATTTTAATAAAATTCTATTTCAAATAGTAATAATCATATATTAAATTCTTGAAATTTTTATTCTTTATTAACTAATTTAATAATGTCAAGCTTCGGATTTGAAATTGGAATTCCAGTACATTTCATAGGGATTAGGATTAGGATTAGGCACAAATCCAACTTCAAAACAAGTCTTTCCAAAGAAAATGCTATTACATCTTAAGAAATCTTCACCTATTCAGTTTCAGTATCCAACAAAAGATGAATTCCTATTTCAATTTAGTTCATCATATAAATCTGTATGTTCTTTTCTCGTGTTTCCTACTTCCACATCAATCTATCCTATTGTATCAAGCCAAAAATTTCATCAAAAAACAAATCATCTAGAGTAAAAAGGCGATTCAGAGAATATGCAAAGGCTGAATCTAACAACCTAGCATTAGACACTAGAGTTATAGAAAAAAGACTTCACTCGAGTTTAATACCTCGTTCTCTTGCTGCTTCCAAGACACCATTCCGATCGCCGATCTTATTGGTTAGATTGTAATAACACTGCCACAACTTGAGGGAGAATGGATAGACGGTTAAAGCTTTTCTATAAAACCTTGAAAGTATGGACTCTATGCCAGGAATGTAGTCCAGTATGGCTGCAGCATGGACCCAGACATGCTCAGGTGGAATTGGGATTGCATGAAAGAATGTGTTGACCAAGGTTGAGCTAGCCCAAAACAATAGACTGGAAGAAACGTCCCTGATGGGGTCACCTTGGCTTAACACCTTGCACACGGAAAACATTAACTCATAGTTGGATGATGCTAATGCCAAGATGGCTTCCACAAAATCGACTAAACCCTTCGGCTGAGCTAGATGTTGGGGCAGAAGAGATGGGCCGTGCCAGACTTCAAGGACCAAGTTCACGACAGAGGAATGAGATGAGATTGGACTCAAAATGTTTCGAACAAGTTGCTGCACTCTTGGCTTCTCAATCTTGGTGATAAAGTTTCTGGATAGTGGCTCAGAGACTTGGAAAGACCGAGCAATGTCCAAGTACATATTCAAAGTATTGATCTGCCAACTAATAGTAACATCATTCTTTTGCGACTCATCATTGAGCAAAAACAAGGCATGCTCCTTCACACAATGATTGAAACTCATGGGAGTAGCGACCCTCAATGCTTGGTCAATAGCTGAGTGAGCCTCAACATTATCATTTTGCAAACGGTTAAAAAGAAAGAGATTAAGATATCCGAACATCACATCCGTCTGATTTGCGTTAGATAGCACAATGCAAGACTTTGACATTGAATTCATTTCCGGAGAGACGAGAGAGCCTACATCTACGGCTTTCAAACGTTCACTTTCAGGGTACTGAACTTTCCAAACTGTGTTATACCAGCGTGTCATGACTTCTTTTGCAAGATCGGGTTTTCCATTCTGTTGGGCATATTCAGCATACTGATTCCAGATACAGTGAATTCCAGGGGATTCCTTTGGCCAGTTATGAAGGGCTTCTTCAAACCCGATATAACCCATATTCTCGGAATCATAGTTTGGCACTCGTGCAGAAACCAGAACAAGTTCTAAGCAAGATGGATACACTTTTCTGTATTTTTCAAACATACTTCGACAGCAGTCATCACTATCTAGTGCAACCAAACACTTAATGTGATTGAGAGCAAAAAGTTGTGCTGATTTGAGATCAGTTTCACTCTTAAATGCTCCGATATTGATGTATGATTCAGCACAATTTACTACCATTTCTAACAACTGTAGAGCCCTTTTCTTTTCATCGTTGCCCAGATGAACAGAGGGCCATTCGACTGGAAGGAGTTCTTTCTCAAGCTCTAACTGCCGCAACACAGCATCTGGCAGCTTCCTGTAAATAACCAAGTAAATACAAGAAACCCATAATACACATTTATCAGAAATGGTTAAGCATGTGAGGATATCAGAAAACATCGAACAGTGAGGCCCATCGGAATTTGTTGTAGCTGGGAATAGTTTATATATTGTCTGGATGGCTTTATCAAAATTCCCAGATATGCACAAACAATCCATCATCTGCAAAAATAGGTCTAAGATGCATGCACTCATCTGCACTACATTCTTTCCAGAGGAAGATGCACCACTACAAAATGCTGAAAGAGCACTCTTGTAGGCAGCCAACCGATCATCCAGTTGTTTTCGACTGTTGATGTGCATAAGCCAAAGTTCGTATGATCCCTCATTCCTTCTGACCTGAAGACCAAGAGAAGAAGGATGCCCAAACAAACAGTTTGAATTTTATCTGAATTCTCCAAACGGAGGAACAAGGATGCATGTTTATACATTTGTATCAAAAGTCAAAACTCATACACATTTCCAGAGATTTACTTTCATACATGCTTAGTTTCTGTGTCAGAGGAATACGAAAAAAGTAATACCCAAGATGTGAAGTGCTACCTAAGTAAAAATAGGACACTAATTTAATACAAATGCAAAGCAAACTTTTAAAATTACAAGAATGAATAATGAAAATAACATAAAGATGTATCAACAAACACACAAAAATACTTGAGGGAATTTCTAAATCAAACTAAAAAGAATGACGCATGAACAAATATGCACACACATACGAAGCAATAGTAACAATTCATTGATATTTTCTGTTCCACAAGACCACAACGGCACAACACACCCACACAAAAATAAAAACCAACAATTCTACCCAATCCCAAAATTACCATTATTGTAACATGTCCATGCATGCATCATTGAACTAGTAATTTCCTTATCTCTTCTGCTTCTATCCCATTCCCACCGTAGCAAAGAGACAGAAGTACCAGTGAGTAGTGACCCCAAGGTTAAAACAGCCAATAAAGATATCAAAAGCATGCATAAGACAATGGATGATATAGTTCCCAAATGATAGAACTTCTATAGACAGCCAAGAAGTTCCGATAACTACAAAGCTGTTAGTGTACTTACAAACTACAACTAGAAGAATGAATCAACAAAATCCAATAGACATAAACCTCTACATATCAGCATATAGTTACAATTTAACCAAATACCATGCCTCCACTATCTGAATGTCACCAACATGCAGAGAGTCAATAATTATTATAACCATGCATATAAATTTACATACAGCAAATGAGAACAGTTAGGCATAAAAATTTACATACCGCAAAAGAGAACATGTCATCCTTCCCAACAAACAGCCTACAGCTATAGGAAATAAGCAGATAAACCATCCAGAGAGTTTCTGATGTAGGATCATCCTCGAGGGACCGAGAAAGCAAAGAAAGAGCCTGAAAATTAAAAAAGTAGAGTTGATGACGGAAACAGAAGTGTTGGTATGTCCATATGAGCCACAAGTTATCTTGCAGGTTACTAACGTTACCTTTTTCATACCCTCCACCTTGTTAGCCTCCTGGTTGAGTAAGAGCAAAGCCATCTCCAAGGTCTGGGCATTTGTATCTAAAGATTGGTTGAGTTTTTTCTGAGTACACACCATGAAAGGAGTGTCCTAATTAGAATATGGATGTAAACAACACAATATGCAAAACTGACATTTATAATACATAAAAAATATAAACGGAAATGAAAGAAAGCAAACACTGATTGAAAGCTGAAAATGACAGTAGGCATTGCTTTTAACAGTCTTGGAGAGAACCGGGATTTTCCCAAGAGAAGACCAAAGAGCTTAACCATAGGAAGCTCTATAAAGAAAACAGGAAATCACTTATGGAATGTGTATTCTAGGAAAAATAACCAAGACTTCCGATTTCTTTCAATCTCACAATTAGCAAGAGATTATTAAAGAATCAATGGAAAAACAACCCTATGCTCACAGTCCAAAGGACTTGAACACACATATTTGAAAGTGCACAAAACAATTTAGGGAAAACAAAGATTGATTCAAGTTGCCTGTGTTTGTCCATAAACACCAGGAAGGGAATTTGTAAAGCTACTATAAACAAAAGAGAAACCAACAAGTGGTCCCAGTGGAAAAGCGGACGATGTTCAACCTAGGAGACCCAGGTTCAATTGCAGTGTCTGCAAGGTGTGTGTGCATCATCAAAGGGTTAAGAATATCTATGAACAAATACTACCTTCTAATCACCTTTGGACTATTCAAAAAATATATTATAAACACAAGAAAAATATTATAGAGTTCAAACCCGAAAAAAGCAAGTGGAAAAATAATATATAATGCCATTACAAACCGCTATTCCATTTCTACTTTGGAAATATGAGGATTGCCGATTCCAGCTTCCATGCACTTCAATACGTCCATCACCATCCAAGAAAGATTCATCTGTAGGTAAATCTTTCTTTAAAAGGCTTGATAGGGATAGGCAAATACTGAAGTGCTTCCACCAGCAGTGAGCATTTCCCCAAGGCACAGGAGATTCGTGTGTATCAGCTTTCAGAATATCTAAGCTGACAATATAAGTTGGTGAAATGAAAATATCATGATATTTGGCAAGTTTTGTTGGACCATTACTTCGCTGTTGACATGATGCAGGAACAAGCTGAGAATCTGCAAAAGGATTATTTCAACAAGGTTAGCAACAAATACAGGTGTCCAAATTTGAAAAAAAAAAGTCATTCATACCAGCACCGTCAGAATCTTCATTTGTAATCAAAGATGTATCTCTCTTAGACAACCCCTTAACATGTTGAAAGGGGCATTCATCATTGTTGCATTTTCCTCGGAGCTCATACATGCAGAGTGGCCAAGATGGGTCAATTGCAATATTGCACATGTATGAGCCCATTCTTTTCCCAGATAAATCACAAACAGACTCCTCTAAAGAGTTTACAATCTGACCAGACTGTTCAGTTTCGTCAATGTTAAAAAAAGCACCCTCTTCATTATAGATATGATCCTCTCTTTGTATAGAGATGGGGAACATAGCCTTCAAATGGCCAATAGCATTCCTCAAAATAGAGGATGGTGAAAATATTATAGATGTCACTGAAAAGAGGGATCCAAAAGAAAATCCATTGTCCTCTGCATTTTCTGAAGAGTGAAACTTTACAATATTATTTTTTTCCTGGTGCGGGCCCTCATTTTGCAGCAGAGCTTCTGGTGTAACTTCATTTGATTTTTCAGGGCCTATATCAGGAAATCTATTTTTAATTCATTTTTCAACAAACCAAAATAATGACGATAAAACATTGTTCACAAAGAAATAAGTTACCTGAAACATCCAATTGATGCCTTTTCTCCGACTCTGAGAGTGTAATACTGCCATTGCTCATCTGGGTCTTTTCACTTTGAACATCATTTTCAGCTCCTCGTTCAATAGAAGGTTCATAACATGAATCAATGTTCTTTGATGAAGTTCTCACTCCCAGCCTCGCAAATAGTTCAGACCTCAATGATGCTTCAAGAAGCAAAGAATCCTGATTATTAGAGTCATTATTTGCATTCCTTTCAATTACTTCAGCATTTTGTTGCTTTTGCGGATGGTCAGGAGTGGGTTGAACAGAATCAAGGTCCATTAGAGACGTCCCTTCTTCTGCTGAAATAATCGGACTGCACGGAGATCTTACTCCGTTTGCAGCATTGTTGCTATTCCGAGGAAATGGCTCTGATGTACTAGCATCCTGCTCACTGCATGGTTCAGAACCCAAATTTTGTCCATTGTTATGCCGTAGAGACATATTTTTGACATTTGCACCGTTCCCAGGTTGATGAAGATCATCATAGCCATGCAGTAATCTATGAGATGTCGGTACAAGGTTCATAATTTCAGGTACATCATCTGAGGTATCAAATCCCACTCTAGTGTGTTCACGTTGCCTGGAAGACCATGATAAAAAGGAATTGTCCACAATTAAAGATCTGTACCGGGCTGAACAATGTTCCCTTTGACGATAAAGATCTGTACATCTAGCATTAGCTTCAATCAATGCTCTCTGAGCTTTCCGGTAAGCTTTAAGAGCATTTCTTTCTTCAATTTCACACATGCATCTGTGGTTTTGCGCTTCCTCTAGCTCCTTGTCCAGCTTTTCCTCAATTTCAGCTAAAGAATGTATATCCACATTGACATTAGATTGACCAGAGATATTTACATTACCCAAACTGTTCCACAGACTTGCAGTATCTTGAGACATCTGAAATTCAATGTTAGTCAAGTTTCAGCATAGTCAGAATGAAATTAAAGAAAGTTAAAATTATAAAATCATCGGACATAAAAGAGACCTGGGATTTTTTGCTGAAATGGGGCTCAAGTGATCTATCACCAGATCTGACTTCACTTAAATCATTCCCTTTAGATAAATTCAGCTCTCTCACTGCATTGCTTGGAGAAGAACATGGTAGATTATCTAACCCAACTTTAGTTGGTTGATTCAATTCCATGTAACTCTGCAAGTTGAAGAACTATTAACCACTATAGAGAAAAGGCTTAGACAATTGTGCAAATAGAACCGTTTAAAACTTATTTTTTTAAAGATTATTTCAATTTTATGAGGATAAAACTCAACTCTGCCTGTCCATAATTTAGCACCACAAACTTTAGAACAAGATCCACTAGTCAGATAATCCTTAAAGTACCAATAATCACTTTCTTCTGCATAAGTAGATGATACAAAACACTACTCCTAAAATACAAGAGAAAAAATGGACGGTTCAGTTGATCAAAATCTAACCAATCCATGATAGTAAGTTAGCAACACGATTTTTACCACCATATCTAGAAAATAATAAACCTTAAGCATGTTGACATGAACATATGAAGCAAGGCCCATTAGATGCAACATACAATGGGAAAATGCATTGGATATATCGAATAAAATATTTAACCAGGGTGGAAAGTAGCTATGATATGTTAACCACAAAAAAGAATCTATATCCAAGTTATTTCCAAGAAACATTTTCAGTACAGTACACCTCAAATTGTTAACTTACGAAGTTATTTGGCACAGCACTAGCATTTATGTTTGTTAAAGCTGCAGTCTGATTTGCTAAAACACTTGGATCAGCCTCCCTACTGAGCCTTTCGGATTGATGCAAATTCTTATGCAAGTCAACACCTGTAAGATGAAAGAAATATGTCATTCAGAGAATCCACAGGATTCTATAAGATAAATTAAAAAAGATGAACAATTTCTTTTACCAGTCTTCACCACTTTAGATGGATCTTCTGATGAAATACCAACCCGCATGTCATCTTTCCTTCTCCCTTTAATGCTTGACTTGGCTTTGCTTGCTGGAGCTACTTTCTTGCTGTGCTCAACCTTATCCTTGCTCTGAACACTGATTGTCTCCATTTTATGGTCTTTTGGCACTGAATTAGATTTTACATGATGTGCCTCTGGTTGAGCACCTGAATTTAATGGGGCAAAATTAGAACCACCAACTTTCAAGCGTTTCTTGTCTGGTTCTTTTGGATCCATTGAACCAGCATATGCTGAAGTTGCAATCCACTTCCTTCCTTCACTATTTTCTAGGTTCATAGTAGTTGTTTCCTTATGTTGCTGGGCAGCCTTAAGCTTCAACTCACTTTCCCGAAGTGCAATTTGCTGCCTCAAGTCCTGTAATTTACTACTGTTGGAAACTACACCTTGTTCTGACAAAAGATCTTGGCATGCCATATTTTTTTTGTGGGGGTTAAAATATCTAACTTGTGATCCTTGATCAACTGGAGAAATAGCAACCTTGGAATTGGCCCCACCATTGATCTTGGTCATTGAGATAAATGTTCGGCTTAAAGGTTTCTTGGGAATTACTCTGGTAATATTCCTAGAAGTCTGTCCTAACTTGCTCATCTTCGCTGCAGATGATGTTAGGGGTCTCTGTGTACAATCCCAAGTTGAGTTGGATTTCTTTTCAACAGGTTTTTGTAGACTGCATTCTTCTGTGTCACTTCCACTTTCATCATCTGAGAAGCGTATTACAAGATTATTGCCACCTCCAGAAGGTGCATACCAGCTATGATTAGTGGATTTAACCGGCAATTGATTCTTCTCGACATTTTTCTGACTCATTGATAGAATTGGTTGTTGTGAGAGAACAGTAACCGCGCTGGCAATATTATTGCCAGCAATAGCATTCCCTACATATCAGCAGAAACATTAAAATTAATATTAAAATTCAGAAAACACTTAATTGTTTTCAAAATATTAGAAAAACTTCCTATATTGTAGGTAAAAACATTTTCCAGATGCAGTAAGGCAGTAGAGGTAAAATAAAATCAGTACAAAAACTAAGCACATAAAAGACTTGGAAATATCCCTTGAATAGTTTCTATATTCACCATCAAATGGCAACCAAATACTGCATTCATTAAAGTACAATTTGAGCTTGAGTTTAATACTAATACACAGACAGTCCATTTCAATGAACAGATCAACTCAGCTGCAACAAAATAAGCTCTGAATAGCTGGAAACATCAAAGTGACTTGAGAATCTCAGCACTAGCCTATAGGACTTACCGGTCAGATTTGGCGGTATGGGTTTCACTGCAGAAGGTGTTACATTAGGCCCCGGAGGTGGGGGAATAGGACCATTAGACTGTGCAGTGGAGCAATCCAGATTTTCCTGGAAAGAAAAAAGCATTGAATGCAACAAAAGTCTGGAACATACTTTTGTTACAAAGTGAAAGTAAAAAAAAAAAAAAAAAATGAACCCAAAACAACAGACAAATAGCAAAAATTAAATATATATATATATATATATATATATATATATACACACACCAAGATAGAGCTTAGTGTTTTTCAAACGGAACAAAGTTTTCACTGACTTCGGATCCATGATTTTGCAAAGCAACGAGAAGCTTTTAAACTAAATGTAACTAAACATACTAAAATATAAAACTATAATCAAATTGTTTTGAAAGGCAATAAGTATTATACCTTAATCTCAGAAAAAATAAACTAAGGGGGAAAAAAGACTCCAACCTTCATTTATTTTATCTAAGATAGAAAGAGATGAAATCTTTTCTTCCCCTTTCCCTTGATTTCTCAGCAACCACACAAAAAACAGCCCGCTACCATAACCAAAACTTCGGAAAACCACATATATTAACAATAAATCGGTAAAACTGGACAAATGATGTTTCATAGAGATAAACACTTGCCTATATTTCCACGGCAGTCAAAGAACAGTTAAAGAAACGAAGAAAAAATATATATATGGAAATTAGGGTTAGAGAGAGGTGCGCTTACGTCGTCGTATGAATCGGAGAGCTCGCCTTCTTCTTTAGTTTTGGAGTCTTCGATGTCTTTGCTAGGGTTTACATTCGTTGAATTTGCAGCCATTGATTTGGATTTAAGCTCATCATCATCCATGAATTTAATATTATTTTTTTCTTTCCTTTTATTCCCTGCTTGACTTTCTTCTTATAGTCTCAATCGAGAGGTAAAAGGGAAAAAAACCGTCTTTTGCAGGTTACGGTGAAACGGGTTGTAGAGGAAAATTATGAAGGTGGAAAAGAATAGAGAGGCGGCCAGAGTTTTGTTTAAAGACGGTAATACCCTTTACTTTGATATTGAATTACGTACCAAGGGGATTTCCATTCGTCAATGTTCTCGACGTAGACAGCTCAGCAGCTGAAAACAAATAAGGGTATATGTAATTAATTATAATATTTTAACTATAATTAGTAATTGATATAATTGTTATGTTTATATGTTAATTATTGAACTATTAAAATTAAATAATTTTAATTATAATTAATTAAATCATTAAAAATAATGATTAGTTATTATTAAATTATTTATAATATGTTTATTCTAATAATAATTATAACAATTATTTAGACCGAATGGTACAATTAATTAAGAACATTCCTAAAACCAATGTCATAAATAAATTATTTAACTTATTTTTATTAAATGTGTATTCTTTGTTATTTGGTTTAAATGAAAAATAAACCCTTAAATAAACCATTTATTAGCTTTTACCCTTTGAATTATATTTTTAATCAAAATAAATATTTAAATTATTATTTTATTCACTTTAAATCCGATAATTATCTAGGGTTTTGACTTAAATATTACACTAATTTTTTTTCTAACATATGGTATAATACTTCAGATCATTCTTAATGTTACATTAACGGATTTTTTAAAAAATTATTATTTAAAGTCAGATTGAGTTAAATCCATGTACTATAACAAATATCATATATTGGGAATTAAAGTGTATTGCATCGTATGTTAGGAAAAGATTTTGGGTCAATATTTAAGTCAAAAATACGATTATCTAAGTCAAAGAAAATTAACCAATAAGATATTAATTCATCATAAAAAAATTAATTAATAAATCGTTTAAAAACTAAAAACAAAATGATATAATTTAGGTATTTACTATCTTCCAAGTCAAATGAAAGAATGCTTGTAACCATTAGACTATTTGAAAATAATATTAAGAATATAATGTTTTAAATAAAAATAAATAAGAAAAACATTACATACATGGACATCAATATCAAATACTAAAATAATACTTTTAAAAAGCGCTTTTCAAAAACAATACCAAACTATCCCTAAGCAACGGTTGTCATTCTTAGAAGTTATAGATTCGAGCACCAATGCTACCAGAAGAGTGATTGAGCGATCAATATCAAAATGGTTGAGATTATATTCCAGAACAGATACTATTGTAATCACTATTAGCTAATTCAAGAAAAATCAAATGATCTGAAAATGATTTCAGCCATTGATGAGACCACAAAAGGTCTCAAACCAAGAAACTTTTGTCCTGGATTTAACAAGCAAACAAGATCAAACCTACTAATGAATCTGTCAGATAACATGAAAAATTACAACAACAAATAATCATGATTTGGGTTTTTCTAGAAGTACTTTTAGATTAAAAAACCAAGCTTTATGAACCCCTCAACTCACCAGGAAAGTAAAGAAAGTAGAGATTAACTAAGGAATGGCAATAAAAAATAAACTTAAATCATGGTAAAGGGTTCTGAACTTCTGATATTCAACCTTATTAAGGTTGATATTATGTTCTCCAAATTTTCATCTTTTAACTAAATGTACTGAAATTTGTCTTAGATTAGTAAACATAAGTCATAGACATACAAATATAATCATTCAAAGATACATACAAACCTAGAAATGATTTTCAACCCTGGTTCAAAATTCGAACAAGATATAGAAATTACCAGATTGTTCGGATCCCAGTGATAAAGGATGATGTATTTCACCTAGGTGACCTGGGTTCAAGCACCATGTGTAATCTATTAAAAGGCTAAGAAAACTGAACATGTAGTATCTTGTAACTATTCAATCTCAATTAAAATTTTCCAACATATTATGCACAGTGCATAGACAGACAATGTTTCATTTTGGGTATTTCCAGGTTTCATTGAAGAAGAAACTTAGCAAACTCATCATCTAAACATTAGAATTCAAACATCCGACATTACCATACGAATCAAATGACAAAAACAACTTAAAACAAACCATTTGGTTCAACTTATGGACGTGTTTTCTGATTCATCCTCATTGGATTGCTTTGGTGTACCAAATTTTTGCTTGAAAGAGTCCTGCCTTTGCATCCACATCATATGACCCTTCAAAAAAACCCAGAAATTCAAATGCAATTAAACGATTGGAAACCCAGAATATGGGTCAAATTTGCAACATAAAAACAGGATTTTTATTCTACTTTTACCTGGAGAGCAGCGGCCCAAGTTATAAGGAAAGAAGCGAGCCAGAACCTTTTGTCTTTGATGAGAGTTCGGGCATCAAATTTTGCCATGAAACCCTAATCCTGTAACCCTTTTCCCTTTGTTGTATTTTAGGCGATTTGGTCCGTTCGGGTTTGGAATTTGGAGCGGAAGAATAGATTGAGAGGCTTTTTCTGTGTATATATTTTAGGGGTTTTTGGATTTGCGGTTTAGGAATGAAATTGGGGTCGTATAGATGACATCACGTCAGCATATAAAATTTTCCTTTAATTTTAGTATAAGATATATACATATTATCGCTCAAACATCTTTTTAATTTTCAATTATCAATTAAATTTTTTAAATTATTTATGTCTTAGTCACTTTAAAATATTTTATTATTATTATTTTGATATAATATAATTCTTTATTATAAATAATTTAAAATAAAATTATATTATATTATTATTATAAAATATAAGTTTATTAATTATTATGCAAATATAACATGTGACATAGTACCTTTTATTTTCTTAAAATATTTTTTAAAAAAATATTAATTAAAAAATCGTTTAAACAGTTAGATATGTCGATATTTGTTATCTCTATGTGTGAATAAAAATTTAATTAGTATTTTATAGCTTGGTGTTCATCGATAATGTAATAGATGATTCATTTATCGATATTTGATGATAAAATAATAAAATTTTTAATAATAGAAGTCTAGGATAAAATTCGAGTTTTGAAATTTTTAGAAGAATTAAAAACGTTGAATTAATCAATATTTTTTTATTTTTTTAATTTTTTAATTTTAATTTTAATTTTAAAAAATAATAATTGTTCGTTCGTATTTTATTAAATAACTGAAAAATATAATATGTCACACTAAAACACCATAAAAATACTAGAAACTAAATTAACTTAAAATATAATTTAAATAGGTATTAAAAATAATATAATTTAAATATTTATTTTAATTTTAAGCTTAAATTAAAAAATGTAAGCAAAAGTCCCCCTCACCCACCCTATCCAATCCAACAGATATAAAACAATCTATCCAAAGGCAATTTTGAGAGGTGTCCACTGCTTCACATAATCGTCTAAACCCGGAAGCCATGGCAATGGCAGTTTCACTGAACTGGATGCCACCTACATTTACAAAGAAGGTTCATTATTATTATTCACTCTTCTCTTTATTTTCTCACACTCCTCAGTCCTCACTCACTCCTTCATTCTCCAGGCTAATTATGTACTCGCCCACGCCACTGAGCCACCCCGACCTTGTTTGCAGAACTCAGACACAATCCCTGATGAAGAAAGTACGATAAACCCATCTCATAAAAGCAAGAAAAAATGGTTTCTTTGTGTTATGTTCTTAATTTGGGTTGAATTTCAGGGAGAAGATTGTTGGTGTTGGGTGTTGGAGCTATGGCGGCTAACTTACTACCTGCAACTTCCCTTCTTGCACAAGGTCATAGGATTCATCTCAGTTGATAATAACTCAGTTTATATATAACTTTTCCTACTGTTTTTTGACAGAGATGCCACAGAACTATCGAGCTTTTGTTGATGTTCCAGATGGATATTCTTATTACTACCCATCAGATTGGAGGGTAAGTTCTGTTTCAATCCAGATGGCTGTGTCTGTTTACTTATGAGTGTTAGATTATGACAGTACTAAAACTATGTTGGGGATTTCAATCCTCATAAATGTCAGGAATTTGATTTTAGGGGACATGATTCAGCTTTCAAAGACAGGTTTCTGCAACTACAGAATGTTAGGGTGAGATTCATACCAACTGATAAGAAAGACATCCATGATTTGGGGCCAATAGATGAGGTAAAACTGCAGACTATTTTGCTTCACTCAGAAAAGCAGAAACCAGAACCATGATTCTTATTTCTTCACAGGTTGTTTACAATTTGGTGAATCATGTTTATGCTGCACCAAACCAGATGGTCAATATACTTGATATGGAAGAGGTTTGTTTATATAGAATTAAACTTGTATTTCATTGTGTGTGTGTGGGGGGGGGGGTATATTGAATGGAAAAGAATCTGACATTTTCTCGGGAAAAAAATGCAGAGAACAAGTGATGGGAAAAACTATTACACCTTTGAATATGAGCTCACCTCTCCCAACTATGCTAGTGCTTCCTTTGCAACAATAGCTATTGGAAATGGTAAACTCATCAGAATTGTTAATTTGTCAATGTGCCATTAACTTGATTTCTGTAACAGGGAGATATTACACACTGGTGGTCGGAGCACTCGAAAGGCGATGGAGAAGGGTTCGAAACAAACTGAAAGTGGTGGCCGACTCTTTCAAGGTGCTCGACATCTGAAGAGCTCAAAGCCTAAAACCTGTAAAACCCCACTCTTTACATAGTATATATGGCAGGACATGCCATTGGTTTTGTTTTAGTCTTCATCAACCTTTACCATTTACCAATTTTCTTCTATTGTTTCTTGCATCTGATTATTTCTGGACACGGTACGAATAATACATGCACGGACGGATTATCGGATCTATTTTGCGAACAGGAAAAGCTTTTGCAGTGTGATCTATAAAAAAGAGGTCTACTCCAACATTTATTTACAGAGAAAATTTTACAGATAACTTTACATACATCATCCAAACACAACCTTAATGGGAAAACCTGCACATTCATAGAAGGGGGGGGCTTCAAGTCCTAGAAACATAATTTAATGGGACTCGAGCCTTCTTTTCTGATCAATAAACCAAACTACTATACCATGGAGGCAAAACACAGCCTTCAATCAAATGCTGCTTACCCCTGTAAAAAATATGGACCTATACCTCGACAGCTGCCCAAATTCTGAAACCCTCACTCTGAACCGTCATACTCGTGAATGGTGATTAATGTATTGACAAGTAACAAAGTGAAAAGTAAAGGAAGTGAGCCGGACCCTACCTTAAAGAATGTAAATACAGCTGCTGCTGTACCTACCCACTGGAGCAAACAATGTCACCATGCTCGATTGTTCGCATGTGCTCTTCACTTACCAACTCGTAGAAAGCATCTTTGCAATCTGTGCAACTGCATCATCCTTGTTTTCCTCTCTGATTCTGGATTTCTTCTACCGAGAGATGAAGTGAAGCCAGCAGGTTTGGGGTAGTTCCAGCATTTCAAATAAGTGGAAATGAGTAATATGCAGAAGAACCGATGTACGGTACAATTGCAAAGTCAATCTAAACCAGACGGTGCTGACGCAAGCCTTTCCCAAAATGAGGTTGCATTAGACGAACATACAAACCATTTTTCGATACCAAAGCATCATGTGTCCCTTCCTCAACAATTCGACCACCGTTAAGTACTACAATGTTGTCAACATGCCTCATCATTGCAGCTCTATGGGCTATCAAGATGGTTGTTTTGTTCCCCATTATCAGCGTGTCTAGTGCCTCCTGCACTACCCGGCTTGACTCAGATTCGATGGATGAGCTAGCTTCATCCAATAACAAGATGGGAGCATTCTTCAGTACCACTCGGGCAATAGCAATTCTTTGTTTCTGTCCCGGGGTCAAATCCACTCCCCTCATACCCACATGTGTATCATAACCATGAGGCAAACTGCTGATAAAATGGTGAGCATTAGCTATTCTTGCAGCCTCTTTCATCTCGGCTTCACTAGCATTGTGCCTTGCATATATAATGTTTTCCCTGATTGTAGTAGAGAAAATAATCGGTTCCTGTTGAACAAGACCTAAGTGGTTCCTCAACCACCTCAAATTGTAGAGCTTCAAATCCCGCCCATCAAGTAGAATCTGACCTGCAACTGGGTCGTAAAACCTCTCTATCAGAGATATTATGGTACTCTTCCCAGATCTTGAAACCCCGACAATGGCTACAGTTTGTCCCCCACTAACTTTAAGACTGAAATTGCTCAATACCAACATTTTCGGACGAGTAGGATAGCAGAAATCAACATTTTTCAACTCAATGCTTCCATATACATTAGGCGGCTTCAATGCTGAGTTATCATCTGGCTCAATTTTAGGCACTCGATCAATAATTTCAAAAACTGAAATGAGAGATTTCCGCCTTTTGAGTATGTATGGTGCCAATCCAAATGGCTCTACCAGTGCAAAAGTTGCAAAAGAGAAAACCATGTATTCCTTGATAGCTGTAGGCAGATCTATATAGCGTCTTTTAACAGACAGTGCGGTGTACCAAAGGAGAAGAGCATTGCAGGCAAAAAGAAGAAACTGTGAAAAGCCAAATGCAAACCCTATGGCCATTCCCTGAAAGAAACTCTGTTCCAATATTTTCTTCAGCTGCAATCTGTAGAGGTCCATTACCTTGTTACCAGCACAAAAAGCTACAACAGTGTAAATGTTTCTCACAGCATCCTCAAGGACCAATGATGCCTTCCTATGCATCTCCTGGATTCCCTTTGAAAATCCAGCGAGCCATAATTTCTACAACATTTAAGTAGGAAACTATTAAGAAATTTGGATAAAGACAACCTTCCTTCCAAATTCAATAAGAAATAAAAAGGAGAAGAAAAAAAGAACAGATGATACGTGGAATTGGGAAAAAGAAGCACAAATATCCAGAAGTTCCCATGTCTATTCAACAATGAAGTAAATAACAATGAAAAGATATGCAAACCTGTGCAAAAGCAGAGACAGCTAGGACTGGCAGGGTTGCAAATGCCACAAGTGCCACCCTCCAATGTAGAAACATCCCAATTAATATAGCAACAATAACAGAAGCACTATCCTGTATAAATATTGAAAGTCGGTTGCTAAAAGCAGCCCTTACAAATGTAGCATCATTTGCCAATCGCAAGGACAAGTTATCAGCACTATTCTCTTCGTTATCGAACCAACCAACTTCGTTCCTCAGCATTGCTGGCCCATGACAAACAAAACAAGCTAAATAATATCTATGGAATTCAGCAATCAGCATTCAAGAAAAATATTATAAATTTGAAGATTCAGATACCTGAGAACATCATTCTACGCACCCGTTCAGTCATCTTCTCCCCCATAATGCCAAAGTAGAAGTGTTGCAAGAAGTTGGCAAAAACAGTCACAATACCCATGCAGGCAATTATCAAACACCACCTATCTACATCATCTCGTAAGTGATGATGTTCATGCCTATAATATGCTGTTACGATCAGTGCAATAACATATGCAAGAAGTGGATTCAAAGAACCAAAGATGGCCGCATCAATACTTCCCAACACAGCATAGAGCCACTCTGCAAAACTAAGCTGTGCCAACCTCCAAAATGATGGAGCTTCCCCATGTTGCACATCCTTTGCTTCCTCAACTTTCATCGGGATATCATCAGAGTGACTGTGAGGCCGACTAAAAGTCTGAGAATGTGAACGTTCGTTTCTAGGATCAGACGTCAGAAGGGGTGATACAGGTGATTCTGGGTCTGAATCATTTGATTTCTGCTTCTGGGCAGACTGAACATCAAGTTTAGGCAACTGTGGAAGTCTCCTTTCAAAACTATCCTGCCTCGTAATTGATGGTTCCTTATCGCCAGAACCCACAGGCAAACCATTTTCCAGCACTTTCTCTGGCGGTGGACTATGAGCTTTAGGTGATTCTTGTGAGTTAAAAGCACCATCTTGGGGATGAAATACACCAGGAACTCTTTGGAGAGACGGTGATTTGACAAACTTTGGAGATGATGGTTCCTGGAAGCTGTGAACTGATGAAGAATCCTTTTCAATTTCGAATGTTGATGTCTCCTTGTAATTACTAACTGGCATCCTGAGAACAAAAATAAACCATGAAGGATAAAGAAACATAGGTGGATTCTTTTTCAATCTAAACTAAGGAAAATCACTAACAAGTAATTAAAATTCTAATCATGTTATTTTAGCATTCTTAGTAAAGCATCTATAGCCCTAATTACCTCCTTGGAAGTTTTGTGGCCTCTTCACATCTGAGGAGCTCCGCATAAAGGCCATCAAGGGCTAGTAACTCATCATGTGTACCCATTTCAACCAGCTGACCCTCCTCCATCACAGCTATAGAATCAACATTTCTTATGAGACAAAGCTGCCGAGCTATTATTATAGTTGAACGTCCCAACATGAGGAGATCTAGAGCTTCCTGAACAGTTCTTTCAGCTTCAAAATCGAGTCCACCAGTAACTTCATCAAGCAGAAGAATTGCTGGGTTCAAAAGCACTGCTCTAGCAATAGAAAGTTTGATTTTCTGTTCTTCCGTTAATGCTAAGCCAGCCCTCCCCACCTGAAATTCACAGTAAACGATTTCAACAAAATGTGCCACAAATGAGAAATATCAAGATGATAAGATTAAAAAATAATAAACTTTAATTTTCCACATTTCACCTGTGTCTCGTATCCTCTCTCAAGCGAACTAATAAATGTATGTGCTCGAGCTATTTGTGCAGCTTCTTCAATCTGATCAATAGTAGCATCTCGCCCATAAGCAATGTTATCTTTTATGCTCAAACTAAGTAAGGCAGGTTCCTGAGTCACAAGTCCTATTTGGCTTCTCAGCCACTCCAGCTTTAGGTTTTTAATATTCTCTCCATCTAGAAGAACTTCCCCTGCATGATAAAAATTGATATATTAGATCAGGACGGTTGATCGATCACCAAGCAATGATTTCAAAACCTTAAATAGCATGCTAAAACAGTGTGATATATAAACTAATATGACCATCATACCTAATGTAGGATCATAAAACCGTTCCATGAGTGGGATAATACTACTTTTCCCAGAGCCATTTCTGCCAACAAGTGCCACAGCCTTTTTAGCAGGTACAGTGAGGTAAAAGCCACTTAGAATAGGGATTTCAGGTCGAGACAAATAACTAAAATACACATTACGAAACTCAATATTTCCTTGAATGGAGACTAGGACGTTCCCCTCCTGGTTCAAACCAGAGGACGAACGGCTAATCATCTCAAAAAGTCTATAAGCAGCAATTCGTCCCTGGTCAAAAGAATAAAAATTTGTTGCTGCTTGATTCAGCCCACTGTACAACAGAAAAGGGATCGGTAAGACACTAGAGATTAAACAAAGCAGGGAAAAAGAGAGAAACTAAAACTTACAGGCCACTTAAAATAACAGCAAAAAGAGCTGCTATGATTTCACCACCATGGGCTTTGTCATGTGTGATAAGGAATCTTCCAACCCATAGTTGTAAGGCACAAGAACATATTGCAAGCCCATATGTAAATCCAAGCCCAAGCCCAAGCCCTTGCACAAGACTAATCAATATACCATATCTCAGAGTTGCTTGTAATGAGGTTGCATAAGAATATTTGGCCAAAGTTTCATTTGTAAATGCATACAAGGTCCTGATGTAAGAGATTGCCTGCAAACAAGAACTATATGTACATTAACATTACTTCCCCACCATGCTTCCCACTACAGAAGGCTGATTCTATGTTGAAACTGAAGTTCAATTGAGAACTAGACAATACGTTTCACCATTTCAACAAATTCAATACTACTAAACCCAAAAGGCATAATATGTATAAAGTCAAGTTTCACCTGGCTTTTACAGGTTAAAAGCAGAAGCCCAGAGTTGGATCTGACAAGAACCTTTGCTGAAAAGCTAACTGACAAGTTTAATAGAAACCCCAAATAATAGAATAAAATAAAAAAGATACTACGTAAATATACTTCTTTTAGCTTCAACAAAAGCAATTTTTAGTTAATTCAAATCATTTCAGTTTGAAATCACTTTTGGAAAGCCAGGAGCAAATTTTCCCAGACCTCCAGGCTGGCCGAACAGATTGATAAAAGTGAGCATCTAATGCTTTGCTCCCAATAAATATTATATTAAATAAGCATTATCAAGTAACTTTTCCATCATTTCTGTTTCAAATAGAAAGAAATAACTAGCAAAGGTTAGTTTTGTATTCAACTCCTAAAATGTGATCTCACAATATCAGACAGACAGAAAGTTCAAACAAACTCGTTATTATTAAACGTCAATGATAACTGCATTGTTAAACCAACATATACCATTTGGACAAGTCATTCTATACGAACATTGTTGGTTATTAGTTTAGAATATAATTCCTAGTTAATAGGAAGTTATCGGTAGAGATATTAGTTTATCCTTTAGGAGTTATCTTAGGAATTTTTTATTTGTTTGTTTATCTTATCTCTTATCTTGTTAAGAGATAAGAGATCTGATTTAGTAAGACTTCTTAGTTTTGAAGTCTCTTGTAAATAAGTCTATATATTTAGACTTTTCTTTCTTTAATAAAATTACAACAGAGAATACATTTTACTCTGTTTCTACAAACATTAAACAAGTATCCAATTTACATTCACTAGAAATCGATATAAACGAAATGTCAGTATGAAAAGGTCAAGACAGGAAAGAGAAAAACCTGTTCAGCAATACTAGCCGCCTCAGCATAAGCATCTTGAATGTTCTCAGCAAGCCTATGAAGAAATATATTGGATATGCCTCCAGCAGCAACAATGAATGGACCAGTGGCTAGAGTAATGAGCGCAATTTCCCAACAGTTTATAAAACCAATAATTAGACCACAGAAAAATGTAGCCATGTTATGAATGTAATTCCCAACCTGTATCGTCAAACGAATATTAGGAGTAGAGCATACATCTGTAATTAACCCGGCCAAAGAATAAGTTAGTAATTACAAAGGGGGAAACCACATGAGATGTGTAACTGAACATACCTTTTCACTTAGAGCAGACTGTATGAGCAGTACATCACTCAATACTTGACTCACAATGTCTCCGTTATTCCCATATGTATCAAAAAAGCTCATATCTTGATTCAATAATACTTGAACATATCGTGACCTAATGACAGCAGTCTGTCGCTCTCCCGTCAAAATCCAGCATGAAACCTCTATTACACAGAAAACTCAGCAAAAATGAGCAGGAAAATGACCAATCAGAAGAAAACATAAATGAAGCAATATCTTATTCTGAAATAAACCAACTTACCAATCCAGCCAGCAACAAAAACACCCGCCGCAATATAAACAATAGTTAAAGAAAGCTGCAGAACAAGAATAAACCAGTTGGTGATATATGCAATAACAAAACAAAAATGGGATTAATTACACAGAAACACAAGACTCAAAACACAATTTTGCTTATGCCGTGTGAATTGCACATTATATCACTAATTAACACCTCTATGTATAAAGGCAACCCAAAGTTAACCCAGCAGAAAGAGAGTTTATAAATCTTCATAGTAACAATTAAAAACAAAATATTGATTACAAACAAGCAAAAAACACTTGCACACTATTCATGACATCTAGATAAGAGAAAACAAGAGAGTGGCTAACTAATTTGAAGCACAGGAAGCATCTAACTTGTACTGCAACCAAAATAATGTGGTTTGTTTTGAAATTAACCAAGTAATTGCACTAACAATTCCATTCTTTTTGTACTTTACTACCCACCCAATCCCCATACCTTCCTTTTACCTACCCACAAATGTACTGGTCTCAGCTAATCAAAAATAAATCACATCCCTTGCTTTTGAATAATATACTAATATTTGTTATAACTATGTATTGATCTAGAATGTGGAATAAATACCATGCATCCAACTAGAGGGAAGAAGATGAAGCTAAGACATCCATTGACCACCATCCACCCAAAATACGAGGAACACAATAACCACTAATCTCAGACAACAAATATTTCCAAAACATAATGCTTTGTTACACGGAAATATTTCCAGCAAATCTGCTTCAAAGCTGAACTCAGCCACCAACACCCCATCCTTGATGTGAAAATAATTACCTCAGTTAGGAGTCAAGAAGTCCGTACACTCAATTGATATACTAATATTACCGTTCAGAACTAAATATACCAAGCCGAAAAGGTTTAACTAAAAGAGCAGCTCACTTCATTGTATTTCCACCCAAATTAGAAACGAGTAATACTCAACTTTCGCATTTATTCCAGAAATCAGAATACTACCCCCATCCCATCTCACCAATATATATATAAAAAAAAACTTGCTTCTGATATTTGAAAACCCCAAAGCCTAAAAAAGAAAGAATTCAGTACCTTGTCATTTCCAAATCACACTCTCTAGAATTAAATAATAATCAAACAAACAAAAACGGCAAAAAAAGGAATTCCTTGAATTCAGAATAAAAGGTTCTATCTCCCCTAATTTTCCAAACTCTTCCAAACTAAAGGATCATTAATTCACTAAAATTTTGAAAGTACTAAAAAATTATAAAACACAACTATATATTACACGATAACCATTAGTACCTCACTTCAATTATCAAAATACTAGCTAAAACAGTAGCATAAACCTTTAAAATTCCCAGAAAAAAAAGGGTTGTACTTGTTAAGTAATAGCACTAACCTCTTTAAACCTGTCGACCTGCTGATCGAATCTCTCTTGCCCCTGAGCTGGCGACCCAAGTCCAAGAACCTGAATGATCTTCGCAAAATAATGCAAGTAAACAACAAGAGCAGTCCCATGAGCGGCTGCAGCAAGCGATCCAACGATCATGAGAACCCAATCAAGCCTGTCAGCACAGGCAAAGAGTCCTGAGAACGGAACTGAGGCAGGAGGCGGTTCCATCTCTTCCTCCTCCTCCATCTCTTCCACCGCCTCCACCTGTGCCGCATCACCCGAAGCTTCCGCTGCTGTATCCAAGTACGGAGAAGGCGATTCCGGCGGCTCCGAAACCTCCGAGACTGGTGTCAAAGGTTGTATGTGTGGTGGTGACAACCCGAATAAACCTCTTGATACCATCATCTTTAATCGAAACCCAAACCCTAACCCTAACTATTTTTTCTCTAAATTTAGCAGAAATTTCAAGCAGATCTGCTAAATTCAGAGATTATCTTTTTAAGTAAAAAAAGAATTAGATCTCTTTGTCCTCGTTGGGTAAAAGTTTGGGATTTTTATTTATTTATTTTGAAAATGACGACCGGGTCAAAGAAGGCAGAGGAGAAACAAGGAAAAGGGAGAATCCAATTGGTGACCCTTTCCATGACCCGGAATCCGATCCGGACTCAAGACTAGTACTGACCCATAAACTGCCAAACCGGATAATTTTATAAAGGGTAAACTGTAATGGAAGTCACTTAATTATGGGTAAGGTTATATTTAGATCACTTAATTATTAAAAATAATATTTGAGTCACTTAATTATGAATAAGGTTACATTTAGGTCACATGATTAATAAATGTTATATTTAGATCACTCAATTATAGTTAAGGTTACATTTGGATCACTCTTTATATTTGAAAAAAGTTTATCAATTCGCGTATTAAATTAATTAATAATTTTAAATGAAGTACTCTAATGTTAATAAGGGTATACAAGTGATTTAGAAGAAAAACGACCAAATTGATTTGCTTTTTCAAATATGAAGGGTGACCCAAATATAAGCTTACTTATAATTGAGTGATCTAAATGTAATCTTTAATAATTGGGTGATCCAAATATAACCTTACTTAGAATTGAGTGATCTAAATATAATCTTTAATAATTGGGTGACTCAAATATAACCTTACCCATAAATAAGTGACCCAAATATAACTTTCAATAATTGGATGGCCCAAATATAACTATACCTATAATTAAATGATTTTCTTTGCAGTTTACCCTTTTATAAATGTTTTTAACTCATATGGTTTACAATTTCTGTACCCGACAATTATTTATTCAAAACAGTAATTTTAAATTATGACAGGTCAAGTCGATGACCTAATATGATATTTTATATCATCGAATTGGATTAAAATATTATAAATCAATAACGATCGGAAGAGTAATAACAATTAAATAAAAAAATAACGAGAAAAAAATAAAAAAGTTTATAAAAAATAAATTAATAAATGATGATAAATTAATATTTTATTTAAAATTTAAAAATTAGATTTTCATTAATGTAGTTAACGTTATATTGACCAAAATATTGTATAACTAAAATAGCCAAAATCATCTCAGATGAATAAAATTTGAGTCAATTTAAAAAAAAAATAATAATTCTACTTAATTCAAAGAAAAAAATATTTAATTTTTTGATCTGGTTCAAAATTTTATAAATTCGAATCGATTTCAATAAAATTTGAGTTATAAAATAGAAATTCGAATAATCGAATAACTCAAAAAATTCAATAATTAAAGAATTTTTTTTAAGTTTAGGATGATTTTCTTAATTTTTATGCATATATATCTCGTATGATTAAAAAAAATCATTTAAGCTAAAATTAAATTATACTATAATATAATAAATAATTAAAATTAAATTTTTTTTAAAATTTAAAAACTCGATTCAAATTTCTTAAACTCAACTTAAATAAAAAAAAATTAAATAATAAAATATAACTCATAAACTTGAATAACTTAAATTTTTTTACTTCAACGAAACTTATCAAATATTCATCCCTGCCCTGAAGGACCAACCGTATATTTTCCCATTAAAATATTGGGTGGTTCTACAAAGAGCCACTTAAATAAAGCCTAAAAAAAGCCCTCGCTAAAGGGTAATGGGGAACCGGCCAACAGTCGGTTCCAATGTAAAATCAGTTTTTTTTTTAAATAATAGTTATTAAATTTATTTTTATATATTCGAATAAAAAATATACGAATAAAAATATTTATACAATAAATATTCGAATAAAAATATTTATAAAATAAATATTCGAATAAAAATATTCATATAATAAATATTCATATAAAAATATTTGTATAATAAATATTCGAATAAATATATATTCGAATAAAAATATTCATATAAAAATATTCGAATAAAAATATTCGAATAAAAATATACGAATAAAAATATTCGTATAATAAATATTCAAATAAAAGTATTTGTGTAATAAATATTAGAATAAAAATATGCGTATAATAAATATTTGAATAAAAATATTTGTATAATAAATATTCGAATAAAAATATTCATATAAAAATATTTGAATAAAAATATTCGTATAATAAATATTAGAATAAAAATATTCATATAATAAATATTGGAATAAAAATATTCGAATAAAAAATATACAAATAAAAATATTCGTATAATAAATATTCCAATAAAAATATTTGAATAAAAATATTCGAATAAAAATATTCGTATAATAAATATTTGAATAAAAATATTCATATAATAAATATTAGAATAAAAATATTCGAATAAAAAATATACAAATAAAAATATTCGTATAATAAATATTCCAATAAAAAATTTTGAATAAAAATATTTGAATAAAGATATTCGTATAATAAATATTCGAATCAAAATATTCATATAATAAATATTCGAATAAAAATATTCGAATAAAAAGTATACGAATAAAAATATTAATATAATAACTATTCAAATAAAAATATTCGAATAAAAATACTTGAATAAAAATACTCGAATAAAAATATTCGAATAAAAATATTCGTATAATAAATATTCAAATAAAAATATTTGAATAAAAAATATTCAAATAAAAAATATACAAATAAATATTGTACACAATTCCTTACAAAGTATACACAATGACCTACAAAAATCGTAAAGAAAAAGGTATGTACACAATTCTTTACAACTTCTTACCATGAGCTAAAGGAGCCACCAAAGGTAAGGATTTGTGTACATACACAATTTACTACGATTTTCGTAAGCCGTTGTGTATACTTTGTAAAGAATTGTGTACAAACATAAATCCTTACCATTTAGGTGGCATATTGTGTATTCTTGTAGGAAATTGTGTATGTACACAAATTCTTACCCTTGAAAGCCTCCTCGAGCTCATGATTTTAAAGTGGTAAGGATTTGTGTACATACCTTTTTTCTTACGGTTTTCGTAAGCCGTTGTGTATACTTTGTAAGGATTTGTGTACAAACATAAATCCTTACCTTTTTCGTGTCATATTGTGTATTCTTGTAAGAAATTGTGTATGTACACAAATCCTTAGCCTTGGAAAATTCCTTAAACTCATGGTTTTGAAGTGGTAAGGATTTGTGTACATACCTTTTCTCTTACGATTTTCGTAAGCCGTTGTGTATACTTTTGTAAGGATTTGTGTACAAACACAAATCTTTACCGTTTTCATGCTATATTGTGTATTCTTGTAGGAAATTGTGTATATACACAAATCCTTACCATTGGAAAATTCCTTGAACTCATGATTTTAAAGTGGTAAGGATTTGTGTACATACCTTTTTTCTTACGGTTTTCGTAAGCCGTTGTGTATACTTTGTAAGGATTTGTGTTTGTACACAAATCCTTACCGTTTTCGTGCTATATTGTGTATTCTTGTAGGAAATTGTGTATATACACAAATCCTTACCATTGGAAAATTCCTTGAACTCATGACTTTAAAGTGGTAAGGATTTGTGTACATACTTTTTTTCTTACGGTTTTCGTAAGCCGTTGTGTATACTTTGTAAGGAATTGTGTACAAACACAAATCCTTACCTTTTTCGTGCCATATTGTGTATTCTTGTAGGAAATTGTGTATATACACAAATCCTTACCCTTGAAAGCCTCCTTGAGCTCATGGTTTTGAAGTGGTAAGGATTTGTGTACATACCTTTTTTCTTACGGTTTTCGTAAGCTGTTGTGTATACTTTGTAAGGATTTGTGTACAAACACAAATCCTTACCGTTTTCGTGCCATATTGTGTATTCTTGTAGGAAATTGTGTATGTACACAAATCCTTACCCTTGGAAAATTCCTTGAACTCATGGTTTTGAAGTGGTAAGGATTTGTGTACATACCTTTTTTCTTACGTTTTTCGTAAGCCGTTGTGTATACTTTGTAAGGATTTGTGTACAAACACAAATCCTTACCGTTTTCGTGCCATATTGTGTATTCTTGTAGGAAATTGTGTATGTACACAAATCCTTACCATTGGAAAATTTCTTGAACTCATGGTTTTGAAGTGGTAAGGATTTGTGTACATACCTTTTTTCTTACGATTTTCGTAAGCCGTTGTGTATACTTTGTAAGAAATTGTGTACAAACACAAATCCTTACTATTTTTGATGTTTGTACCGTTTTTCTTACAGTTTTTGTAAGAAATTGTGTATAGCACAATGTGACCGGGTAAACAAGTTTAGGCTTCTTTTAGACTTTTTTTTAAGAGCTTTTCCTAGAACTACCCTAAAATATTTTCATGCGAAATTTCAATATCATGTCGGAGATGTGAAACCCTTGGAACTCCATAAATAACCAAAACTCAAATATGAAACCCCTCAAAATGTCGGGGATTAAACTGAGCCTGGCAGCTTCAGTCTACATCAAGCCCACTCAATGGGTCCGAACCATAACCACACCCGCCGCCCGCCTCCCCCCACCACTCTTCCTAACACGGCGGAAGGCAGCCCCTTTATCACCCTCGACCCAATTTAGCGATTCCTCGTTTCCCAAGAAAAACCTAATTCCTCTCGTTAGATTTCCCTTTCTCACCTGTTTCTCTTCCTCTGCAAACAACAAAGGAGCTCTAAACGGGTCGAGTTCTGGATCTGACCGCATACTTGTGGATATGGATACCGATTCGGATTCCAAACCGTTGCCGCTGATGGAACCCCAACAGCTAAAGCACGAGCCTAATTCGATTTCTTCTGGCAATTCTTCTTCCAAAATTTTAACTTTGCCTACTGTTTTAACACTCGTTCGCGTTTTCGCCGTTCCCCTCCTGATTTTCAGTGAAGTATTTTCCCTGAATTTTATGTTCTTAGTCTTTTCTCATTGATTTAATTTGACAAGGTTTCAATTTTGATGTAATGCAATTAGGGTTTATTGTTATCTGCTTGGTTTAGACGGCTAATTGCCTAATTGTATATATTATTAGACATTGTATTGTTAGACATGACACGGACAATAACTGAAATACGAACAAGACGCCAATATACGAATGTATCGAAATCTATACAATAGGAACTATAATACAGAATAATCGTTGAGCCTAGTTTATTGTTGTGAATGATAAATGAAGTTCTCCAAGCAGTTTTTTTTTTTTTGTATGTTTAAATCATGTGGTTGTGAGTTTGATGCCTATTTCAGACATAACATGCTCAACCATTACATTGTTTTTGTTTATGCAGCCTGCATATTTTGTGAATTTCATGTGTCAGGTTATGAGATGTGTCTTTTCTTTTTCATTTGTAACTCTGATGTCTCTTTCAGATACCCTTTGATACTTTGGAAATTATAATCTTTATTTGCTCTCAAAATTGCCTAGCCTGTGATTGTGATCCCTGCTGATAGGTTTGCAATATGATTCTGTTTACATGGTATGTAGAAACCTTAGATGATTAGATATAGGAGTTTCATCATAAAGGGCTTTAGTAGGGTTGCCATATTAGGTAAGATGCAATCAATTAGCTATCAACTATTGTGTTGCTTTAAATAGTTACTTTTTAGAAAAAGCCTTGAATGTATGGGTGGCAATATGGCATACTTTTGAACTTCAATGTTAATTGCTAACTATATTGCTTACGTCAAAACTTCAATGAGACTAACCAAACAGTTTTCTGTCTTTAGCCTTTTATGTAGATAGTTGGTGGGGAAGGACTGCTACAACTAGTATATTTGTTGCGGCTGCCGTAACTGATTGGCTTGATGGGTACATTGCTCGAAAGGTATGATTAGGGATGGCAATGGGTCAGATATTTGCAATTTCTGTAAAATTTAGTTTCGAATATGCAAATCTGCTTTACAATCTTAATCTGTTAATTATCCATATTGGATGCTGATTATTACCATCCTAATCCGGGTTAACTACATCATTTGTTGGAAATCTAAATCGTCTAAGAATCCAAATTAATTGACTCTATTTGTTTAAATAAAAAAATTTAAATGTAAAGTGGATAGTGGATATAGATATTTGAAATTTTGAATCCAAACCTGTTATCCACAAATGTAAAGTGGCTTTGGTAATGGATATTCAAACTCGAATCGGTTATACGCAAAAGTAAAGCTGATTCAAGTAATGGATATTTGAGGATTAGTTTCCTCATTTGCTCAGAATCTTCTGTGGATAGTAATTAGAATATCAGAATATCATCTGAATCTGAAAGTCATGTTGGATATCGTTAAACTCAAATGCTCACTATCTATTCCAATTCTTAGGTATGGGTTGAACCCCTGAAGCGTCATTTCCTCTTGTTTTGCATGATTTAGTACTCTAGTTGATCGGGGTAAACTTTTTTTTGGTCTTTCAGATGAGGTTGCATTCTGTCTTTGGTGCGTTTTTGGATCCAGTTGCAGACAAGGTCTGTTTTTCCTCCTTTTATATGCTGAAATTTAAGGATTTTTTCAATACAGTTTAATTACCAAAATTTCTTTGTGAACTTGTTTGAACCATTTCACGATGGGGCTCCTGTCTCTATTTTTCTTGAAATACTCATGTCCTGTGCCTGATGCATTTTCGGACATCGGCATTGAGATATGACCCTTTAAAGACCTGCTAAATACATGGAAAAAGCTTAGGGAGAAAAAATGAATGTTTCATATACCCAAGTCCGAGTAACATAGTCATTAAATTATTTGTCTTATCCCATGCCTGTTGAGTGTAGCTTATGGTTGCTGCTACATTGGTTTTATTATGTTCAAGACCTTTGAATGTCTCCATATTTGGGCAAGTGCCATGGCTACTTATTGTTCCATCAATAGCTATTATCGGAAGAGAGGTAACATATGCTATAGACGATCTTTTCTTTACATATACGAATCATTTATAGGCTTCTTACAAGTAGCTGGATACTTATTTGTAGATAACTATGTCTGCTGTTAGGGAATGGGCTGCTTCTCAGGATAGTAAGCTTTTAGAGGTACTGATTTTTCCATAGAAGTTAAAGGTTTGTTAGATCTTTTTTTAATGAGGAAGTGCTCAAGGTCGATTGTAGTTTTCTTCACAAGTTCGATATGTTATCAGGCTGTTGCGGTTAATAACCTTGGGAAATGGAAAACTGCCACACAAATGGCGGCACTAACCATCCTTCTAGCCACACGGGATAGCAGGTTTCTAAAACCCCTTCCTTGACCAACACAAAAAATTCCCTAACAATCCAGGCTGAACCATTATTTTAGCATCTGACTATTTTTTCTTCATTTTTTAACTTTCATGCAGTTTCTCAGACTCTGGGATTTTAGTAGCTACAAGTGTTATTTTGCTTTATATTTCAGCTGGACTTTCAGTCATGTCATTAGCAGTGTATATGGGGAAGATACGGCAAGTACTATTGAAGTAATTGTCTTCACCATGTACATTAAAGGCTGGTTCTTAATTTAACCGGATTAATGGTAAGGCCCTTGCTTCTAAGTTTCTAATTAAACTGTTTAGAGAGGAGTATGAATATATATTTGTGGGCTGATCAGAAGTTTTATAAGTTTCTAGATTCTTGTTTGTGTCAGTATAAATTTTGACGGTTTTGATGTCAAACTAGGCATCTTTCAGTTTTGTCGAATGCCGACCGAGTATTCAATCAAGTCGAGTAAAAACTATCGAGTTAATGAATCTTATTCTGTTATTCAAATTTTATTTGATTTTTTGGAGTTGGAATCGTGTTTTATGAAATTCTGAATTTTTTGAGTTTTTGTTTAAATTTAATCGTTAATGTTTATAGGCATAATGCCTAAATATGCCCCTAATGTTTCATATATTGGTCACTTTGGCCCTAATTGTTTTCTTAAGCACTTTAACCCTTAATATATTTTTTTCTTCAAAATGACCTCTTTTAGATAAAAACAGTTTGTTGACTAACGGTCAATGCTTTCTATTGACGTGGCAAATTTATGTGGGCTAAGGTGCTGATGTGGCATTGCCAAGTGTGCTTAATTGATGATGCGGCATTAACAAAAAAATATTTATTAAATTAATTTTATTTAATTATTTTGTTAATTTAATTATAATCAAATAGAGGATAACATCAGATTTGTTTTAATTATAATCAAAGGCAAAAGCAATCAAGTGCTTAACCACCCAACCAAACTGTAAACATTGATATTTACTGATAATAAATTGTATATTTATAATGTGTTATCATATGCATTTGAGTTTTATTTTTATGATCTTTCGCATCTGTTTTACTCTAAAAAATAAAGTGGAACTCTTATTTGAATACACTTGTCGCACTTTGTTTTTGGAAATTTTTTTATTTTTTTAATCGTTGTTTTTCATTTTTTATGATTATAGAAAGTATTTTTAGAACTACTGAACAAGGTTTCATGACGATGTGACAAAAGCAAGAAGTGATAAATTATATGTTGAAGTTCAAAGTGCTTGAAAGATTTGAGACATTGATAAATCTATGATGTATGGTGGTTGATTTAGAGTTAATTTAGGTGAACAATGAAGTTAAATTTTTTATTTTAAAGAAATAGATGTGTGAAAAATATTTTAAAAAATAGACTAAAAAATAATATTTTGATTTCGCAGTATATGACGAGATTTATATACACCTTTAAAATTAATATATTTTCAGTTTAATTCAACCATCTATCTGACCCTCATCATCATTATTCACCTAAATTTTCATCATTATTCACCTAAATTTTCATCATCGTACTACTTTACCAGCAGACAAGAAGAAAACTATTTATTTTGACTTATTCTTCAAATACTTTTAAAATACACTTATTCTTCAAATATTTTTCTAATTTCATTTTTCACCTAAATTTTTATCTCCATACTACTTTACCAGCAGACCAGAAGAAAAAACTAAAACCTCTTTTCCCTCTGTCCGAAGCCTCGAATGTTGGGGTTTTATATATTAATTTTTGGATAAAAATCGATATAATTTGTTTTTTTATTAAAAAAATAATGTAATTGACAGAAATGGTATAATTAAACATAAAATTAAAGTATAGTATTAGAATTGAACAAACTGAAAGTTGTAATTCTTTACCCTTTATTTATTCCAACAACAATATTTACCTAAATTTGCCAAACAATTATTTTTGTTATTCCAAGCTCCAATATGAAATTCTTGGCTTTGGACTGGATATGAAGTTCCAAAAGTATTCAAAAAGAAATTAAAATGAACATACCATTGTCTGATAAATACCACCATCACCCAAATATTGTAACGAGGGCTCTAAACAAGCCGAAAACGTGCACAACAGAACTTCGTTCCAGTTCCGAGAGACGTAAAATACGTCTCTCGTTGCTGGTTAAAGCTAGGTTTACAAACTCTTAATCCTTCAAGGATGACTCGAGTTCAATGATAACCCTTCTTTTTAAAATCTCAAGATGATTAAGGAATACCTGGTTCCTGAATCTGAATGGATGCTCTTGACAAACTAGCTTCAAGTTCATTCAGCTCATCCATGTCAAGTTCATCGTCGTCGTCCAGAAGGATGTCTTCAGAATCAGCAGCTGCATTAGTTCCACGGCTTGGACCAGCTGCCATTGAGTCATCCTTGACCTGAAATGAAGGACAGTGAGCGGATATGAAACAAATGAGTGGCAATGATTTGAGTATTCATGATGCTTGACCTCTGTAAAAATATGGGTTTCTACCCCCAACAAATTGGATCATTTTAGCAATTGTAACATATAACAATACGATGCCCAAGATCCAAATAAATAGCATATCTTGTTGCAATTCTTGCTCACAAGCAGTTGCAAGATCCAAAGAACCACCAATGGAAGAGGCACCAAGAACCGATATATGGGAATAATTCACTATTGGCTTCTAACTTTTTTTTCCACTTGAAGTATAAGTCCAACACCCGTTTGACCCATGTCATGACATGGATAAACTCTCCAAAGAAATGGAAAAACAATATCCGACACATAAACCCAACCTAGGGTAAACATTGCAAAGCTAGATGGCCACGCTAGGAAAAGCAATAAATTTTGTACTCATCGAGTAACATGACGTATAAATTAATGAGTATTGATGGACACATGAAGATATTTAGATGCATGTTTTTTTTTGGTGTTCTGAAGCAGATAGGAATGCTGAAAGAAGTGAGGATAGGTGATTGAAAAAACTAAAGATAAAGCCATGAAGGGAGAGCCCAAAACTTTTAGGTTATGTTACTAGGAGTCTAGGATGAGACTTGAGAGTAACACGAGTATGTTTCTGAGACAAGTATACTCAGTTTTTCCTTAAATTTCCGTATATTTAAAACTTAGAAGATCATACCTTCATACCCATGTTTGAATATGTGTCAGACATGGTGGTTCTAGAAAAATATTCATAGCTTCCAGGAAAACTGATATTGATTTGTTAGTTAAGATTTGAATCTAAGAACTAGACTTTCATCACTCAAGCTGCTGTAGTAGCAGCCTCTCTTCAAAGCTTTTTCAAGAGAAAGGGCAGGGAAAAGTTAAAATAACAAACTGATAAATCAACCTATAGAGATTATAGGAAGCATTCACCGACATGGCCTATGATGTCAACACAGGAAGAAACTAGAACTAAGGCAGGAGAAAATAGAACTGAAATCAAAACACATAAACTTAAGGCTCTAGGTTGCTGTTCCTCCAGAGAAGAAAATTTCACACTGTCGGGAATAAGCAGAGCTTTTGTGAATTCTGATACCGGTAGGTAAGTGGAGGTCAGTATGGCATAAATAGCCTGAACGACGGATTCAGAACCAACCCCATAGGGATGGTTTTTTAAAACAAAACAAAATAAAGAGGGTGGGGTGAAGATTGGAGCCGGTTTTAAATTAAAATTTTAGGTTCAGGTAAAAAGATTAAATCAAACCCATTCCCACCTTGGAAAATTCACTAAAATGACTATTTTAATTAGATAACTATTTTAAATTTTCCAACCTTTTTAGGATTCCATAATTTTTATAAGACTTATTTAACTTTATCTTGCAAATATCAATATAATATAAAGGTTGATGTAATATTTCTAGGCAGGTCAGAGACACAGTTGGGTGATATACATATAAGTCAGGTCAAAGCGAGCTAAAAAATGCCCACTCCCATTGTCATCCCTAGGTGAAGAGTTGGGAGAGGGGATAGGAGAGCAATGAAATTGACAAAAACAAATTTCCGGCTGACAGAGTTCTTAATGATACTGAAGAGTGATAATAGAAGACTTACCTTCTGCTCAGTAACCTCTGGTTCTTCTCTCAAGTATTCCTCGTATGCTTCAGCATCATCCACAAATAAACTTGCATCCGAGAGAAACAACTCGCGACCACTGAAATTGACAAACAAATAAATAAGATTTGCTCGAGTGGCATATTGTTTCCACAGAGCAACCAAAAGGAAGGTAATACCTCATGCGATCATTCTTAGCCCTATCTGCTCGTTCTGCAGCCAAACTAGCTTCTCTTTCTTCCATCTTTTTCTTCTTCCATTGCATAAACAACTCGGTAGTCATAGGTGTCGTCGTTGCTACTTTTGAACGCTGAAAAAAGAATCAGATAAACAATCATAACAAGTTAACAACAGAAAATAGAAGAAAAACTGTACAACTAACATGAAATAGTTTACATATATGACCTAAAATGGTACTTTCATTGAACAAAGAAAGAAAAAAAGGAAAGTCAAGCTGTGATATAGCATAACGGATAAAATATGATAATTTTACCTGGTTTTCTATCTCTTCCTCGATAGTTATCTTCTCACTCTCCTCCTCCAAAAGTGCCTTCATTTGAGACTTCAAAACATATCCTGGTGGAAGGGCATGTCGGTAGTGACAATCCTTGCCACCATTTGGGCACACCCAGAACCAGCCATACTGTTTCTTTTCAACAGCTTCCAGAAAGTATTTGCAAACCTACACACAAGGGTTATAAAAGTAAGGATGCAATGGCACATATCTAATCATACAAAGAAATGGAGTATGTTAAGAATGGCTTGTGAGTTGCTGAGAAGTATCATGACTGAAGATCACCTAAAGCTATTAGGATCAAAAGAAAGATATTGGAGGTTTACATATTAGCTGGCTAACTTGTTCTCAATTATGTTGTTGCAACTCTTCGAACTTTTTTAAAATACCTGTGTCAGACACATGTGTCTAACATGTAATGAGGATATGACCCTCCAACGGTTCTCTAAATACATGGGAAAAATTTAGAAATTTTTTTTATTCTAAATAACAGTTTTTTTATTCTTCTAAGTCAAAAACACAACCATTACCAGCCACAATTAAATTAAGATTAACACCTAGTAATTATCAGTACTGTAAAAAGCTGAGTCCACTTGACAAAACCTAATTGCCTGCAAAATTTTCTACATTCTAAGTTTTTTCTCCTCATTACACTAAATTCTACATCAAAATCATTCTTTCATCACTATCCCTCATTGCTTATTATTGATCAATGCCTTAAGATAGCAAATAGATTGAGAAAGAAAAAGATTAAGTACAATCTCAGTGGGCTTGTTCTGGTTATACTCTGTTTTCTTCGATTCCACAACCTTCTCCAGTGTCTCTTGATCCCAGTCTTCCATTGTTTCTAAACGAAAACAACCCCAAAAGAAATCAAAATCCCATTGGCACTAAAAAAGTAAAAAAAAAAGTATTGACTACTATCAGTCCATTGATTACCTTGATCACGCTTATCACTGTAAATATCAATCTTCTCACCCTTCCGTTGAACATTCAAATCGTGAGAGAACTTGCACTTAAAACCTTTCGTACATTGTCCCGCTTTGAAAAATTCGCATACTATGGACTTGGGATCCACACCTATCCAATACCCCAACTTCCATTATCAACTAAATGATCTTACATTTGAATATAAAACACAAAACCAAGAAAAAAATCAGCTCCAGAAACAAACATTATACATACCTGGGGGGACTTTTGGTTGTGTAACAGCAATTTTAAACAAATCATTTAACTCCTTCTCTCTAGCTTTCTCTTCATCTTTCTTTTTCTGTTCATCATAACAATTAGCAAATTAAGCTACAGAATTAATTAACAAACATCAAACAAAAGATTCCCACTTTCAAAATCCATACATTACCATAAAGACAGCATATATTATTGAGAACCAATTTTATTATTATATTTGCTACTTATTTTATATGTACTTAAAAGTTGCTAGAAAAACAATAAAAAAACAGAATCATATTAATTACAAATAAAATTACAGTAAAAATGCATTGCATATTCAAATATAGTCATTGTAGCATTTAATAATAAAAATATGCACTTAAATTTTTTAAAAATTATTTTTGTTTTAAATATTATTAGAGATATTTACTTCAATAGTAAAATTTAAAATAAGCAAATAATTAACATAAAAATTATTCACAAATAATTACTTCATATGAAGATAAAAAAATGGCGAAATCCATTGTTCTGCTATTGGCATATAAAGAAGGATACCTTAGCGGCGACTTTAGACGGGTCGGGTTTGGGTTGAACGGATTGCTGAAGATTTTGAACATATTTCTGAACATTTTTGCTTTTGTTTTTGTTCTTCAATCCGAATGTTTTGTCTTCAACAACTTTTTGCTTCTTCGCCAAATCGGCTTTCGATTTCGCTTGTTGCTTTGGTGGCATTGTTTGGGAATCGCTGAATCAGGAAAGGAAATAATTAAGATCGGAATTAATAACAAGTATTGGGTGGAATTTTGAATCTTTATTTGCAGGGTGGGAGGGAATATTAGGGAATTAGGGTTTAACACAGTTTAATTTTATAGCGTGGAGATTGAAGATCGACAAAGAACAGGATTTTGTTGTATTTTGTTGAAATGACGACTTTGTCCTGGTACATGGCTTAGAAAAAGAACGGCTAAAAGGACCTTAAAAAATTATTGGGAAAATATCAACAATTGATATAGCAAGAGGATGCATTATATTTTTTAAAATGAGAGCGTGTAAAACTCGATTAAAAAATTATTAATTTTATTTAACTCGGGATAAAATTTTGATTTCTTTTAATTTGTTTTAAAATTATATAAATTTGACTAAAAAAATTAAATAAAGTTTAAGTTATAAAATAAAAATTCGATTAACTCAAAAGACTTGATTTTTTAGTAAAGAATGGATTGATTTTTAAGTTTGAATCGAGATCCTTAATTTTTTTATAATATATATCAATATAAAAAAAAATAATGAAATATATATCTCATATAAAAATATGATAAAATATATATGTATATCTTATATAATTAAAGAAAGTCATTTGAATTAAAACAAATTATACTATAACATAATAAATAATTATGATTAAATTTATATAGAAACTCAAAAACTCAACTTGATTCCACTTAGGAAATTTTAAATAAAATTTGAGTTATAAAATATGACGTTTCAACTCGAATGACTCAATTTCTTTATTAAACTAGATTCGATCAAACGTTTACCCCTAAATACCAAAAATATAATAATAAAAGAGTTGTTATGCTTGTCTACAAATGTAGAAAAAAGTTTTTTAAAAACTTGTCATTCACTTAAAAATAAAATTCAAATCCTCAACTCTAAAACATTAAATCTTAATCTTTAAATCTTAAAACGTTAACTTTTAAATTTTAAGTTCAATTTTAATTAAACTTGCTTAATTCATTACCGATACATAAAATATTTTCTCTTAATAATATTATCCTTTTATATTTATATAATAACTCCATTTGATTTCAGTTATAATAAATACAATAAATTTATCATTTAATTTCTACTTATATGATTATAATTTTGTTTTAGTTATGACACTCTTATCACTGTATCAACCTGATAATATAAAATACACCATTTTATATAAATATCTTATAAAATAATAAAAAATATTAGAAGACAAATCGAACCGAAATTATTTTGGAAATAATATCATAAATATGAAACAATTGATTCTTGTTTACAAAGGTAAAGATTTTGAACTGCCATAAAATTAAATGTTATAAATATGAAATAATATCATAAATATTAAAAAAAAAATACTTCTCAAGTATAAAATCAATCAGAAACTTGAAACCCAAGGCACAACAAAACCTGTATTCCAGCAAGTGCCATGTTTATCTACCATCAGACATCTGCACAATGACCATTCTGAGTAAGAACATGTACAGGAAGCTGAAAACAAGTTGTTTACTAGCAAAATTGCAGAAGAAAGCTGTCAATTGAGTTGCAGGTAAGATCACTTTTCATGTCTGTAATTCCTTAAAATTATGGAAAGAACAGAAGTTGCAAGGGTATGTAAATAATCACCTAGAGCAGGCCGCCGAACATATCTTGAAACGGATTTCTACGCTGTACGCCGTAAAACTTCACCGCAATTTCTTCTAGCAGCTGAACAATCAGGGTTGTATTAGAACACAATACATGTAAGCTTAACTTGAGCCTAACAGATGATAAAATCAACAAATAAAAGCCACTTAGCAGTTTTGTGAAGACATTAATTGCCACACAATTGAGCACCTCGTTGAAGACGGGTTCTCGATCGATGCTATCATTGTACTTCACTCTTATTGCAGTAAAAAGAGCCAAGGTCTCTTTTTCCAACCTGCAGACAAAAGAATCTAAGAACAATTATAGGACCATCTAGACATGGTGTATGGTTGCCTGCTGCTAAGCTAAAAACCATCCATGATGATTTTAACTGAAAGTAAAGCATTTGAAGGAAACATTCACTGTTGAAATTTTATGGTTTTTATAGCTCTGCTAATCGAAACAGAAAACATTTACAGTATTTTGGAGATCAGAACATGTCTGGTTATACTCTTTTAGCAGTAATTTTATTTAATGCCAAGGAAGCACAACACAAGCACATAAACCTTGAAAAGTATTACTAGCTAATGACAAGGGAATAAACTTGTCAGCTTAATCTCCAGTCCCTTCCCATAATCCGTCCTGAAACTTTCTCTGTATTGTTGCATATTATGTTACATGGACTGTGTTAGTATCGGATATGGTCGTATAGGTATGTGTCTGACATGGATACATGCAGAATTTTCAAGGTAGTTTATGTATTCAAAAGATCCATGTTACTCAACTCTTCATTTTCCTTTAAGTTTCTTGTTTCCATTATTCGTGCTCGACACATTTACACATGAGTATGAGCATACCCATGTTGGACATATACCCATACCCGAAACTCACTCTTGGGTCTAATCTCCGGTCACTTCCACAATATTCAACAGCATTGAACCCATGCATATTTACAGTATAGATGATAGAAGTATTCTGTAATGATGGAGAATGAATCAATAAAAGAATGTAACTTACGTTAGCAAGAGTAAATTGATAAACTGAATCAAATCCGATACCGGAAAATCAATCCCCTGGGATTGCACTTGTTTCCTTAACTCATCCATGAGGGAGTTAGCATCTTGAAGATTACCCAAAGACAAATGCCTACCATGCAAAAGTAACTTTTCTTCATTAGAACACAATCTATGATGACAAAATAGTAGTAAACAGTTTCGATTTTATTTATGAGTTTGAACAATGCAAATTTGAGAAGAAATTAAAACCCCTATGATTGATGGGAATTTATAATGGCCTCATGCAAAATTTCAACAGATTTGACAGAAAAAAAAGTTGGTACATTCTGGTGATGATTTTGCTTAGTCTACTTTGAATCAAGAGATACTCAAAGAACAAACAGTATCTATGATATGTTCTATATCATTGATCGCCATCAAAAGTAGTGGCAACAGGAACAGTGAAATTACAGATCAAGTGAGAGTTTTTTGGTGAGCTTACATGAGAATGGCTCGTGCAATGGCGATATCATCTTCACCGGGATAACACTGCACAGTTGAAAATCATACAGCATAACAGCATTAAATAATTATTGGACCAAAGGTAATAACTACAGTTGATCATACAGATGGAACTTGAATCCGAATACATTGATTGATTTATGCTAATTTCCTGTGCATTTCTGACAGCCAATATTCTGATTCTTAAATATAACCAAAGTTTCTTGACCGGAGTTTCAAATTATTTTAGACTCCGAAGCTTAAACTTACGTTACACAGACTGTATCAGATATGAGTGTGTTTGACACAGACATGTTCAATTCTTTTTCCATGTTCTTCCATATATTTGGAGGATTTTGAGAATCATATCCCAACATCATTGTTCAGACATGTCGGATATGGATGTCAGACATGGGTACTTCAAAAGATATGAAGAGTTGGTGCTACATAAGCTAGATGTATATTCTCCTTGGCAGAATTAGCAACACAAACAACTAAATGTGAAGACCAATAAAAATTTTCTATGAAGTGCTTCCAATATGAACTACTGTGCATCTATATTATTAAACTCTTACATGCAGTATAGTTACACAAGGGAAACCTACTTTGACTCGTGTGCAAAATTTTTCTGAGTTTTTCTATGTATTTTGAGAGGTTTAGAGGATCATATTCCAAACTCCATGTCCAGATATGGATATGGCACGGATGTCATAAACAGTTATGTAAAGAAAATTGAAGTGTCGAATAAATATAACCTGGAAGGCTGGAGCCATTTCATGACAGGGAGCAAGAAAGAGAAGAAATCTAACCTTGCTCATGAAGCTTACTAAAGCAGTTGCAAACTTCTTTATATTGTTTCCTCGAACAAAATGATATGACACTTTCGCCATGTCCTGCAAAACAACATCACATGAATGTTAAATAACTCGATATAAGGATACTTTCAACGTCTTTTATGGTAGATAAATGGAAGCATAAATGCTACAACTTCAATAGAGAGATCTTGGTGCAATTTCTACATAAATTAAGATGTTCAATAGTGTAGAATTTATATTTGTAACAAGGTCTCTAGAAGTCTCCCTTGAGTAGTTGCCCTAAGTATCGCGATTAGGACTGTTCCCCCACATCCACTTATATCAAAGGTAGTCCTCTTAGGGTGCCTCTCCTGGCACAACCAAGGACCACCCCCCACATCCACTTATATCAAAGGTAGTCCTCTTAGGGTGCCTCTCCTGGCACAACCAAGGACCTCCCACATATTGGAGACCTTTTCGCAACACAAGTTACTGATTCAAATAAGACTCAGGGGAAACGTCAAGGAACCAGACACTAAAATATTATGTACAACATCAACATACAAAGATTTTTGCATTTCTATTTACCTACCAAATTAGGAGAAATAAAAACTCTGTGTACTGATTCATAGCAATGCGAAGATTGGGCAAAAACAAACGTGTGATCAAGTATCAAAAGCAATGCCTAAATATTTAGTTCCAAACCTACCACCTCAGGAGATTGAGAATACATGTACTCAGCCAGCATAGTGTGCAGTTGTGGATCACCATTCTTTTGACCACCAAACTCTGCAGACCACCTAAAACCCAAAATACAAAACAGGTCAGGGACAATAAGTGGTAGTATTCTATGTTTCTTGAAGTGTATCTGTGTGTCAAGCACATTTCCAAACAAGGATATGTGGATGTGATCCTCCATGAATTCTCCATATACAAGGAAGTCTTGAAAGAAGAGAATATAATGTGTTCAACACACACAAATGATTCCACAAGTAATATAAGTAGTATTTAGTACTAATGAAAATAGAAGCTCTTTTATTCTTTCTTCTGTTTTCATACCTTTCACTTCCATATTATATTAATGAAGTGTAAATTTATTATATAAACGGCCTAAGCCGAAGAAATTCCAAGGTCGTGATATCTTTTTATTGCAAACAGGAGAGTATGTGCTTAATCTATTGAATAAATTTAACCACATAAATAATAGGACAAGGGGAAAGGTAGACATCCATCTGGTAAATTTTGAGGCATTGTCTAATGAATGTTTAAAATGAAAATTATTACAAGAAATAAAATGGCAGGTTAAACCGTACAATTAGTAGATTCCTTGAATGGTTTAACCATCAAGAAATGAAGAGCAAATAATCCCAACATCATCTATGATGTTGAAACAAATTATTTTCGACTTTGAAGATAGCAGTATATTGTGGGAATGATGTCTCACTTTATAGCAGCTTTTAAGAACGATGAACAGCACTGAAGACGTGTTTTTGCCTCTCCGATAGCTTCAGTAAGTTGTTGAACATCATCATCAACTTCGAAGTTACTAGGCATGGGAATCTGTGGAAACAGCTTGTAGATTTTCCGAATGCGGTCTGACACATGCATTTCATAATAATCACAAAAGAGAGAATAACTAAATGAACCCGATAGCTACATAAAAATAATAGGATAAACTTGGAAGTTTTTCCCCCCTTTTTTTCCCATATAAATGATACTCAAGTCATCTGAATAAGAGAAGAGGGTCCATGAAGGATTATTACAACCAAGGTAACTCTGACTCTTCATCAAGTATCCATGTCTGACCGTAGATTAACAGGATTGAATAACAGAAAACCGAAAATATTTGTATCCTCTGTTAAATGATTCTTCTTGCATTACATCTTTATAAAGACACTTAGAGTAGGACTTTAGACTCTTACAGCTTTATAACGCTAATTACAAAGTGACTAAAACTCTAATAGCTTATAGCTCTCAGATAATCTTACACTGACACCCCTGTTGAACGCAGATCTGAACATAGACATGGAGATACGACCCTCCAAATATGTGGAAAAACTTGAAAATATTTAAACATTCCAGTGTCGGATACATGCAAGCGACATGAAACACAACCTATGCTGACAAACAAATTAAAAGAGAAGGCATGTACTGACCAAGGATCTCTTCGCCACAAGGAATTTTCCCTTTGACAAGGGCATCAACAAACATGACTGCAAGCTCGGACCCACAAGTAACCTGAAAAGTTACATTTTGAGATTAAGAAGCCATGGACCATGAAAAAGTAAAGGAAAGCTATGCAGAATACCAGGAAAACAATTTCCCCCATGCCAATTTCATAAGCCTCTACTCCTCGATAGAACATTTCGTTGATGTAAATATCAAATGAAATCCAATTGATGTATCAAAACGAAAATGTAAGTTAGCTTATCTTTCGATCGTAGAATATTGAGCTTTGGTAAATATCTAATAATATATGCTAGACAAGGGCGTCATTCTTACATCCAAAGTTATAGTTGATTAAGAGGAAGGTCAACCATGCATGTAAAGGGTATTGATCATGAAATGCTTGCAATTACAGAATTTGTCATCTTATATTTGTTTCTATCTGAAATAACTCCAATTCTAAGCTGATGATTACCCCTGGGGAATAAAATAAGATTAGCACCCAATCAACCTCGATTCATTTGGAAGCTATTCTTTGCATTTAACATCGAGAAAAAACCTTGACTAATAAGAGCCGGATAAATATAATTGAAAGGAAATAATAACCTCCCCATGCTTCAATTGGAGGCATGCACCTGAATGAAGCAGATCCAAGGCCTCAGGATATCGTTGAGCGGAAACATACCTGAAATAGGATATACATGTTCCATAATCAAAAGACTTTTGAAAGCAAAAGAAAATATCAAACATGCCTTTCACAGTTCTTACTTTTACATCAATTGCAACTTTTGAAAAGGAAAATGAATAACAAGAAATGAAACCGAACTGGAAACCGAACAATAATGCAAGAAGCATCCTTAACCTACTCGAATTTAGACTCACAATTCAAGTAGAAGCAGATCTACCCCATTAAACCCCGTCTAAGACTCTAACCATAGTTAAGCTCGATATTTCTCTGACTGTTCATCTGTTACGAAGTACTCCTATCTGACATATACTGCAATATCGACATGGATTTCCAACGCTCCAAATATAAGAAAAATAAAATTATGCACTTGTACCTGACGTGCTTCGGTCCAGAAAATAATATATAGATAAATATACCATTTTGTAGCTATAAAAAAAACATACATTTAGGAAATTGCAGACATTTGTACCATGCACTTATCTTAAAACTAGACCTAGAAGAAGAAAAAAGTGAACGCACTTGGTATCAGACATGCATTCTCAAGACCTAATAAACCATTTCCAGCAATTTGTAGCTCTAAAAAACTCATAAACTTGAGAAATTGCAGTTATACCGTGCACTTATAGATTTGTACATCTGCTGAGCTCCATAGCGATTACCCTCATTTACAACTTTTTCCAATTTATCAATATTCTGCATTTCATAACAAGAAAAGAAAAATACAATAGGAATAATTTTTCACCATGAAAATAAACTCCAATCATACTCATACACATATATAACACTCTAATCTTCAATGGTTTTCGTATTAATTTGATAAGAAAAGGATGTCCCTTTCAAACCTTAAAATTTCCCACATATAGGATGTAAACAATGCTTAATATAAAAAACCCAGATCAAAATAACAGAAGGTTTAAACTTTCTTTTAAGGGAATTTTCCACCAAAATCCAACATCACCATTTTCTTACCAACCAAACAAAGCTTCGATATCAGGTACAAATACGTTAAAATTATCCAAAACTATCACATTTTTCAGGTTTCTTAGCTACCAAGCAAATGATGGGTTGTTTCCTTTGGCTTTCACCAAAATCATTTCAAAGAACAATCATTGAAAGCAGTGGTAAAAAGAATAACAAAAATACCGCTTGAACAGGAGGAAGATTTGCCCTCCTGGGTTTCTCTCTTGAAATTTTCTCTCTTACTTGATTTTCTCCTTCCATTCTTCTTCTTCTTCTTCAATGAAAGATTAAAAAAAAGCGAATTTTCTCGACAATAAATAACTAAATCGTATACGTATAAATTTTATAAAAATTCTCAAAAATTATTCGCATAAATCTCTGAAATTGTACAATATTTACAAATTTTAATAATTATATTAGTAATGTACTTATTTTTTTAAAATCTAATATTATATAACTTACATATGGTCAGCTAAATAACTGAGGCATGAACAAAATTGCTTTGTCTATTTTCCTAATTATTTTATTCTTCGTCATTATTATTTTCCTTCTACTTTCCTACACTTTCTTCTACAATTCTTCATTTTCCCATCTATTGGTTTTAGTAAATTATATATAAAGAGGGAAAAATGAAGTTTATTTTCCGATTTTTTAAAATATATATTTTAATAAAACTAGAACGATAATTTAATCCATTTTCGTCGGGTTCCGACCCGATTCGATAGAAACATATTTTTTATTTAAAAAAATAAATTTGAATTTAAATCGGATTATTATGAAAATAAAATTGGATTAAATCGGGTTGGGTTGGGTTTAAAATCAAAATTCTCCTAACCGATATGATATATTTATATATTTTTATCATATTTTATGTAATATTTACTATTTTTATCCTTAAAAGGAACGCGTATTCGTATATTGTAATGAACAAGAAAATGTCATACCACGTGTCGCGATGGTGTCCATTTTATGCGACTCTACTTCCTTAACCCTCTTCTACACATCACCACACCCTATTATTTCCCCCCTTCCCTCCATCCTTCCTCAGCTTCTCCCTCACCGGCGACAATTGTACTTCCCTCTCACCGCACCGGAACTGAATAATATATTCAGAAACAAGACATATTAATAACTGGATGAGGTTTTCAGTTTCGTGACTCGGACTCCATTCAGACTCACCCGCCTCGAGTTCGGACCGACTTAGTCTTCTTATAAGGAACAATTAAGGAAGAGATTTAGGAATTTCAGAGGTAGAAGACGATGAGGGGAAGTTTGCCGATTAGCCGTCGTTCGGTTTTCAAGTGGCGTCAAGTTGCGATCGGGGCACTTGGATCGGCGAAGATCAAGATCCTTATCTTAGTTTGCGTCGCGTTAACTATATTAGCTGTCGCCAACCGAAACCGCGACGGTTCTTCTTCTTTGATGGGATGGACCGGTGACGTTGACCGCTCTTCTTCTCCAAGGTGCGTTTCGATATTAGTATATAAGCACTTTTTTGAAGAAAAAAATTCTTATATTTTCATTTTGGATTTTCCTTAGATTTTGGTGAGTAGTTTCCACGTTTAGATGTAAAGCTAATTAATTATAACTATAAAAGGTTATTCCTTTTTGGAAGCTTCAATTAAGTTCATCATCTAAGATTCTGGATTAGGATTTTTATTAAAAAACCCATCAGGTTGTTTTTAAGTTCTTTGAAATGTTTATTTATGGAAATCTAATTATTTCTTAACTCAAACAACGGTGAGGATCTGCGACTTAACCAAATGATGATCTTTCAAAAGGATTTCCCCCCTAAAAATACTGAACTCTAACAAAACCTTTTTGAGCTTAAATTGTTATAAAAATGTCAAAAGATGATTGATATTACAGTTGAAAATTGAAATCTTTTTTGAATCTGTTGAAGGCAATTACTGACAAATTTCCCAAATTTAATAATAAAGCGATGATGTTTAATACTGGATATCTGTGATCTTTCTTATACAGTAGAAGATACTCGATTGTAATGAATACTTGGAAAAGATATGATCTTTTGAAGAAATCGATCTCCCATTATTCTTCATGTCCAAAGCTCGATTCCATACATATTGTATGGAGTGAGCCAGATCCTCCGTCTGATTCGCTTAAGAGATATCTTAACCATGTTGTGCGGTTGAGCTCTAGAAAGGATCAACAAGTTGAATTGGTATTTGATATCAATAAAGAAGATAGCTTGAACAACAGATTTAAGGAAATTAAGGATCTGAAGACGGATGCAGTTTTCTCAATTGACGATGATGTTATATTCCCTTGCTCTTCCGTGGAGTTTGCTTTCACTGTTTGGCAAAGTGCCCCAGATACAATGGTGGGATATGTTCCCCGTATGCATTGGGTGGATGAAAAGGTACGGGTATGCATTTGTTTGCGGGTTCATAGATTTTGATTTTAGCCTTGCAGCCCTCGCTGTAGCCTCTTCTAATTTGTTTCCTTTGTTAAGTTTCGTGGTTAGAGAGTTTCGTCAATGTTCTTGGTTAGAATTTCATGTAACTTAAGCATGTTATTATAAGTATAGATTAAAACTCTAAAAGTCTAAAACTCATGCTTCTGATTGATCAAAATGGCTCAATGTCTTAGATCTTGAAGCTTCCATTTCTCTGGTTCTGCATTGGTTGATGAAAGTTCGCGTATACGTAGAAAAGTTTACCTTATAGCTTTATCCATATCTTAACATGCATCGACCATTGGGTTGAACTCCGACACTTGTTACACCCTTTTTTTGTTGTTAATAAGGTACAGGATCATATCTAAAGACGAACCCTCTTGATTTGTTCGTATTTATGCAGAAAGGAAATGATAAATACAAATATGGCGGATGGTGATCTGTTTGGTGGACTGGTACATACAGCATGGTACTCTCAAAGGCTGCCTTCTTTCACAAAAAGTATCTCAAACTTTACACTGATGAGATGCCTGCATCAATTAAAGAATACATAACCAAGAGCAGGTCCTTCTCATTTGCTACTATTACGGACCTTTTAAATGGTTTCATCACTTTTTGCACCTTACATGTATATTAATTTTTATTATACTAACTCCAATGCTGAATTCACCAGGAATTGTGAAGATATCGCAATGTCATTTCTTGTCGCGAATGCAACAAGTTCTCCTCCCATATGGGTGAAAGGTAAAATTTAAATCAATCTTCATCTATACTATATTTTCCTCATAGGACATGCCAGTATTGCCTGTTCGTATAGATGCTGCATTTTAGTTACTCGTTTATAGGTCGTATGAGTGAGCCGTACGTATAGAAATGAATTCAACTGTTTTTGGGAATTGAACACCAAAGCTCGACATGTTTATGTTTCCTTATATCTCCATCGCTATATGTTATATGTCAAATTAAATTCACACATACGTCTTGTGCTCCGATGGTAGGGAAAATATTCGAGATTGGTTCAACTGGCATTAGCAGCATGGGAGGTCACAGTGAAAAAAGAACCGAATGTGTTAACAAGTTTGTCAATGAGTTTGGACGAATGCCCTTAGTGCCAACTAGTATGAAGGCCATCGACAGCCGCAACAGTTGGTCTTGGTGATGATTCCACGGTTAACTCGCTTTCGATCTTCCACTCATTTAACTCAATCATCAGGTTTATATCGATCCAACACTTATTCCAATCGAGTCTGTAGAATACTTGAATTTTGATGTATGCTTGAATATGTTTTGAGGATAGACCTGTATGTGTCATACTGAAACCTTTTCTCCAGATTAATCATTTCCATTGTAGAAACTGAGAAACAGATTCATCATTTTTACATTGTTGTTTTGTTTGATTGTTGATGTTCATTCTATGCTTTTACACTGTTCACAACTAGGATGTTGAAAATTGAACCAGTAGCTCCAAACGAAAAGAATTGGTCAAAACTTTCAGAAACAATCAAAGGTGACCAAGTCCTAAATAAAGGAAAAACTTAGTCAAAGAGACCGGGTCTTATTAGACTCTTCTTTGGTTATGATAAAAAAAAATCTAGTGTCCTTAAATCTAACATGCCTTACCTTAAAAAGTATTTTAAAATTAAATTTTAAATTATTATTTTAATTTTTATACTTTAAACTTAAAATTTTAGACCATAAAAAATACATCTTATATTCAAAAATTTAAATTTTAATTACAATTGTTAACTTTAAATTTTAAATTCACCAATTTAAAATAAAAATACTAAAAAGAATAATTTACCCCAATTCTGAATCTTAAATGAACAAAAAAAATTTCAAAATTTTCAAATGTGAATGTGGTAAGTATTTTCTTTTTTTCTTTTTTTTGACTGGGTCATATAAGTGTTTTTTTCTAAACGGAAGCATTCCTTTTTAGTTTTTTTTAAATAATCTTTTATACATCGTAGATAGTCTCTTATTGAGTTAGTGTAACAAGTCAACTGCACACTAAACAATTAAAAGATCACACAATGAAACCGTATTTAATAAAAATATTATCTTTGTGCCTTCCTCTTCAAGCTTAGAGAAAAGGTCTCAAGCGTTGGCCCTTATATTTTTCAATTTCAAAAACATACTAAAATACAAGAGAAAAATTGTAACACACAAACTTATGTCGAGTTTATGGGATTTTCTCTTACGATTTACTATTTAGGGTTTCAGAATTTAAGAATTAAATTTTAAAAGTGCTATATATTTTTTCACATATCAAAAGATAACCCAAAAATATATACAAAATTTTGACATGAACTTATATTAATTTATATGAACATTTCAATGCAGAAAAAATAAACAAAACACAATAGATATACAGATTGCTAAGTGTTGAACCTATATGTTTTAAATGTCTGTACTTTGCTTCTCTCCACCACCAAAGGTTGATTCGAGGGTGTAGATTCTAGGTAGTTTAGGATAAGACATTTTTAGGGTGTGACTAAAATAAGGTGATAATTTTTATTTAATTGGTAAGAATAATACAAATTCTTAAGATCGACACATTTTTATCATTGGCTAAGAATTTAGGTTATAATATAAAAATTTAAGACATAAATGTCAAAAAAAAATTATATAATTACATAAATCTTTAATCAATTAGAAAGAATATTGATTCTACTTTCTTACATAAACTTTTACTAAAACAATAAATAATATATTAAATCATATTTTAACCGCATCTTAAAATGTCTTAACTTCTTTGGTAGATTCCGGTCGAAGGAATCTTTACCAGATGGGAAAGTATGTTCCCCACAAGTTTTGGAGTAGATAAAAATCATATCCCTCTTCATGCTGCATCCTTCTATGCCTTCTTTAAAAAATTTTCAAAAAATTAAAATTTCAACCATAACCCTTATTTAATATATCCTAAACCCTATACTCTAAAAAATACACCATACGTCTAATTTATCAAACCCTAATTACAACCCTAACCCTAAACCCTAAACCTCTAATTTGAAATGAAGATATGAGAAAGAGGTAGATGATTTCCGCACTAAATTTTGATGAATTACCCTGATTACATTGTTTTATTACTTACCATTCCTTGTGCAACCCTCTGTCCCTCTCCACACAAACAGAACTGTAAAAACACCACCACAATAATAGATGTGTGGGTTAGATGTGGTCCAACTTTAATACTCTGCCATACTTGGAAATATTCTGTTACATGATACTTTTGTCTACAGGTCACTGTCCAACCCAAGTTGGGATGCTTCTATCTCAATTCTGAACAGTCTTGTAATGCAATGATGATACAATGCAACAGCTAAAAAAGACTTTGAAATATCTTGAAAAATGGGGAATCTGAACGAGACAGATCACATGGTACAAGTTAGCAATCAGATTTCTATGACCTAACAACTTTATCAAGTAAGCATTATCTATCATTAAGGATGGGGAAACAGACCCAAACAGAACTTGAAAATCTAATATATTTTTTTTAAAATGCAATTTTTATGTCAAAAATAACAAATTCATTCTAATTGGGAAGACGAAAGAAGGTAGATAAGCTGAACTATTGTTTTCAATTGACAAAGCTTTTCCACCATTTCAAAGCAAGCTAGTTCACAACTCACCGTGTAGAATTTGGAGACGAAAGATGTTTAGCATCCACCTGGGCTTACCTAATAATACAAAAGGTGGTGAATTACACAACAGTAAGCAAATCTAATAAGCTTTATATGGATATTAGAATAGTGATTTCGATGCATGGTTCTTCCTGGAAATCGATTCTCTGCAACGAATAGTAAATCTTTATAGAATTCAAAACAATAATGTATGGCCATATCTTATGGTTGTATCATCTGGCATGAAAACTGGTAGGGGATCGACCAACTCTCTCACAGTCGATATCACCTTCTACTTCGCTCCCGTTTAACCAATTGCAATTGTTATTGATGCTGAGCTCAGAACTACCATTACTGCTTGCAGCAAGAGGGGAATCTGAGACACTAATAGTTCTGCCTCGTGAATGACCAGATCTCACACTGTACATAGATGATGCGGGTATATTCGTCATCAATGGCCGTAAATTACCAGGAATGCTTCGCCTTATATCCTGTTCAAAACAATATTCAAATCAGAGAAAAAATTAACTGTCTCTTCCACTCAAACTTCAAATTTCTATCGTGTTGACCTATAAAAACACAACCTTTTACAAACGTAAACAAAGGTCATCCACCTCCAAATATGACTTTTTGGGGATACACTTACCATATGCCTTATAGCCATATCCAGTGATTTCTTTGAAAGTGTTCTTCCAAAGCCTGAATTATCTGGTGATGCAGATTTTGCAGACGAGCTTCCATGAGAATGTTTATCATCTGGCTTAGGTGGTGCCAATTTCCGCATGTTTACCACCCTCTCAACCATTTTAGTTCCAATAACAACAGGACTCACACTGTCACTAAGTTTGGAATATCCACGACTTACTGCAGGTACAGAGCTGCCACTTAAATGCATATTACCATTTGGGAGACGTCCTCTTGAAGGAGAGCATGATTGCCGTCTTGGTCTACCAATGGCACCTGGTTCAACAGAAGAAGATCGGGCACTTGGTGCTCCAGGCCTACCTCGAGTGGCCGAGAGTGGTCTATCAGGTAGTGTTGTTCTTAAATTAGGAGGAGCATCAAGTGAGAAACCAGGCATCTCGGAAGGCTTCCATGGTCTAGATGCTACAGTTGGCAAAGCACCACGTGATGGTACATAATTTCTGGATGCTGCAGGAGCTGGCTTTGTAACTGAAGAAGATGCTTTAATTGGAGGAGGAGCTATGTTGGGAGTAATTGATGGAGTTGATGGCCGACGAGTTGGTGTAGCAGCTCTTGATGCAGGTTTGGATGAAGCTATAGAAGGTCTTGCAGTTGGTGTTGAAGACCTCACTGTGGACCTTGTTGGTGTGGAGGATCTTGCAGAAACTGTGGGCTTAGTTGCAGGGGATGGAGTCTTGGATGCAGAAATTGCGGGCTTAGTTGATGAAGTTAAAGGTTTTGTTGCAGATGAAAAAGGTTTAGATGCAGAAATTGATGGTTTAGTTGACTGTAATGTGGCCCGCGATGTTGGTGTTGACGATCTTGCAGGTTTAGATGCAGTCGATGTAGGGCGTCCAGTGGGTGTTGCAGGTCTTGAGCCTGGACCCCCTGATGATGAAGGCCTCCGAGTCCCTGTGGAATTCAGTCCAGGTGACAAAACTGGTTGATTCAGTGCTAAGTTTCCCCTGGCAGCAGACTCTGGCTGAGGATTTGCTAGCTATAAACATAATGAACGAAAACCAAAGCCAATAAGTTCATGAGCCCAATCATCGGGCATTAATGATAGTTATTAAAAGGAAACAAAAAATACAGGTCATCCATAACATTTTAAGAGTTGAAAATACTACTTAAATTTGGGCATTTATGATAGCTATTCCAGCTAAGGTGCAAAAAAGCAGTAATTAATTACAATATTAATTAGATCCAAGATATCAGGCATTTATCCTTGTTGGCTCCCAGAAAGGCAGAATATTAATGAAGTAGGTACAAAAATGAACCTGTCGTTTGCTATTTCCTGACCATACCCTAATCTAAAACCATGGTCGTTAATAATAATCAAATTCCACAGCAAAATGGTTAAGACGGCAATTTTTTATTCAGAACAAGGTCAAAAGGGAAGTCGGTTAACTTCATATTTCCAGTTGGATTGCTATATCATGTACTAGAATAATCCAAACTTCTCAAAATCTGCATTAAGAAAAAAAAAACGTACTCTGGATTTCAAGGCAGTTAGACGATCCTTAGGAGTACCAATCTGACTCGTTACAGTCTTTTGTGACTCCATCTCCAAAGAAGGGAAAAGAGGAGTACCGGGAGGTGTTAAGAGCCTGAAAAGTGACAGAATTCCTGTTAATACTGTCAAATTAAAAGAAAATAATTGAACTTAGTTACATTCATTAGGAAAAGACGACTAGTACAAAACCAACAGAGTTGAAGGTTCTTAATACACATTTCAGTCACAACAATACAAAAAATTCCCAGTTCACACCTTGTCTTGGTACCATTTTTTTTATTTATATCAAATCACTGAAATATAATTATAAAAGTAGATTATGAATTTGTTATCTAAACTTTGGTCTGATTTTTAACATTCGACTTGTTTGAAAATCTGGAACTTAACAATTTGTCCACAAAGTGGCAACTACAATCTACAAACTCAACATTTTTTTAGAGAAAGCAACCTATAAAAAGGAACTCAATAGGATTCACAAAACGTTATGTCTGAATCTGATCAAACTGGAATGAAAAAGGACATAGAACCATGATAAACAAATGGAATCAAGATTTTAACAAGGAAAGGCCAAAAGAACTAGGAAATTGAAGTTTGAATCCCCAGCACAAGATTGCAAGTAGTTCATAAAAAGAAACCACAAATCATTATCAATACTTTATTCCGAAATTATAAAATATAAATGCTCTAGTTGCTGCTAGTGACCCCAGGGCACATGTTAAAAATACCCATCACAACCAGCAAAATAATAACTTTAATCAATAAAACCTGGCATCAATGATCATAACCCTTTTTACTTGCTTACTTTTTCTTTCCTCTTCCAATTGCCTTATTAATCCATTTCGGTAATTTCGGTAACCCAGGGCACATGTTGCCAATGCTTCTGCCATTTCGGAAATTAATCTTTATACCTCATATTTCTTAAACAGCTACGATAAATAAATATTAAAATTAAAAGATAAATAAACGAAATATCTTTATTGAAAGCTAATTCTAACACAATTACTTCGTTATCTAAAAACAGAAAATAGATTACATTTTTAATTCATAAAAATTGACTCGCTTATAAATCGGAAGGCGCTTTTATGCAGTTTGTTTTCAGCCAAACAAGACCTTAAAATTAAACTAAGTTAAATTAAATGAATAAACAAACAAATTACCAGTCATAATCATTTTTATCACTATCAGAGTTAAGAAACTCATCGGAAGCGGCGGCCGTCTTTCTCACCGGACTCGCTGTTGATGCGGAAAGATTAAACATCGGTGAAGTTACCGGTTTAGATCCTACAGTTTCCAGAAATTACAAAATTACCAAAAATAAACTTTTAAAAACCCTAGAGAAGTGGAAGAAACTTCTTACATTAAAAAAATTACCTAAAGGAGCATCGAAGTCTTCAGAGGAGTGATTAAGAAGGTGATGATTCTGTTCCTTCTCACGTTTTCGCATATCGAGAAACAACGCGAGCTCTTCCTCTTTCTCTTTCATCATCGAAGCTCTTAATTGTTGCCGCTGTTTTAACACCGCCGCTTGCATTGCCGTTTCTTGCTGAGCTCTAAAGCTCCGATTCATATTTAACCTCCTCAAATTCACTCCTCGCAGATCAAAATAAGCCTTTCTTTTTCAGCTGTAAACACAGCGTGTCAGAAAGTGTTAGGTAGAGCTTCGGAGCTGGAAATGGCGAAACGACATGGAGAAAGAAAGGAAAACAAGACGGAAACGACAATGGCTGGGAGTGGTGAGGACTGTAAATAAGGAGGAGAGAAGGGTGAAATGGGAAGAGCAAAATAAATTCAGATGACGGAACAACCGTAAACTTCAGCTCTACGTTTTTTTCAGATTTTTTTTATATTTGGTTTTAGGTGGATGGGATAATCACGATAATACCCTCCCTCTACTTTAAAATATATTTCGGGTAAACATCATCATTGGTTACTAAAATATTTACACATTTCTCTTTTGGTCACCAAACTATTATTTTCTGCAAAATTATCATTAATATTACATTTTTTCCTATTTCGACAACTAATGTTACTTTTCCTCTTGTTTTGATCACCAATTTGTTTCTCCTTTTCTATAATCGTCACTAAATTATTTTTATTTTCTTGTTTTTTTATAAAAAATTTAATGATCGGTGATCAAAATAAAATAATATATAATATAATTATTACTTAATCAAAAAAATTAAAAGGTGTTTCTATATGGAATGCTTCAGTTAAGCAATATCATAGTTGGGCGTGGAAAAAACTATTAAGATTACGGATTGACCTAACTTTGTTTAGGAGTTTTCAAGGAGAGTATAAGACTGTTATAATTTGGAATGAGCTGAGGCATAAGCAACCTAAAGTACATTGGAGAAAAGTTGTTTGGGGAGATCATTCAATTCTAAGATTCTCATTCATTTCGTGGCTTGTGGTCCTCGACAGGCTATCTACAAGAAGTCAAATGCTACAATGAGAATATAATAGAGATTCTTGGTGCTTGTTGTGTGGTACTGAGTGCGAAACAAGAGACCATTTGTTTTGGGACTGTTGTTTCGCAAGGCACCTTTAAACTCTGGTAACGCAAAAGTGTGGGGTTCAATTATTTTTGAAAAATAGCCGGATTTACTTACTTGGATTCAAGTTGATGACCGAGCTAAATCTTTGTATGTTGCGAATTATACGATTAGCATGGAATGGTTTAAATTATTATATCTGTCAAGAGCGCAATGCACGTTTACATGGAAAGAACCCGAGATCTAAGGTGAATCTTTTTGCTCTTTATTCAATATAGTGTAAAATAAAAAATCTTGGGATGTAATAGGATTAGTCTCCATAATACTTGTATAGCTGAAAATTAAGATCTTAATTAGTCTTTTTATCATTAATAGTAACATTCTCTGATATTAAATTATATTTTTAAAAATTATTTGGATAAATAAAATTTATTTATAAAAAAAAGAAAGTAAGAATAATTTAATGATGAATATTGATATTTACCCAAACTTTTCCTCTTCATTTCTGTTGTTTGCCTTCATGCCCATCCAGTCCATGGGCCTTAGGCCTTCCGTCTTATTCAAGTTTGTGGTGCATCAATATCTTCATTTTAGCTACGATTGCGTAGGGCTTAAGAAAACAAAATTATATCTAAATCATTTGATTCAATCGATGGCGGTAACAATGGCGGAGCTACATATAAATAATGGGTCAATTAATTTTATTTAATTTATTTAATAATATTTATATTATAACGATATAAAAAATTATATTTTATATTTTGTTTTTATCTTGATATATAACATGTCTTTGTTATGGGATAAAAAATAATAATTTTTCTAATTTAATCACGTTATTCTTATTAATAAATCTTATCTTATAATACATTGTTAGCACAAATACAATAATTGACCGTGTAATTTTTAAATTTTAAATATATTTTTAAGTTATTTAAACTTTTAATAAACTATATAATATTTTTAATTTAATTAAAAATATTTTAAATTATTATATTAAAATAATATCATAATAAAATGGTAAAAAAATGATTCTAACCTAAAATATTATATTTGAACCTAACACATAATCAAGTCATCCTCGTAATAAATATTATATTTTAAATTTTAACCTAAAATATTATCATAATCGACTTAAAATATTATTAAAATGATAAAAAAATAATTTTAATCTAAAATGATAAACTTTTATGTTTAAATCTAAAATGTTATTAAATCAACCTGATTTATTAGGATAAATATAATATTTAGGTCCTAACCTAAAATATTACATTGTCTGACCTAAAAATTTATTAAAATGAAAAAAATCAATTTCAACCCAAAATTTATTTTTAAAAACTGAATTATATTTATGAAATGATTACAAAGGAATTATATATAAATATTAGAAGTTGAATACAAAATAAAAAATATATAAAAATTTAAATACGTGAAAAATGTTAAAATATCAAACCACGGATAAGCAAAACTCAACTCAATTCGAAAAAATCGAATAATTCAACTCGATTTGAGATGAAAATATTTGATTCATTTTGATTCGACTTGAAATTTTATAGATTCGACTTGACTCAAAAAAATTTAAATAAAGTTCGAGTTGTAAAATAGAAATTCGAATAACTTGAAATTTTTAATAATTAAAGAATTTATTTTTAAGTTTAAGACGAGTCTCTCAATTTTTTATGATATATATACATTGATATAAAAATATAAAGAAATATTGTAATATATGAATATGTATGTACGTATCTTATATGATAAGAGAAAATCGTTTAAATTAGAATCGGATCATACTATAACATGATAAATAATTACAATTAAATATTTATAGGAACTCGAAAACTCGACTCAATTGGATTTGACTCGAATTTCTTAAACTTAACTCAAACTAAAAAAATTTAAATAAAACTTGAGTTATAAAATATGACTAGTCAACTCGAATAACTTAAAAAATTTTGACTCAACTCGAATACTCACCCTACTAACACCCTCGAAAAAACTTTGAAAAAAAATTAATAAATCGATCAATAATTTTAGACAAACCCATCCGACGATCATTCTCTTTTTTCATCTAAAAACTCATCCAACGGCTGAAAACGGCAAACAAATCTTTTATCCCTCAAAAAAAGGGGAAAAAAAGCAGAATCCGAAGCTTCTTCTCTAAATATCCGCTCTTTACAACCAGTTTTCCGACGTCAGTTCAAACATGGTGTTAGGTTCTTCTACACTCACTTCAACGCGCCTAATCTCCCTCTCACCCCCTCACAAAATATCCATCGAAACCGCCAAAAAACCGATTCACTTCCAAACGACGTCGTTTCAGTCGCTCAGGCTTAAGGCTTCCGCCGCCAATTCCCCCCCAAAAGTCCGTTTCGTCGCGCGTCGGAAGGAGACCGTTTCGGTTCGGCAACTGAACCGTCCTCTCGGTAAGTAATATCGCAATTCAATATTTATTAGTATGATTTTTTTATTAATAATTTATCCTTATTGTTTTCTTTTACTTGTTTCTTGTTGCTGTTTGATTCTAGGTTTATAAGATTTTTCTTGATTTAACTATACATAATAAATAAAAAATGAAAAAGCTTAAATTGTTAAAAGGGAAATTCTGTTTCGAAATTTACTGTTTTTTATTTAATTAAAATTTTCCATCTAATTATGAATAGAGAATTGAATGAACTATCAATATAGTTACTTAAATTATTCTTATGATGTTTTTTTAAATGTCTTGGAATAGAATGATCGATTAAAATAATTAATTAAAACGTAATATTGTATACCTTTCGCCTTTTTTAAATTCCTTATAATTTATTGGGTTTTTTATTCAAGCTGCATTGTCTTTTCTTTTGATTAGCAGAAGTACCATTCTAATGGAATCTTTTATTACAATTCTGTGTTATTACTTTAATTGGGTTTTATTTTGATGGTGCAGTTGAGTATATGAGCTTACCAGCAAGCCAATACTCGGTGCTCGATGCGGAAAGGATAGAGAGGGTAGATGATAATACATTTAGGTGTTATGTGTACAGGTTTAAGTTTTTTAATTTCGAGGTTTGCCCTGTTTTGCTTGTAAGAGTTGAAGAACAGCCTAATGGTTGCTGTATTAAGCTCTTGTCTTGTAAGGTAATCTCACAGTTTCTTTACATTGAATTTGTTTGGTTTCTTATATATTAGGTAATCTGCTTGTAAGCTTGAATTTGTTGCGAAATACTTCGAGTCTAATGTTTGTTTTTTAATTAATTCAGTACCTTTCAAGTTAAGTATGGCCACTTTAACATTTTGATGTGTAACATTTCTTGGAATGGTATCTTAATCAGTGTCATCAGGGGTTTGGACATACTGCTTAGAAATACTCTTCAGATAGGGAGGATGATTAATATATATGCATTTTGGATTTTTATAGATCTTCATGGATTTTGATAACCTCTAATGTTATATCCACTGGCTGCAGCTGGAGGGCTCACCCATTGTTGTTGCGCAGAATGATAAGTTTGATGGTAAGCATCTTTCCGAGGCTTTTCCATCCAAAGAAAGATATCATATTTTAGTTATTGCCATTGGTGATGTAATTTAATCAAGATTACATCATACCTATGATCGTACATTAACATTAGAGACTCTTTCCTTTGTACACAATCTCATATGTCTCTGTTATTTCATCTCACCTTGCTCATTGAATGGATATATCTTGTTCATTTGCTACATTAGTCACCCTTCTGGGTTGTGGGTCAGAGGGGTCGGCATGGGTATTGAATATAGGACATTGAACAATCTGCAGCATGATGCTAAGGAAAAGACATAACTTAGTCATAGTATGTTTGATCTGTTATCCAAAGTTAAGGTGCAGTTGTTCTTTCTGGAATGCTTTTGCATTGATTTGATATGAAAATGCAGCTTCTATGGTCAATCGAATATCTTGTGATGCCAAAGGAAATGACTCATCAGTACAGAGACTTACATCAGATGCAGTTATTGAGGTAATGCTTGCTAAATTATTTCCTAACATTACCATGGCATTTCCAAAGGCATATTTTTCTTACTGTAATTTTTAATTCTATGTTTAATCTAGGTTACCATCGAGGTTCCTTTTGCATTCAGACCATTTCCCTTGGGAATGGTTGAATCAAGTGGGACCCAAGTCCTTGAACAAATACTCGGGTTGATGCTACCTCGTTTTATGGCACAGGTTTGTAAAACATTACTTAAAATTTCCGTTTCACTGATTAAGAATAGTTGATATTTTGTGTTTGTCCCTTATGCTTGAATTGTTGCTATGACTTTTCATTTTTCATAAAGTGCCTGTGCCTGTGTCCAACACTTGGATATGAGGCTATAAAACCCAAGGATTGTCCATGTACATGCAGAAGCTTAGAAAATTTTGACCACACCCATGTTGGACATATAACGGTTGGTACTTGACACGCTGAAGTCCGAGTAAAATAGGGCTTACATGGGGTGGAATGTGGATTTGCAAGTTTAGTATGTGAGCAGATATTTTAGGCAGTATGAGTTTTTCTTAGGTTATTTTTACTCCTCGGTAATAGTTCATTTGGTTATGCAACTGATGTATCTTCTGGATTGATTTCTTTTCGATATTGGTTTCTGTAAATAGAAATGTAAAAATATGAAGCAACAAGTCTTAACTTGAAGCAAATCTGCAATTTTCATTTCCATGATCTAGTTCTGATATCTGTTTTGTGCAGCTTGTTAAAGACTATCAAGCATGGGCTTCTGGTGATACCTCAAGGCAACCTCTTGGAACCGGGGAGATTTGAAATGAGATAAGATTACTTCAAACTCTCTTTGAAATTGTCATTTTCAATTTTGCTAGCATATGTTTCTGCTGTAATTTATGCAGTTTAGTGTTTCTTAGCACTTAGGTGCACCAGTTTAAAAAATATCTTCGTATACATTCTATATTCTAGGAAAACTCTGAACATGATATGATATGAAATTCTGTGGATTGTTTTTTATATTGGACCTGCCAACTTCAAACATGATATGGTAACACAAGACACGACATCATACATGTCGATGAATGTAATTTTATAAATTTTCGTTAATTGTTATATCATCGTTCCGTCATCTTTTCGTAAACATTTCTAACGATGGTGGTCAGAGTAGATTTATTTAAAAAGTTTGATGGTCTGACTGATAAGTTGTTTAGTTCAATGATCAAAATAGATATCTTTAAATAGTTCACTGGCCACTTGTGTAGTTTACCCAAAAATATTTAAAATACTATGCAAAAATATATATATATTTGAAAAATTTTATGTATTTTAATGATTAACTAAATTGATAAAATAAATAAATATAATAGATTAAAAAATTAGTCTTTCTTCTTTGTAGCAAATTTAGCTTACCTGGATAATAAAAATTAAACAAATTATCCCCCCAAAGTAGTCTTTTATATAATTGCCACGTCAATAATAACAATAAAATGGATCGAATTTTAAACCAAATAAATCATTTTACCTATTTTTAGTAGAGTAACCTTAATATAGTCCTACATATAATATTTGTGCTTTTATGTTCTAGGACTATTCCTCTGCATGGATGCTTTTATCATCTATGGAAATTCATCTCTACAATGCATCAGTGGTGCATACAGAATTTTGGATTCAATTCGGAGCAACGGATCGGGGGCTCGGGGCAAGGTGAAACTGTGTCGATAAAGCCCCCGGTAATCAAACCGTCGTCCTGCTCCGAACTCAAACTCCATTTTCAAATATCATGTTTATAAAGCAGCAACAACATGATAGAAATTCCAGCCACAATAAATTTGTATATTTGAAACTGACAGTGAAAATGATACAAATGCTAGAGCTATCCAGTTATCACAATTTCAGACAATAAATTCCCATCACGAAACCTCAGATTTCAAATTTAGAAATGGCGATACAAACTTGTACGAAACAAAAGCGGATATATCACCTAATTTTGAAACTGACTGTGCCCGTCTTTCGCTACCTTCTGCAAATTCCTAAGCTCCAAATTCCAGTTCATGGTTTCTACAAATAATGAACAGATAGGAATCACATTCTAAGAATATCAGGAATGATTGAATGAATACAACAATTAAATTTATAGCAAAATTAACATCTCTCACATTCCATACCACCATGTGCCACTTCTCTCAGTGAGGGTAGCCGGTTCAAAGAATCGGTATGATTATTTAATTTATATGCTTTGATGACCAGGAAAAAGGTTTGAAATGCAGTTTCTGCCATTGCTGCTCTGGCCTACTAACATTTCAATCACATAATACATGATAGAACTTGCATGGCTAAAAGATCTTATTCGAACTTCCCTGGTTAATCCGAAAAATTAATCTAAGATTTAACTTTTGCTTTTCACCATACAGTCAACCAATTAATAGATTAAGAAATAACTAGTGATCACTGTGCTTCCATGCACCCTCACCTATTGGTGGCACCGTTTTATATCAAAGTCAATTTGTGCAAAATCAGAAAACAAAACCAGGTATCCCCTACTAATAAGCATGTTCTTGAATAGAAAGAATCAACGGGGCACAGGTTGAGAACCTAATACGAAATTCAACCGATCATCAAACATAGACACAAGCATCTTACCGAGAACAGCATCAACCGGAAACTAGCTTAACAAAAATGCAGATTGCATTGAGTAGTATGAGAGGAACTCTCATGTACTGAGTGGCGTAAATGAGACCGATAAGCTGCCCTTTAAATGACTTTGTCCGCCCTGCCGAGAATTCCGTGAAACTCCATCCTCTAGGAGCAAGAAAACGATCCTCGTTTAATATTGCCAACGCATTTGCAAGAAGCAAAAACCCTTCCAATAACGTCCACAAGCCCATTTTCTGCATAATAAAGGGTGGTTTCTATCAATCTTCACACAACACAACTTCAAAAGCATTTCATATATAGGCCAAGCAATGAAGATCAAGAGAAACCAAACCAAACCCAGAATCTTCAGCTTCAGCAACAATAAATTTCTAAATTGAAACCTAGCATCAACGAAAATAGGGTTTCTTTTCATTTCTATAGTGAGAACAAGATGATTCAGTGAAACCCCATATTAGTTCTTCAAAAAGGGTAAACCCAGACAAGCAGATCAAAGGGATTCAGATTTGGACTAAAAGTTCAAACGTACTCGAAAAATCACGTTGTATTGGAATTAGATTGACTAGATCCAAGGGCTTTAATCTAAGCATAGAAAGCAAAAACATTACAAACAACTTCAAATCTACGAGATTTGAACTGGGGAAGCACATCATGAATCAAAATTCAAAAATTGAACAAGAAATCGCACGATAATAACAGAGATTATAGGGAAAATTGAATGAGGGGAAAACAATAACGAAAGCTCACCTGCAAAAGATGTGAAGATATGAGTGCTGCAGATGGCGAGGGGATGTTTCCTTCTCCTTTGCGACTGTAAATAGATTCGATGTTTAGAAAATTAAGAAAAATTCGTAAACAGATCCGGGTATTGAAATGGATCGGTTCAGAATTGCAGAAGTCGCATGAAGGCTTGTTTAGCGATTATTTGTGTATTTTATCTTATATTATTTAATCTTTTGTATTATTAAAAAACTCATAATTATATTAATTTTAATATTAATTATTAATTATTAATATTTTTTAATTTTTATTTAATGATAATGTTTTTATAATATATATTTTGTTTTAATAAATTTAAAATATTATATTTTTTTATAATATTTTAGATCAGTAATATTATGATAAATATTAATGCTCGAAGATAATAAAAATTAAGTAGTAATTATAAAAAAATCTTTTTTTTTAAATTTCCAATCTCTCGTTTTTTAAATTTTCTAACACCAAATGATTTTTTTCAATTTAATTTTATTTTCTAATTAAAATTTTCTCTCATAAACAGTCTTTTTCTCTTTCCCCTATTATTCCTATAAAACTATGCGAAAACATACATAGAAAACGTACAACAAAATTATGATACGACATTAATTAAAATATTATAAAATACAAAACTTAAATATTAGTCATCGACCTAAGATATTGCACATTTTGATAATATTTTAAATTAACGATTTCATCGCAAATAATATTTTAAATTAACGATTTCATCACAAATATCAATACACAAACAAATTTTTGGTACGTTACACCAACCTAATATGTTATTAGAATTGACATCAAGTCAAATTTCAATATTTAATCTTCAATTTTAAATGTTATCAGTTGTTGCGGATAAAAAAATATTTGAAGATGAATATATATAAAATTTTAAAATTTCAGGATGAACACAATTCATAAATATTAAAAAAATTTATGGGCTAATCTATAAATTTTAAAAAATTAAAAATAAATATATAAACTTAAAAAAATTCAGGCCTTACCTAGTGCATACATCCACCACCGGATATTATCAAAAAGTATAATATTTTAGGTTGATAGATAACATTTTAACTTGTACATTTCATAATATTTTAAGTTGATATTATGGAGTCCAAATTATTTGCCCCATTCCATATGCTCCCATTTATGTCCTTTTTAAATTAGAGGGTTTAGGGTATAGGGTTTTAGGTTAGGGTATAGAGAATTAGAGGTAGGGTGTATTTTTTAGATATAGGGTTTAGGGTTTAGGATATAAAAAATATGGGTTAAGGTTTAAAATTTAATTTTTTAGTAAAATAACAAAGGAGACACAAATGGGAGCATGAAAAAGAGACAAAAGATTTTTGCTCCGTATTGTATCCTAAACTCACCCGAAGTTGATAAAATACAAAAGGACTGTCAGTCAAACAATACAAAGACTAGTCTTTTTTACTTATTCAGTCCCCAATCTCAACCACCTGGGGAAAACATTGTATGTCCTGCAAACCCTACTCATACAATAAGCAAGTTAGTATACATGTGGTAATTTTCATTTCTCTTCTTTATTTTGCTCCAAAAGCTGACTTCAAGGATAAATAGTAGGAAGAAGAAGAAAAAAATCGAACCCGGTTTACATTTCTCCAGGAAGCATTGTATCCTCAGGTAGATCACAGAAACCTATACCCTGGAAACATGAAAAGAATCCGGTTTTAAATCAGTGATATGCTAAGAACTTCATCCATGAAAATCGGATATGTTAAGACTGTTGCTATCTGAAATTTACCTCCCCTGTAAGATGAGCTACACATCTTTTCTCAGCTAGTAGTTCCGCTTCCGTCTGCGAATCAGTTGGTGCGAAAATGTTAAGGATATCGGTGTGAAAATATGTATCAGGTCTAGGTCTGTGGCTTGAATTTCGTTACGTACCTTTTTAATTCGCTTGAGCAGATAGTCGTCGAAGATTACTTCCTTGACAAGTTCATAATCACCATCTCCCTACCGAAAATAGTTTGAAAGATTGTCATAAATCTGATAAGAGTGAACAAAATGATTTCGAGAAAAGATCATGTTCGTACTTTTGATCGGCATGGCATGCTGAAAACGATATCCTCTGATATACCGTAAGGATTGCCATTGGTATAAACCTACATTTGCAGTGTAAAATGTGAGGTAAAAATGTAATAGGAAGTTGGAACATACGAAACTCGACGAGGAATCATGTTCGATGTCTCGAATATACAATTTAAAGAGGTTTCTCTTCATGAAAGTTGAGCATAAATTATTTCTTTGTAAAGGTAAAGACAGTGTTAACAAAGGCAGTAATACATTTTATAAGCGGATAAAACTTACACCGGAAGAAAACCAATCCCCTTTGGGTGTCGGAATTATTAGAGACTTGATGGCATCGACTATTGACACAGCAGTAGATGCTGCTGAAGATCTTCCCCATTTCTGAATTAAAACACCGCCTCTCTGCAAATCAAAATTCCACATAGATCATGAAATTCGTATTCAGCATGGTATTTCAGGAATTTATCAGAAACTGTTCCCAGTATTTTACCTTTTGGACCTTCTCAGTAAACTCCTCCTCTAACCATTTGTGATCCTTGATGACATCCTTGACAGGTAAGCCCTTGATTCTAGCATTTAGGAAGTCTGGAACCTAGTCAAGATCGAATACGAACTATCTTATGACAACATCTTCGCAAACAAGTTTATGCGTTTTAGTGTTTACTACCTGTGTTGTTGAGTGATTTCCCCAGATGGTCATGTTTGACACTTGATCGTAGAAGACACCTGCTTTAAGGGCAAGCTGCAGAAACCATTGCTTTTATGTAAAACTGTACTTTTTATTATTACATTTGCTAGTTAAAATTAATAACAAACTATTACAGAAACAGGTTTCGCTCGAGCAATGTATGTACCTGGCATTTCGCTCTATTTTCATCCAACCTAGTCAATGCATGAAAATTCTTTGCAGGTATGTTTGGAGCATTTTTCATGCATATTAAGGCACTGCATCAGAAAGAATAAGATAATGATTGAAGGAGCCTAAGCTAGTTAGGAATCAAGCACGATAATTCTGTTACTCGGACTCAGGTGTGAGTGTTGAATGCAGGTATGTTCAAAAATTTCAAGATTTCCGTATATTTGAAGAGCCCTTGAAGTATCATATCCCCATACTCATATCCTGATATGTGACAGATATAAGTGTGGGGAAATGATCTTTCAAGGATTCTCCAAATACATGGAAAAACTCGAATAAAGAAATTCTTGTGCATACCCATATACAACACTTAAGACCAGAATCCGAGTAACATAGAGCTACAATGGCAAAGATTCGTACTTGGTATTGCAGGGATTGCCCACTACTATCACCTTGACATTAGGAGACGCAGAAGCATTGAGAGCTTTTCCCTACAATGTTAGAACCAAGGTCATGATAGCAGATTGATTTTAACATGTCTTAGCCAAACATAAAGAAATACTTATAGAGCACAAAAACTGAAAGCACCTGCTCAGCAAATATCTGTCCATTGATGTCCAACAAGTCGGCTCGTTCCATTCCAGGGCCTCGTGGCTTTGCCCCAATCAGAAGAGCCCATTCAGCATCCTGGAACACATCATATGGATTTGTCCCAATACTAACCTCTCTCAGTAAAGGAAACAAGGAATCTTCAAGTTCCATGGCCACTCCTGCATGCATTTGGACTTCAATTTGAAAAGAGTTGCAGCATTTACCGGAAAAGAGCCATTATGTATCTTATTTGCATGCAGAGAGTTTTAGCATGACAGTTTCAACAATATATGCTTCAACAATAGCTTGGATGCAAATAGAGTTCACTGTCCTAGATACACATGCTTTTCTTTCTCGAGAAAAAGGAAACGGTTTCCCTTTTTTTTAAATGACATCTTGTTAGCTCAATATTCGCAATAAGAATACCTGAAGAACCATACCTTCAAGTGCCTGTACTGACCTTTCCGATCCCAATAGTTTCAGAGCGACAGGCTGATCTGGTCCGAAGACTTCACCAGATGCAATCTGGGAAAAGCAAATGAACTCAGAAACTAAGTTACAACCCACAAAAATCACCTACTGTAGTTTAACCCCTGTAAAGACACAATAATTTCACTAAAATGGACACACTTTAAGCAAGATACTATTATCAGGCAATAAACTCCACAGTTATTATTGGATCATCTTTCAGACACGGTCGATGTATAAGGGAAAGCAATGAGAAATGTGGTAAATTTTAAGGAACAGAAGATGATCACTGTAATTATAATCGAATAAAGCTCTAAAAGCAGTAAGCCAGTAACTATAATATTGTCTGCTGTTAGTATTCCATAATCTGCATTCCTATTAAAGTACAGTCATATCCACCCATACATCCTGATTGAAGCATACTTGCCTATAGTAAACTTATTTTACCTCCTATGCTACTCAACTTCATCGATGACCAGTCTTCTGTTCGTATAAACCTTTATTTAGTATTGTCAGTGTTACAGAAGGGCATTAGCTTATTATGGGTTAAGCAGCAAGTGCGGATGATGATAAAGTTATTGATGAAAAGATACAAATATATAACTAAAGAGCTTCAATGAACATAAATAGTATTTAAGCTTATATGAAAGTTACTTACTTTGAAAAGAAGATGGTTAGATATCATCCCGGCAGCGCCAGAAACAGCAATATTAATTAATTTCTTCCATGATTTTGTCTCCTCTTCCTGTTAACAATCAAAACAATTGAACAAATTAATATATATGGTATTTGTAAACATGACCGACATATTTGGAATCATAGTCAATATTAATTAATGTCTTTTCTCCAAATACATCGGGGATGGAGAAATTATTCTATGGACCGGTTCCACCACGTCACTCATGGTCCTTAAGAATAAAAAACAAATCCACGTCATCATTTTTTACACATCATCTGCACACTCATAATTTTAATTTCCAAATCATCTCTCTAAATAAAATATATTAGAATTAAAAAAATGATGACGTGGATTTGTTTTTTATTCTAAACCTTAAACCCTAAACCCTAACTCTAACATAAACCCTAAACCTTAAACCTAAACCCTAACCCTAACCCTAAACCCTCACCCTCAATCTTAACCATAAACCCTAAATCCTAACCCTAAACCTAAATTAAAGAATAAATCCACGTCATTATTTTTTTAATTTTAATATATTTTATTTAGAGAGATGATTTAAAAATTAAAATTATGAGTGTGCAGATGATGTATAAAAAATGATAACGTGGATTTGTTTTTTATTTTTAAGGACCATAGATGACGTGATAGAACCGGTCCATAGAATAATTTCTCTCGGGGATGTTTCCAAATATGTTGGGAACATAGGCAAGTTTCATGAGAATGGTTGTAGTAATTAATATATATATATGGTATTTGGAGACATGGCCGGCATATTTGTACAAATTACATGGATGTGAATGATGATAGAATTTTAATGATAAATATATGGTTTATGTAACTTAAAGTCCATCATTTTGATGTATGTTCTCGTAGTGATGATTAGAGATCGAAATTAAGGGTGAAATTCTCTTTCTCTCTACTCCTTATTAAACGTAAAACTTAAAATGATTAATTTGAAGTTTGTGAAAAAGTAAAAAGGTTAAACTGATCATTTGACCATTAAAAAATTAATTTAATTAAAAGATAAAAGTGAGCGCTTTTTAAAAAACTACCCATGTTGTTTTTCATAACTTTGGTTCATATTCTTTTTCACGAGAAAATAGAATCTATTTAATCCAATCTTATATAATTAAGGGCGAACAACAGTGAAAAAGAGGAGGGAAATAACACCGGAAACAAAGAACAATGAAGAACAATAATTTTTTTCTAATTTAATTGAATATCGATTAACGTGATTACCCATAAATCTATTAACTATCATTCAATGGGCATATTTGTATAAATTACATGATGTGAATGATCACTTCTATATCCAACAAATTATAACAAAAAGACTATATCTATACCAACGGGTTAGTTCGAGCAATAAATAGTTTGATATCGTCTAAACAGACTCACCATAAAAGTCTACAAAAGTTGGGTGTGCCGTGTACGACAAGATATCGTTAGGTCCGGATTAATCCGGCAAGACACTTGGAAAAAAAAAAGACTATATCTATAAGGTATTGAACAAACACTCATTCAGATACAGATAGCTTAGATACTAGCAAGCAAAAAGAAAAGAAATGCTCACACAATTGAATAAACTTAGTTTCATTAGTGATGTCACTGAGTTTGGATGTAAAATATATTACAATATTAAATAAGAAGAGAAAAACATACAGCTTTGAGGTCATAGGTGAGGCAGAAGACACCATAGCACTCAGTCTTTCCCTTGGGAGTCTCAGATTGTACTGGTATCGGGGTTTGAACTTTACTGAGAAGCAAAACCCCATGAATTTTAAGTCAAGAAAAACATAAAAAAGAGTTCAAATTTAAAAGTGAGAGAGTGCTTACTCAGATGTAACAGAGCATGATATTGCAGGATTCCTGGTTCTGGGTAAGGGTCGAAACGAACGACGAACATGATGAGAAAAACGGGAGGAAGAAGATGACGATGATAGGGAGAGCTGTGAAGAACGAAAACAGGTTGCTGTTTCGTTGCATGATAGCTTCGCCACTGCCATTTACAGCAGAGAGTGTGTTTGGATCTGTGTGATTCCAAAGAAGCAGAGCGGAAACAGAGGACACTGGAAGAAGGTAGAGAGTGAGTGGCAATGGAGTGAGACAAAGGGAAAATGGACGGATGGTTCTGAATACTGAGTATAAGGCTACGCAAACGACACTTGTCATCAAATATCATCCGGATAGCGAAAAAATATTAGGTAAACCTGTTTACCACGTCATCCATGATCTTAATTAATTAGACCGTTGATTTTAATTTTTTAAATGAATCATCACCTTTTTTCTAAGTGGGTTTAGTGGGTGAGTAGTTATTAGGTAGTTATTTTAAGATCAACGATCCTGATTGTTTAGACCATGAATGATGTAATGAATAAGATTCACCTAATAATCTTTCTCAGATAGTTCAACTCCTATCTCTCGGATGAAAAAAATATATTATAAATTTTTTTCGTTAGTTATTTATAATTTTAATTAAATTTATTTATTTTTAAAATGAATCATTGTTAATATTTTTTATATAATTAATTAATAATTAATTATTAAATAATTACTTAAAAATAAACGAACCTGATTATTTCGGACGAGATACTCAGGAGTACATGGGTTTATGAATAGGCAGGATCTGGTTAGGTAACCTTAAATTTAAAATTTAATATTAACTTAAAAATTATGTATATTTCAATTTTAATTTGATTTAGTATATTTTCTAAAAATTTAATTAAAAATATTAATTTTAAAGATTTAATTATAAAAATTAAATTATAAATAAATAATTAATTTAGAAATTTAATTATAAAAAATATATAAAAACATTATTATAAATTTTTTAAAATTATAGAGAAATTTTAAAATATTAGTCTTATATTAATTTTTTTCGTTCTAAATTAAAATATAATCTATCCTTACACTTAATAAAAACTTAATTTGAATATGATTTTTTTTATTGTAATATAAATTTGAGTCAAGTCGATGATAGGTTGGACTATGTCTAAAAAGTTCAAGAAGATATAAAAAAAATTATTAAAATTATTATAAAATATATAAGAATTTTAATATATATAAAAATTCTTATAAAACATAAAAATTTTATACATTTCAAATTTTTTATAAAAAATATAAAAATTTAATATATATAAAAATATTAATATCAAAATTTTTATAATTATTTCGGTATAATGTTATTATAATTTTTTTTTTAATGAAAAAACTTAACTAATGAATTACCTTCCGGAAGAAGGATGAAGCCTTGAACGATGAGAACGAACTGTCGCTTAAGGGCTTTGCATCTCTCGGAATCGTATTTGCTGTCTAAAAGCGGTGCGATGGTGGTAACGCCATCGGGATCGTCGTAAAAGGTGACCTTCAGTTCCGATCCGAGACATAATCGTCGACGCCTCCGCCGTTTCTCCAAAGTTCGAACTGAAGAAATGTTTTTTAAGTACGATTTTCCTTTTTCTTTCTGTAATTAAGAATTAGTATTTTCGATTTGTCATTTTCAGAAACGTTAACAAGATTGTTGTTTTAGATGCAATTTACTACTTGATAATCTAAACTCGTTTAAATATATTAAAACTTAAACTAATTTAAATAGACCATTAATTATTTTTAATAAATTATTAACGAATAATAATAAGTATTTAATTTAATTGTAGTTTTTTTTCTTCTTAAAATGCAACAGGAATTCACAAATGGTAGAATCAGCCGTGCCTACTTAACTTTATTTGAATTCGATAAACCCTTATTTTCCCCTTTACTTTTTGTCCTCCGGGAAAACCTTGTTGCTCTCTGTAAATCCCCTCTGCTCTCAAGCCCGGTCACGATCATCGTCTCCATCCTCGCCGCCGTTAGCAGGTTCGCACTACTAAAATGCGTAACCTTGTTTTCCTACTGTCATTCTTGTCCTTCATTTGCTAATACTTTTTCTGCTTTTGATAATGTGCTGATTTTTGTTTGGAGAAGAAAGATGTAGAAAATTTTGCATTTTAATTCTTATTAATTCCAAAGAAAATGTATAAATGGAAATGCATAGTGTTGTTTGTATTAGGGTTTAATTTGATTGTTTTGGTTTTGTTCCTACCATTTTAGGTTCCCTTGAGAATGGATATCAGCTCGGGAGATGATTCAGATATCAGTGAATCGGAAATAGAAGAGTACGAAGATAAATCTTATAAAAAACTAAAGAATGGGGATTACAAAATCAAAGTTTCCGATGTAAAGTATAATTGTCCCTTTTGTCCCAAGAAGAAAAAACAAGATTATTTGTACAAGGATCTCCTGCAGCATGCTTCTGGTGTAGGGAAAAGTAGTTCTGATAAAAGGAGTGTTAGAGAGAAAGCAAATCACTTAGCTTTAGTGAGGTATTTGGAGAAAGATCTTTTTGCGACTGTGGGTAGTAGTTCATCTTCCAATGTTGCGGCGACAGTTTCTAAGGAGGAGGATCCTCTTAGTGGTTGTGACCATGGTGAGAAGATCGTGTGGCCATGGACCGGAGTTGTGGTTAATATTCCAACTCAAAAGTTACCAGATGGACGATCTGTAGGAGGAAGTGGATCCAAGTTGAGGGATGAGTTGATCAGGAGAGGGTTCAACCCCATAAGAGTTCACCCGCTATGGAATTTTCGTGGTCATTCAGGGACAGCTGTTGTTGAGTTCCGTAAAGACTGGCCAGGTCTACATAATGCATTGTCATTTGAGAAGGCTTATGAGGCAGATCATCATGGTAAAAAGGATTGGTTTGTTAATGATGGTGTTAAGGAAGGCCTTTATGCTTGGGTTGCGCGTGCTGATGACTACAAGTCAAGTACCATTATCGGGGAACACTTACGCAAGATTGGTGACCTTAAGACCATTTCTGAGCTCATGGAGGAAGAAGCCAGGAAACAAGAAAGACTTGTAACGAATTTGAATAATATCATTGAGACTAAAAATAAACATATACAAGAGATGGAACAAAGATGCTCTGAAACTTCCAAGTCCCTTGAGGCCTTAATGGAAGAAAAGGATAACCTTAGTCTAGCATATAATGAAGGTGTGTTTTAAGTTTTGACACGCAAGTTGAGTTTTCTTATAAAAATTAATTGTATAGGCAGTATAGCTTCCATCCTATTATCTGTTGGTTTTATTTTATTTTTAACTGTTCAATGTCTTTTGTTTAGTTCCCGCTGTTACAAGTCATTACTGTTTTTTACTACATTGTGGAGTTACATTAATCTTTATGTTTGAATTTTTTTCTACTACTATGTCTCAACGGTATCAATTCATATGGGTTGTGTTCTTATTTAAAAACTAGCTGTAATGTATTCATCCGGTTCATCAATTTTGTTTTATTCTATTTTGAACTGTTGAGTGTCTTCTGCTTAGTTCCTACTTTGAAGTCTGTTACATGTCATTGCTGTTTTTTGCTCATGTTGCTTCTGTTTACAGAGATTAAAAAGATTCAACTAAGTGCAAGGGATCATTTCCAGAGGATTTTTAGTGACCATGAAAAACTGAAGTCACAGCTAGAATCTCATAAAAATGATTTAGAGTTGCGTGGAGTTGAACTTGAAAAGCGTGAGGCACTGAACGAAAGTGAAAGGAAAAAGTTGGCTGAGGAACTCGAAGAGGTGCAGTGCTTCATTCTTGATTTTCACTTTCGCTTGTTGGTCCCTTCAATATTATATTCAAGTGTGTTTTTGGTACTGCTTACACCTCATAGTCAGGTCGTATGACCAATCTGGAATGGCTGCCATGGGAACTCTTAGTACTGGTACTAAGTTTTTGGTTTTGCAACAATCCTTGTGAAGCATCAGGTGCTGAAATTAACTTTGTTGTTCCTCATTGGCAGTCTTGAAAGAAATGCATGTGATAGATATAGTTCTTGATTTTCAAATTTATTGACCAAATTTGGGAGTTTAAAGTTCTAATTTCTTTCTCCTGAATAAATGTAAAACATGTATTGCAGGGTACAAATCTACAGTTAATGATTTCCTGCCTGAATTTGTTTTGCAGCACTGGTTGATGTGTTTTGTTTTTAATCATATGCTTGGGAATGTCAGTCAAAATAAAATCTAACGTGCTTCTTCTTTCAGAATGCCATTCAAAACAGTGCATTGCAATTGGCTGCTTTAGAGCAAAAAAAGGCCGATGAAAATGTTATGAAATTGGCTGAAGATCAGAAGGTTTGTTTGCTTTTCACGCCTCTTTCTTTAATACCGGAATACTCCTTGCCAATTTGAGACTGTGGAGATTTATTATTGTGACTGGACATCAATTATACAGAGGCAGAAGGAGGAACTTCACAATAGGATAATTCAACTTGAGAAACAATTAGATCAAAAACAGGCACTCGAACTGGAAATCGAGCAATTGAGAGGATCATTGAACGTAATTAAGCACATGGGAGATGAAGATGATATAGAAGTTCTGAAGAAGGTGGAGGCAAGTCTTAAAGAGTTGAGAGAAAAAGAGGGAGAGCTTGAAGACTTGGAAGCATTAAACCAAACTCTTATTGTAAGAGAGCGTAAGAGCAATGATGAACTGCAGGATGCTCGCAAAGAACTAATTAATGTGAGTTCCTTTTTGTTTCAATTTCTAAAATCCAACTGCATGAACCCAAAAGTTCTTGAGAACTTTACCTAATGAGTATAATCATAGACATTAATGAGCAGGTGTTCAGTTTCAAAGTCTTCTAGTTCTAGGGACATTTTTTTTCAGATAATGGATATTGGAAATGTGATTGTTTTGCAGAAAAGAGAGATAATCCAAATAAAGGATGTCCAATGGACAGTAATGCAGAAATTTTCAATTTTCTCTTGGCATTTTTCTAATTAGTTGTATTTAATTGCTTTTCCTCATTAAAAACTAAATGATACAATCAAAAGATTGGATAATGAAGATTTTTTTAATCTTGAGCAAGTTTGTCTAATTCTGTAGAAGTTTTTTTACAAGGAATACTACAGTTCTATACTTCTATTGCCCTTCCCTTTATGAGATGAACGTGGGTCAGACTCGTGTTTATTTGCTTATTCCCTGAGTTTGGCTTGAAGCTGTTTCATCTTGTTACAAGCTTCTCTTTCTAAGAAGTGCTATGCTACACAATTTTATAACCTTAAAAGAAATGTTCCAATCCGGCTATTTTTAAAACTGTCTTTTACTTAGAATTTTCAGGTGTATGACTGATAATCGATTTTTGAACTAGTTTGTGGATATAATTTCTGGAAAATGTCTGCTTTAGCTTTTTGTGTGCTCATCCCGATTCTCTTACCAGTAAGGAAGCACTGATCTGTTAACTTTATAGGGATTAAAAGAAATATCCAGTCGTTCACAAATTGGTGTCAAGAGAATGGGAGAGCTTGACAGTAAACCATTCCTTGAAGCAATGAAGCAAAGGTATAACGAGGAACTTGCAGAGGAGAGAGCTTCAGAAATCTGCTCATTGTGGGAAGAATATCTGAAGGATCCTGACTGGCATCCTTTCAAGCGCATTAAACTTGAAGGAGGAGACAAATATCAGGTTTTCATTTCATGACACTCATGAACTTTTTGCTGCTGAAGTGCTGATTCCCGCTTTTCCCTTTCCTCAAATTTATATTTTTTGCGTGATAAACCATGTTAGCTTGCATAGATGTCATATATTATATATAATATTATATAGAGCAGTATACATTATAAAATTAGGTAGGCAGCCATAAGCCTAGCCAACAACCAGCAAAGCTAACACTTAAAGCCAGCTATCCTAAAAGGTAAATGTAGGTAAAACTGGTAAACATTGAAATTTGAAGAATATCAGTGAACCATGTGTGTGTGTGCATATATATATAGGGTTATGATCTACTTACACAATATAAAACTTAGAAGTTTTACATGTTTTTAAATGGTTGGATTAACTAATTTTAATGGCTGAGGTTGGAAGTTCTAATTTAAGGATAATCCACTTAAATTTTTCTGTAAAAATCTCCTCATCACCTACTGTTAATCTTAGCCATCCATTTTCACTAATCCAACGATCCAAAAAGCGTACACTGTGTCAACGGATCCTAACCCATATATATAATATATTACTCTGTTATAGAGTTTCTTGTATAATAGACTTGAAGTCCATTCAAGGTTTTTATGTGAAGCACCATCTTGCTTGTTTACTTTCTGTTGTAGAATCTCTAGTATAATAGATTTGAAGTCCATTCAAGGTTTTTATGTGAAACATCATCTTGCTTGTTTACTTTATGTTGTTTCTATCACTGAATGAATTTCTCAAAGTTGGTATTTCTGTATCAGGAAGTAATTGATGATGAAGATGAAAAGTTGAGAGATTTGAAGGATCAGATGGGTAATGAAGTGTACAAGTCAGTCACTTCAGCCATAAAGGAAATAAATGAATACAATCCAAGTGGGAGGTACATAATTTCTGAGTTGTGGAATTACGGAGAAGGAAGAAAAGCGACACTGAAAGAGGGTGTCGTATTTTTACTGAAGCTCTGGGAAAATGCTAAACGCAAGCGAGGAATGACCTAAAGGTCGAAAATTTGTTTTTCAGGTAACCATTGCCTAAAGGAGTGAAACTTAGGGTTTTGCTAAGGAGTACCCTAAAAGAACTCATTAAAGTTGCTATATATAATCAGCCATTGATTTTAGAAATATTGAATAAGGCTGTCAACTACTACATTTAATATAATGTTTTTACTATAAACAATATAGGCACTCGTTGGCAAAACAATTGACTACAATGTTGCTAGTTAGGATGTTTCGGTTACAACGAATCACTGATCCTTTTCTTTATCGCAGGATATAATTTGCTGACCGCCTATTCGGAGCTGTATCCTTGGGTGGGAACAAAAGCAAAGAATGCATCTCCATAATATCTGATTAGGTTTGCGTGTGTCGTGTTCTGTATTATGTCTGTTTCTACATAATTGAATCCCATGTCCAATAATTTTCAGCTCCCAGGCCAGGATACACATATTCCTTTCTGGGAAGAAACTGCATTCATGATAACATGTAGAATTCAAGCTCATGGAGACATCTATGTCGGATATGTTGTTGGTGTAAGAACTAAGAACTGCTTATCTAATCTAGTCTACACAGGTTAGTATATGCCGTACTTCAACTTTTTCTGTTACATGGGAGTCTGTAGTGATGTAGGCTGTAGCTCTTCAGACAGGGACATTGCTGTAATGTATCATATGGTGTAAGTTAAGCTCCATTGTTTTTATGGCTGCATTGCATTTATTGAGTAGGATGTAAAACGACATTGTTGCTTTGTTGAACCGAAGGCCTTGAGAACTTCTCAGGCCAGGGTACCAAACTGGGAAGAAAACTGCATTCATCATTTTGACATCCATGTTGGGAATGATGTTGATGTAAGAAGTGCTTATGTATTGTAGTCAAATACAGTATGTTGTCAAGTCGTCGTGTATTGTATTTCGTGTTGTAAGTTAAGTTCGAGATTTGCATTGCATTTATATAGTATGTTGTTGCATTGCATTGCATTGCATTTTTCGTGTTGTCAATATAGGCCTTGAGAATTTCGTGTTTGCATTGCATTGCATTACAAGATTACAATCGTTTCAATGTTTTCAATAACAATAATTAAATCCTTAGCATCATTTAGCTATGAAATCAATAAGGATCAGAGTTTGAAATCCATAAAAATTAGGGGTGTAAATGAACCGAACTTGAACGGACAATGGTATGTCCGTGTTCTTTTATTTATTTTTGAAGGTGTTCGTGTTCGTTTAAATTTTTAATGGTACGTTCAAGCTTGGTTCGTTTATTTTTTGTCGTGTTCGGGTTTGGTTCGTTTAATGTTCACGAACATGTTCGTTTATATGTTCGATAATTTGTTCGTCTATATGTATTCATCAACTTGTCTATTTAGCGTTCACGAACATGTTCGTTTAATGTTCATGAACATGCTTGTTTAGCGTTTGTATATAAAAAACATAAACAAGCCTTTAAACGAGCTTATAAACGAACATAAACGAGCCGAACGCACTTATGTTTGTGTTCGTTCGTTTATTAATCGAACATAAAATATATGTTCGTACATGTTTATTTAACTTAATAAACGAATATTATATAAACAATTCACATGCTGCTCGTCGAACACTTTGTTCATTTACACTCTAATAAAAATTAGTTAGTGTCTTGGAATCTACCATTTCCCACGGTATGAATCGCTTGAAAATTAAGACATAATGTCTTCGGACATTCAATGTTTGACACTTTAATGATTTTGGCCTCCAAGTTCGATTACTTACAGTTTAATCACTTAATTATGAATCTTAAACTTTCAATCTTTTCAATATAGCTTTTATCAATAAATTAACTCAAATTGGATTCAATACTTACAACTTGGTCAAAAGTTATAATCTAACTTATTCATGTATACTTCTGATCTCAAAATCTAATTTTTAACTAATCTATTTCTAAAATATTATACATCGGTTAAAAAAATCTCATGATCCGGTATGACTCGTTCAACCATTTTTGTTCCCCTTCTTTCAGAGAGTGTTAATCCATCACTCTAGTTATTCAACATCATTTCCATCTTTAACACATTATTATATTTAAATTTTATTGGAGAAGTTGGATAATAACAGTGCAATCATAGATTAATATGATTAAAGTTTCTGTTCCTTTGAGTTTTTTTAGGGCTAGTTTAGTATTAAAAAGTGCGATAGAAAAGTGTAGTGAAATTTTTTTTTTGGAATTTTTAGTTTAAAGTTGAGTTTTCCTTTTGAAACCAACTTCTTAAACTAGTTTTTACTAAAAGCAACCAAAAACATCAAATAAGGGAATAACTTTTGAGTCTAAATTTTTGTCTTTTTCCCAAAATCACTTCTAGCTTTTGAAAAAGCTATTCTTTTTTTAGTTTTTATAAATCACTTCTTAGTATTGTTGTCAAAAAGTGTTTTTGAGAAATTAAATAACTATTTTAGACATGATGTTATAAGTTAAAAATATATATTTAAATAATAATAAAATTATTTTATATTATAATATTAACTTAAATTATGATAAAATATAAAATATTAATAAATAAATAAATAATTTATTTTTGAAAAATACTTTTTAGAAATGCTTTTTAAAAAATATATAATTTTTAAATTAAAAAAATAATTTATATTAAATATAATTATGTATTTGTAAAAATTAGATTATAATAAAATATAATAAATAAAGGTTAAAATTGTAATATAGTCCTTTTCAAACATAAAAGTTAAAAATTTTAACTTTTGTATTTAGGATGAAAATCACTTTTTAAAGACAGTTTCTTTTTAAAAAAAACTGTTTAGCATTACTTCAGCGTTCCAAACCAGCTTTTGTCTTAAAAGCTGATTTGAAAAATAATACTAAACAAGTACTTAATGTTTTTTTTTTGTGTGTGCCATTAAGATTCTTTTAAAGGCAAAATTTGCAAATAAGCTTCTTTACTCAAAAAATCAAGGAAATAAAGAGTTTATTTTATAGTAGAAAGAGAGAAGTTCATTTTCTTTTTTAATTCTCTATTTTAAAACTCATTATTTTAAATCACAAGCCAATTGAAATGGTCGCAACGAACCATACATCAAACTAAACCCAGGAACATAAATCATACCAACAAAACCGTAATTTAAATTTGAAATTTTCCCCCTTATCTACTATGAAGTAACCCTGTCGGGTACCAAATTATTTTAGCAGAAAGGGAAATAAACTTTTGCGTCAGCTCATACACATCCGCTCACAGTTATATATAGAGCGATGGTAATCAGTATATGACGCAAAAAAATGAAATCAATGGAGGAGAAGACAATAAAAGCATGAAAAATGAAAAGCCAACAACAATAGGGCAGATTTCGACGATGTATGAACACAGATTTTACCTGCTGATTGCGGAGTTCAAACGAATATATAGGGAAATTTTTAGGGTTTTTCCTTTCCACATGGGCTTCTAAGGAAGTAGGCAGGCTTGGTTTAAACATTTTTTAAGCATAGCAGCTCTAACAGAAGAGATTTTGGCCCAATCAAAGGAAACTGTTAAATTTAGCACAGAAATACAAGTCTTTAAAACTAGAGACGGGTATGGATCAGATTTTTAAATCATCAATTATAAATATATTAAACTTGATTTTGATTTAATCTGAATATTTTTTTTAAAATTCTGTTTAAACTAAAAGTAAATATTTTAAATTCGATCCTAATCTGATTTAACTCGATTTATAAAAAATAAATTTAAAAATTTAATTATAAAAAGTATAAATTTAAAGATTAAATTATAAATAAAATTTAATTTTAAAAATCTAATTATAAAAATAGAAAAAAATATTACTATAAATATCCTTAAAAATAAAATTTAAATCAGACTGAATATTTTATATATTAAACTTAATCTCGACTTGACCCGATTCAAACTCGATATTTTATTAAAAAATTCTACTTGAATCAGATAAAATGCCTATCCATATTTAAAACCCTAAAACCCTCGCGACTAACAGTCTAGCTCGGCTGTATCCCGCAGTTTCTCATGGCTTTCGCTTCCATTCTCAGGAAAACAGTTAACTCCTTGTATCCACTCGCGATTCGGCTCAAACGAATCCAGAGAAGCCACCATTCTTCCATCTTCATAGCCTTGAGCCATACCTTCCATTCCCGGCAATCCAATCCAAACCGTTTGTACCCAAACACCCTTCATTTCTCAACAGCTGTTGATTCTCGAAAAACGGCTTCCGATGAGTCTCTTCTCCGAGTTATTGAATCTGAGATTCAGTGTGCTGAGGAGAGTGATGAATATGATCAGGCGAGTCATTGTTTAGCTTTTCATTTATAAGAACTTGATGATTTTTTTGGGTGTTTTAGAAACAGAACAACAATTCTTTGTATCTTCACAGGTTGAAGAAACTCCAAGTGGATTCCCTTTCGAAATTGAAGACACTCCTGGAATTCAAGCCATAACAATGACAAGAGAATATGATGGTGAACTCATCAAAGTTAACGTTCACATGCCGGACCTTGTCACGGGTGAAGGAGAAGCGGATGACGGCAACGACGACGAGGATGACACTGAAAAGCCCAGTAGATCAAGCATCCCATTGGTTGTTAATGTCTCAAAGAGTGGTGGTCCAAGTTTGGAGTTCAGTTGTACTGCATACCCAGATGAGATTACCATTGATAGTTTGTCGGTTCGAAATACGGACTCTGAGGATGAACTTGCCTATGAAGGCCCTGATTTCAGGTAAGCTCGTTGGTCAACGAGAATCTTGAGATAATTCACTAACTCCATTATCATTTGTAACTTGTGTTTTTGGTTTTGTGTTTTGCAGTGATTTAGATGAGAACTTGCAGAAGGCTTTCCATAAGTACTTGGGGATCCGAGGAATCAAACCGAGCACGACTAATTACTTGCATGAGTACATGATTAACAAGGACAGTCGAGAGTATCTTCGGTGGTTGAAGAACCTCAAGAAGTTTGTTGAGGAATGAAGGATTTACAGTGTTCTTGCTAGTTTATGGAACTGGTAAGCTCAAATAACTCTGTGTTTAAGTAGTTTTCTTGCTAGTGATTTTGTTGGAAACAGTTCAAAGTTTCCGAAATCGGTCACACTTATGTTTTGGAATCATGTTACTTATGATCATGTATTCTCCTGCTATGTTACTTATGATCATGGTTTCACTATTTTGTATCAGTTTGATATTGATATCGAAAATGTCGGCGAAAAGTGTTTTTAGATTGTTTGTTTTAGAATCGATGTCTTGTTTAGGGTGCCTTGATTTCTTTTTGAAAACATCTTTTAAGGTCGATTTTGGTTCTTTGTATTAGTGACTAAGGACGGAGCTAGGATAAAACATGGTTTTGTCCCTGTTGGCGACTAGTGTGAATTTTTGTATTCAAGTCGGACTTTCTCGACAATGTATCTGAATTTGAGTTGAATAAGATTCTATCAGATATGTCGAATAATATTTTAAAACTTTTTTATATGAAATTAATGTTTCTACCTTATTTCATTTGTCTTTACTTCTTTTTAAGCGTGTCAATGAATATAAAAATATGTTAATACTTCAATGTTAAAATTGCATGCTTAGATATTGATAACATGCTAAATGGATGATTCTAATGGTTTCTTGTCTTGAACGTTATTTGTAGGTATATTTGAGCTAAGAAAAAGGTATTGTGTACTGTGGAATACCTCTTTGTAGCTCAAATATATATATATATAATTTTAATTTTTTAAGTTGTCTTGATTAATTCGAGTTGATCTGTGTCGTATATTTGATTTTGGTGGTGAGTCTCTGAATAAGAATTCTCAGCACAAGTCTCGAACACAAAATCTATTTAAATGATATTAAGTCTTGAATTCGAGACTTTGTGTACGCAGAAAATCTTACGGCAGAAAAACAATATAAAAAACATTCGTTCTACCAGTTTCCTACAGCAGGTAAGGCACTGAAATAATTAGGGTATTCTAAAACAGTGTCTTACCAACCAAGTTCAATCTAAATACCTGTGGACTGGTAATCAATATCGATTCCCAAATCCACTTTATCCTACTTGGGGAGAAAGAAAGAGTTAGCACTCAAACCAAGTCCTCTTCGGGCGTGATTCGGAACTCATTCGAAGAACTTGAGTGTGGATCGGTGACGGACTTCCAGCACGACTTTCCGGTGCCGGCCTTCCCAATAGGTCCATTTCACAAGTCCTTTCCAGTCCCTTCAAGTAGCTTACTTTCTCAAGATCAATGCTCCATCTTATGGCTAAACAAACATGCACCATATCTGTTCTCCATGTAAGCTTTGGCAGTGTGGCTCTGAGTTTCTAGAGATGGCTTGTGGTTTAGCCAACAGCCAACAGCCAACAGCCTTTCTTGTGGGTGGTGAGACCAGGTTCAGTGAAAGGCTCGAACCATTACCAAGTGGGTTCATGGAAACAGTGGGAAATTCATGGTTTTATTAGACATCTAATAAGTAAAAAAAGCGAAGGTATGAGGTTATTTCTCCTTTAAATTCGTATTAAATAATCAAGTTTTATGTTTTGAAGTCACACATACACATAAGTTTGAATTCTATGTTTAGTATTTTCATTAAATATAAGTTGTGGTTTTACTTTTTATATTTTATTTTAGCGTTAAGTATATAAGTGATTGTCGAATTATTTAAAGATTTTTATTTTAATCATCGAACTATACAATTCATCAGTCAAGCTATTAAATTTATTAAATTGATCTATTTTAGTCACTATCGTTAAAATCTTAACGGATGGATAACTTGATAATTAACGGAACTCTTCGTGATGTCACATGTTATCATTCGATTGGATGATTAATTTTAGGCATAAAGATAATTTTAACCCTTAACGTTCGTTTTGGCTCTTATTCTTTTTTTAGGATAAATTTAGCCCTTAACCTATATCTTTTTGACAAATATCTTATTTTTTAACTAGATTGATGATTTGATCGTTAAAAATTTAACGATGATACATATATATGGAATATAATTTTAAGTGACATGGCATGTAACCTATCAAATGTATATTTATATCTATCTATATATATAGAATATAATTTTATTCTAATATAAAATATAAAATAATTAAAATTTAAATAAAATATTAAAAATTAATTAATTCTAAAATATAAGATTTGTCATTCACGAATTTTGGGTTTAAAATAAAATAATAAATAAAAAAATAAATAAAAAATAATAAAAAATAATAAAAAAACAGAAAGTCAAGTTGTAGTTTCAGATTAGTGGGGTTGTTGAGAGATTTGAGGGGTGGGTTGGTTGAGATTTTTTTTGGGATAGAATTGGTTTAGGATTATGTTTTGAACCCTTTAAAAGGAGAGGGTTCAATCCTTTTGAGGGGGGGACGCAGATTGAAAAGGAGGTTACACAGTACACAAATGGGGGAAATTAACATATTTGATCATTTGTCTGCGTTGATGTCTCAAGATTCAGAGCATAGCGTTGTAAAAATTCGAACCGACAAGAAACCGGTCTCAACTTCGAAAAGACGATGGGAATTGTTTTTCGTTTCTAGAATCGCTTTGGATCATCACTGATTTCCATCTTCACTGCCGATCGGAAACAGGATTTAAAAACATCATTCCATGTTACTTTCTTGGTTTCTATTCAAGAATCTTGATGGAGTGGCCATTCCATGATGGTAACGTGCACAGTCTACTGGAGAACGACGACCACTAGCAAGGCGGTGAAATCTGTTTGCCAACCTACGGATTACAAAGAAACGTGTGAGAAAAGCCTTGCGTTGGCAAACTCCAGCGACCCCAAGGAGCTGATAAGGACCGGGTTTCAGGCGACGGTGACGGAGATAAAACGGGTGTTGGCGGATTCCAAGACGCTTCAGCAGTTGGAAACGGACGAAGGGACAAAGGATGCTCTCAGTGTTTGCAAGGAGGTGTTGGATTACGCTGTCGACGACCTGGAGACCTCCTTCAAGACGCTCGGGGAGTACGACATGACCAAGATCGGCGACATCCTGCTGCGCATCCAGGTGTGGCTGAGCGGCGCCCTCACCAGCCAGCAGACCTGCATAGACTCATTCGCGGAAAAGAACGGCGAGGCCGCGGAGAAGATGAAGTCGATCTTGAAAACGTCGCAGGAGCTAAACATGAACGCCCTTGGGATGATGAACGGGATAGCCTCCATCGCGAAAGACCTAAACATTCCCAACATCGGCAACATCGACACAACCTCATTCCAACGAAGGGTTTTGTCGGAGAAGAGCAATGACTTCCCCGACGGCATGACTATGATTTTGGAGTCAGGAGATACGGAAGGGTATTTGTTTGCAGTCAAATAGAGTCAGAGAGTGAGTGGACTCGTGTGTTAAATATCCGTTTTTCGTTCATTGATTTCACCGGCCGTTAATGGATTCAAGGGTAAGCAAACGGTTCTGACAAAGCAACAAACAAACAGACAAGGTGAAGCAAATGGGGACAAGAAGCTGGAGTTCTGCAAAAGCATTGATAATCTTCTTGCCTGCGTATCACCATTGTTATGCAATGAATGGTTCCCTAAGCACTCAGCTATTGCTTTAGGACACTTGCTGCGGCTACTGGAGCGAGGTCCAGCCGAGTATCAACGAGTAATATTGCTCATTCTCAAGGCATTGCTCCACCACACTCCTATGAATTCTGCTCAAAGCCCACTCATGTATGCTATCGTATCCCAACTAGTAAAGAGCTCATTGAGTTTGGAGGCACAAAATTATCTGGAATTACTCAAATCTCAAGGTCTCGACCGTGTCAAAGTTTACGACACTGACCCGGCTGTTCTCCATGCATTATCCGGATCTGGAATCAAAGTCACCGTTGACCTACCAAACCAGCAACTCTTCGCCGCCGCAAAAGCACATCCTTCGCTAAAACTCGGGTGGAGCAAAATGTTGCTGCTTACTACCCTCACACGGAAATAGAAGCCATGGCCGTCGGGAATGAAGTCTTCGACGACACCCACAATACCACCAAGTTCCTCGTACCCACCATGAAGAATATACACGAAGCTTTGGTTAAGTTCAACCTTCACTCGGAAATTAAGTGTTTTGTCATTAAGTCTTTGTGGTCTCTTGTTCGGTGGGACAGAGACTTTACATGATTTCCTTGTTCGGTGGAATTCAAACAAGGTTGGTGGAGAAGCCACTGTTGTTGCCTGCAAAAGCATGGAGAAATGCAAGACAACTCCAAAGGTGAGTATTTAATATTATATTTATTTATTTTATCAAAATAAATACTCTTGAATGATACCATCATATTTTAGTTAATATTATTATTATAACATGTGAATCTTACCTCTCGGATACACTAAAGAGGTAAACAATTAGTGGCGTTAGTAACTTAGGTTGTAAACACCTAATCAATGGACGTCGTTTAAAGGTAGTGTAACTTTTAAATCAAAAGGATATCCAAAATTCAAATATTGTTCATTTAACAATGGAAAATTAAATTAATATCTTTCTTCAAAATGTCAATGCCACGTAATGTTTTTTTAAGGTACCAATTTTTGGGCGTTTGTGGTGTCTGGCCTACCTAAGTGGTTGGTGGCAACTCCAAGTCAAAATTTTCAAATTTTAATTATAGGTTTTTTTAAAATTTAGGATTTTCGAGATTAAATTTGATAATTCATTTTTTTCAAAACCTATCGTCGAGCTACTTTCCACCTAAAACTCGCGTTTTTTAAAAGAGGTCGCGACAAGATTATTAAAAATTCTTAACCCTAACTACGATAAAATTAAAATCTTATTCGAATTGTGTTTATATTTTTTAAGATGAGATTTTAATTCTATCGAAGTTAGGGTCAAGAATGTATAATAATTTTTTTTTATTTTAGAATTAATTAATTTTTAATATTTTATTTGAATTTTAATTGTTTTATATTTTATATTAGAATAAAATTATATTCCATATATATATATATTTGATAGGTTACATTCTATATCATTTAAAATTATATTTTATATATATCATCGTTAAATTTTTAACGGTTCAGTCATCAAACTAGTTAAAAAATAAGATATTTGTCAAAAAGATATAGGTTAAGGTTAAATTTATCCCAAAAAATGTATAAGGGCCAAAACGACAAAAATTATAAACCTTAAGGGTTAAAAATATCTTTATGCCTTAATTTTATTTAAATATAATCAAATTATATAATAAATAAATAATAAAGATTAAACATACACTTTTATAATTTTTTATTAATTATCATATCACTCCTCCATTAAAATTTTAATAAAAATATCAAAATAAATTAATTTAATTAATAGAATTTTATAGTTTAATAATTAAAATAAATATTTCTAAACAATTAGGTGATCATATGCGTAAATACAGATGTTTATGACACTTCAGCCTAAAACTTAAAAGTCGCCAAGCCTTTTTACCGATAAAAATGCACTAACCCCTTCACTTTCTTGTTTGTTTCTAATCTTCAGCACCCAGATCAGATCAGATCAAACTCTTTTTGTATGTAACTATTGTGGATGAAAAGGAAGATATTTAAGAACCTTTGTTGAGACAGTTTCGAACAAAGGCTTTCAGAACAATCCATGGGTTCTGTTAATCCAATTCAATACAAGGTTTGGTCCTTTTCCTTTTAATTTCTCTCCAAGATTCGTAAATCCTTTCTGGGTTTTTCTTAGATCTGTATTCTGCACTCAATTTCTGAGTTTTTGTTTTCGGTATCTGGGTTTTTAGAGTTATCGAAATTGGTATATAAACTTGACCTAGAAATTAGGGTTATTGCTCTGTTTCTGAATATTTAGAAAGTTAGGAGTGTTTGATAAGTGGAAAGATGCAATCCAGAAGAAAAGAGGAGCAGGTTGAACTATCTCGAACTGTTAAGTCGCGTAGGCAACACAGGGATGCTGCTGAAGTTGGTACTCATGACCCTTATTCAGTTTCTCGACTTGAGGTGATGAATAATCGGTCTCCTCCACCGCGTGGGCAGAGGAACTATAGCCCCAATGCCCTTGATGCGTCTAGGAAGGGGAGTTTGGTTAGGGATCGGATGAGTGGATCCATGGTGGGGATAGATTTGTATGGTCGGCATCTGGGTAGAGTTAGCACCGGAATGCCACGATCTAAATCACCACTATATGAGCAAATGCGTAAAAGGTCTCATTATGAACATGAGGGTATTAATAGAAAAAATGATTTTGTTGAACCTGTTGGTCTTGATGATCGTACAAACTCCAGAGCCAGGGGTATGTACAATTGTGATCATGGTGCTTCTAGGTTGACCAAAGAGAAGTACGATATGGAAAACAGAGTTTTGAGTGCTGATGGGCATGCAATGAGGGGACATAAATTTTTGCAATTGGAAGAAACCAATGTAAGAGGACCACAACGATTGCCTCAGGATCTAGGTCCAAGCTTAAATTTTGCAGAAACTAGCTAGCAATCACCATTTTCCTCACGAGATAATGATATAGATCGATATGATGGTGAAAATTTTCAACATCGAGAAGCTATACCTTCAAAGAAGGCCATGGTTATGGATTCTTACAAAGAAGATAAACCCATGTTTGACTCTCAGGATGTTGCATATAATATGGTGGAAGCATCTCAATCCAAAGATTTCATGAACACTCCTCAACTTAAGGAATTTGCTGGAACATCTTCTGGTTTCCCTAGGACTGAGTTCCTGAGTTCGTATCAGGATGATGCACTCTTACGCGTTTCTGAAGAATATATTAGGAGCAGCCGAAAGCTCACTGAACCCATGGGATATAATAAATATGACCAAAGGCCACATACAGAATCTGTGAGAGATCTTGAAGCTACTAGAAGGAATATGACATTATATCAGCAATGGCCTGATAGTCCGAGCAGAGCTGAGTACGAGGATTACCTTTACAGAAAACCTAGGGCAATAGGAAGTAATAATCGTGGGTATCCAGTTGAGGACTTTAAAAAGATGATATCTTCTCAATCTCGAGTTTGCTATGAACGTGTATCATTTGATCACGGTCATATAGACATTCTGGAACCAAATGTTTTGAACCATGTTGTAGACAGAATTGATAGTACAGATCATTCTTATGGAAGTTCGAGAAAGAGCATTATAAGGGATGATCGTGCTTTGCAAAATCAGATGAGTACGGACTTCATTGACATGTGCACATCATATGAACCAATGCAATATGGGGAATACATGGGTTCAGAAGACACTCATGTTGCATTTCGAAGAAGATCACGGGATTATGAAATGTCACATTTGGATGCATCTCACAATCATCAATTATCGAATTCAAGATCTGATTCTGGTTTTGGCAGAGGAGTAAGTCCAGTATTTCAAAATGAAAGAGTTAAAAAAATTTCTGCTCCTAAATATGATACAGAGCAAGGTAGACCTGGTCTAAGAACAAAGATGATGGAGAACGAACATGACACATACTCGGATAGTATCTGTAAACGGAAGATGCTGGTAGGACAAGCTCTAAAACTATGTTATCCAGAAAATTGCGTTCAGCTGGTGATTTTGAAGGTTCATATAATAGTGATGAGCAAATTGATGAAGATATAATTGGTTTACATGCATCTCGTACAAAACAGTATGGCCACAATGAATATAGAAAGACTAGAAGGACATATGATGGGCTAGAACATCATGGAGATTTGGAATTGGATGACTGGTATGCATCTGAAGGTTCTTTGGCACAGTCACAAAGGGTTCCAATCAGATTTTGCAAAAATAGTGGTAACTATGTTAAGGGAAATCCCGGGCCTGGTTCTCCTAGGTGGCATACTTCACATCCCAATGAAAGAAGAAGTAACCTTCATAAACAAAACAAAGTTTGGAAGAGAAATGAAGATTATTATGAAGATATAAATGCAAATGATGGTGACATGACAGAGGATTTAGTGAATTATGCAGAGGCTGAGCTGTCCGAGGATTCAGAAGAATTTAAGCAGTTGGTACATGAAGCATTCTTAAAGTACACTAGAAGGTTAAACTTGAACCAGTCTGTTCGTAATAGATACAAGGAACAAGGACAGGCTGGTAGTTTGTTCTGCATTGTATGTGGTAGAAGGTCTGGTTTTCTTTTCTATGACATGCATTTTAAAGAGGGGCATATATTTTCATTTAATTCTTTGCTTGAATGAGGATTTTGGCCCTAAAGGTTCTATCAATTGGTCGTCCTAGGATGTTTTCATGGTCATTTGAATATTTTGGAAAATAACAAAAATCATTACCGTTTTTGTTATTTAAGCAATTATATTAAGGTTTTTTTTCTTCTGTCGATACACTGTTCATTAAATGTTAACTAGACTTATGATGGTTGGTCATAAACAATTTTATTTCAGGGTTAATATCGATTATTTTGCTTCCGAGTAGAATAGATTAGTAGCCAAAGACAATTTGCAGGTTTTGTTTAATGTAATACTGTATAGGGTACCACCTGGTGGATGTCAAGGCTTTGAATAAGTTGATACCATGCGACCTAATATGATAAATGCTTTTGTGAACTAACCAGGTCTCAGCATTTATGGCCAAAAAATGCTGAATGGGTTGTTTTGCTGTTGATGGGATTTAGGCGTCCAGTTTTATCGATTTGAGCTCCAATAGTGAGGTTTGAAATTTCCTGCTTTAGATGACATTTCTGTGTAGCCCTTTAAGTGAGTTAACTGTGGAAATTGGTTGATTTTGATATGTCAACTGGGAAGTCTGAGGATTCTTTTAAGTGTGCTAATATGGATAACTTCTCAGCTTCATTGTGGATACTGGATAGAACTTATTGCATTCTTTGCTCATTCTGGACTGGTTTTGTGAGAAAAAAGCTGCTTGTTTTCAGCAACAGGCATCTAAGATGTTTGGTTTGAGCAATTAGTTCTTGCTCTTTCAGAATCCTTGGATGTTGTTAAGGAGCAAGGTTAGTACCCTTATGTCTGCTAGAGGGGTTTCATTAATCTGAATGTAAGACCTATTGGATAAGGAATTAATAGTCAATTTGAGTGACCAATTGAGTGGTAATTCTTGTCTGTGTCAGAGAGGATGATAGTGAGCCTCTGCTAGTCATTTATGCTGCTTCTTGTAATGGAGGGGTCTATGATGAAGGTTGAAATGGCGGTGTGGATGGACAAATCAAAGAGAGTGAAATAAATCCGAGTGTTCCATATTATGTTAGAGATCAGATATGTTCAGTAATCCACAATTTTTTTTTATATCTGATTAAATATCGACATTAATTATCCATCTTGGTTCTGATAGAATCTGTCTCCCCCTCACCGACTCCATTTAAGTGTGTATTTGTTGATTTTTGTTTGTTTGTTTGTTTTTCAAGTCGTTTTTTTTTTGTCAGTAAATCCATTTGCAAATGCAGTGAACTCTTTTTGAAGTGGAAGGTTTCAGTAAAACATGGTGCTTTGCTTGATTATAGATATAATTGGTAGTTTTCAGTCTTCGCTTGCTAGTAATTTAGACCTTCACGTATTCGGAAAAGTTTCCAATTTCTTTCGGTTTGGGTTATTTCAGATTTAGGCCAGTTTTAGGTATTGTTATTTTGGATTTTGGCAGTCAGGCTTTTTCAGGTTGGTCGTTTCTGGTTTTGTCATTCAGGTCTGATACTAAAGTTTACATCATTTCAAGTTACTTGTTTGTGTCATTTTCGAATTCGGCTTTGCGGGTTAATTTTATGGTCAAATCAGGTTCTGCTTCTGGTTAATTTCGTTCTGTTTTACGGTTCGATCGGAATTGATAGGTCCAAATATTTCTAGGTAGGTCAATTTTTGTCCCGAATAAAAGGTGAGTTTAGGTCAATTTTTACCATTGGTAAGTGATTATTGTTCCTCTCTATTATTCTTACATCTTATGCTTTTACAGCAACTCAAAGGAATTCATGGACACCCAACGCCTTGTGACGCATGCTTTCATGTCTCGCAAAGTGGGGCTGAGGGCAGAGCACTTAGGTCTTCACAAAGCAATATGTGTGTTGTTGGGTTGGGACAGCATAGCACCTCCTGATACTATAACATGGGTCCCCCAGGTCTTGCCCGAAGCTGAAGCCTTGGCTCAGAAGGAGGATTTGGTTGGTTCTCTGGCCTCCGATGGTTGTCATCCACAATATTTCCATGGCAAATAACAATCCTCAAGAACAGAAGGTTGTTCCAATCGAAGGGGTTCAGGCTTTTCTGAGAGGTAAGTACTTCACTGACAAGGTTGCATGATAATTTGGTAGTAAATGGCTTAATGTATTTAGATCGAATTGTTCCAACTGGGGAATAGAAAAATGGGTGTTTGATGCCTGCTAATATCAACAAACAAAAAATGATTACGGAAAGATGGAAGTTTGAGTTGAATTGACTATGGATTTGCACTAGTAGTAAATGAAATTAGTCATAATGTAGAAGCTTTTTGCTTGCTGGTGACTATGGAAGAATTTCTTTGAGCAGAAGACAAGACTATTTGTTTTTCTTTTCATGGATTTTCCTTTTCTTTTTCCCTCTTGTTGGTACTTGAATGATGACAGATAAAGGCTTTGTTGGGGGGAAAATCACCGTGTGCCTAGGGAGATCTGCTGACCAAAGTGTTATGGTGGTGAAGTTCTTGGGCACTTTTACCGGACTGGCAACGGCAGAGAGACTTCACGAATATTTTGTTGAGAACAATCGAGGGAGACCGAATTTCACATCAAAAAACATAGGTGATGGTAATAACATCGAGGAAACAGGAATAATGGGCGAGGGTGACAATCTGGAGGATCAGCTTCTTTATGGTTATATGGCACTTTCAGAGGACTTGAACAAACTTGATTTTCATAACAAGAAATGGAGTGTGGTAAAGAGCAAGAAGGAGATCCTGGAGTTGGCAAATGATCCTGTCAAAACTGATGAAAAGTAGCCATAGCTGCTGCCTGCTGGTTATAAATATGTAAGCAGCAGAGGGTAATGCTCTTGAATGAATCTATTATTTTAAATGTCTAAACAAAGTGATTGATTAAACCTTTTTATCTGCTAGCTTTGCACCATCTGTAATCATAGTTTCCTAAGACTATTAATTACTTAATGTAAAAACATCTATAAGATTGCCATATTTTCCTCTACTTTTGTGTGGTTAAAAAAATTATATCGACCTATCTTATATACGGGAAACACAACATGCATGACATAACGGATGAACCAAACAAATGTGTAATGCCACCATTTATATATCTTAAGATTTTTTTTGACATAGGATTAATATCTCTGTCTCTTCTCAAACGTAACATGCACAGACAATCATGTCCATCCATATGAAAGCATATGAAAGCAAATATTATACATAATTTACAGGAATATATCTATATCTATCTATATATATAACACTAAACTCCATAATTCATACCTACAATGAAACCACCACTCTCAACCAGTAGAATGTATGCTACACACCATGAAATAATATTGGAAGGAAATTAAGCTATTATCAGGTAGAAGTGTGGATAACTGTTTTTTTAGCTGACAGATCCAGACTATGGGGACATGAAGAACCAACCAATAACATCAAGGGAAATCATGCATAGCCATTTTTATTTGAAAAAAGATCATACAATAATAATCACATGAAATACCATGGTATCAATAACCTTCCTAGAAAATTATGGTTTATTGGTCCATGGTGCTGAAAATGATGTGCATGGGTGCATCAAGAATAGTTTTCTGCATAATAGAAAGCGGTAACAATGATAGATCAGTATTATTGTCTTATATATCAATAATGATTGGTTTAAATCATAAGCAATTTAATTTTGTATAAACAGTCTCGGGTTTGAAGTATTGTGTATACAAAAAATCTTTGTTTAAAGATTCACCCACTAAAATTAAGTGTACGATACGAATTGGTCCAATTTAATAAGACTTAAATTTTGAAAAACCGAAACAATAATTAAAAAAATTAACGTCTTATACGGAGGAAATTTCCTTTATAATAACTAGACCTTAAATTTCCTTTTATATCTTCACCTTCTCTCCTTTGTTGGAGCAAAAATCCTCTATCTCTTCTCTATACCTCTTTTGAAAATTTATTAAAAAATTAAATTTTAAACCTTAACCCTTATTTTCTATATCCTAAATCCTATATCTTAAAAAATACACCCTACTCCTAATTTCTTAAACCCTAACCAAAACCCTTAATCTCAGTGGCGGATGTACCCTTTGACCCTGAACTTTTTTAAGTTCACATATTTACCCTTAATTTTCTTAATTTTTATGAATTAATCCTTAAATTTTTATAATATTTAAACTTTGTGCCCATCGTGAGATTTCGAAATTTCATATGTGACCACCTTCAAATAAATTTTTGGATCCGCCACTGTCTAAACTCTTTAATAATTTGAAGTGAAAGCATAAATAGAACATGAAAAAGAGAAACGATTTGCACTGTGGAAAGGTCTTTCCTTTCTCCAAAATTCAGAAATCCACCCCGTTCACCGCCTCTTCCTCTTCTTCTAGCTGATCCTGTTGATGTACCAACGCCACCACGACCCCTGCCACCAGACTTTACGGGAGAATCCAAATCTTTAACATCATCTTCACCACTTTCACTGATATCTACAGCCATTTTCCATTACAGCTACCTGATCCACTCTTCAGTTTCTTGCATGGAATGACATCAACAGAGTTCTTATATTTGGGCAGAACAAAGACATCATCAACATCAACTTTGCTGGGTTTCTTTGAAGGTTCGTCTTTTTCACAACTGTTACTGTTATTGTCTTTTCACAAGAGGCATAGATTCATATCTGCTCACTTATGCTTTCTTCCATGTTATCTTCCTCTTAAATACAAGATTTTATGCTGTGCTTATATGCGGGGGCGAAGCCAAAAATTTATTTAAAAGTTATCATTTCCTTAAATTATATTTAAAAAGTATTAAATTATTTATAAAAAGATGTTAAATTATATATATTTTTAATTATATATATAAATTATATAAAAATATGATTTTTTTAAAAAAATTTGGGTGTCAATAAACACTTCATCTTTACATGTGGCTCTGTCTATGCTTATAGGACGACTCTGGAGTATGTTAAGTTATAAGATAGACCAGAGTATAAATCTTCTGCCTGTTTGTTGTGTTTATGCTAATTCTGGAATAAATTATTATAATTGTCACATACGTTTAGTTAGTTTAAATTTTTGGTCTTAGATTTTAAAATTTAAAATTTTAATTACTTCAGTTACGTTGTGTAATTTTACGATCAACAGATAGTCACATTATCTTGAGGACGTACATGTCAATAAAAAAATTATTTTTAATTTTATTCTTAAAATTTTAAAATTTTATTTTTTTATTCCAAAGAAAAATTTTTAACCTCCTTTCATTTTTCAATCATCAATCATTACACTCGTCTTCCCTATTTTTCGTACGATCACTTTAAATAATTTTTTTTCTCCAGATTTAAGCTCTCATATTATATAAAAATAATAATTATCTTTCAACCCATAGAAGATGAAACTTAAACGCAAAAACGAGTTTTAAACTCGTACTTAACTAAATACGAGTTTTATGTTAAACGGACAAATAAAAAATAAAAAAAATATTATTTTTTTATACAAAATTCGTATTTGATTAAACGTAAACTTAAAATTCAATTTTAACTAAATATGAATTTGTTTAATTTTAAAAAATATATATATTTTTTACATAATCTTTGATGGAATTATTTCTAAACAATTTCCAAAAAGGTAATATCATTCATTTTTACCGTAAGAGATCCTAAAGAGCATTTATATCTCAAGCTCTTCTGATATCTCGTAAAACTATTATCTCTAAAATCCAAATTAGAGATGATGAGATACTAAACCTTAAATATATCATATATTTATTTAAATTAAAATTAATTAATATTGATAAAAATTGACAAATAAAATTTAAAAAAAGCTCGAATAACATGATTCAGGTTTCGTAAAATCAATTTAATTTTATAAAATAAAATAAAATAAAATTCGTTAATTTAATTAAGTTAAAATATTTTTACTTAATTTGATTTAATCGAATTTTTATCCTTAATTATAATCGATAAATATAGACCGTAAACAAAAAAGTTAAATAAAATTTAGTGTTAAAAATAAAATATAAATGTTTAAAAAGGATGAAAAAATTTATATATAATTATTTTTTAAAAAAAATTTAAACAAAAAACAAATGAAAGAAATCTTTGAAAGTATAGAGCGACAATCAGTTTCGTCTTTATATGTTGACACGTTTTGACCGTTCATCATAGAATTTCATATTGAGTAAAAAAAAATTGTCTCGTAATCGTGCCTTCTTTTATGCTCTTAATTTTAAATTTTAAACCTTAGCTCTAATTTTCTGCATCTTAAATCCTAAATCCTACACCTAAAAAGTATACTTTATCCTTAATTTCTTAAACTCTAACTATAATCCCTAACCTGAAACACTAAATCCTAAATCTATTAATTTAAAATAAAGACATTAAAAAATTAAGAGAGGAATGATTTGCACCTTTAATATTTGTTGGGCTTGATGCACAATCGAATAGTTGCCAGGTGGTAGAGAATAAACTACTTAGGTATAATTTGGTGAAAGCAAAAAGATTTGACAATAAACACAAGGATTTAGAGTGGTTCAAATTTTTAACTAAATCTTACATCTAATACCTTACTTACCACTAAGAATCTCTTTCTTTTGCGGACAAAGAATTAACCTTACAACTTAGCTTCGATTCTTAAAATCTAGCATTCAAAGTTCACAAACCGAACCTTGAAAATTCTCTCAACAAAGAGATAAACTAAGTAAACTGAAATCCCTCTTAAAGGTTAATGTTTGCAATCTAAATCACTCACCCAATTCCTAATACACTTAAGCATATATTAACATTTAAACTCATAAATGTGTCTTTTTAAAGATGAGAAATTTAACTCTAAGACAATTGTTTAATCTTATTGTTGTTACAATGGAAGCATTAGTCTTCTCTTGATACTTGAGTTTTTTTTATCATCTTAATTGATCTTGTAGTCATTGGTGACTGTTGGGATTGAATTGAAGCCACTTAGAGCTACTTTCCAAGCCAATTTTCTCACGCATCGAAACACGTGGTAACCGTTTTGATATCGTTCCTTTAGAAAAGAGCCATAGGATTTGCAATTAAGAACCCATATCGAAATACCTTGAAGACGCATCGAAATGCTTTTGCTCCTGTATCAAAACGGTTGTTGCTTGTTTCGATACGACCACTAGTTGTTGAAGGTTTTCATAATGTTGATTTTTTTCGAAACACCTAAAAGTCGTATCAAAATGCATGTTTTCTATTTCAAAACTAAAACTTACAGTGACAAAATTTATCGAAACGGTCCAAGACTGTATCGAAACCCCTTAACAAAATGTCCTTTAAAATTCCAGTTGTATCGAAACGTCTAAGAGACATTGAAACGCCAAGGTATTTTTAACTCTTTAGCTTCTTTAAATCATTTTAAAATACTTTCGAAATCTCTCAAAAAAATTTAAATATGATTTCAAGTTGTTTGGATATAAAAATTATTTTTAAAATCTTTTTAAATTAATTTAAAATTATTTTTCAATTATTATATCAACACATATTTCTACGATATTTACATAAAGTTTCTACATCGCGTCATTGTCTCAATACCTAATTTCCCGGCTTATTATTTATTAAGTCTTCAAAAATATTTATTTCATCATAAAATTTTACATCTTGTTAGTCTAAATGCCTAATTTTCTTGCTTATTATTTATTCAGTTTTCAAAAATATTTATTTCATCATAAAGATTTTACATCACGTCATTATCTAAATACCTAATTTCCTTGAGCATTATTTATTAACTCTTCAGAAGTATTTATTTTATTATAATTTTTTTTATACTATATCATTATCAATCTACATTATCGACTTGGAAAAAATCGGGTTTAACTTTTAATATTTTAGCATTCAATAAATATTAGGGGTGTTCAATCGGTCGGTTCGGTTAACCGATCAAACCGAACTTTCAAAATTTTATTAATCGTTTTTTTTTCTTCGTATTGACAGTTAATCGAACTGAAATTTTTTAAAAAATTTTAACTGAATCGAAAAAAGTTCGGTTAATTCGGTTAGCCAAACTTTTTAAAAAATGGATAAATTACACAAATGGTCACTAAATTATGTTAAAATATTTTTTAGGGACTGAACTTTCAAAAATTATAAAAAAGTCATTAGACTTATGAAATTATTACATTGATTCATCGTACGTTATAAATTATTGATAAATATTAAAAAAATTAATAATTATTTTTTAATTTAATAAATTTAATTATTATTTTATGCTAGTCTTATAAAGTTTAATGATTATTTTATAATTTTTAAAAATTGAATTACCAAAAACAAATATATAAAAATATATTATATATATTATATAAAAAGTTCGGGTAATTCAGTTAATTAACTGATTTCGAACCGAATTAACCAATAACCGAAGTTTCAAAAATCATTAACAGTTAACCGATCCAATCTAAAATTAATTGACTGATTAATCAAAAAATTTCGGTTTGATTGATTAATTCAATTAATCGAAATTTTGAACACTTCTAATAAACACTTGTCAACAATTTTTTTATTTTTAAAAAATTAAATACTTTGATACTAATAAAAAATTAAATTTGATATATAAATCTTCATAATATTTTCTTGGAACCACAAATTTCAAAGGATGTGTTTGTTGATGTAGTCCTAAACAGAGATGAGTACAACTTGGGTTTTTTCTATCCGACCTAATTCGAATATAAATACTAAATCTGATCTCGATATGACTTGAACATTTTTTTAAAAAAATTGATCTAATTCGAAAATAAATACTCCAAACCTCACCCGACCTATAGAACAAATAGTTTTAGAGTGAACAAACAAATATTCGTATTAATTTAAGCCTTCATTCGAACTTAGTATTAATTTAATTGAAATGATGTTTAACTATTCGAAATAAATGGGACTGATACCAATTGTAGCGGTGATAGTTGGTTATTTATTTTTAAATATCAAGACTTTAAAGTTTACTTGTCTATATAACCGAATTTTAATTTAAAAGATTCGATATTAAAAAGAGGTAAAATTTAAGATACTAATTTTGGACTGTTTGAAAATACTAACACCGTTTTTAACCGTAATCGACTCCTAAAACTCACGTTTTCACTTAAATCTATAGTTTTACGGTATCTTATCTACTTAAATGGCCGACGACGACTCTCGATTTTCTAAACAATTTTTAAAATTGCTCTCAACCATTTTTCAACAGCTTTCTAACAATTTTCACCTGTTTTCCCGTTATTTTTCAACCAGTTTTTTTAACAGTTTCTCCTTTTTATAATTTCAGATAAAAATCTTTTGCATCCTCATCATGTCTCCTATTAAAATTTTCTAAAAAAAATTAAATTTTAAATCTTAACTCTTATATTTTATATCCAAAATCCTACACTCTTAAAAATACACCTACCCATAATTTCATAAACTCTAACCACAACCCCTAACATTAAACCCTAAATCCTACACCCTAAACCCTTTAATTTAAAACGAAGGCACAATACAAAAAAAATTAGAAAATTAATCTTGATTTTTTGATATATTTTATCATATACTCTCTCTGTCCCAAAAATAATGTCCCTTATTGATTTTTTAAATGTCAAAATTTTTAAAATTTGACTATAATTATATTAAATATTTTAAATAATTAAGTTTTATAAATTATATATCTAAAATCTACTTAATTAAAAGTTTTTAAAATATATTTTTTTCATATTTTTATCACTAATAAATTCTGAATAATCAAGAGTCAAAATTAAAAAAGTTTAACCCCAAAAAATTAATAAGAGACAATATTTATAAGGCAGAGGAAGTATTAAAAATATACGGATGATATTTATAATTATTCTTTTATAGATTCTAGAAGTACATCAAATATATATTAACACAAGTTTCTTAAATAAAGATCGTAATGAAGAAATATACACGAAATAACGAACACGTAATATTCATAAACAACAACACCTAAAATATTATATATATTTATAGAGATGTGAGTTTTTTGGTGACTCGAAGCAGTGGAAAATTTTATTTTTTTAATTTTATAGATTAAAAATCGTTATTTTAATATCATAAAAATAAATTTTTTATTTAAAATTAATACTCCTATGTTTTTATTTTATCTAATGATACCTAAATAAAGGATAACTATTTTTTTGAAATCCATCGATTTTAAAGGTCGTTCCGACGAAAAGTTTTCAGTTGCCAGGTATGTATAAATTAATTGTTGCAAATAATTTGTAAATATCTGTAATAATATTAAAGATAAAGATAAGATAAGAAAATAAATCTTATCTTATATTTAAGACATGTTTTTTCTTTGCATGTAAAATTATTAGATGGGAATTTTGCTTATTTTGGTCTGTTAATTACTTTATATTACAAATTTCTTTTTTCAACTTTTCTCTGCTAGAGTTATTTTTTTTTTCTTTTGAGTGTCGGTGACAGCACCAATTTTAATATTGGTTGTCGACCGTTAAAATCTATTGTTTTATTTATATTATTTGTTAGTTTTTGATAAATTATTCTGCTCTTGTGGCATGATCTACTCTACCTATTGATACGTTTTTTTTTTCTCTTTCTTTTGGCATATTTTTTTATTTTGTTTTTTAAGGTTAGGTGTGACGACGTTACGACTGATCAAGATGACGTTTATTTGTTATCATGGTGATCTTTCTTGCTTTGGACCCTCAGATTGAATTTGGATACACGGTTTGTGCTTGTGGATTCTAATTTGCGATTTTCAGTGGTCTTTCAATAGATTAATCCCCTTTTGTGGTTCGTTTGTTGATGCAGTCAGATTTGTTCGTGTCTATCTTTTTGATCGAGTCTTTGGATGATTTTTTTAAACTTTTTTCATGTATGGTCCTTGTATGATCTAAAGTGACTAATTTTTCTAATGTCCAAATGATGTATTTAGTTTACAATAATAATTGTAAACCATTATTGTAATATTGAATATTTTTCTCGTTTAATAAAATTAACAACTTCTATTCAAAAAAATATTATTAGATGGTCTAATTCATCATGTCATCTATGATCTTGTTCAAAAATATTTTTATATTTTTTCATGGTGAATTTTCGACTTTTTTTATAAGGTTTAATCTTTAACTCTTTCTTATATATCATTAAATAAATTAATCTTATTGAATTAGATCGTAAATGACGTGGTGAACCAGAACGTGTAATAAATTCTCCCTCTCCATGTTCACATTTTCACTCCTCTATATAAAGTATGGAGACTCCATGATATCCACAAGGCAATAGCTATGGCAACTGTAAATGTACTATGCATGAATCCCATAGACAGAGACACTAGCTATGCCAATAATTCATCACTCCAAGTCTCTTCCTCTCTTACCTATATTTACCATTTTATTCTATTTCTATATATTAAATAAACATATTAACCATTTCTTTCTTTTTTCCTAGAAAAACATACAATTGAAGACAAAACCATTCCTACATGACACCATCCAAGACATGCTCAGCAAGGTTTTGCCAGGTTCTTGCCTTAAGGTGGCAGACTTGGGTTGTGCTTCAGGTCCCAACACGTTCTTCTCAGCACATGAAATTATGACCACCATCGCTAGGATTTGCCGACAATCACACCGGGAAGCACCTGAGCTTCAAGTGTTCCTAAATGATCTTCCCCAGAACGATTTTAACACAGTGTTCAGATCAGTTCCTGGTTTCAATGCAAGGCTCAAGGAAGATGAGGGAGACCAGAGGGGGGCTTGTTTTATAGCAGGAGTACCAGGTTCCTTTTATGAAAGACTTTTTCCAAGTAAGAGCATGCACTTTGTATTTTCCTCTAGTAGTCTTCATTGGTTATCTCAGGTATGTAGGGACGGAAACGAGATTTGAAATTAGAGATAAAATATAAATTAACGATATTGATACGATTGTGAATGGTTTTTTAGGTCCCAAGGGGAGTTGAAAATAACAAGGGAAACATATACATGTCAAAGTTGAGTTCTATTGATGTATTCGAAGCGTATTCGGAACAGTTTCGGATGGATTTTTCGAAATTTTTACGCCTACGATCGGAAGAAATGATTCGAGGAGGACGAATGCTTCTTAATTTTGTTGGTAGAAGCATTACAGATCCTACAAGCAAAGATTGTTGTTCTGTATGGGATCTTTTAACCAAATCACTCTTTGATTTGGTGGACCAGGTTCATCATGTTCAGTTTTATATATTTCTTTAATTAGAGATTATTAGCTTGACCGACTCACAAGCTATTCAGGCTCAGTTTGGTTAAAGTTCAATTCGAGTAAGTTTGATTTAAGCTCGAGATCTTAATAAGTTGAATCGAGTCAATCCAAACTCGGCTTGAAAAACTCGTGAACAAGCTCGAAATAATTATATATATACTAAAAGTAATTTCTTTAGTAATTTTTTAGTATATATATATATATATATATATATATATATATATACACTAAAATAAATTAGGGGAAATCCAGTAAAATATAACTAAAATAAATTGAGTATTATGCGTTTGTATTGTAAGAGTATTTCTTGGTTATTTTGATTAATTTACTTTTTGGACACTATTTTTTTCTTTTTGGACATAAATTTTCTTCTGGTGCTAGTTATGAAAGGGTTTTTAACGAGATTCTATCTTTTATAAAAACAATTATAGTAAGATTATACATTTCAAACTGAGTCGAGTACTATAATATTATTTCCGAATTGAATTCGAACTTGAAATTTTAAACTTACCGAACCTCAAGCCCAAGCTAAACTCAATATAACTGAGTTGTATGATATGGATTCCGTAAAAAATATCAAATGAATCTTATTTATCACGTTATTTATAATTTAATTAATAAGATTTATTTATTTTAAATAATTATTTATTGGATAAAAAAAGATGAAAGTTACCTTAAAACGAGATAATTTTTTTATTGGATGAGACGATAAATGACGCGATAAATATGATTTGTCTAATAATTTTTTATATAAAGTATGAGATATTATAACCCCAAAAAAATTAAGTTATATTTTTAAGTTCTTATAACCTAAATATTTTTAAGCATCTTGTATTTGGGTCGAGATGAAAATATATCTTAAACCCTAAAAATTTATTATATTTTTAAGTTTTTAAACCCTAAGTGATGGGTTTTAGAAAGACACAATAAAAATACTCTTAAAAGAGGTAAAAAATAAGAAAATAAATTAAATATTTATAAATAAATATATAAAATAATATATATAATAATTATCTAAAACCTAAAACATGAAAAAAGAATATCACTTTTTAGGTAAAAATTAAAATTATTTAATTTTTGAATGTTTAATAATTATTTTTTATTTACTCAAAAAAATAGTCTAATAATATTTTTTACTCTAAGCTTATGAGTAAAATAAATAAATTTTAACCCTAGATTTTAACCTTAAATTTTAACTTTAGCTTTAATTTTAATTTTTTTAATGTTAGGCGCAGAAATAAGTGAAAAGATGATTATTTAAACTTGAATAAATACTTTATAATTTAAGCTTGACTTGATCCTATTGACTATTTATTATTTAAAATTGTTTATTAAATCTAACTAAAAAAAATAAGGTCAAATGCATATATGATTTATCTTGGCTACAATTTATGTTATAGTTATTAAATTTTTAGTTTTTTTTATTTTTTTTATTTTTAATTAAAAGTCATTAACATGATGTAATAATTTTTATTTTTTAATAAAATAATAGATAAATTACTTGATAATCATTTAATTTTTTTTACTCTTATTTTGATTATTTTTAGTCAAATAACATGGTTATATAAATAAAAATAATTTAATTTTGGTATAGATTTTTTTGAAGTAAATTATTTTATGTATTAAAATATTTTATAGTATAATAATTTTGATATTCTTTTGTTCAGGATAAGATTACGTGGTGTGAACTCTTAAAAAAATTTTCTAGTTATTTTTAAAATTTTATTAGAACTGAACAATTATTAAATTTTTTCTCTCCCGTAGTAAAAAATATATCATTTAAATAATCAAAATAAAAATAATTCAAATATTGAGTTATTAAATTAAAAAAATTGATTGATGAACAGTGTAGTTTACCCTTTACATTATTCATAAAAAAATAAAAACTAATATGTCACATCAACAACTTCTAATAGATAACGAGATAAATTATGTTAAATATAAACTAAAATTTCAGTCGTTACAACGTAAATTTTAAAAATTTAATGATCAAATTAAAAGTACTTTAAAAATTTGATGATGATATAGTTTAAAAAAAACTAAATGATGTTTTTTTAATAATATATTTAATTTATTTTTAATATTAAATGAACATTGAATTCAAGTTTTACCAAGCAAAGTCTGACCAAGACTATAAAAAGAAAAATCAAAGAACAGGTCTAGTCAAAAAGCATAGCGCAGAAATTTTGGTGATGACAGCAAAAGGAGGAGGTTTAAAAACATAATAAAATTGTAAGCATAAGAAAGCAATAAAAAGAAATAGTAAACGAGGATATTTTAAATGATAAATAATTTAATATTATTTAATTATATTTTAGTTTTAGGATTTTGTGTAGGTAAACTGTCTCGAAAACTCAGTAAAAATTTATTGTAAATTTTAAATCTTAAACTTATTTTTTATGCCAAGAATCCTAAGCTCAAAAAATATATCTTATCTCTAATTTTATAAATCTTAACCACAGTCTTTAATCTTAAACTTATTATTTTAAAGTGAGAACACCAATAAAAAGACAATTTATATTTATATAACGCGGATTAATCTAAATTAATCAGGAGAAAATCTTGAAAAATCTATAGGTAAAAATTTAGAAGAGCATGTAGATATTTGTATTTCACCTCTAATCCTTTTATCAAATGGACAAGTCCCATAAATTTTGTTGATAAAAAATCATCCAAAACTTGAAGCAACTCATGTCTGGTTTACCTTGGAGCCATTGAAACTGAGATAGCAGTAGGCAAAGCCATGTTGTCTGCCCAAGTCTTTGACTCCAAATACAACTTTGAAACCTTCTGTAAAACCTTCTTCATCTCAGGCCTTTCCCCCGGATCTTCCTCCAAGCATTCCAACGCCACCATCACCATCTTCTCCGCCACTTCCACCGGAAAAGAGTCATTCAACCTTCTATCCACCCACCTCCTCACCCCTCCAGCCGCAGCCTCCCTTGCTGTATCCACCACGCTCACTCTCTTATACCCTCCATTCCCTTCATCAAACATAAACTTCAAGGCTTCGTCTCCACTCAGCAGCTCTAAAACCACAACCCCAAATGCATAAACATCGGATTTCTGTGTCACTGCACCATTGGATTGAACCTCGGGTGCCATATACCCTCTTGTCCCTTCAATCTTCATAACTTTACTGTCTGCTCGACCAAGGCTTTTTGACCCTTTTGCCACCTCCCCACATATCTCAGCTGTGCCAAAATGACAAATCTTGGCTGTCAAGGAATCTTGAGCCACTAAAATACTTGTCATCTTTATATGATTATGAATGAAGCTGGTTTCAAGACCTGAACAATGGTGAATATAATCCAAGCCATGAGCAACATCAATGGCAATCTGCATCCGAGAAACCCAAAAAGAAAGCAATGTAAAACTTGGGTTCTTGGGGTTTCTTAAACAATCACTAAGGTTAACTCCATGAACATATTCATACACAAGATAAACAAAATTCCCCGAAATAGAAGCACCCAAAAGCTTGATTAAACTACTGTGATGACTCCTACAAATGACTGATAACTTGAGAACCAACTCATCTAACCCAACCGAACGCCTCACTTTCCTTCGAAAAATGACGACTTGTTTACCATAAAGGTGACACCTCCATGAAGATGAGGAAGATGAAGACGAGAAACGTTTGGAAAGGAAGTTGTTGGTGGCTGAAGAGATGTCTGAGAAGTTGTAAACATGTGTTTTTTCAGGGAGAGAATCTTTAACTGAGTAGCTTGAAGAGTTGATGTAAAAACTTCCTGAAGAGAAAGCCAAATCGTCGGCTGTGGAAGACTGATTGGATGAGGAAGATGAATATTTTGAGGTTTTGGGTGTTCTATGAGCTGATGAAAAGGAATTTTTTTCAGACTTTGGTGGTCTTGTCTGGATTACATGGATGCTCTTTCTTGATCTACACATTAGGAAGAAAAGAACAGTTGCAGGGTGGGAATGGAAATCCTTTTTCTTCCTTTGTAAGGTAAATCTGTAAAGAATTTTCAATTTTGGTGGTTGAGGTGGAGAAGACGGAGATGTTATTTATGTGAGGAAGATTGAATCAGAAAAATGGAAAATGCTTCTGTTGGAATTTTGAATGTGTTTTGCGTTGAATTCTTTGTTGTGTGTTTTTTTCCTTAACGATGTCGTTTTCTTGTGTTTGATATTTTGCAGTGCTGTCCTTGTCGATTGTCAAATTAGCTTCGAAGCCAAAGTTGGAATTGTGTGTTAGACTTTCTCCCAAATTTTAGAGTTTAAGAATCTTAGTATAAAAATTTGAAATTTATATTTAAAATTTAAAATAGTACGAGTAAAAATTTAAATTTTAATCCATTAATATAAAATATGAAATTTTATTAAATTTAAAATTATTATACTATATCTTACTTTTTATTACAACTCGGATTTTTTTTTAATTTTTAATTTGAATTTTTTTAATTAGATTTGAATAAAATTATCACTCCTAATATTAAAATTTTTATTTTATTCTGATTGAAATAACTATATTCGAAGTTTTAAAATATTTTTTATAGATATTTTAAAAGATAAGATATTTCATATATAATATTTTTTTCTTGTACTATTCCGAATATAAAATGCCTATTTTATATTTAAATTAAATAAAAATTGAAATTCAATTTATTTCAATTATTCATGATTTTTAATTGATTTTCATTTTTTTAGTTTGGCATGCTCAACCCCAATGCATGGTTCTTTATAGATTCCCAACGCAAATATTGTAATGTCAAATATCCCTTCTTCATATCTTCTGGTGATGTAGTAATGTCAAATATGGCTCTAAACACCACAACTTGTAACTCAATTATTCTTTGGCCCCTTAAGTTTTACCATCTTTTGAGGGAAGTATCCTAAATATTGAAGACCAAGAGTTTCAGAAAGCTTATGCCTCATAAAACGTAGAGCATACCTACCCCTTATTTTGGACCAGAACTTGAACAATATAAACTCCCAGAGCCAAATCTAAACAAAATGAAAAGCCCTTTCAGCTAAATGCAAGGAATGTTGCAATCAGGCATCCCACCTGCCTTTTTTTCATCCGGGGAACAAAATCCACAATCCAAGGATATGGTGCATTTTTGGTATGTCATGTGTATGGAGAATCTGTCTGCATCATGTTCGTTTATTTAATTATCGACATAATCCTACTTACGGTCTGAGATTAAGATCAACTAACAAATAATCCATCAGCATATCGAACAAGACACGATGAGAATCCTAGAACGATACCGTGGTTGATGTGAAGCAATAACAAGAACTGTTCAATGCAGACCCCATCACTATGTGAATGTGAAAATAAAGCCTCATGGTAAGGCAAACTTAAAATGTACTAGTTCAACAATTGACTTCTACTGGAACCATGTTACTGGGAACCTTGCTAAGGCAAACTAAAGTATTTGAAAAGTCATTCAAGAGATTGTACTATATCCTCATGCGAAAGTCCTAATGATGAATCGAATATTAATGTCGGACACGGATACTTCAAGAAAAATTAAAGTCATGGAACAGAATAATAACCTGTAGTTTCCACAAAAGGCCAGGCCAGGTCCAATGACTCTCAGCTCCAAAATTTTGGGTCTTTAAGAAAGAGTCGAAGTGCCTTTAAAGGGCAGCTATTGCAGTAAAATGCAGCATTTTCAGCTATGCCTCTCTTCATTTCTTTTAAGTTATGATTTCAAATTTCATGGCAATATCCCTTGAAAAGAATGTACCTACCTGCTGCTATGTTAATATACAGGGATGACATCTTTGCAATTGAAGACCGTCAATACGGAGTCAGATCACATGAACCATGCCATTTTTGTAATTGAAGTGATGATTAACTTGATAGCATATACACAAAAGAGAATTTATTCATGTAGTAAGAGAGAAACTAACCATACCCTCATTTCGTTTCAATCTTAAAAACACAAGTACTTGCAATTTCTGTGTCGGAGAAAGGTCTGCCCAAAGGAATAACCGCCTAAAGACCAAGTTCGGGATATAAGGTATTGAGTCATTCAAAAACAAGCCAAATAGAAGAGCGTCTTGATCTGTTCTTCAAGCACATTTCTGCATACTTCCATTGCACTAAAAATTACCATCAAGTGATTCCGCTATTTGCTGCCTCCAAATTTTATTTTACACCCTAAAACAAGGGATTCTAGCGTGTGCAGAAAATAGAGAAGAATTGTTAACACCATACATACAGTATCCCTAGACATGTAGTAAATGGAAGTAACAGATTCCGCCCAGCTGCACCGATAACTTACACCATTTAAGAGTGACTCATTGCATGAAGAAATCTACTCAAAATCGTTTTCGCTTCACTTGTGACATATCTTCGAATCCATCATCTTGCCAAACTTGACCACCATGCCTGAAATTTCCTTCATGCTCCTCAATGTTCTGTGTCCTCCTAGGAGCATTCCCTGGTCGCTTTTTTATCCGTCTATCAAATTCTCTTTCCCTCATATTTCCTCTTTCATGCGACTCTGGATCTTCTGGACAGAACCTAAATGATCTAGAACCACCCTCAGTATTAAGATGAAAATTCCCACTATCAGCAACATTGTAAGGAGGCCTAAATAGACAAACAGGTCCCTGTCTATCACCATACCTCCTCTCATTGGCGTTCCCGTTGGATCCAGGTTCATGAAACCTGCCAGATTGCATTGGCCCGCCAAAGTAATCATCACCACCATTCCTTTCTCGAGGATGAAGATTCAAGTTTCTGTTTCTATGTAAAATCCGATCAGATGGGGTCCTATTAGAGATGCCAGACCTTGGATGATCATGCTCTCGAGAGGGATCCATATCCCTCAAATCATTAGATGGTCGAGACAAATATGGAGGTGATCCATTCCTTCTAATACCCATATCTCCAGAAAAACAAGGATGATCAGGTAACCTTATCCTCTCCATCCTGTAATTAGGTGGAGATCTTCGATGATGTAATTCCAAAGGCCTTCCGAATCCATCAGGCGATCTTCTCCTAAGAGAAGACCATGGACCAGGAGAACGACTTCGTGGTCTTGTAGGAGACTTTGAACAAGTTCGTGGAAGACCCCTTCTTTGAACAGAAGTAAACTCCCTATTCCCCCTCACAAAAGGACCATCTAATCCCTCAAATGAAGGTTGGCAGCGTGCAAACATTGGATTTGTATGATCATCATCAGGAAAACCTCTCATATGCCTCAATCCATCTATTTCGGATCCAGCTTCACCAATGCATCGACTAGGACTAAGATTTCTCGGAACTCTGCGAACCATTTGAAGCCCGCATTCTGCAGGTCCATCTCTTCCACCAGGAGACCGCCTCCTTGAGGGTAACTGGGGGAAAATTGATGGATCATCATTCAAGATTTTTCTCCCACATCTTCCTGTACCAAAATATGCACCATCTTGCCCGTTTTTATAGCTACTAAAGTTTAGATCTGCATCAGAAACAGCAGATGCATATTTATTTCTCACAACACGAAATTCTGTAGAACCTGCTAAGTTACATTCTAAATCCTGATCACCACGCAGGGTGCCTATTCGACTGGAAATCCTACCTCTTCCATGCATAAAGTTTATTCTATTATTTCTGGCTGGCTGAACATGATGCCTTTCCCTTGGAAATCTATGTGAACTGTCAGTATAAGCATCATCTCTGTGGGTAAACATTGTCAGAAGAAAAATTAGAACAGACGTTTATTAATCACCAAATGAAATATACAAACTGAAATAAAGCAGCCAATGATAAATAACAATAATCACCTCCGTCGAGGATGGAACTTATCTCCTTCCAGAGCAACATCAGGCAGCCTCTCTCTTCCTACTTGTGACTGCAATGTCCTGCCTGAAATAAATCTTGATCTACCAGGAGATGACAGGTTAGAAGCTCGAGACAAGTTTATAATTCGTCTCCTACCTCCATTGTCAACATCTTTACCTGAATCACCAACATTTGAAAATGCTTCAACCTTCTGTAGAACAGAATTGAATTTTCCTTCTGAGCTTCTGGCATCATCTTCAACTTGGACAGTGGTCACAGAAGTACCCTGGCTCGTATCAGAAGCTTGAATAGATGTATGTTCCCCCTCTTTCCCTTTAACAATATCCTTTCCAGACACATCCTGCGGTTTTATTGGTAAGGCTTTGGCGGGTGTCTTTTTGTCAACTTGAGTAGAAGGCATCTCAACAGCTGAAGGTTCTTGTATACAGACCTCTTTATCAGCTTCTGTAGTCGAATCCTTATTCAAAGAAGAATCAATGCATTCATCAGTGTTACCATTACCGGTTAACCCAGGGCCTTCTCTTTGATTTTCTTTTTCACTGAATGAGGAAGATGGATCTTCAAAATCCTTAAAAACAGTATCCACACTATTTTTATTTACCATCTCTTTCCTCTCATATATTGAAACCTCTATCACAGTACTCTCTACAGGTTCCCTTACCTCACCATCTTCAAATTCGTCTTCTCTACGATCACGATCTATAACCATAGCAGCAGCTAACTCTTGTTTGTCATCCGACTCGTAATCAGAAACATATGAATCTTCCTCTAGAACATCACCTGATAAATTAATTTTTTCATCATCACTTACGGAACTATCAAGTGATCCCCTTGAATCAGACGACTGTACCTCCATGGATTTTAGTCTGCAATGATCAGTGTCTTCAACCTTCTTACACTGGGAAGTAGAGTTATCTTGTGCACCAGCAATATTTGGTTCGTTAGCATCATGGCCCGCAGAATAAACTGTTTTAGAAGCAACTTGGCTATCTTCACTGGGATCAGTTTCTATAGCTTGCATAAAATGTTCCACTTGAGTAGTAACACCACCATGTAATGATGAATCAGTAAAAGTTGGTACTGCTAGCATTTGCTCATCTGATTGATTCATTGGGCCTTCCATTCTCTCTGGTGTTTCCTTGTTACTCTCACACCCTGGTTCAGGTTTTAAGGATCCAGCATCAACGGACTTTGAGGTACTAGGAGTCAAAGATTTTAAACTTTCTGACAACTTTTCAATTATTTCAGACTTCACCTGTGTGGTATTTAACAAGCCCATAGGTTTGGCTTTAATGCCAGCAGAATCACCTTTGACACTCTCATCATGTGGTTCTGATTTTACAGGCTTGTAGTTAACCATGTTTGGGTTGCTGGGAGAAACAGGTTTCCTAGGTGAACTGTTATTTGCAACAACTTTGCTTGAAACAACTTTAACTGAGAAACTTGATGGTTTTTCATTGGGGGTCAAATGAAGATAAGGAGTAGTGAGGCCCAAACAAAGTGAATCCTCATTGTTATACTGTTGGCTAGTTGGAGTAGATGACGTTTCAATTTTGGCTCTGTGCTCAATTCCTTCATGTATTTGCTTCTGTGCTGGCATACTGGCAGCAGCAATCTCAGCTGAGCAAATTACTGACTTTATACCATCCATATGATTAATCATTTTACTTGTACCATCATAACCACCAGGTCTTTCCCAAGAATCCATTGTCGTATTCAAATCCCAGTTTGTTCTGTCAGCAAGCATATTAGCACCCTTAGTATTAGGATGGACTTCAGAACTCCCCAGTTCAGTACAGCAGTCTACTTTGCTTAAAGATAGATTCAAGGACACAGGTTCCTGATTCTCCTGATTCTGAAAACCCTGGTCATTATTTCCACTAGCCATAGCTGAAAGATATTCCCCTAAACCTAAAGATAATCCAGGGTTCTCAGGAACTTTAGGTAATTGTGATCCAATCGCTCCATCTACGTTCTCTTGCCTATATGCATCTTTCTCTATATTTAAGGTGAGAGAATCATTGCCTACCAAGTGCAATTCAGATTCTGCCAATGACCTTGGGATATTTACAGATGCCCCACTTTCCACAAGCTTCCCTTTGTGTCCGATATCAGCCAAAGACCTAGAGTGAACTGTAAAGCTTTGTTCTTCACGTTTTACCCTAAGCAGATTAGTATTACCCTGCACCATGCTACCACTTGTATCATCTGAAGCTCTCTCCTCTTTCTCAAGTAGAGATTTCTCACTTGATTCAGAAAAGCCCAAAGCGCTTGCCAAGACATTTCCAGCAACACTACTAGCAGTAAGATTTTCCATGGACCTACCAGCGATCGAACCGGCTGTAACACTAAAAGCAGTAGAACCCATTGCAGCACTGGAAGCATTAAAACTATCTGAAACAGCCCCAGCATTCAAACCAGCTGCTTCACTAATAGAAGTAGAACTCATTGCACCACTAGAAGCATTAAAACCATGCGCAACAGTCCCAGCATTCACACCAGCTGCTACACTAGTAGAAATAGAACTTGCACCACCGGAAGCACTAGAACTTGTGGCAACAGTACCAGCATTCAAACCAGCTGCAGCACCAATAACTGAAGAATTCATTTCAACACCACAAGCATTAGAACCGGCAGCAACACTACCATCATTCAAACCAGCTGCAACACTAGTAGAACTCATTGAAACACCAGAATCATTAGAACTTGCAGCAAAACTACCAGTATCCAGACTAGCTGTAACACCACCAGCTTTAATAACATTGCTTTTCGAACTCCCTGCAATGCCACTGATGTTCAAACTGGATAGCACACCACTAGTATGTGAACTCAATAAAACATCAGAGGGGTCTGAACTCGCTGCAACAATACTCTCATTCAAAACAGCTGAGCCTTGAAGTGAACTAGAACATCCTTTCTGCTCCAAATCGTTTTCAGTTGGTAGTGAAGGTAAAGATTCAGCAGGTTGAGAAGGAGGTAAAATAAAGGGAAACCTCCTTTTCTTTATAGGAATACCTGCAGTGTATTCACTATACTTCCCAAGGCTGGGTTTAACACCCACCTACCGACAAAACATAAATAAATAAATATTCAACACAAAAACAAAAAAAAATTGTAACACTTTCACCAAGCTTAGGTTCTAATAAGAGAAAATAGGAAATTAAAATTAAAATCACCTCTTCATTTCCAGTTACCGGCATGAACACAGATATTTGGCTTCACAAATAAACCCTTCTTTCCTCTTACAGCTTTTAGATGAAATCTAACTTCCAAATTCCGATAAAAGAATTACAGAAATCCCTCCCTATTCAAAATGAAAAATCCCCAAATTAAATTCAGTTCGTTTCTGATTGTCTACCTAAAAGCCCTACAAGAAAATCAGTAAGAATTACCTGAAACTGCAAGAAAATTTGGTTTCCCAATGATAAGAACGATCAGGAAGAAGCGAAACCTGAAGCTTGAACCAAATGAAAAGGAACCAAACTATCCTAGGGTTTGAGAGATTGCTTTTCCCCTTTGCACTTGCATTATTTTATAGAGAAAAAATATTTATTTTTTAATTTATTTTAATGATTCGATAAGTCTTCGTCAAGATGCGGAACAAGAGGTCCAATCAGTAATTGACACGTGTGAAGGTATTATTGTGAAAGTTAACGCGATGTGACTCTACCATAATTCCTCCACTTGTATTTATTTTAGCGGTGGTTGCGTTTTATAGTACGTTTTTTTAAATGGTTTATTTGCGCTTTAATCCCTACGTCCCAAAGTATTTATGTCTCGGGGGTCTTTCTGTGTTTATAAATTACTTCCACACCCCATGTTTGTTTAAGAAATCTCAATTTATCCCTAAATCTTAATTAATTAGATTTTAGAAATGGGTTAATACTCAGAAAGTCCCTCCACATTTTAAAGTTTGCTTCGATTGCATCCTGCCTTTTGAAATAACCTAATAGGTCCCTTCAACTTTAAAATCTTTAGATCACATCCCTATTTAATTAAATCTATTTTTCAAATGGGTTAATATCCTTTTTAATCCTTAAAAGGTCCGATTTATTTTAACCTAGTCCTTATTCCCGTAACAAAACTCCCCTTTTTAATCCCTACCCTTTTATTTATATAATTTAATATTACTTGTTTTGGGTTACTTAATGTATTTGTATAATTGTTAAATAGCATGTGTATTATTATCTCGTATACGAATACTCTTGTATTTTCTTATATATGTACCATATGTTATAGTCTTAAGTTTCTTTATGCCGTATAGTATATTATATAATTTCCCTTTGACATATATTTATATTTTATATTTTTTTATTAGATATTATTACGGACAAAATCAGAATTTAGGGTTAAAAAAATATATAAATATTTAAAAGTGAAAGATAAATTTATAAATAAATCAAAAATTTAAAATATTTAAATAAAATGATAAAAAATAAAAAAAATTGAAGAACAATTACTCTACCCCATTTACCTATATATTTATATTTGATGAATATTAAATTAATTAAAGTTTATATTTGATTTAGATGAAAAACAATTAAAATCATAATTATTAATTTAATTCAAATCCACCCATTTAATAAAGCTCGTCTAATTAAAGTTTATATTCAATCAATCACATTTAATTAAATTTAATTTAGATTTTAATAAATTTTATTAATTAAAAGTAATATATTTTAATACAGTGACGGATACAGAAAAATATTTGAGGGTGAACACACATAAAATTTTAAAATTTTAAGCGGGTACAACTCATAAATATTAAAATATTTTAGGGATTAACTCATAAAATTTTTAAAAATTAAAAAACAATGTGTAAACTTTAAAAATTTTTGGGTAGACCCAGACCAGACCCGCCACTGTTTTGATACTAATTTTCGTGTGTGGTAGAGATGCTAACTAATTCTCGAGCTTAATTTTATATTATCCGATCTATTTAATTAATCCAGGTCTGCACCATATTTTCTAAAAGTAAGTTTTTTTACCAAAGTCTCCTTTTAATCAATTTTTCAATAAAAAATCTATTTAGGTTCTTAAAGCTCTTACCCGAACACACACAAAAAAAAAACACGAAATTAAGCGTGTAATTCTCTATCAATAAAAACTCTATATTTGATATCTCATTTATATTTATATTATAACATTTTTATTTTTCAATAAAATAATAAATAATATTTTATTTTAAACCATGTCATTAAAAAATTAATATTATATTAATTATAAAAATTCATACATAACATACTGATATATTATTTTTTTCTCGTATAGTTAGCGTGTCTCTTCGACCAAATAAGCCGCGCCGTTTAGGGTACATTCGATTCATATTCGGTTTAATTCGATAAGTTATTTTAATAACCACTGACTTTCAGTTCGGTTAATCACGATTTTTGGTTTTTATATTAATGTTAATTTTTAAAATTTTATATTTTATCTTGACAAAATAACTTTATTTTATGACTTTTAAATATTGAAAGGTAAAAAATTTAAGATATTTTTCATAAATATTTATTAAAAAATTATTTAAGTAAAAATAAAGTAAAAATACATCTATAATTGTCAACACGAATATTTTCATATAATAATAATAATATATAATAAATAATATAAATAATAAATAAAGTAATAATTAATGATTAATATAATATAATATTATATATATATAAATATAAATAAAAATAATAATAAAAATCGAAAAACAGAAACCTTAGAGTCGTGAAGAACATGGAGTTTGTTGGCCGGTTTTTTAGGGGATTTGGGGAAGGATTTTCGGTTGTTTGAGGCTAAGAGGAAGTAGAATTTCTATGTGTTTAGGTTTCTAGTGTGAATCCCTTTAAAATGAGGTTCAATCGTTGGTGTTGGGGGAGAAATTTTGGGAGCAATCTGGGAATTAATCGATTGAGGAATTTTTCGGATTTAAGGAAAGCTGAAACTCGATCGACAGTAAGGAAGGAGTTAGGAAGAGCAATCGGAAGCTGGGATCATCTGGAAATAGGTAAGCTTTTGGTTTCATCTTCCTTTTCAATTGATTGAAGCTTGGGTTTGTTTTAGGGTGTTCCGATTACTTGGGGTGTAGTTTAGATTGATTTTAGGTTGTTGAATCGGGGTTTCTAGTTGTTTTTAAGGTTTTTAGGCGTCGCCAGACGGTTCACCGGCGTCGGAAACCCTCTCCGGCGTCGGAAACAACGTCGGGAGGTCGATCGGAGGTTTCGGTCCGGTGTCCGGAAAACTCATCGGAGCGACGCCCCACGGTGGCGCTTCGGATCTCACGGCGGTGCAGGCGGCGTTTGGTGGTCGTGTTCTTCGTGTTCTTCATGAACACGAAGAACACTCAAGCTGTTCTTCACCTTTTAACCCTTTTGATCCACTTGAGGGTTAAAATTCTGGAAACTTGGTGTTAGTTTCAGATAAATTTCCAAGGGGGCTGAGTTAGGCCGAGTTGGACTCGGTCCAAATGGCCGAGCCAACTCGGCATTAGGGGTTTTAGCACAAGGTGATACGGCGCCGTTTAGGGCGCGGGTTCGTGGGCCGGATTCGGATTCAATCCGGATTCGCGTCTTTTTAATTATATAGGTATAATTCCCCTTTTAGTCCCCCTAGGTTTTAGGTGCTTTACAATTAGGTCCCCAGAATCCTTAATTAACCCCTAAACCTTTAGAAATAGTTCAATTGGGTCCTCAGAATCCCCATTTAACCCCCAGGACTTTAGAATTAGCTCAATTAGGCCCTAAAATCCTGATTAAACCCAAAATAGGTTAAATTAAATTAATTTTAGGCTTAATTAGGTTAAAAAATTTAATTTTAGAGACTTAAAAAATTTAATTAAGTCTTAATTTAAGATTTAATTTAATTTTTAATAAACTTTAAAATTTATTTAATCTAATTAAATCTAATATAAATTAATTTGACTCCTAAAACCTAAAATTAGACTCTAATTAGGTTTAATTTAATTCTTGAATTTTAGAAAATAACTTTAATTAATTATTTTAATTAATTTTAATTTCTAAAAATAACAAGTTTTAAAATTAACTAAATTAGGTCTAGTTTAGCCCTAAACTTTAAAACACTCACCAAATTAGACTTTAATTAGGTTTTTAAATTCTTAAAAATTAGAAAATAATTTTAATTAATTATTTTAATTAATTTTAATTAATTTCTAAAGTTTTAAAGTTAAACTCCTTAATTAGGTCTAATTAGCCTTAAACCTTAAAACATTCACCCAACTTAGACTTTAATTAGGCCTTTTTAATTCTTAAAATTAGAAGATAATTTTAATTAATTATTTAATTAATTTTAATTAATTTCTAAAAATATAAGATTTAAAACTAATTAAGTCTAATTAGCCCTAATTTCACCAATTAAACTTTAATTAAGTTAAAATTAAATTCTTAAAAGGTTAGAAATTATTTTAATTAAATACTTTTAATTAATTTAAAATTTCTAAAATAAGGTTTAAAAATTAACTTAATTAAGTTTAATTCAACCCTAATTAAACCTTTGAACTTAAAATTCACCAAGTTAGATTTAAATTAGGTTTTAATTAAGATTTGAAGTTACGAAATTTAATTAATTTAATTTAATTAAAAATTTCTAAAACTTTAAAATTTAATTTCACATTTAATTAAATCTAATCAATCTTTCAAGGTTTGATCCTTTTTGATCTCTTTTTTCGTACAAGTCCCTTTTGTACTCTTCATGAGGATTTTTGATGTAATCTTTTGTACCCATGTTTCTAATAAAATTGATGAGTTTCCTTTATTTTGTTTACACTTTATTTTATGTTGTCTTGCATAGCATGTTCTAGGGGGTCACCTAACAAACTTAAGTTAATTAATTTAGAGCCTTTTTTAGGACTAATCACTTAAATTAATTAATTTAATTAGGGAGAAAATTTAGTAACATAGCATGTGAATCTTATGTCTCGGATACACTAAAGAGGTTGGTGTTTTGACGCACCATGATGCTAACCTAGATAGTGTACCTTGGCATCGAATTCATGTGTTATTAAAAACTTAGAATTTTGACAAAAACTTAGGTTTAGAATTAAATAAATAGATAGGTAAATAACTAGTAACGCTAGTAACTTAGGTTCTAAAAACTTAAGCAATGAAGCCTTTTTAGGATTAGAACTTAAAATAGACAAGATAAAAATGGTCATGCATTTTGCTTTAGCCTTTTGAGGCGGAAGTTACGTTCCTTTAAATTTGTGTGAGGTTTCCTATCTAGAGGACGTCTCATTCAACTCAAGTTTAAAGGTGATGTAATTTCTAAGTTAAAAGGATATCCAAATTCAAATAAGGTTCAATTAACAATGGGAAATTAAATTAATATCTATCTTCAAAATGTCAATGCCACGTAATATTTTTCAAGGTACCAATTTTTGGGCGTTTGTAAGGGTCGTCCTTACACGTAACCAACTCCCGAACCCTACGTTTTTTTTAAAATGAATCTTTGGTTTGTTTTATGGTGTCTGACTTACCAAAGTGGCCGGTGGCGACTCCAAGTCAAATTTCTTCAAATTTAATTATAGATTTTTCTAAAATTTGGGTTTTTCGAGATTAAAATTGATAAAATTCATATTTTTCAAACCTATCGTCGAACTACTTTTCATCTAAAAATCGCGTTTTTAAAGAGGTCGCGACAATAATATTTTAAGTATAAAATATATACTTTTATCTTATAAAAATAATTAAAAAAATCAAATTCAATTCAATTTGATTAATCACAATTAACCACGGTTAATAAAATTTATGAACCATAATACCTCGATTCAGTTTGATTTTTAATTTTACCGTTAATTATGCTCAATCCTAGCTAGCACCGCCCCTACTAAGATATCGCAGGACTTATTTGTCAAAACAAATATGAAAATGGGCATTTTAGGGAAAAAAAACAGGCAAAACCTGATTATAAAATTGAACGAGAGGTTCACTCGTTAAACTCTATCGCCTCACTCACTGTTCTTATCAGCTGCCTTCTGCTTGGATTCCCAGATTCCTGCTTTCAGACCTCTCCGTTTTTCCAAAGGTTCTATTTCGTATCTAATTTTTTCACTTCAGTTTCAGTTTCTATCTATCTCTTAATTTGTTTCTTCTTTTTCCTGATTTTAATTCGCTGTCATTTTTATGTTTTTGAAGATCTTATTTCATTATAATTTCTTTCTGTTGATTTTAGTTTCTTTTTCCGATGAGATCGTTTTTTCACTTCTGTTATACTGTTCTTAGATTTATTGTAGGATACCAATTTGGTGATATGATTCAGTTTGTTTGAGAGAAATCGTTGTTTTGTGAAGATCGTTGTACTGATACTCTTTAGTTTTAGAATTTTTTAATATCGATAAATTATGATTCTCATAGTGGCTGGATTTGTTCTCTTTGTTTAATCTTGTCGATCTGTGCTTAATCTTTTGGTTTTGAAATTTGGAGACTGAAATTAAATCATTATTTTGGAAGTTTCGTTCTGAGAAATTTTGCTATAATCGTTTATATTTAAAAGTAAAATCACTGTATTTTTAGTTGTCCATCCAATTAAAGCTATTAGTTTTGTATTTTTAAATTTGAATAAATTATAATTCTCATATAAAGTAAAGTAAAATAGAATAATCATAATGGCTGGATTTGCTCTTTTTGTTTGAGTCGATCTGTGATTATATTTTTTGTTTTGTTCTAAAATTGGATAAAATAAAATTAATTCATCTTTTTTGTATGTTCGTTTTGAGAAATTTTGCTATAATTGTAAGTCAATAAAAGCTTTTGGTAAATAAACTGCAGAAAAGTGGGGGGGGGGGGGAATATGCTACTTAATTTTTGCTTTTGAAGGAGGAAGTAGAAACATTATGTTTGGTTTTAGAATTGTTGTTACTGTTCTATTATGTTGTTGAGTTTAATCATAAAACTAGATTAAATATTGTACAATGTTTAAAATGTTCCATTTTTTTTAAAAAAATCTCTGGGTTTTATTGTTTTATGGCTGCCTCTTTTGCTGATTGCTTTACTGTATATGTTGGTGCAGCTTGAAGCTAATACTGCAGAATGGGCAAGGAAAAGATCCACATTAACATTGTCGTAATTGGTCATGTTGACTCTGGAAAATCAACCACCACTGGTCACTTGATCTACAAGCTTGGAGGTATTGACAAGCGTGTCATTGAAAGGTTTGAGAAGGAAGCTGCTGAGATGAACAAGAGATCATTCAAGTATGCTTGGGTGCTCGACAAGTTGAAGGCTGAACGTGAGCGTGGTATTACCATTGATATTGCCTTGTGGAAGTTTGAGACCACCAAATACTACTGCACTGTCATCGATGCCCCTGGACATCGTGACTTTATCAAGAACATGATTACCGGTACCTCCCAGGCTGATTGTGCTGTCCTTATCATTGATTCTACCACTGGAGGTTTCGAGGCTGGTATTTCCAAGGATGGACAGACCCGTGAGCATGCACTGCTTGCTTTCACTCTTGGTGTGAAGCAAATGATTTGCTGCTGCAACAAGGTAGTTATTGCATTCATGATTTTATATTCAGAGTTTCTAATTGGTTGCCTAGTGATTAGTAATTGTTCTTATGTTGACATCTTTTTATTTTGTTGACAGATGGATGCCACGACCCCCAAATACTCAAAGGCTAGGTATGATGAAATTGTGAAAGAAGTGTCTTCTTACTTGAAGAAGGTCGGCTACAACCCTGAAAAGATTCCTTTCGTCCCCATATCCGGTTTTGTGGGTGACAACATGATTGAGAGGTCCACCAATCTTGATTGGTACAAGGGGCCAACACTTCTGGAGGCTCTTGACCAGATCAATGAGCCCAAGAGACCCTCTGACAAGCCCCTCCGTCTTCCAGTTCAGGATGTCTACAGGATTGGAGGTATTGGAATTGTCCCTGTGGGTCGTGTTGAAACTGGTATTCTCAAGCCTGGTATGGTTGTTACCTTTGGTCCTTCTGGATTGACCGCCGAAGTTACCGCCGAAGTTAAGTCTGTTGAGATGCACCACGAGTACCTTGCTGAGGCTCTTCCGGGTGATAACGTTGGCTTCCATGTTAAGAATGTTTCTGTCAAGGAGCTCAAGCGAGGATTTGTTGCTTCAAATTCCGAGGATGATCCTGCCAAGGAGGCAGCCAATTTCACTTCCCAAGTCATCATCATGAACCACCCAGGGCAGATAGGAAACGGATATGCGCCTGTCCTTGATTGCCACACCTCCCACATTGCTGTGAAGTTCGCAGAGCTCTTGACCAAGATCGATAGGCGTTCTGGTAAGGAGCTTGAGAAGGAACCCAAGTTCTTGAAGAATGGCGATGCTGGATTTGTTAAGATGGTTCCCACCAAGCCCATGGTTGTTGAAACATTCTCCCAATATCCCCCACTCGGTCGCTTTGCTGTTAGGGACATGAGGCAGACTGTTGCTGTTGGTGTTATCAAGAGTGTGGAGAAGAAGGATCCAAGTGGTGACCAAGTCTGCTGCCAAGAGTGGCATGTGAATGATTTAATGAATTCTGAATGATTTAATGTATTAATAATAAAAGTGGTGACCAAGTCTGCTCCCAATATTTTTTCTTTAATTTTAATTAATATTAACTTGTTGACATTAAAAAATTGTCTAATAGAATTATTGAGCTAAATTTTTCATTAAAATATTTAACGGTGTTACTGTGAATGATTTAATTTATTAATAATAAAAGTTTAATGATTTAATCGGATTAAATCAAAGGTTTGTGACTTATACGAAAGTTAAGAATAAATTTAATAATTTAAATTATAAATGGCTCGAAGAGAAGTATAACGAAAGGTTTATCTCTTGTTCTAACATTTATTAACATATATTCATATTTAAAACTCATAATATATATATATATATATATACATGATTGTAGTATTTATTAATCCTTAATATACTTTCCTCCATGTTCATTTAAAGCTTTCCACCTTTTTATTTATTTTAATGATATTTTTGGTCAAAAATTTGAACATGGAGCACCAAATCCATGTGCAAGACAATTTTATTACGATGCTCGTAAAGTATTTAAAATTCGAAGTGTATTAATTTTAAATAAAAAATTATAAATTTTGATTCGAATTTTTTAAAATATTCTTTTTCATTTGATATTTAAACTTAAAACTTTATTACGACTATCAAAATTATTAATTAATTTCATCCGCTAACAAATTTGTTATGTTAACACATAAAACTAGTTAATCAAATTTGAATTTTATAAAATAAATTATACAAACATATTCAGAACGTTGAAAAACCTTTGGTTTGAATTTTCTAAGAAAATCAACGATCGATCAATTCCGATCAACAACTGACCAAAATCTGGTGATATGGTGCGGTGTAGACACAAGGAAACTAGTGCACCTGCAGGCGATGATCTGGTGCGACAAGGAATAAGTGCATTTGTACATGGGGTGTGCGTTTTATTGTGGCGTGGTGCACCGTAACATGGTGCCCGGTCACTAGAGTCGTAAATGTGACTAGACAGATTACGAGTTATTCGATTAAAATTCGATTAAAATTTAATTCGGTTAAATTTAACTCGAATTTTTAACGAGCCAACCCGAATTACTTAATACACGACTCGAAAAACCTGCGAGCTACTCAAAATAAATAATAATAACGATAATAATATAATTATTAACATTACATAAAGATTTTATAATTATGTTCACCCTTGGTGGTGGTGTATGAGGGTAGGGGTGAGTATTCAATCGAGCCGAGTCGAGTTAAAAATTTTGAGTTATTCGAGTTTACGAGTCATATTTTACAGCTCAAACTTTATTTGAAATTTTTTCGGTTCAAGTCGAGTTTAAGAAATTCGAGTCGAGTCGAATCGAGTCAAATTTTCGAGTTCTTATAAATATTTATTTGTAATTATTTATCATGTTATAGTTTGATTTGATTTCAATTTAAACGGCTTTCTCTAATCATATAAGATATTTATCTATGTATTTTTTCATATATAGCGATATTTCTTTATATTTTTATATATCAATGTATATATATATCATAAAAAATTGATAGACTCATCTTAAACTTAAAAATTAATCATTAAATTATTAAAAAATTCGAGTTATTCGAATTTTTATTTTACAACTCGAACTTTATTTGAAATTTATTCGAGTCGAATCGAGTCTATGAAATTTCGAGTCGAGTCAAATGAGTCGAATATTTTCGCCTCGAGTCGAGTCGAATTATTCGATTTTTCGAGTCGAGACGAGTTTTGCTCACCCCTCTATGAGGGTGCATGAAGGTCTTTTAGTGGCACCCTCCAATCAACAACTCACACGCATAATAATTAGGGGTGTGCATTCGGTTCGGTTAATTTGGTTAACCGACCGAACCAAAATTATTTCGGTTAATTCGGTTGGTTAATTTTTAGTAAATTCGGTTAACGGTTATTTTTTTTTTTGATAATTCGGTTATCGGTTAATTTGGTTCAAAATCGGTTAAATAACCGAATTAACCAAAATTATATATATTATATATATTTTTAGTCATTTAACTTTTAAAATATTATAAAATGCTCATTAAATTTTTTATATTATAAAATGTCACTAAATTTTGTATTAAATTAGTATAAAATAAAAGTTTAGTGACTAAAAAATTATTTTAGCTTAATTTAGTGACATATTATGTAATTTAACCAAAATTTATAATAAATTTCGGTTAATTCGGCTAATTAACCAAAATGATTTCGGTTCGGTTAATTCAGTTAAAGAAAATTTAATTCAATTAACGATTAAAATTTTAAAATTTTTAATTAATTCGATTTTGGTTAATTCGGTTCAACCACCGATGGCCGGATGCTCACCCCTAATAATAATTATTACATATTACGTTCACACTTTTGTATTGTACTAGGCTTCCGCTGCCTCAACGATCCAAGAATGACCACGGAAATAAACGGATGTACAGGAAAGATGGGTGAATTTATGTTCACTTTAAATTTTAAAAATTTATATATTAATTTAATTTTTTATGAATTATTCGTTATTTTATTTAAATTTTTTATATTATATTCATTTTAAAAATTTTATGATTTATATTTATCTTTAAAAAAATTAAAATAAAGAGGCCGAAGCAAAAGAAAGACTGCTGGAGCCAGCCAAGACACGACAAGAACTTTGATAGATGTGGGAAAAGGTGTCAAGATCTTATTGATCAAAAGCCAAAACAAACAATTATTTTCAATTACTATAAGTTTTCAAATTAATTTTTAGTTAAATTAAATATTTAAACTATATTATTTTTTGTTTTGTCCCTAAATTATTTATTGAATACATATTAATATTTTATTAGTTAAAATATATTTTTTTAATTTAGATTGCTATTGAACGTAAAGTGGTCAAAAATAATAATTTAAATAATTATAATCAAAAAAATAGTTTAGGGTTTAAATCAAACGAAATTAAAGTAATCTAGGAACCATAAAACAATCCATATATAAAACTGAGAATAAAATAATTATTTATTTGATTAAAAATTCGAATGTAATTCATAAAACAATCATGCATTTAGCTTGAGAAACAAAATAAATAATATTAAGGGTAAACAGTAATAAAGTTGATTTAATTATGGGTATAATTATATTTGGATCACCTAATTATTAAAAGTTATATTTAGGTTATTTATTATGGGTAATGTTACATTTTAGTCACCTAATTATTAAAGGTTATATTTAGATCACTCAATTATTGGTAAGGTTACATTTAGATCACTCTTCATATTTGAAAAAGTACATCAATTTGGTCGTTTTTTCCTTGTAAATCGCTTGTATACCCTTGTTAGCATTAGAGTACTTTATTTGAAATCATTAATTAATCTAATATACAAATCAATAAACTTTATTTTTTAAATATGAAGAGTGACCCAAATGTAACCTTACCTACAATTGAGTGATCCAAAAGTAACCTTTAATAATTGAGTGAATAAAATATAACCTTACCCATAAACGAATGATCTAAATATAACTTTTAATAATTAAGTGACTCAAATATAACTTTACCCTTAATTAAATGACCTCCATCGCAATTTACCCTAAATTTCCATCATTTGAATGCTTTGGAATATTCTAAAGCTGCTCATTCTATTCAGCAAAGGAGCTGCTGATAATAACCTTTTGTGTAGAAAAATTAAAAGCTGCTTATAACCTCCTCAGTACAATGCTGTACTTATTGAACTCTAAAAAGCAAACACAATAATAATCATCTTCAAGATTCAATTTAAAACCTTTTAATCCTAATAAATTGTTCCCATTTGAATTTAAAAGCAACAAAATTTGGGTTTTTGGGGGTCAAAGTTCATAAATATTGAAACTTGGAACAGTCCCATGTGCAGCCTTACCTGTTTAAGGAAAAAAAAAGTAAAAGAAAAAGAAAATTCAAAGCTTTCATTTGAATATGATAAACAAGAAACAAGAAAATAAATGCATGGGGTAATTGGTTCCATGTCTGTTTCTTACACCTCATGACAGCCAATCACAATCATTGGAGATTGTGAAGATTAACTGCTATGTCAACACCACCACTCTCCACTTTCTAGTATTCTTCGAGAAGTTCAGGGAGATCTTTTCTTTGAGCAAAATTCAGGGAGATCTTTTGGGATCTGAGAATTTTGAGTTTTGTATTTTTTTATGTTTTTAATTTGGAATGATTTGGCCTTAAATAGTCTCATATGTAATAACTCTGGGTTTAGTTAACCAAGTTTGGTTATTGTTTTGTTGTCTGTATTGTATAGCCTTTTTGTCTTGCCGTCTTCTTCCCTATCTCTCATTTTCAGTTCAAGTTCTATGTTTTTACTGAAACCCATTTCCCCAAAACCTCCAAAAGTTTCAATCTTTGAAAACCCAGATTTTTTTATGTTAGTTCTTGATTGGCCTACTAGGATTCACTAAATTTTCCATCTTTGAAAACCCAGACTTGTTTTTGGATTAGTGATTCTGGGGTTTGCTTCTTTTTTCTGATTTTTTGATTGATTGATTCATGGATCAGTCAAGATCCATTGGTGTTTCCTTTGTTCTTCTACTTTGCTCCTCTTGTTTTTGTTCTTCTTTTGGGGACCAAACTTTGGATAAAATCACACAATTACCTGGACAGCCAAGGAATGTTCAATTCAATCAATTTTCAGGATATGTGACAGTGAATCAACAAGCTGGGAGGGCATTATTTTACTGGTTGATTGAGGCACCACTGACTCGTAAACCTGAGTCAAGACCACTCGTTTTATGGCTCAATGGAGGACCTGGTTGCTCTTCTGTTGCTTATGGAGCTGCTGAAGAAATAGGTCCTTTTCGAATTAGACCTGATGGAAAGACACTGTACTTGAACCGTTATGCTTGGAACAACTGTAAGTCTTTTATGATGTGCTGCTTTTGTTTTTGATCTGTTTCATGTTTTGTCTGAGTTTCATTTAACATTGTTTTCTTTGAATTGTTGTTTAGTGGCAAATTTGTTGTTCCTTGAATCTCCAGCTGGTGTTGGTTTTTCATACACGAACACCACATCGGATTTGTACACAACTGGCGACAAGAGAACAGGTAATTAATTGCTTGTATCTTGATAATCTGGTATCCATGATGTAGTTATAAGTTAGTTTGACTCCTCATTTTTCTTGAAGTGTTTGTGTCTGACATTTGTGTCCAATGCATATCCGGACATCGGTATGCATACCTGAAAAACCCAAGTAAAAATTGAACATACTTGTATTGGACATATACCCGAACCGGAGCAGCATAAACATGGTTAGTTCTGCCTAATTTTCAGGGACTTGGTTCATGTTATTGTGTTGGTTTAGATTCAAAGGGATTTGTTGTTGGCATCTTTAGATTCTTTTGAGATCTGGGTGCTTGTGTTTGACTTCCGGACATAGGTATGCACACAACTGGGAAAACTAAAAAAAAATGCACATACCCACCTTGGACACATATGCGAGATTGCGAGTATATGTAACATAGATGTGGTTAGTTCGGCCTAATTTTGAGGTGCTTGGTTCGTATGAATGAAGTTGGTTTAGATTCTCTGAGACTTGATTTTTTTTTTATATCCTTAGAGGTTTTGGTGCTGTGAATTTGCAGCTGAAGATGCATATGTTTTTCTGGTTAATTGGTTTGAAAGGTTTCCACAGTACAAGCATAGAGATTTCTACATTGCTGGTGAAAGTTATGCAGGTTTTGAATTCAATCCCATTTCTTTCAATGTTTTATTTTGATTTATAGATGAAAACAGCTCCAAGTTTAAGCTAAAGGACTAATCTAATTTCAGGTCACTATGTTCCTCAATTGTCTCAACTTGTTTATGAAAGAAACAAAGGGGTCCAGAATCCTGTTATCAATTTCAAGGGATTTTTGGTGAGAACGACTCCGATTCTTTATTTTTTGTAGAATCCATGCTCGACACACATGTCTTATGCATATCTGGGCATGGATGAGTATCATAGGACATGATTGCAACTTCAGTTGTTATTGAAAAATGACTTATGTTTTGTTCTGTTGTTATAATAGGTTGGAAATGCTGTAACTGATGACTACCATGATTTTGTTGGCACATTTGAGTACTGGTGGACGCACGGCTTGATTTCTGATTCAACTTATAGAAGTTTACGAGTTTCCTGTGATTTGGGATCCTCCACACATCCGTCTCTGCAATGCATGAATGCTCTTCGAGCTGCTCAAATTGAGCAAGGAAACATTGATCCATATAGCATCTTCACTCAACCTTGCAAAGACACTGCAACTTTAAGGCGCAACACAAGGGGTCATTATGTAAGTTTTCGATCAACTCCCCCCCCCCTCGCCATAAATGTTTTTTTTTTCCATTGATCTATGAATCTTTGCATCATTTCGCCGTTGATTTATCTGTAATCTGCAGAGATTTAGAAGAAACAGATGCATTTGAAGCTTAATCTACATATCCAATATTGTTTCTCTAATAGTTTCAATAAGTAGTTCCTTTCACTAGTATAGCTATGAACCATAAGTTTAACATAATTGAGTTTGGACATCTTTCAACTATGTTGCATAATCTTATGTCTGAATAGTTCCATAATCTTCTTACCTATGTTGTTGATCTTGTAGTTTATATATGCTGGATGTTTGCTCAACTCTATATATATTTAAATATTCGTGTCAAACCCATATTAGATATGTATGGAGATATGCCCCTCAAGTTCACCTAAATACACTGATAAACTTTGAAATAACTGAATATAACCATGTCAAACAAACACCTATATCCGACACTCGTCCCGAGTCTGAAAACTTTCTTAATGCGATTAATTTTCTATGGGACTTGACATTAAACATTTGGGCTCATTTCAGATAATTTAATGCAGTTGTTGAATTTGAAGTCTGGAGGGTCCTGCAGGCACCATTTATTAACAAAATGCTTCAATGACAGTTGTGGTCCTGTGGACCATATAGTACTCTCTTGTTAAAGTCCTGGTTCACTGAATAAAGATATAAAAAGATAATAAAAGACGAGCATGTACTCGCTTGACACTTTTATGGCTGTGAGACTATGATATTTAAATACGGGTATTAATATCTTATATGGGTATGTTCAATTATTTGAGTTTTTCATGTAATTTTTTTGGTGTTCCTATGCCCATATCTGAATATGTTAGGGCATGGAAGTCGAACACAAATACTCTTAAGAAAAGTAAAAGAGTCGGAGGAATATGGTCATAGGATGCCGTTGTTAAGAGTGGTTGCGAGGAGGCCCGTAATTTCCCTAAAACATCACCACTCATCATCTATAGCCTGAGTAACATAAAATATGATTGTCTTAAAACACTGCTTTGACTGAAATTTTCCGACCATTCTTGTTCAGTTAGAATCCGTTTATTGACCGTCATTGGCTTGGATTGTAACTTAAAATGCAGCCATGGATGTCAAGAGCTTATGATCCATGCACTGAGAGATATTCAAAAGTGTATTTTAATCGCCCCGAAGTCCAGAAGGAACTTCATGCCAATGTAACAGCTCTCTCTTATCCATGGCAAACGTGCAGGTATGCTAATCGATTTCACGGATTTTGGTTAATTATTTTTTCCTGATAACGAGCATCTCTGTTGCTTTAATTTTTCAAATTTGTTGGAAGTAGTTGTCTTTGACAAAGGTGTTTGATGCATAAGTTTACATTGGTATGCCGTATGCGGTATGCGGACATAACTTTTTAAAACATGAAAAAGTAAACTTGAAATATGCTGAATATACCCGTATCGAACATATACTTATATCTAATACTCATGTCTAGTTCCGAAAATCTATTGTTTTACAGTGATATTGTTGGAAATTACTGGGCGGATTCTCCACTCTCTATGCTTCCTATATACAAAGAGCTAATTGCTGCTGGTCTTAGGATTTGGGTATACAGGTAAGTTTCTTTCTTTTCGGTCTCCGCAGAGTGTCATGGAGTAGCTGGATTGAGTGTGGCACTAAATATTCGTATATTTCATCAAATTACGAATCTATTAGACGTTATTCGTTAAAGATAAACACATGAATCAACTAAGCAAAACTCGGGATTTTATTATTTCTTTGGCAAAATGCATCTGACTGAAGTGTTTGTGCAGTGGAGACACTGATGCAGTGGTTCCAGTGACTGCGACTCGATATTCCATTGATGCTCTGAAGTTACCGACCGTCACTAATTGGTACCCTTGGTATGACAACGGAAAGGTGAGTACCTATAAACTCCATACATTACTTCAATTTTTCATGCTATTATCCATGTTGGAAAACTCGAACCAGCTTAATCGAGAATTAGTAGCCTGTGCAGTCCAATAAACACATTTAAACCAAGACATCGGTAGCTCAGTAGAAAATCGGCAAAATAACCGGATCTTATTATCGTTAATGTTTTCTGTAAAATGATATTTGAATTTTTAGCATCAAAAGCTTCGATTTTTGGATACTATTAGATACAATCATTACAAATTTATCCTGTTAAGCATGTAATTAAGGTTGAGACACGACCAAGATGGTCGAAAAGGAAAAACAGGTTCCATCCATCGATTTCAGACAAATACAATTACAAAAACGAAAACATGACACGAATCAATCTGTTGAGAGATTGTTTTACTTGTTGATCCAGGTTGGTGGGTGGAGCCAAGCATACAAAGGGCTAACACTGGTAACAATCACCGGAGCAGGTCACGAGGTTCCGCTCCACCGTCCCCGTCAAGCTTTTATTCTTTTCCGATCATTCTTGGAGAACAAACCAATGCCAGGTTAAAGACTCACATCACTATTTATGTTACTCAGACTTGAAAGTGTGTTCGAATATACGCATGTACTTGCATAGATATTTTCGAGAAAACGACGAGTCGGAGTAACATAGATTAGCATTATTATTCATTTTTCTCGATGAATAAGCGAAAAATTTATAGGATTTTTTATACATGAAAAGGAGTTATCAAAAGAAGATGAAAAACTTGAATGATCTCTAAATTGTAGAAATTTCTATGGTCTGTATTCTTTATAGGATCTTCAGGAATTGAAGCTGCAGATGTTTAAAGTAAGTTCTGAACAATTGCCTTTGTATGGTAGAACTGTAATATTTGGAAATTATATTCTTTATTATATGGTGATTTAGTTTTGTTTTTATTAACAACTTATAGACAGGCAGTGATGAGTGTTCGATCGAGTCGAGTTAAAATATTTCGATTTAGTCAAGTTTACTAGTCTAATTGAGGCGCATAAACATGAAGCAAAAGAAAAGATGAAAAGAATAATTTAGGTGGTATTTTGTTAATTATTTTTTCATCATTGGGACTAAAAAGTAGAAAAAATTTAAAAAAATGGAATGATAAGACACTTTGGTGGAATCTTTTGAATATGATAAATTAAAATATAATGCGAATTTTCTAGTGGAGCCGTAAGGATTAAAAATAGGCATAAAATTCTACGACGGACGTCGAATACAGTTGAACATCATTATTGTTGAATATTATTAAATTAATTAATAAAAAATTTAAAATTTAATTAACAAAAGAGTGATAGATTCAACATATAATTAATAATTATATATTTAATCTTTAATCTTTTTATTTTTTATAAAATAATTTAATAATATTCGATAGTATTCAATATCAACGATATTCAACGTTGTTCAACGCTTATTGTAGACCCATCTTTAAATAAAAAAATATCAGACCCAATAATGGAGAGACGTCCATTCCGCTTCTTTAATATTCTATATAATATTCTGGATTTTTGTCATGAACCTTTTTTTAGTTTTTTTTAGCTACTAATTTTAATGATTAAAATAAAATATATAATTTAATGATTATTTTATCAAAATTAATAGTTTAGCGATTAAAACAGGAAAAATGGAATAATTTAGTGACTAACGGTGATATTTACCCATTTTAGAATTGTGCACTAAATTACTTAATTATACATTAAATGAAGTCGTACAAAATATTCTTTGCTTAGCCTAAGCCTTTGCATTGTTAAGGGATGGTTATTGCTTGGAGACCACGTATTGGGATTAGGTCAAGGTGATGCCTTTGGATCTCATACTGACCCTTTGGTATAGATGAAAAGATGGGATTTTTAGAATCCATGCTTTATTCTTTTTCAGTATTTTTTTTCTAGGCAAATATTAATATATGATTCATAATATTTTTAAAATCTAAATTGTATATCGAAAATTAAAGTATGAACATATATTATCTTGTCTATAAGGTGTGTGTTATCGAAGATTAAGAAAAATTATAAGAAATTATAAGACACGGTGTGATGTTTGCTCACCTCATCTGTTGTCCACGAGGTCAGAAAATCATTTCTTATTAATGGGAATGAAGTACATTTTATGGTTAATCGTTTACTTTTTAGTGAAAGTACTCGCGGACATAGCCGAAACTTGGAGGCTTTAGAGGTACCCGATCCCTGTCAATTGTTATTTTTATGTATTAAATAGAGATGAAAAAATAAAATATATAAATTTATTAAAGAAATTGTTTTTTTCCCCACCAATCAAGAAATTTTTTTAACTATATATACTTTGATCCCTTTAATAATAAATTCTTAATTATGTCCTGCTCACGGCTAGAGACGAAACTATGGGGCGGGAAGAGTTTTTTTAGTATAAATGTATTTTTAATCCCTTTTAATTAAATAAGATTTTTATCCCTTCTAATATTGAATCTAACTTTGTTCCTACTCACGACCAGGGGCGGTTCAAAAATTTCGGGGGACCTGTGCAATTTATTAAAATACGACCCTTAGAAATAATTGTCCATAACTTTTATTAGTTATAAAATTGTAACCCTTAGAAGCAAATTGTAACCCTATCCAAAACTTCACTATTTCTATAGAAGCAATAATAATAAGAATAATCAAGATTCTATAATCAATTATCGCATTTAAGAAATAATTATAACGTTTAAACAATTATAATGCATCTTTCTTAATTGCATTTTTAAAATCTTTCAATGAATTTTTGAATTAACATCATCTAAAGAATGTTTTATCAAAATTTTGGGCCCCTCTTTTTTAGGAGGCTCTGTGCGGTCGCTCCTATTGCGCATGTCCAGAACCCTACTGCTCACGACGAAAGAATTAGTCACTCTTATCGATGGTAGATACCCGGTTAAAAAATATAACATTCCCTAGAAAGTAGTTTAAAGCAAAACAAAAGTTCCTTCATCGCTAAGAAGTATATATATATATATATATAATATATATATATATATATACCAGTCATTTCACCACACATCAAAATGAACACCATGATATGATCAAACCAACAAAGGGGATAAGCATTTTGAATTCTTGATACCTTTAATTTTAGCCACTTGGAAATAAAGAAGATAAAGCAAAAGCAAACCAATTCACCAATCAACACAGAATAAAAGAAAAAGCAGAAGAAAAGGAAGGATAAGGATTGCCAATAAGTAGAGAGCATCTCAACTAGTGCACAACCCTGAAAAAAAAAACACCCCCAAAATGTACAGGTTTAGCAACACTGTGATAGGTTTCTTGAACCTCTTCACCCTTCTAGCATCGATACCGATCATCGGAGCCGGGTTATGGATGGCGAAGAGCAGCACAACATGTGAAAGTTTCCTGCAGACCCCATTGCTGGTGCTAGGTTTTGTGATCCTGATAATATCCTTGGCAGGTTTCATTGGAGCTTGCTTCAATGTGGTTTGGGCCCTGTGGGTGTACTTGCTGGTGATGTTGTTTATTATTGCAGCTTTAATGGGGTTAACCATCTTTGGATTTGTGGTGACTAGCCAAGGTGGCGGTGAAGAAGTTGCAGGTAGGGTTTACAGGGAATACAGATTGGCAGATTATTCACCATGGTTGGTAAAAAGGGTGACAGATCCTCAGTATTGGAATACCATTAGAAGCTGTTTGTTGAATTCAAAGACTTGTGGGAAAATTGCACTCTGGACACCTCTGGATTATGTTAACAATGATATGAGTCCAGTACAGGTATGTAAATTTCTGATTTTTTTTTGGTTTAATAGCAAAATAAGTGCTCAAACAAATGTACTAATTTTTGGTGTCTATTTTTTTTCGTTACGAATTTAGGTGCTTGAAGTTTTATTTTCGTTACCGATTTAGGGTCGGTTCGGTAAAAATATTCATTCAATCAATGTTTAATAGTGACAAGTTGTATTTTATTTTATTTTTTAAAAAGTAAAATTTTCAAAATCCTAAAATTCTTAAATAGTGTTCAAATTCGCAAATCTCGATTTCAGATGTTAATCGTATCAAATCTCCATGAACATTAACCCCACTTTTATGCCGTTTAAAGTCGAGGAATGACGTGCTTAACGTGGAATGAAGTTGAACTTATAAAGTAAATCCAATCAACACACCTATTATCGATTATCAGCGATGGGTGGTTAGGAAATGAGCGGCAACAATAATAGTGTGCTCTAACGAGGCAACCGACGACGATAACAATGATAATTTTGGGTTTTAGGCTAGAATTTTAAACTATTTTTTAAAAATAAAGAAAATAATAAGTTATATACTTTGATTAGATAATAATTTTTTTAATGACGATTAATGTATATATCTAAAATTAACGAAACAAAATAATTTAAACACTAAAAATCAACGATATATATAGTTCGGATAGTTATTTTCCTAAAAAAACATTTTTTTTTCTTTTGTTGATTATGAAAGTGCGTTAATTATTGATTTTGATGTTGTGTTTCAGTCTGGTTGCTGTAAGCCCCCGACATCCTGCACTTACAACATGGTGACCATGGTAGCCCAGAACCCAGACTGCTACCGTTGGAACAACGCCCCCACCGTGCTCTGTTACGAGTGTGATTCGTGCAAAGCTGGCGTGCTGGAGTCTGTAAGAAGGGATTGGCATAAGCTGTCGGTTCTGAACATTGTGATGCTCTTGCTCTTGATTGCCATTTATTCAATCGGTTGCTGTGCTTTCCAAAACACAAAAAGAGCTGAAACAGATTACCCCTACGGACAAAACAGGATGTCCAAAGTTAGACCAAGATGGGATTACTACTGGTATGGCCTGCACAGCATCTTAGTATTTATTACAAAATAGTACTTAAAAAAAATAAAATTTTATGTTGAATTATTAAAATTATTGATTGTGTCCTGAGTTGTAAAGTTTTGATTTTTATTGGGTTTTTTTTTTCAGGTGGAGATGGTGGCATGACAAAAAAGAACAGCTTTATTAACTCTTTGTGTTTTGCTTTTAAAAAACCCTAAAAACATGTTTTACTTGTCATGTGAAGATGGGACAATGCACTTGCTTCTATGTCTATGAATATGCAGCTTTTTTTAATTTTTTAAATGAAATCAAAAATTTGGGATTTAAAGGGTTAAAATATAAAAAATTAAAAATAAAAAGATAAATTTATAAAAAATATTTTTTAAAAAATTTAAATAAAGAGACAAAAATAAAAAAAAATCTTCAACTTAACATTTCTATCCGTCATATATCATACAATTATAGGCACTGACTCAAAAATATTATTAAATTTTAAAAATATAATTTAACATTAAATTTTAATATTTGACTAAAAATATAATTTTATCGTTCATTTTTAATATTTTTGTTAAGTTGAAATGATATCATTATTGTGCGACTATTTTAAAATTTAATTTAGGTCAAAACGATATTTTTTTGTTAGAGAAAAATATAAAAAATATATAAGAGGATTTGAATTAATAACCTTCAAATAGAATAATATTTTACCACAAATATTATATATCTTAAACCACCTGAGATTAATTTAAATTATTTTATAAAATAAAAAAAATATATAAAAATTTAAAATATTATCTCTCTCTCAATATATAAAAATAAAAATATACATTATATATTATTTAAAAGCTCAAAATATTTATAGAAACAATATATTTATACTATAAATAATACATAAACCCATAAATAATATTATAAATTTCAAAGAAATTAAATTATAATGTAACTGAATTTATCCCAATATATTATTTCTACTGTTCGTATATAAAAAATAAGGTCAAATAGCATCATTAGTCCTTAAATAATTCATGATTTATAGATAAAATAAATTTTTAATAATCATATTAATTTAAAATTTATTATAATTATTTATAAATCAGTTATTCCAAAAAATAGATTTATAAATCGGACCAAAATTTAATAAAGATTATATATAAAATATTTAACCGAAACTTGATTCAATGAATTATGTTAAAGTCATATTTCAATATTTAACAATATTAATATCTACAATTAAATTTAAATAAAATATTTTAATTAATGAACCGATGGAGCTAATTGGATGGATATTCCAATAAGAAATTTCTTGGTATTTGTTTATTTTGAATTTTATTTGCACCACAACTTTAACAAGGGATTCACTTTTCTTTTGGTCAATTATGTTAAAATAATTTTTATTATTAATTTTTAAAAATTATAAAATAAATATCAATTTTTTAATTCTATAATTTTTAAAGTTAATTAAATGAAATATTTATAATAATTTTTAATTAAATGGTATATTTATAATTTTTTAAAAATGATTTGATTATTATTAAAATCATAATTAAGTAACCTTAAATGTAACTTACCCAAATTTAAATTTAAGTCTTGTAATTTAGAGTAACTGAAAATAAATGGTGGGGGACGATTTTTTTAACTTTTAGGGTAAATTACACAAATAGTCACTATACTATAGAGTTGATATTAAAATGATCATCATACTTAAAAAATGTTAAATATATCAGTTAACTATTAAATTAGTATCCATAAGTCACTTACCGTTAAAAATTAACAGACTGATGATGTGACAGTTAAAAATAAAATAAAATAATTATATATTTATTCCTTGTTATTCATATATATATATATTTAATTTAGTCTTAAAAAATGTATGAATAATAGGGAGCAAATGTGTAATTATTCTATTTTATTTTTAACTAAATGTATGAATAATAGGGAGCAAATGTGTAATTATTCTATTTTATTTTTAACTGTCACGTCATCAATCCGTTAATTTTTAACGGTCGGTGACTATATTGATACTATTTTAATAGTTGACTGATATATTTAATGCTTTTTAAAGTATACTGGTTATTTTGATACTAATCTTATAGTATGGTGACTATCTGTGTACTTTACCCTAGTTTTTAAAGGTGTCAGTTATTTTTAATGCTAATTTTAAGAAATAAAAAGGGTAAATGATTTGTTAAGTCTATTAGGTTTTTATTTTTATTTAGTTTAGTCCTTAAATTTTTTTTTGTTCAATTTTATTTTTAATTTTTATAGTTTAATCCAAAACCGAAGACAAAATTCCCCGATGATAATCGTCGTGCCACGAATTCCCCGTCGACGGATAGAAAATTCCCCACACTTTGTATTGATTTGCTGAGAAAATCCAAGGGGTGACTATAAAGATGAGTATTGGAAGGTGGCCGGAGACCATTGTGAAGACGTCAAGAGTAAAGGACTCCCAACAAGCGGGGTGTTTGGGGAAGTGGAAAAGAAGGGAGAAAATTAGCGCACACTACCGGTTCAATCTAGAAGAGGATATAAAATTTCAAAGAATTTTGTTAGTAATTGCGAATATTTATCGTAACTTTTCAAAGAATCACGTCTTTTGAATAATAATTTATTTTTACAATTCTTATATAAATAAACAAGCAGAATTAACTTACGATAAGTAAACAAGTTATAGGTGTAATCAAAACGAACAATGTTTAGCAATCGTATGTCAAGACACGTAATCGTCATCGATAACGATGTAAACGTAGAACAAACATAGATTTAAGACATTTAAATTTTAGTTTAGGATATGAACACAAAGAGTTACAGGTTTGGGATCACAACTCTATCATGAACATCCGGGACGGAGCCACGTTGTTTATAGGAGTAATTTTTTTGGTATAATTATATTTAAGGTCCTTCGCAATTTAAATAATAATAAAACAAGATTTTTGTCCCTCTCAATTTTAGATTTAAGGCTTAATAGACCTTTACCTCTTCTAATATTCAATCCTGACTCCGTCCCTAATTTATATATATATATATATTTTTTCTATGTAATTTAGTCGTAAAGAGTTGTTGTTGAGTCTATCCTTGGAAAATTCTAAGTCATTTCTCTTTGGAAATGTGTCAGTTGACTTTATATTCCATCTATAGAAACTAAATTATATAAATAACTCTTTCTTTTTCCTCTTCCATTTCATTAATAATAATATTTCTCTTACAAATTCCTCTTTTGTCTGATTTTCACCATGTTTTTTCAGTTACAGACACTCTGTGTTTACTAGAAAGGAAGACAAAGAATTGAAGGGGGAAAAAGCTTGAAAACTCATTACATCCTCATCAATGGCGGATGCAACAAATAAAGCACGTTCATTGGAAGAGACACCAACATGGGCTGTTGCAGTGGTGTGTTTTGTGTTGGTTGTTATTTCAATCCTCATGGAACATGCCATTCATGTTCTTGGCAAGGTCAGTTTGTTTGTTTCAAATATTTTTACATACATGTTTTCAGAAACTAGTTATTTTTTAATATATTGGTTTGATTACGTGATAGTATTTATTTATTAATTTTTTAATAATACATACAAATAAGAATGATAATAGACTCGATTTGGAAACAATTATATTGGGCTCGACTCGAGGCCCTGTAAGCTCAAAATTTTAGGTTCGAAATACTATATGGTTCAGACTCAGTCCAGGTTCGTCAAACTCGGGTCAAAATAAACAATTTTACTATAAATTTTTTATAAAAGATTGAGCCTTGTTACACAAGCCTTTCATAACCAAAACTAAAACAAAATTTAATGTCCGAAAAAAAGAAAAAGTATTCAAAAAGTAGATTTATCCAAATAACCAAGATATATTATTACAATACAAACACATAACACTAAATTTATTTTAGTTAATTTATTTTTAGTATATTTCCGTTAATTTATTTTATTCTTTTTATTTTACTGAAGAAATTACTTTTAGTACATATATATAATTATTTTCATGAGCTTTTCGAACTGAACTTGGATCAGCTTGGTTCGACTTGTTAAAATTTCGAGTCTGAGTCAAGCTCATTCGAACCGAGCTTTAACCTAGTCAAACCCGAGTAATTCGAGAGCCGATCATACTCATTATGAACTCTACACACAAGTGCTCGAACCTAGATTTTCAACATAAAAATCATCATATTTTTCAATGAAACCACTTATTGTATCCGAAACTAATCATTTTTTTAGGTTTATATATAACACTGTTGCATTCCCTTTACACAGTTGTTCAAGAAAAGACACAAAACAGCCCTTTATGAAGCCCTTGAGAAGGTTAAAGCGGGTAAGTAATTAACTTTAATTTCCCTCAAATTTTAAGCAGAAAAGTTCATAAAAATTTCTAACAAATATACTCTTCTTTTTCTGTAGAGCTTATGCTCATGGGGTTTATATCCCTAATGCTAACAGTCCTCCAAGGTCCCATATCGGATGTTTGTATCCCTGAAAGCATAGCAAACACTTGGCATCCATGTCAGAAACAAAGTGAGGGAGATGAAAAATATGCAAAAATTCCTGGTAGAAACCTTGTTGAAGTCACAGATGATGATAGCTTGAATAATCCAAGACGAAGTCTTGCAGCTTCAGAATATGACAAATGTCAAGAACAGGCAAGATTATGTTCCACTTGTCACTTTATTTAACATGTCTGATATATATTTGTGTTCGACACATATTCGGATATAAACTCAAAACCTGATATATATATATATATATATATATTATTTCAGGGTAAAGTTGCACTTGTATCAGCTTATGGTATCCATCAGCTCCATATATTCATCTTTGTGTTGGCGGTTTCTCATATTCTATACTGCATCATAACCTATGCTTTGGGGAGAACAAAGGTAATATATATATATATATATAACACGATAGGATCAAGTTTGTATTTTTTGAATTATTAGATAAGTGAAACAGATAACTCAATTAACGATCAGTTATGTGAAGATTATTGTCTAATAATCCAAAAAACATGTAAAACTTAGAGAGTTTTATACTGTGTAACTTGATCTTTTATCTCTATATATGGCTAGGATCAAGTTACACAGTATAAATTTTACACTTTTTTTATCGTTAAATGATGAAACGAATGTCTGAGATTAACAATTAGTTATATAAAGATTATCACTTGGAAAAAAAATAAGGAGTTAATCTGAATCATCCGTTTCAGACATCCAATGATTTAAAAAGCATGTAACTTGATCTTATCTCATATATATATATATATATATTTATAAAATATATATATATTTTATTTAACAATTCTTTGGACTGTAGATGAGAAAATGGAAAATCTGGGAAAATGAGACAAAGAGGATTGAATATCAATACAACAATGGTAAGTTTTTAAATTATAATTCTCAATTAGATTACTACATGAAAAATAAAATATATGACAGAAAATCAACAACATAACTTGACTGTTTTGAAATGCCAGATCCTGAGAGATTCAGATTTGCAAGGGACACTTCATTTGGAAGAAGACATTTGAACTGCTGGAGTCGTACAACCTTATCCCTTTGGATTGTAAGAAATCTTTGTACGAGTTTGAATTCCGACATTATTTTTTATTTATTTTTCATGTAATCTATTATCATTCTAAAAACATTATGGCTATGAATTCATTACCAGATGTGTTTCTTCAGACAGTTCCTTGGATCAGTTACAAAGGTTGATTACCTGACACTGAGACATGGATTTATAACAGTAAGCTTAGCCTTGGAATGTTGTATTATTTTATAATATATGTATATTATATGCTATGGGTTTCTAATTCAAACTTCAATGTACAATAATATGATGACAGACACATTTGGCACCTGGAAATGAAACCAGATTTGATTTCCAGAAGTACATCAAGAGATCATTAGAAGAGGATTTTAAAGTGGTCGTTGGGATAAGGTATTTATACGATCCGTTTATACGTTTTTTGGATCGTTAGATGGGTGGAACGAATAATGAGATTAACGGTAGGATATGTAAAGACTATCTCATAGCAAAAAAGTAATGAGTAAGAATTTTACGTTGTGCGTAAGTGGATCATAACCTTATTTAGGATATGATATGTTTACTCGTCGTAAGAATTTTAAGTTTTACACGTTTTTAGATCGTATGATGGGTAAAACGAATGGCTAATACTAACAGTAGGATACATGAAGACTCTCTCTTTAGAAAAAAGTACGAAGTTAATCCCACCCTCCAACGATCCTAAAAACATGTAAACGTTAACTCAGAGTTTTACGTTGTGCGTAAGTGGATTTTAACCCTATTTGGGATATGATCCGTTTACACTTTTAAGTTTTATACGTTTTTTGGATCGTTTGATAGGTAAAACAATAGCTAAGACTAACAGTAGAATACATAAAGATTATTATTTAAAAAAAAATAATCTCAAACGTTTATTTCATTTATCCAACGATCTAAAAACGTGTAAAACTTGTACTAACCTGTATACCTACAAAGGAAATGAAAATCCCTAAATTTAATACCATACTAAATATTGCATTTGCAGTCCAATCATTTGGTTCATTGCTGTCCTCTTCCTCCTTGCCTATACCCATGGTGAGTCTTTCAATACTAACTTATTACATGAAATGAATACAACTAGATTAAGGTCAGTTCTTTAGATTTTCAATTGTAATAAACAATTTTGTCTTAATGGACAGGATGGTACTCTTATTTATGGCTGCCCTTTATCCCCTTAGTTGTAAGTACAACACCATAACTTAAAGCTGTGCCTGTTATTTCATATGGAATTATAGACTAAACTGAGGGAGTTCTTGGCAGATCATTCTAATGGTAGGAACCAAGCTGCAAGTCATCATAACGGAAATGGGGCTAAGGATTGAGGATAGAGGGGGTGTAGTCAAGGGTACACCATTGGTTCAACCCGGCGACGACCTTTTCTGGTTCGGTCGACCCCGGTTTCTTCTCTTTCTCATCCATGTTGTTCTCTTCACGGTAATAATTTATCGTTATCTTCGTCATCATTGTCGTTATTACAATACGTTGATGCTTGATTTCCTCTATCCAGAATGCATTTCAACTGGCCTTTTTCGCCTGGAGCACGGTAAGCAATCCCTACTCGTAAATTGTTCAACTTTATTCTGATAAAAACTAAAAATATATATTTATATTTGATTCGAATAGTTTACGACCCTTTTCTACTGTTTTCAGTATGAATTTAGCATAAGATCTTGCTACCACCAGCACCTTGAGGATGTAATCATTAGAATCTCAATGGGGTGAGTTTGAAACATTTCAAGTATTGTTTTAAGCTAAGATGACTGATCTGTAAAAATGAAAAGATTGGTGACAAAAATGCAAAAACCTGCAATTTTCAGGCTCATTATACAGTTTCTTTGCAGTTATGTGACTCTTCCTCTCTATGCTTTGGTCACACAGGTAAGAAATACAAAAATAAACACTTTTTTCTTACATGATCAAGCTGGAAAATTACTGCAAAACATAGAAAATTAGGTTTAATTTGATTTTTTTTGTTGGTTAACAGATGGGAACGAACATGAGATCGACAATCTTTAATGAAAGAGTGGCGGCTGCACTAAAAAACTGGCACCAAACAGCGAAGAAACATACGAAACGAAACAGCAAGCAGTTGTCTCATTCTCAGACCACGACGCCGAGTTTAAGCAGGCCTGCTACTCCTACTCATGGGATGTCTCCGGTTCATCTTCTTCAGAATCATCCTCGAAGTGTCGAGAGCTACCCGACATCTCCTCGGCAGTCGAACATCGAGAAACATCGATGGGAACTCGGTTCTTTACATTCAGCTGGACTCAATTATCATGTTGATGATAGAACGGTTCAAGAATCTAGTTCTTCTCGAGTAGTTGCAGCAGCAGCTGCTCAAACGACAGGACCGCAACATAAAATTGATATTAATTCGCATGATTTCTCATTCGAGAAGAAATGATCCGAACATGTAGGACCTGGTGGTCGGGTTCATGGGACAATGTACATGAATTTCTTTTTCTTTTTAATAATCTAAAAACGATGGTAAGATAATATATATTTATATATTCTCAACTCGTTGATAATACACGCATCTTCTTAATAATGTACATGCATTTCTTATATATGTTATTTAGAGATGTTATTGATGTTTGTTTTGAGGAACTCGATACTACATGCACGAGCCCTTTATCTCAAGTGGTTAAAAGAACAGTTGTTGTTCCTAGAGGTTACGGGTTTAAGCACCAGCGATGCTAACAGAGTGATTGAGCAATTAATTTTTACCGTTGAGCAATCAAATATTATACTTTTTAACTATTTGACAAGTAGAATATCATTTTTTTAGTAGAATCACTCGTTGATTTTTTTAATTTTTTTTGATGTGATATAATGTTAAGACTTTTTTTTATACGGAATTAAAATACCTAGAATCTTAGGACTTGTCCTTTACAAATGGTGAAAACGAACCTTTTAACACTTTAACGAGTATGACAAGAGTAAATATATTTGATCGGTTAGTCAAATTATTATCTTTATTTTTTCACCTTTTCTTAGGTCAAGGTTCTAGATTAACAACCTTTTATCTTAAAGTTTTTTGTTAATTTTTTCTCTAATAAATAAAATTAAAATTAAAATTTATCTAAAACGCGACAAATTTTTTAAAAAATCTCACTCGTAAATATTTATTAAATTTATATTTAAATAAGAATCGGTACATAGGGTTTGGGTAGCAGTAAATTATATTGGTTGAGTGAATTGAATAAATAAATTAAAAGTAGAGTAAAAGTGTGGATTTCATTTAAGTTTAGAAAAGAGGAGTAGTTTGAAGTTAATTCTTGTTTAAGAAGATTTGTTGGAAAGGCAAAATTAACTTGATTTGGAATTAGTAAATAAAAAATATAATAAATAAATTAAAAAATAAATGTTATTTACCAACGACACACTGAGAGGAAGAGAATTTTCTTTGGATCGTAATGAGTTGCATTCAGAATTGGCAAAATGGGAGAAATAATTTACCCTTTTTTTAATTAAGAAAATAACGATTTTTAAGTGATATTTAAGGGTTTAGATTAATATTTACAGTAACATATAATTAACGATACTTGTAGGTTTTTTTTTTTCGATGTCATTTCTAGTGGCGTTTTTTTGCAAATGACGTTAATTATGTGTTAATGTGGATATTAGTCTAAATCTCTAAATATCACTTATGGATCTCTAATTTTTTTAATTAAAAAAAGATGGATTATCCCATCAATTTTGCGTTTTATTACAAGCACAAGAAAACGGCGGAAATTTAGTAGCAACTTTTATTATTAAAAGCGGGTTTATCTATCGTGAAATGTCTTAAATAAGACGTAATCAAAATTATTATAAAAATTACAAGAATGTTAATATCAAATTCTTGTATATACCAAAACTTTTATATTTTTTCTATAAAAATCTTGATATGTACCAAAAAAGCAATATCAAAATTTTTATATTTTTTATAATAATTTTAATTACGTTTTAATTTAATCTTATTTTAACCCGATTTACGGTTAACCTTCCATCAAAAGCAGTTAAATTGTCTAAGGGAAAAAAAAACAGATTAGTTTTATTTTTTTATCAGCTATCGTAAATACGAGAAATTATTATATGAACAAGTTCTATCGTAAAAAACAGATTAGTTTTATTTTTCTATCATGTTAATTTTTTAAAAAGTGAATCTTCACTTTTTTTATTGACATGTAAATAGATAGTGAGTGGTTAGATAAAGATTAATTAAGAAAAAAATAATGTAAAAATTACTTATCCGATTTTTAATAGATAATGATCATAAATAACGTGATAAAATCGATCCATAAAATAATTTCTCTATGAATACACAATAAATTAACTTCCCAACTATCCACTAGTATTGCTTACACCACCCGCACCCTTTACCTCCGCAGCGCGTGAAGATCTACTTTTAAGCCACTCGACCATTTCCCCAAACACCAACTCCACGCTTTCCTCCGGCTCCCCAACCAGTTGATGCCACATCCCAGGATGAATCTTCAATGTCTTGTCGGCGCTGGAGGCGCGTTTATAAAGCTCCTCTACGCAAGCCGGATCACACACGACATCGTCTCCACCGTGCACGATAAGCAGCGGAACATCTACTTCCTCAAATCTCCCCTGCAAGTCGTTGCATACTCGAATCAGCTCGTAAGCTGTGGCGGCGCGTGGCCTTGCTACTGTTCTCCTAGGACTGGCAATCGCTAACTTCCTCTTCCATGGTTCCTTGAAGGAAACATCCGGTATAGATCCGCGCGTCGGAATCACTCGCCAGGTTGGGATAAGTTTGGCGACTATGAATAGAAAATGTTCCAACGGCCACGGTGGCTTGAATTTAGCGCTTATCCCGCACATTGCGCCGTTGAGAATTAATCCGTCCCACGCGCCTTTTTGTCGGAGAGATATATAAAGCGCTATGGCTCCGCCAAGCGATTCAGAGTACAAAAATGCAGGCAAATCCGGCGCGTGTCGAGCACGGAAGGAGTCAAAGAATTGAATACAATCATCGACAACGCCATCGATGTTCGGAATGTGAGTATCGAGTCCATCAAGGCCTTCGGAGAATCCATGGCCCTGGTGATCGATCGCACACGTGGCGAATCCCGATTTTGCGAAAAAGACGGAAGTGAGTTGGAGGAACCAGCTGGATTCGCCGGTAAACCCGTGAACAACGGAGATGATGCCGGAGACTGGAGTATCCTGCGGAATCCACCACTGAGTGAAGAGCTTGAGGCCGCGAGCGTTGGTGATGAACTCGGATGAGTGACTCACTGAGTGACGGGCATAGAACTCTTCCGGAGTTAAGGCACCGAAGGGGCTCTCCTCGTTGGCTTCAGCCACCGGATGCCGCGCCATCTTTTGCTAGAAATCACCGTCGGGGGAGGATAACTCAAAGAGTATTTCCTTTTCGACGATCTTTGCGTTTACCGTCGGATGATATTTATCGTGAAAAGGGAACTGTAATATGCTGCTGTGCATATCATCTTATCGTGTAACCTATGAACGTGAGCATGACACGTAAGCAACTGGATTCTGATTCTTGATTATTTGGAATATAAATTAATAGGGTAAAGTATTAAAAATGATAACTAAAATTTGCTTAAAATATAAAATGGTAATGACATAAAATAAAAAAAATATTTTTTATTATAGTTTTTTATAAATAATTTAATCTTAATGTTTTAATCCAGTTAAAATAGTTTTTTTATGTATTTGTTTTGAAAATAAACGACTTGAAACGATGTGATAAATTTATATGATAATATACATTAATATAATATTATTTATATAGATAAATTTATTAACTTAAAAAATATTTCATCCTTAAAATAATTTTATAAAATCATACAATATATAAAATAATTTTTTATTAATTTATTATGTCAAGTTATTTCAAATTGTTTATCATCGTTTTTTAACTATTTTTATATGTAGAGAAATCTCGAAATAAAATATTGAAAGTTGAATTACTCAAAAAAATAATAAACAAAATGATTATTCAATTAAACATTAAGGATTTGTTTTTTTTTGTTTTATATCAATAATAATTAAATTTTTAAAAATTATAAAATAATAATTAAATTTTAGATAAATTATTTAGTACTTAATTTATTATCCTATTTCATTTTTGATAACCGGCCTATAATTTTTCATAAAATGATATACAATATTATATTTTTGTTCGATTTTAGAATCTAATTAAAAATTAATAGAGTTGATTCATGGTTATTTTTTATCGGAATAATTATAATATTAGTTGTAAAAACCAATATATTATTATCAATTTGATTCAAACTCTATTAATTTAATAATCCTCACCGTTTTAAGCTAATAACTATTCATATATGCTAAATCTTTTAATCATTAATTGGGGCAAGAAATTTAATTTAATTAGTTTATGTTTATCATTGTGAAGATGCTTATTTTTAGTCAAAACTTAGACCACAACTTTTTATATTATTTAAAGATATTGGAGATCTATTCATATTATTTTCATCCCTTAAATCGAAAGAAATTAAAATTTATAATTTTTATCGGCATTAAAGACATAAAATATTTTCAGAAACAAACGATTATAATGATTTTTAATTTTTTTTAATTATTTTTCGATGTCTTGTAATAGATTCATCAAAAATTTATCTGAAATTTTTCCAAAACTCTTGAATATTCATGTACGAAGGATATGAGGACGAAAAAATCTTTTAAATAATAGAATTATCATAAATTGTACTAATAAATATTAAAAAAATTTGAAAAGTAGGGACAAAGTTAAGATTTTAAGTTGAGGGAGTAAAACATAAATATTTAAAAGTATGGGTAAATTAATAAAAAAAAATTTAAAAATTTAAATAAAGAGATAAAAGTGAAAATTACCTCTCTTTAGTTCCGTCCCTGTGAAAAGCAAAATTGTTTGTTCCACACCCCATTGTCATCCTTACTTATTCGTGACTAGGGGTGTAAACAAGTCGAGTCGAGCTCAAGTAATGCTAAGCTCGGCTCGGCTCGTTAAGATTTCGAATTGAGATTGAGCTTCAGTAATTCTAAACAAGCTTAAAATATCTGAGCTCGGCTCGGCTCGTTAAGAATTCGAGTCGAGTTCGAGCTTTTTTCGAGCCTAATCGAGTCAAGTATTGATCGATCTTTGACCGTGTTAGACTCGAATAATTCTTATCTCTCACGTCTAATTTAAAGCTTAATGGAGAAAAAAAATGATACACAAGTTGTGTAAACTCAAACTTGTTAAATTTAGGTTTTAGTATCTTAATTTAAGGTTTAAGATTATCTTTAAGGTTTAGATTTTAGGGTCTTAAGTTTAGAAATTTAGATTTTAAATTATAAAAAAATAAAAATAGTATATTTATGTTTTCGAGTAGCTCGTGAGCTTCTCGAGTCGGGTATCATATAGCTCATCTCGGCTCGTTAAGAACTCGAGTCGAGTTTTGACCAAGCTTTGATCGAGTCGAGCTCGAGTAGCTTGCGATCTGTCTCGTCTCATTTACAGCCTTATTCGTGACATGTACATATTTTTAAATATAATTAAAAAAAATGATTTGTGTCTGATAATTTTATAATTACATAATCATTATATAAACATAATAATTAAATAAAATAAAACATTGTTAGATAGATGATTACATAAATAGCAACATGTTTGTTGAGTGAATTAAATGCATTAATTAAAAGTTGGATCAAAAGTGTGCATTTCATTGAAGTTTAGCAAAGAGGAGTAGTTTGAAGTTAAATTTCATTTAAGAACGCCAAACGAACCTTTCTTCTTTCTAGTTGTCTTCTGTCATGGAAATTTCCCATAAGAACGTGACACCATACCACACTATTAATTAGTGTTGTCAGATATATATTTTAAATCGAATAAAAATATAAAACTCAACAAGTGGTTTAATAAAAAATTAGATATTGTTGATTTATTAAGTCAAGTTCAATCGTTTTATGATTATTTGTTGCTATAATCAGAATTATGTAATGAAATGTTTTATATTATAATATCCCTTTCTAGGTTAATTTTGCGGACAGTGAAGTTTCGGATGGGTGCAAATCGTTTACATCTTTCTCATGCTTCTATTTGTATCTTTGTTTTAAATTACAGGGTTTAGAAGTTAGAAGTTAGAGGTTAGGGTTTAAAATTAGAGGTTGTGGTCAGGGTTTAGGAAATTAGGGGTAGGGTGTAGGGTTTAGAATATAGAAAATAAGAGTTATGATTTAAAATTTAATTTTTAATTTTTTTAAAATGAGACATAAAAGGATGCATAATAAAAAGGTAGATGATTTTTACTCGTTATGGATAGGGGCAATAAGAGTGACCCCACAGGGTCTCCCAAAAAAAGGTCCTAAATTTTTATAAACTATATTCGATGATGTTAATATCGAAATTCATTGTGTAAATTTTTGAAAATAATTTTAAGAAAGATGAGTTATAATTGTTAAAACATTATAATTGATTTTTAAATTCGATAATTGATTATAGAATCTTATTGATTAATTCTATTACTATTGCTTCTGTAGAACTAATGAGGTTCTAGACAGACACAATAAAAACGACAGCACAGAGGTCCTTAAAAGGACAATTAGTTCTAAGAGTCACGATTTTATAACTAATGGAGTTATAAGTAATTACTTCCAATTGCCACATTTTAATAAATTATACAAAATCTTCAAAATTTTTAAATCGTCCCTACTTATGGATCTTAAATTCGGTTTTCAGATATTGAATTGGGATTTTAATTATGTTTCTTTGAGAGCTAAGTTTGAAGAATTGGGACTTGAAGTCCGATTTTAGAAGTTTTGATGATCAAAGTGTGAAATCAGTGAATTTTAGAGACTAATGTGTAAAACTTTGAAAAGTTTGATGGCTCTTGTGTAGTTTACTCATTGGTAATGGACATTAAATGGGATCAAAATTAGATGGATGGAAGAGAAAAGAAATCAGATTTGAATTTGAGGAGAGAGAGAGAGAAATAAATTATTTTAATAATAATATTATTATTATTTTAATTTTAAACTAATATTATTTGCATATTATTATATTAATATTAAAATATCATATCATTATGTATAAACCTTAATTTAACAACCACTTTGAGGTAAATAATTAAGGGTTCAAAAGTAATTTGATTTTCAAAAATGATTTTTCATTTAAAAATAAAAATTCAATTTTTAAAATTTAGGTGAAAATTACCTTTTCAACCATAATTCCATACCCAATTTATAGGTGTTTGCCATTGTTTATGAGTAAAATACTAAGTTTTTGAGCAAAAGATCTATTTTAAGCAATGCCAAAGTGGCTTTAATCAAGTGTCATAGTTATTTTTTTTGTTATAACGTTGTTAACACCATTAAAAAGGATGATTTGGCATATTAAAATTTTCTTAAAAAAAGAATTATAATTTTTTTATATAAATATTATCGATTTTTTGTTAAATTCATAGAAAAACATCATTATATCGTATCCGAGAAATAAAATAATTAGATTAAATAATTCAAAAATTCTTACAATTCAAGAACGATGTAAAAAGAAGAATTCTATAAAGATAAGCATACCAACAAAATTCAGAGGCTTCCTGAATCTCTTGTCTTTGTCCAAACGAGACGCATAATAAAGGAAGGAGTTGTATGCAATCCAATTGTCTTGCAAAAAATATTGCTACCCATGATTGATTTCATCGGCAAACAAACCATCAACCGAGGGGATATAACTTTTCAAGTGACCACCGATAAAAACATAAATCAGAAATTAACGTCGATTGAATCTTTGTGCGAACAACAATCGATCGCTAGGGGTATGCTGAGAACATGTCACAAAGACAAATGAATTAAAACGTAAAATAAAATTAAAAGCATGTTATAAAGACAGAAAAAAATCGTATTATAAAGATAGAGAAAGCGTGCTATAAAAATAGAGATTCTTATTAAAAATTAAAAACAGAACAAAAAATAATTTTTTAAAGTTATAACTATTGCGAGTGTTGTAATTTTGATTAACAAAACAAGCTTACATAGTTATATATGTATAAAATAATTTTAATTTCTCAAATATATTCATATAGAATAATTTTTTAAATATCAACATGTCTAAAATTAATCAGTGAACTACAAATTTTAATTTTTAAATCCATACTCCTATCAAGAACATGGTCTCTTAAAATCTTCCCAACTGTCTCTTTATTTATTTTTATTGGGGATGAGGGTAGGGTAGAGAAAAAAATAAAAAATCAGTTTATCTATATTTTCATGAACATTCTTTATCCATCAATTTAACCCTATAAAGGGTGTATCATGGATCAGTCTTACCACATCATTCATGGGATCAACCATTAAAAGTCACTCACATCATCATTTTTTTCTATGTCATATTTTTTAAAGTAGATCTTCACTCATATTTACTGTTAATTCTTTTTAAAAATAATTGAGTGAAGATTCACTTTAAAAAAAATATGACATGTAAAAATTGATGATGTGTGTGGTTTTTATTGGTTGGTCCTATGGACACATCATCATTTTTTTACATGTCATATTTTTTTAGTGAATCTTCACTCATATTTACTGTTATTTCTTTTTAAAAATAATTTTTTAAATAAAAATTCACTTAAAAAAAAATATGACATATAAAAATTAATGATGTGAGTGATTTTAAGTGGTTGATTCATAAACATATAGTGTGACTGACCCATAATATAATTTCTCTTGAAGTAATTCTATTAGTTAGTTGCTACAAGAAATAGAATCTAACAACTTTGCTCTATAAAATTAGCAGTGTTGTCTCTGGGTATAGGTAGGAGGGACGTCTACTTAGGATCCCATTTTTTAATATTTGAGATTATGATTGTTATTTTTAATATTTATTTTTAAAATTTATTTTTATTAATTTTTATTAAAAGTTAAATTATTTTTTTTATTTTTTATTTTTAGGCCCAATTTTTTATAACACATGTTATTAAAGAATATTTTTTAATATTTATTATAAGAACAATTTTAAATTTTATTTTTTTAATATTTGTTATTAGAAGTTTAATTTTTTTAATATCTAAAGAGTCAATACTTGTGATTAGGGCCTAACATTTTTTCTAATATTTATTATAACATATTTATTATTAGAAGTTTAATTTTTTTCAATATTTGTTATTAGCGATATATTTTTTTAATATTTATTATTGTTGACATGCCCTTAAAATTTATTTATTTTATTCTTAGAGATTTATTTTTTTTCTAATATTTGTTATTATAAACGTACTTTTAAATTTATTTTTTAATATTTAATTATTTATTAGTAAGATCTAATTTTTAGGTTCTCCTCTAGGCCATTGAAATCTCATAAAGAACTCTAACGTTAAGAATCCAGAATCCTTTGGCCAATATTTCTTTGTCAATCAGCTAAATGTTTTCCTATGGGAAGTCTTTGCATAGATAATGATCATTATTGCCGGGAACGGAGTTAGGATTTAAAATTAAGAGTGAAAACATAAATATTAAATGTCTAAATATAGGGGGACAAATTTATAAAAAAAATAATTTAAAAAAAATTAAATTGGGTGACAAAAATAAAAAAAAATGGATGGAGACGATTTCTCCTCTCATCCTCTTTAGTGCCGTCCTTACAACAATTTTTATACCATAATTGAATGATACAACCACTAAATTCAATTCGATTCGATTTAATTTTCTTTTAAAATTAAATTTATGACCGTATTTTCTTTATACAAGTTTGACATTTATTTAATAACCCGAATTATTGTAAGCTATCTGTTTCTAGTTGAACCATTTTAGGAACCTAAGCTCCAAGTATAATCAAAAAATTACAAATATATTATTTTAAAACAAAAAAAAGATGACTCTTATAACGAATATTATAACATAATTTCGTTTAATTTGTTCCTTCCATTGATGTTTAATGTATTATGAAGAGTTAGACGAAGAACATCAATGGAAGGAACAAACTAGACAGAATCATATTATAACATTAACTATAAGTATCAATTTTTTAAAATAATATATTCGTAATTTTTAAAATTTAGGATGCTTCGCAAAACTTTTTAACTTTTATTTTAAAATTTAAAATTTAAATTTTAACCCTTTAAATTTTAAACTCTAAATTTAAATTATAAAATTTAAAATTTATACTTTTTCTCTAAATTTTAAAATTCAAAGTAATTCCCTAAAATGAAATAATTTCTCTGATGCATTGGTTCTAAAATTTTGTCAAAAATTAATATAAAGCAGCAGTTTTTAACTAGCTCATTTAATACAGAAATAAAGGTCGGCGCTTTGTTCCCAAGACAAAAACCAAAGGCTGTGGCGATGAGAGGAGTTGGAAGATTGTTCGGGAGAGCTCTACATCGTCGCCAAATATGCCGCTCACTCAGCCCTCCAACGTTGATTTCACGCCGATACTTCTTCTCTTCATCAAGAACGCCGTCGTCGCTGGTGGTCGGAAACACAGGCTCCGCCCTCTCCTCCAATATCCAATCTCCTTTGTTCCTTATGAAATGGACCTATTTTCGTGGTTGGTCTCTCAGTTTCCATTTGATTTTGATTTTTTTCTTGTTAATTTGATGGGTTTTTTTATTGTGGGTTGCACTTGTAGGGCAAAGGAGAAGCATGTTTATCCAAACTCAGTCCACACCCAATCCTTCATCTTTGATGTTCTATCCAGGGAAAGAAGTTATGGAAGTTGGGAGTGCCGATTTTCCAAATGCTCGTTCCGCCATGAATTCCCCGTTGGCCAAGGCCTTGTATGGCGTTGATGGTAAGAGTGACCCTAATAGATTAGAGGAAACATTCATCTAATTTTGTCCTCTTACAAATGATATTGATATGACACCATTGAATGGATGTATGAACTATGAACTAGTTAAAATATATGCAGAAAGAATTATTATCATGTCAAAATTTGTAAACTAATATCTGAAATGCTATTGAGACATGGGAAAGCACCGCTACTTTAATATAGGGCTTGTTAGGTTTAGATGAAATAGGGCTGTAATATTGTAATTAGATCTTGAAAGCTCCACCTAGGGAAGGGAGCAGTGGGATATAGGTAAAGACTGAGCCTTTTTCTCATCCTATGTCCCAATAAACAAAAATTTGCTTGAGGCTTCTTTCTTTCGTTGAAAATCTGAGTTTGTACCAACCGTTGCAGTATTGTAGCGTGCTACTCTTACTTTGAGCTGGCATAGTACAAATTTAGGTGGCCTCAAATACCCAAAATGGAAGTCCGAGTTGATGAAATCTTAAGCAGCTCCAGACTCACTTGGTCAAGCTTGAGCTTTTGAAATAGAAAAGTTTGATTAGGATTTTGGATAGTAAGCCGTTTGAGAACTAGATTAAAATGCTCGAATTTACCCTCTATAATAGCTAGCTACATGATCTTTAATTTATTTGATAGTTACCAAGTTGAATGTAAGTATCTTTGAAGTAAAATGCAATGAGTAGTGTTTTTACCAAGTTTGAAAAGGGAATGATAGGCACATTTTCTTCTCAATTTAGTTTCATTAGTGGACTTCAAATGAGTATTTGCAACAATTTGTGAAGGGAAGTAATAGAAATACTATATGCTACTCTTGTCACTTGTTTTATTGATGTCCTTGTCTCTAATTCAATTGCATTCTAGTCTTGAGTTTCTGATTTAATTATGTTCATGTTTATTGTAGTTGCAGTATTCTGTTGATCTGATTTAATCCTTTCCTGCCTATTTTTATTCTTCCTGTATAATCTTTAGCTTTTCTCAAGGTATTTATTCTTAATTTTTGCCATTTTTGAGTTTTTGTCACTGGTAAACAGAACAATTACAGGCCTTTATAACAGTAATATAGGCATTGTGTAGATTTGATTCTTACAGAATATTGTTATCAGAAGAGTTCTGAAACTGATCTTACCTTTAAGCCATTAACAGATTGAAACAATACATTAAGAAATATAAATTCGATGAAAATGTTACTATTTTCTGTTATTCGCAATTACTTTGATTAAACATTCAATCATATTGTAGAATAGTTTTTTGGTAAGTATTTGAATCTTGTTTCCTCACAATGCAGGTATTACTCGAGTTTTCTTTGGATCTGATTTTATAACTGTAACAAAGTCTGATGATGCTTCTTGGGATCTCCTCAAACCTCAAATTTTTGCTTCGATTATGGATTTTTATTCCTCGGGACAGCCATTGTTTCTTGACTCAGAAACTGCAGCTGCTAAGGACACTGCCATTTTTGAGGTTCTTTTTCTAACTCATTTTCACCCCGTCTTGATTTTTTTTAGATTGGATGTTTATTGAATTTTATTATGCTTTACTACCATGGTTTCAGAGGCTTTGAAGGAAGATATGGTTGGATGAAGTAGGATTTCAGCTTGAAGCCTGTTATGTGTCTAATATTTATGTCATGGCCAATAAAAAATGTCTCCCATTGCAATATTTAGGCTCGATAATTAATTCTTCTCTCCTCTCATGCTTTAGAGGTTTAGGACCTTAGGTTCAATTTTCACATGAACCATGATAGCTGAGAATAATCTGGTGGGATAAAGGAAAGGAGAAGTACATTTAGGGACAAAAGGAAGTAAGATATATACAAATGTGAGAGGAAAAAGTATAATTTGGGTAGGATAGCAACATCATGATCCTATCTTGGAGTATCTCTCTATGAGCATTGCCTTCCTTTCTTATCCAATATTAATCAGAATAATTTCCTAATAATTGCTAAGGTCTTTCATAAAATCATGTAAATGGTGCCACTGCATGATGCAGGACGACTCCGAAACAGTGGCAATGATCAAAGAACTGTTAGAGACGAGAATTCGACCAGCAGTGCAAGATGATGGTGGGGACATTGAATATCGGGGATTTGATACGTAAACCTTTTTACCCTTTGTTTGGTTTAAATTCTTTCTAAATATATATGCATGCTTTATTTTCCTTTTTGAATTAGCATTGATTGAATGTTTCTTGTTTGCTTCTGTAGTGACACAGGAATAGTCAAATTGAAAATGCAAGGAGCATGCAGTGGTTGCCCAAGCTCGTCTGTCACTTTAAAGTCTGGCATCGAAAATATGCTAATGCATTATGTACCCGAGGTACTAATATTTAAAAAGAACAATATTGCTTTTGCTTTTTTGCGTTTAAGTACACACAAGATCAAACAAGTGAAAAGGTTAAGATTTATGCTACACATGTTTTATGTAAATATGATTAGAAGTATTGTAAGATCATACTAATTTAGTAAATCCTGGAAAAAAGTCGAATTATACCAAGTTTCCCCCCTTTCTGTTGAATTACCACCGTGTATTCCGATCTGTTCTAAGTTATATCACTCCCATCTGCCTTCTTTGAATGATATTATCAAGTAACAGTCACCCCATTCTCAGTTTAATCCCTTTGTCCTAATAGCCTGCCACAATAGTAGAAGAATCTCCATCATCTAGTTTGAAAAACCATCTAGGTTGTTAAAGCTACGTAGGAAGCACAGGACACGTTTATACCGGCGATATGCTCTTGCTTTTTAGTTCTCGCAATAAAGCAGAAAGCCGTGGCAACTATCAGGAAGGAGAGTTATGAATAATAGAGCACTGGAGCTGAATTGTATTAAATGAGAATAAATCTATAGATGGGTATTGAGATTACTTTATGATGCATATTACTTTTGTGAAAAGTGGGGGTCTACTGTTTTCTTCAACTGAGCTCATAGTTATAATCAGGATTTGTGTACTGATGGTGCAGGTCAGAGGTGTGGAGCAAGAATTCGATGCTGAAGATGAGGATGCTACATTATCAGCAGGTCAAATGGAGTAGTTGAAGTTAAATCATCTCCTTTCGCCTTTCCCTTGCGGTAATAATATAATTAAGAGTTCAGGGTTTAGGATTTAAGAATCGACTCATTCTGTCCTTGGAGTAGCAGATAAAGGAGTTTGGTGTTTAAATTGTTTTAAGAGAGAAAACCATGTTTCTCTTGTAATTTAGATTTAATAATGGGCATTTGGAGGAAAGATAAGGCTTGATGGGCTAATTTGTTATTAGACTTTATTTTGAACTTGGAAATTGAAATATGGGGAAATTTTAGCGAATGATGACCTTAAAAGAAGACTAAAAAATGGTTGTATCGTTGTTGTTTTTTTAATTGTAATTTTGATACATAACTTTTTGTATATACTAAAATTCTTATAACTTTTGTAAAAAAAAAGATATATACCGAATTTCATAAAAAAACAAAGATTTTGATATATATATCGAAATTTTTACAATTTTTATAAAAACACGGTATAATTATTTATTAATATTTTTTAGATTGTTGTTTTTAAGAATTTCCCATCAAATCGAAAATCGGAAAAATTATTAGGTGAACTCTGGTTATCACGTCATCTGTAGTCCCATTCAGAACTTATTTAAAGATTAACGATTATAAAGAGTTTATTTTAAACTCAGAAACTAATATATGTATATGTAATTATTTATAATGTCTTGAATATCTTTTTTATTCATATGTTATATCAACAAGTTTTACTAAATAATGTGAAATTGTAGGGAATTCAATTATTGTCTTGGTAATTTATATATATATATATATATATATATATATATTGTAATTATTATAAGGTTTTGCTAAGGACAGACTCAAGGTCTGTCCCTAGAGTCAATAATATTTTATATTTAATGTTTATAATTTATTTGCTTTTAATGGAATTTAATAATAATAATAATAATAATAATCAAATTTGTCTATATTCTTCCTGTCCAAGGATGTATATCAGTTGAGTTGAATTATAAAGTATAGTGGGCGGTGACAAATTTTATCATTAAATTTAGAATAAAAATTTAGAGTATAAATAAAGTATATTGGCCGGTGACGAGGATGATCAGCACTGACATGAGGAATAGTGAATTATGAAACGATGATTAGTTGGTCGAGTGAGATAAAATGATAAATTTTTTAAATAATATTAGATATTTAAGTTTTGATGTTAAAAATAAAATAAATTAAATATAGAGGATCGTTTTTAAAGTAAGTCTTAATAATACTAAATCTGAATTAGTCAGTTAATAAATTTAATATCATAGTTATATAAAAGAATTATATTTAAGTCTAAGTTTGAACTCGAATTTTCATTCTTTAGTTTCTTTTCTTTTAAATGATAAACATTTTTAAAATATAAAAAATAAAGATAAATATTTTAAGAACTGGTCGATTTTTTTAATCTATCTTCTCATTGCCTTAGGTAAAAAATCGGAATAAAAATTCTTTGCCTCCATGCTCCTGTTAAATTTTTTTTAGATATTGAATTTTAAACCTTAACACCTATTTTTTATATCTTAAACCCTAAACATTACACCTAATACACCCTACCCTTAATTTTTTAAACACTTAAACACAATTCCTAACCTAAAACCCTGAATCTTACACTTTAAATCTTTTAATTTAAAATAAAAACACGAGAAAGAGATAAAAGATTTGTACCCTAAAAAAGACCCTATACCTACCTACCCGTTAGAAAACAAAAGCTCCTCGTCTTCACATGCTATAAACCCTGATAGCTACCATTGATTTCCCAGTTCCTTCCTCCTCTACCAAAAACCTGTGTTTCCGCCCATAGCTAACCCTAGGATTTGCTGGTGTAAATATATACAGATTCATATCTCCAGATGAACAGTCATATGGGGTACACCAGGGTGGCAAACAGATCATGCCGAAGAAACAAAGGTTCAAGGCTCAAGATTCTGTGCAGAAGATTCTGGGTTCAAAGGATAAGGGTCAAGTTCATTCATTTCTTCAATCAAATCAGAAGATTGAGATCTTATGTTCGATTCTTGATTAGGAAAATGGGTTTGAATGGAAGTGGACGAAAGGTTATGGCGGTACTGAGAAATAATAACAGCGGCAGGAGTTGCCGGAGGAGTCCAGCGATGACGAACGAAGTACCTTTTCCCGATACCTGCAGGTTGAGACACTCTAACTCTTTCTATTCGGAAGCCATTTCCGACTGCTTGGAGTTCATCAAACGATCTTCCGTTTCCGACGACGACGGAACTAAACCTTTATCTGTAGGTTACGTTGTTCCGACTCTTCATTGATCTTAAAATAGATGTATTTCATACATTACTTATTTCTAAGAATCTTTACTTCGATCAAAATTATCGAATCTAGTCTTATCTAGTCGTATTTGACACTAACTCTCGAACTCAAGTAACATGAACCATTTATGATTGATTCATAAGTTTGAGAATTCGGTTAATTAATTTATGTTATAAATTCTTTTACAAATTTAAGATTTAAAATTCTAATATTTATAAGGTTTAGAATTTAAATTAGGTAATTTTGTCATGGCACCTACTCCGTTGCCAATTGCCATTTTGTTTGACTCCACATAACATGCCTACGGAAACGGTGTGCGTGATTCTTTATATTCTTGACTCTTCTTGTCCAATAATTAGCACCACACATCCACGTAATTAAGGTGTTTAATTTTATTGTTTAACAACTAAGATGGGTTGACTTTGACAAGCTTTCAACTAGGGCCGTAAATGAAACGAGACAGATCGCGAGCTACTCGAGCTCGACTTGGTCAAAGCTCAGTCAAAACTCGACTCGATTGGACTCGATTCGAGCTCGAACTCGACTCGATTCTTGACGAGCCGAGCCGAGCTACATGATACTCGACTCGAAAAGCTCACGAGCTACTCGAAAATATAAATATACTTTAAAACCCTAAAATCTAAACCCTAAACATAAGTCTTACACCCTAAATTAACATACTAAAACCTAAAATTAACAATATTGAGTTTACACAACTTGTGTATCAAAGTTTTTTCTCCGTTAGACTTTAAATGAGACGTAAGAGATAAGAGTTACTCAAGTCTAAACGAAGAAAGCTCGATTAGGCTCGAAGAAAGCTCGGACTCGACTCGAGGTCTAAACGAGTCGAGCCGAGCTCAAATTTTTTAGGCTCGTTTAAAATTACTTAAGCTCGAACTCGACTTGACTCGTTTACACCCATACTTCCAACTACTTATGCCATTAAGATGAGAAATTATTATATTATTAAATAAGATCGTAAATAATATGATGAGTTAGATTCATTTAATATATTTTCAATAAGACGTTATCATCTATAGATTATACGAACAGAGTATAATTGTATTCTTAGCTCATATCACCGTTTAAATAAATTTAATAAAAATATATAAACATATAGTATCATATTAAGATATTTTTTAAAAAATTATAGTTAACTCATTTATCTAATAAACATATAATATCATATTAATTGATGAGAAATAAATAATTTTGGATTGGATTTAAATTGAATTATATAAAATACAAACAAATGGATTACAAAATGTTCACGCACGTAAATAAAAGAGTAAACTCTTTTATATTTAATTAAAAAAATAAAAATTTATATTCATTCATTTAATAAATATTATAAATTCTGATCTAATCGTTCGTTGAACACTTATCTGTAACTAAAGTGTTTTTCTAATATTAATTTCCCATGAAATTATATAAAATTTAACCACTCTCTCTTTAAATCTTCAAAAACATGAACCAAATTCCTAATACCACAAAATTTTCAACACTTTCCATGGATCACGGATGTCCCCACACCAAACAATCTAACACGACGAAAAATTATATTATGAGTAAATCTTATTACGTGTTTATAAGATTAATTATTAAAAATTATCTATATTATCATTTTTTATGTTATATATTTTTAAAATAAGCCTTCACTTAAAAAAACTGTTTTTAAAATGAATTAACAGTAAATATAAGTAAAGATTCACTTTAAAATATATATATAATATAAAAATAATAATGATATAAATGATTTCTAATGATTCGTTCCATTAATAACGTAAAAAGACTTATCCGTAATATAATTTCTCCAACGTAACACCGTGGGATATGGCTGCCATGGTAGGACAATAAAGGAAAGGGGAAGACAGGCCAGGCTGATGTTACATACATATAGTATCCGAAGGAAGAACAACAACTCATTTAAATTTTTGTTTGTATTTATTTATATTTCACTTAGATATTAAATTTAAAATTTATAATTATATTTAACAGATTGTAAATTAAAAAAAAAATAGTGAAAGCTTAAGGTAATAGATATAGAATTTAGTTAAAAAACTCGAATCATTTTAAATTATTATATTCATTATTTTATCATTTATTTTTACCATCAACACTTAGTATGTTTATTTTATTGAAAACTGTTTCCGAAAAATGAATTACATACTTTAAAAAAATTGATTACAGAAATTATTCTCAAGTGTTTGAATGTAACTGTGTAAATCATTTTTTACTATCTGATAAATTTTATTGAAAATAATTTTAAAATATATTTTTAATAAATTAAAAAATCAATGAGAAAGAAACTCACAAACATCTAAAAAAAATATAATAGAAATATAAGTATAAAAAATACAAATAAAAATCAATACTAGAGTAAAAGGCACAAATAAAATAAATTATTGAAAAAATTATCATAACACCCATAAAAAAACCCTAAAAAGTCCTTCCAAGGTAACTCTTTTGCAGAAAATGACTTACAAAAAAGAGAGAGTAAGTCATTTTTCGAAAAAAAAATACGCTTTATTTTAAATTGATCATAAAATTATTTTTTTTGACCATTTATATTTCACCAAACACTTGAAAACCTGTAAAATCATTTTCGTAAAATATTTTACAAGCAAACAAACAGATCCTAGTTAATTTATAACTTCTCCGCCACTTAACAAGTAAAAAAGCAGTTAAAAAATTCAGAGTATTTTTTTATATAACCGGTTTAAAGAAATCTTATACAAATCCTATTAATAATCTTAGATGGTGTCCATTTAATATTTTATCTCTATAGACTAATCTAGATATTTCATCTGTCTCATTTATAGTGTTTAATATTGACTTTTTAAAAGTTTAAATATTAAAATATTGATTATAATTATTTTAAACATTTTAGTTTATCAAATTTTATAAAATATATATTTTTAAACTATTTGATTAAAGATTTTTAAAACATATATTTTTTATATTTTTATCAATAATAAATTTAAAATTATAATGAGTTAAAATTAAAAAAATTGATTAAAAAAAGTCAGGACTGTACAATTCATATTAGTAGAGTGAAGTCACTAAATTTTGATCGATTCCTTTAATATATCGTATATTATTATTATTATTATTATTATTATTATTATTATTATTATTATTATTATTATTATTATTATAAGATTCAAAATAAAAAAACAGTCCATTTAATCTAATAAAAGGGGAACAAAAAACTCAGATATTTTTCTTTGAAACACAATTCCACACCCGTTGGATCTAAGACAGATCCAACGGTTCAGATTCGATACAAGAAAGGATTCCAGATGCATAGGGTTCATGCGCTTGGCATCTGGTCTCCACTGATAAAGTTGTCGAGCACTTTCATGGTTGCTACATCATCGGGGCAGCGAATTAATGTCGGTAGTCGCAACGCTGGGCCGTTTCGAGGTCGTCGAAAAGCGCTGATGACCGCTCGCCCCTTTCCCTTGTCATGATTCGTGCCAGACGACGATTCCTGCACCACTCGGTCGAAACTCCCAAGCTACAAGGGGAAAGTTCGGTTACTGCTGTCGCACTCGGCGTTTCGATGCCACACCCTTGATGATGGGTGCACATCCTATAATCTCCGAAATTTGAATGAAAGACTTCGATTTTTTAAAATTTGATTTTTTTATAAAAAAAAAAAATTAGGGTTATTCGAAAAAATTTAAGGAAATTTTTAAAAGTGTTTGAGGTAGAAAAATTTTTATTTTAAGATGATTTATTGTTAATGTACATCAACAAACGTATGTGAACCACTGGCGACACAATAGATTGTCGCCGTATTTTTATTTATCTTAAACCCTAAAAAATTAAACATTAAACATTTAAATCTATAATCTTTAAGTCATAAATCATAAGACAATAAAATCTAAATCTTAAAAAATTAAACCTTAAATCATATATTATAGACTTATAAATCATACACCTTAAACTTTTATTTTTTTTACGAACCTTAAACTCTAATTATATTGCATAAATATAAACTTTAAACCCAAAATTTTAAAACATAAATCATAAAACTTCGTCCTTAAAATATAAACTATATATCATAAAGCCTAAACTTAAACTATAATTCTCAAACCATGAATTTTACACACAAACCTTGTAACGACCCGGATTTCCCGTATCCGAGTATCGGGTTAACCCGTGGTGTTGGGCCTCGGTTTTAGGCTCGGGTTTGTGTAGTTTGGGCCTTGTTGGGCCATAGGCTTGTTGGGTTATGAGTTGGGCTTTGGTTGCGGGAGCATTTTTGTAAATGTCTAAAGGAGAAGACAAAAGGAACGATGTTTTAATTCTCTTGCAGAGAATGACTTCATCTTTTCTCTCTTTTCTTCATCCTCCACCATCTTTGAAGCAAGGAAAAAGAAGAGTAAAGGTAAAATCTTTCAAGTTTAGTGTTACAATCTCGTTTTGGTGTTAGAGGAAGTTTTGTAGGGCTATCAAGGATCTTTAAAACAAGGTAAGAATGGATAGTTTTGGTGGAGGTAAGGTTTTAGTGGGGGTTTAAGGTTTAATCCGAGTTTTGGGTTTTGAGGAGTCCTTTCTTCTTTTTTGAGCAAGTTTTCAGCTTTAGAACCTTCCTAAGCTTAGTTTAATGGATGATTTTAACTCTTCTTGTAGAGAAAGAGGTTGGAGCTTCTTCCCACAGGGATGGCAAAGAGAAAGCTTGAAGAGTGGTTAAAAGGGCGTTTTGTTGCTTGCTTGCTGAGGTTGGTACTCTCAACTCTTTCTTTCATCATGCATTTCATGGTAGAATGCATAACATGTAGAATTTGTGCTTATATGTTTGGGTTGAAGCTTGAGAACCATTAATAGTGGAATTTATGTTAGGATGATTAATAGCCGGAAATTGTTGTTAAAATTCTCTAAACATCATTAGTAATGAGTAGGAACACTTAGGGATCAATTAGATTAAGTTTGGGGTTGATTCTTAGAATTTTCAGGCGAAACCTTTAGTTTCGTGCAGGCTTTGAGAGAGAGGGTATCGAACCATAGTTTGATATTGAATCCTCTAGTGGCATAATTGCATCGATACCAGTATCGAACCGGCTAGTCCTCCGTGGTTGACCTTTGAGTTGGTCAAAGGGTATCGATACTAGTATCGATACCCATGTTTCGGTATCCATGTTTCGATACCCTCTTTGGGTGGGTATCGATGCAAGGTGTTTCGATACCCTATCTAAGAGTATCGATACCCCTGTGTATTTTGGCCAAGTTTGAGTAGAGATTTGGAGCTCGGTGATTTTAATAAATGTTTTCTTTCTAAAAGTTATGAAACTAATTATCGAACTAAGATAGATAATTATAACCCCGAAACTTTAGTATGATAAGCCTTAATATATATTGTTGTGATAAGATCCTAAGTGGATCGTTTGTGTGGTTTGAGTCCTTGTGTGTTGGAAATCTGGATATCTATAAGTGTTGCAACACGTTGAATGCCATCCGATGTAACATACTGGGTGATGATTTGAAGACTTTTATTCCGAGTGTTGGACGGTCTCACTCGAAGATGTTCGATGTAACATTCTGAGTATGGGGTTGGTTGGGCGGCCTCCACCCCTTTTCAAACGTTGGGCGGCCTCGTTCGAAGATGTCCGATGTAACATTCCGGGCATAGGATTTGAGGGCGACCTTAATCCTGAGTGTAGGATCCCGATGTTGCGTGGACGCGGGCCTCACTCTTGTGTGTTGACTTGATATGATTTGTATATGCTGTGTGCGATAATATACATTCATTTATGCCATGTGATAGGCGAGCATGCTAGACCATCATATCATGCATGAGATTTTTATGCCATGCTTTACTGCTTATGATATACATGATGTTGGCCGAGTTCGCGTATCCATTGAGTTTTCGTAGCTCAGCGTTTAGAATGTGTTTTCGTGCGTAGGTTAGGTGAAGCCGGTTCCTGTGGAGCACCATTGAGGTTTAGATTTCAGCATCGACTGTGTTGTTAGAGTATATTTATTAGATAGTGGGCTAGTACTATGTCGAACCCTTTTTATAATTTGTAACTCTGTTATTTTAATTTGGGTCGAATATTTTAATGGATTGTAATATTTTTGAGCTCTGGTTACTTTAAATTATTTGGGCTTTTGTTTTATCTTAAATGAATTTTATGAATCGTAGTCGGGTCGAGTTGGACTTTATTGTTGGGCTTTATAAAGAAATTTCTAAAACATAGGTTTTGAGTCGGAGGCCCAATGTGACATCCGAATCGGGGTGTTACAAACCTAAAAATAGTATAATAATAAATATCAAAAAATATATATTAATATAAAATTTTAAAATTAAAAATATATTTGTACATAATATTTATATTTTAATTTTATCTTATATCATCAACCAAACACCTTAATATAATTATAACCATTATTTACATTCATATTTTTAATATATAAATATTATTTAAGGGTTAATTATTGCGGAAGTCACTTATGTTTGAGCGCAGTACAAAGTTAATCATCCATTTTGAAAATGAATCAGTAAAGTCACGTACATTTTCGGGGTGTAAATATTTGGTCACTCCGACGTTAGAGACCATTAATGAGTAACGGAAAAATAATCTGATGAACTAAAAAATAATTTTTTTCCACGTGAGCCGTTTACGTGGCTTCCTTCTTCATCATCTTCTTCATGTCAAAATAAAAGGGAAAGGAAACCACCCCACTTTCAACACCACAACACAACCACCCTATCCCTCCGTCACTACCCCAACACAACCACCGTTTACCTTATTGCCGTGGCGACCGCCCTCCATTTTGTATACTGATTAGGCTGTTGTCCCTCCACTTGCATTCTCGAAAACAAATCAAAAGCTTCAGTTTCCATCCCACGTTGACAATAACTTGAAATTAGTGAATTCCATGCGATGGAACCTTTTATTGGGTTTCTTTAAAAAGCTCCATAGCTTCAGTTAATTTCTTCGGAAGCTGCAAACGCAGCTATTAATGTGTTCTAGGTGAACTCATTCTGTTTAGGCAATTTGTCAAACAACTTTCGAGCTTCATTTATCCGACCCGATTTGGACAATTCTTTCAAATCCCGATTGGAATCAATCTTTAATCAACTGAAATTTACAAAATGGAAATGATTTGATCGCAGATGAATGCATTGGTGAGATGACTTGAAACAAGAGTCCAGGAATTTGAAGTTTAGTTTTATCATTAAAGCTTCCTACCGAGCAGAAATGGCTTCTTCCTACTCGAACTCCCTTCCCTTCAATTCATCTCCCACAATTCATCAGTATTCCGAAAGCCATAGAAATGGATTTTTCTACTCATTTCTCCCTCTCTTTCAAACCCTCACCGTCGCCGTACTTTTTCAGCTTCCCTCGAAACCAGTTCACTCCTTTCACAACAGCCAAAACAATCGCTTTCCCTTTCAAAATCCTTGCTAGTCAGACTGGGTTCTTCACTAGACTCGACCGATTAATCAAGGAAAAAAACAAGAGTGACGTTGAAAAGAACTTCTCGGGATTCTACAAAACCAGAGACAACCTCGCCGTCATTGACGAACTCTTATTATACTGGAACCTCGCCGAAACCGATCGTGTCCTTGATGAACTCGAAAAGGTTTTATCATCTCTTATTCATTGCTTTACTAACACGTTTTCGATCGCATTTAAAAAAATGGAGGGTGATCGCGGCGTTAGTCTCTAACGTCGAAATGACTAAATATTTACATCTCTTTCCGTTAGTCTCTAACGTCGAAATGACTAAATATTTACATCTCGAAAATATACGTGAATTTACTGAATCATTTTTAAAATGAGTAATTAACTTTGTATTATACTCAAACATAAGTGATTTCCGCAGTAATTAATCATTATTTAATACAAAATACTTCTTTTACGCATGTTGTACTAAATGCTGCGTTAATTATTTATATTTTTTGTAATACATAAGTATTAAATACTCTATCGTGCTGGTTACAGGCCAAACAATTATGCTATTTATAGTTTCCATTTTGACCCGCCAATTAATTAATTAATTAATTAAATACCAATTAGATCTAATCTAACGGCTCAGAAACGTTACATCTTGATGAACGGTTTGAAAAGTCCATCACTTCATATCCCTGTTTCCCCCTTTTTTTCTAAAAAATACTTTTATTTAAAGGTATATATTCGGTTGATTTGGTCAGTCGAATCAAATTAATTAAAATTAAATTAATTGAAAATTTTAAAATTTTATATGTTAATCGAACCAAATTATCTATAATCGAATTAACCGAACAAAATTATTTTAGTTAATTGACAAATTAATCAAATTAATTAAAATTTATTATAAATTTTGATTAAATTACATAATAGATCACTAAATTATACAAAAATATTTTTTAATCACTAAACTTTCAATTTATACTAAATTGATAAAAATTTAATCATCATTTTATAATATAAAAATAATAAACATTTTATAATTTTAAAAAATTAAATAATTAAAAGTAAATATATAATATATATAATATTTAATATGTAATAATTTTAATTAATTAAGCTAATTAATTTTAATTTTAAATTGAATTAATTAATAAAAATTTTTTAAGAAATTATTATTAACTTAATTTATCTACCATTAATCAATTAAATTAATCAAAATTATTTTAATTTAAACAATTAATACAGTTAAAATCGAATAATACACACCCTAATTTTTATTTAATGTTTTTGGTACAGGTGGGTAACTCACGAGCCACCCCTGCAGCCTTCCTCTCTTACGCCTCTTTCTCAAGATCCCACCGCTTACACTTTTGCAACATCATTCCCACTATACCCTTCTGTCAATTTAAAATAACACTAAATTATAGGTATTAATTTATTATTTTTAATTGATTTAATTTATCAATAAATTTTATTTTTTTTATCCCGTTTACATATAATAATATTATTAATTTTTTAACGTGATAATAAACATACAACGTAATAACTTAAATACTAAATTAATATATCATTATTATTATATATATTATTTATGTTAATAGTATTTATTTTTTATTACGAACAATGATATTTATATTTATCATTCGTCTGAGTTATTTATATATTATAATAAATTATTAGTTTTAGGCGAAATATCCATATTAATATATTATTATTTTATACAATTTTTTAATTTTAGAGTATCTTTTACTCAATAAAATTAATCATTATTATTTATAAACAATAATATTTTATCATTATTCTGAAAATGTAACAATAATACTTTATAATTTCCAAATTGATATATTTGATTACTTTATATATATATATATATATATATATCATATTTTAGTTTAATTTTTTATTCAACATGAATTTGATGTAAAAATGAAATGTGATATTACAGGAATGTTTCAACTGTCTAATTTTATTATTTCTATCTCATTGAGGTTATTCATTATTATTTTTTTAAAAAAATTAATTATAATTATATTAGATATTTTAAATAATTATTTTTATATTTTTATAAATAGTAAATCAAAATTAAAAAATCAATAATTAATATTTTTTATGAGACAGAAAGTATTTATTACAATAAATTCAGACTTCGTCTTTAATCAGAAAGATTAAAAAAAAAACAGTTCAACTGGAGTGGCATTTTCGTAAATTCTTACAAGTATTCATACATCTTCCCCATCATCTCGATTTCCAACGACTCCCACTTTTCTCTCAATCTGTATCCTCTGCAATGTCCGCAACCGCCACTCGCCTCCGACGCCTCGCCACAGCTGCAGTGGCAGTCACCGCCTGTGGTGGCGCAATCCTTTTAACTCCATCTGTATCTTCTAATGACCGTTCCAGTGGCCACGCAACCGTTGAGTCCTTTAGGCGAACAATTAGTGATCCGAGTGCCGTCGTTCCGTCACGTGCTGCCCAGGAATCGGCTCTGATTGGTTCCAAATCTGATAACCCACTCGACATCCTAGTCGTCGGCGGTGGTGCCACCGGATGCGGTGTTGCTCTGGACGCTGCCTCTAGAGGCCTCCGTGTCGGCCTCGTCGAACGAGAGGATTTTTCATCCGGAACATCTTCGCGGTCCACGAAGTTAATTCATGGAGGTAAGCATAAATATTCGTATACGCGTATCTGAACGGTTATTTCAAGTTTTTAAATTACCAAACGAAGCATTTTCTTTTTGCTTCTGTAAATTCTCTCTTTGATATGTAAATCTGCTTTAGTAAATAATTTGAGAAAACGAAGAAACCTCAAGCGTATTTAAGCGATCATATATGCATTCTCTTCTCTATACATATGAGAGATTTATATGTTTCAGAATTTCTGGTTTTCAATGTTGGTTGTTGTTGACGACGTCATATCCGACATGAAGATCGCATAGGATTCGAATTATCTAAATGAGAAAAGGGGAAATTCGTGAGATTTCACTCTCTGTAGAAGATATTAGATAGTGCATTTTCGAACTTTTTTTACTGAGGGAGCGTAGATTTTAAATGCATATACATTGATTAGTTCTGTGAAGAAAAAATCTTCGGGTCATTATGGGTTGCATTTGCAGATGTATGAGTTTACTTACAAACATTTTCTTTTATTTTTCAAATTTAACGTAGATTTTGTGCCTATTCTTTTTCATAACGTCAGGAGTTTTCCTTTCCAGTTGAATTATATAAAATGTTTTGGATGGATAGCAATTTATATTGTGATGTCACAAGTCTGTTGTTTCCTTTAGGATTGAAATATAAATATATTCCATGAAATATTGTACACAAGACAATTCCTTTTCTTCTTGGTAAGCTTGTTTCTGTTTCTCGGCTAATCCATTTGTTCAATTATGGTAGGTGTCCGCTACTTGGAGAAAGCTGTATTTAACCTTGACTATGGGCAATTGAAGCTGGTTTTCCATGCACTTGAGGAGCGTAAACAAGTTATTGAGAATGCTCCTCATCTTTGCCATGCCTTGCCATGCATGACGCCTTGTTTTGACTGGTTTGAGGTAGTATACTACTGGATGGGCTTGAAAATGTACGATCTGGTCGCTGGAAGACGTCTTTTACATTTGTCCAGATATTATTCTGCACAAGAATCTGTTGAACTCTTCCCTACACTTGCGAAGAGGGGAAACAATAAAAACTTGAGGGGCACGGTTGTGTACTATGATGGTCAGATGAATGACTCACGCCTAAATGTTGGATTAGCTTGCACTGCTGCACTTGCTGGTGCAGCAGTGCTTAACCATGCAGAAGTTGTATCCCTGATTAAAGATGAAGATACTCAGCGGGTAATTGGTGCAAGAATTCGTGACAATCTATCAGGTAGCTTGCATATCGTTCTTCAAAATAAGTTCACATAAATGATAACCAATCCAAGCATACAACAATTTGTGTATCTGTATCGATTTGTTTGTTTCTGTCCTCTGCCACTTCTTGAAACATTAAGTTTGACATGTACCGCATGGTAGGGAAAAAAGAAAAAAAGCAGAAAAGCCAAAAGTTACCATAAGATTAATGTACTTATTACTGAAATTCTAGCAATGAACTGGGAAGCATTTTATATCTATTGTTTGATATGCACTAGTCACTTGTGTTCTGATCGTATGAATCGGCTTTCTTTTCAAGCAGTTGATTGAGTTGTTCCCCATTTGAATTCTTTTTAGTTGGCTTGTTCTAGATAGTTTTACCTTGAACTCATTAATCACCTATTTGTTAACACCATTTGATTTCTGTGTGATTAACTTGCTCTTGTTAGTTTTTCCTTGAAAGCGTTAATCCCCTTTTTAACCCTTGATTGTGTTTCATTAGGCTGTTTCCTTATTCATACAATGATAACACAGATCGAGATATAATATAAGTTTTAAATTTCCTTATTTCTTAGAATCAACAACCAATATAATGCAGGGTGTGTGATTGTGGCTTAAATTGCCCCTAAATGGAAGTTTCTTTTATCAAACTTCAAGGCTTTCCTTTCAAACCATATACTGTAATTAATAGCCTTGTTTGTCATAGAGCTTTGATATGATTAAATTGTTCAAAGATGTCAAACCTTCTGTAGATGAAGGTGCTCTGTGATTGGAAACACTTAGTTATTTTCTTCCAGTTTATACCATTTATTATTCAATCTTTATATTTTAAATAAGTTGCAATCCTAGTTAAACCTCTCTATGTCTCATTTGTTTATTTTGTCTTATTTCATGTCCTGTAAGGTTGAAGCATTGTAGAATTTTTTTAAATTGTTACTGAGAAGAAGAAAAGGATTAACACATTAGGACTAAACATCTGCTTCCTATTTTTCTTCCTTCAAAATTAAGCTTATTGTTGCATATGAATATTGGTGGAGTTAGGTAGCATGCCTGGTAATCTGTTTGATCCTTTTGCTCATTGTCATATAAACAGGCCAGGAGTTCGATGCCTATGCAAAAGTTGTTGTGAATGCGGCTGGACCATTTTGTGACTCTTTAAGGAAAATGGCTAACAAAGATGCATCGTCTATGATATGTCCTAGCAGTGGTGTGCATGTTGTTCTCCCAGATTACTATTCTCCAGAAGGAATGGGCTTGATTGTCCCTAAAACTAAGGATGGGCGAGTTGTCTTCATGCTTCCATGGTTGGGAAGAACTATAGCTGGCACTACAGATTCTAGTACTTCCATCACCCCACTTCCAGAACCCCATGAGGATGAAATTCAATTTATACTTGATGCAATCTGCGATTACCTTAATGTCAAGGTATAACATGGATTTAACAATGTTTAGTACTTTTACTCTGTTTTTGTACATTATTTATGGTTCAATCTCCTATTTTTTGGTAAATAGTTCAGTTTCATTTTTAATTAAATTGTGGTGGAAACATTAGGTGCGACGTACGGATGTTCTTTCTGCGTGGAGCGGTATCCGTCCATTGGCTGTTGATCCCAATGCAAAGAGCACTGAAAGCGTTTCTAGAGATCATGTTGTTTCTGAGGATTATCCTGGTTTGGTAACAATCACTGGTGGGAAGTGGACTACTTATCGAAGGTAATATTTACTCTGGCTTTGTTAAATCTTCTTTTGGAGTAGCACATATTCTGGCAGTTGTTTCGGATACATTGTTGCAAGTATTAATTGTGTTACAAGAACTGAGTTAATCTTGGTAGACTACTGTTGACTTATAACATGAAGTGAAAACTTGGCGTGTAGTCCAACTATTGAATAACATAAACAGTGATAGACATACTCTGATTTCCCTGATTTTCGAGCATGGTTTCTTGTTCTGCTGATCTCTATTTCCCTTTCTGTCTTCTTTCTGGCTTGAGTTGTTTTGCTTACTAGAACTAGTTTCAGCATGGCAGAAGACGCAGTTAATGCTGCTATCAAGTCTGGTAAACTGAGCCCAAGCAATGAATGTATAACAAGCAACTTGCGGCTTGTTGGTGGAGATGGATGGGAACCCTCGCTTTTTACTGTTCTTACTCAGCAATACATACGCATGAAGAAGTCACATGGTGGTAAAGTTGTTCCTGGGGTGATGGACACTGCTGCTGCAAAGCATTTGTCTCATGCGTATGGAACCTTAGCAGAACGAGTAGCCACCATAGCTCAGGTTGGTTTGCTATGCTCTCATAATCACTGTTATTTTTGGGTCTTAAAGCTGTAGTGACGAGGTAATTCTGCTTTTGTCTACTGCACATTGGACTTCAAATGGTTTTAGCGAATATTTATCTAACGTCACATTAATCAAATAGTCAATTGAATAATTTTCAATGATAGATCTTATACAATGTTAATTCGTGCTTCTTAACAGGAGATAAATTACTGAAAATAAGCTAGGAATTATAGCCTTAGGCATTTCTATGCCTTTACTTGATGAGAGACTAAATAAATGGATTTTTTTTCTTTAAAATGTCTCGACTTTCTTCTCATAATTGATTTCTGGTGATAGTGCTTAGGGGTGAGCATTGAATCGAGTGAAAGAGTTTCGAACTTGTGCCACCATCTAATCTAGTGACCTATCGTACAGTGGTTTGGGATTATTTAATGGTTACATCTTTGAATATAGCAACCTATGTCTCTGAACTTGCAATTTTCAATTCCTTCTCTGTTTGTTAACAATATCAAATCTACCTTGGAAACTCTAGAATGAAAATTTGGGTAAGAGGCTTGCTCATGGGTATCCTTATCTGGAGGCGGAGGTTGCATATTGTGCTCGAAACGAGTACTGCGAATCTGCAGTTGATTTCCTTGCCAGGAGATCTCGCCTTGCTTTCCTTGAAACCGATGCAGCAAGCCATGCCTTGCCACGCGTTATCGAAATACTTGCTACCGAGCACAAGTGGGACAAGGCCAGGCAGAAGGAAGAAATGCAGAAGGCTAAAGAATTTTTGGAAACTTTCAAGTCCTCAAAGAATGCACAGTTCCATGATGGGAAGCATAAATAGTAAGTATTATTTACTATTCCTCAATCCGTCGAACAACTTCTACGACATTTACCTTTCTGGTACTACATTACTAAGATATCGCTGTTAACTTTGTTTCAGATGTCTCGAAAGCAATTCCGGAGTTCAAGACGCTCTTTAATATATTTTTTACACACAGGCACATACATCTTCGTCATTCCGCAGAGCAAAACGGTATCGAATTGCTCTGCATCGTTAATAAAACAACTCTTTTAAGAGATGCCCTGTTCCCAGGACAGTTGTAGCATGTTGTTGGACCTGTTTTAAAGGATTCGGACATGTTCCCCTGTTCCTGGTTCAAATTGGTAAGTGATTTTATCTTAAATCGATAATCCCTTGATTTCTAGTATCTCTCTAGTCATGCTTAAAAAGTGTTGGTCCCCAATACAAAATATATTTCTTTTGTTTAGGTATCTGTCTATTTTCATGTTTCATTATTGATCAAGGGAAACTTTGAATTATCTGCCATTTTGCTTAGCATCACAATCAAAGTATTTTCGGTGAACGTCACGTTTATCATGGTTGCGGACATAACGGTTGTTATTGCGGTCGTAAATTTTTTAAATCTAACACAATTTATATATTTTTTTGAAATAACAGTACAATAACATAAATGAAATAATGAGAATTTATATAATAATTTTTATACTATAAATAACAGTAACTACTCTAAAAACAGGCAACATAGTACAACGTTGCACGTACCCACAGTCAAAAGATCATCCGGTGTACCGAAATAAACCTGAACTTGTTACGCACTAAAACGTTAGGCAATACATAAATTATTTGAAGCATAATGTCACGGATCGTTGATCGTGACTACGCGGGATCGAACGAGATATTTTCTGGTTGTGTTTAATATATGGGAGCAGGATAATACTCTTAATAAGAGTGTTGTACGTGCCGAACAGGCGTCCTATTTTTGGATGGATGTGTTGACCGCGTACCACATTGGTCGGGAGCTGTCCCCGCTTCCCTGATGAACCCATGGAAGGACGAAACCAGTGAGCATCGGAGATCGTAAAGGCTGAACCTCGGGTATGTGAGAGGCCTGAGGTATCGCACGGGAAGAAGTCCTGCGCTAACATAAATATAAGAATATAAAATTATAAATATTTACAGGTATAAAATTAAATTATTAAAAAAATAAAAAATATATATATAAAATAATAAAATTTAATTTTTTAAGAGTGCGAACACTCATCCTAAATCTTTTTCTCGTTACATCAACTATGTTAATATCAGAGTTAATGCAGTATGTCTATCCCACCAATTATAATAAATCTAAAGTGTCTGTATCTTTACCTCATCACTAGGAAACTTATACTATCCCTTTTCAATAAGGTATGAAATGAAATAAATCCAGTAAAATTTACGAGTAAAAATATTTTATCTTTAATTGTATTCTAATTTTTGTTTTTTTTTATTTTTTAAATTATTTTTTAAATTTTAACTTTAATTTTTTATATTTTAATTTTTAAACGCTACACCCTAAAAAAATATATTTTATCTTTAATTTTCGAAACCCTGACAACTATTTCTAACCTTAAACTTTAGACCCTAAACTCATAAATTTAAAGTGAAAATATCAATAAAATACGATTAAAGACAAATGATTTACACCTAAAATTTACTCGATTGATATACCTACGATGTTCATTTATCAAATATATTTAAAAAATATATTATATGAATCTTTGAAAATAAATCACCTCACTTTCCCCCCCCCCCACCCCCCTTCATGTCACATATTTTCTGAGGATAATTTTAAATAGTAATATTTATTTATATATATTCTAAATATATATTTTATAGATAAATAATTAATTATGTATTTTTTAAAAAATAAATATTCATTTTTCAATGAGATCATTTATTGAATTAAAAAAAATATTTATAAATAGATTACTTATATGAAGAAAAATAAATAAAGTAATTATGAAACTGGGGAAATATTGCACCTAAGATTTCCCCCAATAATGTTGTACTCCTGAAATTATTATTTTTAATTTATTATAGTTTTTACGTTAATTTTAAATTCGGATTGCTTATAATCTAAATATGAAAAATCTTTTATTTTTCATTAAAAAAACAAAACTATTTTTTGAAAGAAAATCTAATATTAACAATAAAATCTGAATCTGCATAAAAATTAAATTAAGAAAACAAAACACTATTTATACTCTAATTATAAGCCATCTAAATTTAAAAATATTCTAATAATGTAATAAATTAGTTTTTTTTTTTTATAAAAAGTACAATATTTTTAGAGTTTTTTTAATAAAATATTCAAATAATAGTTTATTTAATATTTTATTTATGCTATAAATACCATTTCTCTTGCAGTTCCTCTTTGAGAAAAAAAAATCAAAATCAAGAAAATGGCGAAACCCAAATCTTTATGTCTATTTTCCTTTTCCTTCATCTTTCTCATATCCTCTTGTGCCGCTGTTTACCCTATCGTTGACGACCTACGTGTTGCCCGATCGAGTTTTCCGTCGCTGCAAGCAAAGAAGTTGATAAGGGAGTTAAATTTGTTTCCTAAAGAAGACGTCAACGTGGTCGATGAAGGCCGTATTTCGTTTCCGGAAGGTCCGAAGCTGGTGGAGAAGCGGTTCAAGTTCCCGGATGTCGAAGATTTGGGTCATCATGCTGGGTATTACAAGCTTCCTAATTCTCATGATGCCAGGTAAGGAGTAATTTCTTTTTAAAATTAGGATGTTTATTTGGGAGAAAGGCTATATTTTTGAACTATGCTTTTTGAGCGGGAATCAAGCACTGAGCTATATGTTTAGGGTTCACTGGGAGGTTTTACGAGCGCTTAAAAATTGGGTATTATTTAGGGGTTTAGGGTTTTAGTTTAGGATTTAGAGGTTGGGGTTTTAGTTTAGGGTTTAGAGGTTAGGATTCATTGCATGAATGTGTAAATTTCTTTTACACTCGCAGTGTATCAAATATTCATGAAAAAATTGGAGGTTTTTTTTAGCAACTCAAATTGGAAGTGAGTTTTTTTATATACAATGGGGAAGGGGGTGTTACTAATATGATTTGAACCCTAGTCATAAGGTGCCACTAAGTAGTCTTAACCACTACTCCAAAGGGGTGTTGGGTGCGAATTAGGTTCAAATCGTGGGTTTGGGGGATTTAACTATTGAAACCCCATGAATTGTTGATTGAGATGATTATTCTGTGTTTTTTATAGGTGAAAGTTTAGATTTTTAATAGGAATTTCAGTTCTTTTTTCTCAAAATAATATTTAGTTAAAGAAAATCAAGATTTTATTTTCAAATTATGATCATTTAAAGGCCATGACTCCATAACAACCTGTTTTAATTTAATGTTGAAGGCTATTCTTGTCTAAAAAAATATTATATTCCGTTGAAATAAACCAAAAGAGGTAATGCAAGATTTCCACTAATGTGTTAAGTAATCTACATTTCGTGGACCAAATGCCCCTAATGATTATTATCTGCTTGTTCATAAAATTAGAGACTTTGGGGCCATTCCCTTGCCTCATACAGATGAGAATTAGACTCGTTGAGAAATTCAACAAACTGAACAAGCTCATTTTTTTGCTTGTATCAATTAAAGTCTCTAGAAATGAATTTCTGGATAATGCTTTTTTGATAGGAGGAAAAGACTCGAGCTAAGAATCCTTCAACATGGATTATTAATTTAAGAATAGCATGTTTTCCAGATTGCTGCTTTCTTGTTGTTCTGCTAGGTTAATTAAATGTTACTTATATTTTTCTTTTCAATTTGGTTTGACTCTATCTGGCTTTTGGCAGAATGTTCTACTTCTTCTTTGAATCACGCAATAGCAAAAAGGACCCGGTTGTAATCTGGTTGACTGGAGGGCCAGGTTGCAGTAGTGAGTTAGCTTTGTTTTATGAAAATGGCCCCTTCACCATTGCTGATAACATGTCTCTTGTCTGGAATGAGTTTGGCTGGGACAAGGTATTTTATCCTCTTAAATTCACTGTTCTTTGGTGTTTAGTGTTTTCCACCTTGAATAGCAATTAATTTCTTATCATTCTGAAACTATGCAATATTAAAAAGTTTTAAGTTCTAGATAGTGATTGGTGAGCCTTTTTTCTTCTATCTTCTTTCTCGGTTTTGTGTTCAGGCATCAAACCTTCTATATGTAGACCAACCTATAGGTACTGGATTTAGTTATAGTTCTGACAGAAGAGACATTCGTCATAATGAAGCCGAAGTTAGCAATGACCTTTATGACTTCTTACAGGTGAGTCATTTTATCATTGGATCATATTTTGGAAAAGGATGAGTTTAGCATAATTATTTGCTGTACACTGAAATATTGTGGAAGTGAATAAAACCCCATTCAATATGTTGGAGAAAAATGAATAAGGTTGTTTTAGCTGCGCTCTTTTTCCATGTTAGGCATTCTTTGCTGAACATCCCGAGTTTGCAAGTAATGACTTTTATATAACTGGAGAATCATATGCTGGGCACTATATTCCAGCTTTTGCCGCACGAGTTCATCAAGGAAACAAAGCTAAAGATGGAATTCATATAAATCTAAAGGTTTTTTTCTTCTTCTATTTATATAATCTCTAGCTTCTACATTTTTAGTAATTTTTCAAATTCCAACTCATCTGAATCTATTAATTTCTTTACTTGCTTCAATTACAATGTGGTTACCAGGGATTCGCTATTGGAAATGGCTTGACTGACCCTGCAGTCCAGTATAAAGCTTACCCCGATTTTGCTTTGGAGATGGGGTTAATTAAGGAGACTGACTATAAACTTATCAACAAGATAGTTCCAATTTGTGAATTTGCCATAAAGCTTTGTGGTAATGTTGCATCTGAAATGGCTTACACTCTTTCCTACAATCATTCTCTACATATTTGCCTCGTTGTTTCAAATTTGAAAGCCTTAATATATTAGTTGATATATTTTTTCCTATCAATTCTGCATTAACTTACGAGATATATCACAGATTGGATTGTTGTTGCTCATCTCCTTGTCTTTTTCGTTCATTTTGGAAATTTGTTTTTCCAGGCACTGATGGTACGATCTCTTGCACGGCTTCCTATTTTGTCTGCAATGCCATATTCACCGGCATCCTGGCACGTGCTGGCGATATCAATGTAAGAAACTTGCATTACTTGTTTACCAAACTACATTTGATGAATTATCTTTTAATGCTTACACATTTGATGATTTATCTTTTAATGCTTAGAACACATTCGATGAATTATTTGCTTAAACAGTCGTGGTTGTTGTTTTCCCGGCTGTAATATCCTGTGAGGTAGAATGTGTTTCTTTTCCTTGTATTACCAAACTACCTTTGCTAAAAGATCTAGAGGAAAGTTTTTGTGCAAATAATACAATTTTCTTGATTAGAAAAGAAAACGAAAAATAGTTCATTAGTGACAGAATAGGACCTGAAATTGGTTTTTATATCATTGATGTTCTTTCAGATATTTTATAGAGCAAAGGATACATAGAATTTTTGTCCCTATTGTTAAAGCATACATGATCTATGTCACTTGGTCATAGTGTGAGTGCCTAAATTTTTTAAAGTTTTTTCATTTATATATGCATGAGACACGGGTACGAGAAAAATGAAGTCTAAAAAAAGAAATTAAGATGTTGATAGGAAGTAAGTGTGGCCTGATACTTTATGACTTTCTGAATAAAAAATGATCCAATGTTTTGTTATTGCAGTACTATGATATTAGAAAGAAATGTGTGGGGAGTCTTTGCTATGACTTCTCAAACATGGAGACATTTCTGAACAAGAAATCTGTTAGGGATGCTCTTGGTGTTGGGAATATAGATTTCGTGTCCTGCAGTCCCACGGTGTATCAGGCCATGCTGGTTGACTGGATGCGGAATCTTGAAGTTGGTATTCCTGCTCTCCTTGAGGATGGAATCAAGCTTCTTATCTATGCCGGAGAATACGATCTTATCTGCAACTGGCTTGGTAAGCATTTCCTGTATTTGTTTATGGATAGAGGGGCATATTATACTGGATACATACAGCTAATTACCGGTCATATCATTGTACTTGGAACAGGCAATTCAAGATGGGTTCATGCAATGGAATGGTCTGGTCAAAACGAGTTTGTAGCATCGCCAGAGGTTCCATTTGTAGTTGATGGCTCAGAAGCAGGAGTCTTGAAAACTCACGGACCTCTCGGTTTCCTTAAGGTTCGGTCCTTCTCTATACCAACACTTGCATCTTTAGATGTAGTTGCAGCCGAGCAGTGCTGATATGTCTGTGTGATGATCTGAACAGGTTCATGATGCGGGTCACATGGTTCCTATGGACCAGCCGAAGGCAGCCTTAGAGATGCTGAAAAGATGGATGAACGGTTCGCTAGCTGAAGGCAGTAGTTCAGAGAAACTGTTTGCTGAAATGTGATTTTCTTCACTTTTCTCTGTTTGCACTCAATAATTTAGTTCGCTGTTTGTCCGACAACGAAAAAAAACTCGGAAAAAACCCGAAAAAAGTTGCTTTGAATGCCTGTAAATATATGCATGTTGCTGATATAGAATCCTGGTTATCTTGGTGCTTTTGAACATTGCCTACTGAATATAATAAAGGGACTTGAACTTCTTGTTTGCTGTTCTTTTAACAAGATTAATTATTTTATTATTATTATCTATAGTATTTACGCTTTATATTTATGCATTATGTAATAATCTTTACAATTTTAAGTAATTATGTGCTTTAAAAATAATTTTAAAATAAAAAATTATTAAGATGTCATTGTGTTCATTTAAAATATTGTCTGCAAAATGAGTACTCTGTATGAACAGCAGGGCGAGTATTTTGTATGAACATATAGATTATCATGTGGAGTATTTGTTTATTTTAAAAATTTGTAATTAAAAAAGTTGAATTATAAGGTTTTTAATTTTAAATTTGATGATTTAGTTTTAGTTGAAATTAATATATTAGTAAAAGGATTTTAATAGTAAATAGGGTAGGGATGATAAAATCAGTTAAAAAATATAATAAACATATAATTTTTTAATGTTTAAATTAATATTACAATAAATAGGTGTTTAAAGTTTTTATTTTTTTTATCAAATAGGTTAATTTTTTATTTCTTGATTAATTATTTTAAATCGTTTACCCACAAAAAATAAAATGATTCGAGAAGATATAATATTTATTTTTTTGTGTTTTGTGCGATATAAACATCGAGATTAAAGATTATATATTTGGTCATTGTTTTGAGATACAATCGACACCTGATTGTCCGATTGAGAAATAATACAAAGGAAAGGAAAGTCACTAAAGGCTGTTATCCTTAGTTTTGCTTAAAGAGGAGTAAACTACTATTTAAGGTAAGAAAGGAATGCTAGAATCTATGGAAAAAGAACTTATTTGGTTTCTGAAATTTTTTCTGTTATAAAGCATAATGTTAAAGAAAAGTTATCAGATTGTAAATATTTTTGTTTTAACATTTGTATCGCTTCAGATTGAGAATTTATTTAAGAGGTTATCTCGTTTTTCGAATTAAATAAGTGTGTATAATTGATAATATTATCTTTTTAAAATTCTTGAATGAGTAAATATCATTTGTGAAAAAACAAAAATTTAGACCGATGAAATCTTATACATTTATTTATATTAAAATAAAATTTTAAACATGTATTTATCTAAAAAAATTATATATTTAAATGAAAAAATAAAAAAATTAACACTTATTTTATATTTAAACCATAAAATCTGAATTATTTGGGTTTTGTACAATTAGATTTGGATAAACATATTTTCATTTATCTAGAGCTAAATTCAAATATTTATATACATATATACGTATCTCGTCCAAAAGTCAGAAAATATAAATAAATATTATTTATGAAATCACTAATATAATAAAAAAATATAATTACTAAGTAAGATATGGTTTATTTAAAAATTAATTGAATGAACGAACAATTTATAAAAACAAAACTTTTTATCCTATTTTATATATTTTATAATATTCTATAATTTCTTATCGTATTAAATATAGAAGCTTTGGATTTTTAAGCTATTTAAGATTTTTAATTGTGTAAATAGGGTGTTTAAAGTTTATTTTAGAATATAGGTCAAAAGCTACAGTGCAGGTAGGAAAACACCACCTGTAGGTGGCGACTTGGGGGAAGACACCACATGTATTTTTTTTAATATTTTTTTGTTAATTTTGAAGGGAGAACGCCACCTGCAGATAAATTAATTTATCTTATTAATTAATTAATTAATTAATTATTTATATATATAAATCAGGTCGGATGATGGTTGAAACCAGTCTCAAGTTAGGACCCTGTCTGCTGCACCCTGAATGCTCCCCCAATGTTGCCTGCTGGTGCTGTATGGGAGACCCTCAGAAAAGATGTTGGTATTTTAAAGATGATTGTCTCCGAGATTGTTGATATGTATGAATGTATGAATTTGATGTTAGATATCATCCTACATTTGATATAAATAAATTTAAGATTTTTAATTAACGAGTTTTATATTAGTATCGTGTTTAAATTTATGATATATATATATATGTATATATATATATGATGCAGGTTACATGTTAGAAAACAGATATGATAGATGTTGGTATCGAAGATAATCTGTGTAACTGAGGCTAAATGTCACGGGGTCATTATCATTTTTTTTTATGTGAGATTAATGCTCTCTACTTCTTCTTAGGCGTGATATTCTTCCATACTTAACCTCGTGACGTCCTTGATATGAGTTTTCACTCTCGTGATAGGTTGATTATCACGGTTGTCCACCTTACCTATCCTACTCATGGGCACTCAGACAATCAAAGGGTTACTTTGGTATCACTTGTCATAGGGCTATTACTTTCTTCTTAAAAGACATGTCTAATAGAATGTACAACGTCATCATTTATATATTCCAAAACCTTTATTTTTCTTTTCAACTCTTCCCAAGTGTGACCTTCTCTCTCACTCAACCTCGTGATGCATTCGTCATGAGCTTCTTCTCTCGTAATCGGTCAATTGCCACGGTTGTCCACACTATTTATCCTACTCACAGGCGCTCAACGTAAAATCAAATATTCAAAAAGTTACTCTAATACTACTTGTCATGAAGTCATTATCTTTTTCTTAAAAGACATATATGATAAGATATGCAACACTACTGTTTAAATAATGTTATCTTAAAACACTAAAGAAAAAAAAAACTTCAACCACTTATTTCAGCCAAAAAAAATATTAGGCTCCTATATTAAAAAATATATAGCTTGGACACCTATTTTCGATTTATACAAATTTTGTTAACGATGTTATCTTAAAACACTAATGAAATGAAATTTAATCACTTATTTCAGAAAAAAATTTCAAATAATTATTTCTGATTTTTTTATTTTAAATATAATTGGTGTTTTAATTTTAGTTCAAATGCAAATAGGCATAATAATATATTAGTAAAAATATTTAAATTGTAAATAGGCTTTATGTTATTTTCTCTCCTTTTTTTTAGTTGTTATTTTTATTTATATTTGAATTTCTATAAACTTGAAGAGGTTCTATCCTTTTCAATAATATTATGGGTATTTTTTTTATAGGTGTCTGTTCGTCTTTTCAGGTGACTGGTAGGGTTTTTAATGAGACTTTTACTTTTAAAAAAATATTTTTTATTAAAATTAGTGTTTAAATTGAAAAACACCTACTAAATAATTGATATCATAATCCTAAATTTAAAAAATTCAAAATTTGTATTTGAAAAAATAGGTCGATAAAAATTATATATTTATTTAAAAATAATTAAACACATATTAATTCGAAAATAATAATTTAAACATCTAATAAAAAATTAAAAAAAGTTTTAACACGTATTTTATGTTTAAATCGATAAAATCTGAATTATTTGGTTTTTTATCCAATTGGATTTGGAGTTTGGATGAACACATTTTCACTTTTTAAAAGGTGGATGTAGGATGAGAAGGATGTAAAAAAATTAACTTTTATTGAAGCAAATTCGAATATTTATATATAAATTATTAAAAAATAAAAAATATATAAATAAATATTATTTATGTAATCGTTATTATAATAAAAACATATAATTACTAAAAAGGTAAATATGTAAAAATATACTATGCGAAAAAAATATTTTTTTTTTGTATTTAGACAATATTTAAATAATCATATTTATATGCGATTTGAATTAAAATATTAAAGTTTTTTTCTGAAATGTTTTATCTTTTATCTTTGTTATCTATTTTATCCTAAAGTTAAAAATAAACTTTGAACAGTTTAATAAAAAGGTCCAATTTTATTTTAAGTCTCTCAAATTTTACTTTTATCTAATCTAATCCCTAAATTTTTTATTTTTATATTTTAGTCCAACTTTATAATTATTATCAATAATACTATTTTATTTATATGTAATATTAAATTAAAATTATATATAATAAAAATATACAAAAATTATAATTCATTGTATTATTAATTTGGGTATATCCTAGTAGGGGTGAGCAAAACTCGACTCGACTTGAAAAAATCGAATAACTCGACTCGATTCGAGGCGAAAATACTCGACTCAATTTGACTCGATTCGAAATTTTATAGACTCGACTCGATCGAAAAAATTTTAAATAAAGTTTGAGTTGTATAATAGAAATTCAAATAACTCGAAATTTTTAGTAATTAAAGGATTAATTTTTAAGTTTGAGATGAATCTCTCAATTTTTTATAATACATATACATTGATATATAAAATATAAAGAAATATTGCTACATATGAAAAAAAAAAATATATATATATATATACATATCTTATATAATTAGAGAAAGTTGTTTAAATTGGAATCAAATCAAATTATAACATGATAAATAATTATAATTAAATATTTATAGGAACTCGAAAACTCGACTCGAATTTTTTAAACTCGACTCGAACCGAAAAATTTCAAATAAAATTTGAGTTGTAAAATATGACTCGTCAACTCGAATAACTCAAAATTTTTTGACTCGACTCGACTCGATCGAATACTCACCCCTATATCCTAGGCAATGCCATTTTGGTAAACAAATAATTTTTTTCCATATTTTATTTTTTTTCATTTAAGTTGACATAATTTACTATAATTAGAGATTAATTTCTTTATAAACCCATCAATTATCTTCAAGTCCCTATCTCTATATTCAAAAGAAAATAGTCTTTGTTAGTTTATGTGATGGGAAATTTGAAGAAAATGGTAGCACCTTTAGCTCTTGTTTTATTTTTATTGGCTTTCTTTGTGACTGTGAACGAAGGTTAATTAACAAATTAATATATCTTATTATTTATTTAATTATTTAGAAAATCTTAATATTTGTTGTTTATATATATATATATATGTCGGATGATGCTCGAAAGAAACATAAAATTAGGACCATGTTTATTGCATTATGAATGCTCCTCTAATGTTGCCTGCTGGTGCTGCATGGGAGACCCTCAGAAACGATGTTGGCTTACTAAAGATTTGTCTCCAACTTTGTTGACGCTTTCGTCTTCGATTTTTATTTTCCGTCGAAAAATAATATTATGTTGATATGTATGAATGTCTGAATTTGATGTCGAATATCATTATACTTTCGTCTTCAATTTTTGTTTTTTATCAAAAATAATACTATGTTGAAATGTATGAATGTCTGAATTTGATATCGGATACCATTATATTTTCGTCTTCAACTTCTATTCTCCGTCAAAAAAATAATATTATGTTAGTATGTATGAATGTCTGAATTTAATGTCGGATACTATCGTACATTTAATACAAATAAATAAAAGACTTTAAATTTATAACATTTTATGCTATTTGTTTCATGTGTGTTATAACAGAACACATGGTTGGTCCACCTTTTACTTAAATGTGTAATATTTATAAAATTAATATTTAATATATTGGTTATATATGTTAACATAAGAGAATCAGGTAATAATATATTATCTATTAAAATTATTTAGATTGATTTTTAATATATTAACCTGATTAGTCAAAATTGTTATTTTTTTAAACTTTAACAAGATACATCGGTGTTTGAACTTAGACTTACTATGAGTAATTAAGACCAACCCGTGTTAGATACCTGTTTTTACTTTGAATAAGAACCGACCTGTGTTAGATACCTGTTTTTGATGAGTTAATCTCCCGAAAAAAGTTTTCTTTTGCATACAAAACAACTTCAACCAATGGCAGATCTAGAAAAGTTTTCTAAGGGTGGGCACTTTTTTACGGTGTCAAAGGGAGAACACCACTTTCTCTTGGCGTTTTTCATTTTAAACTAATTACCTCCATAGGTAATTACACCATCATCTGAGAAGTCAGTTTATTGATAAATTACCTCCATAGATAATTACACTATCAACTGAATTAGATAAAAATGATGACATCAATTAATTTAAGGTGGACACCAATTATATTTAAGGTGAACACTCATATATAAAATAAACATTTAATAGGTCAAATTTAAATTTCAGGACCCACCCTCACTCAACAATGAATCTGTCACTGACTTCAACGTCAAATACGAAATTTCCCCCACCAAAAAAAAGAAGAAGAAGAAGAAAACCAAGTATTCTTGCTTTTGACTAGGAAGGACACCCATTAGAGACATATCTCAAGAAGCTTTCATGGGAAATCAAAATGACAAGCATCCGAGAGCTTATTTTAGATTCAGTGTTGGGAAGTAGCCATACATATTCTACACTCCATATAAAATTGAGATAAGTTTAACAAAGTTAATATTTTCACACCAATCCGTGAAGCAAAACCAGAAACAGATTATGCCGCAGCAACAGCCTCTGTGGGCTTTGCCTCCCCTTCTGCTTCCCAGAAGGCGGTCTTCTTTCCGGTCTTCGACACAGTCTGCAAAACAGCATCAGGTTGGACATTGCCCTTCACAGTCACTTTCTGCTGCTCCAAGTCTATATCATATGATTCTACACCTGAAATGTGTTTCCATGGCTTGTATATCAGTTAATCATAACAAACCAGATAAAATAGTATCGGCTGACATGCATCATTAGATTGGGAGTATGATTTCCTACCAAAATGTAGAAAGAAGCTAACCCTTTACAAATTTACTAAAAATGGTGAATTCAAAACTATTTTCACATGCCATCATATTCACTCTTATGAGTTCAACACCTTTCTTTTTCCCTTTCCATTCTATGGCAAGTGAGAGACAACATATCTGTTACTCAGACTTGTTCATGAACATGAATCGAATACAAATACGTATCCAACATGAGCACTCTTTTTGTATAGTATTGAAAGATCATATCCCGTATATATGATCTAACATAGATGTACAACACAAGTATGATCTAACATAGATGTACAACATGAGTATGATCCCACATAGATGTACAACATGAATATGATCCAACATAGATGTATGAATCAACATAGATGTATTCGTGATCTAACATAACATAGATGTACAACACGAATATGATCTAACATAACATAGATGTACAACACGAATATGATCTAACATAACATAGACGTAAAACATGAGAAAGATCCAACATAGATGTACAGCATGAGTATGACCAAACATAGATGTACAACATGAATATGATCCCACATAGATGTATGATCCCACATAGATGTACAACATGAATATGACCCAACATAGATGTATGAATCAACATAGATGTACAACGCGAATATGATCTAACATAACATAGACGTAAAACATGAGAAAGATCCAACATAGATGTACAGCATGAGTATGATCAAACATAGATGTACAACATGAATATGATCCCACATAGATGTATGATCCCACATAGATGTACAACATGAATATGACCCAACATAGATGTATGAATCAACATAGATGTACAGCACGAATATGATCTAACATAACATAGTCGTAAAACATGAGTATGATCCAACATAGATGTACGACATGAGTATGAATCAACATAGACGTAAAACATGAGTATGATCTAACATAGATGTACAAAATGACATGAGTATGATCTAACATAGATGTACAAAATGACATGAGTATGATCAAACATAGATGTATAACATGACATGAGTATGATCTAACATACAAGTACACCATGAGTACTTTATGGAAAACGGGGAATTTAGATGATATAAAGTAATATGTTTGATACTAGTGATTGTCAAACATAGTCTAAGACCTTGAACACCAGAGATGCTGTTGATTATTGAATACAGAAAAAAGGGTCAGAACAGACCTTCCATTTTCCCCAGAACCCTCTTCACGGCTCCAACACATCCTTGACATGACATGCCAACCTTGAGAACAACCGTCTGCAATGAACCAATGGATAACCAGTTAAATTAATTGACAACCATGAACTACAGCAAATAATCTACAATACCAACATGCTAAAATCACAATAAAACATCGTTTAAATACAACAGATTACCCTTTCATTGCTAAAACTGAAATCTAAAAACCCCAATCTTCATCTCCAAAGTATTCCAAATAAAAATAAATAACACAACTGTTTAAAGATTCAGCCAAGGAAAAATAAGTACCTGAGACATGGTTTTTGGCTTTGGTAAAAACAGAGCGATGAAGAGGGAGATATTGTTTAGCGTTGGAATGAAGCAGGAAGGCCGAAGAACCGGTATTTATAGAGGAATTGAGGGGTTGCCGTGGACCGTGGTGGCCTGAACCAGTCCACGCGCTTTTCAATCTTCTTCTTTCCCTTATACTAGTATTACTACCTAATTTATATTGGTGGAAAATAAATTATTTGTTGATAAAGAGTAATTTACACTACAAGTCATTTAATTATGTGTTTATAATAAATGTTATTTTTAATAATATTCTAAATATGTACGAATTATTTTATCTTAGTGATTAAATAAATGATTATTGTTTCTGGAGGTCATAGGTTCGAGTAGGGACGGAGCCAAGATTAAACTATGAGAGGGGCAGACCGGTTAATTTTAAAATAATAGGGTCTTAAAAAGTAATTAAATCATAAAAATTTAAGGAAGTTTAAACTTAATTTTACAAATTTTAAAATTGAAAGGTTTTAGAAAAGTAATTAAACCAGAAAAAGGATCAAAGTTTAATTTTATTAATTTTAGATTATAGGATCTTAAAAAATAATAAACCATTAAAAATTTGGGAAGGACAAGAAAAAAAGGACTTAATTACAATGGTTTCAAGATTATAAGGGTCTAAAATATAATTAACCCATAAAATTTAAGAGGGGCAATTGCCCCCCTCTCTCACAATGAACGTAGATCAGTCTCTGGGTTCGAGTACAAATATTTATATCCTAGTGATAAGTGTTATTATTCAATGATTGAGAATATATTTTAAAACAAATATTATTTGTACTCGGTATAATTGATTGAAATTTTTTTATAAATCTATTAATTTGATGCTCACGAAAATTATTAAAATTTAATTTTTTATATTTAAAACTTTTAACATTAATAATACTTAACAGTATCCGATATTCGTCATAATTTTTTTAGTGAATAATGGATCAATAGATTTGGTTGTTTGGAAGTGGATGAGATGCTAAATTTGAGTGTTTGGTGGAACAAAAAAATGGTTTGAAAATACTAAACTTGTCTTAACAATTTAGTACTTTCATGTATGGTGGCAGTACCTAGCCGATACATGAAGTTTTAGGGTGAAATCGATTTAAATAAAGTTTTTATCAAAATTATTATAAAAATAATAAAAAATTTAGTATCAAATTTTTAGAATCTTATAAAAAAAATCTTAAAAAAATCAAAAGATTTTGAAAGTGTAAGAATTTCGTTACAAAAAATATAAAAATTTTGGTATATATCAAAAAGTTGATACCGAAATTTTTATAACTTTAGTAACAATTTCGATACAAACAGTAACAAATCCAAAAATTTATTTAATGGTGAGCACATATAAAATTTATAATATAGTATTTATGGTTTAAAGTTTACTATTTTAAGATTAAAGTTAGTAACTCAAGATTTGTATTTTATAATATATATAAATTAGTTTTACACAGTTTGTATATCAAAATATTTTAGGCTATAGAAAAGAAGAAATTAGCATCTTTAAAATTTCATTAGCCCTCTTTTCCCTTACATTTGGTAAATAACAATCCAGCCTTGTAAGAAAATGAGAAAAATTACTTTGCATTATTCCAACTATGGAAGAACAATCATGATCTAACAAGAGCGATATATATAAGTTCATTGGTACAACAATATTAATGAGAAAATACATATATGACTAGAGTTGCATCTCCTGGGAAATTCCCACCTACCTCTGCTAGTAAAGACTAGAGAAAGAAGAGAGATATGGATACCAGAAATGGCATTCAAAAAGATATGATAAATCAGCATCTTCATGGGAAACAAACACCTTTCTTGATTATGATGTACTGTACATGAGCTACAATCTACGACTATCTGGTCTAAAATGGTTGTCATAATATGAGAACTGATCAGGACGTACCCCAGGAAAGACCGGAAATCCTTCTCTACTTTGTATCTGTGGCACTAGGTCGGGGTGGGAGGGGTAAGTTGAGTAATTCTGCAGAGCAGATGAGGGTAGGACTGGTTCCATGTGAGGATCAAAACGTGGATTTTGAGTGGATCTCGACACTGTGTCTGTGTATCGACTGGTGAGAATTTGATCTTCGTTTATGTAACCAGATGCAGTTGGGAATGTGGAAAAACTTGATCTAACATCCATGTAAGGGTCACTGTAAAAACGATCACTGGTAACTGGGGGATAATTAGTAGAGCTACTTGACCGAGTGTTGGAATAAGTAGTGGTGAGAAGAGGGTTACTCGAAGTCGGTGCAACTCCTGCATATGGGTCATAGTTTGCCAAACTCGGCTGCAGACCTGAACCTAGAAAGTTCATTTTAGAGACCTCGGGTGAATAGTCAGATGGAACTCTGAAGAGTCCAGAGCATCCAATAGGGATCTCTACCCTCTCCCCAACTTTTCTCCCAACAGAAGGTTCAATAGCTTGTCCTCCGGATGCACCTTCTATTAGTGGAGATGTGTTGATTTTCTGTTCCAAAGACATCCTAGCTTGTTTAAGTGCATCCAGCACATTGGTAAACCTTCCAGGTGTTGCATGTGGCACCAGTGCATAGATCTCATTTTTGCTTCCCGGGGGTTCCGTGGTTGAACTACTGCGGATATCAGATGAAAGGAGCTGCACTGCCTGGTATCCCATGGAACCATGAGCATGAGAACTGTGTACAGGAGAATGGTTGCTCTGAGGACTCTCCTGATGCACTGCCTGCTTCCCACTGGAACCATGTGCATTAGCAATTTGGTGACCACCGTGTAAAGGAGAATAGTTGCTTTGCAGACTTTCCTGACAACGATTTTCCCTTGCCATGGGACCTGGGGATGTTGGATTTAGGGACGCAGGAGAAAGGGAATTGCTACAATTACGATCCTGTAACTGATCCATATCACCATGTGAAGGCGGAATAGGATCACAGGATTGAGTTTTAGGTAATTCCTCTTTCTCTTGGACTAGTAAGCTACCTGTCCCAGACGCATGTTGAGTTTGAGTCTTGATCTCATCTCTTTCCTCAGTGACATCTGAGTTGTTCCCAGGATCACATGAATCCTAAATAATTTTAACCAAAAAAAAACATAATATCAGCAAACACAAGCAAGTTATAACCCAAAACATTCGATAAACTGTCTGGGCAGCATAAGATAAAAAAACATCATAATATTAATAATTAGTAAACGAGAGAAGAAAAAAAAACTGCATATAGCACTCCCAAGGAAAATCATACTAATGCCATTTACAGCCAGGCAAATCAAAGTGACCTTTTACCACATAACAAGACTTAGAAAGTGTGTAATGTACCAAGGTTTAGGCAAAAAATCTGATTTCTCATGACACATGAAAGAGAAAGAAGACTTCAGAGGGAAAAACTAAGGGACAAGAGATTCCGTGAAGGGATAAGCATGCCTCAAAGCTTGATAACTGCGCCAATAGTAATGTAAGGAGTAAGGAAGAAGAGGGACTGCCTCTTCGACATGGTTAAATGTAAATACTCCTCTGAAGAATCATATCATCAATTCGCAAATTATTCGTTTTCTTCCAAGTTTTAAAAGAACTTAAGACATCACCATTGCAAGAAACACTTTCACAGTCTCATACATGATTTAATTCATTTTGCACCAGAACTTTTAAAATGTTCCGCCTCAGTAACCTTGAACTTAAATTATCACGGAATGTACTTGTTTCAACTTTCAAACAAATATAAAACACGTGAAGTTTTAGCGTGAAATCATAACCAAGATAGGAAAAGAACCCAAATAATCTCTATCAAATAGGTTTTACTTAAACATACCGGTGTACTACTATTATGTTCTTTGAACTTCTCTTCCCATTCTCTTTGGGCCCTTTCCATTGCTTCATAACGGTCAATAAGTTGTGCTTGACGTTCTAGTGCCTTTTCCATGTCTTTCTCACCTTCATACCCATGAAAACCAAGACCATAAGCAGTTATATTTCTTTCATCTTTTAAGGTTAGGCATCTGGATGTAGATTGTCCATTCAGCTTTTGTGTATAGGAAATTCAGAATGTAAAGATAAAATATAAGACTCACTTTCAGAGTGAATAGTTTTAACTTTAGATGGGGTTACAAGTCCATTTTCCGACGATCCGGCCTTGACATCATCTGATTTGGTCTCCTCTGCTATTAATCTGATGAAATAAAACAAGCAATAGATAATTTTGTTACTTGACTAATGAAAGTTAATACCTGTGAAGGTTTCCATCTTGAACATGCAATCGGCTGAAATGTACGAAGATGAAGAGGATTCTCAAGTTCAGTCACTTTTATAAATGAAAATAAGAAAAATAAACCATGATTATAACATTATTCCATTTTTATCTTTTTGTCCTGGTTTAAACTCCTCTGCAATTGATCTGATAAATAAAGAATTCAGTCATAAATATTTGCTTTATTTGACTAATGAGTAAATAACTATAAGGAAATCCATCTTGAATATAAAGGAAATTAATATGTAACAAGATGAATAAATTCTCAAATGGAGATTTTTTTTATCACTGAAAATGATGAGAATTATCTTTAAACAATATTTCATTTTGATCATTCAGTTCTAATGTTTTCATAACACATTAAGCGGTACAAAAGTATCAAAGTAATAAACGTACCCTCTACATCGCCATTTTCTTTCTTCTTTTTCCTATACAGTTATTTTCTTATGTCCAACCTGAGATCTACTACACACATCCTTTTCTTTTATCATATCTTATTTGGGATTTTAAGTTAATTCTTTGCATCAGAGAAGACTGAAGAGTGCATATTATACAGGTTTTAGTATCCATAATTACAGAATAGTGTATTCTTTTCTCTTATAAATAAAAGAAAAATGGCATGCCTATTTCTGATAGAATAAAAGCAAAAGTATCATGTACCAACCTTGATTCTCGGCATCTTATCTGCCGGCATGATTTTCCCTGTCTGTGTTTTGGGGAAGAAAAACCCTTAGATGAAAAACTATTGCACCTTCTCACAAGTGAGTCTTTATATTGTTCAGATGACTTAGAAGCACTCTTGCGACCTTTCCAAGACAAGCTTCTACCAGATACTGAAGAAAAATCATCAGAATCTGAAAGTTCATCTGCCTCTTTTCTTCTCACTTTTGAACTGACAGAGCTCTCCTCTCCTTTAGTAGAAACATTATCCATGTTGGACTTAAAAGGCGTATCCTGGTCAGAGCTTGAATCAAGTTCCTCAGATACATCACTTACCCCATTATTCTCCAAAATGGCAAGAACATCTGCCGTAGCCTTTTCAGCCCTCCTCCTTTGGACAGACACAATTCTTAGCTGTTCCTCAAGTTCAGCTACCTAATTTATATAAAATCCAACACTATAAAGCATTATAGAGACTCGATACGCTTGGGCATAAAATATATATAGAGAGAGAAATAGAGAGAGAGAGGATAAAATAGAAGCATTAGACCTCAAAAGGCCTCCAAAGTAAAACGCTTAAACATACCCTTCTTGCAAGCTCGTCAGCTCTCTGTCTTGCACTTTTTGAGACAGATCGTTCCGACAGTAACCGTGCTCGAAGGAATTCGATAGTCATATTGGAATCCTCCATGTTGCAAGTTATCCTGAAAAAACACAGGCGAAATAATCGCCCAAAAATCAAACAGCAAACCTCAGACCTATCTAGTATAACTTTAATAATGATCAATACACAGAACGTAATGTACAAAAAAAGTCCAAACTCCAAAAAGCAAGTTTCCATCAGTTCATCCACAAAGTATGAACAATTACTAGAGCTAACACAATGAAAAAATCTATATTACCCGTAAATAAGTTCCCAAGGGATCAAGAGGAAAGGGAACAGATACTTTCAAGGGATCAAGAGGCATCCTACAGAAAAGAGGAACTGCCATGCAAGAGAAAACTTCACCGGGAAACTAAACAACAATAACAGAAACTAACCCTGTTTTAGGTACACTTAAAACGATCTCTTTCATTTAAAGAAGACTAGCATAAGACACAAATACAACTAGGATCATCAAGACTCAAGAGCAGTTCCCATGTTTTCTTAAGTCCTTTTGGTAGCAGATTTTGTAAGAGAAACACCTCAAGTTCAATCCCGAAAGAACAATAACCCCAGAAACCCTCCTTCCAAATTCCTGATCAATCCAAATTAAACACCAAACTCTCTGATCTATGTAGAGATAACCGTTTATTAGTCAGAATCAGGTTTCAAATTGGGTCATTAACACAAACATGCTATCTGAAGAAGTCTGAAAGTATGTCTTCTAACTGAAGCTCACTTCTCCAAAAGCTAAAACAGAAAAGCAAGCAACAGAACACTAATCCAAAAACATTAAAAATATTATCAGGAAAAGGAAAACGACCCACGAGCTAAAACTAGTTGAACACACACACACACACGCACACACACACACACACAAAAAAAAAAAACTAGCTGAAAGCATCAAAATCAAGAACTTAAGAAATACCCAGATTATGTATACCTTTGATCTTGCACTTCTTTATCAGAATTCTGCATTTGTGGAAGCTGGAGACTTTGATCAGAAACACTCCAAATACAACCCCCAAATCCACCTTTTTTAATAAAAAAAAAAAACAGGAAAGAAGAGGAGCAGTGAGGAAAACAAGGTCTTTGAATCAGAAACGAAAGCAGAGAAAAGATGTTGAAAATCCCAATGAAGGGGAAGGCAAAATGGATAACTTTAAGATGAGAATGGATGGAGGGGTCCGTCGGGAATGAAGAAAAGGGGAAGAAATTTCTTTCCTTTATTTTAGAGACGTCCAATTTGGACACCCGAACCCGATGCTCCACTCCACCATTATGCTTAAATTTTAAGGGTAAATTATAATAAAAATCACTTAATTATGAGTAAAATTATATTTAGATTATTAAATTATATTTAAATCACTTATATTTAGATTATTAAATTATATTTAGATCACTCGATTATAGGTAATATTATATTTGGATTACTCTCTCTATATATTTTAAATATGAAGAATTGTCTAAATATATCATACACAATCATTAAATTTTAGTTAATTTTAATCAATTATAATGGATAATTAAAATAAACCAACTATAAGTCTAAAACTACAAAGCTATCATTCGGATAATTCAATGATGCATTTGTAATTTTTTGAAATTTAATGGTACATTCTTTATAATCTTACTATTAATCGACCTGCCGGGTAATTTACGTTTTTTGACGTGAAAAATACAAATATAGTTTTGGAAAATGGGAAGTAAAAAGAAAACAATCAGGAAATGGCTATTTTATGGCGGTCCTTTTCCCTGCACTCTCCTCTCCAGCATCGTCTAAGCATTTCTTTCATCCCTCAATACCCTTTTTCCTCTCCGTTTCCTCACCATCGGAAACCCCGATCTCTCTTCTCCTGCTCCTGCTCTTCAACATCATCTTCCATGGATGCTCCTCCACAAGGTTACAGAAGGAATGTTGGCATTTGTCTCATCAATTCCTCCAAAAAGGTCTCCGTTACCTTTCACTCCTGGATTTCTTTTCTGGGTTTTATACTATTCGGTGGATTTATTCATTTGACAGTTTTGTTCCTTCTGATTTTCCTGTTTTTTGTAGATTTTTTCTGCATCAAGACTAGATATTCCCAATGCTTGGCAAATGCCTCAGGTTTCCCTTTTGTTTTGGGCTTGTTTCTTTGTCTTTGTGGCAGTATTCCTATTTAATTGAACTGGTTTGATTACATCAATGAAAGCAGTTATTTTTGTTATTAATTTAACAAACCAGTTGTTTGTATTGAGGGGAGGAAAAGGAGAGATGGACAAGGGGGGAAACCCTCACCTTGTTTGGGTAAATTTTGATTTAGGAAGGAAAAGGCATTTCCTTTCATTGGATTATTTTCTAAGGGAAATTTTATAATAAAATTTGGGATTTTCCTTCACTTTATTCATTGACACTAATGTTACATCTGGTAGCAGTCTTTTACTTGAGTTTTTACTATCTTTCTAATTTCAAGTTTAGACCTGTACTGATTCTTTTTATGTTATGAGTTATGACAACTATTTTAAAGCTCATGTAATAGTTAAACTTTTTGTTATGTTAATACTTGGTAATATCATAATAAAACATTATGTGAGTACCTGTGACAATCCTCTGGTTCTATGACTATTGTCCATTTACTTGAATGGTGGAAAGTGAAAACCATAATAAGTTTTTGAGATTTCATGGCATATGTGTCGCCTTGGTGACTAGTACAGGGAGTTTCCGTCCCAACTCTCATGTTCAAACATGAATTCTCTAGGCTCTCTCCTCTTGGCTTTGTCTCATTGTTTATCTCGTGGTCATTCAAATCTGTTTGAAATAGCCCCTTTTCCTTCCTCATCTCCTTTTGAACAACATTCCAGGCTCCAGCTGCCTGCAGTCCGGAGCTCAACTACTTTAGAAATTGAGCCTTTTGATTAAAGAGCTGAAGTTAACCACACTTTTAAACTTCTGTTGTGGTAGGAGCTGTTTTGTTTACACAAATTTTCATTTCTTACAGGGTGGGATTGATGACAATGAAGATCTAAAAGTCGCAGCCCTCAGAATTAAAAGAAGAAACTGGTGTTAGCTCAGCTGAAATTATTGCAGAGGTTTGTTTTAAGAAATTAAGATGTCCTTTCTTTTTTTTTTTCTTAAGAATTGCGTTGGTATTTATTTTACCCTGCTGGCATTACTAGTGGAAGAGGCTATTAAAACCATAAAATATGTAGGCTATTGAGAAAAGTGATATACTGTGACAGACTGAAATAATTGGTATATATTATTTTCTCTATATGGAGATTCAAGCAAATGAAAGTTCTAAATATAAGTTAAAGGAAAGTTGAAGGTTTATGTGCTTTTGTTGGTATTAGTTATAGGAATAGTGAGAAAACATTGTGGTAGGATCCGTTTTTCTTCCTTTGTGTTTCAGTGTCCAACTCCACTTTATTTACACATATACAAGGAAGTCGAACTTATGTTTATGGTTAAATGGTAGGTACAGAGTTAACGGGTTCTAGTATATTTGTGATCCATTCATATAAGATTGCTATGCTTATGTTATTGAGATTTACTTTCTCCTTTTCTTTCATATTCTGATATTTTCTCATTTATTTTGTTTCTTACTAGAGTGTGTTCGTTTATTTTGTTCTGCCATGCAGGCGCCTTATTGGCTGACATACGACTTCCCACCAGAAGTTAGGGAAAAACTGAAACGCCAGTGGGGATCAGACTGGAAAGGTCAAGCTCAAAAGTGGTAGGTGCTTTTATCAGCCTTAAATCCACCGACAGCTTTCCAAACCCGATTATTGATTTTCTGTTATATTTCAATTTCCCTGTTTGTTTGATTTCCCAAGCTATGTGGTTTTCTCTTAAAATTTACCATTGACGAACAGGTTCCTCCTTAAGTTCACTGGGAAAGAAGAAGAAATCAATCTTCTAGGCGACGGGACTGAGAAACCCGAGTTTGGTGAATGGTCATGGATGACACCGGAGCAAGTTGTTGAGCTTGTGAGTACTCTGTACTCTACCATTTTGAAACGATTAGAGTCAGATTTTGCTTGTTGTATGATTCATGTTTATTTCTCATTTTGTTTCAGGCTGTGGATTTCAAGAAACCTGTTTATGAGAAAGTTTTGGAAGTTTTCACTCCCTACCTCCGTTAACATGGCCCCTTTCAAATTGCGAACATCACCGTACCATTTCGAATGTGACTGAGCCTGATTACTATAGTTTGATGGTAAGAGGGTATTGGTTGATTGTTACCATCCAAAATAACTGCTCAAGAAATTTGAATTTGGAGCTTAGTTCAAATAGTTCATGTATATTTTTATTGTTTTTCTCTTATCTTCATACTGATGCACAATACGAGAATTGAATATGGGTATTTATGTTGCGGAGTATACACGAGTATTATTTTTGTTTTAATGTGAGTGTTAGATACGGATATATACGGTAAAATATCTAATAAGCATATCCAATATATATTATACATAAAAAAGTTGAGTTGTAGTGACGCAGGAGAGATGCATTAAGAAGATATTATATTCCTGTATATAAGTACTGTAGCAATTCAATATATTGTATACAGGAGCTACCAAGGAGATAAATTTTAACATTACAACAGATTGGTCCCAAAATTTCTCTATGAAGTACTGCTTAGACTTGAAGGCTCTGGTAGATCAGATTGAACCAGAACCTCTGGAACTTCGGGAGCTGAGTTTTCCGGTAACTCTGATGAGAGTTCTTCGGTCACACTTGGTGCTGCAGCCTGGATAATTTCTGGTGGCTTAAACTTGTTTATGTAGTAACTAAGTGTTGGTCCGGTATATTCAGTTGTCTTTACAGGAGGTGAGTTCTTGCCAACTTGAAGGACTATAGATGAAGCTGCAGCAACAAAGATAAGGGCGAATCCAGCAGCAACTGCTGCTGTATTCTCAGATCCTTCAGACGACGAACCGGCAGTTCCCGAGCTTATTGCACTTTCAGCTACATAAACTGCAGGCTATAGAGAAGAAAAACAACACTTTGGTTACAAATTTAGTTATGCAGATAATTGCAAATCTAAAACCTACCAACCTCTATTGAATAAATGTTGGTCTGTCCCGCGGTGTCCTTCTCAACATAGCCAGTCCAGCCCCTTCGGCGAGGCGGAAATGTCCCGACCACTTTCGTCTTATCCCCGGCTAACCATTCCACACTCACCTTCCCAACCTGTTCAAGTCCAAAATATTAGCAACTGTTTTACAAATTAGAACTAAACTATTGGAGTTCCAATATCACTGTCGTTTCCATATTCATACAATGCAGGTCCCGATTAGCTAATAGGAAAAAACTTTACAAATACTTGAAGTCAAACTCCAGAACTGCTAGATATCTCCCCTTAGGGTATTTACATAAGCTTTGAGTTCTTATGTTGTTCCGAGTATTCATTTTTCTTAAAATGCTCGTCTGATAAATTCTCGAAACGGATTTAAAGATATAACATGTCAAGGATCCTCCAAATACATACCAGTGCCGAGCATGTACTCGACTACCTGCATCGAACATTCACACCCGAGTTTCGATTATCATTGAATAAAGTGCAATTGACAATCATTTCCTAGGAGAACAAATGTTTTCGCTTCCAAGATCATATCTTAATTCATAAGACCTATACAAGACAATATCCAGCAGCAACACAAAAAACCTTTCTTCCAATAGACTCAACCAGGCCTAGGAGGGAGGGATTCAAATAGTGATCCGTTATAGCATTAGCAGCCTCTATACAATGGTAGCTGCATCGTCTAAAAATAACTGTATGCAGCAGTGCACTGAGCTCTCTAGACCAGAACTAGACCAGAACTTTCTCCCAATTTCATCTCTAGCTAATCCCTTTGAAACCCAAAGCAAACCCACAAAAGGAAGGACATGCATGTAAACTAAAAGGCATTTCAAGTCAAAAAAATTCTATAAATCAACTTACCTATAAATAAAAGAGAAAAAAAAAGAATATCCATTAAAAATGAAGACTATTAAACAGAAAAATAACACAATAAAGCAGGAGTAAGAAACTGAAAAGCATTGAAAAGGCAAGGCAAAGGGTGATATCCTAACCTCTTTATCCGGTGCACATTCTTCTTCATTACAGTCATCAGCTTCATCAGAAGAAGCTCTAACAGTGAAGAAATTGAACTGCCTGTTCTTGTGAATTCTGGAGCATTTATTCAAAAACAATACCTTTGGGGAAGTGAATCCATAGCTGTTGGTAGATACCATTGCCTGCGCTGCAAAGGCCATAACTTTGTGGTTGATTTTGCAAAGAGATTTTGGGGTGTTTTAATGGAGTTTGTGGTGGTGCCTGGGGATAAAGTTTTTTGTGGTTAGATTTTAAGGATTTGGCTGTTGCTGTTCCATAGCTAGTGCGTATGGTGTAGCATGGATGTCCTCGCCAAAAATATCTGTCATGTTCTTAATCATATTTTTGTTAAAGTTTGGGCCTTTTCAAACTACCCTTTCCTCTAAAACTTGTTTTGGGCCCATTAAATATATTGTATCAAAAGTATAAATTTAAGATTTTGATGTTAGGGTTTAGGGTTAGAGTTAATATTTCTCTGGTAAAGTAAAGCTTTTAAAATAAATTTTATGATTTAAAGTTTAGGATTTGGGGTCTATTAAATGTTATTTTGAGTAAAGAGTATTGATACCCATAATAGGGTGTCGATACTTATCTTTAAATAGAAAGAATCTCGGACACAATCACAAAAATACATAGAGAGTATTGATATTATTATCAGGGTATCGATACTCACCCATATAAATAGGGGTGAGCATTTGATTAATTTGGTCGGTGGTCGAACCGAATTAACCAAAACCGAATTAACCGATATTTTTTTTAAAATCTTAACTATTAATTGAATCGAATTTTCTTTAACCGAATTAACTGAACCGAAATTATTTCGGGTATTAGCCGAATTAATCAAATTAACCGAAATTTATTATAAATTTTGGTTAAATTACATAATAGGTCATTAAATTAAGCTAAAATAATTTTTTAGTCACCAAACTTTTACTTTATACTAATTTAATACAAAATTTAGAGACCATTCTATAATATAAAAAAATAATGAACATTTTGTAATATTTTAAAAGTTAAATGACTAAAAATAAATATATATTAGTATTTAATATATATAATTTTGATTAATTCGGTTAATCCGGTTAATTAACTGGTTTGGAATCGAATTATTAAAAAAATTAACCATTAATCGAATTTATCAAAAATTTACCGACCAAATTAACTAAAATAATTTTAGTTCAATCGGTTAACCAAATTAACTGAACCGAATGTACACCTTACTTATAAATCAATATTGAGGTTTTATATCGGTATAAAATGATACTATTTTTTTTAATATAACGGTCGTATTAATACTAGATTTAACCATACTTGTGCAGACAATAGGTATATATATACCTGATGCATCTTTTTCTCTTTTAAGACCTTCTGAAAATATTTATTCAAATAAAAAAACATTTTTAAATTATTTGAATTTTAAATAATTTTTATAATAATTAAGTTTAAAATATATTTTAATTTATTATATCAAAATCTTAACTATTTTTATTTTAAATTATATTTATATTAATAAAATATATAAAATTTAAAAATTAAAATTATTATTATACTAAATCATATTAAAAAAAAAGTTAGTTTTAATAGAAGAGTGACCTGATTATATTAATATTTTAAATGAATAATTGAATTATATATTTTTAAAGGCACCCATTTATAATAGAACAAATATTTGAATGATTTTCCTTAAAAAAATAATAATCGAATGACTTTAGATATAGTCAACTAATGGACCCTACATCTAGGGGTGAGCATTCGGTTAATTCGGTCGGTGGCTGAACCAAATTAATTAAAACCGAATTAATCGAAATTTTTAAAATCTTAATCGTTAACCGAACCGAAATTTCTTTAACCGAATTAATCAAACCAAAATTTATTATAAATTTTGGTTAAATTACATAATAAGTTACTAAATTAAGCTAAAATAATTTTTTAGTCACTAAGCTTTTATTTATTACTAATTTAATACAAAATTTAGTGACCATTTTATAATATAAAAAAATTCAATGAACATTTTATAATATTTTAAAAGTTAAATGACTAAAAATAAATAAATAAATATATATAATATATGCTATTTAATATATATAATTTTGATTAATTCGATTAATTAACCGAATTTGAACCAAATTTACTGATAACCTAATTATCAAAAAAAATAATCATTAACCGAATTTATCAAAAATTAATTGACCGAATTAATCAAAATAATTTTGGTTCGGTCTCACATCCACATGAGTCCTTTTCTTTTTCCGTCCCAAATTCCGAGACTCAAAAAATGGCTCGGCTCTCAGCTCACTAATTCTCCGTTAAAACTCACCCCCTAACGGCGTAAACGCGAACCATTTATCCACCTTTACCAAAGCCGGAATCTTTTTTTTGAAAAACCACTATATTAGCCTACCAAAGTCGGAATCTTCGTCACGGCTTAGATGTTGAACAATTTTGGCGGCAAAATCCATTAGCAATATCATGACGTGTCAAATCATAATTGGATGGCGATGCATGTGATATGGACGGCGCATGTCTATGTATGATGTTATGTTGGTTGATTTTCCCGCGCTAAAGAGGAAAGATCCTTCCTTGATAGGGTTTTCCACAAAAAAATGATCCCCAAAGACAAAGGGAGGGAAAGAGAAAATGCAAGAAAATAAAAAGAAAATTTTAGGGTTCTTGTTCGTAACTGAATTTAGTAAAGGAAGAAGCTACTACATCTTTCTAACTGTTTTTTCTTTCTATCGACCCGTTTTAAACGGTGTCTTCTGGGTGGTAGATTATATAGCTAGCGTTCGCTTTATTGGATCTGTTACATCTGTAGATCTTGGATCCTTACAAAATTCAAGCCTGGATCGTGTAAGTTTTCTTTTAGCTATGTTTTAGTTTTTTCTGTTGGCATTCTTGAAAATCAATTCACCATTTCAGAAGTGTAAATGATTTCTTTCTTTCTTTCTTTCTTTTTTCATTTTTCTTTGTACGGTTACGAGAATTTTTGAAGTGCATTTTCATTTTGCAGAGGAGGTTTAAGTTGCTGTATGTATTTGTAGATTTTCTTCTCAAAATGAAAATTTTAAAGTCAATTCGTTTTTTTTTTTTTTTGATAATTTGTGACTTTAATAGTACTGTAATATTGTTAGAACTGTGAGGGATTCAGAATTGAGCTTTTCGGAAATTGATGAATATGGAAGACATGAAGCTTTTAGTAACAACTTCTGGTAGCACGGATGGCGAAGCCATTGAAGCTAGGTTTACTGATTTGTGCAAGGTAGTGTGATATATTGTTTTCGGTAGTACTAGTTTTCAAATATTTCTTCTTCTTTTTTAGTTCTATTTTCATGATTTCCAGATTGGGTTATCTCTGGATGAGAAAGCTTGCTCAAATGCCATGAAGCTATTCAAAGAAACAAAACACCTTTTATCCTCATATGTTTCTGCATTTGGGAACGAGAAGGTGGTTTTCTAACTTCCTTTTATATGGAAATTTGCTAAAGAGAATTGCTTTTAGAAGAACTAACTTTCTTGCATTTATTTTGTATTAGCTGGAAGAAGCAGAGAGATTTTGGTTTTCTTTTGTTTTATATTCTCTTAAGCGACTGAGCGAAAAGACTGGAGAAAATACACAGCACGAGCCTGTTGAAAGTGGGTTTTTGTTATGCCAGATATTGAGAGCTGCAAAGCTGAAGTATGATGCTGTTAATTTTGTGTACATAAGGGTAGTTTTTTTCTGATTGGCAACTGTTTCAATGACAATGAATTTTTCTTATGTTTTGCAGTATTGTGGATTTTTTTAAAGAGTTGCCTCAGTTTGTGATAAAAGCTGGTCCTGTTTTAAGTAACATGTATGGTGAAGATTGGCAGAGTAGACTTGAGGTATTGAAAGAATATATTTATGTTTCACTTGTTTTCTTTTATATTTATTTTAAAATTTTCTTGCCACGTTGCCTCTATTTAATTATCTGCTTATGATACTTAATCGATTAGGCTAAGGAGATGCAGGCCAACTTTGTGCACTTGAGCCTTATAAGCAAGTAAGTGCCCTTTTTATAACCTGTTCTAGGTTATAAGATGATATTTCTAAATTAATTTGTAATGGAATTAGCCTTTCTCTTTTTATCTTAATGGAACTATGCTTTGCTAAATTCAATGGGTTACTTTTAAATGCATGAAATCGCACTAGTAAAATGCTATATTTATGTTTTACAAGGGTTCAGACTTCCTGTGTCCTTTGCTTATGTGTCTTCAACCTTATCTGAATATTCAGGAGCAGGCCTAGATTATGGTGTTTTTATGAAGTGCATATTCCCCGCACAGAAAAAGAGAGAAAGCGCGTCGGGGGGTGTTTTGTGCAAGATGTGCATGTCAAATATGTTGGAAAATAAGTTACGCTAATGATATAGTATATACATACACATACCCTATTTTTATTTACAGTAGCTGGTCATGTGTCGTTTTTGTTTTGCATTGATTGTAATCTTCTCCAAATGGATAATAAAATTAAATTTACGATAGTGATATAAATATGACATTTTCTTTTAGACAGATTGCAGAATTATATTTCAAATGATATTATACACAGAATCTGTACTGTGCATGTGGCCATCTTGCAACTGTCCTTAAAACCTTATTTTTCTTGTTAGTTTGTGTAACTTTTCCACTTTGTAAAGTAAATAACATCTGCATCTTGCTATTTAATGGTATAAAAGGTCATACAAGCGTGCATTTTGGGAACTCTTCTTGACAAGTGATGCAAATATTGACAAGCAGCAAAATGCTACCAGTTCGCAGGGTTACTTATCAGAGTGCCATCGTTTTGGGTGGTTACTGTTTTTGGCACTCCGTGTGCATGCATTCAGCCGTTTTAAAGACCTAGTGACTTGCACAAATGGTTTTGTTTCTATACTGGTCAGTTATGCTTTTTGTTACTTTCTTACTAGTTGATTGTAGGAAGGCATACTTGGTTTTACTAAGGAATAACTTGTCCCTTTTTTCTAGTGAAACATGTTCCTATTATAGTAGTACAGGTAATGGGTTAATTTAATAATTATCAAGCAGAATGCAAACATTGAAAGTTACATTTAAATGTGCCTCAGAAGATTCAACTTTAGTATGTTTGTCTTTGATTCACTCTATCCTTGTACACTGCTAGAGCATCAAGCAATGATGCAGAGGTTAATGCTTTCTTACAAATCATGTGATTTTAACAGGCTATTTTGACTGTACATGTTCCCATTCGCTTCAGGAACTTCAAGATCAGTGACTCTCCACATTTTGGTAGGTTTCTGCTCTTTTATAGCAGTCAAGTCTATAGATATGTATTTGATAAAGAGAATGTATTGTGATTCTTCACTGGTATTTTCCTTAATTTTGTCCAATATTTTTCACTAGTGTTTAGTTTTTACCCTTTTAGATTTTTTCTTTATTTGCCTTTCCTGATCTGAATAAAATTTTGGCTTTCCTCATTGTTGACTTCATGTTATCATTCAGTTAAGAAAGGAGACAAAGGGGTTGACTTGCTTGCGTCACTTTGCCACATGTATGATGCTTCAGAAAATGATTTGAAGAAAACAATGGAAATGGCCAATAAGTTAATAGAAGATATATTGAGAAAAAAGCCACGTCCAGCAGCTGAGTGCAATATGGAAACACTGGAAAATATTGATACTGGTTCGTCATTTAAGTCATGAATGCAATTTTGGCAGCACACTTTCATCAGTATTGCTTTTAATTTATTTGATCTTCTTTGATGCAGATGGCTTGATCTATTTTGAAGGTTTAATGGAGGAACAATCTCTTTCATCCAATTTGAATATTTTAGAAAAAGACTATGATGATGCAATTTGTAATAAAGGTGATCTGGATGAAAAGGTGTTTGTAAATGAAGAAGATAGTTTACTTGGTTTAGGGAACTTGTCTGGAGGGGCTATGAATGTTACTGGTATCAAGGTCTGTTTCAAATTTTAGGAAGTGTATTCTCCCTTTTGGTTTTTATGCTTTACATAGCAGTCCCTTTATCTAAGAAAGTTGTTTATTTTGTTTTGAGCAGAGGAAAATTGATTCCATGGCCTCACCATCTAAGTCAATCTCAGCCCCACTGTCTCCTCAACGGCCTTCTGCATCTCATGCAAGTGGTGTCCTTGGTCTGCCGAGTGGGAAGTTGGCAGCTACTCCCGTCCGGACTGCAATGACAACTGCAAAATGGCTTCGTTCTGTTATTTGCCCTCTTCCTTCAAAACCTTCAGCTGAGTTGCAGCGTTTTTTATCATCTTGTGGTAAAGATGTTACCAATGATGTGATATCTAGGGCACACATAATATTGGAGGCAATATTTCCTAGAAATCATGAACGTAGCACAACTGGAAGCCTCCAAAGTGTAAACCCGATGGATAATATATGGATGGAACAACGGAGACTAGAGTCACTAAAGTTATATTATAGGGTTTTGAAAGGTACGTGTGCTGCAGAGGCACAGATATTACATGCAGCTAACTTGACCTCTTTATTAATTAATGAGAGGTTTCATAGATGTATGCTTGCTTGTTCTGCTGAACTAGTTCTAGCGACACATAAGACCGCCACAATGTTGTTCCCTACGGTACTAGACAGGACTGGTATTACAGCCTTTGATCTGAGCAAGGTGATAGAGAGTTTCATTCAACATGAGTCTCTTCCAAGAGAATTGAGGTGGCATTTAAATTCTCTGGAAGAGAGGCTTTTGGAGAGCATGGTGTGGAATAAAGGCTCCTCAATGTACAATTCTTTGATAGTTGCAAGATCTGCCCTATCTGCTGAAATAAATTGTCTTGGCCTATTGGCAGAGCCAATGCCATCTTTGGATGCAATTGCGATGCATGTAAACTCTCCTGGTGGTACACCCCTGGTGCGCACTTTGCAGAAGCACGAAACATCAACAGGTAATGTTAGTAGCTCAATCTTAGGCGTGCAACATTTTGAGCTTTATTTTAGTATTTTCTGACTCATGCCAATTTTCTTGTTTAATGTAATAACTTATGTTATAGGATTTGATTACATTTTTTCCTCAAAGTGTTAGATTTGATTCTATCCTTCATTTAATTTACTTTGTCATTTTATTTATTGTTTTCAGGTCAAACTGGGGATGTCAGGTCTCCCATGAGACCTAGTGTGGAGTTTGTAAGTGTTTTGGTTGAACGGATTGCTTTTACATCACCGGTGAAGGATCGTCTATCGACATTAAGCAACCTCAGGAAGACTCCTTTGCAATCTGCATTTGCTAGGTATTGTGTTGCAAGTTCTAGGGAAGTAGGAACCTGAACTAATTGCACTGTTTTAACTGAATTTTCTTTTGGGGTATTTGTTTTGTAGTCCAACACGTCCTAACCCATGCGGTGGAGGAGAAACATGTGGTGAAACAGGAATAAATATACTTTTTAGCAAGGTATCAAAATACAAGATAAAGTAGACTTTCTTACATAGCTATGATGTTCCTTATAAACATTTATATTGGTTCAAACCTATTAATACTAAATTGTAAAATGTGAATATCCAATGATATATTTTTCTCGTGACAAATTGCCCTTGAGTGCTGACTATTGAATTTGATGTAGATTCTGTGATTATATCTACTCTGTGTCTAATGTGTTGCTTTCTTTGCACTTCCTAGATTAATAAGTTGGCTGCCGTCAGGATTAATGGTATGGTTGAGAGACTGCAATTGTCTCAACAGATTAGGGAGAGTGTATATTCCCTTTTTCAGCAAATACTTAACAAGCAGACTTCTCTGTTCTTTAACCGTCATATTGATCAGATCATCCTTTGTTGTTTCTATATAGTTGCAAAGGTCTGCTCCTCTTGCAAGAGCTTTTTATCCACTGTTAAATTTATCTGCAATGCTTCCTCTTACTTTCTGAATGAATGACCTACAGAGTTCTCGGTTGAACCTGACTTTCAAAGAAATTATTTGCAACTATAGGAAGCAACCACAATGTAAACCACAAGTTCTCCAAAGTGTATTTGTCGACAGGTCATCTGCACAACCCAAAGGGGTATGGTATCTCATCTCTAGTTTCTTTGTCCCTGCTTTCCGGGAGATTTTAACTCTTTTAATGATCTGTAAACAGAGAAGCGGACAAGATAATATTGATATCATCGCATTCTACAATGAAATATTCATGCCTTCTGTAAAACCTTTGCTGGTAGAACTTGGTGCACTTACAGTTACAAGAACTAGTCGAGTTGCTGAAGCCATCGATAGCTATGATGGTAAATGTTTCATTTTTTCATTATTATATCCCCAGGTTTTGGGTGTTATATTCTTAGTTGTAAAAAGCACGCCTCTAGGCGTGAGGCACTGCCAAACATTAAAAAAATTGCCTCTAATGGCCTGAGGCGGAGCGAGGTACCAAAGGCACGCCTGGTACCAAAGGCACGCCTCGAGGGCTTTTCGCCTGAGGTGTGAGGCGAACGCTTTTGCTTCTTTTGTAGTTAAAAAAATTGAGTTACGAAAAAGAACACAAAAATTAAAAAGCAGAGGCGCAGATGAAGAAGAAGACCAGGCATGCTGATGAAGAAGAAGACAATCTTGCTCATCAACATGTGTTAGAAAAGTGTGTGTCCTTTTTTGTGAATTCTGTCTTGTTTTGATTTACAGATATCTTCTCCCTCTCCGAGCTGTTCGAAGTACCTAGCTGCGACCAAGTATTCCTCTCTTCTGTCCTTTTTTTATTTTTAACTCTACTTCATAACGAACATGTTTGCTTTGTTGCTTTTAGTAGCCGGACGTTGATGTCGGATTCTATGGTTGCAAGTAGCCTTTACCGGAATCTTATCACAGCTCATGTATTCCTTGTAAAGTCTGTATTGTTTCTTCTATGTGATGACAGTCGTTTGAAGCAAATTGAATACAGTTTGACCTTCTTTCTTTGATCACCATTGTTTGGAACGGCAAGGCTCTTTGGTTGTCTTAGAGGCCAACGTTTGCATCTCTCATTATCTAAGTAAATAAACCAATTATTTAGTTAATTTGTTTTTTAAAATAAAATTAAATATATTTCCTCAATTATAAAAATTCTAAAATTAATTAAAAATAAAAGTATAGAAAGCGCAGGAAACTGGTTGGTGGGACAGAGACTCGTCGTATCTGAACATCTGGAACTCAATTAAAAGTGAAAACAGCTTCAACACTCTCTCTCTTTCTCAGCAGCCAAACTCAAACTCAAACTCAAAAACAAATTTTTATTTTTCTAAAAATTGATTTTTTTTATATATCTTTTGTAAACCCTCATTCTCCTTGTATTGGATCTGTCATTCCCTCTCCTCTCTTGATTATTCCGGTAAAAAAAGATTTTTTTATTGATATTGTTAAATCCCCTGTTGCGGTTCTGAGATTCTTCTTATTTTTACTTTCCAAGAAAGTAAAGGGGGAAATGAAGGTACCTTGTTGTTCAGTTTGCCAAACGCGGTATAACGAGGAAGAGAGAGTTCCTTTATTGCTTCAATGCGGCCATGGGTTTTGCAAAGATTGTCTTTCAAGAATGTTTTCTGCTTCATCAGATACTTCCTTGCCCTGTCCTCGGTGCCGACACGTGTCTCTTGTCGGTAACTCTGTTATGGCTTTGAAGAAGAACTATGGGATTTTAGCTCTTCTTAACTCGAACCCAAACTCAGCTGGGTCCAACTCCGGGAATGATTTCGATTTCGATTACACGGACGATGAAAGACAAGACGATGATGAAGAGAGGGAGGGTGATGGAGATAATGGGGATTTCTTCCATGACTTGGCAGGTGGTCGGATTAACCGCGGGTCCCATGCTTCTAGTTCTGGTGGCGCTGCCGCTGGATGTGGGCCGGTGATTGAACTGACAGCTCATCCGGAAGTGAAGTTAGTTAGGAAGATAGAAGGGAAATGGGATGGGAAAGGAGGGAGAGCAGGAGTGGAAACATGGGCGGCGGTGATTGGTGGAATCTACGGTGGAGGAGGAGGAGGAAGGCGGTGTAGGCATAAGGTGGTGGTGAAGAAAGTAGGGGCAATGGGAGGTATGGATGGGGAATGGGTTCAAGGTCAACTTGAGAGTTTGAGGCGTGCATCAATGTGGTGCAGGAATGTTTGTACTTTCCATGGAGTCATTAAGTTGGAAGAGAGTAGTTTGGGGATTGTTATGGATAGGTGTCACGGATCGATTCAATCTGCAATGTTCAATAATGAAGGGAGACTTACCTTGGAGCAAGTTCTAAGGTTTTGTTTCTATTTTAAACTTTGCCTTTTTTTATCCTTTATTTTTGTATTTGAAGTTTTTAATGATATCTTGTTTGGTATTCATTGTCTGAAATATTGTTGATCTTGCTGGCTTTTCTAGATGATGTTCTAATTCTTATTCTCTTTGTTAACAAAAATATAAGATCGATAGGTTGTTTGTAGGCAAGAGGAAAATCTGTTATGTGATGAGGTTATTGCTGAGGCTGAATGAACCTTATCGTGTTCAGAATGTATTTTTGTGTATTTTCTTTTTGTTGTTGATGCGTAGGAAGTTGTTGCCATATGTTGGATTGTGTTATTCAGTAGAAAAAAGCTAACTTGCTTCATGTAGTGAATTTTTGTTGTTTATAGTAAAGAGTTTTTGTTGAGTCTGTTTGCCGGCGTTAATAATGTGTCTACTTTTTTCTCCCTATTGTTTGCAATGCTTGCCATTAGCTTATTCAATATCTAGATATTTGGCTTTGATCACGAGTCTTTACTCTTTCTCATGATTTAATAGAATTTTATAATTGTAGATACGGAGCAGATATTGCACGAGGGGTGGCAGAGCTTCATGCAGCAGGTGTCGTTTGTATGAATATAAAACCATCTAATCTTCTTCTGGAAGTGAATGGTCATGCTGTTGTTTCTGATTATGGACTTGCTGCAATTCTGAAGAAACCTGCTTGCCGAAAAGCGCGAACAGAATGTGATTCCTCCAAGATACATTCATGCATGGATTGCACTATGCTCAGCCCACATTACACTGCCCCAGAGGCCTGGGAGCCAGTAAAGAAGTCTCTGAATCTGTTCTGGGATGATGTGATAGGCATATCGGCGGAATCAGATGCCTGGAGTTTTGGTTGTACATTGGTGGAAATGTGCACTGGTTCCATCCCGTATGTGGAGCAACCCATGTTTTATTTTACTTTTCTGTTTCTTTTTTCTTTGTTGATGTGTTTCCATGTTTTGATAGATGAAATGGTTTCATTGTGACACAAGTTGAAACTCTGTCTGCAGTTGGGCTGGTTTAAGTGCAGATGAAATCTATCGAGCTGTTATTAAAGCTCGTAAATTGCCTCCGCAATATGCAAGTGTAGTGGGTGTTGGGTTACCTAGAGAATTGTGGAAGATGATTGGTGATTGTCTGCAGTTCAAGCCTTCGAAAAGACCTACATTTAATGCAATGTTAGCAATATTCCTCCGTCATTTGCAAGAGATTCCTCGCAGCCCTCCTGCAAGCCCCGATAAGTAAGAACATTATTATTTTCTTCATTTATCATTGTTTGTGCTTCCTAAATAAAATCTAATGGTAGCCTTAAAAGCAGCAGATTCTTTTGGCGTTGGTTATTCATTTCCGTGTTTGTCCATGTTTGAACAGAGTTACAGTAAAATTAGTTGATAGCCTTCAATAGTTTTAATGGTGTATGTGCAGTGGCTTTGCCAGATTTCCTGGGTTAAATGCCGTGGAGCCACCAGATGCGACTGACTTGGAAGTGTTACCCGATAATCCTAACCTTCTGCATCGACTTATTTCTGAGGGAAATGTGAGCGGTGTGAGGTTAGTGCATCTGAGTTAAGATATATACTTATTTCTCATTTTTAAGAATGTTACATCTCTCATGTATTTCGTATGTCCATCTCTTTGTTTCTGCAGAGATTTTCTTGCAAATGCTACATCTGGAAATAGTGGCAGCTTAATTTCTTCACTTTTAGAAGCAGAGAATGCTGATGGGCAAACTGCTCTCCACTTGGCCTGTAGGCGAGGTAGTGCTGAACTTGTTGAGGCAATATTGGAGTATTCTGAGGCAAATGTGGATATTTTGGATAAGGGATGGGGATCCTCCTCTTGTTTTTGCTTTAGCTGCTGGATCCCCAGAATGTGTCCTTGCTCTCATTAGGAGAGGTGCTGATGTTCAATCGAGGTTGAGAGAAGGTTTTGGTCCTTCTGTTGCCCATGTTTGTGCATACCATGGTCAACCTGACTGCATGCGTGTAGGTCTTATGTTAATCGTATATATATGGCTAATCTTTCTTTCATGTTTCCAGTGTTTGAGTTATCTGGTATGTGTCTCTAAATGCCTAACAGGAGTTGCTATTGGCTGGAGCTGACCCTAATGCTGTGGATGATGAAGGTGAATCTGTACTTCATAGAGCTGTGGCCAAGAAGTATTCAGACTGTGCCATTGTCATATTGGAAAATGGAGGCTGTACATCCATGACTGTCTTGAATTCCAAAAATATGACGTATGTACTATGCTGCACTCCACCAGTGTGCTTAGTTCTAATTTTTCTATTTCTTCTTTTTCAATGCCTCTGATTTTTTTGTAGCTTATTTTTTCTTTTTATAAACAAATTATTACCCACACCTGCTATCTGTTAATTAAATGATGAACTTCTGAACACTGATAAACTTGAAATTATCAATAATCATCAATACTTTTGATAGTCTAATGCAAGGACAAATAACTGGTGACCAATCTCACTTCTCTAATATGTTTGCACAATTAGGGTTGTTTTCTAGTATTGTTCCTGTATAGCGTATGTAAATTCAACCATCTATTGGTAGATGCATTTGTCTCTAAACTTGTTCATGATTAACGTTACATTTTTTATGTACTTAGTGGTTTCAGGTCTGGTTTATGATATAGGGCTTGAGAAGACTAGGCACGATCCAAATGTAATATTCATTCAAAGTAATACTTTGAAAAAGAAAAGTCTTAGGAATGGTTTCATCATTTCATCTCATGGATTTGTGGTTAAATATCAACTCATCGCTGTTTTTCTTTCTCTCCCTCTCACCTTTTTTTTGTTCTTTTAGTTTCAAACATAAATTTGCCTCAAGTTAAAAAATGGAAAATTTCTGATATAGACCAACTGATTTCAACCTTTCTAACCTCTTTGCTATCTGTGCTAATTACAACATTTTGTTAGAATATACCACTGCCATAAGTTCTTGGCATTTAGTTTTTATACCATTTCCTGCTGCTCAATGCTTCATTTCTTTACATTGTCATTAGACCATTGCATTTGTGTGTGGCAACATGGAATGTGATTGTTGTCAAAAGGTGGGTGGAAGTTGCATCACCAGAAGAAATTGCTGATGCAATTGATATTCCTAGTCCTGGTGGTACTGCTTTGTGCATGGCTGCTGCTCTTAAGAAAGATCACGAAATAGGTAGTTCAGAACTCTTGGATCGTCTTCTTTTAGTTAATTGTCTAAATTTTCACTCTTGAAAGTGGTCTCTAGTCAATTGTTCATTTGAAGCTGTCTTCACAATCTCTTTAATTCAAGCTACGCTGTTAACATCTTCTATTAACCGCCAAACAGGTTTAGGTATATTTACTTTAGAGGCTATAATGGGCATTTCATGAAAGTCACTAAAGACTCAAATTGGGATTTAATTCTTTGTTACAAGTTATTTGATTTTGTTCAGGAATAGGAATAGCTATATGAACTTACTGTTGTCTATGCATTGAAAGAGTTCTTTTTCACCAAAATTTTATTTGTTTACTAGCTGGTTTCCTGTCTGGATCTTATTTTTAGTTTGATACTGAATAATATTTGAATCTTTATAGATACTATTTTCTCGATAACTTCAATTGATAAATATTTTGTTCGATTTAGGCCAAGCCGAGTAATATGTTATGGGGTATCTTTTCTCCTCTTTCTTGTGATTTTTTTCTCCCTATCGGTACAGCATTCTGGGTTAACTGTTAAAAACATTGTTACCGTATCCATAGTCAATTCCGTGGTTATAGATGGTTTTCTGTACTTCTTTAAGCCCTTAAATCTGATCATTGTTTCAGGCAAACTGCAATTACTAAACCTGTCAACCATTTTGTTACTACCCTTGTTCCTTGAAGGCCTATTACAATTCCTTGTTTTTCTTTACTTGGCAATGCTTTGTCCAACTTCTGTTAACCACATGACTTTTTTTATTTGGTAGTAATTAATTTTATTGATTCATAAAACTGCTTGTAGAGGGTAGGGAACTAGTGCGCTTATTGCTTGCAGCTGGGGCAGATCCCACTGCCCAAGATGCTCAACATGGGCGAACAGCATTGCATACTGCTGCTATGGCAAATGATGTTGAATTGGTAAAAGTAAGCTACATAGCTTCATTTCTGTGAGGTGCACTTATTTGTTTTTCTTTTTTCAGTAATTTGATCCATATTCACGCATCAATTCAAAGAGAAAGAACAGATTAGACCAGATTGAGTCTATACAAGTTTTCTAATTACAAACTGATAAACAGATAATTCTTGATGCTGGAGTGGATGTGAACATCCGAAATGTGCACAATACAACACCTCTGCATGTAGCTTTGGCCAGAGGGGCAACATCATGTGTTGGATTGCTTTTATCTGATGGGGCAGATTGTAATTTACAGGTGTCTACTTCAATTACCTAAAAATCTTTGCCATGACATGCTTCTGCTTGTCTTTTCCCAAATAAAGTAAATTGATTATGTATATATACTATTGTATATGCATGATTTAGGCATCAACTGGATCAGGAGTTTATGCTTTTTGGATGTTAGTTTGGGTTTGCATGTCAAATCTTTTTTATTTTCTTGGTCTGACGATGGTTTGATTTTTAATTATAATGAATCACTCTTCTAGCTGAGCAGGGCAAAAAACCTCTATGAAACTTCAGAATTGGGTGTTTAGCAATTAAAACATAGTTTTTTTGATTCATAACCAATTTACAGACACAGAAAACCATGTATAAATACACTGAAATATTAGACATGGAATGACCAAATTAATTGTGTAATCTCTCGGGTAGACTTGCTAATTGAAGTTTATGTGGGGGAAATACATGGCTGGTGATTTAGAATGGTCTGTGCTTTTTGCAGTTTGTTGCAAGCCCTGCCTTTTCTACAATGTTTTATCTGCAATTTGTTTGAGGAGAATGGTGTAATCATACGAGATATATGGGAACTATGCCTTCTCGGAGTTTGTGGTGAACTGGAGGCTTTAAGGTTTATGGTTAGAGGATCATTCTTGAACTAGGGTTGGAACTGAGTGGTAAAGATATATTTGGCATTAATTAATTGGAAAGATTGTGGAATGTTCATGGTCTGGTTTACAAACTTGGTAAAGGAGGATTCAATTTGGATTTGTAAAAGAGAATCTAAAAAAGTTTCTACTGCGCTCTTAACATTTACCCTTTCACAAATTACTAGGAATAAAATCTCTTTAAGTTGGTGGTCATTCCATCCTAATTGCTTTTCCAGCATGATGGTTTGTGTTGAAAAATTATTGAAATTACAGTTAGTCTTGAGATAAAGTAAACATAAGAAAAGGAAGGCATAAGTTTCCAATATTGTCTAACAAGGGTATCTTAGAGGGGAAATGAGAATTGTAGTTGCTTAGCGTGCGCTATTCTTTTCTTCTTGCCGTCACTTATTCATGGTGTCTTTACTCATCACTAGGGTGATGAAGGCGATAATGTTTTCCATATAGCAGCAGATACAGCAAAAATGATACGTGAAAATCTTGAGTGGCTCATTGTAATGCTGAGAAACCCTGATGCTGCTGTTGAAGTTAGAAATCACAGGTCAGTTCTGATTAATTGCTATCGGTTCTCTTCTTTCATAAACTAATGCATGTCTTTTCTTTGTTTTGATTTATTTCTTTTGGCATCACATTTTACACTGTAGAATCTATATGTTGGATCCTTATTGTTACTAACATGGTTTTAACACATATGACGACAGTGGCAAGACATTACGTGACTTTTTGGAGACACTTCCCCGTGAATGGATTTCTGAAGATCTAGTGGAGGCATTAACAAATAGGGGAGTTCATTTATCTCCTACAGTGTAAGGCGAAGGCTTACAGATACATCATTTTGTATTCACTTACATCATTAATTTTTCTTTTCATTTTTTGTTGATTCTTGAGTTCTTAATCTTACTCAGATTTGAAGTGGGTGATTGGGTGAAGTTTCGAAGAAGAATCACCGCACCTACATATGGCTGGCAAGGTGCAAGACATAAAAGTGTTGGGTTTGTGCAAAATGTTGTGGACAGAGACAATCTTATTGTGTCCTTTTGTTCTGGAGATGCTCATGTATTGGTAAATGAAGTTGTAAAAGTGATTCCGCTGGATAGAGGGCAGCACGTTAAGCTTAGAGCAGATGTTAAAGAGCCCAGGTTTGAACCAGTTTATTTTTTTATTTGTAGTTTGCTGTTGTTTTTTGGTCTGGGTAGAGGGCTGCATGATAAGCCATATGTTTTTCCTTTTATCACCTGGAATGGGAACTTTGCAGAAGTCTTGACCATTTACAACTAGTCTGTTTATTTTTCAGGTTAGTTTGAGTTTAATAAATAGATTTGTTCTATCCTCGGGTTTGGCTGGCGTGGTCAATCTCGTGATAGTATCGGTACTGTCTTATGTGTTGATGATGATGGAATTTTACGCGTTGGCTTTCCTGGAGCTTCTAGAGGATGGAAAGCTGATCCTGCAGAAATGGAAAGAGTTGAAGAATTCAAAGTTGGGGATTGGGTTCGTATTCGTCCTACTCTTACAACAGCAATTCATGGATTAGGTTCTGTGACCCCTGGGAGCATTGGTATAGTATACTGTATTAGACCAGATAGTAGTTTATTGTTGGACTTGAGCTATCTTCCAAATCCTTGGCATTGTGAACCAGAGGAAGTTGAGCCTGTTACTCCATTCGGGGTATATAAGAGACTTCAAACTTTCTTTCTCAATGGTGTTGATAAAGCTTTTCTATTTACTTTTACATTTTTCTCTTTAACTGAAACTTGTTTTGGGTTCAAAGAAAATGTAATGTATTGTTTGATTTTATAGATTGGTGACCGTGTGTGTGTGAAGCGGTCTGTTGCAGAACCACGATATGCTTGGGGTGGTGAGACCCATCATAGTGTAGGAAGAATTAGCGAGATAGAGACTGATGGACTTCTTATGATTGACATTCCTAATCGACCAATCCCATGGCAGGCGGATCCCTCTGACATGGAAAGAGTTGAGGAGTTCAAGGTACCTGCCATTTTTCTTAATGTAGTCATTAGACTATTCATTAAGGGCTTTCCATTGGTCAGACGCATGAGGATTTTAATGAATCTTTATTCTGTATATTTCCTGTTATGAGCAGGTTGGGGATTGGGTTAGAGTAAAAGCCTCAGTATCCTCCCCAAAATACGGATGGGAGGACATTACACGTAACAGCGTTGGTATAATTCATAGCTTAGAGGATGATGGTGATATTGGTATTGCATTCTGCTCCAGAAGCAAGCCATTTTGTTGCTCGGTCACTGATGTGGAGAAAGTGCCTCCTTTTGAAGTAGGACAAGAGGTTCATGTGATCCCTTCTGTCAGCCAACCACGATTAGGATGGTCAAATGAAACTCCAGCAACTGTTGGAAAAATTGTTAGAATTGACATGGATGGAGCATTGAATGTAAGCGTGCTGTTCATGTTGCCTCCTTTCCATTTCTTTCTCTCTATTTGGAAATTGGAATCAAGTAACCTGGCTTAATCTTTTTACTTGTCCTTCATTTCTGCAATTTCATTTTTGCTTTCTTCGTTTTCCATCATTCTTTGGATGGCTTTTCTTGGAAAAATGTTTGGCCATTATATCTTTCATTATAATGTTGTCATTGTATGTGCTTGGGGGAATACATATGTAATGGAATGGTTTTCTTTGCAGGTGAGGGTTGCTGGCAGGCATAATTTGTGGAAACTTTCCCCTGGAGATGCAGAAAAGCTTTCAGGATTTGAAGTCGGCGATTGGGTCCGTTCAAAGCCAAGCCTTGGCACTAGACCAAGTTATGACTGGAATACTATTGGGAAAGAGAATTTAGCAGTAGTGCATAGTATTCAGGATACTGGATATTTGGAATTGGCATGCTGCTTCCGGAAAGGGAAGTGGAGTACCCATTTCTCGGATATAGAAAAGGTTCCAAGCTATAAAGTTGGGCAACATGTTCGATTTAGAGCTGGGTTAGCTGAGCCAAGGTGGGGATGGAGAGGGACTCAACCTGATTCACGGGGCATTATTACTAGCGTTCATGCTGATGGGGAAGTGAGAGTTGCTTTCTTTGGTTTGCCAGACATGTGGAGAGGAGATCCTGCAGATCTCGAAATAGAGCCTATGTTTGAAGTGGGAGAATGGGTGCAATTGAGAGTAAATGCAAGCAGCTGGAAATCTATTGGTCCTGGTAGTATCGGTGTTGTACAAGGAATGGGGTATGAAGGAGATGAATGGGATGTAAGCATCCTTGTCGCATTTTGCGGAGAGCAGGAAAGATGGGTGGGACCTATTTCCCATCTTGAAAAAGTGGACAGACTCGTTGTAGGGCAGAATGTGAGAGTAAAGCTCTCAGTGAAGCAGCCAAGATTTGGCTGGTCAGGTCATAGCCATACAAGTATTGGAACAATAGCAGCGATTGATGCTGATGGAAAGTTGAGAATATACACTCCTGTTGGCTCCAAGACTTGGATGCTAGACCCATCAGAAGTGGAGCTGGTCAAGGAACAGGAACTTTGCATTGGGGACTGGGTTAGGGTTAGACCATCGGTTTCTATCCCGACTCACCACTGGGGAGAGGTAACTCACTCCAGCATCGGTGTAGTGCACCGAATGGAAAATGGAGACTTATGGGTGGCATTCTGCTTTATGGAAAGGCTATGGCTTTGTAAGGCTTGCGAGATGGAAAGGGTCAGACCATTCAAAGTCAATGACAAGGTGCGAATTCGAGAGGGACTTGTAACACCGAGGTGGGGTTGGGGAATGGAGACTCATGCCAGCAAAGGCCAGGTGGTTGGGGTTGATGCAAATGGAAAACTAAGGATTAAGTTTCAGTGGAGGGAAGGGAGGCCATGGATTGGAGATCCTGCTGATATTGTTCTTGATGAATAAGTTGATTCCCGAAGCTTGGAGACGTCGGGTTTTTGCCTCTCAGCTCAATTAGAGAGGAAGCCAGGGAGGTATGTATGTTTCACACTGCATTTCGTAAAAAGCCATTGCTCGAAACTCTATCCAGAGTGGTGGGAGATTTCATTACAGGATTATTTATTGTTAATAAGTGGAGAGATGGATACAGAGCATGATCAGAGCCCTAGTTTGTTGATTAAGTAATTCATAGGAAAAAATACACAAGCAGCCAATGAAAACAAGAGTAGGTTTAGGTCATGTATCTCATAGGTGAATGATGTTGGTAGTTTATATAAGCTGCTGAGGTGTATATATATATACATACTATATGTAGAGATGAATATGATCATTTATTACATGTCAGAAGTTGTAAATCCTACTCCATTTCCTTTATCTAATTAATCAGTGTATTAAAAGTTAACCCTTAATTTTCGGGTAGAGGAGGGCTCATTGTCAATACAAAACCTACACGTCCATACATATAATTAATTAGATTTTTTTGACTAATAATTATCACAAGTTTTCAATTCCGTCCAATCCTTAATGAAGAATCAACTCCTTTATTTGATCCAGCAAAGAGCCTTGCAATCTCCAGTTGAGTGTTGGCAATGATCTCAGTTCTTTTGAGATCCATTTCTCCTCTCTTAGCCTCAGCCTCGGACCTCATTTTCTCAATGTCTTTCATGGTTTCCATCCTTGCCTGTTCTGATTTTAAAACTACTTGTGCTAGCCATTGAACGCTCTCACCTAGTTCCCATTCGTCTTCTTTCCTTCTCTTCTTCTTCGTTTTCTTCTTCGTCATGGCTGTTGTCTCCATTTTCATCTTCAATCTCGGTCTTGCTTTGTCACTGTAAAGAGCTGGTGTGCTACTATCGGTATCCATGTCTATCTTGTCCGAAAGATGGCCGGATAATTTTGTTCCCACCCCATCTTCCTGTTAAAATCGAAACAAGCAGAGACGGAGTCAGAAATCAAAATTAAAAGGAGTAAAGTATAGATGATCATAAAAGTAAGAGGGGCCAAATTAGAATAAAATTATTAATCTTTCCTATATTTTTTTTCATACAAGAAAAATTGTCCGAAAACAACCCAATTTTTGGAGAAAACATGGAACTACTGAGAATATAATTTCAGATTTGTAAGAAACCGACATAAAAAGAAAAGAAAAATAAACATTTGATTGAACCCGGGTTAAAAAATTAAAAGACTGCATATAATTCATACTGACCTTGGGGATTCTATCAGTACCATTGGAACCATGAGAATTTTGGGTGTTTCCCGGAAGCTGAGGAGCCGAATGTGGTGGCGGTGGCGGTGGTGGTGGTGGTGGTGGAGCAGGTGATTGATGTTGTTGCTGTAACACCACTATCATGGGCGGTTCTTGTAAAGTCATCAGAGGAGGGTTAATGGAAATTGGAGTAGCTGCATGAGGAACAGCTGACGGTTGCATCTGTGGTGGTGGCAGCGGAGGAGGTACAGTACATCCACGAAGTAAAAGGTCAAGCCGTGGATACAAAGGCCAAGTCGATCCGTCAGCCGTGGCCGACTCCGACCGATACCTTTTCTTCATGGACTCAATCTTGTTCTTGCACTGAGTTTGTGTCTTGGGCGACTTGGTACAATTAGCTCGTGCTGAAACATATCGAGCCACATCTTCCCAATCATGACCCTTAAGTTTGGCTCTATTTCTAAGCACCCATTTGTTTTCGTAAGCTTCAAGTAAGGTCGAGACAGCTCCTTCACTCCATTCATCACGTTTCAGCCTATCTCCGCCGCCTCCAGCTCCACCACCACCAGTCACAGCGGTGTTTCCAGGGTGTTTATTAGGGGAAGAGTCTTCTTTGGTGATGGAAATGTTATTATTCGAGATGAGAGAAGGGTTTTCTGGGTTAGTTTCTTTCTCCATCTCTCCCTGTACTGAACCAAAAACAAGGTCTTTAGTCTCGTTTAGCTGTTAACATTATGTATTCACACCCACCATTGAAGTTTAAAGGTAGAAAAAAGGGTTAGTGGAGGGTTGAAAAAGAAAGAAATGGGTGAACCACTAGCAGTAGAGTAGAAAAGGTAGGGTTTGGAGTAGTGGCCAACCAAAGGCTTAGGGTTAGGGTTAGGGTTAGGGTTAGTGAGCAAACAAGATAAGTCAAATAAGTTAATGATACTAACCTTTTACGTTTAACCACCGATATTCGATTAATGACCGGCTAATGTAGATCATATTTTATAGAAATTCATTATTATAATGATTTTTTCAATTCAGTTTTCTCCATTAACAATATTATGATTCAGTCTTTTACCTTGTTTAAGGGACATAACGTCTCATCTCGTTAGATTAATTGATTGTCAGTGATAATAATTTTTTTTTCGATTCATATAAATATAACTGAAAATAAACTTACGATCGGAAAATAATAAGATTGAATCTAGGAATGGTAGTATTTATTTTGTTGTTGCTTTGTTTTAATTGCTGTGGTTGTGTTGTTTTGGCTGTTAGCGTTGATCTGAAGCCAATCAAGCAATCCACTCAACTGGCCTATTACAGAATAGAGAAAGGGGCGGTGATAGTGGTGGAGGTGGTGGGTCACTCACGGACCTCTGTCACCCACTCCATCCCAACATCCCAACTCATCCATGTCATCGTATTTACGGAATCAAAATTTGAGGTTAAAAACAAAAAATAAATATTTAAAATAAAAAAATAAATTCATAAAAAATAATTTTAAAAAAAATTAAATAGAAATACAAATGTAAAAAAAAATCTACGGATGGGACGATTGTCCCTTCCCACTTCCATTTGTCTCTATCTATATCCTTAGTAATATTAGACACATATTATCTAAATTTATGAGTTAAGCAATTTTTAACGGTGTTACCTTAAAACATTAATGAAATAAAACTTTAGACATCTATTTCAGCCAGAAGAACATTAAATATTTATTTTTTAAAAGTATAATTTAAATACATATTTTTAAATTAAATTTATATTAAAATAGAATTATAAAAACATATAAGTTACAAATTTTAAAAGAATGCCACAATAACATACATGAATGTTCACTTAAAGTATGTTTTAATTTCTCTACCATTCAATCCCCAATATGCTTTGGTCATACCCCACCCTCTTTTTATTGTTCCTTTTGAGCTTTGCCTCTTGCCTTTTTCAATACCTTTGGTGGAATCATTTGCTCTTAGAGTCTTATGGCATAAGAGTAGAGTTAGGATATAATGACACTTTTCAAAGGCAATAAATTTGTGGTGACATAGGCTTGTATTGGGCATATTTCAGGATGGGTGGACTAAATGGATTCCCAATTAGAATGTTACACATCAAGTTGATTACATTGTAGTTTTTGTGCACAAGTCCTCTAGTCCAAGCGGTTAACGGAACAGTTGTTGTTCCTAAAGGTCACGGGTTTGAGCACCAGCGATGTCAGCAGAGTGATTGAGCGACCAATATCAAGTGGTAGAAATTATATTTTAAAACAAATACTACTGTAATCACTATTAGCTTGTTAAAAAAAATATTGTATTCTTTGTTGGGTCAATTTTTAATGAAATTTCCTCTTTGAATTCATCCATATATTCTTATCCTCAAAATTTTATAAATATATATGGGATAATTTTTAAGTTTTATATGATTTTTGGATCGTTGAATGATTAAAATGGATGACTCAGATTAACTTCTTATTTTAAGTGATAATCTTCATATAATCCACCGTTAATCTGATCGTCTAACAATTCAAAAATTATGTAAAACTTAGGGAGTTTTATATTGTATAACTTGATCTTAGGGTTTTCGTCGGAGGTTTAGGGTTTATTTTTAGTTTGTGATAGAAGAGATAATGGGTCTCGGTCCAAGCCTATTAAGCCCTGTTGTGGGACTGAGCTACCCACATAGGATTTTGCACCTGAAATTACCTCGTAACATGCAAAGTTTGGAAGTGGTGGACTTAGCGGTGTTGAAAACCTTGGAAGAGCGGCCCAGGCAGCCATTGCTAGTATCCATGGCTATAAGCATGGTCAGAGGTGGGGTTCCAATTCTTGCCCTCACAATGTAGGTCGGGCTTTGCACGATCTGCCTGCCTGAAGCTACAGGCACCATAGATTTCTTAGCCACCACGGTTGACAGATACTGCAGCCTGGTCTGGTCCTTGGCCAGCATCGACAACACATCCTCTTCCCATGAGAGTGGTTTTGAGGGCTTGAAGGTTGAGCTTGGACTGAACACTTTGAGGGTTGAACCAGTCTCCTGGGTCTCACATGTGGGGTTCAGACCTTGGGCTTGGGAAATGGAGAGGAAAAATAGACACAAAAATAAGGTTTTCATGCTTCTGTGAGAATTTTGTTTCGAGGTTTAATGGAGAGGGTGTGTATATGTGAAATTTTTAAAAAAATAATTAAATATAATATAACTATATGATATGTTTTTAATTTTTTAATTTTGAATATATTGATATGATTATATGTTATGAAATATGAGTACTTTATTTTAATATCATATCATGTACCGGATACGTTCCTGTACTAAGAATATATTGAGTATAGTTTGAGCAGAGATTAAAAAAAACAGTCCATTATTGTTATAATGGTCGTTATTTAATGATAACGCTGATATTTAAAATCATTATTTATAAAAATAGCGGTGAGATTTAAACTTGCACTAATAACGGTTATTTTCCCTTTTTAAGTTGTAGACTCAAAATAGGCCCATTAAAATTAATTTATTAAAATTAATGATGATAACGAGGTGAGCTTTAAGTAATGATGATAACGAGGTGAGTTTTTGTTTGTCTCGTATTGATTAAAAATTCAAATCATCTGCTTCACTCCATCCCTAATATTTTTTTTTCTCTGATTCGACTTGAAATAATAAAAATTATAACTTAATCATGATTTGATCTCGATATTTTAATAAAAAATAATTAAATTCAATTTACTTTTTTAAAAAATAATAATATTAAATATTATATAAAAATATAATAAATAAATATATCGGATCGAGAAATTTTTACCCCAACTTTCACCGCCCATAAAAATTGTTAACAAAACAAACGTTTTTTTTTATTAAAGTTAGAATCACTCTAAAAATCGATATTAAAAGTTTGGATCATTCTAAAATGATTTCAAACAAGTTAGAAATCATCAATTTTGTTTAATTTCACATTTTTTTCAATTAAAAGAAGTCAATATTCCTTCCTCATACCCAAATATATAAATAAAATTATAATAAAAAATATCCATAATCAATTAATTTAACAAAATAAAATATTATATTTCTAATAAAATAATTGATTAAATTTTAATAATACAAAAAGTAAATTTAATTAAAAATATTATTTTTATAATTAATTTTTATAATATTCAATTTAAATTAATTAATTAATAAATTAAATGCGTGTAATTAAAAAATTAGGACAGAAGAAGTTTCCCGAGGCGTGCGCTAGCCGCTACTCTAAGTGAAGACATTTTAAATTACAAATATAATCTATTTAAATGGAATGTCTGAAAATCGCTTTTATAATTTTTAAATAGTCTGTCTGAATTTAAAAAAAAAAACAATCATCGTTTAATTTAATTCGAAACACGTTAATTAATTAAATTAACTAAATTAATTGTAAAATTTTTAATAAATTTCAAAAATAAAATTTATTATAGCCCTAAATATTAAATACATTTTTACATATTAAAAAATGAATATCTTATCGAATTTTTTAATGCGAGGCGTGTTAAAATAATACTAGTACCAAAACTGTTATAAAAATATAACACTTTAATATCAACTTTTTAATATATATCAAAATTTTTATACTTTTATAATAATTTAGTATATAATATATATTAAAATTTTTATATTTTAAAAAATCTATATATACAGATTTTTTTATAAAAATAATATAAAAAATTTAATATATATATGAAAAAACTTCCCTCTCTCAAACCTAACCTAGCGTCTTCTTCCTCAGTTGACAAAGAAAAACTCACCCTGCATCTTTATTCATTATTCTATTCTAGATTTCCATGGTCAAAATCGGATCTTCAATTATACTAATCACCCCACCCAAACACTGACCTCATCCATGACGTATCCCAAACCATTTTAATCATCTTCTCTCTCAAATCCCACCTTCTCACCCCCCGTCTTTATAACCACACAACTACGCGACCGGCGATCCAGAGATTATAGAGCCATGGAAGCTGTTGTAGCCGCGAAACCAATTATCAAAGTCGCTGCCATTTGTGGGTCTTTAAGGAAAGGATCGTATAATCGAGGATTAATTAGAACAGGTAAATGTTTTAGATCAATCTTTAATGGGTTTTTGATTTGACTTTCTGGGAATATTGATTTGTTTTTAAATTTCAGCTTTAGAGATTAGTAAGGAGTCCAATCATGGTATTCAGATGGAGTACATAGATATTTCATCACTTCCGATGCTGGACACGGATCTGGAAGTTGATGGGAAGTTTCCTCCGGTGGTTGAGGCTTTCAGGAAGAAGATTTTAGAGTCTGATAGCATCCTTTTTGCCTCACCAGAGTACAATTATTCGGTAACGGGTGTGTTCATGATTCTCCTCTCAAGTTGACTGTAGTCATATGTTAGGTTCAGTGCATAAACAAAAATTCATCGAAGGGGTTCCAACGATTCGGGTATCGGGTTTAGATTGAGTTATTTCGGGTCTGACTATATTTGATTTATAATTGATTTGAATTAGTTTATTTTACGTCTACGATTCGAGTATCGGGTCAGATTAATTAATTTTTTGTTTGGTTGACTTTTGTTTCGGTTATTTTCATGTTGATTGATTTTATGACGTGTTAATATCAAGTTAATAATATATTGATCGGTTTCAATCGGATTTTTAGTCTAATTTAGGTTTCTATACCCTTACTTTATATAGCTTGTATATTTGACTTTTCATAAATTATGTATCACTTCATCTTTTATTTATTTATTTATTTATTTTAATATATGCTTTTTTATTTCAAGTAGTCTTCTATTTGGGTTATTTTAAATTATTCGATTGAAAATCAATTCATGTCTATTTTTAGTTTAACTCAAATTTGAATTGATTTTGATTCACTTTATTTCGGTTTTAAAATCAAGTTTGGGTCATCATAAACGGTGGATTCCGAACATCTGCTTGATCTATTTGAGAGAAACTCTTATTCTGTTAATTTTTTCGTATAATTGTATTTAAGGTTTTTTAATTTATATAATAGTTATATTTTTTTCTCGCAATTTTTTTATCCTAACTAAATTAGGATTTATATCCAAATTCTTAATGATTCGGTTGACAATTTATATTTTCGAATTTATCATACTTTTGTCTCAGAGTCTTTCATTTCAAATTTATCTTATTATACGCTCCATTCCAGCCCCTCTGAAGAATGCAATTGATTGGGCTTCCAGACCACCAAATGTATGGGGAGACAAAGCTGCAGCTATCGTGAGCGCCGGAGGAAGTGCCGGCGGTTCTCGGTCACATTATCATCTCCGTCAGATCGGGATCTTTCTCGATCTACATTTCATCAACAAACCCGAGTTTTACCTGAATGCGTTTCAGCCTCCGGCAAAGTTTGATATCGACGGCAACCTTGTCGATCCGGCATCGAAGGACAAAATGAAGGATGTTCTTGTTGCGTTGCGAGCATTTGCCCTCAGACTCAAAGGTAAAAACTAAGTCAACAAATGTCAGTCTTTTTCTCAGACGTTCCATTGATTCTATTTTGTAATGCTGCAATTTGAAGCTCCTAATCTATTCTGTAATAAGAACAAATGATACTGAGACAAAGGAAACATACATACTCATTTCACTGCACATGGCCTTGGAAACTGGAGTTTCCGATTTGATTACTGTTTTTTTTTTTTTTTTTTTTAATATTCATGTTATATATAAAAAATAAGATAAGTTACGCAACGTAAAACTCTTTAAGTTTTAGATGTTCTTTTGGATTATTGGATGATTGAAATAAATGACTCAGATTAACTCCTTATTTTTTTAACAAATAATCTTTATATAACCTATTGTTAATTTGAGTATTTTGTTTCAATCATCTAACGTGAATGCATAGTTTTTGGGACTGTATTTAGGGGTGAGTATTCGATTGAGTTAAGTCGAGTCAAAAAATTTCGAGTTGACGAGTCATATTTTACGACTCAAACTTTATTTGAATTTTTTCGATTTGAGTTGAGTCGAATCGAGTCTAATTTTCGAGTTCCTATAAATATTTAATTATAATTATTTATCATGTTATAGTATGATATGATTTTAATTTAAACGATTTTCTCTAATCATATAAGATATGTATATATATTTTTTCATATGTAGCAATATTTCTTTATATTTTTATATATCAATGTATATATCATAAAAAATGATAGACTCATCTTAAACTTAAAAATTAATCCTTTAATTACTAAATTTTTGAATTATTTGAGTTATTCAAATTTTTATTTTACAACTCAAATTTTATTTAAAATTTTTTCGAGTCGATTTTTTCGCCTCGAGTCGAGTTATTCGATTTTTTCGAGTCGAGTTTTGCTCATCCTACTGTATATAACAAAACCTTATAATTTTAGATGATATTTAATTTATGAAATAATATTATAAATCTTATTCATATTTGTAAAATATATAATGCATATAGTTATAAAAAAAATATTTAAATTAAAATCAATTAATATTGTAATATTACAGATATTTATAATATAATTTTAAAAAATTCAAACAAATAAACTCGCCTAAAAATCTTAAATAAAATTTAAACAATAAAATAAAATTTATTAATTTAATTTATTTATTTTTTATTTAACTCGATCGAGGTTATAATTACAATTACGAGTAATGCAGTTGTATGACTATGATTAGTAATAAACCGTAAATTCGTAAATGAAATTCCAAATGAATTTTAATTAAAATTAACTCTAAATTTATTAATTACATATATATTAACTATATATAATTATAAAAGGTATAAAGATAATTTCAACACTTAACGTTTATAATTTTGATCGTTTTGACCCTTATTCTTTTTTTAGATAAATTTAGCCCTTATATATATCTTTTTAATAAATATTTTATTTTTAACTAGTATGATGATTGAACTATTAAAAATTTAATGATGATGACATGCTATATGCATATGATAATATATTTTAAATGATATGACATTCAACCTATCAAATACATATATATATATAATATAATTTTATTCTAATATAAAATAAAAAACAATTAAAATTCAAATAAAATATTAAAAATTAATTAATTCTAAAATAAAATGCTACTAAACATTCACAACCCTAATTATGATAGAATCAAAATCTCATTTTAAAAAAATGAACACAATTCAAAATTAATTAATTTTTTAAGATAGAATTTTAATTTTATTGTAGTTAAGGTTGAAAATGTTTAGTAGCTTTTTATTTCAGAATTAATTAAATTTTAATATTTTATTTAAATTTTAATTGTTTATATTTTATATTGGAATAAAATTATTTCATATATATTTTATTTGATAGGTTAAATGTCATGTCATTTAAAATATATTATCATATGCATATGACATGTCATTATTGTTAAATTTTTAACGGTCCAGTCATCAAGCTAGTTAAAAAATAAGATATTTGTCAAAAAGATATAGGTTTAGAGCTAAATTTATCCAAAAAAAGAATAAGAGCCAAAATGATAAAAATTATAAACGTTAATGGTTAAGATTATCTTTATGCCATTATAAAAAAATAAAAGTAGAAGAGAGAAAGGATAAACTATATTAAATGGTCATTGAACTTTCATGATGTTTTTATTTTGGTTTCCACACTTTTATAACTTGCATTATAATCACCAAATTTTAGCTTGAATTCAGTATGATTCTTCGTTATCTTTCGTTAGACGTTGTAGACATGTTATTTTTTAATAAAATAAATAGAAAAATTATATAGTTTATCACTCATTTTTTTTTTATTTTGGTTATTGAAGTTTAAAATTTTTTAATTTAATAACTTAACTTTTGATTTATTTCTATTTTTATCACTCTTGAATGATATGATTATATAAAGAAAAGAATAATTTTAGTATATATTTTTAAATACATTATTTCAATTTGATTATACATCACAATTTTAAGCAAAATCAGTTAATGGGCCTAATCAGTTAATACAATATTTTATAAATTTTATGTATTAAAATATATTATAATCTAGTGATTTTAATAGGGGTGTTCAAAATTTCGGTTAACCGAATTAAACGATCGAACTAAATTTTTTTCGGTTAATTGGTTGGTTAATTTTAGATTTGATCGATTAACAGTTAATGATTTTTGAAACTTTGATTATCAATTAATTTGGTTCGAAATCGATTAATTGACTGAACATTTTATATATTATATATTATATATTTTTATATATTTATTTTTTGTCATTAAACTTTTAAAAATTATAAAATGGTTATTAAACTTTATAAAATTAGCATAAAATAATAGTTAAATTTATTAAATTAAAAAATTAATCATTAAAATTTTTAATATTTATTAATAATTTATAACGTAAGATGAATCAATGTAATAATTCGATAAGTCTAATGGTTTTTTTATAATTTTTAAAAGTTCAGTGCCTAAAAGAATATTTTAACATAGTTTAGTGATCATTTGTGTAATTTATCCAATTTTTTAAAAATTTTGGTTAACCGAATTAACCGATTTTTTTTGGTTAAAAAATTTCAAAAATTTTTGGTTCAGTTAACGGTTGATACAAAAAAAATTAGTTAATGAAATTTTGAAAGTTCGAACGGTCGATTAATCGAATCGACCAATTGAATACCGCTAGATTTTAATACCTTTCAATTTTTTTAAACGCATTTTATTTTTGGATATAATTACTCTGCGAACTCTAATTATTAGGCGATTTGACATTAATATTGAAGAAAAAAATTTATTTCCCAAGAACCCTGAAAAATATTTTCTAAAGTATTGAAATTTTTACGGTAATTTTAAAGTCGGATTCTTTTATTTTTAAAAGATAAAATAATAAATGAAAGAAGGATTCAGGATAGACCTGACAAACTTGATCCGAGAACCGAAAACCGAACCGATTTATCCAAACCGAAACCCGAACCGAAACCAAAACTGGTGATTTAGCGTGTTCCGAAACCCGAACCGAAACCGAAACCAAAATCGATCCGAATTCTAGAAGAACCGATACAGACTCGTAACCGATTTGACTCGAATCGATTTTCACCCAAACCGAAAGTAACCCGAACCGAAAACCCCCAAAATTAACTTGCTAAAACCGATCTAAACCAAACATCAATCCGATTTTAACCCGATAATTGAGTCAAAGTGAATGAATAATATATTTTTACTATTGTTTACTTTTTAACAATATGATAAATAATTAAATAATATATATTTTATTATCTTTTTGTATTATGATAATACTAATTAATTACTACATCTGATAATAATTTAATTTTTAATATTATATTTCCTTCTTTAAAAATTAATTTATTTTTTGTTAAAATTTGGGGTGTTATAAAAATGACCAAAATGTTAATAATGAATCCATATATTTACGAAAATGACATTATCTCTTAAATTACCAATACTGACTTTACTCGAATAAAAACTGAGGCAAAAAATTTCAAAACAATTCCAATATGAAATAAAAAAGATATATTTTTACAAGAATATATGATTAATTCTATATATAATATAGATTACGTTTATACTTAAGTCCAACTCAAACCAAATTAACCCGAAAATTCAAAGATTGACCTGACCCGAACCGATCTAAATGACCCGACATGGACCCGACCCGAACACATCCGATCCGATGTTGACCCGACCCGAAAACATCCGATCCGATATTGACTCGACCCGAAAACAACCGATCCGATATTGACCCGAATCATCGATCTGGTATCCGAACCGAACCGAGTTATCATATAATCGAATTAAAACCGAAATCGAAACCAGAACCGATCCGAACCGAATCTAAACCGAATGCAAATAAACCCAAAATGAACCGAACCGAAACAATTAGAACCGAATGTCCTGTTTGCCACCTCTAGTTTAGGAGAACCCGACTATTAACAGTATTCACTACACTCTTACTGCATTTTACTACTGTACTGTGTTGATTGCACTGTGCTCACTGTTCACTACACTATTATTTGTTTTTTTTTTGAAATTATTGTTTAAAATCGGATTCAAAAGAATCCAACTTTAAAATTACCGTAGAAAATTCAATATATTGAGAAATATTTTTCAGAGTTACATGTTTTAAGAAATAAACTTTTCTTCAATATTAATGTCAAATTGCTCTAATTTTTGACTTTCTAATTATTTTTACATTTTTATAGCAAACAAACAATTACTAGTTTTATCAAATAAAATATTTAATTAACTATCAATCAATTATATAATTTAATTTATATAATATAAATTTAAGAATCAATAAATTTAAATTTATCGATTAAAAAATAAATTTTTAAGGATTAATATTATTAATTAATTTTCTATTCCTAGATACGAATCCTTCCTTCCTCATTCCCATTTCATTTATTTTCCTTTAAAAATGGTGATACCAATAATTTATTAATTAATGGTTTGATTAACATTATTAAATAATTAAATATTTTAATAAAAAGCATTAACTAAAATATAATCTTTTAAAGAAAAATATATCTTAAAATTTTATATTGTTTATAAAATCGGATTTATCTGAATCGGTACCGTTCTATTAATCACGGCCATTATTATAAGACACGATAACATAGCCATAGCCATTTGTCTCAAACCGACACCTCAAATGGGTTTTTCTAACCTAAGACCCGAATAGATTAGAAAGAAATCGAAATCAAAATTGTTATAAAAATTATAAATTTTCGGTTTAAATTAAAAAAAATTATATATTTTTAAAAATATAATATATATCAAAATATTTTAAATATTTTATAATAAAACCGAGATATATTAACATTATAATTTCTTTTAAAAAATTAATATATAAAAATTAATATTATTTTTTATAAATTTTATAATAATTTGGATTTCATCCTATTTTAGTCTAACTTTCCCAAGCAAATTCTAAAAAAACAGCCTAATATAAGGCTAAAAGAAAACCAAGGGTTTTAAATCGTTAGATTTATTTAGGTGATTAATAGTTGTCCGATTAAAAAATAAAAATAAAAATAAAAGAATACTTAAATATGATCCGGTTAACTGATAACTTTTCAACTTAAGGTAAAAAGGATAAAACATGATAAAAATTTCGGTACCTAACGTTTTATTACGATTTGTGTAATAAATTATGTACAACTTGTAATAATTTATATATCTAATAAAATTTTTATCTTTCTTGTAATAAATTAAGTTTTCTTGCAGAAAAATATGTACGTATATAAATATTTACCCTAAGTTAAGTTCTTTTGGTTTTCGGTGGTCTCGTATAATAAATACGGTACCTACCGTTTTTATTACGATTTGGGTAATAAACAATGTACAACTTGTAATAACTTATATACCTACTAAAATTTTCACCATTCTTGTAATAAATTAGTTTTTTTTATAGAAAAATATATATGCACATAAATGCTTACCATAATTTGAGCTTTTTGGATTTATATGAGATTTTGTAATAAATACGATACCTATCATTTTTATTACGATTTAGGTAATAAAATATGTACAATTTGTAGTAATTTATGTACCTATTATATTTTGGCATAAAGATAATTTTAACCCTTAACGTTTATAGTTTTTATTGTTTTGACCCTTATTCTTTTTTCGATATAAATTTAACCCTTAACCTATATCTTTTTGACAAATATCTTATTTTTTAACTAGCTTGATGACTGGACCGTTAAAAACTTAATGATGATATATATATATATATATGGAATATAATTTTCAATGACATAGCATGTAACCTATCAAATACATATATATAGAGAGAGAAAAATGTAATTTTATTCCAGGACAAAATAAAAAAATAATTAAAATTTAAATAAAATATTAAAAATTAATTAATTCTAAAATAAAAAAATATTAAACATTCTTAACCCTAACTACGATAAAATCAAAATTCTATCTTAAAAAATATAAACACAATTCGAATAGGATTTTGATTTTATCGTAGTTAGGGTTAAGAATGTCTAATAGCCTTTTATTTTAGAATTAATTAATTTTTAATATTTTATTTGAATTTTAATTGTTTTATATTTTATATTAGAATAAAATTTTATTCCATATATATATATTTGATAGGTTACATGCCATGTCATTTAAAATTATATTCTATATATATATCATCGTGGAGAGATTACATCATAAGCCCGGCCTACTACGTCAGCCGTGGTCCCTAACCAATGCAAACCACTCATTCTGCCACTAATCAGCCATGTAATTAATATAATTTTCAAATTATATTTTTAAAATAACATAGAAATTATGAGTGAAGATTCATTGGTTGGAAAAAAGTGAGTTGAAGATTAGTGGTGAAGTGGTTGATTATTATTAGATGGGACCACGACTGACGTGGTAGGCCGGGCGCATGATATAATTTCTCATCATCGTTACATTCTTAAAGTCCAATCATCACGTTAGTTAAAAATATGATAAACGTTAAAGATTAAAATTATCTTTATGCTTTAAATTTTTTTTATCATTTTTAATAATTAAAATTTATCGTAGTAAAATAATTTTATACTTAAAATTTTATATAGTAATATTTTATGTATACATCGATTTTATTATAATTATTGTAATTATTGAAGTACAAAACCTTATAACAAATTATGTATAAACCGATTACCTAGCGAACAAATTAACCTTAAATTTACCTTATTTTAGTGATTTCACCGTAGAATCACCTAACTTCCCCACCTCACATGTTGTTTAGATAAGAAAGGGAGAAGCACGCACTCCCATATTTTTTTTGACTTTTTCTGTAATAACCTTTTGTGGTGGCCATTTTTTTTGACGTTGTATGATGCAAATTGTTGAATTTTGAAGAAACCCTGATTAGATCAACCAAAAATTAGCAAAAATTTGGACCAAAAACCCAAAAAAATGAGTTCATCAAGGAGTGTAAGGAAGTTGGAAGTGGTATCACCAGTGCCAGCAGACATAGATATTGCAAACTCAGTTGAACCGTTTCATATTTCTGAGATTGCGAAGGATCTTAATCTCAGTCCCAACCATTATGATCTTTATGGAAAATACAAAGCAAAGGTATTTTTCTTTTTTCATGGTCATTGGGTTTTGGATCCGTGTTTTGGGTATTTGTTTTGTTGTTCAAAGATGATCAAGATGTGGGTTTGGGGTTCTTTATTGATTGATTTAATCTGTTCATGCTGTGATTTTGATATTTGAAAATTTTATCCTTTTCTTTTCCATGATTTTTCTGGGTATTTGCTCATCTGCCAAAATTAAGGTTTTCCCTTTATTGTGTAAACCCTGAACCCTCAATATTGAGATGATGCAGGAAATGGAAAAGATGATAAATGGTCAACCCATTTTTTGTTGATTAATTTATGTTTTCTTGATTTCTGACATGTTTGTGATGGAACGTGGAAGTGTTGGGTGAACAGAAGACCATATGTTCTATATGCTTTTCCCTTTTATTTTTTCGGATTTGGATTCAAATTACTGTCTTGATTTGGTCTGTAGGTGTTGTTATCAGTACTGGATGAGCTTGAAAGAAACGAAGACGGATACTATGTCGTGGTCGGAGGGATTACTCCAACTCCTCTTGGAGAAGGCAAGTCCACTACTACAGTCGGATTGTGTCAAGCTTTGGGAGCTTATCTTGATAGAAAGGTATTCATTATCTTTTTTAGTTATACTGGAATTCTTCTAGATAGGCAATTCCAAATAAAATCGTGTTGGTCCTGCGCTTTTCGGGATGCAAGATCAATTCTTCAGTTGACATGGATGCTGAAGTTTTAAATTTGAGAGTATAATGTCTTAACTACTTAAACAGTCCTGATGCTATATGTTGTTCTCTAATCGTAGGTCGTTACGTGTCTTCGCCAACCTTCACAAGGACCAACTTTTGGAATAAAAGGTGGTGCAGCTGGTGGAGGCTATAGTCAGGTGATCCCTATGGATGAGTTCAATCTTCATCTAACTGGAGATATTCATGCAATAACGGCTGCAAACAATCTACTTGCTGCTGCTATTGATACTAGGATCTTTCATGAGTCAACCCAATCGGATAAGGCTCTTTTTAATAGATTATGTCCACCAAATAAAGAAGGAAAAAGGAAATTCAGTGATATCATGTTTCGACGATTGAAGAATCTTGGTATCACTAAGACACAGCCTGAGGACCTTACACCGGAAGAAGCTACAAAATTTGCTAGGCTTGATATTGACCCAGAGTCTATTACATGGAGAAGAGTGATGGACGTAAATGATCGGTTCTTGAGGAAAATCACCGTTGGCCAGGGCCCGGAAGAAAAAGGGATGGTGAGGGAAACAGGATTTGATATTTCAGTTGCTAGTGAAATAATGGCAGTTTTAGCCTTGACAACATCTCTCACTGATATGAGAGAGAGGCTCGGAAAAATGGTGATCGGAAATAGCAAGGCTGGTGACCCTATAACTGCTGATGATCTTGGTGTCGGAGGTGCTTTAACAGTGCTCATGAAGGATGCTATTAACCCTACACTGATGCAGACTCTCGAGGGAACCCCTGTTCTTGTACATGCCGGTCCGTTTGCAAACATTGCTCATGGTAATTCATCTATTGTAGCTGATAAGATTGCGTTGAAGCTGGTTGGAACGGGTGGGTTTGTGGTCACCGAAGCAGGTTTTGGTGCTGATATTGGAACAGAAAAGTTCATGAATATCAAGTGTAGATACAGTGGTCTAAGACCTCATTGTGCTGTCATCGTTGCAACTATAAGGGCCTTGAAAATGCATGGTGGCGGCCCAGCAGTTGTTGCAGGGAAGCCTCTTGACCCTGCCTACTTAAACGAAAATGTTCCTTTGGTTGAAGCTGGTTGTGTGAATTTGGCCAGGCATATTGTAAACACGAAGGCCTATGGAGTAAATGTTGTTGTTGCTGTGAACAAATTCTCGACCGACACTGAAGCAGAAATGAATGCTGTTATGCACGCATCTATGGTTGCCGGGGCATTTGACGCTGTAATATGTACCCACCATGCTCATGGTGGTAAAGGAGCGGTTAGTTTCTTCTCCCAATCCATTAGTTTCTGTAAAAGCATAACGATGCAGTCAAAGGCACATATAGGCACTTTGTTTTACACATGGCATCTCTTATACATTACTTGTACTCGGTGTGTTAGATGCGAGTGTGTGTTCAACATGGGTTTGTTCGATTTTTCAAGTTTTGCATGTATTTGGAGGATTTAGAGTCATATTCTCATAACCATGACCCTAATATGTTAGAGCAAAGAACTAATGGTCTGTGGTATCTACTCTAGACATTTGTTCCAGATCTGACTTCATTGTTTACCTCCGAGTCTCCGGATTTCTTTATATCTAAGGCTGTATAGCCCGTCTCATAAAGTTGACTCGAAGTTTTCAATGAGTAACAGTTGCTGTTATTTTTGTCAGGTCGAACTTGGAGTTGCAGTTCAAAGGGCCTGCGAGAGTGTGACTCAGCCATTACATTACCTGTATCCTTTGGATATTAGCATTAAAGAGAAGATTGAGGCGATTGCAAGGTCATACGGTGCCAGTGGTGTCGAATACTCCGAACAGGTTAACTCCTAATAGATCTTTAATCAATTTATTCCACGAAAAAACTTTCGAGTTACCGCAGATTTGATCTTGTGCACATCATTACTCAAATTTAGATTACTGTATTTCAGTTGTATTTTTAGTTCTCATTTTTATTCCACTATTTTTCCCCTTAAATCAGGCTGAGAAACAGATTGAGATGTACACCAGACAAGGTTTTTCCGGTCTACCGATCTGCATGGCGAAAACCCAGTACTCGTTTTCACACAATGCAGCCGAGAAGGGTGCACCAAGCGGATTTACCTTACCGATAAGGGATGTGCGAGCCAGTATCGGAGCCGGGTTCATTTATCCTTTAGTTGGTACAATGAGCACAATGCCAGGACTACCAACAAGGCCATGCTTTTACGAAATCGATGTCGACACCACCACCGGAAAAGTTGTTGGTCTTTCATGAAACCTATGTTGAAATCTCTCCAGATCAGGTTTGATTCTCTAAGAAACTTTGCCTAGTGCTCGTTGAGTTCATGCATGAAACAATTGAACTCGAACTCGGACTCGGTCTGTCACTGTTCTTGGTATCTCTGTTCATTAGATTTTCGAGTTTTTATTCGTGTGAAAAATACTGAATCTCCTCTCTTTCAGTCTGGAATAAGCTCTTTTGAAAAGAATTTGATATTTCTATTTGTGTTTTAATTAGATTTTATCATAATTTTTAGGGTAAATTATATAAATATCACTAAATTATAGGGTTGATGTCTACAATATTATATTTTTAATTTTAACAAACTATTTAAATAATTTTAATTAAAATATCAATCGTTAAAACCTACCTAACATAGGAGTGACATAGTTATTAAAAATATTTTATATAATTATTTGATATTTATATATTCTATCAATTTAATTCTATTTTAAATTTAATAAAATAAATTAAGGTCAAATTAATAAAATATTTAAATATTAAAAACTAAATAACTAATTATATAAAATATTTACCAAATTAAAAGTATAATGATTATATTGATATTAATAATATAATTAAATGATTATTTATATAATTTATTTTTAAAAAATTTTTGATTAATTCAGGTTGACCTGCATTGTACATTTAATTTTAATAAATAGTCTCTTAATAAAAAAATTTACGTACATAATATCTCAAACCTTAAACCGTTTAAACAAAATCAAATTATTTACGGTTTAGATCAATCTTTGTTGGTTCAAAATGGTATATATTTTAGTAGTACTTCCAATCCTACTTATAAAGTATTATAATGATTAATTTTGATTTATAATTATATAAATTTATTTGTTATAATTTAATTTGTATATTACACTGATAATAAGCTTCATTTTAGTCATTAATGGCATTAAATTGTAAGTTAATAAAAAAATCTTCATCTCCTCGTATAATGAAATAAAATAATGATTCAAACGAGATTTATCAATTAAGTTATATAAGTTTAAGAATTCAGTGTAAGAATGTAATATCTTTATATAATAAAAAAATAAAAATATTAAATTTAGGGTAAATTATGTAAATTATTATTAAATTTTATTTTTAATTTATTTTTTTTATTAAAATTTAGACTTTAAATAAATTTTATCGATCACTAAAATTTAGACATCGAATGTTTTAGGTAATTTTTAAACTCAAACAGTTGTATATATAATTTTTCTCTCGTAGATTTTTTTTTCATTATAGGATAGAGCCCATTTCTCAATTTGTTATTTTTTCGCACCGATAAAATTTTTCATTATTCGAACTTTGAAAAAAATTATTTGTTAGTACATAGACTTCGTTAAAAAATTAACAAAAAATAATAAAAAAAATAATATCTAAACTTTAATGAGTAAATTAAATGTTCTAAAACTTTATGATCAAAATAAGTTTGATTGTAAAGTCATTAAGTTTAGGCATAAAGATAATTTTAACCCTTAACGTTTACAGTTTTTATCATTTTGGCCCTTATTCTTTTTTTGGGATAAATTTAGCCCTTAACCTATATTTTTTTGACAAATATCTCATTTTTTAACTAGATCGATGATTGGACCGTTAAAAATTAAACGATGATATATATATATATGGAATATAATTTTTAGTGACATGGCATGTAATCTATCAAATGCATATATATATAGAATATAATTTTATTCTAATATAAAATATAAAATAATTAAAATTTAAATAAAATATTAAAAATTAATTAATTTTAAGATATAAGATTATTAAACATTCTTAACTCTAACCACGATAAAATTAAAATCTTATTCGAATTGTGTTTATATTTTTTAAGATGAGATTTTGATTCTATCGTAGTTAGGGTTAAGAATGTTCAATATTTTTTAATTTTAGAATTAATTAATTTTTAATATTTTAATTTTAATTTTAATTGTTTTATATTTTATATTAGAATTAAATTACATTCCATATATATTTATTTGATAGATTACATTCCATCTCATTTAAAATTATATTCTATATATATATATATATACATGTATCATCGTTAAATTTTTAACGGTCCAGTCATCAAGCTAGTTAAAAAATAAGCTATTTGTCAAAAAGATATAGGTTAAGGGCTAAATTTATCCCTAAAAATATAAAGGCCAAAACGATAAAACTATAAACGTTAAGGGTTAAAATTATGTTTATTTCAATTTTAAATTTAAAAAGAATCCATAAAGTTTGAAATATATAAATTGGAGCCACCATAGTTGGCAATTCCATTCAACACATTCATTTACTTCCTGTGCCCAATTCCCAACGTCAAACTCTTCCGGTCCACATGGATTCCTCAACAGCTCCAGTCGCCGTCGACAACCACCGCCAAAATCCTCGCAACATCCTCCCTTCTCAAAAAGGCGGTTGGAGCGCCGCCATTTTCATCATATGTAAACCCATCCTCCTCTCGTCTCCATCCACTTCATCTTCTCTTTCATGCACTTTAACCTGATTCCGTTCCCTTTCCATGCAGTTGTAGAGATGGCTGAGCGTTTTGCGTTCTATGGTTTAGCCGGAAACCTCATAACTTATCTCACAAACAACCTCGGTGAGCCGGTAGCCGCCGCTGCAAAGAACGTCAATACGTGGGTTGGCGTTTCCGCCATCTTCCCTGTAATCGGAGCTTTCGTTGCCGATTCATATCTCGGCCGCTTCAAAACCATCCTCGCTTCATCTTTCATCTACTTGCTGGTAAAACACAAATACTATAATTTAAATCATAAAATAATGATTAAAACTTAAATTAATCATGTTTTCATGCATGCAGGGCATGGTGTTACTGAGTTTATCAGTCTCGGTAGTTCCTACAAATTCTCGAAAACCGGTGTTTTTCACAGCGCTTTACATATTAGCCATCGGCGAAGGCGGCCATAAGCCTTGTGTTCAGACCTTCGCCGCCGATCAGTTCGACGAAAACAACCCACAAGAGAAAGCTGCCAAGAGCTCATTTTTCAACTGGTGGTATCTGGGTATCGTTACCGGCGCTTCCGGCGCCATTCTTCTCGTCATTTATCTACAGGTAACCAGAAAACGGAAACGTTTCCTTAAATTATGGCTTAAAATCTGTGTCAGTATCATAAACGACGGTTACTTTATTTTTCATATGTTTGGTAATGGAATTCATACGTGTAGGAAAATGTTAGTTGGGCGGCGGGGTTTGGGGTGTTAGCGGCGGCATTGGCTATCGCATTGGCGTTGTTTTTGATAGGGATGAAGAGGTATCGAAAGCAGAGTCCTACGGGAAGCCCTTTCACTACGGTGGCTCAGGTTATCGTCGCGGCGGCGAGGAAGTGGCGCTTGAATGAGACGCGCGGTTGCAGGGGGATTTGTTATGACGATGATGGAGGTCGGAACAGTGTACAGGGTCAAACCATGGGACACAAATTGGTCCGCACAAAGCAATTGAGGTAACCGCCGAAACATTGAAAAAAATTATATAAAAAATAATTAATGAAAAATGTATTTTTAAAAAATATATTATAATTTTTACGATAAAAATTTTAAAAAAATGCTTCTAGATATTCATTTATGGCAATAAAATGCTTATCTAGAAGCATATGAATATTCCCCCTAACAATTAATTCATATATGCCTCAGATTTTATATAAAACCTAACTTATTTATGATAAATTTAAAAGAAATGAATTCAGCATAAATGCACAAATGAGGAAGTGAAACAAACAATATAAATATTAAAAATACACGAATAAGAAAAAACCTATTTGGGGTTATTATTAGGGTGAGTAAAAAATTTGATTACTCGATTCTGTTTTCGGATCTTACCAGATTTAGTAGATTTTTATTTGGTATTGATTTCGATGGATCAGGACTGAATTTAAAATTTAGGTCTCGGTCATAACCAGGATTGGATCTTAATTTTTTGAACCCGGGATTGATTTTTTTGTTTATTTTTCTTATCAAACTTTTTTTTATGTATGGATATTATGAGTATGACTAGTTTTAAAACTTTAATTTTCAAGTTTGTAATATTCTAATTTTATTATTTAATATTATTATTGGTGGTTGAATTTTTCTCTTTTTTTTAAGAATTAAACTAATTGATCGAGTACCCGGTATTAGAACTGGTACCTATCAGTAACGGAACCGGTTCTTAAAATTTAGATTCTGGTGTGATCGGGATCGGGACCGATTCCAATTTTTAGGAACTAGTGGTTATCGGGACCTGTTCCAATTTTTAGGAACTAGTGGTTATCGGGACCGAGATTAATTCTATTCAAATTAGTCGGGTATCCGATCTTGCTCACCCTAGTTATTATTAAAAATAATATGGATAATAGGAAGACCTAAAATTTTATGTAAGGAAGTATAAATTATTAAAAATATAAAGGATGTAAAATTAAAATATTAATAAAAAATATATAAAAATTTAAATTTTTTAGAGATTACGATGAAGATATTTTACTCCAACAAAATAATTAAGAGAATAAGAAGAAGAGACGTATATTTAAGGTACTATGGGAAAATTTATAGCGTTAAGGGCATAACGACACCTTCTCTTAATGTTATCTCTTAAAAATTATTATCTTACACATGCAACTTTATTTGTTACAGTACGTGAATAATTTTTTTTGAAAAAGCAGTACGTGAATAAGATTCAGAGGGTGAGATAATATTTTTTTAAGGGATAACATCAAAAAAAAGGTGACGTTATGCCTTTAATATTATAGATTTTGTCGAAATACCCTAAATATATATCCCTTCCTCTTATTTTCTTATTTATTTTTATGAAATATAATATTTCACTAAAATTATCGGTTACGATTATCCCATTACACCCCTTAGATTCGTACATGATGGGTAGTTTATATGAAAATATATTTATAATAAAAGATAAAAAAGGAATTTAAAAACGTATTTTTCATTTAGTTTTTATAAAGTTATTTAGTTTTCTTATAATGAAAAAAGTTATTGATCTTTTGGAGAAAAATAATTTTTCTCTTGAATTTTTTATAGTTAATTAATTTTTGATCCAAGAAATTTAATTAATTTAGTAATTATACTAAAAAATTAATCAATTAAGATTTTTGATTAATTTTGTTCATTGAATCTTAATAATATTTTGAACATATCAGTATAATCTGTCGTAGTATGTTTTCACTTACATTTTCAAAAAATATTTTATTTAAAAATTATAAAAGGTTATAAAATTTATGAAAAATTGTTTAAAAAATTATATCTAAAATATAATTTTATAAATAAAAAATTAATATATATATAAAAACTTAATAATTATTAAAATAATATTAAAAAATAATTTTGTAAATAGGAAAAATAATATATACATTATTCATATATGCTTAATAATAATAATATTAAAAAGGTATAATACAAAAAAAAAACTTAAAATTCGACTGAATTGTTAGTTTAATGCTTATTTTTTTCAAAATAATTTAGCTGTTAATATTTATTTTGGATTAAAATAACCAATAAATAAAAATGATAGTTAGTTGACGATATATAAATAAAATGATTTAAAAAAATAATACATCATAAATTTTATTTTATATCTTATATAACTTTTTAAATTACTTTTACTAAAAATAGTTACTTGTTAAATTAATATTCTTATATATCTTTTTATTTATTAAAATAATCAAACAATTACTAATTAATTTTACCAAATAATTTTATACAATCAACTAATATTATCTTTTAACTAATTCAATAAATATTATTAACCATTAATATAATCTACTATTTACTATCAATTATCTACTAATTACCAAACAATCATAAATAATTCTAACCAATATATTAAATTTCCAAATTTTCAAGATGAGAAATAAATTACTTAAGGTGTGGACCGTCTACATTTATTTAATAACTATAATTTTTTACAAGCCTTAATAAATAAGTTTGCAAGCATTAATTTAGTATGTAATAAACTAAGAAATACCTATCAAAGACAGGAATTAAAGTTAAGGCGGCTGGTAATATTTAATTTATCTGTAAAGATTTTAGTTACATAATTATAGTAAAGTTAGTAGTTACAATAAAATTGAATAATTTTTTTAGGAGAGATTGGAATTTTCAAATAAAAATGATATAGGATGTAATATCGAAAATTTAATTATATATATTAAATATACACTTTATAAATAAAACGATTTAAATTCGGGTTTTTTGGAATGAATATCATCTTTTTCTCTGCCAAGATCACTTATTGGGTTCATCTCAATTAATGTTATAAAAGGCACTTGTTAGCTAAGGGTGAGTAAAAAACTCGGATATCTGAATCCAATCAGACCCGATTATACTGAAAATCTATTATTTTAAAAAATTATAAGTTCGATACTTAACATAAAATTATATGTCTACTCCGATAATAACTACTAAAATTTCATTGGAATTGTAGGTTTCTAGACAAGGCCATGATCATTGACAATGAAGATGCCATGACTAACTCCAAGAATCCATGGAGGCTTTGTCCATTGAACCAAGTTGAGGAAGTTAAGCTTTTCCTTAGACTTTTCCCCATCTGGCTTAGTTGCCTAATGTATTGCGCAGTCATTGCTCAATTACATACATTTTTTACCAAGCAAGGCAGCACAATGTACAGATCAATAGGCCATGATTTCCAAGTCCCTCCGGCCGCATTGCAATGCCTAGTAGGGCTCACCATCCTCATTGCTATCCCGATCTACGATCGTGTTTTCGTCCCGGTGACCCGAAAACTAACAAAAAACCCTACAGGAATAACCATGCTACAAAGAATCGGAATCGGGTTGTTTATATCGATACTAGACATGGTCGTTGCAGGCATCGTCGAGACCGCTAGAGTTAACACCGCTATGAAACATGGCCTTATCGACTATCCCCATGAGTGTATGGTGGTTACTTCCGCAATACATACTCATGGGAATCGGAGATGTGTTCACTATCATCGGGTTACAAGAACTGTTCTACGATCAATCGCCGGATGAAATGCGAAGCATCGGAGCGGCGGCATTTATAAGCATAGTGGGAGTTGGTAGCTTTGTGAACACCGGGATCATGTTGGTGGTTCAAATGATCAGTTCAAAGCATGGGGATGAATGGTTGGGAGATAATCTGAACCGTTCAAATCTTCATTATTTCTATTGGGTGCTGGCATTGTTGAGTGGTATTAATTTGTGTGTTTATATGTGGATTTCTGCTGGTTTTGAGTACAAAAAGGGTGAAGAATATGATGAAATAAGAGAAGGAAAAGAACTGGAAATAAGAGCATGAAATTACGGGACACAAGCGTTGATGGCTGGTTGATCAGAGTTATTCATCTGTTCCGATCCTTTTTCCTTAAATCGTGAGTTCAAGACTCGTCGGGAATATTTCTTCTCTTTCCCGTCTTTAGGTAAAAGTCGAAATTAGACTTTATTAAAAAAACGTAAAATTATAGGTTATTCGAATATGAAAAAAAATACTAGTATACATCTTAGGTATGTTGAAAATTATGCATGTCTATGTCATTTTTTATATATATTATATATTGCAAATATAAATAAATTTCTAGTTATACTTAAATTTTTGATAATTTTATTATTTATTTAAAAATATATAAAAAACAATATTTAACTATAAATAACATTACAATTTTACAATTTACATAAATTTTCAATATGTTTGAAATTACAATTTTACATAAATTTTCAAGTTTTAGTTCTTATCCAATTCAATTATTCAAGTTACAGGGATGTGAAAACTTTAAATGTTCAATTAATTCCTTTTTTTTTCAAAAATTTAAGAATTTCTTATGCCCTTAAATATATATTTTTCAGGAACCCTCCTAATAAATTAAATTGAAGTTCCCTTTTCCTGCAAATTGATTGTAAATTTTCCTTTCCCTCGAACCAAACACAAGTTAAGAAAATCATTCAATTTTAAAAGGAAAAAAAGAAGAGAACCCTCATGATTGACAAAGAAGAAAGATGTTACAGATTGGCGACATGAAATGTTGGAAACCTAATGGTTTGAATTTAATTTTCCTGTCTTTTTTCCTACAAAATTTCAATGAGAGGGACCCACAAATTTTCCTGTCTTTTTTTCATATATTCTATTTATTTGGCACTAATTTAAAATAATTTAATAATTAATTTATTTATATTTAAAAATCCAACACTATTGTATTCAATAAATTTAATAAATATTTGATGGATCAAATATCTTAATATGTATGATTGTGTGTATTTTTAAAAGGCAGAAAGTAAAGAAAAAAAATTACTATGGTATAATTATACAATAATATTAAAAAAAATTCGTTAGTGATTTTGATTGTATCTACTAACGTATAATGTTAGGTGAGTATGTTACATTAGCCTATAGGGGTGGGCGAGATTGGGTAGTCAGTGAATTTGAATATAATTGGTCTCGGTTTCAATAATTATCAGTTCTGAGAATCAGTTACGGTCTCGATCACAATGGGTTCTAAATTTTAAGAACTGACCTTATTACTGGTGAAAATCGGTTCTAATACCGTGTATATGGTGAATTAGTTTATTCTTAAAAAATTTGAGTAATTGGAGAAGAAAAATTAACCACCAATAATAATATTAAATAATAAAATTAGAATATTATAGGATTGAAAATTAAAGTTTTAAAACTAGTCATACTCATAATATTTATACATAAAGAGAAAGTTTGATAAAAAATAAACAAAAGAAAATTAATACGGATATTTGGTATTGGTCTCGGTCTTATTAGGTACTCACCGGGTACCGAGTCAAAAAAATCAAGATCCAGTCTCGGTCCCGATTATGATCGAGACCTAAATTTTACATTCAGTCCCCGTCTCACCGGAACCAATACCAAATAAAAATCCATCGAGTTTTATTGAGTTGGACGAATAATCAAGTTTGTTATAAACTATTCAATAGTGAAATATTTATTCTTTTTAATTAGGGTTAATTATTGTAAAAGTCACATTTGTTTGCTCCCAATACAAATTTGGTCACCGATTTTGAAAATCAATCAATAAGGTCACTTACGTCTTTGGGTTGTAAACTTTTGGTCACTTCGACGTTATATATCGTTAATAGTTGACAAAAAGATGATTTGACACAATAAAAAGTGAATAAATTATCTCAATAGTCCATAAATAATTATTTTACCTAAATAGTCCAAACTAAATCATGGGCTAAAGAACTGTTCAACTTTGGTGGAAAAAAATTATAAAAACAATCACCGAATTCTCCTTTTCCTCCATTCTTTCAACAACCAATCACCACCATGTTAGGGAGGAGAGCCCCAGCCTTGATCGAAAACCTGTTGGAGCTACTCGTTTTCGATCAGAAATCTGGATTTTGGGATCCATCGAGAAACCCCAGAGGGTCCATTTGATCTTAAAACAACATGACAGAGTGGTTCTAAAATTGATTTTGGTAGTTAAGTGAAACCCCATATTCTAGTTTCAGGTACATCCGTAAAGATCTCTAAAAATTTTCATGTTCTCACTTCCCTTCAATTCTCTGCTCATATCTAAAGTGAAAAATGAACCACCGGTAGTTGTTGAGAAGTTTGTAATGGCAATCTTACTCAACTCAACACTCCAAATTGTATCTAGATTACTAGAGAAATTGTTTGAATGAAGATCGAGTGCCATTAGACTCATAAAATTTTTGAATTCTGCAGAGATTGGTGAATGAAGAACATTGTTCGATAAATTGAGAAACAAAAGGTTGCTCATGTACCCGATCCATGACTGTAATTTCCCAGCCAAAACGTTGCTTAATAAATCTAGAGTGACCCAACTCTTGTCATCTTTGCAAGAAGAAGCTGCATGGACAAATATATAAAATAAAATAAAAGTAAATTTTCTTTCGAGTCTGCACAGGAGAAGAAAATATTTAATGATTTGGTCATCCATTTCGTATTAAAATATTGTTATTCAGTGGTAATAGATGACAAGAGTTAAATTTTGAACAGAGAACCTTTAATTTTAAAACTCTATGATCTGCACAGGAGAAGAAAACAAATATTTATTTGGGGAAGATGGTGAAAATATATAATTTTAAATTTTGAGATTTAAATTTAAAATGAAATAAAAGTAAAATAATTATTTAGGGACTATTTAAATAATTTATTTATTTTTTATTATATCAAATCATATTTTCGTCGACCATTAACGGCATTTAACATCAGAATGATTAAATATTTATACTCCGAAAACGTATATGACTTTACTGATTCATTTTCAAAATGGGTGATTAACTTTATACTATACTCAAACATAAGTGACTTCCACAGTAATTAACGCTTTTAATTATCTAATTTGACAGTTATCGAGTTAATCAACAATAATAAAAAGTGCAACAAATAATCGAAACATATGTCAAGAGGATGCAATATAACAGATATTAAATATAAAATATCAAATTTAATAAATTAAGGTTAAATTAATAAATTATATAATTTTTTAAATCTAAAATTATTATTATTATTATACTAATTCATATTTTAGTTTTAACTAACAAAATTTTTAATTAAACTTCTAGAAAAAAGTGGCTCGTTTGTAATAAAACATATAAGTATATCATTTTTAATAGAATATTCATTTTTAAAATATACGTTATATATTTTTATTTCACCGATTCTAGGTGTACCATTTAATTAATTAAAATCAAATTTATTATTTATTATTTTAATCTAAATGGATACTAGTCGAATTTAATTTATGTGATTCTATTCACATATTATATAAAATATTTTTTGAATTTTGACCGATCGAATTAGAATAATTATATTTTAAAATAAAAGTCAAATTAAATCAAATAAAGTATTTAGGTCTATATTCAATTTAGATATTCATTTTAAGATTTTTTTTAAAAAAAATTTTGGCTTGAAATAAGTAGTTATTTTAATGTAATAGATTAAAAGTTATTAAATAAAAGAACAATAATTTTGATTAAATAGGACACGAAATAAAAGAAAAAATAATATAAAAAAATACAGTTAGTCGAGTTTAAAAAAATATAAACGAAAGTGAATTAATAAAGTATTAAGTCTGTTAAATAATATCAGAGTTTTGAATCAAGACATTGCGAATGAAATAAATTAGATTGAGACAAGATTTGTTCTTATGTTGAGAATTTATAAAATCTAACTTGAATTAATCGATTAATAAATTAAATACCTAAATTTTAAGATTAATATTTAAAACATATAATAATATTTAAATATTATTTTAAAATTTTTTTCTATTGATATATCAAATATTAACCCTAATATAAATATGATATAATTAGATATTTTCATAGTCATGTAAGGTTGAATTGCATTTTTTTATTAACTTCAAATTGGACCGTCGCCTACCTTTTATTTAATAAAATAATTTTATTTAAATTTAATTATAAATATTAATATATAAAATTCAGTGATATTTATAAAAAAAATTATAAATTTTAATATAACCTTTTGAAGTACGAACTCTCTAATTCAGTGGTTAAAGGATAACCACTATTAACTTGTTAAAAAAATTAATTTTTATAATTTGATTACTATTAATAAATTTAATTTCTATAAGTAAAAATTTAATAATTACTAAAATTTTAAAAAATAATTTTATAAATAATAAATTAATATTTACACCTCCATACATGCTTAGTAATGATATTAAAAAATTAATTTTTATAATTTGATTACTATTAATAAATATAAAACATTAATAATTAATAATTTCTTTAACAATATTAATATAATTATATTAATAAATTAATCAACTAACATTATTTATTATTTATTATATTATTTAATATCCAAGCAACTCCATAAACTTTTGAGCCTATCCAAAATAGTCCTTAGGTGAGTGAGAGGAAAATAATACTAAAACGTGCCTTGAAAAGTCTGTCACAGTAGCCTTCAGTGAAGCTAAAAGGCCAAATTGCTTGAATTAAATAGAAAAAAAAAAGAAATGATTAAAAATGGGAAACACGTATCACGATTAAAAAGAGATAAAAATATTAATCTTATATAAAAAGTAAAGATCTTAGAATATATATACGACGGTGTTATATATTTTATCGGATATATCTTTTAAGAAGAGGGTAAGGACCTTTGAGACAATCATCTTTGCTTCTTGTCCAAGTCAAAAATCAAACTTCAAGATCAGGGAGATTCTGGATGATATCTGCAGGATCTTGCTTTCAAAAATGTCTGATTTTCTTACATCCCAAACACCCTTTTAAAGCTCAACACCTCTTCTTGTCTCCTACAATTCCCATTCTAATTCTTCTTTGCTTTGTTTAACAATCATGGGAATGGCTGCTACTCAGACTCGGTTCCATGTCCTTGCTGTTAATGACAGTCTCATTGATCTAAAACTCATTGAAAGGCTTCTCAAGACATCTTCTTTCCAAGGTAAAAACTTTGTTGTTAGAACTTGAACATTTGTTTTAGTTGTTTGATTCAGACACACAACAGGACAACATGGTTTGATGTTTGTGTTTTTACAGTTACTGCAGTTGATTCTGGAACTAAAGCTTTGGAGTTTCTTGGATTGAATGATGACAATGTTGAAGATGATCAACAAGTGGTGGTGAATTTGATTATTACAGATTATTGTATGCCTGGAATGACAGGCTATGATCTACTCAGAAAAATCAAACAATCTTCTGTGTTTAAAGACATACCAGTTGTGATCATGTCTTCTGAGAATATCCCATCAAGAATCAACAGGTTTGGTTTATGGACATCTGATGTTTTGGTTTAAGAATTCTGAAGAATCTGACATGAATTTTATTACAACCAGATGTTTGGAAGATGGAGCTGAAGAGTTCTTTCTGAAACCAGTTCAATTAGCAGATGTAAACAAGCTGAGGCCTCATTTAATGAAAGGAATTACAGCAGATGAAATGCAGCAAAACATGAAGAAAAGAAAGGGAATGGAAGAAATTCAGTCCCCTGATAGAACAAGAGCAAGATACAGTGAATTGGAAGTTGTATGATCTGCAAATCAGATATTTTCCCAGGAAAATTTTCTGGGTTTTCTTTTTCTTATTATTTTTTGTATTTTTCCCAGATAGAAAGAATTTTGATTTCATATGAGATAAGAGGGAAAGTCAATTTTGCTGCTTCATTAACAGATTTATGTTTGTGTCAGAAGAGGGACAAAGTCAGCGTTCAACTACGAGGGTAGGCCGATTAATTTTAAAATAATAAAATTAAGAAAATTTAAGTTTAAATTTTAAAATAATTAAAATTGAAAGATTTTAAAAAATAATTAAATCAGAAAAAGAAAGATCAAAATTTATTTTTTTTATTTTAAATTATATGATCTTAAAATATAATAAATCATAAAAGTTTTAAGAGGAACAAGAAAAAACTTAATTATAATAATTTAAAAATTATAAGAGCCTAAAATAAAATTAACCCATAAAATTTGAGAGAGACAGTTACCACTCTCGCAATACAAGTAAATTCGTCCCTGTATCAGACTATACAAATTTATAATGTTTATAATATGATAAATGTAAAGTTAGAAAACAAGCAGAATTATTAATCCTATATTATGTAAGTAGTGATATTTTATATCTCATCAGATTTTTTTTAGAAAATGGTAATAATTTTATGACAAGTGATATTAAGAAAATCTTTTCAATTGTTTTATTTTATGCTAAACATTCAAATCATGATATATGAAGTAAACAACTGATAATTGATCAAGTACGAAAATAAAACCTCATGAAAAAGACATCACGAGTAGGGACAAAATTATAAGGGGTGAGAAGGGACATTGCCCCTGAATTTTTTTTTCACTTTTATCCTCCTATATAAATTTTTTAAAAAATAATCTTTTTATAAATTTATTCCTCAAACTTCTAAATATTTATGTTTTACCCCTTTTAACTTTAAATCTTGATTCCGTCTTTGGTCACGAGATTGATGAAAGAGAATCTCATATCTAAAAAGAGAGAAAATCATCAACATTATATAACATTATATAAATTATTAGATATATCTTTTAAGAAAAGGATAATGATCGAACTAAATTTACTAAAGCTTATTACTCAGAGTATGTGTTGATTCAGATTCTCACGATTTTTTATTATTTTTCATCCTATTATTACTCCTAGTAAAAGCTTATTACTTATTTTCTATTTTTTTATATATAAAAATATTTTATATAAATAACGTGATAATCTAAGAATTCAACTGAAATCCATAAAAATACATTTGAAGAGAAAATCTAGAGCTTTGCACATGAAAGTTTAAAACCATTAAGTTACAGAATTGGATGGGAGAAATCATCGGGAAAAATAACCAAAAAAATGTAAAAAAAAAAACTGAAAAAAAATGCATATTGACCATTTAACTGTACAAATAATTTCAAATATGAAAATTTTTAATTTATAAATAAATAATTAATTCTTAATTAAACATTATTATTAAATTACACTGAGAAACGAAATAATTAGTTTTAAGTTATTCCTACAAAGAGCAAACATCTTCGTTTTCCCAAAGGAAAAACACAACAAGAAATGAAACAAGAATCCATTAAACCCAATAAATTTTAATCCCAGATCTTGAAAAATCTTCAGTTTCATTCTTCGTGGAAGCAAAAAGATTTGATTTTGGTTGAAGAAAAAATCTGGGGCTATGGCAGAAATGAGGAAGAACAAGGCAAAGTCATATCGTCTTCGTCTTCATCTTCATCTTTCGGATTCTTAAATCGTTCATTTACAATGTGCGCCTCAACGAAACTCGATTCAAACCATTCAAAAGTTTATTTTTTTCTGAAGAACCAACAGTCTCAAAATCGATCTCCTTCCACCTCTAAATTTCCCGATTCAATGGATTCCGTCAAAGGTAAAGTTAAAAAGCTTTGCAGTTTATTCGAATCAGGTAAACTTTCATCATCTTCATCCATCTTCCCCAGTCCTAAAGACCCATCCCCCAAGCCTGTATTAAGAGCCACAAAATCATCCATTTCATCCGGATTCATCAACCCTTCAATAAGATTACCCGGAACAGAGGATCGAATCGTTGTTTATCTAACCAGTTTACTTGGCATCCGAAGAACATTCGAGGAGTGTTACGCTGTTAAGATGATTTTCAGAGGCTTCAGGCTTTGGATCGATGAAAGAGATATCTCCATGGATGCTGCATACAAGAAAGAGTTGCAGACCATCTTGAAAGTTCGGACCTTGACCCTTCCCCAGTTTTTTATCAAGGGTAAGTACATCGGCGGTGCTGATGTGATTAAAAGTATGTTCGAAATGGGTGACTTGGCTAAGTTTTTAGATGGTTTTCCGAGGAGACAACCTGGTTTTGTCTGTACTGGTTGTGGGGATGTGAGGTTTGTGCCTTGTGGGAATTGTAATGGGAGTCGGAAACTGTTTGATGATGATGAAGAGTCGATTAAGAGATGCTTTGAATGTAATGAGAATGAGTTGAGTCGATGTCCGGATTGCTGCGATTGAAGGTTTGATTGGGAGAAGGAAGATGATGAAGCTACTGCCTACTGGTTTTTGTTTGTTAAACGTGAATGGATGATGAAGACAATGCAGTGCATGGAAGATGATGAAGCTCCAGGTCTTCATTCATTTCATTTCTTGTTTAACAGGAGATGGGAAATAATTGTTATGATGTAGTAAAAAAAATGAGGCTTAATACTGAAAAAGTTGTTCAGTAAAATTTTTAGTTTGATGTTTAATGTTTTTTAGGATATTTTTGATAGTTAACGTTTTTTTTTAATTTAGATTAGATTTTAGATCATTAAAAAATGCTATCATCCGATTATAATAAAATATACGATATGCTTTTTTTTGTTTTGTTTTTTTAATTCTTTTAAGAATATATATAAATTTTTATAAGCCTAAATTTTAGAAAAAAAATTGGATGTGTATTATTGTTTATTATTTTTTTGTATTATAGGGATGATTAAAAAATTCTTAGGATATAAGCTAAAATGAATAGGACCACGCCATCAAATGGCGACGTGGTTAATTTTCTTTCCTTTCGCTGGAGAAGCAGTTAGATTAGTCACGGAATTGACTTAAAATTAATGTAAAACATGCAGCAAATGAAAACAAATTGGCAAGCATGAACACCTCGCCGGGCGCCAGCTTCTGTTGGCGTTCTTTGGTATATTTTTTAAATATTTCATATCCCAGATATAAATATAAAAAATCTTTATACCTCAAAATTACTCTTAAATTTTGTTTTCTTTCAATTAAACCTTCAAATCATATCTCTATCATCATCTTATATTTGTCATACATCGATGATTCATCAGTTATACTTCATCGTTTAACATCTCTGACTCTTTAGCCGTTGGTTAAAAATTCAATCATGTGTTTTTCTTATTCTTAGATATTTGCGAACGAAACAAATAACAATTCATTTATTGATTTTAGATGCACGAAATGATAAAAATTTTAGTCGTAGGGGCTGACAAAGACGAAGGGTAATCAATGTTGGGGATAGTTGGACAATTTTCAGTTATATATCAGTTTTGTTTGGTTCAACAATTTAAACTAGCAAAAAATTAAAAGAAAAAATGGATGCATCACTCAATCATGAGTTTCAGATATTGGAACTTCTCTTCAAATTCAAGTAGCTGAAGAGTATTTAAACGCCAAATATGGATCAACCAAGACTCGTTAGGTTTGACATAGTTGGACGACGGTGCATACCAAGGAAGTCATAGATTAGATGACACACATAACAAAAGTTGTCTAGAGTATGTCCGATGATAGACGGTCGGAGGAAGTTTTCCGATGTACATAGCTAACGTCGACTTCAAACACATGCAACACACCAATGTGATAACAGACTTGAAACAACAATGCTCCAGGGCTCCAGATCCAGGCAAAGCTATGGCTCCAAGAGAAGCTTGAGAGGATCAGGTCAGCTGACAAGAAAATAAATACCTTGGAGTTACCAGTAAATCCGTATAACGATTCAAAGCGCGGATTTAATAGACATGGAAGTATTAAAGGAAGGAATTACCCTTGGAAGAAATTTGGATTTTTATTGTGAGGCTTCAACCTCAGCAACTCCACCATCCGGTGGCTTGTAGTTCGATTCATTCTCGGAAGTATCCATGCGAGGGCTGTTCTTAAACTGCTCCACATGTTGAGGGTCCAATGGGGAAGGAAGGCTTGAGACCTGGTGAGCAAGGTTTTGTTTAAATTGTGAGTTGTCTGATATGCAACCCATTGGCAAACTCATTAAACTTGCTGTTTTGCGTTCGCTCGGGAACTTTATGGAAGCAGGTGATTCAGGGGTCTCGGGATGTTTTCCTGACAACTCCAGAGGCCGATGGAAGAGCAAATGAGCAACAGTACGGTCTATGGGGTTGGTTTCGGTTTCAGCATCAGACATCCTGTACCATTACATTCAAGGAGAATAATGAGACTTAAGCTTCCAGTGCAATACAACTCAAACAGGCATAAACAAACAGCAAGAAAAGATCCGTATTTAACAAAAGACTGATGATCCGGGGGAAGCACAGAACATTCATAAGAACAACTTCAAAAACGAAATAATGCTTTTGAGTTTCGAGTTTGTTTGAAGGTAAACAGATTACGGAAACTTAAGAAATCACGACAAAGAGGCATATAAATCGTAAACACAACTAGGCATGTACTTCTTTGACTTGCACAAGTACACACCCAACTTGTAAATGTCATAGAAAATAAGATAAAATTGATTTACCAGAAAGAGCCTACTAAAAGCCAACGAATGTTATTGAATATTACGAATAATTCCCGTCCAAGATACTATAATGGAATGGGATGATGAAAATTAAAGGATTCTGATATGCAGAGTTTCATGGTAGGATTGAGTAAACAAGTTCCATTTGTCAAACATTCAGAGGGCATAGTGTCAGACATCAAAGTCCAATAGTGACACTACTATTGCAGAATTTACTTCTGAAAGGAAATACACAGTTCTAATATGCACAATTTCATTATTTTCTGAGTTTTTTTCCTCTACTTTTTTACCATGAGAAAATTCAAACAATCATATTCAAATGGTACCAAACTTTGACAAGTTAGAAAAGGTTATATTCAAAAGAATGTAACTTTTGTTTATGTAATTAGAAAAATTATATCATGGGCCCGGCCCACCACGTCAACCGTGGTCCTATCTAATAATAACCACCCACTTCGCCATTAATCTTCAACTCACTTTTTTCTAACCAATGAATCTTCACTCACAATTTCCATGTCATTTTAAAAATATAATTTCTGAAAATTATTATTAATTACATGTCTAATTAGTGGCGGAATGGGTGGTTTTCATTGGCTAGGGACCACGCTGACGTGGTAGGCCGGGCCTATGATATAATCTCTGGTGTACTTAGCACAGGTTATATTCAAAAGGTACTTTGACAAGTTAGAAAAGGATTAGCCAATTCTCAAAAAGATAGAAAGCAGAAAGACCAGCATGTTCTTGACCATGAAAGCAAGTTACGCAAACAAGAATAGTAGAATGCAGTTTTTTTTACAGGTTCAGTCGCAACTAAAAACATATTGTCGCCTTGGTAAGTCAGAGTTCATCCTTTTTACTGGTACAAACCATAGTTAACCCTGTGCTATTTAAATGGAAGTATGAGAAAACTGTTATAAAATAAAGAAAAGAGCAAGTTTTTCAGATCGACAACCCAGAAAATAAAAGAGGAATTTTATCTTGAACACCACTTTTTATTTATATTTTTCATCTACGCTCAAAATACATTGATGCCTCAGTAAGTCTTCATTCAGCCATTAGTAGTGCAAATCTTAGGTAATCAACGGCTACTTAATTTTACTAAAACCTTCCAAGAGTTCATGACAGAGATTAACCTTTAGAAGGATAACATAAAACAAGTTTTGCTTTTGACATGAATATATATGTGCATCAGCATAGAGATTTCTAACCTGTTATAGTTCTTATTTTCGTCTTTAGCAACTCCAGTTTCATCCTTGACAATTTTATTAGTGCTGCTTGTGTCACTAGCAGAATGCCGCTGCATTGCACTTTGAGCCAGCCGGAACAAACTATCTCTTATGCAAAGTCTAGTTCTCACATCCAACTGCAAAAATTGATTCTAGATGTCACTAAATCCTCGTGATCAGCAAGGAAGAATCTCAACAGCAAGTCAAGCATACCTTAGCAACTATTTCTTGCAGCTGATGAAGTACAGTATCCTCCACGGAATAATCATCAATAGCAACAGAGACTGTACTAGAATCGTCTTGCTCCAGAGGTGAGTTCGGGTCAAAAGAAGCAAGAGTGTTAAAGTCTTCAACATCAGCTCCCTCAACACGCTGAAAATGATTTTCTTGAGTTGATTTTTGAATGGCAGATTGATTGGTACAAGGAACTAGATGAGTAAATTGTTGCTGCTGTTTCTGAATGGCAAGCAGTGCTTGCATTTGCTGGCGCCGTCTCAATTTTTCAATTTTTTCTTGAGGTGTCATTCTCAAAGCTGATTTGTTTGAAGGATTTGCCTTGCCAGGGGAAACATCATAACAGGGAAGCATGGTTTGCTGATTAAATTCTCCAGGCTGGATGTTGGGTAACATAGGTATTGCAGGATATTGGCTTGTAAAGTTCCCATACGTAGGAGGGGTTACAAACATATTGGAGACATGTTGGTACTGCAATGAGTCAGATCCTTGAACCTGCCTCTGCTGACTCATAACTGAATATGGAGAATATTTTACCATTGAGGTTGCTACATTCTCATATTGAGCCAAAGGATTTCCATCTGGAGTCCAGGTATGTACTTGCTTTGCCTTACCTATTTCTTCAGTTTTTCTTCGAAGTTTCAGCAGCCTTTTCTGTCTATATGCCTGCACCAAAAAACATTAAATGAAAAATACAATATTCACCTCTTTAAGCAAAGGTCTATGTTTATAATGGTGATAAATTAATGTCAATATTCTATATATTTCTTATTCACAGAGGCCTCCAAACCTCAAGGGAAAAAAGAAAAAGAAAGAGGAGAGAAACACAATTTGCAAATGATGGTCATACTAGGTAAGAGAGAAGAACTTATATCACCATAAATAGCTAGCAAACTTCAAGATGTTCCAAACTAAGCTGCTGCCTGAATGGAAGGTGCCTTTTTAGCATAGAAAGTTTATATTGGACAAGTGAATACAGTAATACACTCTCAGCATCGATTAGCTATTACAAACTCCAATATGTATCAGCATCTACAAACTGACTTGAAATCTTGTAATTATAATTCAGTCGGTCCACAATGAATGAATCATAAAAACTTGTGACAGGAGCATGATCAAAAGTATTTTACTCTAAATCTTGAAGATAAATACCAGAAACCAAAGATAATTTGATTAAGTATAAGGGTAAGATGGGACTACCTTACTGGACAGTTCATTAGGAGCCACAGCTTTTTCTACGAACTGATGAGACTTTGATGCATCAGTCTTTCCCACAGTTTCTACATTTGTCTGACAAAGCAAAAATAGAAATTATGTTGTTACTTAGGAATGATTGTTTAAGTTAAAAGCATAAGTAACTAAGAATTGACCATACTACATGTTAATTTTAACACCTGCTTCATTACAGATTTGCTTTTATCTCCATGGAATTCCAAATTAAGCAGACCATGAGATGTGGAACCATCCAGTTTCCCATAACTAAGGGTAAATGTCTGGTTATTTTGTTGCTCGTATTCTTTTTGGACATCCAAATGCTCAGATGTGTTCCTAAGAGCTGGGTTAGGAGAATCCCCAATTGTAAGAAAGGATTTTCCAGGGCTGTTTGTTACATCTTTAGATGAGGACCATAACTCATCAGCACTACCAAGACTTACATTGCCAAATATTGGATCATCATTGCTGCAAAACCATCACTTGTGAGAATATTGAGTCAGACGGATGCCATCGTATGTGATAAAAGAAGAAACAAGGAATGAAACATTATGCTTATAAGTTCTCCTTTTTCAATTGAAGGGGAGAGGGTATTGGACCCTCTTAGATTTTCCTCTTATACTAGTTTGATTTACTGCTACAAGATCAATAAAAACAAATAACAAATGCATATTAAATATGTCCAATCAGAATGAACAAACTGCTATAGGAGTTTCAGATTCTAAGTTCAAAGGGTACATAGAATTGTTATAACAAAGATAAATGCTTTTCAGTGTCAAAACTACAACAAAATGAATGGTCCTTTATTTGAAGACATGGAGATTGTAAAGCGGTGACAGAAGAATTAACTTGGGGTTACTTAATCCAAACAAGACGTGAGAATTATTACAAGAACTACCAGACTACACAAATACCTATCTTCTGGACTAGAGTGCCACAACAATGCTTTTGAAGCTTCAAGAAAGATCTAAATTGTGCTTTACCTGAAGATTCGATCAAGATCATCAAAGCTTCCAATGTTAGCCCAGCTGTAGTCAACAAAATCACCTTGTTCTTTACCTTCATTCGGATTTTGAAAATTTTCAGGACCTTTACTAAGTTCAGTCATCTCTCCTGTAAAGAGGATGTGGATAACTAAGTTATAGAACAATAAAGATAAATATGATATTGGCTTTAGTCTGAATAGATAATATTCTTACCATTATTCGAACTAGATTTAGCTACTTCGACCAAACTGTTAGAGACTTTGCTATCAATGGAATCCTTATCAGTTTTTGCTGAATTAGATAAAGATAACTCTGGCCACAAGCCCATTGACAATCCTGAGGTGGCAATCCCTCCATTTCCATTGAAACTGGAACTGCCTTCCAACTTTCTTCCATGAAGATCAACTTTGTCCCCTGGTGTCTTTTGCTCTGAAGACTTTATGGTTGCAGTTTCTTGACTCCATTCTGTCTTACTACGACAGTTTCCACTTCCCTCTTTATAAGGTACTATATGATCATCAGTCTCACCAGCCTCATCCCATATTATATTTGATAGCTGAAAATACAAATACAGCTCCACATCACAACTGATATCACATCCAAGAAGGTATAATTGTATCCTAAAGCAACCAAAACAACAAAATTAAGAAGAGGAGAATTTGAAGGCTATGGCAAAGCTGCAGGGTGCATCTGCCTGATTAAATTTGCTTTTTGGGTGCTTTCTAAAACCAATCACTTGCAATAGTGATAATTTCACCATAGAGAAAAGATATGAAGTTTCTTGAATGGAAATTATGAGCAAAAAACAACAAACTTTCCTCAAACCCAGATGATTAATAACATCTAATGCAGACTCATTCGTTTCACAAAGCCACTTAATAATCTTTCCTTTCAACTCAAATGTCTAGATCTCCTAGGCGTCCATTGAATATTCCTTCAACATGTGATTCCCAAAATGAATGAACTAAAGAAATTTTATTGCTTCTATGTTGATTAGAGCTAGTAGTGTCTAAGATTTACTTTGAATTACAATCCGATGCAACCTTCCCATAAATTAACCTAGATAACACTACTTTCCATAAGCATACAGAACATAAAACTGAAAGGAAAAAAAAAAGACTACATAGGGTTGTACCACTCAGGGGTCAAGCTAACGGATTAGAAAACTTAAAATCAATCACTATTTGGAGGAAACAGAAAATATTTAGGGTACCCTAAGTATATGCTACTTGGACTCCAAAAATTAACACACAAGGCATAAAGGTACTAAATATAGTGTAGGAAAGTTCTCCAATGAGTTCTTATACACTTCATTAAGAAAAAGAGGCTTTCCGATGCACATTAACCATATACTTACCAGGTCGACTAGTTTGCCCTCATTTATTCTCGTTTGATATGCTTTCTAGTTCCTAATACCAGACAAATTATTTACTATAAATGTTTAATTCTACTACGTTATAAAGAACAATTCTCCATTTTCACCCGAAAGAAAAGCATCCTTCAAGTATTTATAAACAATAATTGATTATTTCAACACCATCTTAATCTAAAACATCTCCTTAAATAGAAACCATAGCAGATGATGTTTGATTTTCATATTCAAAAGAGAAAAGGAAGAAAAACAGAGATAAGCACGAAAACAGAGCAATTTCCAAGAAAATCCAAACATACAATTCAAATCAAATTTATTCCACTACAACTAGCGGATTTTCATATTCAAAAGAGAATAGGCAGAAAAAACAGAGGTAAAACACGAAAACAGAGCAATTTCCAAGAAAATCCAAACATACAATTCAAATCAAATCAAATCTATTCCAGTACAACTAGCAGATGAGATGTAGATGCCTGTTTCATTTTGAAATGAAATCAATACAACTATTCCAATTACAAGATAAATAAAAAGATAAACAAATAAAAAAGCTAAATCACGAAACAAAAAGTTTAGATCTAATTACCTCTTCTTCGTTCCAATCAAACATATCTAACGAAACCGAAGTTAATCACAAATCTACTTCCGAATTCCGAACCAAAGGCAGTCGCTAAAATTGTTCCACACATTGCCAAATCCACCAAAAACAAATAGCAAAAAGAAAACCTAAATCAACAACGAAAAACAATACATATCCAAACACTTAAAACCAGAATTCAATCTTTTATATTATTTTTTAATCACTTTTTTTTTCTAGATTTGGATGAACAGAGGAGTAGGCAAAAATAACGAAGTAATTGAAAGAGCTGCAAATAAACAGAGAAAGGAAGAAAATGAAGGAAAAAAAATAGTAGAGGGGGTGGAGAGTTTGGTAGTGGGACCCAGAGAAGTGACGTCATTTCGGTATGACGATTGAGTGGCGGATGAGGATGCCACGTGTAAAGAAGCATGGTTAAAGGTGTGGTTCAGAATGAACCGATCTTTTGCTGAATGGTGATTGGGCGGCGTTTGATTGCGTCTCATTTAAAATGGTATAATTTCATTTTTAATCCCTTAATATTATCAAACTTTACATATAACCCCCATGCACAATATTTTTTTATGTTCATTATAATTTTTTTTAATGTTTTTAGCTCATTCCTAAAATTTTCCTTCTTCCAAACATGGAAGAACTTCCTATAGATATTAATAAAAGGGTAAATTTTAAAGATATATATAAATTTTTAAAATTTTTATATGCAATTATAAGGATAAAGTCAAAAATTTAATTTTAAATATCAGTATTTAAATTTTTTATAATAAATATTTTAAAATAAATGGAAATAAACAATGAGTGCTAATTTTAAGAAAAAAATTGTCGATTTCTTTTTAATGGTGCTAATATTTCTTAAAATGTTTTAATTTTATTATTAATCTTATTTTATATTAAATTTATAAAAAAAAATTCTATAAGATTTTTGAAGTGCATGTGACACCCTTTGACTAAGGTGACACCGTCCATGTACAATAAATATATAATTTTTGATTGATTAATGTAATTGTACACATAATTTTTTACTCTTAATTCTGCTTCACAAATGAAAACTTTGATTATGTTGAGATTTGTATTTTTTTTATAATTATCGGTATCTAATTTATAGATTAATTAATATAAACAGGATATTACATAGATTATTAAAGCAATAACTTTTTTATTATTTTTTAATATTTAGGATTTTGTACTGACTAATTTGGACTGATCCGCGTCGCACACTTGATTTTGGTAGGTGAATTTTTCGACAGAGATTTTTTGCGTATATAACGCATCAAATCTGAGATTTAATTAAGCGGAACCAAGCTACTTACCACTTTAAACCCCTATTGATTAATCAATAACCTTTTTAATTCAATTTATTTTATTTATAACATCAAAGTTTGATCTAATTTTAACGTTCTTTAAAGGATTTAATATATTATCTCGATATTAAAACTACACATTTTAATAACAAATAAACAAAAGAAAATCATATAATTACAATAAATTAAAATTTCACATCCTCGTAAATATTACAATTTCTTATGCCAACCGAATTAACATTTAGTCAATAAAAATGTTAATTTAAATAAAAGATAAAAGTATAAAGGCTAATTACGTAATTACAATATTTTTTCTTCCGCCTCGTGCTTTCATGCTATAAACTCCTATAAAGGTGTAGGCTAAAAAATCTAGGGGTTTGTGGTTAGTGGGCAATTTTGCAATTTTGGTTCCATTGGTTAAGACAAGGACTTCAGTTTTAATCCCTAAAGTACTTAAATTTTATTATCCGTTAATTTAGTTTAAAATTAATTAATTAATTAAATTAATTTAAAATATTAAATATTTAATAATATGTATTATATATATATTTTAAAAAAAGGTAATGCTGACTTTTATTAAAAATGTTCATTACAAGAACTAATAAAATCAAGATAAAAGACATACACATCAACGACGAACAAATTAAAATAAATAAACTAAAACAACTTTTTAGGAGATGATCTCTAACCGGAGAAGAGTGTAGACAAGAGTTGACAGCAAAATCAAAACTTTTACTGCATGTCTAATTTGATATACCAAATTCATAAGAAAATGCTTAGAATTGCAATGAAAGGAATGAGCCATCAAACCTTCAAAAATAACTTGTGCAGATGGCAACTTAAAAGAAGACTTTTACAACCAATGTAGTTATTTTGGTGGATCGGACCACCAACGATCTTTAACAGATATATTCTCTACTTATGGGGGACTTCTTCGATCCAGAAAGTCAATGAAGATAAACTCGACCATAATAAACCAATTGGTGAGCTGCCTTATTACAAATCTTCGTGGTATGTTAAAATATAATGTGCTCAAAATTCTTCAAATTATCTTTGATGTCTGAAATTATCATGCCAATAAGAGATTTCTCTCGATTTTTAACTAAAATGAAAAAAAAACTTAAATTAACCTAATATATTTAAAGAAAAACACACTAAAACTTGTAAAAAAGTTTGATAATTTTTGAATAAATTTTGTTTCCGATTAAAGAAAAATTAATTATTTTAATTTTGTTTAATTTAATTTGATCGTTAATAGAATTAATCGAATAAATATTCTTAATTTACAATCTTCTAGTTTAATTTATTGGATTCGCAAAATTATATTTTGGATTTTTTATCTTTCTTAAAAAATCTAATATCTCATCTTATTGACTATTAATCAAAGGGTAAACTATAATAAAAGTCACTCAATTATGAGTATGATTGCATTTGAGTCACCTAGTATTAAAAATTATATTTGAGTTACTCATTTATGGATAAAATTATATTTGAGTTACCCAATTATTAAATGTTACATTTTGGTCACTCAGTTATTGGTAAGTTTATTATTAGGTCACCTTTTATATTTAAAAAGTATATCAATTTGATCATTTTTTTTTTCTAAATCACTTATATACTCTTATTAACAGTAAAATACTTCATTTGAAATTATTAGTTGATCTAACATACGAATGGATAAACTTTTTTAAATATAAAGGGTGACTCAAAATTAATCATAGAGTATTTATATCATTATTCAAGATAGATATAATAAAAAATTATTTAAATTGAAGACTCGTGATAATATCATATGAAATTATAATCGATTCCACTAAAAATTGAACTCAAAATCTTTAGGGTTATGTTCGAACGTTAATAGAAATAATAAAGTATTTATCAAATAACGAGTTGATGTCAGAATTTAAAAAGTTAAACAAAAGATAAACCATATAAAATTAAGATCAAATTAATAAAATATATAAATACATTATTAAAAAATAAAAAATTATTATTTATAATAAAATTTTAATTGATTGATTAAAAATTAACTTTTATAACAAAAATAACCCATTTGTAATTAAATACATAATTGGATGAGTTGAAATATACTTTACCCCCAGAATAAAAATCCTAGGGTTTTTAATTGAAATATACTTTACCCCAAAATAAAAATCCTAGGGTTTAAGTGCTCTCTTCTTCTCCGACCTCTCTTCTGCCGCCTCTATCCTCTGTTCTTAATAACAAACAAAACTGACCTAGTCTCTTTTTCTCTCTGCCTGCAGCGAGTTTCTGAGGAAAAATTCCAGGTAACCTTGTTTTCTTTCCCCTTTTTCTCCCGATTTATATGGGTTTGTTTTTATTTTGATTCTTACATAGATTTTTCACATGTATACAGTCCTCATCGTGTTTATGTTGTTTCTCTTATGGTGATTTGATGGTTATTTTTTCTTATTTTGCATAAAAAACTCATTGGGTATATCCTTAGCGGTTCATGGATTTGCTTTTAAACCTTTGCTCATTCTGTGTTTGGTTCTTTTCTTTTTTTTTGTTTTCCAGGATTTTCGTAAGAGAGAAAAAATGAGTTTGATATCTCAAAATCCAGTGTCTAGAAATAGTGCGAAGGCTAAAAGGGTGGATGAAGTGCTTTCGATTCATGGAGATAGCAAAGATACTGAGAATGTGTTGGAATCTGATTCTGAAATCTCGAAGTTGAAAAGGAGGAAGAAACAAAAAGAACAACAGATTGAGCTTGAGCAGGAGAAAGAGATGAAAAAGCTTGAAAATTTCCTTTTTGGGTCTATTTATTCCCCAGTTGAATTCGGTAAAGAAGTGGAGGAAAATGCTCAAGATGTTGCTGAAGATGGTTCGGCTTTGTTCTTTTTGGACAGTACCCCAAATGATGTGGAATTGTCCGAGGATAGTGATAATGAAGAGAAGATTCATCAGGAAAGGAAAGCTGTTTGGGTGGATGAGGAGGAGGAAAGAACTGCGGTAAACATAGCTAAGGTTAATAGGTTGAGGAAATTGAGGAAGGAAAACGGTGAGAGTGTGATTTCTGGTTCAGAGTATGTTTCGAGATTGAGGGCTCAACATGCGAAGCTGAACCCCGGGACCGAATGGGCCAAGCTAGATTCAGGGTTAAGGAACGACAGTAGTTATGATGGCGAATCATCTGATGAAGAAAAGCAGGTAGTGGCAGCTTCTGGTTATGGAAATTCTGAAGTTGATGATATTCTTAGAACGAATGAAGATCTGGTGGTGAAGAGTAGGGTTAAGTTGCTGCCAGGGCTTCTTGAGTACTCGAAACTAGTGGATGCAAATGTTGAGGAACCTTCCAGTGGTCCGATAAATTCAGTTCAATTCCACAAGAATGCTCAGTTACTACTTGCTGCTGGATTGGATCGGAGGATCAGGTTTTTCCAGATTGATGGTAAACGGAATACCAAAATACAAAGTGTTTTTCTTGAAGATTGTCCTGTTCGTAAAGCATCTTTCTTACCTGATGGTTCCCAAGTCATTATATCAGGAAGGAGGAAGTTCTTTTATTGTTTTGATTTGGTGAAAGCAAAAGTTGATAAAATAGGACCATTGGTTGGTAGGGAGGAAAAAAGCTTGGAAGTTTTTGAGGTTTCCCCTGATTCGAGTACCATTGCGTTTTTGGGAAATGATGGCTATATATTGTTGGTTTCATCCAAAACAAAGGAACTAATTGGAACGCTTAAGATGAACGGAACAGTCCGTTCACTAGCTTTTGCTGATAATGGGAACCATTTACTGAGCTCCGGCAGTGACAGAGAGGTCTATCACTGGGACTTGAGAACTAGAACGTGCTTCCATAAGGCTGTTGATGAAGGCTGCATTAATGGTACGGCTCTTTGTACATCACCAAACGGAAGAATGTTTGCAGCTGGTTCCGACAGTGGAATAGTGAATATTTACAATCGGGATGAATTTTTGGGAGGTAAAAGAAAACCGATTAAGACGGTTGAGAACCTAACCACTAAAATTGATTTTATGAAGTTCAATAGTGATGCTCAAATACTGGCTATCTGTTCTACGATGAAGAAAAGCAGTTTAAAGCTGATGCATGTCCCGTCATTTACGGTATACTCTAATTGGCCTCCACTGAATACAAACTTACATTATCCCCGTTGTTTGGATTTCAGTCCCGGTGGTGGGTTTATGGCAGTTGGAAATGCTGCTGGAAAAGTTCTATTATACAAGTTGCATCATTACAATTATGCATAGAGTGAATCTTTACCCCTCTTGACTAGTTCAAAGCATCGTGTAAGGTGAGTGCATTCAGCTGCAATATTAGTATCACCTGTTCTTGATATCATGCAGACGGCACCATCATATCCATTGGGTGAACATCATTTTCTTTTTCTATCTTCTGTTTTTTGCATTCAATTTTGGATAAAGTAACTTAAAACATGTTTTTCTAGTGTATGAACTTACTGGTTGTTCTAGTTGTTTCTCCTGTTCTGTTGCAATTTTGATTAATGATGTCGTCTTGAACAATTTGGAATGCATTATTGAATATTTGTGAGCTACTTTTTAGCATAATCTGCCTCTACAATTTTGTTGACATAAATCAACTTTGGTAGATGATTAACTGGACCTGGTTCAGAAGTGTATACTAGCACAACCATGTTCTTTAGCCGTTTCCATATAGAAATAGTGATGACCATTTGAAGCTTTCTATTTAGTGAGTGTCCTTGTAAGACTTGTACTTGTGTACGGATTGGATATAGGTGTCGAACATGGGCATTTCGAGTCCAGCAATGTTCGAATGAAATTGAAACATAACATTATTATTGCGTTTAGCATGCAAGAAAGAGTGGCAAGGTGTTCATCTATGCTATCTTAGTCTGATATAAAAGCCATGCAAGTTTAAGATTTGGTGGGAAGAATGGAAGAAGGAAAGCAGAAAGTCGGCCATTAACAATCAAACATTGATTACAACTTACAAAAAGACATCACGTACTACAACTAGCTATAAGCCTATAACAAAGTTGATCTAAGTTTCATATTTCTTGAGTAAGTTCTTCTGTTTCGGCTGATGGCGATGGGGAGGGCTCAACGCCTTGAGGTAAATCGGAAATGGAAGCCAGAACTCGACGAATGCTCAGAGAACGATGTGGTCGGGCTCTTGTCATCTTTTTCTGTGAGAAAATATTGGATGATTTAGAAAGTATGAAATAAACCAGTGTTTGAACACTCATGAACATCAGGATCCTCAGTAATGACTGCCATTAACATCTCCACTTGCATGGTTTCTTCAACAAAGGAAAAAGATTAAGGATTTTGAAGTAGGAAAATTGGATAGGGAAGTTGATATCTATATATACTAAGGTTGGGAGATATAGGAAAGAGGAAGAGCCGCTTGTTTTGACTCCATCTACATCGGACCACCTACTTCCCTCCCATATTGAATCCCTCGTAGAGGACTCTGAGTTCCGCGTCAAGAGTCGAACAGTTCCTATTCCTTTAAAAATAACTCCTCAACTGGAGCATTGTTCACGTGCTTATTTTACTCTTATTAAGAAAACTAAACACTCATAGTAAATTGTTGTCGGCTATGCGCCTAGGCCTATATTCTTAAATTTCAACCAAGACATGCTAAGCTTTTTACATCTTTCCCAAATCCGACACCTCAAAAAGTAGAATCCCGACAAGCCAAAAAGTAGAATCCCGACAAGCCAGGACAGAGCTACTGAGGGATAGGAGGGACAATCGTCCCCCACCCTTAAAGAATTTTTTTCACTTTTGTCTTTTTATTTAAATTTTTTCAAAAGTTTTTTTTTAATTTGTCCTCTACCTCTAAGCATTTATGTTTTGTCTCTCTCAACCCCAAATTTTAGCTTCGTCCCTGCAACAAGATTCCTACTATTATATACTTGTTGAAGAATGAAGGTCGATTTGAGATAAAATGATTAGAACGGTTTCAGACGATTTATTTTTTTGAGGATACTCAGGGTATTTTAACATGGTGACGCCTCTTTAACACTCTTTTAAAAAGTTTAATCTAAGAAATATTAAAATTTAGGGACATTCTTAAAAACTATGATTTCAAATCATAGTAAAAACATGTCTACATTAACTTCGTATACGGGTAAAAATCATTTGTCATTTTATTATATTTTTATTAATGTTCTATTTTAAAATAATAACTTTATGGTTTACGGTTAAATATTATCATTAGGTCCATTAATAGAATTAAGTCCATGAGCAGCTCATATGAATGTTTCTCAACATAACCCTTCTGCAATCAACCCTTTAACAATAATATTAACTTAACGTCTATTATTAATATATATTATTTTATGATTATCCTTAAATTATTAAAAAAATTTATTATTAAATCAAAAGAATACTTATATTAGTAATTTGGTATATAATTTTTTTTCCATTTTGATATTTAATATATTATTTTTATCTTATTTTATCCTAAAATTATCAATTTTTAATAAGAATATACCATATGTTACGTTCTTAATGTCATTTTTTTGTGAAGTAGGACCGAAATTAAAGTTTAGAGATTAAAGTGATAAAAAATGTAATTTGGAGACTAAATCCCAAATAAAACCTTTTTTTGAACGAGGAAAGCGACGTCGTTTAACTCTGGTAGTTCCCTTTTCCTCCCACTTCGTGCTCCGCAAGAATCCGAAGACAAATCTAAAACCCTAATGCTCCGCTCTTTGGGGAATCACTAAATTTGCTACCTCAAATTCCCAATCTTGCCCCCCAAAAGATGCTAAATTTCCTTTGATTGCCATGTCGTCCGAGGAAATCAGTCTCCAGAACGGCCTCAACGTCTTCCAAGCTGACCCCATACGGTCCTTTAATTGCGGACCTCCGACTACTACTCGACCCGGATCCAAGACCCGAGAACTCACCGGCTTCATCGACGACAAGATGTTCTCCTTCCCTGCCTCGCAGCCGTCCGAATTTCGCTCCTCCAACATCTTTTCCGCCGCCGGAGATCGCCGAGACCCGCCCAGTCGTCACCATCGGAATTGGGAGAGAAGCGCGGGAGGATGCTCCACAAACAGTGGCGATGACGATTCTGACGGAGACGATGTGGATGACGAGGAAGATGAGGATGATGACGACGGAGGAGATGATGACCAAAATAATAATAACCGCATTAATAGTATAAACATAAATAATAAGAGTAATAATGGAAATGAAACTGTAAGTAATGCAGGAAGTGGAAACCCCGAAAATATGGGAAACGGAAAAGCAAAACTCCCCTTCGGTTAGTATTCTGTTATTATTCATTCTATTTATGAGAATTTTTATTGATTTCTATATAAAGTGAGGAGGTCTATCCATTTATTTTTCTTCCTTTTTTAATTATTGTTGGAAAGTGGGAGGGAGCTGCAGGGAACTGGTAGTGAAGGAAGGAGGAATAGGGCAGGGGCTGAGGGACGGCGCCAATTATCAGAATGCGGTGACAATTGCCGATCCCGATGGGGATATTTATTACACGCAGTATTTGCAAGGTGGAGAAGGGTGTTCTGCTAGTGGTGGTAGTGGTAATGGTCAGAAGGATATCTTGGTGGAGAATGGTGGTGGTGGCTGCGGGTTTAGTGGGAGAAAAGATGTTTCCTTTATGAGTGAGTCCGGTGAGTCGTTGCGGACCATTTTATCCGACCCTGTGACGTAAGTGGTTCTCAACTTTAAGATTGTTGAAAGAATAATCAGTGCTTTTATATGTTGAATTTGGCTATGATATATTACAAAAATCTCAGACATGTTGCACTTTATTTAACTCAGGCTAGTGCATTTTTGCACCTTGAGCTTGAGTCAGTACAAGGGTCGAAGTGCTTAGAGTGCCCCTTGCACCCTTGACAGCATTTTGTTGACTAATAAAAGGATTGCATGTTTTTAGATAAAATAGACCACACTTAAAGAGTTTATTATGTCTAAACCTTTATATATACAGACATGCAAAAACACAAACATAAATATTGTGCCTTACTTCACTTGGGTTAACACCTCTTTTTGTGCCTTGTGCTTGAGGCAATATAAGGGTAGCACCCAGAGTGTACCTTGAGTCTTTGACAACACTGCTTTGAACCTAAACTTAGCTAGGTTGGTTCATGTACTCCTCATTTAGAGGTGGAATCTAGCAAGTTTGAGGTTTAAATCTAAATGTTAGCTCAATTGATCAACCGATATTGCCAAGAGAGGGGGGGGGGGGGGGTTGAATATCGGTTGATCAATTGAGCTAACCCAATATTCACGATCCCTTCCCCATCCCTAGGCTACGTTTTCCTTTCTATTTTTTGAAAAAAGAAATAAAGATTGTCTTCTCTCTTTCTGCATATATATTTGTTTGACCTGTTGATTTTTAGTTGTTACTTAAAAAAAGTTGGATTGATGTTTCAACCATTTGCTTAATTTACTTCACTTTAAAATTTCAGGGGAGTACTTATGGATGATGCGATGATATTACCTTGTGGACATTCCTTTAGTGCTGCTGGAATACAACACGTTCTTAGAATGGTGGGTTTTTTGACAAAACCTATTTCTTGTGTTATGATGCTTAATTCTTGATTAGGTACGTGCCATGCTTTAAAGAATTATGTTTGATTGGCCAAGGGATGGTTTGAATCACTACAAATATAGGTTTTAATCTAGAATAGGCTATTTTTGTTATTTTCTATGTTATAGATATAAATGTTCATTTTTCCATATTTCTGAGTGATAAGCACTTCAATTACAAGAGTACCAATCTTATTACCAATTACCATCACTTCTTTCTGAAATCAAATAAAGATGTAAACATTTTTATTTTTTTCTCTAGATTTAACACTTATGCAACTAAGAATAGCAAGTGGGAAAGAAAGCAAGGAAATTAATATTGCCTCTCTTTTATCAGAGAAGAACTGTTGTCTTTCTTCTGTTATTAGAACCTGATCTTGTAGAATATCCAACTCTCAAAATAAACCTATTATTTATTCCTCCCATGTAACTAAGAATAGCAAGTAAGTATGCTGAGTAGTAGTTAGAAGTAGCCTCAGGCCCTCAGTAAAGGTCTTATGAAAGGATTTGGTGACCGGAGATTGACTGATCCTCCGAGGGGTAGGGGCTTCAATGGAGCCTGAGGGAGAGTGAAGCTGCAGGGAGCTTCAATGGTTCCATTTCTTATTCAGCTGTGGTGGAAATTGCATAGTGAATATTTTATTTCTAGTTAGATGTCAGTAATAATATTTTAATGTGACAGATTGACGTAGGCTCAAGAATGGTAATAAAAGAATAAATGAAATTATAATTTCCTGAAGATTCACCGACACCATCATGAGACCATCTAGGGCACTGATAATACTACCATTATGCTTTGTTCAATGTAAATTTCAAGGGTTTTATTCCTTATCTATATGTATGTGTTTTTGTATTGACTTCTAGGCGAAGTTTATGTGGAAGAACTTGTTACAAGCCATCTAGGACGACTTTCTGTGTATTGATTCAAATGTTTTTTCTGTATTATTTTCATTAAATCACACTGTTGAATGAGTTTTTTGTTTTACAAATGATTTTACTTGTAGAATTTATCTTGTTTTTCTGTGGATTATTTAACTAGCTGCTGGGTTGAAACTTCTTTGTCAGTCTTAGCTAGTCATTTGTTTACAATGATTATAACTGCATATTAATTGTATATTATGAATGCATTATCAGAAAGTTTGCTACACTTGTTCGCAGTCAGTTTCAGAGGAGTCGGTGGCTCCTAATCTTTGTAAGTAATTTTCTTTGGTTTCAAAGGACAATTCCATCCACTTTACTTTTATGTTATTGGAAGCACCCATATTTGTGTCTTGCACATTATTTCCCAGGTTGTCAGTTTGTGCACGTATTTTTCTTGGATGTTTGTTTATCCCCCTACGTATTTTATAAAAAGCTTCGTCCACAAAACCTAGGCTTCCCGAATATTAGGTGATTTGCAAAGCATGGTGAAACTTGTGTAGTTAGAAGGCTATCTATACATTATGTCTGTTCTTTAGACATATTTTCTTTTTGCTAATATTTAAGAGCAGCTCTTCGAGCTGCTGTGCAGGCATTTCGTCGGGAAGAAGAGTTACAGTTCTACCGTTCACCTAAAAGGAGGAAAGAAAGATTTGATCAGGTTTCTCTTTTTTCTTACTTCCTTTCGGTGTTAATAGCTTTCAAAACTCTTGCTGAAATTGATATTCCTATCCAGTGGCTTGTGCATTTTATTTTGCTTGCCATTACTTTTAACGTTTCTGTTCTATCATCTATGATTGTTGATTCATTCTTCTACTTGTCTTTTCACATAGGATAAGAGTGGCTATGGCGAATCAATTATCATGGATCCTCCGAGGGGTAGAGGTGTCCAATTTCCTTTTGCTGTGACAGACCGAGTTATCATAAAGGTACAAGTGCCGGTTTTGGGGGGGTTGTAATGCATGTTTTAAATGACTGAATTTGGTGACTGGAGATTCATTGATACAGGGTAACAAGAGGACACCACCACGCTTTGTTGGACGTGAGGCTATTGTAACTACACAATGCTTGAATGGATGGTTAGTAACAACCTTCGTATCTCTTATCTCGAGAATGGATTGCATGACATGTTATCAGTATCGCATCGACAGATTCTACATTTTCATGATTTACTTCTTGAAACAGGGTTTCACTTTCACTTTTTCGTGCATACACAAACACGTATTAATGATTACAAAATCTTGAATCAACTTGTACCCCTCTACCAAGATATAGATCTACTGGTTGGAAAACAGAGTTAACATTACATAGACCCAAACTTCTAAAACGTGTATGCTTTATCTAGAGTTTGATAGGAGTTGTCCGGTTCCTGTGACTTGGTATCGCCCCGAATTACTACTCCAGCTCCTGCTCGAATCTGCAGAAATATAAACCATCCATATCCCATTCTTACAAAAGCTTGATTTCCAGGTATGTGGTGAAGACGTTGGACAATGCAGAGAGTGTTAAACTGCAGTACCGCTCGCTCGCTAAAGTTGCAGACGATGCTTCATCCTTGTCGAAGCAAATATCAAGCAAGGTGGTACCAAACTGGTTGTAGATCACCTGCGCTGCAATTCACCATCAAATGTGGGCATTGCCTGTTTGCCAAGGTTCGATGTTTCATCTTCTTAACTTCAAATATTTCCTGTTATTACAGTGTTTCATGAAAACCGAACTTAGTTTGTGGTATTATCCTTGTAAAGTACAAAACACATTTCTCTCACGTTGTAGGCTGTAGCTTGAGAAACCTTAAATTTACGTCCAGGATGTAATAATTTTTTTTAATTATATATAGGGGGAGATTAATTTCTAATAGTGAAATAAATTAGTTAGTTACATGTTTTAATATTTTTTACTACAGTTAATATGTTAGTAAACTTATAATTATCTATCTAATTGATTAGATGCTTATATCATGTTAGCTGAAAATATATAGATTTTATGTATCCTAATTTTTTAGGACAAAAAATATTTAATGTACAAATATATTTTTGTAAAAACTAAATAAGTTAGGGTTATATTTTATATGAGCTGTGTAAAAATAGTTTATACAATTTTTTATATTTAAATTATAAAATTTAAAACTTAAATATCTAATTTTAATATCATAAACTTTAAATTTTATGTTCTATAATTTGAATCTTAAAACATAAATATTTAAACCTTAAAATAAAAAAATTGTGTAAATTAAAGTTTATTTAAATTTGTTTATTAAAGTATTATCTAATAATTATTATTGGTAGAATGAAAAAATTTTATGTACAAACTTGTTTAAACTTAAATATCTAATTTTCTTTAATTTCCCTTGAAATTCAGAAACATACAATTTAATCCTCGAATTAAAAAAAATCTCAATTAAATCCCTAAATTCTATTTTAATCCTAATAACACCCTAAATGGCATCTTATTTGAAAACTATTACTTTCCAAATATTACATTTCCATTCAAAAATATAATTACTTTAAAAAGATACTACTTTATTAAAAAAATAATTATTTACATGCATATATATATTATAATGTATTTTTGGAAGTGAGACATAAACTACTACAAAAAATTCTATGTTATATATAAAAGTATTATCTTAATTAATAAAATGAATTCTCTTTTAAAATAATAAATAAATAGTATATAATATTAAAATTTGTTCTTTTCATGTCTATTTTTACCAATATTTTTTTTATAAAAGTATGATGTATTTTTTAAAAGAAAATTGTTTCATATATATTATTAAATCAAAATATTAATATTTCATACCTACCAGATATTTTTTTTTTTGAGGTCAAGTCTTTAAATTTCTATTTATTGGTTGGTTTAAATTTATTTTTTTGATCTTTATTTAAATCTTGAATTGTAAAAATAATTTGACTTTCAGAGAAATTTATATGATATGTTTGAAATATTTATATTTTAATTTAATAATATACATGAAAAGTATTTTTTTTCAAAAAAGTTATATTCTCCTTTTATAGAAAAAAAAATTATTAGTAAAAATAAACATGAAAGAAAAAAATTATAATAATATGTACCACGTATTTTATTATTTTAAAATTAAAGTTATTTTATTAATTTAAACAATACTATTTGATATAAGTAAATAAATTTTTTAGTAGTAGCTTATGCCACACATCCAAGAATACCTTATATAAGTATATATGAAATAATTAATTTTTTATAAAGCAATATTTTTAAAAAAATAATTATAGTTTTTGAATGGAAAACTAACATTTGAAAAATAATACTTTTCAAAGAAGATGATATTTAGAGGATTATTAGACTTAAAATGGAGTTTAGTAATTTAATTGAGATTTTGGAATTTAAGGACTAAATCGCAAGTTTTCAAAGTTCAGAGGTACTTTTATGAAATATCTAAAAGTGTGAAGGCTGTTAACCATTTTAACAGTCCAGTAACTAAAATAAAAGTTTTTTTAATTAGAAGTACGAATCATCTAGTTTTAGTGGTCAAGGGAACTCTTAGAGGTCATGGATTCGAGCATCAATAATGTAAGTACAGTATTTGAGCGATAAATGTCTAATGATTGAGAGTATATATACTCTATAACAGATATTACTGTAACACTATAGTTGATTCAAAAAAAAAAAAATCTAACTACAGTGACTTAATAAAATTTGTTTGATTTTATCGATAAAATAAAATATATCAAATCGATTAACTCAAAAAAATTTAATTTAATTTGACTCGATCAAATATTCCGTCATTACTCCTCTGTCTTTTACAGGGGAGATCATCTTACAAAATTCCAATGAATTATGTTGGTTAATCCATAAGATTTACAAGGTGTAAGTGAATTCTAATCGAATCAGTGATTTACCAGAAAATAATCAAAAGAAAATATTTTTTTTCTAAGTTATTATTTCTGATAAATCACTGACCGTTCAGAGTTCACCACCATAGTTGAAGTGCAGACTAAACCAGCAAGCAGCTTCCCAGAAGTCCAACAATGAAATGGAACAGAAAACCAGATAGCTAACAAGAAGAAGAGAAGGTTGATTAAAGGTTGAAAGGGATGAGAGTTTTTATACAGGGAACTCGTTAAATCTTGACCCTTCATTTTACATCTGATTATATTTTTTCAATAAAAAGGAAATTTAATTAATGCCTACTCTTTTTAGAATTCCTTACAAGGCAATAAATCCACCACTCACCATAGGATTAGATTATCATGTATCAGGAATATTTAAAATTTATTGGTACGATGAACATTCATTCATCTTAGAACAAAGTATCCAAATAAGTAATATTTTACCGTAATTCGTGCAAACGAGACAGTTTTATGTAATCTGTCATGAACGACTCCTGTAGGAGAAGTTTTTTCTTCGTATACGACGAGAACTTCTCCTACAGGAGTCGTTTTATAAGAGAAACTATTGAAAAATAAATATAACGTGTTATAAGGTCAAATCGATTAAGAAAATATTAAAATATCGAAGAATATCATGAATTTTCAAATTTCCCCTCATGTTCTTCATTTATCAAAGGTTCTGAGCTGAGGTTGGTGCACATCAAGTCAAGGATTTGTTCTGGTCAAACCACAGCAAGTCCTCATGAATCATGATATTAACATCTGTAATCTTCTTCAAATAAATTAATAACTTTTGTTTCTAATTACCAAAAAAAAGACAAAATTTTCTTACTTTATGATCAAGTTCAATGTCATGGCCCCTCCATTTTATGCAGACAATGATACTAATTTATCTCATTATAATCATGATGCCTACCAAGTAAAACATTGAGATGCCTATATCTTAGCTTCCTTCAAAATCAACTTGTTCTCAACAATAGAAAACTGATCAGTTCCAGGTATGGCAAAGAAGGAGATGATGTCTGGGATTGCACTGCTGCTGCTACTGTTCATCATGTATGGCTGCATCAGGTTTAGGTGGAGCTGTGAGCCTGCATCTGCATGGCCTATGGAATCGGCAACCAGAAGAACATGGCTTTTAGAGAAGCAAGATGAGTTAGATTATGATTATAATGGTTTCTACAGAAGACAGGGAGATGTTCCAAGCCCAGGAATTGGTCACTGAAATCACTGTCATAAGTTAAGACTGCCATGCCATGTGGTCTAGAGTTTCTTGTTGATGTTGTTCTTTTTCTTGTTCATCTTCCTTTTTTCTTCAGTTCATCTCTTTTTATATATATATTTACTGGTGTGTTTTTTACTGTCAAGATAGACAAAATAATGTTAACATCATGGTCTTGTTAATACTAAATATATGAATGCGATGCCACATATTCGAACCCGCGACGTGAACCGAATGGTTGAATCATCTTCCCTTCTGCACCAAACTTCTTGATCCAAAGAAGGATGCCTGCATCATAAAACAAGTTGCATTGCTATTGCCTATTTGCTTGTGGGGAAAGTTAATTATGTTGGTAATGGTACACATGGGCCATGGAATCAATGCCAATTATAGCTACAGAGAAAGCTAGACAAGAAGACTGAGATATAGTGTCTTTCTGAAGCTCAAATGTTGAAACTGTGTTTCAGATCCAGAGGCTGAGATGGACTGAAATTGAATAAACTTCTTACATTGAAGCTGTATTTCTCTGGTTTTGAGCCCAAAGCACAGTACCATACACTGTGGCTGCGTTTTTTTTTTACGGTTACAGTCTCTGACGATCGTTTATCGGCCACAACAACCCTAAATAACTATTAATTTCGCTCTTAACAAGAATTTATTTACTTATTTTAACATCTAAACAGTCGTTTTTCCGACGAACCTCGGGACAACAACCAAAAACAAAGTCTAAGTAGAGGATTGCCATGTGAATATATTTGCTTTGGATGCTTCAACATCATGCTGACCAATCTGTCTTTGATATTGGATTCTATCTATATTTCATTCTTTCCTTTATCTATCTGTCTTTAAAATATGTTATTTTAATTAAATAGTATTTTCAAGGGATTATAAAAATTTTAGATATTGTATAAAATATTAAATATATTTATATATTATATCCTCGTATATTTAGAATATTCATAAATATTCTCGTATATTTAAATATGTCATTAGTGACATATAATCGTACTGATAAAATTTAATCAAAACAATATTATATTCGTATCGATAAAATAAATGATTACTAAAGCTATCCTACTGTAAAATCATACATAAATTTAAATTATACTTTGAATTGAGCTTAGAGTAACATAGAGTTTTAAGGCTGTGGTGGAAGACTAGAATATGGGGTTTGCTTCCATGAAAATGAAGAAATTAACAAAGAGAAAAGACAAATAAAAAACATTCCTGTCTTGTAGTTCAGATGCTGTCTTGTAAGTGCCAATATTCCTGCTCATGTGAAATTTTAATCTTCTGGTATTCTTTGTACCAGTCCATTTCCACAGAATCATTTCTCTATAGCTTCTGCCAACATTCGCCATTGTTGGTTGGTACACAGCTTTAAAAGCTTTTGGTCTGTTCATTTAACCTTCAAATCCATCCAAAACAGAAACACCTTGCTGTCTTCAACCTAAAACATCAATTGCTTCCTTGAAAAATCAAATCTTTCACATGCTTATTATAGTTATAGGTAGGGACGGAATCAAGATTCGAAGTTTGGGGACAAAACGTAAATGTTTAAAAGTGGGAAGATAAATTCATAATTTTTTTAAATAAATTTAAATAAACGAATAAAAGTGAAGAAAAAAAACTTTGGGCATATAATAATATATGTCACGGGTCAGAGTTTTCGCACAAGGACTTCTACCCGTGCAGCACCTCGGGTCTCTCGCATGCCCGAGGATCAGCCTTAACGATCTTCGATGCTTACTGGTTTCGCCCTCCCATGGGCTCATCAGGAAAGCGGGCTCATCAGATAGGACGACTGCTCGACAAATACTACTCTTAATGCTATCTCGCTCCCAAGCTTTAAACACAATCAAAAAGCATCCCGCTCGATCCCGCGTAATCACGACTCACGGTCCGTGACATATATCAGATGCCTTACTGAAAGTTCCAAGCTTAACATGACTCTGGTGCTTAAATGCAGCAAGGTTCCCATTTGGTAGCCACTGTATTTGCTAGAAGAAATCAGTAAAGAAGATAAAGAAAATATTATATATCTACTTAAAGGGTGGTATTTTTTTCGTTCAGCAAAGTTTGTTTCTTTATTTAGTTTTTGGGATCATACCTATCATCTATGGGAAGTGCTACAGCTTTTTCCAGGGATGAAGTTTTAATATATACTTAGAAATTGAAATAATTTTAGGTTTAGAATTAAATAAAATTGATTAGGCTAATAACTAGTGACATTAATAGTATTATTGATTTTGTCAAGTGACAAGATGATAGTGTCCGAACTTCGGGTGTTATTATACACTTGGTGAAATTAATAATTTAATAGGGTCAAAATATTTAATTAATGGAGCCTTTTTAGGTTAGGACTTAAAACGAAAAAGATAAAAAATGATCATGCATTTAAACCTTTTGAGGTGAAATTTATATTTCTTTAAATTCGGGTAAGGTTTCCTATTTAAAGGATGTCTTATTCAAGCCCGTGTTTAAAAAAAGATATATTTTCTTATTTAAAAGGATATCCTCAATTCGAACGATGTTTAATTAACAATGAATAATTAAATTAATATCTATATTCAAAATACCAAAATGTCACGTGTGATTAATAATGTATCAATTTTGGGCGTTTGTAAGGGTCGTCCTTACACGTAACCGACTCCCGAACCCAAATATTTTTAAATGAATCTCTGGTTTGTTTTATGGTGTCTGGCCTACCAAAGTGACCGATGACGGCTCCAAATCATTTTAAAATTAAATAATAAGTTTATTCTAAAATTTGGGTTTTTCAAGATTAAAAATAATAAAATTCATATTTTTCAAAACTAATTCGCCAGACTATTTTTCTATACGTTTTCGGTTTTAAAACGTTGGTTAACTTCCAAAGAACAGTTCCCCAACTTTATCAAGGCAGATCAAATGAACAGTCAGCTAAATTGAGTTAGGTAGGAATTTTAGAAAATGAAAGATGTGGGGTTGTGACATAAGTTAAATATATTGATAAGCTGATAAAGAAATGGTCCTTCAAATCAGCCTTTTTTCCGTGGGCACTTGCTTTGTTGGTGCCTGGTGGTGGTGTGATATATCGTCTTTGAAAATATAACTGTCGTTGAATCACGTGATTGTGCTTTCTCTCGTTGCCATCAATCAAGATTCTCTTACTTTGTTCTTTCTCTCCTTCATGGCCTGTAGAAAAACACAGGCTGAGAAAGTAGTACATTTGCTTGTATGTATGTGTATGCTTTTATGCACAGTTATATTGGTTTTTCCTCTCTCCCCCCTTTTAAATCTTCTACTTCTTTGTCCTTTACTCCTTTATGGGTTACTGGTGCTGTCAGAGTTCAAAGTTAGGTTTTTTGATTAAAAAAAGAGACATTTCTTTTACTTTTCGTTAAAATATTATTTTATATAAAAGAAATGAAAAGGAAATAAATGAGGGACCTTGTGCATTTAAGGATGTCTTGAAGAATTCTAGTGTAGTTGAGCTTCAAAGCTTTGTAATTGGAATCTAGTAGAAATATTATTTCTATACTTTTTCTAGTAATTGGAATCTAGGGTGTTACTTTGTTCTATGTTCTCTTCCTTTTTGTGAGATTTAAGCTTAAAGATGAGCAGAGTTTTCAATGAGTTTGGTGGGGGATTTTATAGATGAGGTATGGAAGCCATGTGAGGGAATGTGACATGCTTTTTATCTCCTCTATTTGCGGGTGTGTAAAGTAGAAATATGCGTGGATATCATTGGAAATTTCATCTTCAAACTTCATTGGTTTATTTTATTCTTTCATTCTTTCTTTCAAATTCATGGTGTTGGATTGTTCCCCTCTAGCTTGGCTAATCATTTCAGTTCTAATCTGCAGATAATTCTGTTCACTTGCAAGAAATTCAGGTTGAAGATTGAGGCATGATTATCATGGATCTTGAGTTTGGGAAATCCTTGGATGCTTCAAAGGTTTGTTGAACTTTAAAAACACATGTATCACACAACTGTTCGATGTTAACCGTCATTAAGATTTTGGTTTCTAGGAAAATGTAGGCTTAGGTTCCATGGTAGAAAGATTTATGCAGTTATCAATTGAATTACATTTACATGGTATGGTTTTCTGTTTAGCTGACTTCTAGTAGAGTTGCTTGTTCTGGAATTTTGTTGCAGAAGGGTTCTTGGAAGACTGCCTTGCTTTTAGCATACCAAAGCCTTGGTGTAGTCTATGGGGACCTGAGTACTTCTCCTCTCTACGTCTACAAGAGCACATTTGCTGAAGACATTCAACATTCAGAGACAAATGAAGAGATTTATGGTGTTCTATCCTTTGTCATTTGGACTCTTACTTTAGTCCCCTTATTCAAGTATGTGTTTGTGGTTCTTCGAGCAGATGATAATGGAGAGGGTAAGCATTTAAACAGTTTTACCGTCCATATCGTTTAGCCATTCAATTGAAGCGTTTGATTCATGGTATTGATTTTTGCAGGAGGTACTTTTGCATTATATTCTCTGATATGCCGCCATGCAAAAGTTAGTCTTCTGCCCAATAGACAGGTTGCTGATGAAGCACTCTCTACATATAAACTCGAACACCATCCGGAGAAAAAAGAGTAGCTCTGGAGTAAAACTGTACCTTGAGGAGCATAAAGTCTTGCACACTGCTTTACTAATCTTGGTTCTACTTGGTACCTGTATGGTAATTGGAGATGGTATTCTCACTCCAGCAATTTCTGGTAAAACTCTAAGCAGACAGTTGCTTAAATTTGTGACTTGAGTTTTCTCAGTCATCCAATAATTATTAATTAACATACTCTTACATTGTAGTTTTCTCTGCTGTGTCTGGCCTTGAGTTATCCATGTCCAAGGAACATCACCAGTGTAAGCTCCTAAACTTGATATGCTAGAATTCTTCTCTTGTTCGGGTCGCATTGAAGTCTCTGATATTATGTTTGAACGAAACCGTCTTCATATTAACTGAAAAAAGCAAGCATGTAAAAGCAGGGTTTAGTTTCCTAATTATTGAACACTTCGAATATGCATTTGGGGTGATATTCATGTTCCTTGTTGTTGGAGAAAGAGCAAGGAAATGGGAGACCGGTATTAGGCTAATGGTGTTTAGACTTTGGCATATTGACTTCTTTGAACCACGGACCATGATTATCAATTATCATTTTAAGCAAAGTTGAGATCCTGAATTTTAGCAAAATAAATAAGTTAAAGGAATAGCTTGGTGCTTCCTTCTTTTCATTTGAAGTGATAAATGGATAGAGAGATCCGCTTGTCATTCTCTTGTAGTTAGCAAAGGAAAACCAGTTGGCCTGCAGGGACCATTCAAGAGCATGGTGTGGTCTGGAATTACTATATCCTGTCGTTTCTTTTGGTCCTATCTGTTCCTCTTCAACTTGTTTCTGGAAATGGTAGTTTTCTTTTTACTGTTTGCAAATTAAAGCAAGAGAAAGATGCAAAATATTGAAGTTATTGATATTCCTGAAAGTAATTTTGTACACAATATATGATACCTTAAGGTGGAAATCAAGCATTATTCTGTTGGTCCATTGATTTCCAGACAAAGAGACATTCCGTTTTTATTTCAATCGGGAGGTCCTGTTGACTTTCCGAAGTATTCCATGCCAGTTTTTAGAAAGATTTATCTGTAGATATACTCAGTTTCGGCATATGTATAGTTTATTCCTATCCTGTCTCTTAAGTTACTATCCCTTCATCTGAAATTCTTGGCCTCATTTACAGATGCAGTTATTCCTATCACTTGCTTCATTTTGGTGTGTCTTTTTGCACTTCAACACTATGGCACGCACCGCGTTGGATTTTTCTTTGCTCCAATTGTGTTAACATGGTTGCTATGCATAAGTTCCCTGGGGTTATACAATATAATCCACTGGAACCCGCATGTCTACCAAGCTCTTTCTCCATACTACATGTTCAAGTTCTTGAAGAAAACTAGGAAAGGTGGATGGATGTCTTTGGGAGGCATACTGCTCTGCATAACAGGTGAGTTTGGAACATACATACATATGTGTGATAAATTTTCAAGGTACATTTGTGTCTTTTGTCCACTTCACAGATATTAGGTTCAATATAATCCATTTCTGGCCATGTTGAAGGTTAATTCAGTATCTGAAGTTAGTGGATATAGTATTTTTTTATTGGTATTTGATCTGGCTGATTGTAAATCAAAAGTGTTGCATTATGCCTAAGGATTCCTATCATTTTGAGCTAAACATTTGGCATGATTTAACTGCCATCCATGCAGGGTCCGAGGCAATGTTTGCTGATCTTGGTCACTTCTCTTATTCTGCAATTCAGGTAACTAACAAGAATCCTCTATTGAGTTTTCATTTGATGATGATATCTTATCTATTCATGTGAGCTCAAAACTAGCTACAAAATGAAATATAACTGTCTTGCTGCAGACTGCTTTTACCTTTCTGGTTTATCCAGCTCTTATACTGGCATACATGGGCCAAGCTGCGTACTTGTCTCAACATCATCATACGAGTTACCAAATCAGCTTCTATGTCTCAGTTCCAGGTATATCTCATCTGTTCTCCAATAACCGATATAAAATGGTAGGAAGCTGACCGATGAAAACAGGGACATGAGAAAGAAAACAAGGAATGGAATATCAGTGCAGGTACATTATGTATCTCTTGATTGTTCATTTGTTTTTGTGTACTGTTCAGAGAGTGTGAGATGGCCTGTGCTCATAATTGCAATTCTCGCTTCTGTCGTGGGAAGCCAGGCGATCATTAGTGGAACATTCTCAATAATCAATCAGAGCCAGTCACTTAGTTGTTTCCCTAGAGTGAAGGTTATTCACACCTCTGACAAGATACATGGACAGATCTATATCCCTGAAATCAACTGGGTGCTCATGATCCTCTGCATTGCTGTGACTATAGGATTTAGAGATACAAAACACATGGGGAATGCATCAGGTAAGGTCGATTACCTCGTAAGTGAACTCCAAGGGGAAGTAGTTTTAAGGAAGACCTTTTTGTGTTAGAATAAACCGAAAGCTGGATGCATTAGAACTTTGTTCTTATTTGTTTCAGGATTGGCAGTGATGACCGTGATGTTGGTGACAACCTGCCTCACTTCCCTGGTTATAATCCTCTGTTGGCACAAGCCCCCAATTGTAGCTCTTTTGTTTCTTCTTTTCTTTGGTTCCATTGAGTTGCTTTACTTCTCAGCTTCACTTACCAAGTTCACTGAAGGGGCTTGGCTCCCTATTCTCCTGGCCCTTTTCCTCATGACAATCATGTTTGTATGGCATTATGCGACCATCAAGAGATATGAATTTGATCTCCACAACAAGGTATCACTAGAATGGCTATTAGCATTGGGTCCAAGCTTAGGAATTGCTCGAGTACCTGGCATCGGCTTAGTTTTTACTGATCTCACCTCTGGAATTCCTGCCAACTTCTCACGTTTTGTCACTAACCTTCCTGCCTTCCATCGTGTTCTCGTCTTCGTGTGTGTAAAATCAGTACCTGTTCCTTTTGTGCCCCCAGCTGAGCGTTACCTTGTTGGCCGTGTAGGTCCTGCTGCTCATCGGTCTTATAGGTGCATTGTTCGTTACGGTTACCGAGATGTGCATCAGGATGTTGATTCTTTTGAATCAGAACTAGTTTCCAAACTGGCTGATTTCATTCACTATGATTGGCATCGAAGCCAGCACAGTCCCCATGCTGAAGATGTTATCTCCCACTCAAACGAATCAACAAGTGAATGTAGACTAGCCGTGATAGGCACGGTTGCATTTTCTGGCACACCAGCTTACGAGATTGAGGAAAGCGTGCAACCAGCAAGTGTATCTGTTGGATTCTCAACAGTAGAGAGTGTCACAGATGCCATAGAAATGGAACCTGTTCCATCTGTTGAAAGAAGAGTTAGATTTGCCATCGACAATGACTCGGAATCCGATGTGCGGGCAGACATGGAATTGCAGTTTCAAGAAGAGCTACAAGATCTGTTAGCAGCCCAAGAAGCTGGGACAGCATTCATACTAGGGCATTCCCATGTTCAAGCAAAGCAAGGATCATCTGTTTTGAAGAGAGTTGCCATTAATTTTGGGTACAATTTCTTGAGAAGGAATTGCCGTGGACCAGATGTAGCACTTAAGGTTCCACCGGTATCTTTACTAGAAGTTGGCATGGTTTATGTGGTGTAAGTAGTTTTTGTAGCTTTATATGCCATAACTGGCCTGACCTGTAAAGAATTACATTACTGGTTCAAGAGAGACTCACTTGCCCTGTACCATATGTTCTAACACATTTTACCCATGACGTAGGGGTAAAGGGTTCAAGCCAAGTAGAAACCTATTGAACTAGAAAAAGGAGGAGATAACTGGGAGGGGTGAATAAAACTTGAATCAATTCGAAAAAAATCGAATAATTCAACTTGACTTGAGACGAAAATATTCGACTCGTTGTGATTTAACTCGAAATTTAATAAACTCGACTCGAAAAATTTTAAATAAAAATTGAGTTGTAAAATAAAAATCGAATAACTTAAAATTTTTAGTCATTAAATGATTTATTTTTAAGTTTGAGATGAGTCCTTAAATTTTTATGATATATATATATACTAATATATAAAATATGAAGAATTATTGTCACATTTGAAAAAATATGAAGAAATATATATTATTTTATATGATTAGTGAAAGTAGGCTTAAATTAAACCAAATCATACTATAAAATAATAAATAATTACCATTAATCTTTTATAAGAACTCGAAAACTTGACTCGATTCGACTTGATTTGAAAATTTTTTGAATGAAAGTTTGAATGATGAAATTAGACTCATCAACTCGAATAACTCAAAAAAATTTTATTCGACTCGATCTAACGCTGACCCTCCTAACAACCAGTACGCTATTGGTCTTGAGTCCATCAAATCCAGAAGTAGAAACTTTCCAAATCAGAATCCAACTAATGGTCAAACCTTGAAACCTTCTTCTGGGTCTTCAAGGTGGTTTCAATGAGGCAAGGTCTAGATAAAGACTCTCCACGGTGCAAACCAGACTTGGTCGTTTTTCAAACTCCCTCCTTTATTTTAATATACCGTGTAGAAGGAACGTTAAATACTTTGAAAATAATACCACCCAGCAGCAGCAGCAGCAGCAGCAGCAGCACACCGCATTTATATCCCGTTTTACAAGTTCATTCCTCCTTAAATCATGTTCAAGTCCAATCCCGAAGCAAAGCAAGAAAACCCCAGAAACCATGGATCAAGAACTCACCTTGTCCTTAATCCTCCATGGCTGCAGAATTGCTAAAGACCTTGAAACAAGGCTAGGGGATTTGGCCAACCAGCCTGAAACCCTTTCCAAGACTTGTGATGATATCGTAAACATCTTCACCACTGCCAAAGAAGGGTTAAACAATGCTCATCCACAAGCCCCGTATCTGTTCGCCCATCAACCTCAACGTTCGCAGCAGATGTGGACCGATCCATGTTTGCAGGAATGGCTGAAATATGGTGGCATTGCACAAGCAATGGATGTGTCAGGTTCTTCATCCTCGTCCCAACGTTCCCATAGAAGGTTAGAAACTTTCCCAAGTTATATAACATGTGTATAACAACATTGATTTTGTTAATTACGTTATTAATTACCCATAATGCAGCAGCAGGAAGGCTGATGAAGAGAAATTCACAACGAGAGAACCGGCTCCTCGGATGGGAAACACCAACGTTCCACCGGAGGACAACTACACCTGGAGAAAATATGGTCAGAAAGAAATTCTGGGTTCAACATATCCGAGGTACTAAAATATAGTACGCGATAAATAAATGATTTAGATTAACATTAATAAATATAAAAATTATCGTAAAAAATAATTTTAATTATTTATTTATTTTTGTATATACATGCATGCAAGTTTAAATTCATATTAATCAATTATTCATGTACCTGAACATTCAAAACTTTGATCAAGTGTAAAGGTTGCTCACAAGTTGACTTGGTCTCCTACTCTCCTATATGAAATTAAGATTTGACTGCTTACCTTTTTCCCCCAAAAAATAAAAATAAACAGTTGACTGCTTATATAATATCTATGAAAATAAAATAGTTCATCATTTTTGTGTGTGTATATAATTAATTGATGATGATAATCATGCACGTATATAATTTTAAAGTTGATGGTGACCTAATATGAAATAAAAGGGAGAAAAAAGAAAGTAGGAAATAAAGGCGTAAATGAGTCGAATCAAACTTGATTTCAATCTATTCGAATTAAATTTTGATTATTAATCTTTGAACTGTTAGATTCGAGTAGTAACTTATTATCTGTCATGTCTCATTTAAAGCTCCGTCAGAAAAAATAACTTTGATAAACAGGTTGTGTAAACTCGTTAATTTTAAGGTATAGGATATTAATTTAGAGTTTAAAGGTTTATGTTGTTAGGTTTAAAATTTAGAGTTTAGTTTTTAGTGTTTACATTTATATTTATGGTTTTAAGTTTATAAATTTTATATTTTAAATTATAAAAAATTAAAAGTTTTAGTATATTATATTTTTGAGTAATTCACGAGCTTTTAAATCGGGTATTAAGTAGTTCGGTTCGTTAAAAACTCGAACCGAGTTTGAGATCAATCGAACTTTAAATAATTTTTTTCTAAATCAAATTTAAATAACTCACGAAATATCTCGTGCGGGTGGAAATCATCTACCTCTTTATGGTGTATCATTTCATACTTTCATTTCAAATTAGAGAGTTTAGGGTATAGGATATATGGTTCAAGGGGGTTACTGTTAGGGTTTAGGGAATTAGGGTTAGGATGTATTTTTTAGAGTGTAGAATTTAGAGTTTATGATATAAAAAATAAAGGTTAAGTTTATTTTTATTTTTTTTTTCAAAAAATACACCATTAAAAGATAAATAATTTTTACCCTCTCGTGCCCTAATGATAAACACGTAGGGTTGGTTTTCAGGTCATATTACAGGTGCACACACCAAAAGATGTATAACTGCCCTGCGAAGAAGCAAGTGCAGCGTCTAGACAATGATTTCCACACATTTGAAGTAACCTACATTGGTCAGCACACGTGCCACATGTCCTCCACCGCCCCTTCCATTGCGCCACCACCGCCGCCGCCGCTTGTACAAGATCAGATGATTATTCCCCAGCAGCAGGCTATGGTTTCTCAGCCTACACTACCTCCATCTTCTTCATCATCGATAGCTCCTTTGGGGATATGGCTTTCAATGGAGTTCAGTCTTGGTTCAGGCTCCACTTCTGGTGGAAGACATGGCGGCGATGCTGGTGCATCATCGTCATCATCAGCCGTTGCTGGTGTCAGAGCCACCACAAGCAGCCGATACGGAAGGGATGTGGTTGAGTATCCAGCCGTGGCGGATATGGCTGATGCAATGTTTAATTCAGGTAGCTGCAGCAGCAATAGCATGGATGTTATTTTTCCACATGTGGAAGATAAATGGGAGGCAGGTGGCGGGCCTGGCGGCGCAGGCGACAAGGGAAACTGATGAGATTAGCTACAGTTCAGACCAATTTCAGACCAGAAACCAGACACATTATTCATGATGGATTAATTGCCACTAATTGGGGGTTTAGGCGCTGCTTAACTAGATTTATTTTCTATAATTTGTTTTTTTTTTCATTTAGTTAAAAAAAATTCGGACAATAATTTAGGGCATTACCTATATAGGTTGTAGGCCTATAATAAAAAATTATTGATTTTTTTAAAAGTATGTATTTAATAATAAAAATTAGAAAAAATAGATCTTGATAATAAATATTAGGGAAAAAGTAATTTTTAATAGTAGACATGTAATAACAAATATTAGAAATAATAAAGCCATAATAACATGTATTAAAAAAAAATTGAGCCCATAATAATAAATATTTATTTTTAATTAGTTTGTTTGTTTATATTTTTTTATTTTTAATTTATGATGGATAATTGAAGTAGTTTAGGTATTAAATAAATAAAAATTATTTTGTTTTTTTTAAATGAAACTATACATAAGTCGTTAAAGACATATTTTTTTGGTTGTTTTTATTAAGATAAATAATAGATTCCATTAAATTCAGATTTAGGATAACAAATATCAGTCCCAACTAACATGAGATAATTATATATATATTTTTTATATATTTTAAGATAATTACTATATTGTCCTTAATTTTATAAATTATATTCAAATATCTCTTTAATTTTATCAAATAAAAAAGAGAATGAGAGATAATTACGATAAATATTGTCTTTATATTTTTTTCTTATTATACCTTATTTTATTAATAAAAAATAAAAAAATATTTTTTTATTGTTTTAGGTTAGATCAAATTTAAGTAAAAACTTTATATTTTCGGAACGAATTTGAGTCAACCAAATCATGCCATCCTTAATAATATCAATAGGTTTAAATCAAGTGAATTAAATAATAATAATAATAATAATAATAATAATAATAATAATAATTCGTTAAAAAATAGAATACTAGCTAAGGGGACCAAAAAATTCTTTTTCCTTTTCCTATGACAACGAGAAATTATATCGTAGGTAAGTCCTACCACGTTATCTATGTGATCAACCACTAAAAATTATTTATCTCATCATTTTTTTTATTTCATATTTTTTTAAGTGAATCTTCACTCATATTTACCGTTAATTCATTTTAAAAACAGACTATTTAAGTGAAGATTCACTTAAAAAATATAACATAAAAAAATTAACGAGATAAATAAATTTTAATGATAGGTCCCATGGACACCTGGTGAAACTTACCCATAATATAATTTCTCCATGATAACAATAAAAACATGTAATTGAAATATGAAAATCCATAATTACTGTAATATGTTTTCATTAAATACACGTTAATTTATATACTAATTTCCCTTAAATGGTGATTATAATTAACCTATATTTAATTACTACATTACGTTGATTTTGGTATAAACTTGGAAACATCATAACAAGCCTTATTTGCATGCATAATATTATTCGAATTCAACTTGATTAAGTAATTAAATAATATTTTTAAAATAAATATTAAAATTTAAATTTATAAAATAATAAAACGATAAATATTTATAATTACTAAATTAATTAATATATCTCTCAATTATATTTTTTAATAAAATAATAAAAATAATATTTCTTTTAAAAAACTCGAATTCAAATCATTATTACGGAATTAACACAAATCTCTGCAGCCAACCTCCCGCAGAGGAAAACAGAGTATTTTTTTCCTTCCCATTTTCCAACCATGCCCTCTTCCCTCCATTAACGGTCACTATTAATATTATGGGTAAATTACATCGATCGTCACTCATTTATATATTTTTATTTTAGTTCTTTGAATTTTAAAATATTTACTTTAATAACTAAACTTTGATATTATATTTATTTTAATCACTCCATCGTTAAATCATTAACCAATAATGACATGGCATTTCGAATTAGATTTTTCTCATAGGTACATATTTTTAATTTTTTTATTTGACTTTCTAATTTTCATATATTTTGTCCATTTTTTTCTTCTTAAAAAGTCTATCTTCTTTAGTGAAACTGATTTCGAATATATCTTTAGAACCACAACTAAACCCGCACTATTACTTACGTAGAGGAAGTGTTTTTAGTGAGTCTAGAAAAATGATTCGTCACCGATTATAACGGCAGTCCGTTAAAATTTATCTCTTTTTAATGTATTTATGTCGTTGAATTTAAACGGTTTGATTAAAGAATATAAAGTAATTCAGATAAATAATCTAACCAATTAATAAAATACACTTTTATCCTATCTTTCAATTATATATTTTAAATAATTTAAACTCAAATCGACGAATATCATTTTAATTTTTTTTATTAGTATCTTGATCATATATATATATAGTATATGTCAACCTAGCTGATATCTCTCTGATTATTCTCTTTCCTTCTACTCCTTCATTCCCACTAGAAAATCAAACAGCCGACTCCTTCCTTTTCAAGCTTAAATATATTCTAAACAAAGCCTAGACGTACCCCACAAATATTTCCTAATAAACAGCCTTCCTTCCTCGTTGACATACCCATTTTGTTATTTGGGGGAGGAGAGTGGGAGAAGGGAAGATGTTAACGTGTATATCTGGTTCAAAGCAGGTAAACAACAACAATCGATCTGTTGGTCGTCAACAGGAACATGATGAAGATGCTTTGGGAACTCCCAGGACTAGGCTAGCCCTTAAAGCTCTCACTTCTCAGGTATTTTTTTAGCTTAGATGTTTTTTGTGTTTGTTTCCTGAGAAAATGCGGGAAAAAACGACTAGGAATAATTCGACTTTGATGGGTTTACTGTTGTTTTCAATAGGAAATAAGCTGTGAATCATTTAGCAACTAAACATCGAAAACCTGTATAGGCATGTTTCTTAAATCTTTATTGAGTTTGTTTTTCCTACTCAGTTTTCAATTTTCTGAGGAAAATGTGGAAAGAAAATAATCCCCGAATCCGTTTTGTTTTGTACCTTTTTTCTTTCACCAACAAAGGGTTTAATGACAGGAATTTTCTTTGTATGTAATTTTCAGATCAAGGACATTGCTTTGAAAGCATCAGGAGCTTATAAAATCTGCAAGCCCTGTTCTGGTTCATCAAACCATAACCGGAACAATGCAGACTCTGATGCTGCCTCTGACTCGGCAAGTTTCCATTGCACTTACCAAAGAACAGGAAGATCTACTCCCCGAATTTGGGGCAAAGAGATGGAATCGAGACTAAAAGGACTTTCCAGTGCAGTAGGTACCCCAACATCTGTTAGTGGCTGTACAGAATCTGTAGTTTTTATGGAGGAAGATGAGCCTAAGGAATGGGTTGCTCAAGTGGAGCCCGGTGTTTTAATCACTCTCCTCTCATTGCCTGAAGGAGGGAATGATCTTATACGAATTCGATTCAGGTACTTTATTTTGTTAATGGTATATAATATAAGGGAATGATCAGAAACGAATTCGATTCAGGTACTTTATTTTGTTAATGGTATATAATATATGATAGTGAATGTTATGTTTCGCCTGGGATTGATTGCATGAATTTTGTTTTTGGTATTGAAATAGTAGCCATGTTTGTAAAGTCTCGTCTTTGGATATCAAATATCTTCTTTTCAAGTGTTTATATTGTTTTGTTTTGGAATTGTCTCCTTGTGGTTTGGTTGCTGTTCTTTGCTCTTAGTGTCACACTGTAGGTTTCTATTCGTTGGCTTGTAATTTCATGTGTTAAGTATGTTGATGGTGCTAATTGACTGGACATTTTGACATTCTCCTTTGTCATTTCATGTCTTGGTTGCCTTCCCACTAAATTTTCATTAGATGCTTTATTAGTGATATCTATATCCCGTCATTGAATTGGCCCCTGATGTGAGGCTCTCTTTATAGCTTGACCCACTTGGCAGTATAGGTTCTGTTGCATTGTTTGACAAATATATCTTTCTATCATGCCAAATAAGCTCAATCTGAGCCATAATTTTTCCAGTACTTTTAGGTAGGCTGTGTATGTTTCATGAACTCAAACCTTTCGAGTTTGAGGCTGCCCCTCCCAACTATACCATCTCCAAGTTTTGAACCTAAGTTCTCTCCAAGAGACTGCAATGTGCTCCCTCGTTTTTTTAAAACGGACCTACCTTTTATCTGCATATTAGGCTGATAAATTGATGGGATGTTTAGTTTGATAATTACTGTATGAAACCATTTTGTGGCAGTATAGTATAAAGGGTATTTTGGCCTTTTTAATTCTATTGTTTATTGTTGATTTATTGAAGTGCTAATCCATACTTTTTTTAATTTAATCAGTCGTGACATGTTTAATAAATGGCAAGCTCAAAGGTGGTGGGTAGAGAACTATGACAAGGTCATGGAATTATACAATGTTAAATGTTTCAACCATCAAGTAGTCCCTCTTTCAACTCCCCCAAGATCTGAAGATGAAGTAAGCTTCTTCCCTCCATGTATTTTTTTTAACTTATTTGTTGTCCTTAGCATTAGTTGGTGGAGGTCCTATTTCTTATGTTTTCTAGCAGTCCATAAGCTTTTAAAGCCTTGCCGTTTTCAATTTAGCTTTTTTTTTCATCCTTTACAGGGATCAAGAGTTGAATCAACCAAGGATTGTCCTGTGACTCCACCACTGAACAAAGAACAACCGCTCAACTTTGCACGGTCAAGTGACTGGCTACTCTTCATCAGATTCTCTAGATCATCACCCAGTGCAATCTCATCGATACTATGACTCAGCTGCACTTGCTTCAACACCAAAACTCTCCAGCATTAGTGGAGCCAAGACTGACATATTATCTGTTGATGGCTCTGTAAGGAGTAGTTCATCAAGAGAAGGAAATTATTCTGGAGAGTCATCCATTAGTAATGCCAGTGACATGGAAACTGAATGGGTTGAGCAGGATGAACCAGGGGTTTACCTCACTATCAGAGCACTTCCAGGTGGCTCTCGAGAGCTTAGACGTGTCCGCTTCAGGTACGTAATTTGGTTGTTTTAGAAGGTAGATGGAGTAAGCATTGTGAATTTGTGTGCCTTTTGTGGATCCAGGACTCAAAATTTCCACCTCACCATGGCTCTATTTACTATTAAAGTGCTAGTAGTAATTAAAACACCATTTTTATGTTTCTTGATATGTATGAACTATTCTTTGCAGCCGAGAAATGTTTGGAGAAATGCAGGCAAGGATTTGGTGGGGAGAAAATCGAGCCAGGATACGACAACACTACTTATTGTGAGATGTAGCAGATCAATGGAGTGGTGGCATCAAATCAATGGTATGGTGTCAATTTGCCTCCTTTTAATTTAACCTTGGTGCTTACTGTTTAGACGATTCTGTGTTTTGTCCACAACTAATCACGAAGCTTTTCTTTTCTTAAAGCAGCAAAAAATGGTAAAGTATCATCTGCATCCAGCTTTGTACCTGTTTAATCTGCTAGTTCATGTGAATGTCACCCTCTGTCACAGAGATGCTGCAAGAAGAAAGTAGTGAAGCTGATACTACTGGATAAAGAGATGCTGAAAGCCTTGCTGCAATTATCTACAGAAAGGATGCACCCAATTGATTGAAGAGACTGTTGAAGTATTCCTGGAAGAGTAAGGGGAATGCAAATATATCTGGTTGATCTAGCACATCAGTCTTTTCTGAAGGAGAGGATGGAATCATGGAACAGAAGAATCTAAAGTTATTAATAAGAGAAATGCTTACAAGTTAACAAAAACATTGTCTTTGTTAACAAAACCATTCTTTACCTTTTCACCTTGCAGCTCTTAGTTTGTCTCTATTGTGATTCTCAATGAGATTGTGATTATGTGAATTAATGTAATCAAAAAAGCCTGAAATATGCTGTCTCACTCTCTATCAAGTGAGCTAGTATTTGTAGCCAAAGATATGGTATGGCAAAGACGCAGTTGCAGTCGAATAAAACCACGATTAGCTTTGCCAGAATTAGTATTATTGATGAATGACAAACAAGTGTGTAGTTCTAATACAATTACTGGCTTAGAGTTCTCAATAAAGAGGTTAAACATGACAGAGTTATGTATCAAACTTTCAAATATATTTGTGAGATATCCTCGAATACAAGAATAGCAAAACCATAATAAAAATAGATTCACAAAAGGGATGAGCTTCAGAGTGAAACTGAATAAAACCTTGAATTCGCCGCTGCATCGATATCTAAGCTGATCTCCATCACCATGGCTGCTGTCCTGGTATTTGAGAAGGACCGGAAAATTGGTGTCTTCCCATTTGGGGAGAACCTGATGACTGCCATCCACCCATCTCAGCAGGTCCAAAGGGTGACCGTGGTGACTGTTCAAAAGATCGAGGTTGACGCCCAGGGAATCTCCATCTATTTTCATTTAAAACTCTATCAATATCTTCATTCCTCCCAACCTTCCCAAAAGCTACACGCACAAACTCCTCCAATGCAGGGGTAACACCAATGGAATACTTCATCATCTGGTCCAGTATATCTAGGCTTTTGTCCAGCTCATTAGCATTACAAAGCCCTCTGACTACAACATCATAAATAGAGGCATCCGGTTTAGGATCTTTCTCTCCCATTTTCAACAAAAGAGCCGCAACTTCCATGTTCTTACCATTCTTTAGAAATTCACTGAAAACTCTGGTTCCGAAACTAGCAACCACCCTCAAACCAGTCTCCACCATCTTGGTAAAAGACCACAGAGCATCATCAACCCGCCCTTCTTTCAAGTATGCATCAATCATGGTTCTATACATTGGAACATCTGGTGTCAAAGACTTTCCACACAGTTCTTGGAAAAACTTCTCTGCCTCAGATAGCATCCCATGCTCACAAAACCTGGCGATGATATTATTATAACCAGCAGTGTCCATAGCAAAAGGCTTGGATCCCGGCTTCGTTCCTACCTTCTTAAAAGTTTTAATGGCCTCCTCAAAGTTCTCCAACTTAAAGCACTCATTCACCATGATATTAAAAGTATCTGAATTCACTGCCTGTGTGTTAGGAGGAGTATGATTATCCAACATATTTTCGAACAAGACCCAAGCTTCTTTGGTCTTCCCATGTCTGAGTAAAACCTCCAAAAGGGTATTACAAGTAGGAGGAGGCATCTTAAATTTCCTATCCAACAACGACTTATAAGACTCCATGGCCTCCTTATCCTTCCCTTGATTAAACCACCACTCCATAAACGTAGCATTGACAACTCCATCATAAACCAAGCAACGCTCTTTCAATTCATCAAACAACTCATTGGCCTTGTCCAGATTTCCCAAATTCAGAAACCCGGATATGAGGTTGTTGAAAACCAAAGAGTCTGCACCGTGCCCTTTATTCAACATCTCCCGTAACATATCCACAGCTTCCTCAATCCTCCCAGCATCTATCAAGCCCTTGGTCAAATGCCTATACGTCACGGGAGAGGGGTTAAAGGGTGCCTTCTCCAGAATCTCGTGGTAAACTTGGATTGCAGTATCAACTTCACCTCTATCGCAATAGGTATTAATCAAATTATTGTAAGAAACAACATTTGGAACAAGATCAGATTGCTTGAAGAAGAAATGAAAAAGAGCAATTGCCTCGTTGAAGCGTTTGTTGCGGTACATGGCGGCGATGATAGCGTTACAAGTGAAAACAGTTGGACGAGTGGAAGAGAAAACGGAGGAGCGAGCAAGGAGAGAAGCGGCATCTAGATCGGAGGCGCGGATAAGGGACTGAACACGGTTGTGAAGGTTAAGGCGACGGCCAACGAGGGCAGAGGTGCTGTCTGGAAGTCTTGGGGCATTAGGGTCACGAGTGGAAGGGGCAGAGGCACGGAGGGCGTGTATTGGGGGTTCAAACCGCAAACGGCGCTTGAGGCGGCGGCGCTCCGCTGCAGCTTCTTCTGCTGAAGTGAAGGCGTAGGGGCGTTGGGGAGGCGGAGGAGGGGGAGGATTCTGGATTGGGTTTTCAGAGGCAGGGTCAAACGCTACATTGTGGAGGAAGCGGGAGAATGGAACGGGAGAGGAGGGTTTCGGAGAGTGGTGGCTGAGGGAGCGGAGGAGGAGAAGGCGGACGATGGGCATCGTCGAAGTGTTAACGGCGAGGAACAGAAGTAAGCTAAAACCCTAGACACGAACAACAGCTGCTTAAACTGTCTGCACTATGCAATCTCACATTTCATACCCTAGGATAAAATATGACAGTTTTAAATTTTTATTTAATAATTTAAAATGTTATATTTTTGGGTTGTATTTTTCATGATTTTTAATAAATTTTAAGTTTTGAGATATTTTTTAATATTTTAGATATTTGAGTTTTTTCTGTTTAATTATAAAAAACTACTTAAATTGTAATTTTAATAGATATATAAAATATTTTTGATTGAAATTGATATTTAAAGTTTTTTTTATTAAAATAAGTGTTTAAAATATTTTTATTAAAATGAATTTTTTTAAATTTATTTTATTGTTTGTTCAACAGATGTTTTGATACCTATTTTAATAAAAAATAAAATTCTGATCATTTATTTTAATTAAAAAATATATTAAACACTTATGAAAAAAAAAATATAGTTTAAAAAGTTGTCATAAAAAATCTAAAATATTATTAAAAATTTAATATTTTAGATTATTGGAGAAGTTTGGAAACTATATTCTTTTAACTTTAAGTTAGATTATCATATTTTAGATATATTCATTTTTATTTAATAAATTATTTGATTTATTTTGATGAATTGTGTAATTGTACGCATTCAAATGATTTAGGTTCGAGTCTTCTTTTAATTATTTTTAATTTTTTTAATGTTTAATGCATTATAAGATATATACTAAATGGTGCACTTTATTTTTTTTAATTGAATTATTATCATAAATAATGTTGGGAGGTGCATTTACAAACTTGTACGATGATGAGATAACTTCGAGATATGAAACAAATGGTGTGACCATCAATCTAAAATCGGATTAAAGACCTCTCAGGTTAGTCCTAAAACAAAAATGTTATACTAGATATCCTGAACATATGAAACAAGTACAGACCTGAAAGTGAAACAGGTGAGGACACTACAGAAACAAAATTCCAAGGAATAGTTTACTACAGACCTGATGATTCCATCGTCTGGAGGTCTGGTGCAGTTACCGGATTAAGAACGGCGGGTTTATGCTCACCCGCCCTCTCGCGGATCTCCCTGTACTCTTGACAAATTGCACAAAGATGGCAGAAAAAGTGAGTAGCAAAGTCTCCACAAGGTGCTTCCTGCATCAAAATATATATATTATATATTATTAATAAGTACTAAACGACGCATCCGATAGGAGTATAAGCAGATTGATAGAAATCTCATTAAGCTGCTTAACATAGAAAAAGAAAGTTGGTGTCACTCAATGTAATTCATTCTGACAGATACTGCCGAACACAACAAGAGAAGTTACCATTAGATGATTTGACAAAATCTAGTTAATAATAGTTGAACAACTTGCCTGTATATGAAAGGCATTTGGGATTGTTTAAAGGTTAAACCTAAACATTGTCGATAATCACAGGGTTCATTAGTTTTGGGCGTGAGGGCAGGATTCAATTCTCACCAAAAGTAAATGAGGTGAATAGAAAAATTGCTTATGTTCCAAAATACTATACCATTTCACATCTTGAAACCTTGTAGTTAGTAGTACTTTGCATCCAGATTCCAGACAATACTATTGAAAGGAATGAGGTACAACATTTTAAATCTAATAAAAAGAACTAAAAAAAACACCTACAATCTACAGTCTCAACAGTCCCTAGTAACTACACCGCCCAGCTCATTCCATACACCTTGTGACATGAGTTACGTATAGAGGTTTCCAAATAAGTAGATTTCAGGTAAAAGATACTCATACTTGGTGCAAATTTTGAGGGGAGTGTTATTTTTCCCTTTCTGATAAAGTGTTGGAGAATGACTTCTCGTCTTACTGAGTATAACTGTATATCCATAATCCATGATTCAAGGAAGGGTGTTCCAATGAAGTCATATGGTTGTTACCTAGAGTTGAGGCAACTTCATGGAATCTTACCTCCTGGAAGACCACTTCATGGAAAGTCAAAAATACATTGTTCTCCTAATCCTATACAGCAAGATACCCATAAAGATAAATCATCCACTTTACAGCACATGGTTGAAGCCTGGAAATCTCCTACTAAAATTTTAACTTGGTATACCTGGTGAAGAATCAGTCCTCTAAACCCTTATCAATGAAGAACTATCCCTAAACCATGATCACAAATTCGAGAATAACATCATCCAATAAATTAAGAATCTTAATTTGCTCCTGATAGTGAGAGCTAAGTGGGAGTGTGGGAGCAATTAAGCAATAACTTAGGAGAGAATAACATGTTAATAATTTGGGGAAATATGCTATACTAAAACCATTTAGCTGAGATCTTAGGCATACATATATACGAGGCAACAACCATAAATTAATCTTGCTTAAAATTAGAATTTACACAGCTTTACAGAATAGTTTCTGGCACGGTCTCTTTCTTGGGTGCAAATCGTCTACCTCTTTCTCATACCTCCATTTGTGCCTCCGCTTTAAATTAGAGGGTTTAGGGTTTAAGGTTAGGGGTTGTGGTTAAGATTTAGGTAAATAGGGGTAAGGTATACTTTTTAGGGCGGTTAGGGTTTAAAATTCAATTTTTAGAAATTTTCAACAAGAGGCATGGATGGAGGCATGATAAAGGGGCAGAAGATTTTTACCCCTCTTTCTTTCCTCTACAATAGAGGCAACTAACTAAGGAAATGAATGCAATATGTAAAAGTGACCAATAAAAGTAAAGAACTCAAGTGCCACAAATTTAGTCCATCTCTATTCTCTAGCAAGTAGCACACAACGAAAGTATAAACAAAACCAATTGTTTAGAGGGTAAAAAAAGTACACAGGTTGACAGCATCATAATCTAAAATCTTAAAAGTCTAACAAAAATAAGCATGAAACTAGAAATAGTAATGAAAAATACCTGCAAATTGTATCTGGAGCGAAGTCCCCTTCGATAGCCACAAGCATAACAAGAGATAAAGCAACCCAATCCAGGTAAGGCCAAATAGATACCTTGAGTTAAAACACAGCAAAGAGTGTTGGCAAAAGCCCAAAGAATGAAATGTGTGATGCAGGATCCTACTAGAGTACCAGAACCCAGAAATTCTGCATTCTTTCCAAACAAATAACAGGGGAAAAGAAGACCTATACAACCTGCACATGGCAATGGAATTCAAGTATTATTCACCAAATCACAGCCAGTGACAGTCTCAGACTCAATTAAGCACATGAACGTATATTATTTTCACAATCACCAAAGCATAAGATTGATTTTTATTTCATGAAATATGATAATATAAGTCTAAAACTCTACTGGGAAATTAAAATTTCCCAAATTACTTCAATCAAATAGAACTCATTTAGAGGCACCTGAAAAAAACAAAAGTCAAAGTAGCATACAGCTCTGCATGTCATCGCAACAGGCGCAGATTCCAGAAGACCACTGAACAGACTCAGACAGCGGCGGTGACGGAGATGGAGATGGAGACGGCTTTGGTTCAGCATCAGACTCCCCAACAGGACGAGGCAGGTCTTCTTCGTCCGATTGACCCAAGGGTATGTAAGGCGGTGGGACATAGCTGTTTCGGTTGCTCATCTGGAGTTGATTCTTACCGGAAACAGTAGTTTCTGTTGGATAGTGGCGATGAACGGATCAATTTGGAGCCTCAGATCTGAATCTGATGGCGTCGACAAGGGCATTTTCCTTCTATTTAGACTGTGGGTAAGATTAGCAGATATTTTACTCGTTACAGTAAATTATTAGGAGAATTCGATTTACCGTTTTATTTATAATTTTATGAATTTATACAATAATTTATTATAAATTTGATTTATTTTGTTTATATTTTTCAAAAAAATATATATTTTATCTTAATAATTAAAAATCGATTATTGTTTTAAAAATCATAAATTCAAATATTAATATTTACAGTACAATAATTAAAAAAATTAATATTTAATAATTAAAAATATATAATATATATTACTTGTAATCATTATAATTAATTCTAAAAAAAATAAGTGTCATATGTTTTTAAAGTTTTTTGGTTAAAATATAACAAAGATTATCAAATTTTTTACTTCTTTATTTTCACTCTATTAAATTTTTAAATTTTTTATTTGAATCACTTAATTTTTATTTTATTATTTTTTTTGTCTTTCCTGTTAATTTTTGTTAGAAAAAATGACACAACTCGTTAATTTTTCTTTTACTCGATGACAAATTTAAGGGTAAGCATTTGATCTAGTTGAGTTGAGTTGAATAAAATAAATAAATTATAATTTGAAGAATTCTATTTCATAACTCAAATTTTACTTAATTTTTTAGGCTATTTATGAAATTGAAGTTGAATTATTTAAATTTTTATTTGTATTTAATCATAAACATTTTTAATATTAGGCTTAAGGGTTCAATAAGCCCTTAAACTTTTGTGAAAAAATCAATTAAGCCCTTAAACTTTTTTTCACCAATAAAATCCTCAAACTCACTAAAAAATTAATTTAGCCCTTAAACTGTCGTAAAAAATTAATTAAGCCCTTAAACTTTTTTTGCATCCAATTAAACCCTCGAACTCAAGAAAAAAAATAATTTGGCCTTTGATCAACTATGAACGTTAACTTTAACCTCTTTTTTAATTTTTTAACACTTGTCGCGACAAGATAATACCATTTATCGTTTTTAAGAAATTTTAAAATTTATAAAAAATCTAAAAACTTTATAAAAATATTGAAAATTTTAAATATTTAAAAATATAAAAATATTTTTTTATAATTGTAAAGTAATATTTAATTTTTTTATTTTTTTATTTTTTTTAAAAAACATTAATTATCATTTTAAATTAAATTTTGAGATTAATTTCTTATATTTTAAAAATATTTTTTTTCATGATTTTATATAATTTTAAAAATTACTAGAAACGAAAAAATAGTGTTATTTTATTGCAACATATGTTAAAAAAATAAAAAATAAAAAAGGTTAAAGTTAACGGTTAAAGTTGGTAAAAGAGTGAAATTGATTTTTTTTCTTGAGTTTGAGAGTTTAATTGGGTGTTAAAAAAGTTTAAGGACTGAATTGATTTTTTCTTTTGATTTTGAGGGCTTAATTAAGTATTAAAAAAATTTAAGGGCTTAATTGATTTTTTTACAAAAGTTTAAGGGCTTATTAGACCCTTAAGCCTTAATATTATAATACTAAATAATTCTAATTTAAACAATTTTTTATAACAATATATATTATACATATATTTTATTTTTATATATCTAATATATATATCAAAGAGAATTAAAAACTTATCTTAAACTTCAAAATTCATCCATTAACTATTAAAATTTTAAATTAATACCGTAATAAATTACTGCGCAATTTCCAAGTGATTAATATATATAATTTTCCATAGTTGTAATTAGGGATGAGTAAAACTCGACTCGATTCAAACAAATTGAATAACTTGATTCGATTCAAGACAAAAATATACGACTCGTTTTGACTCGACTCGACTCAAGACGAAAATATACGACTCGTTTTGACTCAACTCGAAATTTCATAGACTCGACTCAAAAAAATTTAAATAAAGTTCGAGTTGTAAAATGAAAACTCGAATAACTTAAAATTTTTAGTAATTAAAGGATTGGTTTTTAAGTTTAATACGAATCTCTCAATTTTTTATGATATATATACATAGATATATAAAAATATAAAGAAATATTGTTACATATGATATATATATATTATATGATTAAAAAAATCGTTTGAATTAGAATTAAATTATACTATAACATGATAAATAATTACAATTAAATATTTATAAAAATTCGAAAACTCTACTCGATTCAACTTGACTCGTATCGAAAAATTCAAATAAAGTTTGAGTTATAAAATATGACTCGTCAACTCGAATAATTCAAAATTTTTTGACTCAACTCGACTCGATCGAATACTCACCCTTAACTGCAATGAAGCCCCTTTGACTTTTTTTAAATTACTAACATTTATTTAAAATCTTAATTTAGATAAACTACATTTATAGCCATGGGATTTTTAAAAATGTTTTTATGGTCATCGAAATAAAAAAAATCATTGTTATTAATATTAAAAAATTTAATTTGGTCACTGGATCATTAAACAGGTAACGACAGTTGACATGATACGTTTTTAAAATGAGTAAATTATATATTGAAGCACTTAACTTTTTTGGGTTTCAGAAGTGACACCGATTTTTTATTTTTTGTACTTTTGATCTCAAATTATCAGAACTTTATAATTTGATCATGATTTTGCTGGAATTCACATTTAACCACTACACTTCTGAAAACCTTAGAAAGTTAAGTGGATGAGTCTATACTGTACCCAATTTTAAAGGTGTGTTGTTATTCATTTAACAATTTAATGATTGGAATGAAAGATTTTCTTAACAACAATGATTTTAATGAAAAATTTTCAATTTTGGTGACTATATTGAAAGTATCCTAAAAGTCTAGTGACCACTAATGTAGTTTACCCTTCTAAATTTTATGAGTTTAAATCAAATAAATTTATAAGGATTATTTTTAAATTTAATTCTTAAAATTATAAATTTAAGATAAATTACATAATAATCTCTTAATTTTTAGCATTTTACAATATGATCACGAAAGTTTTAAAATTTTTAATATAAAAGCTCAATTCAATCGAACAATATAGATAAAAATCCTCAAGCTTATTAGTGAAACAATCAACATTTTTTGTAGTTATAACAATACCCACTTTCGAAGATTTTTTTTATTTATAAAAATATTTTTTTAATTTACCCCGTTTTAAAATCTATGTATTTTTTTACCCATCACCTTAAATCTTAGCTTCATCTATCATTAATAGAAAAGTGACAAAAATTTAAGAGATTTTAGTTTTGACAACCTGATCAACTTTACTCTTAATTATAAAAATTATTATAAATCCTCTAATTTTTTCAACGAAACAAAAAATAACGTCGTAGTAAAATCACAAGTCGTCTTACAAATGTTGTAAGTGTCTACTTCATTTATAATAAGTATAGAGACCGAGTCAGGATTAGACTAAAAATAAAGAGAAGATAAATAGATTAAGTTTTTATTTGGTGTCACTGTAAAATTTACATTCAAACGCAAAATTCAAATACAATTGTTCAAGATAAAATTTGAGAAGAAATAAAATACGAACGAACAAAAAATAATTCGTTCAACGTAATTTATCCAAAAACTGTGTCGATAATCTTTGTCGAACGAAATCTAATTTTAAAGCAAGTTGATTACGCGCGTTGTACACATAATATTATGATTCAGATACTTATTATTTAATTAATTGAACGCTTAAATTTTATAAATACATAATAACAAATATTCAATTTAAATACATCGAATCATATACTAACAAAAAAAAATACTCAAAAAAATTATACGAATATACACACCTACATAATATATTAATATTTATTACTTACCCACAAACCACCACGCATAGTATGACTTTTTTTTTTAATGTTTCTTTCTCTTGATTTCATGACTCTCTATCCCCTTCATCCCACGTACTAATTTCAACACCAAGAAGTCAACATTTGTGAGGCGGTTTGGCGTAAAATTTATTCATAAAATATTCCCATGGGATGAGTCTCCTTCCTAAACAGTTTCATTGTTATAAAAGAGCCCATTTCGATCAGGAGTTGGATCAGTTCAACCTCAATCACACGGTGGTTGGGCAACAGTTGTACTAGTACAGATCATGGCATCTTCCTCTCCAAACAAGCTGATCATCACCACCAACCATTTGAGACATGTCGAGTCCATGGCCTCATTCCCTTCCGGCGCAGGCAAGATCTCCCACTTGAACGCCGTCATTTTGGGCGAGGCTATTGTTTCAGAGGAGAACGACTGGGTTTACCCTAGCCATGACTTCTCACGCCAGGCTCTCGTTCCTTCTCCACACAAGGTTCATTCTGGTTTCTCTCTTATTGAATATGGAAATGAATATTGTTGTAAATGTGGGTTTACTATATTTACTTGCTTTTCTGTAAATGAAAACAGAAATGTGTATTCTTTCATTATTCCCCCCCCCCCCCCCCCCCCCCCAAGATTTAGCTCGTTCTGAGTAATTAAAGTTATGATCTTTCAGTATCTGGAGATGTACAGAAGGTCAGTAGAGGATCCCGCCGGATTTTGGTCAGACATTGCCTTATCGGAGTTCTATTGGAAGCAAAGATGGGGAGATCAGGTCTACTATGAGAATCTCGACGTCAACAAAGGAAGTATCAAGATCGAGGTATTGTCTCTCTAATATCTACCATTTTTCTTGTTTTTTTTATTTTTTATTTAGCATTTGGGTCAAGGCTGGTTGATTCACTTAATTTCTGGGTTTTACCAGTGGTTCAAAGGAGGTATCACCAATATATGCTACAATTGCATAGATAGAAACATCAACGCTGGGCTTGGAGACAAAATTGCACTTTACTGGGAATCCAATGAACCTGGCTTTGATGCACATTTGACTTACTCCCAGCTACTGCACCAAGTTTGCCAGGTCTTATTCAAACTTTATACTGATTCTCTGCAATTTAGAATTTGTTCTGTTGAAATCATCTCTGATTATTGTTGTTTCCTCTGCAGCTTGCTAACTACCTGAAAAGTATTGGTGTTAGAAAGGGTGATGCTGTTGTTGTTTATTTGCCTATGTTATTGGAACTCCCGATTACTATGCTTGCCTGTTCTCGCATTGGTGCAGTTCACTCGGTATACACCCCTTTTTGCACATAAAATAGGATGAACAATGTCAGACAACCTAAATACTAAACTATAAGAGATCAATTTGTTAGTTTCTATTTTTGTTACTGAATAAATTTGCCACTCGTTTGCTCTTTCAGGTTGTATTTGCTGGATTTTCTTCAGATTCTCTTGCTCAACGAATAGTAGACTGCAAACCAAAAGTTGTTATTACTTGTAATGCTGTTAAAAGAGGACCTAAGACCATCCACCTCAAGGACATTGTTGATGCTGCCCTTATTGAATCTGCCAAGAATGGGGTTTCCATAGGTTGGTAAACATTAAGAAAACGGTATCTGATCCGAAGATGGTTTTCTCCTTAGTCCTTCGTGCATCATGCATATTTAGAGTTTTGACTGGATCGAACCTATTTCCTCTATTGAATCCTACAACTTTTACTTCAAGACAATACATTATGGTTAACCTAAAATTTGTTTTTTTATATCAATGAAAATCTTGAGCCCTTGCACCACTGTTCCTTCAATTCTATACAGAATGTTTTAATATCTGAGAGCCACTTGGTTGCCAATTTCCCTGACACTACTGATGGAAAGTACCATGTGTTTGTCTGATCTGTCTTAACATAACTAATGTAGAGCATGATTGATGTTAATCTAGTGGCTCCAATAATTACCATCACCAGTGAGACACTATTTGATCATTTTTTATATTTATCTGATTTTCTATTTATGGTGATATCTTCTTTGAGCAGATGTATGCTTAACCTATGAAAACCAATCAGCACTGAAGAGAGAAAGCACTAAATGGCAGGAAGGAAGAGATATGTGGTGGCAGGTTAGTGTAAAATAGAGAAATATTTGGTGATTCCAGTAACCGTATTTTTTTCGTTAGCTTTTTTCTTAGTTGTGGACTGTGGTGTGCTGTTTTTCACCAGGATGTTGTCCCAAAGTATCCAACAACTTGTGAAGTTGAGTGGGTTGATGCTGAAGATCCCCTTTTTCTACTGTATACTAGCGGGAGCACTGGGAAGCCAAAGGTATTCATTTTGCTTGGTTTAAGTATTTTTACGGAGTTTCCCATTTTCCTTTTCTGTGTTCTAATTTGAAATTTCTACAGGGCGTACTCCACACAACCGGAGGATATATGGTGTACACAGCAACAACATTTAAATATACATTTGACTACAAAGAGTCTGATATTTACTGGTACTTTGAACACTCTGCAACCTTGGTGTGTTTTAGGAATATATATTTTTCTGTTTAGTAACATTGTGATGAAGGGTCTTACTTGACATATCTTTTACTTTAGGTGCACAGCTGACTGTGGCTGGATTACTGGGCATAGTTACGTAACCTATGGACCCATGCTTAATGGAGCAACAGTTGTTGTATATGAGGGAGTAAGATTTCTCTGTTGCCTATTGACATAGAAAAATAGATTAGGCTTCCAAGATTGGCTACTAATACAGCTCTAAAAAGATCTTATACTGAAAAAGGCTTAATACAACATTAGAAAATGTTGGATGAAATATTGTGGTGTATAGAAGGTTTGACATGTCATATGGTGTTTCTGAAAGTTTATCAAGAGAGCAACTAGGTAGTAAAAATGCGTAGAATAAAATAATGGCTATTTAAAGAATTTTTATAAAAATAAAAGTAAAACAGTGGAAACTTAGTAGAAGAGCATTTATAATTTATTGTTTGCATCAATTCGCTCTTGTTAATCATAGAAATGAGTGTGAATTCCAAGGACGGGACTCTAAGAAATTAGTAACAGGAATAAATTAATATATTGCAGCATACCAACATAAAACATATTAAGACTTGAGTGTTGGAGATATAGCATCTGTTAGCGAGTGCAAGAATCTTTACATCTTGAACCCAATATTTTGATTTCAAATATATTATAGATGGCACTATTTCTGTATGTTCTATGCAGGCCCCGAATCATCCTGATTCTGGAAGATGCTGGGACATTGTCGACAAATACAAGGTGACCATATTCTACACTGCCCCTACATTAGTGCGCTCCCTCATGCGTGATGGTGATGAGGCAAGATATATATCTCTAACCTTGTTTACACTACAGCTCTTTGTTTCAAAATGTTTATCAGAATTGTTGTGAAAAAAAAATAGCTCCATGTTACTGTTTGCTTCATTTATGTCCGTATATGACACCCGGCTCTATAATTTCCATAACTCCAATGTACTTTTGTGTTTGTTTTATCTTCCAACATTGTCAACTAGAATTAGAGCAACTCCATTGAATTTTGCAAGCATTCAGCTATTTTGCTTAATTCTGTCATGGAAGTTTACTTGCATGACTTATGAAACCTTTTTTTTTTGGCATGCAAAGAAATGTTTTGCTTTGTTTATTATGTTTTTGAGTGAATCCATACTGACTTCCACTTGATGTATTTCCAGATTTTGTATTGATATTACTGTTTCTGTGTTGCAGTATGTTACACGCTACTCACGGAAGTCCTTGCGTGTCCTTGGAAGTGTTGGCGAGCCTATTAATCCAAGTGCTTGGAGGTTATCAGCTTCAGATAACTTCTTTTGATTCAATAAGTTGTTTTTAGACCTTTTCAAATCTCCTATGCATATTTACAAAGGAATTGTGTAACCTAAAATGATCGTGGTTACTGTAGGTGGTTTTTTAATTTAGTTGGAGGGTCGAGGTGCCCTATATCTGACACTTGGTGGCAAACTGAAACAGGTGGCTTTATGGTAATTTTATCCTTTCTTTCTCCATGTTACATATTTTGGTAGCATTTCCTGGGAAATAGTCTTACAATTTTTTCCCTTAGACTTGGTTGATTTTACTCTGATATATGCGTGTGCAATGTGCATATTTTAACTTTTTGATTTCTTTGGCTGATAAATGTGCATATTTCAACCTTTTTATTGTTTTCTATTTCTTAATTGGCAGATCACTCCTCTACCGGGTGCCTGGCCACAAAAGCCTGGTTCTGCCACCTTTCCCTTTTTCGGAGTGCAGGTTTAGTGCAATCGTGTTACTGAAAATGAGACCTTTTCTTAATTTTTCATTAATATTTTCTTCTGGTACAACTGCAGCCTGTCATACTAGATGAAAAAGGAAATGAGATTGATGGTGAGTGTAGCGGTTATCTGTGTGTGAAAGGCTCATGGCCTGGTGCATTTCGAACTCTTTATGGTGACCATGAGAGATACGAGACAACGTACTTTAGACCATTCCCTGGATATTATTTTACTGGTGATGGCTGCAGCAGGTATGATGGTCCTAACACTGAATTGCATTTTTATTGGTCCAAATTTTTGTTAGTGCAGAATATTGGATTTTAATATTCATCCCTATATGTTTCAGGGACAAGGATGGGTACCACTGGCTTACTGGAAGAGTTGATGATGTTATCAATGTTAGGTATATTTGGTTTACAAAGTTCTTCTGTTATCTGGAGAACATCCAGCTTGTTGAATTTCTTCACGTTCCTTAGCAATTAAATAAACAAACCTTTTCTTTCCTACTGCGTGTGAATGATACAATCTTAATATTTACAGTGGACATCGTATTGGCACAGCTGAGGTGGAATCTGCTCTCGTCTCTCATCCTCAGTGTGCAGAAGCTGCGGTGGTTGGTGTTGAGCATGAGGTATTCAAGTGGTCTGGTGTATCTGTTTAAGAATATTATATACAAATTAGCTAAGTCATTACTTTCATTTTCTGCTGTTGTTAGGTTAAAGGACAGGGCATATATGCTTTTGTCACTATTGTGGAAGGCGTTTCTTACAGTGAAGAACTCCGTAAGAGCCTTATACTCGCAGTGCGAAATCAGGTTTGATGAAAATCATTAATGAGGAAATGATACCTGCATTATCTTTGGTCTGAATTTTATAAACTAGTAGTCTGAAGATTATCCATCTGCGGTGCAGATAGGAGCGTTTGCAGCACCTGACAAAATACATTGGGCACCTAGCCTCCCAAAAACGAGGAGTGGAAAGATAATGAGGAGGATTCTGAGGAAAATCGCATCCAGACAGTTAGATGAACTTGGAGACACAAGCACATTAGCTGAACCTGGTGTAGTTGATCAACTTATTGCACTTGCTGATTGCTGAAACAATTGCAGGTGTAGAAGAACTCGATCAGAGTCGAACAGTGTTTGTGGTTCTTGATCCTTTCCTGCCACTTCTGGCTTCATAGATGAACGGTAAATTACAATTATTTTCATTATTTTCACATTTCCTATCCTACTGTTCCACTATGCCTCTCTTTGGAGGAGGTACTTTTAAACCATAGATCTGTCTTTGCACGTGATGCAATGTGAGCTAGGTGCTTGTAAACCAATGTACAATTCTACTCTGAAAACAATGATAATTTCAATAACTATGCATTGCTTTGGTGTTTCATAAGCTAGATTTTGTATCTTGTAAGTCCATTCAATAGAACAGGGTGTTTTAGAATGAAAAGTGAGGTTTCTAGTTGATGATCTGTTGAAACCTGGTTTAAACCTTAGACATTAGGGATGCACCCCGAGCGATGTCTCATTTAGGCATGTCATTATGTTGTATATTTTATTTGATGTAAGAGGGAGAGAGAGGATGAGTTGTTGGAATTGCAGAGACAGACACAAAGATTAGGATTAGAAATTAGACTACAGATGGTAGGGAGGGATGGGCCACAAAGATTCTTTCTTTCTTTTGAGATGTTAATAACAGCTTCAAAGTCTTCTGATAGTAATAGATTATTTTCCATCTCAAAATCTATTCAAAGATATGTTAGAAACTCAACAAGTGATTCTAATGAAAAGTATAATAATTAAATAATTTTTTAGCTCGATAATGGTTAATTATACTTTGTTCCTTATGTCATTCAGTTACCAACTCTTTTTAACTTTGTCATTGCATTGAACTTATTCGATAAACGTTCGATTTAAATTAACATTAACGAATCAACTCAAACAAACCTCTACAAGTAACATGTCAGACAAAATTTTCAAGTCGAATCAAATACTTTTCAATTCATGATCGACTCGCTTGATAAACATTCCTACTTCCCACCTTACAAAGACTAGATTTAGCCCTCCATAACATTCAAATTCTCAATTAAAGCATATTGAGCAAATGGGGGATAGTTTTTACATTACGGCATTACATAGTTGTACATAATACGTACAAATTTCGAATCAACAACATAAATCTTTGGCATGCACTATTCAATAATCATGCATCGCATCCAGGATGGATAACTTCAAATCATCATCATTAAGATGCAGCTCTCCTTCAACAGGATGACAAACAAAGAAAAAAGAATTTGCAGATTCTAACAGATGCTGCCTAGGATCTATTTACAGAAACCAATATCAACATTCTTACAGGAAAAAAGTACTCGACGGGTTTGCAAAAAGATGTCCGCGGCATACCAACGATGATTTTCTACAGCCACTCCCGATTAAGGTTGCCAAAAGTGTAGGAGGACCACCATCGGTTGTTTGAAGCATTTTCTTCACTATGAGGTGTCTATCCAATATCATCAGTTCCAGTAGCTTTCTACAGCTCTACAGACAGTTTAGAGAAGTGCATTACAGGAAATGCAAAACAAAAAAAAAACTTAAGCTTTCATGTCAGTTAGCTTTCAACATCCAGGATTTTTCTCCAAATGGTTACACTGACACTGTAATTTTTTTAATAACCATGTCTATTTTAACTTTAAAATCTAGAATCTAACTATAAATTCTAATCATAAACCTAAAAAATTCTAAAACCTATAACCTAAACTCCTAAACCCTAAAATGGCTACAATCTTCCACCTTCAACCTTAAGAGAAGCAAAAAACAACATACCTGAGGATTTAGTACATCCATCCGGCAGATGATATCCTCCTGGTTCAAAGATAGAAGAGTAGAACAAAAAGGAAGTCAGAAAAACATATGATAAAAAAATTAAAACAACAACATTTTGTTAACACCCCAGGCATGAGAGGAAGGGTTGTGCAAAATATGGGAAAATTAAAAAGAGAACACAAACAAATTGAATCTTTTAATCTTAATCTTCGATTTGACTGAATTAATGACAAGCAAAAAGATTCCTAAGTTCTTATGCAATACAACAGGATGCTGACAATATTAAAAGGTTCTTTTTTGTGAAGTTAAAAGAGTCCTAAAAGTTCATATCAGTTAGAAGTGTGAAATTCTTGTTCATCATTTGCACTCAAAAAATCATGACATTAATTATTATGTACAGAATCTCCAGTACCTCCAATATCCCAGGATTTTGCATCACTGTACCAAGAACACGGCGTACAAGTCCATTGTAGACCGACTTGTTGATGTTCCCATCTGCATTTACCCAAGGCAATATAGGCACCAATTGCTGACTGGTAAAAGGCTGATGTATCATACCCCCATCATCCCCTTTTGATAAACCAACTTTACCGTACATGCAGCTTTCATTTGCATCACTAGTAGGAATTTCAGAGGAAGGTAAAGCATGCTCTTCAGGAAGATTAAGAATAGTAACTTTGTGCACATCACCAGCAGTTACACTCCCCAATAACATAGCAGAATCAAAATTCCGATCTTCTTGCTGAAGGACCAAGTTGCCATCATCCTTTTCTAGGGATGTTAGTGACAAAGGTGATTTAAGATCTTGATGGAAACAAGGAATTGTAGCAAGAGAATACTTGGAATGGTATAAAGCATCAACAACACGAACAGAGTCATAAGCATTGACCTGTATGAAAGCAACACGGCATCAATGCACAAGAATTAGGTAAAGAAAAGTTAAGAAATCATCTAGTGCTTTGAAGAGAGTAAAAACTATCAAGCAGTGCTCTTGTCTCCCTCCTTCCTAAAAAAAATACAATACAATTAATTGGTCATAGGTTCGAATCCTACTTAAGGAGATCTGGTTCATTCCAAATTAACGAACTCAGAATGTCAGAATCAAAGGGTTAGCTAGGACCATCAAGATCAGATAACCAATTCGTCTTCGTTTCTATTGCATTCTATCTCGTTGTATCACACTTTCTGTGATATTTGACAATCACTGTCAATACCTCAGTGTTGGCACATTCCACGATAACCCATTCCTTGAAATGATATTTTCTGTAATATTTAACATTTTCTACATTCAATGCTGGAACATGACTACTAATATTTTGACACATTCCACAATAACTCCTTCCATGCACTATTGGCAAGGAGTGACACAGGGAATACATGTTTGAGAAAAATAAGACATACTAATAGACAATTTATATTCCAATGGTCAACTGTAACAACCTTTATAGCTCTTCCGAATGCTTGGAGCATATCAATGATAATTCTAGGTGTATTTTGTCCTGCAAGAGGAACATCTCAAAACATTCAATGAACTGGAAGTTACATCCATATATCTTTGTTCATGAGTATGAAGATGAGCCACAAGTACAAATATAACAACAACAACAAAAAATACCTGGCATTTTGACAAGACTATTAACATCTTCTATGCTCAAACCTTGGTCACCAGCCTTCTGAATTTCAGTGCAAACAGTCTTGATGATCTCAGGATCGAAGTGACCACCTTGTCTTTCATCAGAAGGATTTGACAACAGATGTTCAGTGTAACTAGCCATAGCTTCCCAAGGTGATTCACTAGATGCTATGGTGACATTATTAGTGGACTCGAGCATTTCCTTCATATAGTCCAAATTAGTTGAGCTTTTTTCATTAAAAAGCTCAGAGTTGTATGTCTCTTCATCTTTGAACAATTCTAAAGCAGTGGTTGTTGGAAATGTTGTGCGATGCATGGATACCATGATACCAGGAAAGCCCTTTTCTCTTCGTGAAACAAATTCACCTTCTGCAATGGATTTTAATTTCTTAGCCTTATCTGCATAACATAATTCATTATCCTCAGCTCTACGTTTTAAGCTTCTCAAGTCTTCAGCTTCTCCAACACCTTCATCTGGTAAGCATGGGGAAAGTGAAAGTTCACCAGAAAAAACCAGAGAAAACAAATGGAAAATATCACCACATTGCAAATCTGCAGTCAGATTTATTCCCCCTTCCATAAGATCTTTTTCTCTTTCACAAATCCAAGAAGAAAAATTAGCTGCTCTCTTGCCGGTATTGCAAGGAAATAGAGACTTGGAAATACTGTGCAAGAACTGTTGAGAGAGTACAAAAGGTTGACCGCAAGTACCACCAATCTGCCAAAAGTTGAAGCAAATTAAGAATCAGGAAAATACAACAAGGGTGAAACTTGAATTAATAGCAGCACAGTAGAGAGAAGAAATAATGCAGTTCAAGGAGCTCTTTCACAGTAACACCAAGTAAAGGAAACGTAAGATGAAGTATCTGAGGCAGATTGACACTGTGAAAAGAATACAAATCACTCTACATAAAGCCAAATTGGAAAAGCTGAACTAAGATACCTGAGTCACCAACAAAGAAAAAACATCACACTAATATTATGTTGTGTTATTTGATTAATAAGATGAAAAGTACAACCCACCAGCCCTGCTCATCAAATTTACTGCTTAAGGTAATGGTAGGAAATGTAGGAATGTTATAAAGTTAAAGAGAGAATCAGTGCCAAAAGCCAACTATTAAGACTCAAAGATGCTTTCGTGAACACCCGTCAGATTTTATAGAAATTAAAACTAATTCTAGAGATATTGGTGAATGGTCTGATACTGAAAAAAAGCCAATCACCAAGGCTCCAAGGGTATCTTCTTGAATATCATAAGGTTTTGACTGAAATGAAAAGAAACTTCAGAAAAATTGGTGGTTGGAGATCTTTATTGAATCCTAATGCATCTTACTTCATAAGATTAAGAAATACAGCTCTTTTTGTGAGTAAAAAAGAAAAGAAAAAACACCTCTATGTAAATTTCATAGATTGCAACAACCCAAAAATATAGAAAGTACAAATTGTCATTTACCATAATTTTTCTCTCTCTAAGATAGCTAAAAGCTGCAAACAGGTCGTGCTCTGAATAACGATGCAGAGTTTCTGTGAGCAAATTTGGAAATTGTGGTGCTGTAGATATGCTCAAAAATACAAGCTTAAATAGTTCAACAGCATTAGAAACAGCCAACGATTCGTGTACTTGTCTGCCAACACCATTTCCAACATTCCAAAGCTTAACTAACTTTTGATGAAAGCGATGGTGTTCTGAACTTTGAATAGAGCCTTTACGTCGGGCAGCACCAGGCATTCCTATATCTTCATCTTGAGTAGTTGCCAGATCCATTTTAGGACCTCGTCGGTCCTGCAAGGTAACAAGAAAGAACACAACAATTTCAGAGTATTTACAAGCAAGATAAATATACTATATCAAATATTGGGAAAGAAAGCCCACTGGTGTAAACAATAAAATCTTCCAACTGCAATTTGGTGAATTTATGAAATTTAGGAGCATTAATGGAATAAAACATATATGTGGACACTAAAAATAAGGAATTAATTATATGAACCTCAGAATTCATGTTTACACTCGACCACTCAGCAGATACAGATCCAACCCTTGGAGAGGCCTCCAGTTTAGCAATCTGTTTAAAACGAAGAACATCATCCAAAGCACTTTTTATATTTCTGTCATCAAAATCATCCCATTTTTCTTCCTCAATGTCTGTATATTCGCCATGTTCGATTCCATTGGAGAATTTAATTAATGAAAATCGGAGAAGTCTGCAATCACTACCATTGAATGAACTATTTTGGCTTTTCTTAAGATGCGTCATATACCGTTCACTAAGCATGTTGCATAATTTCATTAATGCTTTCCGAAACTTTACACTTCTATTTAGGGATGTCATTCTTCTTGCACAAGAATGAGGAGATGCTGGTAAGCCAGCAAGTGAATTCCAATCTACACGATGAAATTTTGCCCCCATGGCAGCACGGTACCTTGCATACTGGGTTACCAATTCCCTGCACATAACAAATTAATGTGAAACATGAAGAACCACAATATACTGTGAATATCATCCTCTTCTGACAGTCACTAGACTATATCTATCATCATGTAAACCAAATAGACAACCACCAAATGCATAAAATAAAAAATTCTCACAATCATGTGGTCATGTAAACCATCTTATAACTTAATAAAATTCTTGCTAGGCAAGCATAATTAGTTGAAGATAAGTTACTCATGGACAAAAATAGAAGAATATGGTAGATCTATCTTTTTTTAAAAAGTGATCCTAAGACCACTTTCTGTTCATTTTTTTCTCATCTGCATACAGCCTAGAGAATACAGTACTACATTGTACCTGTCTGCTTTATCTGTCCATGAGATTCTTCTTTTACGAGTTGGCTTCATTTTCGAAAAGGAATCCTGGCTAATTAAGGAATAACTCTCCTCATCTTCTTCAAGTGGCCCTGGCTTATTCACAGCCTCAACAACATCAGCTTCCTGACATGCTTGGAAGACATCAGGTCCCACTGAAGCAGCTAAAGAATATTCTTCTCTTAATCCATCAATGCCATCAGGTAGTGCAGCAGCCTCCTCTTCATCTAATTGTATGGTTCTTGCGTCAGATTTTATACTTTCTATTGATTTCACAGTTGAGTGTCTCTTTCTTTTCCGATTAGATGACCGTTTTTTTCTTTCTTGTTGATACTGCTCTTCGTTGCTATTTGGAACACCCCGAAATCTATTAAGACGCTTTTGCTGCTTATCATAATATACACGCAGCACCTGTAAATAGAAAATAAATTAGTTTAAAGCAAACAAATGATAAAATCTGATTGGACACTAATGGTTGTGCAGGACAGCAGAGGGTGTTCTATTAAATAACCATTAAGAAAAATATAATTTACCTGCTGTAAGGTCAGATTAAGATCCTTTGCAATCTTTTCACAATCTCTATATGAAAGTTTTTCATGCAAGTTATCCTTCAGAATTCGCTTTAGGAGCTCAGCACGCTGATTAGCTGTCATAACTCGATCTGAGGCCCATGATCGATTAAGAAAAACCTGAAAAAACACTCTTTGAGTCTGCTTTTACATTTCACATAGCCAGGCTATTACAATGGATATATAAGCAAGCAACACCAAATATATAACTATGCTTATAAATAGGAAATTCTTAATCTTCCACAGAAAGTAATACACACACTAAAACCTGAAGTGACAGCTGACGTTAGCATCACATTGATTCTCATTGTAAATTTTTAAAATGAGTTGAACGTCTAATAAAATTCAGTAAGGTCAATATATCCTATTTTTACAATCTATTCTTTAGAAATCGTTTTTATTTTTTTCAAATTTTAACATATGTGCCATGAATTTTTAGTCTATACATTGCTGACTAGTGCATACCTTGTGAACAGCAGATCCAGGGAATGCATGTAAAGCAGCTCTTGGATCAGCAGCTGCATAGCAATATTCCAAGGTTTTCCAATACTCATCAACAGCTTCTCTATTAGACAAGATGAAATCATGCCTGATTCTTGGACGAAGATCAAGAGAACTAGAAGTAGATGTGGCAACCCATGATAGTGGTTCCTCTATGTAAGGTTTGAGCTCCATAGCATGGGTTAAATTGGCATGTGGTACCTTTAACCTGTTATCTGAACATTCATCAGGTGCCAGCCGGATCAACTACATCATCAAATAATGTCAGTCAAAGAAATGGTAATGTACAATGAAGGATCATAGAGAGAAATTAATCAAAAAGGACGCAAAATGGACTAAATATTCTAATTTAAAATAATATTACTGATTAAACCACATGCTCCCCTAGAAACTTTCTTTAATTTTGTTATATGAATACATTCGAGGTCTGCATGCTCTAAGCCTCTAACAGTATTTCTCATTCTACCAATATATTTTTGGAACGTATTCCATCTCTCATATATTCCAGCAATTAAAACAAAATATGCTGCAACTTATCAAGTGAATTAACTTCATGTAAGACCGCTCAGAATTGGATGTCAGCATAAAAATGTTATATTTGAACAGCTTCAAATTTGAACTCTGTTAATAGCCCTCAAACTTTGCTATTATTATACTCATAATAACCTGCTTTCATACAAACAACTACCACGGAAGAAGACGTGAAAAAAGGGAATTCTTCAAGCAGATATTTCAACCAATATAACATTAAACCACTTACAGTACTAACTAAAAAGAAGCCACTCTTCCAGAGTAGCTACCACTTATTTTACATTCAAGGAAAGAGTATAAGTGTTAAAATTTACATTCTAGGATCAATAACTTATTGTTAGAGCAGACATCATCGCCTTACAACAGAGCCACTAATATGTCGATCACATAATTGGGTAGAATACAACCCAAATTATTCATAGTAAAAAACAACTAAAAGATTTCAAAAGAGAATGTATGGTGAACACATTAATGACACAAAAGTTCCCAAAAGGAATGAAATATTCCTACATGATTAACCTACTGGAAATTTGCTAAGTAATTGTACCTTCAAACGCCGTAGGATGTCAATGAGCAAAGAAAGTCTCCCAGTTGCCTGAGTAGTCATTAGAAGCTTATACTCTTCAATACAGAGATCAGAAAGACAAAAGCCTTTCTTACACTTCTCAATCATATCATCAAACTTTAGAGTAGTTCCCACAACTTGTAAGAAAAGTTCAAGTGGAATGGCTTTGATGGCTGCCTCCAGTGAAAATAAAATGCATGAACCATGAAGATTTTTTTGATCATGCAGGTGTTTCTCAAATGATAAATCATTACCCCAACCATGAAAACTACTCAAGAAACCCCATAAAAACTGATGTAGCAGTTTTGAGCGTACCATTTTTGCCAGCACATAACCATTGGCTCGCATGGTTTCTGATTTAGCAGCTTTGAAATCAGAATCAACATGTGGATGAGTTCTCTGGACACCATCTAATACAGGAATTGAATCATTGCTTTTCAACTTTGATGTTCCATGGCCACGGATTTGCATTTCAAATGATCTCAATCTGTCATGAATTTCACTCAGTAGTTCTAGATGTAAAGTTTCAACAGATGGGTGCAGAACCACCTGAGTAACACGGCTTCTTCCACAATTCGTTACAACAGGCACATTAATATGCATGCATTTGCAGTGCCCCTGTTGCTGAAGCTTCTTCAACACTCGATCAACTGTCTTCCGGTCCAATTTTGTGCTCTTATCCTTCTCAAGTTCCACAAGCCATCGATACAATTCAGGTCTTAAAATAAACTTTTCATCCTGCATAAGAAAACTAGAATGATACCTGCATCTCATGAAAATGTTAAGGATTGGAAACATGGCTATATTCTCAGACTGTTTACCCAGATTTAGGGGGTGAGTGTCAAGCACGGCCATGTCTTGACAAAGGTATAGTCGATTTTTTCTTAGTTTTTTTCATGTTTTTAGAGGATCATACCCTTATTACTCAAGCCCAAATATGTTTCTGGCAGAGGAGTTGAATATGGGTACATGTAACATAGACCCCAATATAAGCCTCCACTCTAGTTGTCAAGGCATGTGCCATATGCCTCACAATAATTAAACAAAAGTGCCTCTGACCCTTTCAGGCCAGGCCCATTTGATTAAGTGTGCACCTAAGAATGCTTTTTGTAAGGCAATAGCAAAACCTACCTGATTGAATTTCTCTTTAAGTTTTTTTCCCCTTTTTTTTCATTCGATAGCCCTTTACTAGAAAGGAAAGTATAATTCAAACTCAGTAATGAGAATTCAACAAACATTGAACATAAAGATGTCAAGCATATTGACCAATAAGAAAATTGCATGTTTTGTAGATAAATTAGACTCCACTTTAGAATTTATTATATATATATATATTAAAATATATGCATACATATCACACTTTATTTAGCGCTTTATTTTAGCCTTGTGCCTAATAAGACAATATTAGGGTTAAGAACCTAGAAAATACCTGTAAACGCCCAAGTATTCTCTGCTCCCTTCGAGCACCATCAGCAGTCAGAACTTGACTTGAAAATGTCTGATATGAGCCGGAATCAGCAGGCCTCAACGAATCAAGTCCTTTTGGTTGTGGTGGAGAAGCACATATTTGACTTTCTATCCTAATTAAATCAAGTTCTGCATCCTGGGCAGTATTACTTTGCTCACTTGGAGGCCTTTGTGTGTTCTCGGAATATAGAACAATTTGGTTAGTTTCTCCAAGGGAGACACATGAAATTTCAGTATCATTTTCCATATCATTCACTTTCACAGGAGTAAAAGAGCCGACTGCAGAAGTCGAAGGATTATACTCTATAAGATTATGGTTTGATTCATCAGGAGCTTCTGAATGGCCACAATCAAGACTAGAAATCTGATTTTCATCATCGGAAATTTTTGATTTACTCAAAAAAGCATTTGATGATTTACAATAAGAACTCCCAGATGTCCAAACTCGATAAGCTGTAGTCTTTTTGTGGCTTTCAGCTTGCAGGTGCATCCCAAACCTTGAGAACATGTTAAAAAATCGAGAATAGCTCCTTTTCTTACCAATTCCAAGCCTCTCACAAACCTGCTCATATCATGTATGAACATGAAACAGTTACAACTTGGATACAAATGGCATGCCTTTGAGGGGAGCTTCATGCAAAACCAGTCATCGAAAATGCACATATAAGTAAAAGTTACAGTTTTGCTACAAATGACGTGCTTTTGAGGTGAGTTTCATACAAAACCAGTCATTGAAAAGGCACATATAAGTAAAAGTTTAAAACTATACAAAATTGTATGATCAAAACACAAAAGAAGCCTAGTCAAAAGCTGAAATAACTATAAAATAGAAAATTATAGCAATCTACAACTTGCAGCATTTCAGGTGTAAATCAGTGGCCCCAAGCATACACATACCATGCACAATATACAAGCATTTCAATTTTTGAACCATCCATGTAGCATCGAACATGAAAAAGGTACAATTAAATTGAGAGAACTGAATATATATATCACCATCCCTAATAGGAAGTAAGATTCTTAGATGATAACCATAATTTCAAATTTTCAGGTAAATAACTTCAACTAAGATGGAAAAAGAACGAGCTGTAGGAATGCTAAGACTTGTTTGAATAAATAGCTTGCTCATGCTTTTTTGACTCCATTAAGACCATGCAATACATATTCAAACAAAATTTCAACTTGTTTAAAGCATGACTAGTAATTATATAGAGACCTTGATTTATATTTCAAGACTCAGTCTTCAGTTTAAGCAAATTATCGAGGAAATGCCAGTCAAAACACAGCATCAAAGCCATTATGATCAACACGATTATAACACAGCAAAGTCAAGAAAACATGTACACACCGTCATAACAGGCAAACCCTCAGATCCTTCCGCATCAACCATATCGTAAATTTGATTATCAATGGGAAGCTCTACAATCTGATCAACATTCAGAATTGACCTTCCAAACTTCAGCTGTTGTCCTTTGTCAAGATGATCATCACATCCAAGAAGTTTTGGCTCTAAATTCTTTTCGGGAAATGACTTCGCCAACCTTAGGCAAATCTCAGCCTAAAGAAAATAGGAACATCACAACATAAACCCACACTTAGGTACTGCAGATTTAGACGGATTTTTTCCATATATAATACATAATGTTTTACATGATTTTATCCTGTATAATTGCCTGCAAGCATCTGTAGCAACAGTACAAGCCTAGAAGAACGACCAACGGCATGGAATAGTTGCAAGAACTTCATGTAAAGGATATCTTATATTGCATGTCAAAGGAAGAAAACACTCTTCATAAAAGATGCACAACCTTGTTAACTTAGTTCCCTAAACCTTATAATATTGAAAAAGAATTACTACTAATTAGTCAACAGTTACACAATTGTAGAAGGTTAAAATAAATTACACAATGTTAAAGATATAAACAGGAATAGATGACTAAACAATTAATTGTGGAATCTTGCAAAAGCATGAACAAAGAACTATATGTTTACATCACCTTTTCATTCACAACAGCATGTAATTCCTCAACGAGACCAGCATCTTTTAACCTGAGGAAGATCTAAAAACATATATGCAGGAAGACAAATTCAAAAGATCATTAAAGAGCAAATTGTGGACTAGATGAAAATTACCCTCCCCCCTCCCAGTGAAGATAGCAGTCTTACATTTCTCCAGGCTTTGTGACCTGAGGATCTTGTATAACCTAAGTCTCGTTTAATATCTGAGACAACAAGAACCTTCAATAGAAGGAAAATCAGCATAATGGCATAACACCAAATCCATGAATCTAATAACATTCTGAATATAATCGACCTTTCCATTGGCTTCTTCAAGTTTATCACAAACAGCTTTCATTGCAGGTAGATAATCATTCACAAGAACAGTATCTTTTGCATCTTCTAAAGCAAAACCATCACCATCTGGAACATTTTCATCATCATAACCAAGACTTGCAACTGTTTGTTCTTCTTTATTAATCTCAAACCTCTGTTGAGATCCCAAACGCTTTGCGTATCTATGTAAGTATATCAAATTGGTGACCACCGGTGAACTGTTTTTGGACTCCCCATCACTGTAATGTTCTTTCTTCCTAACAACTGCCGGTTGCTTCAGAATCAATCCTCTGCATTCAAGGTTCTTTAATATGTAAAAGAAGTTCTTCCCTTCAATACCAAATTCCTTTGCAAGCTGACTTTGTGTCACTCCATTTGTTCTGTGCAAATATCATCTATTAATAACCTATTTCACTTAAATATTACTAAAATTGTAGTATTGGTGAGAAGGGAATAAGACTTAAGATTTTACCAACCAACTTACACATACCAATATTGTAAAGTAATTTAGGCATAGCATGTTCATTTTATTCTCACAATCTGTATAACTAATCAAATAAAAATCTAATCTTTCAAATTCATCTATATAAACATAGAAACACAAGTGAATTGAAAAGACTCCAAAAGGAAAAAAGGTTGATAAGCAAAGGAACCAAACCTAGCAATGGCAAGTCTCTCAAGAGTGCGACGTTGTTGGGAGGAGATTTGAACATTTTCATCATAAAGCCCAACGAAATTATTTCTAAGCGTCTCATGAGCCAATATTATAATACCGAGTTTTTCCGCACGTTCAACGCATTGAATAGAGGCATCGGTAGGGCTAAGAAACTCAGCATTTGGCGCCTTGAACCGTAGAACGGGGATTGAGAGGAGGTTTTTCCAAAGAGAGGTTTTCAGAGGAGGAGGGATGTCAATTCTAGTGTAGAGAGAGGACAAAGCAATACCTACTTGGCCGTGGGAGCAGATTTCTTCCAGAGCTGAGGAGATGATAGAGTCCATTTTGCTCTTCGGAAGTACTGAAAGAGAAAACAGCTTCGTGCCACCATGAAAAATTTAAGTTTCAATCATAACAGAAAAGGCCCCGTTAGCTAGCAGCGGTGTTGGCCGCAGACGGCGAGCAAGAGCAGGATGGAGACGGGGATATACGATACAAGGAAGTCAGCTAGAGATAGAAGGACTGGACATCCTGACCGGATCGGATCGGAAATTGAAGGGGTAGACCGGCCCATATTAGTCTATACCCAGCTTGGTCCGGAGTCCGTACCCCTCACTACTGTATTAAACAGAATGGGCATGAGAATTAAACAGATTTAGGGTTTGGGCTATTTGCTTGTGTTAATGGGCTACGCCCAAAGTTCATATCTTGAAGTTGAAATGAATAAATACAGGCGGCTAGGGTTTTCTTCTCTTCATTCGCAATTCTCAAATTCTCAAGACCAGACGACATGGGGAGAAGTAAGTTTGGATCTTTCCTTCATTCCCAAATCTGTGCTGCTCTAATTGTAATTCTTCTTATGTTCGTTCATGTTTATTTATATTATATTAATAACTTCAGACCCTAGCATATTTGGTTCTGTATTCCATTTTGACACAGTTAATTGCTTTAAAATGCTTTAATTTTTTCTGGGATTGTCATTTTGCCTTACTGATGTGCTATATTTTTAACTAAATTTCTAAGATGACAACATGTTGAAACAGATTCACATTATTTTATGTTTCCATGAGGCATTCCATGTGCATTTTGTTGTATTCTGTTGACTTTAAGTGTCATACTTGTGTTGGTTTTCTGAACTTCTTCCATGTAGGACCTGCAAGGTGTTATCGCCAGATCAAGAACAAGCCGTATCCGAAATCTCGATACTGCCGTGGTGTCCCTGATCCTAAGATCAGGATTTATGATGTTGGGATGAAGAAGAAAGGTGTTGATGAGTTCCCTTTCTGTGTCCATCTTGTTAGTTGGGAGAAAGAGAATGTCTCGAGTGAGGCATTGGAGGCTGCTCGAATTGCCTGTAACAAGTACATGGCGAAATTTGCTGGGAAGGATGCTTTCCATTTGAGGGTGAGGGTTCATCCCTTCCATGTTCTGCGTATCAACAAGATGCTTTCATGTGCTGGGGCTGATAGACTTCAGACTGGAATGAGGGGTGCTTTTGGGAAGCCTCAAGGAACATGTGCAAGAGTCGACATTGGTCAGGTCCTGCTTTCAGTTCGTTGCAAGGACAGCAACAGTCACCATGCACAGGAGGCCCTCCGCCGTGCAAAGTTCAAGTTTCCTGGTCGTCAAAAGATTATTGTTAGCAGGAAGTGGTATGCATTTTTGTTTACTAGACATCAAATCGAAACTCTTGAGTGTATTCAATATAATAGATACCATTTATCTATTTTCTTCGAAATACATTTTACAACCTTGTTAGAACATAAGTTCGTATTAGGAAACAGAAGATCTGATGTCTGTTCTATGTTTTTCTTTTTAATATATTTCTGGATATGTTTGCAACATCATATCATCCAAGTCATGGAAATATGGTTTAACATCATTTGCTACAATTCTCTTTGTCAGGGGATTCACCAAGTACAACCGTGCCGATTATCTGAGGTGGAAATCTGAGAACAGGATCATGCCAGACGGTGTGAATGCAAAGGTAGTATAATACCATAGATATGGTGTAACATTATATCTCTCAAACACCCTCTCTCAAACACCATCTTTACACATGATTTCTTCTCCGTGATCTGTCCATTGAAATGCTATCTGCATATTAGATATCATCACATATATGATTATTGTATTTATAACATGCAGCTTCTCGGATGTCACGGACCTTTGGCTAATCGTCAACCTGGAAGAGCTTTTCTAAATGCATCAGCTTAGAACTTTGGACTATCTAGAAAAACTTGAAGTTCTCTCCAAAAGCTTCTGTTGAACTCTGTGTTATGTTTATTACAGGTTGTAGTGTTGTTTTGGGCATCATTCCTTTGTTGGAAAGATGCTATTTGAGGTTCAGAATACTTTGTTTTGTTGTTTTGGTATTTGGTATTCACATTTTGGCACCAATTTTTTTATGGAATTGAACTTGTGGTTTCCCTTTTTTGATTGTTTTGAGAAAGGCCAGCATTTTAAAAAATATATCCTTCTCATTGTTGAGCAACTAAATAACAGAGAGATGGTGATTACTTTATAGACAAAAGGCATTTACATTTACAAAAATAGAAATGGTTGAAATTTCATAAAATTTTGAAAATGATAGCCGTATGAATTTTGTATCTAATCATCACATCCCCAAGCCATATCTGACAATGCATCTAAAGTCATAGAACATCCTGCATTCTTAGGTAACCAATACATCAGAAACACTGAGAATTACAAGTTCCTTTTCAGCTCTCTACAATCCTATGCAATATGCACTGAATATAGGAGTACTAATTATATTAAATAGTCCCATTCTTTTTTCTTTTCTTATTTCCCCCTTGCATATACATAAAAGAGGGCAATAGGAGAAAATTTAAAATAAGCAAACTTCGATGCATATAACGTTATCTTAAGTTGTCTCTATAGTTGCTTCTTCTATTAGACACAATGGTTATCCTTTGGTCCTGAAGCATGTTCATGTCAGGGGCAAGCAAACGTGTATACCGGTCAAAATACAGAAGTTGTTTCATTAGAAGTGCAAACTCCCTCGGAAATCTAAGTCCATACGACTCGCTCACCCGAATCTGCAGAGAGCAAAAAAGATAGGAATGACCTAGATTAATATCACCACAAATCATATCCATGATGGTTGACATTACTCTTAAAGGACTTTTAAGTTTTAACAATTCCCTTTCACTTCGGTCTTATTATAGTGCACAGAAAAAAGAAATTGCCTCTAATATGCAGTCAGGATCGGAGTGGTTATCACCGGAAATGTTAAAAAATAGAGAAAGGAACATCTAAAAGTAGTGAAAAGTTACTCATTCATAGACTTGTATTACAGCAGACAGGAACAAGAGGGGGATATGAGCCGGTCACTGTATTGCCTTGCTTGCTTTTCTCAATAAATTTATATGCTAATCTTCATATATTTTTAGAACATGCCATATCCACTCTCTTAAATATGCCAGACTTATTGTGACAATACTGAGTCTATAACAAAAGAGAATTAAAGATCCTAATTGCAGTGTAGCTGTTTCCTATTGGCTTCAAAATCTGGATAATGAACTTCATAGTATATATATAAGAAAACAGCTTACCACATCAAGAAAGAGTGCATTCATCTGTCGCTCATCGACAACTATATTGGCAGAGACGGCAGTTGCATTTGTATTTGTCCCTCGGGCAGTGGCAACCACCACCTCCGTATCAAGTTCCTGCATGAATAAAAAGAAGCACTAATTTAGGATTTGAACAAGGGAAGTTTGACCAGGAATTTTAAATAAGAGATAATTAGTTAAGGAGCATCTTTAGGTTGATCTTTCAATAAAGATAATCTCATTACTCCTAGACAATTAGGGTTCTTTACTTCCCACTACGAAATTTACTGAAATTTACAGTTAACAGAAACAAAACCTATAAAATTGATGACTACTGTGTTTAAGGAAAGACTAATGCCTCAAGTCTCTGATAGTGCATCAATAGCTTACATTCCAGTGGATAAATCATCCATGGGTGTTCAACAACAAAGAGAAGTTGTTGGTCCAAGGCAATGTAATGTTAGGTCAACAGCAATTTATCTGTTTAAATGGGGGATTTTTGTGATTGTTTCTGTTGCTTGCCTGTATAGAAGAAAATATCTTTTCCAAGTCTCTTGCAAAGGCCTTAGCATCGACATTCTGATTGGTTGCTCCCATTTCAATCAAGGCAGATGCCATTGATTCATACTCTTCAGTTGCTATAGAAGCCAAAAATACTTCCATAGCAGCCCATGTCTTTGGTGATATTCGTCCAACAATACCTGTACATTTAAATAACCTAATGAGAAAACATAATATTGTTTTTATGAAATGGACAACTGGTTTTGACAAAAGAAACTAAACATAGGAATCATATAAAATCAACAAGTGCGGTTATACCGGCTCCTTTAAATGTAGACATGAAACACAATACTGTCATTTCAACCATTTTACGATTCGTTTAATGCTTAAAAGGATGCTAACTGTTGTTAAAAATGGACATCAAGAGAGAACATGAAGCGATCATCTTCCAAGGTCTAATAATAGTCAGATAGAATCTTAGCCGTAGGTCTACTTTTGGCAGCAACACCAGAGCAAAAGTAATTACTCTCGGGTACTGGTTTGGACAAATTAAGAAGGTAAGTCACAATTTCACAAAGCCAATATGTAGCCCATTAATCAAAGTCTAACTTATTGCGACAAAATAAGCGCATATGATCATGCATGCTCATTTCTTAAGAGTAAAAAAACTTAGTAGGATCAACTGATGTTTCTTTACCCTAACAAAGAAAACATTATACTAAAGATGGAGTAACTAGACACAAAAGGTGAAATAAAGGAACTTACCAAAATCAAGAAACCCAATGCGTCCATCACGCAGTACCCATAAATTGCCTGCATGCACATCAGCATGGAAGGTTTCACAAGCAAGTAAACTACCAAACCTGCACATATTTTATTCATGTCAAAAGCATTTACTGCTTCAACTGCATTCATGTGACTCCTATACAGTCGAATTTCAAAAGTGTTTCAATCATTCAAGTCTCACCAGACATTAAGTGCAGTTATAAGACTATTCTCTGGGCTGGAGACAAGTGAACTTATAGTGTCTAAATCAGTAAGTGGAACTCCATATAGCCTCTCCATGGTCAAAACCCTCCGTGTGCTGCAATGGTTGTACACTCTCGGAGCTGTTGCCTGTCTTGTTAATCCCATGGCTTCAAGATATCTCCTGAAGGATTCAATATTTTTAGCCTCCTTATAGAAGTCAACTTCTTCAAGCATAGATTCCCGAATGTCTTTAACAATGGCAACCTACTGAATGGAAAATATTCTTATAATAAAAGTGTTTTAAACATCTGAGTTTCGAAAGAAAAATGAGCGACAGAAAAAAGGATGCAATAAAATACAAAGATGCCCAAGTATGTGTAGTTTCAGAGATTAATAACACACATGCTATTGAATTAAGACATTGCTAACTGATTCATGATTTGCTGGTTTGACCAAAAACTTAATATGTACAATAATACCTAAGCAAGGAGGTAACCTTTACCCCCAACATTCTCTCCCCCATCTCCAACTTAAACACGTAAGTAAATGATAAAACAGAGAAGATAAACATATAAAGAAGGAAAGCTTAAAGTTCACAATCTCATATTTACCAGTGAAGCACGGCTGAATTCAGGATTTAGGAACTCCAATATTCGAGCTACCAGATATATGAAGTTCAGGTCTGCCACCAAAATATCCTCAATTCCAGGTTTCAATACCTTTATAACTACATCATCTTGGGAGCCTTTAAGTCTTGCACCGTGTACCTAGATATAATAATGAATGGTTATATGCATTAATTACAAACAGTTGCCATAAAATATGAGTACTTTTGGGGACAAAAATAAAAAGGGGCATTAAAGAAAAGATTAAGACCTGTGCTATAGAGGCTGAGGCAATTGGTGTTGGATCAATATATTCATACACGCTATCAATTGGTCTCCCTAATTCTTGACGTAATATCGATTGAATATCTTCAAAAGGAACTGCAGGTGCTCTGTCAAAACATTTCTGGAATTCCTCAACATATTCTGGTGGGAATAGTGTTGGTGCAGATGCTATGAACTGGCATACGTAATCATAGATGAGCAATGGTGATAAAACATTATACACAAGAAGTTCAACTTAAAGATATGAAAACCACAATACAATCAATTATATTCAGTTAAGGGTAAGTTGGAAACTCCTTTCTTCCCCCAATATCACCAAAATTAAGATGGCATGTCCGGCAACATATCCAAGAAATTTAGCAACTGTAATATGGAATCAAATAGCAATACAACTAACCTGGCCTAATTTGATATAGGTTGCACCCATACGTTCAAACAATTTCCTTAGGTAAAGAGGTGAAAGCAACCCCAGCTGCAACTGCGATGGTATTCCAGTAGGCTCATTTGTGGACTGCATAAATTTAGTGGAACCAATCAATTTCCATAGCTTGATAAAGGGTAACCAAATCAAAACGGGATCTTTAAAAAGATAGAAGAAAGAAGAGGGAAAATACCCTAGAAACATCAGCAAGCCATTCCCCACCAACACCAACAAAGGCTTGAATACCTTGAGCTAACCTCAGGGCTCCTCGGGGACCTGTGCTTATAGATGTCTGGACAATATCCTCCAGCAGTTTAGGTAAGTTCTTAAGGCTACCTGATAACCAAATGAACACAAAACTATGAGTATCTAACAGAAAGACAGCTAAAAGATTTTGCAAGTATAGAGCAATATCAAAGGAAATCCAAATCAAAGCTGAAAAATAAGAGGAGAAAGGGTATAAGAAAATGATGGGAAATTGAATTATGGACCAGAAAATAAGGGGAAAGATTGGGTATTTACTTTGGAGGCGAGATGAGAAACGATCTTGTTGATTCTGAGCTTGAGACGGTTGAGAGTATTGAGCAAAAAGAAGGAAAGTCCTGCACTTGGAGCTGGAATTGAAACACCCATTTAGCTTCTTCAAGCCAAGATCAGATCTTGGTGTAGAAGCTTTATTAGGCAACTGAGGGTGATGAAAGAAGGGTAAACGCCCGCTTCTAATTGATGAAACTGCCATTTTAGTTTAGTTTTTACAGAGAAAAGAAATGGAGGTTGTGATTTGGTTAATCTTATTACGATTAAGATGCAAAAAGCATCACACTGCTGATGCCACGTGGCATAGAGATGGGTGGCCAAGTGTACTCATTAGATCAGTTTAATTTTGTTTATACAAACACTTTAATTTTAGTATTCAAGAATTATTTAGATTTTAAAAATGTTTTAAATTTAACATAAAATTGAAGGTTTAGAGATAAAATTTAAGGTTTATAAGTTAACTTAAATCCCTAATCATATTACCTTAAAATCTAAATTTTAATTTTAAACTTTAAATTTTATATTCTAATACTAAAATCTTAAATCTAGAATTAAGACATTAATAAATAAATTATTCAATTTACTGATAGACTAATTCAGATAAAATTTTACAGAAACCCAATGTAGAAACGACCCTTCTAAATTAAATTCTTTGTTCACAACCTCAAAATTTAAACTATTAATTTTGCTTTAAAGACCTCACACCTCCTACTACACCAACTTCCTGTTGGTTTAAATTTTAGAAGAGAGAGTATACAAAATATCCAACATGCAATATAAATATAATATCCATCTTGTTAGTGCATTAGTCAAGAATTGGAATATCCATCTCGCAGCATGGAAAGGAAAACTCATGGATGTTACCTCAGTTGCTGCACTCACTTGACTTCCACAGTTTCATTGACGATTCAAACTGTCTTTTTGTGTTTTAGTTGCTAATGTTGTTTTCCTTTCCTTTACTTGTACTTCTCCTGACTATTCTAGTTTCATGCTGGGCCCCTTCTCTGTTATTTCCTGCAACTCCACCCCTTGTATTTCAGCTTGTATTTGACCTAAATAATGAACCAAGTTTCAAACTAAATGGAAGTAATATTCAGCTTGTTCTACTTTGAAATAGGAAGTAGAAAACATGGAGGGTTTATTATTAATATTTTTGTATTGGAAGAAAGAGGTTGCCTAAGCATGTTCAATTCTAGAAGAGAAGAAAAGAAAAGTTAGCATCAACCTTACATCATGAAATGAACATCACCCTAGCTTTTGTCAGCATTTGATGGCTGTAGTTTTCTTGCTTTCCTTCCTTACAATTTCCATTGTTTTGCTTCTAACCTTCCTATATTATATATATATATTTATGTATATGTATGTATTCAGTAGGAGTAAGCAGATCAGTAAAAGCAACAAGAGGTTTCCTGCTTTTGTTTTTGTTTTTGTTTTTTTTCCTTGGTGTTAATAATGGTGGCTACTCTTTCTCCTTGGCTTGAACCACCGAGGTGTAACAGAGAAAGGGTTATACAACAACTTATTCATGGGCAAGAGTGTGCCAATCAGCTTCTGAATCTTTTCCATGACCATCCCTGTGAAGAAAGCGGGCCTTTGTCAGGCAAGGAGCTTGTGCAAAACATCTTGAGCTCTTTCCATGGCACACTTTCTGCTCTGAGTTCTCAGGATCAGATGACTTCTAATGACGATTCGCCGTGTTGTGATGATCGGAGATCCGAGGGGTGCAGTAAGAGCAAGAAAAGACTTCCCTCTAAGGCCAAGAGAGGCTGTTACAAAAGAAAGTATGATTCGACATGTTGTTCATTATACATGCTTCATATGATGTTCAATGCATGCATAAAGTTGTATCAGTACTTAGGATGTTGTTGGTTGCAGGAGGGGTGCTGAGACATGGACAATTGTTTCTGCTACAATGGAAGATGGTCATGCCTGGAGGAAGTATGGACAAAAGAAGATCCTGAACTCTAAGCACCCAAGGTATGAAATCTTGGTAAATTTCTCTATTTTCCAAACTTGTCAACCATGCTAAACTAGTCCTATCTGGTTATGCTGAACAGGAGTTACTTTCGGTGCACCCGCAAGTATGGTCAGGGTTGCAGGGCCATGAAACAAGTCCAACGAGTGGAAGATGATCCCCCCATGTATGAGTGCACATATATTGGCACCCACACCTGCATGGATTCATTCAGGGCTCCCCAGATGATCCCAGATTCCGAGTGTTGGGAATCTGTCATGGGAATGGGATCTCAAATCCCAATCAAACAGCATCAGCACTTGAATCCATGTCTAGAGAGGGAAGCAAAGGACGTGACAAGAGCAGCAAGGGATGGTACGGATATGGATTCCATGGTGTGGAAAGAGATAATGGGTGGTGATGGTTTTGAATTCTACTCAGAGCCTGTGAGTATGGGGTTATGGGAAATGGGTTTTTGAATCATAAGGTTGTAGAGTTTGGAAATGGTTTTCATTTTGATGAAGTGGGCATAGCTTCTTGTCAATATGAGAGATCAAAATTCAAAATAGGCGTGGGTTTTTTATACTTAAAATAGGTTACCAAAATATGTCTAAATTATACTATTTTTAAGATAAGTGTAAATTATTTTTTAATTGACATAAATGTTTAAAATTATTTAAGATGAAAATAAATATTTAGAATAAAAAAATATTTCAATTAGTTAATGCATGACACATGATATTTAAAGAATTGTTTTATTTTAAAAATTAAATTAAAATTTAAAATTTTTAAAAAACCCACAAGAATCTTAAAATTTAAAAAAACTCTAAATTCTCAAATCCCTAAATCCTTAGGCATTATCATTATTGACCACATTATGTCATTATCAATAACAGAATATAATGTCTTTTTTTCGAAAAATCTACACACTATTTACTGTTTGATCTATCTCAATTGATCGCGAATATTTAAATAATTTATTTATAAAATTTAAACACCACATAAAAAAATGGGATTTGCAACGAGTAAATAAAGACAATACCATGCATGCTCCATCTTACTTGAATGTGTATATACTCATCCTACATGCACAAGTATGTCAGAATACAAAAGAAGTTGAAGCTCAGCAGCGAGAAGGAAATTGAAACATTCATTAAATCCGCAATTCTACATGTACAAATATGGAAAATATATGACACTGCACTTCCACTAGCCACCCTATATCAATGACACGGCTATGGTAAACAGTAAGCTATTGTTGCATACCTTGATCGCTTGGCAGATCATGAAGTTTAATTCCATAATTGAAACCATGAAAAAGAAAAGGTCAAAACATTCCCCCAGATTGGATTGGTCTCTATGGACTCTCCTAGATACATGATTTGTAACAATCAAAAACGGATTGGATTGGTCTCGGGCTCTCGACTGATTTGGAATGTGCTGCATATAAGAGCATAGGGATAATTAAAGCATGCCCAAGCAACTGTACTTCCATAACACGAGGACAACTGCAAATGACAAGTTCAGGATAGACCAGATATAAGGGAGATACCTTTCAAGCTTCTGGCGCTTTAGGGGAATTTTCGGGTGTCTTCAGAACAGTGGCGTTGCTACCCTTGTGTGCCATTACAGCAACACGGAACTCTTCGACTATGGAAGCATCCTTGAACTTCAATGCGAATGTAGACAGACCCTCTTTCCCTTCACTGGTACTATTCTTGCAGGCAAAAGTGATACCTCTCTTGTCCATATTAGTCAGCTTCATATCCGGGTAAAGACTTGCATTTAGAATTAATCTATAATTTCCTCTAGCTCTCATGAGCAACCTGGCTCTTTCAGTCTCAGTTGTTGAGACATTCACCTTAAGTTCTCCCTTCCCACGCTCTTTCCAACCTCCATCTATAAATTCAAACAGCACAGAATCAGCAGAAAATACAGATCTCTCATTCTCTTCTCCTGTCTCAACCGGAACCTCCTGCATGGCAGGGAAACCACTTCCCTCACTCTTAGAAACAATTGATGTCCCTGATGTGTTGAAGAGGGAAGAATTCCCATTTGTAGGAAGACCAAAACCAAATGAACCCGTACCAGCATCCTTTGTAGTAGATCCAAAGGAAAAGGAAAACGTAGAAAATCCAGTGCCAGTGAGTCCTGTGAAGGCATTCTGGCTACTAGAAAGCTGTTGGAATGAACTCAATGATGCACTTTCTGAAGCTGAAGCTGCATTTTCACTATTATCTTTGTTATCAGCATTTGCAGTCTTGTCATCTTTCTTATCTTCATCCTTGGTCTCAACACCTCCAGTCAGTTTTTCATCATTGGCCTCCTTTTGAGTTTCTTCTTTTACAATATCACTGCTCTTATCCTCGGCACTTTCCTTATAAGCAACAGCATCGGAAACTGGCTCATCCTTTTTACTTTCCAACTGCTTAATATTCTTACTTGCATGCTCAGACCCTATTTCGTCAGTATTTGCAGTCTTGTCATCTTTCTTATCTTCATCCTTGGTCTCAACACCTCCAGTGAGTTTTTCATCATTGGCCTCCTTTTGAGTTTCTTCTTTTACAATATCACTGCTCCTATCCTCGGCACTTTCCTTATCAGCAACAGCATCGGAAACTGGCTCATCCTTTTTACTTTCCAACTGCTTAATATTCTTACTTGCATGCTCAGACCTTATTTCATCAGTTTTTTTCTCTGACTGAAGATCATTTCCATCTTCACTCTTTCCAGATTTGTTAGCGTTATTTTTCCCATCTTCAGAAAGCTCTTTCTCATTGGCAATTAGTGCATCAACTGTAACCTGAGTGGTGGTTGTGCCAGGTTCATGGGCTGAACTAGGTGCAGCAGGAGCAACAGTTTGTCCAGGAGGGACTAGGCGAATCCCAGAAAAAGGATTGGGTGAGGCAGTTGAAGTTGTTTGGTTTCTGCGAACTTTGACTATTCGTCTGTTTGCCAACACTTCTTCACTAGCCCTCTTAAACGATCCAGTCTCTTGTTCAGAAGTATCTTCTTCATCATCAAGGCCTGGATTATCCCGAGAAATTTCTCTTCCAGCAGCCCTCTTCTTTGAGGGTGGAAGGGCATTTTCTGCATCCCCCATTTCAGCAAGAAGTCAATAATCTGAAACTCGGGGACCTTTTTTGTTCAAGATAGGATATCTGAAGATCATCAGAAAAAGATATAGCCAATGAAATAATCAGAAAAAAGATTATAGTTCCTCACCAGACCATAAAAGTGGACCGGTTGCAAGAGAATAGAACATAAGTTTACCTAAAAATATGACAGCTACATATATTTACATACAAACAGACAACCTATACCAAGACCATTACTCGATCGGGAAATAAAACACCAAGATAAATATAAATTCAAAAGAAATTAAATTTTTTCAAGCAAATAGAAATATAGGAAGAGCACAAAAAGGCAATAATCACCAATAAAATGGAAAGAATGTCTTCAGCTAATTAACAATTTTTTTCTTCAAATTATAATGAGCAAAGAAGCAAACCTAGGGGAAAATGCATAAATCCACTAGACGTGTCAGCACAAACACCCTTTCTTCAACTTACATCATAGAAAACTAAAAACCATATAGGAAAAAAGAATGAAGCAATCCTTGATCAATTTAATTCCCACTGTCCATCACTCATGACATTTTCTATGCATTTTACTTTTTGTTCTTCAGCGCTTAGAATTAAGAATTACATTTTCCCTCAAATTATTTATTATCTATAAAAACACCCCAAATATATAAAAGAAAATGGAAAAGAAAACATGATAGAATCCATATGATATAATAACCAAAGGGGCATACAAAAAAGACTTGAACAATGAATCTTGAAGTTTGAAAGCAGAATTTGGCCAACTAGCACTTGTATCAAAGCATTTAAAGATTCAACACGAAATCAAACAGAAAAACAACTAATGACAGATTCAATAACAGAACCTAACAATCTGAAAATGGGAGGGAAAACTCTTTTCATTATCATATAAATAAATAAAAAAAACTTTGGGGGCTTGAAAAAGCGGGGAGAAACCCGAGTTTTTGGTGCCTAAAGCCCAGAACCAAGGGTTTAAGCTAAAACAGATGCAAACTTAAGAATATCTTCCCCTGCTTACACATCAATACCTAATATAAAAACGACACTCTTTCAGCTAAAGAAGAAACAAAATTAAAAAGGGTCAACTTGTTGCTATATCATCACAATCGCAATTATCTTTCGTTTACAGCTACCAGAACAGGAATCTGATGTTTGCCAAGAATGGGTAGTCAAGAATGAAAAAAAAAAAAAGGCAGACCTCATTTCTTAAAGCATAACGAGATACTAATGAAACGAAGAAATCACAATAAAATACCAAAAATAAAAGGAAAGTGATTCAAGATTAAGATATATCAGAAAGGAGAATGGATTTGCGACTTACAATAGAGGAGAGGCAAAACCCTAGTGATAGAGAGAGATCCGACGGGAGGTTTGAAATTCCTATAATGAGGTTGGATATGGAAATGGAAGCGGCAACCGACCCAGCCCCAGGGTTTTTATATTGCTTTTTTTTTTTCATTTATGCAACAAAAATATTTTTTTTCCATTTTATACAATTTCTTTTGCCTGCATAGAGAATTTTAATATTTATTTAAAATTTATTAAAATACTTAATAATATAAAAAATGTATAATATTAATGGTTATTTTTTTATTTTATTTTTTTATATGTTAATGATTATATTAAAATTAATTGTATTATATATCTTTAAATTAAGATATTAGTTTTTAGAGGATTCTTTAAAATTTTTAATATATTAATTTTATTTTTAAATTATAATTTTTTAAAATTAATCTCAAATTTTTAAATGTTTTAATTTTATATTTAAACTATAATTTTTATTTTAAATTGGTTTTAAATTTTTAAATATTTTAATTTTATTTTTAAATTATCGGTATATATGTTAACCGTATCTTATATTAAAAATTATATAAAATTTATTGATTGTCATGCAAAAATTAATGTAAAATGATATGGTATAAATGATAATTTGATGATAAAATTAGAACATTCAAGAAAATTGAGAATTAATTTAAAATGAGGGTTATAATTTAAGATAAAACTGGAACATTCAAAAGTTATAAGATCGATTTAGAACAAAAATTATAATTTTAAGATGAAATTAAAATATTTAAAAATTTAAAGATTAATTTAAAATGAATTTAAAAATTGTGGTGCAATTAACTCATTTTATCATTATGTTCCGGAATAAAAAAAAATTTATCCATTTTAAATGGGTGGAAATCATCTATTTTTTTCTCATGTCTCTTTAAATTAGATGTTTATAATTTAGGATTTAGGGTTCAATGTTAGAGGTTGTAGTTAAGGTTTAAGAAATTAGGGGTATAGTGTATTTTTTAAGGATATGGATTAGAGTTTAAGGTATAAAAAATAAAGGTTATGGTTAAAAATTCGGGTTTTTAGAAAATTTTTAACGAAAACATGAAAAGAGACATGGGAAAGAGATTACTTTTACCCTTTTAAATGTCTCTCTCGATATTCCATACTAAAAGGTGCAAATCGTCTCATCTTTCTCATGTATTTATTTGTGCATTCGTTTTAAACTAGAGGTTTAGGGTATAAGATTTAGGGTTTAAGGTTAGTGGTTGTGGTTAGGGTTTAGAGAATTAGTGGTAAGGTATATTTTTTAGGGTGTAGAGTTTGGAGTTTAAGATATATAAAATCATGGTTAAGATTTAGAATTTAATTTTTAGAAAATTTTAATAGGAGATATAAAATGATGCATAGAAAAGAGATAGATGATTTTTGCTCATTAAAAAAATAAGTTTAAATAAATTTAAAATTAAAGTTTAGGTTTTAGAGAATTAGGTTACTATATATTAAAATCAAAACCAAGATCAGGTACCAAAAGTTACAACAAACCCTTCTTAAGAACACAACTTTGATTTCTCCATTAAACAGAAACATAATGTTTAATTGATTTGGTTTCTGGAAAAATCAAACAAAGTCCTCTCTCTGTACCTACACTGTCATTCATGGCTGAGGCTTCCATGAAGCTGAAATATCATCCACAGCTTCCCCAACTGTGAGATACACTGAGTTGGTTCCAAATGAATCCAAGACATGTGATTTATGCATTTTCTCCATCACACTTCCAACAGGATTTACCAGAACGAGCTTCATCCATGCAAGATTTAACCATATCAGCTAACTACATTTCTCGAAAGCGAAACGAAGATCGAAAAATTCGATCGTTTACCTGAACAGATCTTTTGTCCAGCATCCTCTTCAGTTCACAGACCATGTCAAGTCCACTTGTATCTATGGCTGTCACAGCTGAGAATATTGCAGTACTGTGAGCTACATACAGTAGGATGTTCTTGGGGAATAATACTGGAAAACTTACCAGTCATGTCAAGAATGATACATTTCAATCTACTACTTTCATGGTTGGCCTTAATACTTTCTTCCTCCTCTCGAATCCATCGTAACATCCTGTAAGCAAACAGAGAAAGGATTAGTCAGACAAGACATTGCCTTGTTCTGTTATAAATCTGATACAATGTGAAACAAATGGGGGAAATCACCTTTCTTGCAGATAAGTTGAATTTGCAAAGTATATTGGAGATTCAATGGCCAGAATGAGAAATGAAGGAACCCTTGATGCTTCTGTGTACCGGTTGAGGCTTTGGTATATGTGTGTTCCTGGAATGTTTCCCAATAGGACAGTGTTTGGTCTGGTTACATGCAACAGGATCTTGAATACCGACACTCCCACCTGCATTTTCGAGGCCAAATCATTAGATTCCGACCAAAATTATTGTAATGGTAGTAATCAAATCTTATTGCTAGACTAGGAGATGACTTACTGCAATGGCGAGTCCTAGAGGAACAGAAATGAAAAGGACCCCGAAGAAGGAACAGGTACAGGCCAAGAAATCGAGTTTGTCGGTTTTCCACAATTTGTAAGCAGCCTCATAATCAATAAGCCCTATCACTGCTGTTATGATGATGGCTGCTAAGATCACATTCGGGGTGTAATAAAACAGTGGCATCAGAAACAGCAGAGTCACCAACACCGCTGTTGCTAATACGATGTTCGAGACTGCCGTTCGTGCACCGGCATTGAAATTCACTGCCGATCGAGAAAATGATCCTGGAAGAAAGGAAATCAAATTAGTTTACTATCTATTATGTTGCTTCAATGCTTCGTTTTTCATTCATGTATTTGCATCCGAACTCATGTCCAACATAATTTTTGAACCTGAGTTTAGAGATATGATCCTGCAAATAATTGAAAAACTTAAGATGGACCGATACTCGTATAATTCATACAAACACCCGAGTAATACGAAGTCGGATGCGAAAAAGTGGTCACCTGTTGTAACATAACATGAAGTGCAAGAACCAGCCATGTTCATGAGACCAATAGCCATCATTTCTTTGTTTCCGTCGACTTGGTAGTTATTCAGAGAAGCAAATGTCCTCCCCACTGCAACACCTTCCTACAAAATTTTTTACACAACGTTTCACTAAGAAAGATAAGAAAATCTGTATCATTTTACTCAGATTCTTTGCATTTTTAGAGTATTAGTGTCTAGCATTAGTGTTCAATGCATTTCCAGATATAGGTAAAAGCTACAATCCTCCGAGTACAACCGGTGACGGTGCTGGTAAACTTACAGTGAGGGATAGGATCCCAGTGATAATGCCAGTTTTGATAGCTAAAGCCAGATATTGACCATTAAAGTATAGCATGTTGGATGAAGGTGGATTCAAACCCTCCTGCAGGTGACCAATCTGTTAAAGGAAAAAGTTAGATTTGGTGAACATTTTTCTAAAACATGTTATATATATATATATAAAGTAGAATCATAGTATATGTTCTTACAATTGAAATTCCATGAGCTTTTGATTTAATGCAGAAGATCAAAAGGGTTGAGAGAATCACTGATGTTAATGGGGCGGCTGCTGATATCCAAAACAGCTTTGGTTTCTTCATGCTCTGCATCAAATGTTTCAAACATCAAAACTTTAAAGATAAATCTGCAGGTTTTAACATTTCAGTTCAGTTTAATTTTGAAAAAATGTTATGTTAAAGTACAATATTTCGATTTTTTTAAGCAATGGAATCATAGCATTCAGGTAAAATAGAGATACTTACAATATACCTTGCTGTCAACAGAAACATCAGGAAGCTGAATCCCATTACAATAGTTTCCCAGGACCACTGCATAAAAATTCAACCAAAGTTACCACATAGGAACATTTCTTCCAGTGTGAATGTCGGATAAGTGTGTTCAATTTTATTCTATGATGAATGAATTTAGAGTCCCTACTACGATCCGGATATGAATTTCGGACATAAGTAGTTCAAAAATATTACAAGTGAAAGCACTTGCCTCTTTTCTGTGATGAAATACAGAGGTCAAAACAGGAATCAATTGCATTTTGGAAGTGAAATGAACAATTCCAAGCAGTCCCTTGAGCTGCTGTAATGATACAATGACTGCAGCACCAGCCATGAATCCAACAAGGGTCGCCTTCGACAGAAAATCGATCACAAATCCTAATCTGTAAACCATAAATCAGAACCCATCAAAACAAAACTTCAATATAATGTCTGATTCTGGCGGTAGAAGTGTCGAATACGAATAACAAATACCTTAAAATCCCCAAAGATGCCTGAAACAAACCAGCCATGAAGGTGGCAGTGAAGGCCAGTTCAAGGTAAAGAATAGGGTCAGCAAGAGGGGACACATTTTCACTCAACATTGTGCCCATTACTAAGGATGCAATGGACACAGGACCGACAGCGAGATGCTTAGAACTCCCCAGGACTGAATAAATCAATGGAGGAACAAAGCTTGAATCTGCATAAGATTAATGGAAATGTTAGTCTTATTTGCATTTATCTGTAATCGAATTCAACTAGACGATAATCATTCTTGTTCGAGTACTAACATAGTCCGACAATCGGTGGCAAATTCGCAAGTTTTGCATAACTGATTCCCTGCAGTCCAACAAAGAAACAAGATAGATCACTATTCCTTGTTTGAAAACATGACTGATACCAAGAAATGATTTTAACATAATGCCAACCACAACAAGACATTGAGTTTCACATGAGGATTGACTATTTGAGAACAAAAATCATATTCAGACAGAACCAACATCATTTTTTTTGTTTTTTAGTATATAGAACATGACAATAATAAAAACAAACTCTTATCATTATTAAAAGCTATAAAAACAAACTTCCAGTTCACGCAAGTCACACTTATTTCACTGATAATGTTTTAAAAGATTAGCCACCCTAATGATCCAAAAGAAGATGGAATATATTCAGAAACTTGTCCACTATTTTCCCATTTATCTGATAAGACCATGAAAAAATCACGAGCAGAGAAAGAATGAGACTATGTTACTCGAATTCGAACGATGGTTCAGTGACGAATCACTGAGTATATATCCTATAGGAGTATGTTTGATTATTTTTCCATGTACCTATATTCAAATAAAGGTATAGTTTTAAGGAACATGAAAACTTGGGCAACAAATATATTGTGATTTTGGGTGCATGAGTTACCTGTGGGATTGCAAGGCTAGCAATGGTGAGGCCAGAAATGATATCAGACCTAAACAGCTTAAGGTCATAGTGATAGCCCCACTGTAATATTGGGAACAAGCCCTGAAGTCCTAAAACCAGTTTCTTACACCATGTTTGGTCCTTGAATCTGTAGAGAGGATCATCTGGGAAAAATATCTCAGAAAGCCTGTGTTTTAGCTTCTGGATAGTGGATTTCTTTGGTGGCAGGCAAACACTGTGTATCTCCATTGTTGCCTCAGCTGCTGTAGAAACCTGTATAGTTGGTGATGTTGCAGTTCCACTTCCACCATTGTCAGACAAACCTTCGAACCTGTTAGAGGTTACACCCATTTTATTATTCCTTCCTAATCTTTGGCAAATATTTTGGTGGAGAACAAAGTAAGCATGGCTTGGAATTTATAGGCGAAGTGAAGAATGGAAGATTGGTTTTTGCCTGAATGAGGGCAATGATGTCTTTTCCCATCATAATTGAAAATGAAAAAGACGCTCGTGATTTAATTTAGGGATAATTATTTGATTAAAATTCCTTTGCTATTTATAATAGCTTCATCGCTTCTCGTAGAAAATTTCTAAAAAATTAAATTTTAAATCATAATCTTTATTTTTTATACCTTAAATCTTACACCCTAAAAATACATACTACCCTTAATTCTCTAAACCTTAACAACATCATTTAATCTTAAACCTTAAACCCTAACCCTCTAATTTAAAGCGGAGTCACGAATAGAGGCATGAGAAAGAGACAAACGATTTGGACCCTAATTATTTAAGGTACAAATGTCTTCTTTTATTATATTTTCATTGCTACGCCTTTGTTGTATTTTTATTGGTATCTTATTTTAAAAAATGAATTTAGAGTTTATGGTTTAAGATTATTAATTGTGATTAGTGTCTAGTGAATTAGGAGCATAATGTATTTTTTAGGTTTTAGGATGTAAGATATCAAAATTAAGATTAGGGTTTAAAATTTATTTTTTAGTAATTTTTAGTATGAGACGTAGAAGGAAGTATGATTATGGGACAAAAGATTAGAATTTAAGGACTTAGATTTAATAGTTTAAAATTTAGTGATTTTGAATATGATTTAAAATTTAAGGTTCTTAAGGAAAAACTTAAATCTTCATCGTGTTTTACTAAAACTAAACCCTAACCTCTAAACTCTAAATACTAACCTAAATCCTCATTATGTTATATTTAAAACATAAACCTTAACTTCTAAACCCTAAATATTAACATAACTCCTAAATTTTAACTATTATTCTTAAATTTTAAACTCTAACGTTCGAACCCAATACACTAAACTGAAACTTTAAACCTTAAATTTAAATAAAAACTAAAAGTTTCCGGTTTTAGTGTATTGGTTTCTTAATAATAAATTATAGAACATCTAAAGTACTACTCCAAACCATTGCCAACAGAAACATCCTCTTGGAGTATGTGTACTACATCTGCCGTTAGAGAAAGTAACCATCTCCAAGCTCGCACTATCAGTTCGCTTCTCCAAGTAACCATCGACGCTATTGCCACCTTCTAATATGTGCTGGAAAGAAACCCTCCACGCCTGGTCACGCAAGGCCTTGATGTGTCGAAGTAAAGCGATTGGAGCACCCTGGCTTGTATCTTGTCGAATCAATTTTAGAGCTTCCAAGCAATCAGATTTAACTAGGATGTATCAAATCTCATCTGCCGTGCTAAAGACGAGACTGAAAACATCTCTCGTAACTCAGCCTCAAGCACAGAACATGGTATAATAAACTTGAACTAATTGACTCGTATAATCACGAAAACCACTTCACACAAACTCTCGTCGGTATCAGGGACGAAACCAGAATTTGAGGTTGAGGGGCAAAACATAAATGTTTACAAGTAGGAGAACAAATTCATAAAAAAATATTTTTTAAAAGAATTTAAATAGGGAGATAAAAATAAGAAAAAAATTCTTCGGGGTGGGAACGATTGTCCCTCCCTATCCCTCTTTAGCTCCGTCCCTGGTCGGTATCCTTTCGAGCATCGTCAAAGTTGATTGTAATCCATTTGATTCTCAGGGTTAATCTAGATAAACTTTATGGTAGTGGTTACATAAAATTTTAAATTTAAGATATATTTAAATAATATCAAATTGTTTATCACTATATATAATGTTCGGAATAAACGTCATAAATATAAAATAAATAATTTTTATTTTTTTAAAATAAATGACTAAAAAGATAATATAGCGAATAAATATCGATTCACAAAGACTAAAAAACTTTTAATATTGAATTCGTTAGTCGTATTTTAGTGAAAATTAAAGAAAGAAAGGAAAAGAGGATTAAAATTCAAGAACAAAAATAATAAAATAAAATAAAGATAATTTAAAGAAATGACGAAGGTAAAAATAAATGATTGAAAATAACGATGATAAAAATACAACCTTAAGCTTCGTTTTACCTTAATTTTCAACTGATCATTAAAAATGATTTTATTTCGGGATTTATACCGATTATAATTTATAAGGCTAAAAAAATATATAAAAGACTAATATTTTTTATATAAAAATTATAATTAAATTATTATTATATTTACATAATTTATCTTTTTTTAGTCACTTGGCATCTAAATATGCCACCCTTCGTACTAAACGGGCATGGGGGAATGAAAATGCATAAATTGTATTATGCTTTTAGAGTAAAAAAAAAACTAATCATTTTTACATAAAAATATAAATAAATTATAATTTTATTATGGAATATAATATTACATTAAGGATCATAGAAGTATTTTTGTTTACCAAATATATATGTATCGTATCTGATTTATTTTTAAATTTTATTTTATGTTTTTATATTTGCATTCGTGATTAATTTTGATGGAATAAAATACTAAATTAGAAAAAAAAATTATTGGAGGAGCACCGTGTATCGATTTGTATCGCACATTTAGTTTTGTTGGGTCAAAGTGAGTAAGAATTTGATATAGTGGATCAAAGCAAGAATTGAGGGCTCGAGATAATGGATAACTTGAGTTTGGAGGTGAATTGGTGAAGACCTAAATATTTTTTCGGGTTTCTGGATAATCCAAAAAAAGATTAATCTTATTCTTATCTAATTCGATTATCTAAAAATTTCAGATACTTGATCTAAAATTTCTAAAAAATAAATTACAAATGAATATTTATATTTTTGCATCGGATCACTGGATAACGAATCAAGTTGATTGGATCGGATTCTTTTACACACCACTAATATTCTCGTACCCATGTCTAAATATTTATCGAGTATGGGTGCTAGACATTGATATTTCCAAAAAAAAAAAAAAGAATGAGGAGATTGGATTAACTTAGCCTTTTGTAGCACATGATTCATTAAGTGTGTGCAGGTGGAATTGGTGAAAGATTTCATATAAGTTGGTTACAAGCTCTGAATCTTTCAAGCTACTCTGGCTAGTAATTAAGGATCAAACCACTGGTCCGGCACTTGAGAATTGAGATTTCATTAAATGGAGTAGGGGGACCAAACGCAAGGATTTCTTCTGGACCACCTATTTATGGCATGACTGCTCCAAGGCTTTACCATTATTGAGAATTGTGTGTAACTTTGTGCCACCTTCTCTGCTGGACCATGCCTGATATCATGCTCGTGTCACTGGACATACATACACAACTGATGTAGTTGAGAGCTATGTTGCTCCAACTTGTTTTCTTAAATGTCTGATGTACATGGATATTATAATTTAAGGATCTTCCAAACATATGGAAAATTTAGAAAAAGAATGGAACATACTCTGTCGATTACATACTTTTACTCGATACTCCACTCTTTGATTCGAATAACGTAAAGTTGAAAGTCTTGAAAATTGAGGCTTTCAAGACATTTTATTTCCCTTTTGGTCAAGAGGGGTACCATGGTTTCAAGAATTCAACCTCAGTACAATAACATAACATATAAATGCAGCCCACAGATTATTGTTGGGATGTTTTATGAACCTAGAATCATATTATATGTATATATATATATGTGTGTATGTGTATATTTCCTCGGTGGATGTTTAGACCACCATAAAGTCTTCCATATCTAATTGCATCAATTAATTTGACAAATGACAACTACCCGATGCTCTTCCTGCTGTATCTAGGTGAAGTACTTGGGGAGAAAGGTTCAAAGTCTCTGGTAAGCACAGTAATTGCAGTGTACAATGGACTGATCTGTAAAATGGGAACTGTTCTGGTGCTTTTTCTAAGAGAGAGGAGCACATTATTCTCATTTGAAAGTAAGTTTCAAAGATGAATATGTCTAATAGGAGGAGTATGTTCAAATTTTTAACATTTTTAATGCATTTCTGAGGGCACAGTGGTGAGACAACTGGGTCCTTATGTAAGAAGATATGGTTCCACCATGCTTATGATGAGTCACAAAACTATTAAATATAAATACCAACCACAAGAATCCAAAAATGATCAACTTCATTTAAGAAAATGGAAATAAATTATATTTCAACATTTTTTTCATATATTTAGTAGTACATCTTATACTCTAACCTTAAACTTTAAATCGTAAACTCTAAACCAAAAACATAAAAAGAACATGGTAAAGGGTAGACGATTGTCATCTGATACTCGGCGTAATACGAGACCTAAATTCTTATTTTTCGTGAGTTACTCATGTTCGAACACATATTTCTTCTAATTCATGAAGAATACTTGGAAACAAGTTTAACATATGCATCTCAAACACACATATCCGTGTTAAATGTTGCTTAAAACTGTTGATTAACATAAACACAGAAGAAAGCTTGTTAACTGTTGATTAACCATTATATTGCCAGTAATGTTGCTTAAAACTAAAGAAAACAGAAATTAAACCTCTTAGAGATTCATTTTGCTCGAATGGGTTTGGTTCAACTTCTTCAACACCAACAGTTTTCAGATAAGAGTAAGCAAAAAATCACCATCATTGTACGAAAAGGGCAATCTGAGTAAATGAAAGTCAGAGACACACCATTTCCTCTGTTTTCTGGAACATCCTCGAAGGAACAGCAAATCTAGCCGAGAAAGACCTGGCGAGGTCATCTGGATCAGCAGCAGACATCAAACCCTGATCAAAATTCTGGGCATATGTGTAAGGATCGTAAGAGACACTTGGTCGAACACCTGATGAACAGTCGAACATCTTCATGTCTCTCGTCAACTTCCTCCATAGCAGTCTCCAGTACCTAGACAGCTTTGATCTCATCACCAGCATATTGATCGAAAGCATCGGATTGTACTTCCTTTTTGCGTAGGCTGGGCTACATCTCATCCCTTGAGTGCCCGAGTTGCGCCATTTCCCGAGTTCCATAGTTCTGGAAGAAAACAACTAGAATTTGTTTGGAGGGGGAGGTGATATTGTTTAGGCCACGGCGTAAACCATAAAGGCTCTGGGTCCATGCAGACTGCAGTAAGGCATTGTATAGAGGAACATGCTTCCAAAGTCAAATCATATGATGCCCTAATAATGAGTGTAAAGCATACGCTATTGTGTAGAATTTATTAATCCGACGAATTTGATCCGAGACTCGAAATTCACTTAAACACAATGATTTAAAACTCGAAATAAACTGAATTGAACTAAATTAAAATTGACCTGAATTTTAATTGAATTAAAATTGGCATGAGTTGATTTTCAATTAATCGGAATGGACCGAACCAAAGAAAATTTGAAATGAAGAAAATATATTAAAATAAAAAATGATATATGAATTATCGTTCAACTCACCAAAACCTTAAATATACAAATTATATAAAGTCATACATAGGATGAAAAAAACTAACTCAGCTTGAAAACCCAACTAAAATCGATTGATCTTTTATTAACTCGATACTAACCTGATCCGATATTAACTAAACTGAAAACCAATCAACTCTACTCGAAGTAAAATCATCATAGACCCAAACTAAATCAAACTAAACTCGAACTGAACTTAAACCGAATATAATCAAACCGAATAACCTGTTAGAACCTCTATGTATCAGACACATAATTTTTCTTTAAAAAAGATAATGCTGGTTTTTATTAAAATGTTCATCACAATAACTAATAAAGTCAAGATAGAAGACATACACATCAACGACGAACAAACTAAAATAAATAAACTAAAACAACAACCTTCCTTTAAGAGATGATCTCTAAACGGAGAAGAATGTAGACAAAGATTGCCAGCAAAACTAAAATTTCCTAACAATATATTAATAAGTGAATATATTGATTATAATTGTATTTGTACATGTATAGATTAATTACGGTTGAAGTCACATAGATGTATTGTTTGTAATTTTAACCTAAATTTGTATTTATATCATTTTAAGAAGTTAATATAAATTATTAATTTTACTATAATTCATGTCTATTTCATATATTGTCTTAGATTTAGAATTTTTTCCTAACAATATCGTTTTTAAAGTTTGAATTTTAATTGATTTACTTAAACAATGAATAAATTATTTTCGGTAACTTAAACAAAGAAGTTTGAATTATACTAATAAATGCTTATTTAGGTGTTATTCACCGTAAAGTATAATAATATATTTAATTCTCTAGTTTTATATTTTGTCCGATTCGATATATTACTCTTTGAGTTGGGACAAATTGAAAATCGTACATGTTTCAGTACGATTTAACACTTCCATTAGAAAATTGTATCCGACAATGATATGACAATGCGTAATGTCAGTGACGAAACTATATGAGGTGGAGAGTGACAATCGTCCCCTCGAAGAATTTTTTTTCACTTTTGTTTTCATATTTATCTTTTTTTAATTATTTTTCTATGAATTTATCCCATACTTCTATATATTTATGTTTTGCCTTCCTCAACCTTAAATTTTGTCTCTATCCCTGCATAAGGTGATTGATTTTATGATTCTATATAACATTACTTAATCTTATATATCATATTAATAGATAATTTAAAATTATATAAAAAGAGTAAACTACACTATCAGTCACTGAATTGTTGTATCATTTTTATTTTAATCATCAAAATATTTTGATATTTTAATCACCGATCGTTAATTTTTTATTATCGATGTTGACGTAAGTTATTTCGCATCCAATTGAGTAAAGATGGGTATAAATTTTATAGGTAAAATTAAATTTATTGTGGGTGGTGGGACAAATGTGAGATTAGTATAAATATTTTTGAAAAAAAAAACTAAACATAAAAAATTTAACTTTTAAAAATAATTTTAACCTGTAAAATTAATTATATTCGGTATTGTTTTTGACAAAAAAAATACTTTTAAAAAATAATAAGAAATTTAAAATCGTAAACTAAATTTAAGAATTAAGAAAGTAAAAAATTAAAAAAATCGATATAAATAATATAATTTAAAGTTAAATAAAGTCTTAAAAAATCAAAACTTTTAGTGTGAACATTTTAATGATACATTTTTCTCTGGGTCAGCTGAGCAAGTATCTATTAGGGGTGGGCAAAACAGGATACTCGGTCAATTTGAATAGTATTAATTTCAGTCTCGGTAGCAATCGGTTCTTAAAAATTAGAATCAGTCTTGGTTTTCGTCATACCGAGTCTTAAATTTTAAAAACCGGTCTCGTTACTGATGGGTACCGGTTCCAATATCGAGTATCCGGTCAATTAATTTATTCTTAAAAAAAATTTAGTAATCAGAGAAAAAAAATTAACCACCGATAATAATATTAAATAATAAAATTAGAATATTCTATACTTAAAATTAAAGTTTTAAAACTAATCATACTCATAATATTAAACTAATCATACTCATGATATTGATACATAAAGAGAAAGTTTGATAAGAAAAATAAAAAAAGAAAATCAATACCTGATATTTGGTATTGGTCCTGGTACTACTGGGTACCCACCGGGTACCGGATCCAAAAAATCGGTTTTTTTAGCTCCAGTCTGGTCTCACTGTAACCAATACCAGATAAAAATCTATCGAATCTTATCCGATCCGAGAACGAAACCGAGAAATCGGTTTTTTTTCCCACCCTCCTGGTATGCACTATGTACAGCATATTTCCGGGGAGCTTTGTTTCTAACGTGAGCCTCACCCACCAAAAAAGTACCGTTACATAACAAATTCAAATTTCGAACGTTCAAAAAATGAAGGAACAAAACACGATAAAACAAAGAAAGCTGCCATGGATTGCTTCTCTTGAAACCAGAGCTCTGTGTTCCCCCTACACTCCAAAATTTTCAAATCTTCCAAATTTCCAGTGTTTTTACCTTGTTTAGCTTCTTATCAGCTGATGAATAACAGATTAAGCATTTTTCTGGGAATGTAGAATTTCTGTGTTCTTCAGCTGTCTTGGAAAATCTTTCTTTACAATGAGAGAAGAAAATTCATTTGAAAACAGAGCTAAAGCTTCAAAATTTGGTGATCAGAATCAACCACTGAAATCTCTGCAACAGAAGACCATTACCAATCAATCCAAGTCCAAATCTTCATGGGGTTCACACATTGTGAAGGGCTTCACAGGCACAGCTGATAAGAAAACCAAGGTTCAAACCATTACTGTGCAGACCAAGAAACCTCCTTTATCCAATTCTGACGTCACAAATATTAGCCAGAACAACCCAACTGTGCATTCCCATTCTAGAGTTAAAAGGTCTCTTATTACTGATTTGTCTTGCTCGGTTAATCCTACTCAAGTCCACCCTCAAGTTCACCAAACTCACCGGAGGCAGACGTCTGGTTCTCGAGATTTGTTTATTGAATTAGACCATGTTAGGAACCTTCTTCAGGAGTCTAAAGATAGGGAGTTTAAGCTGCAAGCAGAGCTCAACGAGTGGAAGACGAATGCTAAAGTTTTGGATCTGGAAAGGCAGCTTGAAACAAGGAATGTTGAAGTGGATAATCTTTCACATAGAGTTGGGTTGTTGGAGTCTGAGAAGACCAGGTTATGTGATCAACTGGCAACTTTGACTTCCATTTTGGAAAGGAATGAGGAAATTTTGGAAATTTCTAAGGAGCCACAATCGAATAGGGATCTTGAAATGGAAGTAGTGGAGTTGAGGAGGTTGAACAAGGAGTTACAGATGCAAAAGAGGAATCTTGCTTGCAAGATTTCTTCTTTGGAATCTCAGTTAGCTTCTCTTGCCAAAGCTAACGAGGTAGTTTCATTACCCTTTTTTTTAGGAAAGTTTTCTTAACTTTTGCATTAAATTATAGATTATGTTAATTCTTGATGTTTTCATATCTTGGTTTGCTTTTATCAGAGTGATATTGTTGCTAAAGTTAAAGCCGAAGCATCGATGTTAAGACACACCAATGAAAACCTGAGTAAACAAGTGGAGGGTCTACAAATGAGCCGCTTGAATGAAGTCGAGGAGCTTGCATACTTGAGGTGGGTTAATTCGTGTTTACGAGACGAACTACGGAATTCGTGCACAACATTGAATTCTGATAAGGCATTAAGTCCGGTTCAAATCAAGGCCGAGTATGTTGGCTCACCTAATTCGGCAAGCAGTAAGAGCTCAGAACACAGTAGTGCAAGTGTAAAGAGATTAAATTTTATAAAAAAGATGAAGAAATGGACTATTACTAGCCAGGAATTTTCGAGTGCAGAGTATGCAGCTAATGTTGTGGACAAGGAGTGGGTGCCTATAGAGGAGCAGAGAAGTCCCGGAAGAAGACATTCTATAAGTGGATCAAAATGTTACATACAAGAACAAGAGTTAGTACCAAATAAGAGAAGGCAATCTGATGGCTTTATGTCTACCAAGGAAATGGAGGAGGGTGAGCCAGTAAGTTCTCAAAAGCCTGCTGCGGCTGCACCTTCTGCTTCCTTAGATTTCGAGAAAAGGGCTTTGAGAATTCCTAATCCTCCTCCCAGGCCTTCCTGTTCCATTCCTAGTGGACCTAAGGAGGAAAGTTGTACACAAATTCCCCCACCTCCCCCACCGCCCCCTCCAAAGTTTTCAGCGAGAAGTAGCTCCGGAGTAGTGAAGCGAGCTCCACAAGTAGTCGAGTTTTATCATTCACTCATGAAAAGGGATTCTAGAAAGGATTCTACAAATGGAGGAATATGTGATGTGCCAGATGTTGCAAATGTTCGTAGCAGCATGATTGGTGAAATTGAGAATAGATCATCACATTTGCTGGCTGTAAGTGCTTGCCTAGTCCAGGCATACCGAGATTGGTTTTTGTTTACCTTAATGATTTCATTTTCAGCTCCCATGTTGAAGTTTCTATTTGTGTCCTGCTACAGTGCTACTACGAAAATATAAGGACTAAAGTTTTTGAGTTTATGCTTTAGGTACTCAACATTTGTATGAACATCTTAATATAAAACATCAAGCTTGGTTCTAACCATTGTTGGTTCACTCTTCCTGCAGATAAAGGCGGATGTTGAAATTCAAGGAGAATTCGTGAATTCGTTGATAACAGAAGTAAATAATGCTGTTTATCAGAACATCGAAGATGTTGTAGCATTTGTGAAGTGGCTTGATGATGAACTTTGCTATCTAGTAAGTTGCTAATTATTAAAGTTTTAGTGACGAACTGTTGGAAAGGGTACATGTGAACTATGCATAACTATGTTACTCGTATTCGTCATTTTCTTTAAAGAATGATGTCTAACACCTATACTCGATACAAATGAAAGACGAAAATCGTCATACTGGGACACTTATACTCGAGTTTGAGTTATATAGATGCATAGAGGATATGATTTGCTAGTTTGCCTGAGTGTTGCTAAAATGAGTAACTATTCTATATAGTATGCTTAAAATGAAATACTGCATGCAGTGTTCTAATTCTACCATCTTTTTTCAAGGTTGATGAAAGGGCAGTTTTGAAGCACTTTGCTTGGCCTGAGAAAAAAGCTGATACATTACGCGAAGCAGCATTCGGATACCGTGATCTCAAGAAATTGGAGTCTGAGGTATTATACTACAAGGATGATTCCAGAGTGCCTTGTGATATTGCCTTGAAGAAAATGGTTGCCTTGTCTGAGAAGTAAGATTGGTGAACACTATGAACATTTTTTTTTTCTTGTGAAAGAATCATATTATTCAAGTTGGAATTCTCTGAAAATTCCTTCTGAACTAAATTCCCAGGATGGAACGTACCGTTTATAGCCTCCTACGTACAAGAGAGTCTCTGATGCACAACTGCAGGGAATTCCAAATTCCCACAGACTGGATGCTTGACAATGGGATAATAAGCAAGGTACTTGGAGATATAATTTATTAATCGAAAAATAACAGAACTGGATATGCCTTACTATGCACACCTCTCATATGCTTGTATATATAAGCATCATCTTAAGTGATGCCTTCATAGGATATGATATAAGGCTTAACCTTAATGAGTGTTCACTGCAGATTAAGCTTGGATCAGTGAAACTGGCAAAGAGTTACATGAAAAGGGTAGCCATGGAACTGCAGTCGAAAGCGATGCTGGAAAAGGATCCTTCAATGGACTATATGCTCCTCCAAGGAGTCAGATTTGCTTTCAGAATACATCAGGTTTGTTGTACAATTAGTAAATAATGTTCCAGGGTAGGTATATGAATGGATTGGTTTAAAAGGCGCAGAGTGACCCTTGTAGTGTTGTATGGTGCAGTTTGCAGGAGGATTCGACTCCGAAACAATGCATGCATTTGAGGAACTCCGAAACCTTGCCAACCTCCTTAACAAGAAATAGTTAAGGAGGCATAGGGTTGTAGTTGGTGACACATGTATGTGGTTTGCTTACCATCTCGGTGAGGATTTTTCTGGGGTTACAGAAAAGTGTTTTGGTTTTCAATGTTTATGTCAAAGCAGTAGCAGCAGCAGCAGCAGCAGCAGCAGCATGGTAAAAGAAGTGCATTTTGAGTGTTGTTGCTGTGTTCCATGACAAAAAGTCATAGAAATAGAGGATTGAGGCAAATGCAAGATGGCATCAGCTTATCTTGTATTTTACCTGTGCATGATACGTTTGAGTTAAGTTATTCAATACAGGGTTGAATAAAAAAAAGCACAGGTGATTCTATGTCATATTTATTTATCGGATAATTATTCTATACACAGGCAGCGTAAATAAAAAGTTTTCACGACTTCTTTAATTTTAAGGTTTAGAGGTTGAATTTTATGGTTTTAGAGGTTAAAGGGTTAAATTTTAATGGTTTGAAATTGATGCGTTGTGGTTAGAACTTAGTGTTTGAGATTAAAATTTATGGTTTATAAGTTAAATATAAATTCTAAATCTTAATCTATAAACCCTAAATTCTAATCATAAACCTTAAATTTTAGCCACAACTCTTAAATTTTAATCCTTAAGCCTAAACCCTTAGACCTTAGAATCCTAAAATCTAATCTCAAATCCTAAAATTAAAAAACTTGCGAAAACTTCTTATTTCATCGTCAATGATAAATCCTTATTTACTCAGTTTAAACATATTTTTAACGGTTACATTACTTTAAATCATATTTAAATCTTACTTTATTATTATTTAAGTTGTTATATTACTTTATATATTAACTATTATTATTATTTTATTATATTATTATTATCATAACTCTATAATATTATTTTAATCATTATTGATATTATATTTTACCGCAAAATTTTTTTTATCAAGTTTTATATAACTGAGATTATGATCTTTAAAATTAAATCTGAATTTGTAATGTTGATCATTAAAAATATTTCGTAATTAATTGGTACTTCGTAATTAATTGGTACTAAATTTTGGACGTTATAGGGTTACTTTTCCATGTTTTCCGGATCCAGTTATAGGGTTACTTTTCCATGTTTTCCGAATCCGGTTTTCTGGTTTCACAGACCTAAACTTGTTATTTTAGTAAAAACAAATAAAAATATTTTATTAAATTAATCGATTTTAGTGTTCCAATCACATTTTAAAAAGATTGATAACAACCTTCCACATTTTCGATGATTACAAACACAATTAAAATATTATTATAATAAAACAGTAATCGTTAAATATTATATAAGAATAATGACATGATTTACATTTTTAGTCTTCAAATTATTCAACAATATTTAAGATTTAAAATTTAAAATTAAAATTTAAGATTTAATTTTTTAATATTTGAACACAAAAAAAAACATAAAAAAGAGGTAGAAGATTTATGTATGTCACTAAAACCACTTCCAAGATTCATCTATTTTAAATTAGTCCTAATAAGAAAACCAGTTTTTGATCCATCAATTTGAAGGTATCTTCAACGAAACAACAAGCATTTGAGACAAGAAGAAGAAATTAATGTTCAAACATTACATCCATCAATAGTTCTTCAAAATTTAAGACAAGTACAATAAAAATATAAAACCAGAAAACAAAACTAGAGCATCCAATGTCATTCTTCAAAGATGACTTCATCCAGAACAAAACATCAATACCAATACAAATCATCTTTTAAGCAGAAGCTGCTGCAACTTTCTTCCTTGGTGCTGCTTCAGTACCTATAGATCACGATCCATGCCGGAAGACGAAAAATCAGAATAATATGAAGAGGGAAAGAAACAAACCAGTTTTCTTTTTGTAAGGAACAGAAAATGTTCATCCTTTATATGCAATGAAGTTAAATTCAGAAAGCAATGAGCTCAGGGAAATTAGCATTTTCCTACCTTCTCTGAAACCGGTCTTGAACCTGCGAGGAACGTGGCGGAGATACCTCATCCTACCGGTTCCGGTTGTCTTCCTTCGGATTGCCTTCACACTCCAGTTATCTGAATCACAAGATTAAAGGAAAATTCACCTTTCGGTTTAATAATTAACACATAATCACAAAACATAGACAAACATCTAATATACAACTTGGACTCGGGTGTATCCTTAGCCATGACCATGGATACTTCATCATGAATGATGAATCGATTCAGACCGGCATACCGTATTCAAACAACCACATGTCACCCCATTGTCATTCACATAATGGACAATATAAGAACATTTATTGTAAGATTAAACTAAAGAATACTAAAATCATGAGAGGTAACTACAAGTATTATTATGCAAGTTCATGTTTCAGAAAGAAATGCATTCACATTCTTGCAAGTATACAAGTTCATACTTTTACAAAGAAACAAAAATTCAAAGCAGACTCCCTTTTTCTCCATTAATTTTAGGCAAATGAACTTTAATCAGAAACAAAAATACAAACCCAGATTCTCAAACAGCTAAACAAAAAGAAACCCAGATGAGGAAGACGATTCTATCAATAAAAACACAAACAAAAAACTTAAGCTTTAGAGTTGAAAGAGAGAAGGGGCAGCAGGCAGCTTACATTTCCTCTTACGGGCAGCGGGGAAAGCACAGGCTGAGCAACGGCTCTTCTGGAGGTGGAAGCTGCGGCGGCCACATCTGACGCAAAGAGTGTGGGTCTTGTTCCTTCTTTTACCAAAACTCCCAGTTCCCTTTCCCTGCAAATTGTCATATCCATTTCATTGAAGAATACATTCAAACAGATCGTGGGCAGAAGGAGAAGGAGAAGGAGAAGACGAGTGCCGCTTACCATTGGAGCTGAGTTGATTCGGGAGAAACCCTAAGTCGCCGTGTTGAAGTATAAAGAGCGGCGGGGAAGATATGGGTTTATATGGGTGACCAACTAACAAGGGTTTTTTACTTTTATTTCTTGCTAAATAACAGAATTTGTCATTAAACTAAGCAAAAATATACTTTTGATCACTAACGTTTTAAATATTATAAAATAGTCATTAAATTTATCAAACTTTTATAATATAGTTATTAAAATTTATAAAGATATCACTATTTACTGTAATAACCATTTTATAAAAACTTGATGAGTTTTATTTTATAATTTTTAAAATTTTAATGATTAAAGTAATTAATTTTATTAAGGTTCCGTTTGATATTGTGTTTGAAAAGTATTTAAGGGTTAAAAGTAATTTTGGGATTAAAAACGATATAAAATAAATAGCTTTTCAGGTTAAAAGTATTTTTCGGTTGGTTTGGAAAGTATTTTCCAAAAGCTGAAGTTGGATTATTATTCACTTGCATTTGTCTAGTATCAGCGTTTCAACAACTAAAAATTTGATTTTTAATAAAAAAATATATTTTGATATAAAAATTAAGAAATTATTATCGGTATTTGATTTAAGTATATCTGACACTAAAAATTAACCAAAAAATAAATTCGAAAATTAGTACCTAGCAAACTTTTTCATAATATATTTCATCAATTTACTGTGTTTGCAATCCTTTAGCAGACGATGAAGTCCTTTATTTTTTTTTTTTCTGGTTTGAAGATTTTTTGGATAAGTTGTATAACTTATTAAAACAGGAAAAAAACTGTAACAATATCAAAATATGTGCCATGTGCAACTATCTTTTAAAAAAATTTTCAAGTGAAACAAAGTGTTCAATTTATCGTATCTATGTAAATATCTTTACTGTTAATCTTGATACTAATAATATCTCGTATACATCAAAACAAGTTGCAGCAGTCCCTGCTAATAGTCCTATATTTTCTTCGGTTCCGCTCTTCCCAAATAAAATACACAAAGGAGTTTCAAGCAAGCCGAAAGATGAAAACAATCAGCGATCTCCCCTTCAGGTTGGAACATAGCCAATATAGTTCTCCATCCCAATCTAGCATACATCTAGTTATGCCACAATGAGTAAGTCTCCCGTACCTGTGTTTATATGTGTATTTGCAGGATGGCAACAATGTTGGAAACCATGAGAATTCAACATGGATGACAGATGAGAACAGCAGAGGAGTTGGATCCAAACTGGGATGGAAGCAATGGTGCTGTTGCTGAGAGACAGGTAATGATGGATGCGGTGAGAAAGAGGTTGAAGAAGAGGAAGAGGCCTACCGGAGGTTATTCATTCAGGTGAGGGAGATATCTTTGGTGAACCTTAAAACTCGGTTGCCAAGAGCTATTCAGAGCAATGACAGGATGTATGGGGAGTTAAAGACCATCTATATTTCTAGGAATCAAATTCACAGCTCATAAAGCTTAGAGATATTGGATGGGGTTTGGAGGGTTATAATCATTTTCTTGTCCGATATCCAACCAACGAGTGATCTCATCAGTAGAAAAGACGACGATGTTCATCTTAGGAGACCCGGATTTTAATCAAAGAGTTAAGAAAAAGTAGGAACAAATGTTACCTTGTCATTAACGCTATTAAAAAACATTTTCTTGTCTGGAAATGTATCAATACAAATAACAGACATAAATACTTAAAAAAAGAAAAGAAAAAGAAGAGACAGCAATATAATTCCTTTTGCATAGCTTGAAATCAAGCAATTCAAAGAATGTATCAATATAGTACCTGCCATTGTTGAAACTTGTGAACAACATAGTGATTAAAACTTCATAAACATCTGTACAAACTAAGAAACCAGCATTTCTTTGTTCTAGTATTTAGTCAGTTACAACAATTTTGAAGTAAATAGTGCAGAACTCCGGAATACGACATGGCTCCGAAGTATTTGTCGAGGTTAAGATCGAAAACCTCGACGCCATATCACTTTTAACCTATGCAACAAAATCTCCTTTCCTGTGTTTCATTTTTTAGATTTACTTGTGATGGCTTGGAAGAGTAAGCACTTGCCAACTTCTTTGCTGCATATTTGAGAACAAATAATCAAAGTTTGCTTGTCTGGAAAAGGTTAATATGTAAAGGATCAGTAAGGATTAAGGTGAAGGAACAACATACCTATTTCATAAAAGAGCTCATTGACATTATGTGCAGTTTTTGAAGATGTTTCCATGAAAAACATTCCATTCTCTAGTGCAAATTCTTCTGCATCCTGCAAACGAGTGAGATCGAATGTGTCATCGGGAAATTCAGATAAAGAACTACCAAGCCTTGAGATACATTTGACGGGAGGGCTGTTCCTAGTCTAATGGTCTAGTCGATTTGGTTCGATTTTTCACATTGTTAGAACACATGAAAACAGTTGGCAGTTCTGTTTTATGACGATGGGGAATTATGCTACTCAGGGGAGTGTTCTGCAAATACCTGAATTTGAACCTCTCTCTTTGAGTCCAAGTCCGACTTGTTTCCAACCAGAGCCATCACTGGATTCGGATTTCCTTAACATCAGATATCAAATAATTAGCTGCTGGTTTGTAGCTAAGCAACCATTCCATGACCAAAAACATCTTTTCGAGATTGTATAACATATATGCATTTGTACATGGAGGTCAAGGAGAAGTTAGAACATTGGAGTAAACATAGATTTTAGAACATTGGAGTCAGCCAGACCAGAATACCTACCGGTATCAGACAAGGTACATCTGCAACCGCAGAAAAAAAAAAACACTAAATGCGACACGAGTCATGACAGTATCTTTGTTGCTAGGACTTCGATTGTACGAGGTATGATCTTTCGAATATATGGTTTGAGCACATTCATGATGTAGATATACCAAAAAAGTATATTACTATACAAAAGATTGCAGTTCTGACCTTGTTTTTGCAGTTCTTGAACCCATTTCTTTGCTCGTCCAAAGGTATCCTGCAGAAAGAGACCAGAAACACATAGATATATGTAACTGAGAAGATTTCCAATTTGGTTTAAAACAACCATTACTGATATTCTCATTAGCATTGCATTTAAATGGATGAGAATTTTTTTACCAGGCTTGAGATGTCATAAACGACGACGGCCGCAGCGGCACCTCGATAATACATAGGGGCTAAACTATGGTATCTTTCTTGTCCTGCTGTATCCCAAATGTCAAATTTTACAGTAGCTTCACTTACTGATAATATCTGAGTGAAAAAGGCTGCTCCAATTGTTGGTTCCTACCATGTAAACATATTTCATCAAACCTATGTTACTCGGACTCGAGTGAAAGCGGACGATGAGAGGACATAATAAAGAAAGAGTACCTGGTGATCCAAGAACTGTCCTTTCACAAATCTTAATACCAAGCTGGTTTTTCCTGTTCCCATGTCTCCTAGAAGCACCTGCAATTTACAATCTCCTCATCCCTCATCAACATTCTCAATTAATATGCAATACTGGAACACCATCAGTTGCAAACATCTGTTTTCTAGACTTCTGTTATTCGGATTCAAGTACAAGTGTCGGACATAAATACAATCTTACAAAGATAAGTCCAAAATTTTCTAAAACTATTATGCATTTCAAAGTAGTTCATACCATGTCTCATATCAATTCAGTTACATGTTCAATCCGAATATTTAATTAAAAACACCAAAAATTCGAAACATCGCTTTCTAGTATTAAAACCAAACACATTATAGGAGAAACACTACAATTTAGTTTGATAATGATATATTAGAGATCAAAAAGGGAATGAAAATAAAGGGAAAAAAATAAGAGTAAGCCATACCCACCAGCTTGGTTTGTATGATCTTGTTGCCAGGAGCTGCCATTGATTGTCCAATGAAGCTGAGAAAATCAGACAAAAATGGAAAAGAAAGTTTTAGATCATAGAAAAGGCAAAACAAGCAATCATTGAGTTGAATGGACTGGTAGGTTTGAGACTTGGAGTGCCCAAAATACAGTATTATACACCTGCTTTGACTGGTAGTTGTGATTCTTTATGGTTCATGATTTCTGTATCTCTGTTGTATATTGGTGTTTGTGTATATTTGTCATGTCATGTCTGTGCCTCTGTGGTAAGGTTGTTTTATTTTTATTTAATTTTTGATAATTTAATGATTTATATTATATAAATTTTGATATATTTATGTACTCGTATTATATTCGTGTTTTATATAAAATTTTATGTACAAGTGAGTTTAACAAGTGATATTAGTAAAAAATGATTGATATTCATTTTAGAAGATTTGAGTGGATAAAAATCATTCTCTTTTTCATGTTGCTTTTGAATTTTTTTAAAAAAATTTAATTTTTAACCCTAACCCTTATTTTCTATACCTTAAACCCTAAAAATTCATCTTACCCCTAATTTTCTAAACTCTAACCACAACTCTTAACCTAAACCCTAAACTCTTTAACTTAAAACATATGCATGAAAGAAAACATGGAAAAGAGAGATGATTTACACCCGACTTGAGTTCAATCATTGTGTCTGTAAGATATACGCATATTTTAAAAAATTTTGTATCGAATATTTTTTATAAGAAACAAAAGATGTTATCATATTAATCTCTATATACTTGGAAAAAACTGAATGAATGAAATTGATTGATTGGTACCACGGATGACGTGATAAAAAAGGTTCATAATATAATCTCTTCTCAATTACTCATAACGATAATCAACGGTATAAATCAATTAGACATTGAATAATATAAACGCGAAAAACTCTCGTCGTTGATACATCTCTCGTAAGTTTTCGATGATAGATGATTGCGGAAATAAGCAACATATTAAATTTCATAAGCAAAAACTGATCTATTATCAAAAGAAAAATAAAAAAAAAAATTATCGTACGGATTTTTTATAAACCTCATGCAATTATATTAACGAATAACAAAAATAATCATAATAATTAATGTAATATCACGATTAACACTATCTTTACGAAAGACGGTTACTCTCTATAATTATAAATATTCACACGTAAATGAACGACTAACGGCTATCGAGATGTTAATTTCTTGATTTTTTTAAAAAAAATTATGTCAATTTCTTAGTAAATTTTTTTAGGATAAACTATTCCAGTGACTACCCAACTATTTAGGGATACTTATTTTGATCACCTAACTAACGAACTCGTCAATCAGCTCACTCAACTTTAAAACCCTACTTATTTGGGTCACCGCTGTTAAAATTCTTAAACATGACTCAAATATGTAATTTTACAGATTTTTTAAACTGTCATGTCATCACCGTTAACTTTTCTGTTAGAATTTTAACAACGGTAACCCAAATAGGTAGGGTTTTAAAGTTGAATGATCTGATTGACGAGTTCATGAGTTGGGTAACCAAAATGGATATCCCCAAATAGTTGGGTGGTCACTGGGTAGTTTACCCATTTTTTTTTTTAGATATTTTTTAATAAAAAATATTTTAAACGCCTATAGCATGTTTTTTGCACATATTTTTTAGTTGAAGTTGAGCCATTATTCAAAACTTGTTGGGACCGCCACTCGTTGTTTATATATTTGAAACGTACGCAGGCCGCAGGGAGGTCCCCTAAGACCGGGAGGGGAGGGACCGGCTCTGCTCTGCTGCATTGCCTTACCTTGCCTTTGCTTTCAACGTTTACTCTCTCTTTCTCACGTTTTCAATCATCGTGGCCGTCGGTGAGTTCTTTCTGCTGTCTATTTTAATAAAGCATTTAATTTTCATATTTGCATGCATTAAAAGTGTGATGTTTAGATCTTTTTTCCCTTTCTTTTGTTTTTTCTTTCGGTTTTTCATGGCCTCCTTCAAAGCCATATTAATGTTCTTTTGTTCTTATTTTCGGGTAAATTCATATTTCTTTCACTTTCAAACGGTGCCTCTGCCGGTCTGCCCTGAAATTCCTGCTTTTTGTTTTGAATTTTTCTTTTGGTTTCCCATTTGAGAATATGATCACATTTCTTTGATGGGATTCTTTTTTTCTTGTCATGGGTGATTTCAGAAATCAAAAATATATATTTTTTAATTTTATCTCTCTAGGTTCCTAATGTACTTGATATTTGTTCTCTTCTTTGGACCTTGAATTTCAGGTTCTTTTCTATCTGTGGTTATAGAAATTTGAACTGGTATCCTGATTTTTTCCTCTTTCTTCATTTAATTTTTGTATTAATTTTTGAATTCAATCTTTCTTGATGACCTTTTTATTTTCTGAATTCAAAGGATTGTCAATTTCAGGTTCTCTCATGCTTTCTTCATTTTTTTTCCAGAAATGTTGTACTCATTGTTAGCATTTTCTGTTTTTTGTTTTTGCAGCACACTTGCCTCAAAACCATTTTCAAGGAAGGTTCTTTGATTGATCACTGAAATTGAAACATAAATTGTGTTTGTTGCTCTTCTGTAACACAGTTCATATCAAAAGAAGCTTTTCCCAAATGCTAAATTTTGCAAGAGGGAGAAGCCAGCCAAGGTCTTCTAGATCCATGCCATTGTCCGGTAACATTTTCTCCCAAATTCATTTCCTAAGTTCACAACCCATTTCTGCTTGATTTTTCTTTCGTAGTTTTGATGCTCTCACTTTTCTTATTGCTCATGATGCACTTAATCCACCATTTTCATTTAAAGAAGTTCAAATTTTACACCTTTATCTGAAATTTGGATAAACAACCATTTTCAGCTGAGAATTTTGTTGAGATTACCTGTTTGGTTTTCAAAATTGTAGTAATGATTTGTTGCTGAGTGTAAAAAACAATCCATATGTTTAATTTATTCTTATTTATGATATGTAGCTAGCTTGCTTACATTTAATTGTAGATAATGTAAAATTGGGAACAGAAAATTGTTCGGTAAACTTAATTTGTTGTTTGCGTTTTGCTTACAGGAATGGAATCTCCTGATCCAAAGAAGAAGAACAATTTTGTAGGAAAAGTCCTTATGGCTGCAACCCTTACAGCCTTATGCGTTATCATGCTCAAGCAACCCCCAAAATTCAATACTCCGAGTCGGGTACCTACTTGATTCCTCTTTGGTTCTCTCTTTCCTCTCTATCATGGTATGCTGAAACTAAAATGCAATGTGTGTTCTTATTATCACAAGAGAAAATGGGGACATACTGATCCTATAATGCCAGGTTCAATCTATCAAAAGATTACCCCAGAACTAGCAATAGTTCTGATGCTCAGATATACTTCTGGGGCTCCACCAGCTGTTAAATCTGGACCCTGTGCCATTGTCCTTAGAATCTATCCTTGCATGTTGTCATTGCCTGCTGCTGGCTTAGTTTCATCAAACTGTTAACTTGATGATGGATGTGTCTTTTGCCCTTTGCTTGTGGTTAATATAGTCTTCCCTTCCACTTAAGTAAAATCATAATCGATGCTACTTTATATGAACACTTGGGAGTCAGTCCTGTTGTTTCGTATTTATATAGTGACTCAACTTCTGAAATCACTTTCTATTCTCGACATTTGTCTTTCCAGTTCTCCCAACATGAAGAAGGTGTAACTCATGTTCTTGTAACCGGTGGTGCTGGCTATATTGGTTCACATGCTGCCTTACGGCTTCTGAAGGAATCATACCGTGTAACTATTGTGGTATGTTTTATAGTTCTTGATTCCTAATCTCACTGCATGTACATTACTTCTGGTTATATGGAAGAAGTTTCTTTGTTGCAGGACAATCTTTCACGTGGAAACATAGGCGCTGTCAAGGTTCTACAAGAATTATTTCCCGAGTCTGGGCAGCTTCAATTCATTTATGCTGATCTAGGGGATGCAAAAGCAGTATCCTTTCTGTGAAATTTGTTACGATTATTATTTTTCACACGATCAATTTAAAGCATTTGAATGTGGTTACTGTTTCCTTGATTTTAAATTTAGGTAAACAAAATATTTTCAGAAAATTCATTTGATGCTGTAATGCACTTTGCAGCTGTGGCATATGTTGGGGAAAGCACACTTGATCCTCTCAAGTAAGTTTCCTAATCCTTAATTGCTTTACGACTTATAATTGGCAGAGTTAATGTAAGCCAGATGGCAGCTGTGGCATGTACTTTGCTCATTTTGATTTTATACAAATAAATATTGATATTTTATCAAGCGCATATTTGGTTGAAGAACTCAACTGTGTGCTACAGTTAGGTTGAGCAAAACTCGACTCGAAAAAACCAAATAATTCGACTCGAGGCAAAAATACCCGATTGGTTTTGACTCGACTCGACTTGACTCGAAAAAATTTCAAACAAAGTTCGAGTTATAAAATGAAAATTCGAATAACTCGAAATTTTTAGTAATTAAAGGATTAATTTTTAAGTTTGAGATGAGTCTCTCAACTTTTTATGATATATGTTATATATAAAAATATAAAGAAATATTACTATATAAGAAAAAATATTATATATATACATATATTATATGATTAGAGAAAATCGTTTAAATTGGAATCAAGTCGTACTATAACATGATAAATAATTACAATTAAATATCTATAGGAACTCGAAAACTCGACTCGATTTGACTCGACTCGAATTTCTTAAACTCGAATCGAATCGAAAATTTTCAAATAAAGTCTGAGTTGCAAAATGACTCGTCAACTCGAAAATTTTTGACTCGACTCGATCTAATACTCACCCCTAGCTATAGTACTCTAAAATTAGTATAAGGAGGTGCATTGCTTCATCAGTGCTGCTGATGCAACTCTGTCGCTATTTAAAATTTGTACCCTAATTGACTGGATAACTGTTCCTCTAAGGTCTATTCAATTTCATTAGTAAATTAAGCTTTTCTACCTGCCCTTACCATGATTTATGAGATCAGTAGAAAGGAAGCTAAAAGTTTTGCATCACCAAAAGGGCAGTAGGTCACTTCATTTTGAAAGAATTTTTTTGGATTTGTTCTATAGATGGATGTTTTTCTACTAGCTTGATAAATACCGACTTCAACGTATAAAGCCTAGTGTGCTTTCTCCTGCTTGAACTACCCGTTTGAAAATGAAAAAAGGTTTGACCATGGAATCTAAGATTTGCTTAACTATTGCATTCTGGCACTGGCACTGTCACTAACAGTCTAACATCACCTCTTGTATTTGTATTAACTATGTTACTAAAAATTATTTTCTTATGACCTTTAAGATCAACTCCTCGATCTTTGATTCAGAAGTTCTTGCATGATTTAAACTAATCCCCAAATTATGTTCTTTACGGTACATATTCCCATGATTTGTAGGTATTATCACAACATTACTTCAAACACCTTGTTGGTCCTAGAGTCCATGGCTGCACATGGTGTTAAGACTTTGATATATTCTAGTACATGTGCCACATATGGGGAGCCTGAAAAGATGCCAATCACGGAAGAAACCCCACAGGCACGTTGCAAATTTGGTTTTATGCCTGACCACTTTCTAAATTTTTGTTTGAGGTCAAATATTAAGGGATCAACCTGTATCAACTTATGGATTAACATAGAGTTATTAAGAAGCGACTGATCTTTGTTTTGACACTAACTCAGGTTCCAATCAATCCATATGGAAAAGCTAAGAAGATGGCAGAAGATATCATCCTGGATTTCTCTAAGAATTCAGACATGGCAGTAATGATCCTAAGGTTTTATTTTAGTTTACTTTTAGAAGCTTTGAGTTTTTTTTTCTTTTCTCTTCTCAGTATGCATAATTTTATTAACTTAACATCCCAGAAGTCTTCCATGCCTTAGACCAAAACTAAGTATTGTTCTGCCAGCTAACTGTTGCATATATATGACATGGAAGGTCTACATGTTCCTTTTTTCAATACAGTCATTTTGTAGTTCTAGATTATAGGGATACCTTAGATGGTAGATTAGTTCAGAATCCAGATCGTTGTAACTAAGAATTTAGGATTGATGAACTTTGTAAACCTTGAAGGGCTTCTACTATCATATTCAATGAGTAGAGTTCTGACCACAATTGCTGATAGTCCAACAATATTCTCCTTTTTATCTATTATCATTATTAAAAACTTGAAGATTAAAAGGAATTTACAGCGATTACGGTTCATATATTTTGGTGAATTTTAGATACTTCAATGTGATCGGGTCAGATCCTGAAGGAAGATTAGGTGAGGCTCCCAGACCTGAGTTGCGTGAGCATGGACGAATTTCAGGTGCTTGTTTTGATGCAGCTCGTGGTATTATTCCTGGTCTCAAGGTGTGTTATTCCTTTTATCCCTGCAATATGGTTCTTTAATGGTCGCCACATTTCTGCTACACCTGGGGTCAAGAAGTAAACAACTAGTAAAAGAAACCCTCTAGCCCTGAACAGAAAAACTAGCAAACATCAGACAGAATGAAAAAGAAAAACAAAACGAAAACGAAAATATACTTACGGTCAGGGACGGGTCTAGGGGTGCTGGACAACTGCATGTATGGTTCAGAAAACAGAATGGTTTCAGTGAACTTTGTTTTGGTTATTTGGAATTTGTGACTTTCATGCAGGTCAAGGGCACGGACTACAAAACACATGATGGGACATGCATTCGTGATTACATCGATGTTACTGACCTGGTCGATGCTCATGTGAAAGCTCTTCAGAATGCAAAGCCCCAAAAGGTGGGAATCTACAATGTTGGCACCGGAAGAGGTAGGTCAGTGAAAGAGTTTGTGGAGGCATGTAAGAAAGCCACTGGGGTGAATATCAAAGTTGACTATCTGCCCCGCCGACCTGGAGACTATGCAGAAGTGTTCAGTGATCCGACTAAGATAAGGAGGGAGCTGAATTGGACAGCTCAATTGACTGATCTCCAGGAGAGTTTACAGACTGCATGGAGATGGCAGAAGGCACATCTTAACGGATACGCAGCAGCCTCTTAGGCTCTAGTGTAGTTCACAGCCATTTTATTTGTTGTAGCAAGTGACATTGAAGAGGAGTGGGAAATGGAGATGGAAATTTTCACTTGTTTAGATGTGAACAATTAATTCATTGTGTGTATTTGAAGAAATAAATGATAGTTTAGTTACAAATATGATGATAAAAACTCAGCTCAGGCTCAATTTTATATACCTCATTAATTATTATGAGAAAGATTAGGTTGTTAAGATGAGCAAGGTAAGTAATAAATTAAAGAATTTGCATGTCTGGAGAAAAAAGAGAAAAGGGTATTATTAAGCATGATTGAATGGCTCCCGACCGAGCGATAATAGTGACTAATCCTATTCACCTCAACAAGAATAGGATATTCTCGCTAAAAGATAAATAGCTGATTGCGAGTGCTTGTTACAGGCATAATGCTCTTGTTAAAAAGGTAAACAATGATGATCTTTCCAAGTAAGCACAAACTTATCGTCAAATGTCTCTTTTATTACGAAGATCACCGGGTCGTGAAGTTTATTCAGGAGATGTTTTTTATTTACATTCATGCCTTTTAGAAAGAACCGCTAAATCAAGTTCTCAATTAGGCGAAGGAAGTAGGAAGTATTAACCGCTTTACCAATAGTTGAGACCCAATCGGGAGACTTTTCGATGTATATTCCTACTAAAGTGATTTCTGGTTATGAAAAATTATTAGGTGAACCTTATTCACCACGTTATCCGTAGTCCCAATTAATCAAGATCGTTCATCTTAATTTTTTCTAAGATGAATCATCATCTATTTCCTACGTATAATTAATGGGTGAACAAATTAATGGGTGAACAGTTATTAGGTAGTTTATTTAAAATGAACGATCTTGATTACTTAGTTTATTTAAAATGAACGATCTTGATTACTTAGATCAAATAGGGTTCACCTAAGTTAAGAGATGAACTCTATAAACTAAGAGAGGTAAATGCCGACCATGTGATCAAAACATCTTTTAATTAGACTTTGGCAACAAAATAAACACATAGAAGTTGTTATGGAACCAAAAGAAAGGGCATCAATGAAAAGCCACAACAATGCAGGAAATATCATCCTGGCTCCCCCTGCCTAGTGCTGCTTTGATCAGTACTTGGGATGCTTGTTGGGCATCATCAAACTCCCTGATCTCATCATATGCTTCTTCATTCGACATCACCTGCGAGCGAGCGACTCCGGTAAAAAAAAATGATGGTTATCATACGAGACTCGGGCACAGATTCGTATAATCATACGGTATATTAATGTTATATAAACTCATATTGTACATATGCTACCTTCCAAAGCCCATCACTTGCCAAAATGAAGAACTCAGAACCTGGATCCACCATTTCGATCTTCACATCAGGTTCTGAACTGATATGTTCCTTCAGCTTTCCATCGCCAAAGGCCCTCGTCATAGCCAGCTGCCCATCCACTCGAGCAACATTCCCTTACATACAGGGACAGAACCAGAAATCAAACTCAGACTCAACCATATTCATAGATGACAGTTTATGAGTTATGTCCCAACTACATTACCTGGCCTTTCCGACACAAACCCTCCCCTGCTTTCCACCACTTCTTTCTCCTTACACGGCTCATGATCCGTCGTTACCTGTTCCACTCCACCTCCGCCGCATAAGATGGCCCGAGAATCACCTACATTGGCCACCATTAGCTTCTCTCCATCAATTAGTATAGCTGTAACAGCAGTTGAGCCACCTCTTGAACCAGCAACATTCTCCAATATCTCATCATCCATTTCTTTGTATGCTCGTTTGATTGCTCGTTTCGGTTTTGTCCAGAAATCAGGCTAGTAATTAATTAGAACATGAACATAACATAAGAAATCAGAAGACATGGAAATGAAGCTCGTAGAAAACAAGCTCATATACCTGGCTCAATATCTTGTCAAAGAGACGTGTCTGCAAATACTTTGCAACATTACCACCCGAATGTCCATCGAAAATGCCATACAGTCCAATGTCATGGCCGCTGATTCTCCTACTTTCCATGACAACATAATCTTCCATTGCATGTCCCATTTTCCCTTTCACCAAATCATAACCATGGGTGACACGTGGAACATGTCTTTCCTCCACTTCATCTTCTTCTTCTTCTTCTCTAGAGCAGCGAGGTTCAACCTAAACTTACATGCAGATACTGTAGAATTAGACAACTGTTCTAAAATGGAGGACAGCAGATTCTGACATCCAAAATAAAACAAGCACTGTTGTCTGAGAAGGTGAGCAATATGAGCTCTCGCCTAGGGAGCCATATGTTATTTTTCATAGCTTCAGTAATTTCTGAAGGGCAGACATTTTAGTACCTTACAGGCTGCTTCTGCTGCATCTTCTGTTGCCTTTGATCTCTTCTTCTGTATATTGAACAGCTTAAAGGTGGTCAAAAATGGATGCTTTTTAAGCAAAAAGAAACAAAAGTGAATTAAAAATGTTGGATTAAAGTACATAACTTGGAGAGACAGACATATCTACCTTATTTTCATCTAAGAGTTCGTCTTCCGGAAGATGTCTGACACTCTGCAACAAGAATTTCCATAAACATGATCAGCTGATAGCTGAAATAACATCCAACTAAAACAAAACATAGGTGTAATGAATCAAAATCATTTCATGTATGAAAAGAAAGGATATGCAAAGCTTTTTCAAATTTAGGAAAGTGGGGTTAAATTACTTTCATTTTGAAGGCTGAGATGGATAGAAGATCTTAGTTTCAAAGTAAGAGTGGGATATATATAATATACCCCATACAATGTCGGATAAATCACAAAATTTCAGACAAAATTAAAGGAACAGTCCATGTGTCTGTAAATACAGCATTACACAGCAACGATGGGGTAGGTGTAACTAAGGTTGTACAAGTGTTGCGGTTCGGCCACCGCCGCTTCGGGATCATTTGTAACAGCTAGGTGAAACACGAATATATATATATATATATTGTTTTTTCGATATTTTTTATATTTTGTATTAAAAATTCAATTTTAAAATAAATTTAAAATTTAAAATTAAAGTTTAAAAATTATGAGTATAATGTATTTTAAGTTTAGATTTAGAATTTAAAATTTACTATTAAAATTTAAAATTTAATTTTTAAATGTTTCGACATATTTTTCTGTGAAACACCGTCTAAAAAAACATGCATAATATCAATAGAAACCCTTTGTCCTGTTCGGTACCTCTATTTATAACTCATATTAAAAATTTAAATTTTTATGATTTAAGATTAAGATTTAGGGTTAAAGTTTAAGTTTAAAAATTATGTATTTAGTATATATTTTAATTTTATATTTTGTTAATGTTAGACATAAAAGAACACCCACGTTAAGGAGAGATTATTAGGTGAATATTATTCACCACATCATCCATGATCCAAGTAATCAAAACTGTTCATTTCTAAATAATTATTTTATAACTATCCACTCATTAATTATATATAGGAAAGAAGTGATAATTCACCTTAAAAAATTAAAATGTAGGAAAAAGATGATAATTCACCTTAAAAAATTGAGATGAAGGAAAGAGATAATAATTCACCTTAAAAAATTGAGATGAACAATTCTGATTACTTAGGACTACGAACATGGCGAACAAGATTCACCTAATATTTTTTCCATGTATGAAGTTATTATTTTAAGTTCCTGCCTTATTAGGAATCTTCTTGTTCATACCATATTTTTGTTTAATTTGTGTTTTGCTGTGAATGCAATTGAAATTTATAGGATTAATTTATGAGTCGGATTACTGTTTTATTTTAAATATTAAAATTATGAACGATGTAGAAGTGTTTGTAAATATCACAGAATAATTATCTTCTCTGAGGTGTTTAAAAAATTCCCTCCTGAATAATTTATCTTCCCTGAAGACATTTTAGAGTTCCTGTAACTTTTGAAGGAAACTACTGCCGTCTAGCACAAGAAAAATGGAAACTACTGCCTGCCATTCTGATGTGTAGTAAAGACACATTGAACTCAGAACTTACAAAAGGAGAGTTTAGTTATGGTTGTTGTCGGCCGATAATCGACCTGCCAGACGGAAGGAAACTCGAGCCGAGACACCGATGTACAGCATTGAAGTACAATGAAGGCAGAAACATCATTCACCTAACCTAATTTGGCAAATTAAGAAGACAAAGATGAGTTCTACCATGTGTTTGAAGGACTGATCCAAGATGATTTTACAATCTCACTAACAATGATTTGTAGACAGCTCAAGTTCAGGTCGCAGGTTTCCCTTCCCTCTTCAGAAGTTCCTGATACAAAAGTTGATGACGAAATTTATTATTTTGATTTTGCACAAAAATGATCAACATGCACTTTGCTATGTACCTGTTTGGTAGCAGCAATCGAGATGCGTTGTCGTTCTTTTTTCTCTCGTTGGCACTCCCCACACCAGTTTGAGAAATCTTTCTGGTATTTCCTAAGCTCACGGAAGACCGAACTGGAAGAAAATTTTGCATGCAGCTTAGCTTACACAATTTGGCAAAACAAAAAGCAGTAGAGCTACACTTACAAGTCAAATTAAGAAATGTGAACTGCCATGAAGCCCAACATTAAAATTTTCAGTTCACTGCAACCTCATTACATTTCAACACCAAAACAAGTCCAAGAAAATACATCCATGTCTAGATTCTTCGGCCTCCTCTATTATTTCTTTAAACTGTTCTTCATATTTCAATTCAAATGCAGGCCAAGGAATAAGTTCTATTCAAGAGGCTATCTCTTTCAATCTATAGAAGTAACTCGTGGTTGCTATCGCAACTTTAAGAGAGACCAATCTAGTAAACCTCCAAAAGATTTTTACATGTGGGTAGATTTATGATAAGGGCAGGAGAAAGATACCTTCTACACCACAAAATTAAGTTGCACCGATGACCAGACGTCGTGGCTCTTGCCCCATGCCTATGGCGCCCACGATGAAGAACAGCACGTCCTGGAACATGTGAATAATCCAGAATTTCCTATAATGCACAATAAACATATCACATTAAATGAGAACTTGTCACGGTAACATTAAACTAGAAAAACTACAAGTATATATCTTTTATTCTGGGAACCAATACCTAAAAAAGCGAATAAATACTAATGCCTACTCCCTCTTGTCTAAGGAAATTACAAAATGAAAGATATCTTCAATTCATTTTTTAATCAATCTGTTATTCCATGATCTCATTTACAAAACAAAGTAGTCATACTAGACTAAAAGAAGCATAATAGGCTCTTTTGATATTCTCATGATATTTCACATTTAAAGAAAATGGGAGGGGATTTGTCAGAGACAGAGTTGGTTCTCCTTGTCCACTTGCTACTATATGGAACTTTTTTTATCACACTGGACTTTGTCCCAATGCAATACAGAACATATGATTAAGATTCATTACAGTAAATTAAATTTATTAAGAATGGATTAGAAGATTAGCATACATCTGACTGAGTTTCTGTATTGACATGCTTATCACACCTAACACCTCGAAAGAACAAGTCCCCGCCAGAGAATTGATTACCCAAGCAGACATTTAAGGTGACTTCTGAATCATCCACATGGAAACCTACAAACATAAAATTATGGAACGTTGTGAACCAAAAACTTTAACATGAAGATATGAGGCTAAAAGAATAACAATATTCACACCAAAAAAGTGGTAGATAAACAAGCAGATTAGCAGAGCAATCATTCAACTAATAAAATTTTAATGTTCACAAAAATTAAAATATTAGGGGGGAAAACATAGCCAAGACAGTTGAAATTACAATCATCAAGGGATGGGGAGAAAAAGATGATGAGCATGAAATATAAAAGAAATCGGATGATGCCATCATTTTATAAGAAAACAATGTAAGAAACTATGGAGAAAGGGAAGCTAGAGGACCGAAACAATTAGTTTGTGCAATTTCTAAACACTTTAACAGTAGACTCCATAGAATCATCAATTTCTATCTATGAATAGCTAATGCTTTAATTTTCCCAGGTAATGCATGATAAATAGCACAGCTTACATTATAAACTAAAGACTTTCATCCTTCAGAGAACCAATGGAAATGGTTTCTATAAAAAGAGAAAATAAAAGTCAGAACATACCAAGCTCAACGTCCCTGTCAATTCCATATTCAACAACAAAACCATGATGAGAATCCAACGTAGATCCACCCATGTCAGAATAGAATACTGCATATCATTTCCCAAGACATAAATAAAAAACATAATGTTATAAGCTTTAAATCTAAATATATATTAGCAAGCATTTACAATCTAATTATGAAAGAAAAACTAAATACCTTTGGATATAGGTCGGATGAAATCCTCCATCAACTTGTCAAGCATGGTCTCCAGGCCAAAGTCATCTAAAACAGCACCAAATTTGTTCATCGTGTTTGGTCGCATGATTCTGAACTTCTTCTCATGGACCCATTTTTCAAAGTTTTCTACCTAAGCAATCAGAGTCTGATAAGAAAAATATAAAAACTAAAAAACAAGAAAGCTAAGAGAAGGGTGGGGGCAGGGCGAATGATACTAATACCTCGGATAACAACAATTCGCAGAAACGGGGCTGAAATATTTCAAAAGTAAAAACCCCAGGAATAGGTTCAGCCATTATACTTCTAAAGCCTTCCTCTTTATTCTCATTAATTGCTTTGAGAAATGAAGGGACAAAGAAGTTTGAGGCATGCATGGTATATAATTCTCTATGCAGAGGCTGCAAAGAGAAGTGATCAAATAAGCAGAGAAGAAAATGAACTTTACGAAGACAAGACACTATGAGGAATTTCTATGTAGTTTGACCATGGCACCTATAAAGGGCCAATTGTCATTGTCATATATCTAAGAAATCGTTATAGTTTGGAGTTTTTGCAGGCATAAATTAATCATAGTCGAACAATAATTACACCATGCACCTGATAGTGCGAGATAATCCTCTGCCTGTATTCCCGATGCCTTTGAACCTGTTCACAAATTTCTTAAACAATGAAAAAAAACAGCACTTATAAATAGAAATGGAAAAGGAAAAGGAATAGAGACCAATATCTGCAAATCAGAAAGCTAGCTTCAATTAAAGGCTGAACACAAAGGATATAATGACAAAAATTGACCAACATAAAATGCATAAAATTGAAGGAAATTACTGAAAAAGTATATAAGCATATAGATAAACAACGATAGGATGCTTAAAATCCTCCTACAGATCAATTGATACATCAATTGCCCCTGACCCATACAACATTAGGCAGCTCAAAAATTCAAAATAAGAAATAAAAATATCCCCTTTTTTCTACAATTTCCCAGTATACATCCACTTTTTTCCTCAATGAATCAAAAAAGGATTCAAAAAGGCACTAATCATTTTCACCTTCATGAACATAATTCTAAAGTTCAACTGAATGCTAACATAATAAAATTTCTAAAAGAACACATATTATCATCTCATCGGCAACCAAAAACATAATGTACAAGGTATTCTAAAAGAAAGAAACAATCGACCCAGCTATCCAAACATGCAAAAATAAGCAAACAAAAAGGCTTACGCGAGTACGTTCGCCATCAGGAGAGTAACGAAGGATGATATCACGCATGTAATGGAGCTTGGAATCGCGAGAGAGTGTGAGCATCGGAGGAGGCAAGTAACGCTCCAGGGAGCTGAACAGAAGCGGATTAAACTCCAACTGCAAACCCTCGTAGCTCTCCGGTTTGTGCTCCGTGTTAGGATTCAGCCGTAAACGGTGCGCCGTCTCCATGCTTGGCAATACCGCAACCCCATTGCCGTTTTGACCAGTTCTCACCAGCGCTGGCTGCTGGGTATCTTTTCTACTGACACCAAAAGACATGATACCTCTTATCTGAACAAATACATACACGTTTGAATCAGCCTAACAGCAATGTCCAACCATTCCTGTCAAATAAACGAATATAGAGACCGAAACTAGCCGAAGAACAAAGCCGGAATTTGTGTTTACAAAGGAAAAGGTCCTCTTTTTCTCAGTTAGGGTTTAAAGTTTGGCAATCTGATTTGTGTTATAAGATAGACGAAGATGGACCTCCTAGCCCGGAGGCTGAGATGGTATTTAAAAAAGGTATTATATTATAAAAAAATATATCTAAATTATATTAATTTTTATTTAAATAATTAAAATATTTTTAAAATTAAAATAAATATTTATAGTTTTTTTTAAAATAAATTATATTGATCGCCAATCAATTACTGTACTAGTATTACTGATACTTAAATCCGTGATCTCTAGGAACAACGGTTCCCGAGATAAATTTTTTTAAAAAATAGATACTTAAACGTTTTTTTTAAATTGGGAGGCTAATTAGATTTTTTAATAATTCTGAAAATATGATAAAAAAGTTAAAAATAAAAGAAATTTAAGTAAAAACATTTAAAATTCTAAAGCTTAATATGAGTTTTTAAAAATATTAAAAGGGTTAAATTAAAATTTCAAAAAATTTAATGACAAAATTCAAATTTATCAAAATTTAGGGTTATAACCCACTAATCCCTTAAAAAATTGCCACTTTACAATTATATTTGTTACAAATATTTTACTTACATGCAAATGCAATGTCATTTTCCCTCCTACTTTTTGCAAAAGAAAAAAAAATATAAATTAACTTTTATATCTGTAATTTATTTATTCTCCCTCTTAGTTCTTCCTTTTTACAAATTAATCACAATGTTTATAGACTTGTAATACATACCTATAAGATTCTGCCTTTAACTTCGACGATAATCGAAAGTATCGAAATTGACTTGTGAGAATCTATTTCTAATAAACTTTTATTAAATTCCTGGATAAAAGAATCGAATTCGAATCGTTAATCTCGAATTCGAGATCCAGAATGCCATTGGTTGAACACTATAAAAGAAACTTCCATGTCCATACCAGCATTTTTGTCACTCTAAACCAAACTTTTGTAATTCCATACCAACGCTTTCTTCCTGCTACATTTGACTACAAGGACAAACTGAGGCTACAAGGCATAGTTGATGCCGGTTTTTCGTTTTTCGGAGACGGTAAAAGCGGATGCATTCTGGATACGATTTTACCGGTAGCTTCTATAGGTAGGGATGTACATGCAGCTCTCAGCATACTTCACAAGATCCTTAGGCCGAGGCTGGTGAGTAGCCAAACCTATGAAACACAAGGGAAAGTTTATGATCATCGATCGAGATTACGGTATTTCGAGTTTTGCATTTAGATGTTATAAACAGGAAAAAGTGTTTGCATTTAGAGTTCGTATGCTTTGTCTGCAACATTTGCAGCAATATGGGCTGAAATCTTTCTGATGTTTTTGAATGGTGGGTAATATGAGTCCCTTGTCGAAGCTCTCTAGTGTCACACACTCACATGTGCAGCCAAAGCTTCTGCTGTGACCCGAAACATGTCGTCATGAACCCGGATTGCACCGGACATTATTAAACCAAGGCCAAATCCAGGGAAGATGTATGCATTATTTGCCTGAAACCAGATATAACAACTAAAATCAGCCCTCAATGGAAGACATTACAGAACATAGAGGTAAACCTACTTTAGGTACTACCTGACCAGACATGAATACTCTTCCCTTGTATTCAACAGGGTCAAACGGGCTTCCGCTGGCAAAAATAGCTCTGCCCTGAAAGTAAATAGAGAAGGCAAAGACCGTTAGTTACTTAGTTATATTTCAGTATGAATCAAAAAACATTCATAAAATGTAACAACTCGCCTCTCCAGCATCAAGGAATAAGAATCTATGATCAGACAAGGTTCCACCAACTACTTTTAATGCAGCAACAAACCCTGCAAGGACCACAGATGCTGTTCCCTGCAACAGAAACGGTTTCTCCGAATCATAAGTGAGATGTTCGAAATCCCAATTGTTTTATTTTTTATTTGGAAGAAGAGGAAGCTCAAGTAGTAACCTGGATATCATCATTGAAAACCAGATGAGTTGTGCTATATTTAGCAAGCAAATCAAATGCATTGTGATTTGCAAAATCTTCAAACTACAAAATATTTAAAGATTCAGATAAAGAGGTAACATATAAACAATCATATACTTCATACAATCCATAGAAAATATTCATATATGTCTTCACCCAAGTCTGCTTACCTGAACGAGAACTTTCTCCCCATAGTTCTGCTTGACTGCGGTCATGAATTCATGCATAAGTTCGGCATATTCCTAGAGTCAAGAGAAGCAAAGCCACTTCAATGTAATTTTTTTTTAAAATAGTAATAAAGCGTCACACAACAAATATACGCCCGTCTAGCTCAGTCGGTAGAGCGCAAGGCTCTTAACCTTGTGGTCGTGGGTTCGAGCCCCACGGTGGGCGCTCTCATTTTTCATTTTTGTTATGCCTTTCCACTGCCACGTTGCGTTTTGGGAGGATTTTTGGTCTTAGAAGAAACCCAAGTTTGTAAATACCCATATATCCTCCAAGGTTTAGGAAAATTTCAAAATAGTCACTCTCTCCTTTAAGGTTAAATACAAAGACAATGATACCTTTTATGGCTCTTTATCTATATATATTTCCTATTTCTGTTATTTTTAATAACAAAATTAGAGAAATGTAATTTATTTGACTTTATATTTCGCAATTATATTTAAATACTATAAAGTTAAAATGTACTTAAAATATAGTAAAATTAAGTATTTCTTGTTTTCTTTGATTTTCAGGCTTTATTGTTTGCTTGGTGTTGGCTGCATTATCTTGAAGCTGCTCGTTGACGTTACCGTGGATTCAAATAAAAGTTCACTAAAGAAAAATAATACTTATTCCATTCCACATATTTATTGCCTTATCCATTCTCACAATAACAACTTTTGACAGAACAAACAACATCAAAAAGAACAAAATAAAAAGGAAAGCTAACAAGAAAGAACAGCAGGAACTGCCAGTCTTTCTCTTTATTACAATAACCAATGCATTAAATTAAAATGGAAGCATATGAAACAATCATTTAGATTTCAACTTAAAACTCATTGGATAATGGTGCATGTTCTGACTGCATGAACACATTTCCATAGATGAGTCCAGCCAAGCCACCACCGACGAGTGGTCCGACCCAGTAGATCCAAATGCCACTGAAGTCGCCACTAGCCACTGCTGGTCCAAAGGAGCGAGCTGGGTTCATGGATCCACCAGAAAATGGACCAGCAGCCAAGATGTTGGCTCCAACAATGAAGCCAATGGCGATGGGTGCTATGGTGCCGAGTGAACCCTTCTTCGGGTCTGCTGCGGTTGCATACACAGTGTAAACCAATGCAAAGGTGATGATGAGCTCCATCACCATTCCTTGAACAGCTCCAACTCCAGCTCCAACACCGTGGGTGGGAATTGTCTGCAACAAAAACCAACACAACCCCAAACATTAACTAGGGTTTCAAATTCAGACATGCTTGTGTTCGTAAACTTTGTATATGTTATATTTAGGGTTACCAAGCCACCAGTGACAGTCTTGAGTAAGAAGCAAGCAACAATGGATCCGAGGAGTTGAGCAATCCAGTAAAAGATGCCGGTGAGGATGGTGATTTGGCCACCTAGAGCTAACCCGAAGGTGACAGCAGGGTTGACATGTCCACCTGAGATGTTGGCACCAATGGCTACAGCAACAAAGAGAGCAAATCCATGGCAAACAGCAATGGCGACTAGACCATCAGGATCTAGAGCTGCATCTGTTGTCAACTTGTCTGCACCAAAACACACAAACCATTTCAGTTTTCAACAAAAAAGCATATAACAGCGATGTTTAGTCAGTGTAAGTGAGTGTGGGGGAGGGAACATCAACAAACTGTAAGCAATGGCGGAGCCAACGCCGGCAAAAACGAAGACCAGAGTTGAGATAAACTCGGCAAGATAGGCTTTGAGGGAAGCTAAACTGAAAGAATCATCAAAACGTCCGAAGGCGACTCCGACCATGTTTGAAACAAGAAGAGAGCTAGGCTATAGAGTCTTTGTAGATCACTTCATATAATAGTGAAACCCTTCTGATTGGTCACATATATAAGAATATTAAAGTAGTTCAATAATTTAATGTCGTTATGGACTAGCTGTATTTTTCATGAAAAAGGGAACTCTACAGTCGCATCTAAATCCCATCCATACCCTATTATCCTTACTTGGCATAAAATGGATTATATGGATAAATTAAATTAAATTTATAGACGAACATATTCAATCGAGTTGATATTTAAAGTTTATTATAAGAGCGATTTTTTCATTATTTTTCATTCACGATATTAGTATTTGAATTTACTAAACCAACCGATTGTTGGTATCTTAAATTCGTTTTGAATTGAGATAAAATAACTAGGGTAAACTACATAAATGGTCTCTCAACTATAACTCAGTTATATTTTACATCCTCTGACTATCAAAAGTTACAAATTAATCCACTGATTATCTTTTTTGTCATAAAGTGGTCTTTTACCGTTAAAAAAGTAACGAGAGTCTAACGTAGACGTTAAAATACTGAGTTGGAAGTCTATGTAACATTCTAATCTCTTTAATCCCAACACTTTGAAGAATTAAAATTCAAAAACTCTTATTTTAATAGAATTAACTCTCTAAATTCGAAATTAATACAATGACATTGTTATTCCCTTCCTTCCTAGCTGTCCTTAGCATGATTTTAATAGAATTATGGAGAAGGCAATGAATGGTTCGTCCATGTGAGATGTGACCTCCGGCCCCAACCTCTCTTTCCTTTTTTGTGTTGTGTTTGAATCTGTGAAGAACATAATGATAAAATAAAATAAAATAAAAATGGATAGAGGTGATGAGGTCGTGACTTGGCATGGGACATTTAGTGCAACGACCATTTTTGCAGGGAAATTGGGATGAGAAAAGAATAAAATTTGACTAACTCGAAAAAATTTAAAATTTTTAATTTAATTACGGTGAGTAAATTTTACTTAAAATTGTATAAATAAAACTTAAAAGAATTTTAAATAACGTTTGATTTATAAAATAAAAAATTAATTTAATATTTTTAACAACCAATAAATTAATTTTTAAGTTTGAATTGAATCCTTCAATTTTTTGATATATAATATGAATATTTAAAACTTGACTCAAATTTGATAAACCCAACTAAAAAATTGTTTAAATTAAAATATCTTATATGATTAAAAAAACCGTTTTAATTGAAATCAAATCGTATTATAATATAATAAATAATTACAGTTAAATTTACATAAAAACTTGAATACTCGACTACAGCTTAACTCAAATTTTACAAACTCAAGTAAAAGAAAATTAAAAACTAGCTCAAAATTTTAAAACATAGACTTCTATAACAAAGCCTTCACATTCTCATATCAAATATCTTAGAAGTCATGGGTTCGAGCACCAGCGGTAGATTGAGCGATCAATGTTAAATGGTGAAGATTATATTCTATAACAGATACTACTGTAATCACTATTAGCTTGTAAAAAAATAATCAAATTTCATTCCCAAATTTCCACTACAACAACTAGTTTTTGAATCCATTCAAAAGCAAAATAACTTGTCAAGTAGTCCACATGGGGCAGCAAATCAAACAGTAGAAAAAAACCCTAAAAACAACAAATGACTGAATTGATACATTTAATAGTAGAGAGACAAATTTGAATCAATCTTATAATAGAATGACAATTTATTTTATTTATATGTTTGATGTGACACATAAAACGTGAAATCTTTAACATCCCTTTATCCCTACTTTAACATGAAATCATCAACACCAAAGCAAAGTTATCTCTATCTCTAATACTCTCTTTAACAAAGGAATTAGTTGACTTGCATGGAGTCAGGGAAAGGGATTGAAGTGCAACAATGGTAATAACCAGTCTCATCATACTTGAATCTTTGAGAAAGATGAGCTTCACGGATGAGATACTCACCCCAGTCCTCAGATCCAAACTGATTGAAAATGCCACGAGCGTTGAAGGAATCCGACCTCACCCTCCGATTTCCCTTCCTGGTCAGTTACAATCCAAATAAATAAGTGAGAATATAGGGTTGTGGAGCACCAAAACTAGTAAAACCAAATAAACGGAAACACGGAAAACAGGGTTGTACCTTTTCCGATGCTTTACGTTCATCACAGTGGCATGCAACTGAAGTTTAGCAACAGAAGATATCGTTAATAGTTTTGAGACCAAAGGAAAGGAAATTCATATGAACTAAAAAGAACTAAACTATTTCTTTTCCACTTTCTTTTGATCTATTTCCTTTCCCTCACAACAGTCTAAATAGGTTTTCAGGAAATAAGTTTGTCATTTGGTGTTTGACTAACAACTCTCAAGGTATACATCTAAGAAATGGTGCGGTCTTTATGATTTAGAGGACCGTTGCCTGAGGAGGGAAAACCAACAGATAGACAAAACCCAGACAAGGCAAAGGGGAAGCTAATGACTGACTAAGGATTGGAGAGGTATAGATGTCAGGCGCTAGAGTCCCTGGCTCCCTGCCATGTTAGAAGAGTTTGACACTTTGCTGCTTTTCTCAAGGTCCATCCATGGTGACACGAACCTTTCAACTACGTTCATTCTTCTGGTGCTTTTATAGAGAGAACAATGTTACACGGACCAAATTTCCCATTACTTGTTCATATAATAGGCATAACCATACAAAGGAATAATTAAATATCTATGTTAGTTTCCACTCTTTTACAGATTGATCCAAGTAAATAAGTATCAAGCAAAAGAGGCCGAACTTAAGGAAATGAAGAGCAGAGCTTACCCAAAAAGTGAATCTAGGATCGACGGAAAGACTATAATCTCTTTATGCAGGTAGATTTGAACAAACAAATAGGGCATACTTTGTTTCAAGAATATTTATAACTGGTGTTCAAAACATACAGAAGATAGGAAGTTTTACCTTTAACTGGTGTCCAATATCTCTTTCTAGAACAAGCCCAGCCTCAACAAAAGCATCAATAATAACTTCTAAGAAAAGTCAAGGAATTCAAAAGAGAATATTCACACACAAAAAAAGTTTAAAGAGAAGAAAATTATTATTGTTTTTCCATTTTCAAGTGCAGAAACAAAAGAAAAGGAAATACTATAAACTGGGAAAAATAGGATACGACAGGCATGTGAAAGTCGATTTTCACTGCCAATTTCTTCTACAGGAGCATAGACGACTTGGGCTTTGTCCAAAGAACCTTTCATGCAATTCTGCAATGAAATGGATGCAATCAGTTAACTTGAGCAAGCGTATCACTACCAGAAAGGAAACTTATGAAAGAGTCAATGCTGTTTGAGTTGGCAAACTAATGGCTCAAAAAGTATTAGCCCGTTCACAGGTCAAAATCACATATTAACTAAGCCGGCGTCAGAAATCTGGGCTATGATAAACTTACCAGACCCTTAAGTCTTACAAACAGAGGTCGATTATCCAAGGCATCCATTACTTTTGGGGAGATACTCTGGGAGGAAGGGAAAACACATTATATTAAGCACTACCAGAATCAAATAATATCCAACTGATGATCTGACTCGAGAGAATTTACCTTCAATACCTCTGCTGCTAAACTAACTCGTTCTTTGTTCCACAACTTCAACATGAGCACCGTCAGATGAAATGTTTTAGGTTTAATAAATATGGACTTTTCAATTCTCAAGTCTGTCAAGTGCAACATACAACAGCAAGGTTTGTTAAAGCAAAAAGAAGAGAAAAAAACAATTAGAATGTTACAATACGCACATTGCAACTTAATAATAATCAACAAAGTTCTGTGACTGTGGCTTTCAATCCCAAAATTGTAGGGATCCATTATTCAGAGCAGGGCTAATCATTAACGCACAATATAAAGTGCAATGGTTCACAAACTTTTAAACATGCACATTTCAGAAGTATGGAACCTTCCTAAAATTTACAAATGATTCAGTACTAATACTCGGAATAACCAAAAGGTGTATGCACGTATCTTTACATACACAATGAACCATGCCACAGATGTAGAATTCTAATGTCTAAATGGAAATTTTAGAAGGGAAGGCATCAAAGAATCAGATCGTTTACTTGCCTGATAATCTAGAAGACTTTGATTCTTTAAGTTCTTTAGGTGCATAACTAACAATAGGAATGTCACTTATTTCCACCTTAACGCTTTCCCTGTCATCAGCAACTTTAAGTTCAACTGCAACAGCAGACCCTTTGCCTAACTGCAGGTCCTGAGAATCACTTTTAGAAGCATCACTATCAGAGTTGCCTTCTTGATTCTCATCCACACAAGTATCATTGATTCCTAATATGGAGTTCTGAAAGTTGAGGAGTTTTTCCACCAACTCGGGGTGTATGGCTAGTGGAAGTGACACAAAATGAGAGTATTCGAGACTTGGGGTCTTAACAGCCTGTAATATGGAAGCAATCACTCCAAAAAGATTATTGATCATCATACATCAAGTTGCAGATGAAAACAAGATATAGATCACCAGAACCATGTCTCGTGTTTTCCAACCAAATATTTCAAAAATAGCAATCATAAAATACAGGAAAAAGCTGACTAACCTCATCAATTATATGTTGTACCTCTTTTGAAGCTTTAGTTACACTATCAGCAGAAGTGCCTTCAATGACTGCATGCAATAGCCATTCAAAGAAAATAACCCATTGAAATTAATTTCATGAATTCAAACATTTCATATGTCAAGGATCATTCAACCTAACTTGGGGTTCAAGAATAGTTATTATTCACTGATACCATGGACAACACAGACCCACCACATGCCTTATGCTGACTCGAATGTCCAGCAGAATAGTGGTGATTTGGGCTCTTGACCACATGGCCAATGGGCTCTAATACCACGCCAAGAGAAATTTAAGCTTAAACTCTTTAAGTGGAGGTTCAATAATAATTTTTATTCACTAACATCATCCGGATAATTATGATACTGCTCAGGTTAAAATTGTGGGGGAAATGTGATACAACAAAAAGAGTTGGAGGAATTGAAAAACAAAATCTTACTAATAGCACCCTCCTGCTTTGATGACGGAAGGATAATCTGAACTCCTCTCTCCTTTTCAATCTTTTCCTTTGTAGATCCACTGCAGAGGATATAATAAAATTTAAAAAGTAATAAAAATAAAACTGAAACTAAAGATATGTAATGTTTGGATGCTGAGCTCCATACTCTTTTCCTCTTACAAATCGAATCACAGAGGCACCAACCTGCTTATCAAGCATAGGAAAAAAGAACTTTAAGCTACTATGGGGAAAAGGACAAATGCCTAGTGTAGCACAAAATTCTTGCATGAATAGAATGCTAAAGTAGGCACTGCCGGTAGAATAAAAAAATTTCAAAAGCTTGTAATGCATAATTCCTAGAAGGAAGTTCTACTCTAGAATCATTTTCTCCAGGACTAGGGCATAGAAATTCAACTGAGATAAGGAAAGGTCTTAATAGTTAAATCCTGTTCACGGGCAAGGACCAACAACTGCAATGTGCATCAGAAAAGGCAAGAGAATTTTGATGTGTTCAGCAATTTAACTTTACCTCAACAGTAAGTGAGTGCTTTGCAGCTGAAGGCACTGTCTTTTCTTTTATTGATTTATCCGCGATATCATCCTCCAGGGACTTAGGACTGGCAGTTGCATCCATAACCTCAATTGTTGACTCATTTACTTCTTGCATTTGACTTCCAATTTCTGATTCGACTTTGACATCCTTTATCACAGGCTCTGCGAATTAACATAAAGACTTTATTAGGACACTTAAAATATGTCATAAACCAAAAAAATTGATCCAATTATTCGGCAATTTTCTGCCAAGAAGTACGATGCTCCCAAAACTGCTAGGCTGTAAAAAAACATAACTAACAATCTGTGTAACAAAAAGAAATGTTCTCAAATCTTTATTTAATCCAGAAACTGATAAGAAATTTACATGAATTGAAGCATTCTGGAAACGTACAATTACACCAACTATGGAACAAGATTAAAGCCTAACCTTGTGTTACATGCATATGAAGAACTTCATCCAAAAGGATATGAGAGAGAATCAGAACATTATGTAGTTTCACAAACAAGAAATACCTTCAAGGGAACTAGCTTGAGTACATACTGGTCTCCATACAGGAGTAACTATCCTTCTTTTCTTCTTGTCCATCGTGCCTGGCTTATGTTTCGCCCCACCCATCCTCAAATCAAGGCTTAATTTTTCATAAGAATATTTTCCCTGTAAATGAATTCATATTACTTTAATGAACCTTACAACCCTGTAAATTTCATAAGAACATATCAAAATGCTTTTTTTTTTCTGTGGCATACGAAAACTTGGATAGCATAATGCAGAGAAACCACTACATTCAAGGGGGGGTGGGGAAGAATTTCTGTAACATGCGTCCAAAATTCTTTTAATTTTCCAAACTTAATGGGGCCTTATACCTATTCAACCCAGAAACCAATCATAGACTTCCTTCGTCAACCAAAAGTTCAATATATCTTTCAAATGCTATAAAGTACTTCGTAAACCTAACACAGACAGAACAAAAGAGAACAACATAACATACTTGGGATGGAAGAAAAGAAGAGAATCACATTGCTGATATAAGGAAATCTCAAAAAGCCTGATCGTCAACTTCAAGTTGAATAGCTACCAAATTCGCCATTTTTTTGTGAACACATCATCTAGGTTTCAAACATTTTGAGACTCTCATAAAAGCTATGGCATATACCATAAATTTTACTACATTGTCACTTTAAAACACACATATATCATTGTTTCACCCTCAAAAGACACCTTTGCAAACATAGACACATCAACCAAAGCAAGAGTACCAGCAACGAGGAAGAAAGGGTAGAATACGATGTAAATACTTGCAATAAGGTCTTATTACTTAAGATGATTGCACTACCTTACATAAACATTTGACATGAGTATTAAAACAAAGCTTAAAGGGGAACAAACTTTAAATCGTGAATTGTGATGCTGTTAAGTCTTAACACATTGTTGGAGATAAAAACCTGAAAGTAGTTAACCGGGTTCAATTTGACATAAGTATTTGTGAACTTCAACAAACGGTCAACTCTGCATACATAACAATTACTGAATTAATATATTATTTATTAAACAATAAAGGTTTTCAGCGATTGAAAGCTTCATGTTTCATGAAATTCATCTGCGCCTCGCTTAAATCCTTTAAACTTTACACTGCCTAACATACAGGAACATAAACAACGGCGTGAATTGAAATAATAGTGTACATATAAACCGCTTAGAGGATAAGAAAACGCAATAACTAAAAGAAACATGTACGATTTCAATCCAAACCTTGACGAAATGAAAAACCCAATTCTAAAGTTGCATCTTACCTGGAAAAGAAACCTGATATGAGCAATTTTAGAGTTAAAAGTTCTCTCCTTTTAATCGTTTGTAACTTATAGGGAGTTTTTTTTCCTGGTTTCCATAGTTCTATTATCAATTTTCCTACTCAGTTTCTCAGTAAACAAACAGAGGGTTAATCATAAGAAGCGTACCTGAAGAGAGACTTGCAAGCTAACATTCGTATTTTTCTGCCTCAGCTCCTTCTTATCCCTTCGAACTTCAACAAGTTTTCGGGGACTTCTGCTGTGAGCTTTTAAAAATTATCCCTAGACGGAGGTTTTACTAATCATAAACATTTGGATAAAGTACATTAATGTCACCCAACTTTTACTAAATGATCGTTTTGGTCATTAAACTTAAAAATCATAAGTTGGTTATTAATTTCGGGTTTAGGTTGTTCGTGAACACGATTCTTTAGGCAGAGATGTCGAGCTCTTTCGCCGGCATTTGTACCCTCCGGGGAAAGAGGTTCCAACCAGAAAGGGAACTCTAGGTGCAGAACTGGTGGATGGCCTTGTGATAAAAGAAGGAGATTACAAGTTGGTGAAGACTCGTTTTAGTGCATTCTTCGCAACCCATCTTCATTCTTTCCGTTTAGTTGTCATCAGTAAGGAGATTTCAGAACACAAGAACAGCTGAATTCGGTGATTAATTGAGAGGCATTTCTCGCTTTAAGCTACCCGGCATTAACAGTTCAGCATGTTCTTGAATCTCTGTTGTAGGTGTTCAAACTCCAAATTGCATCCGGCAGACTGTCTTTGATGCTGTAGCGCGTAATTACCAACCGGTTACTATTATTGTTGATGCCACAGCTGCTGCAACACCCGATATACATGATGGTACAAAACTTTGCTCTCCTAACCAATTTATCTGCCACTAGGAGGATGATAATGGAGTTGAAATCATGCAAGAAAACAAAGAAAATTGTGTGGTGTGCGGGTCATAACGAGACTCGTCGGCTCGCAAGCTACTCGGGCTCGGCTCGGTCAAAACTCGGTTTGAGTGAATTCAACTCGGGTTTGGATTCTGCTCGGGATTTGAACGAGCCGAGCCCGAGCTTACCCAAGCTCGGCTCGAAAAGCTCGTGAACAGGCTCGGAATAATTATATATAAACATATATATATATTAAAAATAATTTGTTTAGCAAAGAAAAATAATAAAATAATTGAAAGTAAATCCACTAAAAATAAATAAAATAAAATAAATTAAATTAAATATTATCAATTAAAACAAATTTACAAAACTACAAATAAAAAATAAAAAATAAATTATAAATAAATAAATAATAAAAATAATATAGAAAATTGTCAATTTCGAACCAAATCGAGCCAGACGAGCTTTGAGCTCGAACCGAGCCCAATAATATTATTTTTGAGCCGAGTTCGAGCCTGAAATTCCAAACTCGGCGAGCCTTGAGTCGAGTCGAGCCGAGCCGAACCCAGATATGCTTATTTTTGAGTTGAGCCGAGCCTGGCCTAGCTCGAGCTCGACTCGGCTCGTTATCACCCCTATCACTGTCCCTACAAATTGACAGTAGAACCTAGGTTAGCATACCAGATCATACATGCGCGAGAAAGTAAGCATGGTCATGCAGTCATGCTGAGGAACTTAATTATTTATATAGAGCGAGTTGGAACTTTATAAAACAGTTTATGTGGAACTTATGCTAGGTAGTGTACTGTAAACGAGTAGAGATGAACTGATTCTACCATTGTAGACTATCTAGGACTAGGTGACTATTTAAATGCGTGTATGGAAGAAGCTCGAATATAAAAAAATGAGGACATGGATGTACTTGTATTTGCAATTAGTGGATCAACAATGTAAGGTTAGTGATTTGTCTTGAAAGCGTTGTTGGAGGGTGCAACAGAGTAGTGTCTGTTCACACCTTCTGTTGTGTTGTGTTCTATTTTTCAGACGTTGCATTTTGCTGTATGTATGCATGTATAACGCACACAGGGTGCTCGAACTCGGATCACTTAAATAAAGTACATCATCCTTTATCACTGAGATCACTCTACGAGTTCCGATATCAGACTTTGATAGAATGAAGCACGCATTATTTGTTTTTTACTGATACAAGTCCTTGAATTTATGTGAACCAGCCAACCTCTTTGACATGAGAAATATTGGAGTCGCTACGCCGACATTACTGGAGCGGTGCGAAACCGATGCCTGATCGGACAAATAGTCGAAGGAGTAGGAGGTATACATGTATTCTCCTGATGTCACGACTTCTTCCATTAGACCACCTGTAATCTGCAGCCTCGAAGTATCCGATCACCTTACCCTATGGAATACCATCTTATTTCCATGTTTGTAACTTGTAATAATAACGATGGTTGAGGGTCAGCTGGTTTCAGCAATCTTAAGTCTTGCCGGGTCATGTTTTTGATAGATTAACCGTACTGTTTAACTTAAATAATTATATCGATTATAATAATATTGGTTAACAATTACGGTTTATATTTTACGCCCCTAAAACTCTCTTAACTACTTCCATTCATGGAGTTGCTCATGATTAGTGAAATATTTTATCTAGTAGTTTAGATCATTCACTATTTTTTTTCATCCATTATGCTCTCGATTGTATAGAGACAAAAATATTCAAAAAAATTTATGAATTTTGATGGTATATTTATCTCTATAAATTTTTTATTTTTGAGTTATACTTTTTTTAAATAAATTAATCTCATTAAAATTTTAAATTCGTTATAATTATAATATCTTCTTTAAGTATAATAAAAATTCAATAAATATATTAAAAAAATTATTCATGATGTGCATAATATTTTAATATAAAAAATCAGATACTCGTAGAGGATATCCATGATTTAAGGATGATTTCAAAATCTTTGATATTTCCGAGAGATTATTTCATAGATTCGGTTCATTACGTCAACTACGATCTTTAAATAGTGAAAATTATCTATTTTATCATTAATTATTTATGTCATTAATTTATTTTTTAAAAAATATATTTTTAATGAAGTGGAAAAATGAGTGAAGATTCTTGGTAAAAAAAATGACTTAAAAGATAGTAATAAAATAAATAGTTATAATTAGATGAGATTGATGTTTAAGCCATATCCATGATACAATTTCTGGATATTTCCCCTCTGTTTCTCTGCACTGTCCTTGTCCTTGTCTTCCACCACAAGTAGTTGTCTGAATTTAAGACAAAGTAGGAAATTGGACGATGCGGAAAGAGGAGGAGAATGTACAAGGGAATTGCATGACGTTAAGTCAGAGACAAAAAAAGGTTTAATTCTGCTCTTACTACCTATAGTATTTGAACATTCCAAATATAGTCCTTTTTAATTTCAAGAAACTAATCCCTTTATTGGTTTAATTTAAAATTTAGAATATCTTATTCAGTCAAATTATGAAAATATAGTCCTCCCACCATATCATTTCAAATTATTAAAATGAAATGTATATAAAAGTTACTTCAATTATTTTGTTGAAAAAATATTCGGTCTCTTTTATGTCCTAAAATTATAAAATTAAATTCTAGATCATAATTTTATATTTTAAACCTTGAAATATACTTATTCCAAATTTATTAAACTTTAATTTTTAATCTTAAATTTAACCCTAAACTTAAATTTTTATTGTGAGCATACATAAAAATACCGAAAAACGATAAGAGGGTTTATATTTATTTTGTTGGTATAGTTGTATGAGCCAACGGTTAAAACGTGGGTATTTAAGAGTAAATTATGTAAATAACCGCAGTCACGATATAACAATATCGATTAAAATCATTATTGTAAAAAATTTATAATGATCAAAATTTATTTATTATTATCTACAATCGTGATAAAATATCACGATTAAAAATACGATCACAACTTCGATAAATTATATTCCAACACCCAATACAATATTCATTATAACCTCTCCTATTACCTTACAATCATTGGATTTGAAAGTACTTTTGTCATTTATTACCTAAACTTGCTCTGATCTGTAGTGAGTAAAACATGTTCAAAGATTTTTCCACAAAATAATTGCAGACTTTTAGCACGTGATGTGTTGTATCAAAGGACCCATTTTCAGATCAGCAATGGAGAAACAGTGTTCGGAATTTCAGAGGAAAAAAAAACTTTTTAAAGACAGGTTTTTGAATATGGACAAAATCAGGATTTGAGGTTGAGGGGACAAAACATAAATATTTAAAAGTAGGGGACAAATTTATTAAAAAATAATTTTTTAAAAATTTAAATATGAGAACAAAAATTAAAAAAAAACTTTGGGGCGGAGGGCGATTACCCCTTCTCTCTTTGAGAAGAGTAATAGAACTCTTAGGCATTTTCTCTATTCCTTCTTGTTCTTCTTTAAGTTTTTCATTCTTGTTGTCTCTCGAGTGATTAAAAGTAACCACCCCAGTGCTAATAGCTTCCGCATCCATCGAAGCCTTATGAATTTGTCTAAGCTTTTGTCGAGCTAGAGTTTTCGCAAGACTAGTTAAATGTTGACTTAGTCGATGATATCGAGACCAATTAGTGTCACAAAGCGTCTAAGACCACATGTTTCAGAAAAATAACCGAGTTCTACGAACGTAAATCTCTAAAGACGTGACAAGTGATATTATACCCCATCTTTAGCTTCGTCCATGTTTCCATGATTATCAACTCTTATGTACTTACCCACTACTAATACGAGGTATAAATCTTTTTAAATAATATTAAAAATTCAAATTTCAATATTCAAATAAAATAAATTAAGTTGTTTTTCTAAATTGGATTGAACTAAATGTTTGCTTCTGATTATAGTCATCAATATATTGATGTAATTATATTTTATAATTGTATTTGTTATCTCTTTAAAGAAATATTTTTTAATATATTCACTGAATTTTTATTATAACCAAAAAATATATTATAACCGTAACGTGTCTTGGAAGGAAAATAATAAAATTAATTTATCTAAAAAAAAAATTACGACTTAAAAACAAAATAAAAATAAAAATCTTTTACAGAAATAATTATACCATCAAAATTCATAAGTTTATTGAATTTTTTTGTCTCTATCCAATCGAAACACATAATGGATAAAAAGGAATGGTGAACAATTCAAACTATCATGCAGAATATCCTGTTATCCAAAACTGATTATATTATCAAACAACTTTCAATTGAGTGATGATCCAACTTTATACGACGACCAACAAAATTATAATAAAAACTACATTTGAATCCAATTGTTCAAATAATATCTCATGCTTGATCCATAATTGAAATATTTTTCTTTTCAAAATATAAATTTAAACCTTGGAGATGATATTATTGGGAAAGACAATTCCGCGCCTCTTTAATAAAATTTTAAGTTAGTGGTTAAATACCGAAATTTGACCCTGAATATCGATATTTTAAGTTAAAAATAAGTATGTATACTTACCGTAAGATTATCAATCTAAAATATTATCAAAAATATAATACTTTAAATTTTTATATTTAATAACATTTAAATTGATATCGTACCGTAGTCGTACCATAGTCATGTTATATGTCAGAATTTCACATAAGCCTATGGCTCTCGAGTTGGCTTGTTGATTTAGCTGAGTTTTTAAGTGTATTTATATATTTGAATTTTTAAAGATAAACGATGATAGTTGTGATTAAGATAGCATACGATTGAATCGAGTTTAATATTTTTTTAATTAATCGAGTTTATATATAGGTGACTTTGCCATAATATTTTCTACAAAACACAACAACTTCAAGTAAAATCAACTTTAACTATGGTTTTTATGGACGATATTACTTAACGCTATAAAAATATTATATTATTTTTCTTAAATAAAGGTCGGATTATACTATATTTTTATATTTATTATAAATATCAATTCATATAAAATAAAATTATATAAACATTCTTAGAATTCTTCTAAATTAACCTTGAATTTATTGTAGATTTTGGCTGACAGAAGAAAAAAATTGAGGGAGGAATGAATCAGATAAGTTATATTTTTCTTTTTATTTCACCACCCACGTGCAATATGAATTGTCTTTGAACAAATATAAGTGTAGAGACTTGTTTGGGGTTCGAAAAAAGTTGTAAATCGTCTACTTTTTTATATCTTTATTTGTGTTTTCGCTTTAAATTAGAAATTTAGGGTTTAAGGATCTATATTAAGAGTTGTGGTTAGGGTTTACGAAATTGAGGGTAGTGTGTATTTAATTTTTAGGGATAGGATTTAGGATATAAAAAATAAGAATTAGTGTTTAAAATTTATTTTTTAAATTTTTTTAACAAGAAACATAGATAAAAATATAATAAAAAAATAAAAAAAATTCTTTTAATAAACACAATAAAAAAATATACGATTTTCGTCCAAAACTAATAATAATTCCTTTTCTCTGCATTGATACTGACTTGTGATTGGGAGCAAGTAAGTGCAAAAGAAACTGGTGGACCGTCCTATTCCAGTGAATTATGCTGCACCATATCCCGAAAGGGGTTCATGATTATTGTACTGTATTTACAACAAAAATGTGAATTTCTTTCATACAAAGAAAATAAATAAATAAAAGAAGGTTAAAGTTTGATGTAGCCAGCAAGATAAAAGGTGTTAAGATCATGGTATGTCTATGTCTAGAACCTCAATTATTTATATATACATTATTATATTTATTTTTATTGTTTTTTGTCGTGGGGGAGGGGGGGGGGTCTTCTGGTTTATTTATCAGATTTTACACGCAAACACTTGTTCCTTAACTTAAAAACCCAACTGCTTGAGAGCTCGAAACTTGAAAGGTTTTCAAAGAGAAAAGTGTTTAGTTTCTTCTTGCAGAGATTTGAGCTATGGATGATAAAATGGAGGAGTGTTCAGATGGAAGAGAAATGGACAGATCAAAGAAGGGTGGCCTCATTACTATGCCATTTGTAATAGGTTCATTTTCTTACATTGTGTCACCCGGCAAGTGTTTGTGTAATTGTGTGAAGTTTTGTTTTTACCAAATTCTGCTCATCTTTTTAGCTTTTCCTTGGTTTTCTGAATTGGGTGCTTTTACATCTAGTTTTGGTACTGGTAAAGTTTGAAGCTTTTAGATGAGTTCTCATGGTGACTTGGGCACTGGGCAGGAAATGAATCATTGGAGAAGGTGGCAAGCTATGGACTGGTCCCAAACATGATACTGTACCTGATCAAAGACTATCACATGAGTGTAGCAGAAGGCACCAGTGTTCTTTTCTTCTGGCAAGCTGCCACCAATTTCACACCTATTTTGGCTGCTTTCGTTGCTGATGCATATCTGGGTCGGTTCCTCACCATTGGCTTAGGCTCCATTTGTAGTCTACTGGTAATGTTTTCTCCTTAGCCCTATTTCATGCTAAGTCTTAACACACCATAGTCATACTCATGTTTCTCTATACATGCATCATGCATGAGGATAGGCATTTCATGGTTTTCAGCAGTACTGGTCCAGAACCAGAACTTTTCTTCCATAAGACCCCATTGCCAGCCCTGACCTGACCAAAGCTACAAAAGTGAAACAAACAGACAAAAAAGACAGTTCTATGCTTATCATTACTGCTGCAAGAGTTGCTCTTTCATGTGACTGTTTTTCTCTTGAATCAATTATGAGGTCATTAAACAAAAATCTGTATCCTCCAGCCTGGTTAGCCAAATGTTATGATTAGATTCTCTCTTAGGACCAAAGTGAAATATATGTGTAGTTTGCACTAGATTTGTCCATTATAGAGTAGGTTAAATTTCAAAGACTTGATACGTTTTTATATGCTACAGGGGATGATACTCTTATGGTTAACGGCCATGATTCCACAATCAAAGCCTCCCACTTGTGACATATTGACTCAGAGCTGCAAATCTCCCACAGCATCTCAGATGACTCTATTGATTTCCTCATTTGTTCTCATCTCCATTGGAGCTGGTGGCGTTAGACCATGTTCTTTGGCATTCGGAGCCGACCAATTGGATCTACGAGATAATCCGAAAAACGACAGGGTCCTTGAGAGTTTCTTCGGCTGGTACTATGCTTCTGCTGCCATTTCTGTTCTATTTGCATTGACAGGCATTGTTTATATTCAAGATCATCTAGGATATAGAGTTGGCTTTGGTGTTCCAGCAATCTCAATGTTGCTTTCGGCGCTTGTGTTTTTCCTTGCTTCTCCTCTCTATCTCAAAATGAAAGCTAGCAAGAGCTTGCTCACTGGATTTGTGCAAGTTATAGTCGTCGGTTATCGGAACCGGAATCTGACATTTCCACTTCCAAACTCCACCGGAGGTTACCATCATAGAAGGGATTCAAAGATTGTTTCACCAACTGACAAGTTAAGGTAACAAACCACAATACCACATGTATGTTCAATTTTTGTTTTCAAGATTTCCATGTTTCTGGACAGCTCTTGAAGGACCATATTCCATGCCAACATCCAATGTGTACTACTGTACTTAATAGCAACATATATGCATTTTCCCTTGCAAGTTGGGTAATATAGGACTTGATTGCCTTTGTGCTTTTAGATTCTTGAACAAAGCTTGCATCATCAAGAAACCAGAGCAAGACATTTCCCCGGATGGCTCGGCTTCGAATCCATGGAGTCTTTGCACGGTCGAGCAAGTAGAAGAGCTAAAAGCACTTATCAAAGTCTTACCATTGTGGTCTACCGGAATCATAATGTCCATAAATTTAAGCCAAAATTCATTCCCTGTACTCCAAGCAACCTCCATGGACAGGCACCTCACAAAGGAGTTTCAGATTCCCGCAGGCTCTTATGGAATGTTCAACATCATATCACTTGCTGTCTGGGTTATTCTCTATGATCGTGTCATCCTCCCAATGGCATCGAAACTCAAGGGAAAACCGGTACGGATCAGCGTTAAACTAAGGATGGGGATTGGACTATTTCTTACCTTCATGGCTATGGCGGTTTCGGCAATCGTCGAGAATTCTAGGCGAAGGAAAGCAATCCGGGAAGGGTTCCTAAACAACCCTCAAGCAGTTGTGAACATGTCTGCATTATGGCTCGTGCCACAGTTCAGCTTGAATGGCTTAGCCGAGGCTTTCACTGCCATAGGCCAGACGGAGTTCTTCTACTCTGAGCTACCCAAGAGCATGTCGAGCATCGCCGCAGCGCTATTCGGACTCGGATTGGCCGTGGCAAACTTACTAGCCAGTGTCGTAGTGAGCATCATCGATGACATTACATCAAGAGGTGGAAAAGAGAGCTGGGTTTCAAGTAATATAAACAAAGGCCACATTGACAACTACTACTGGGTTTTATCCATCTTGAGCTTCATCAATCTAATGTACTACTTTGTTTGTGCCTGGGCGTATGGACCATGTGGTGACCAACCAACCAAAGTTAGCCTTGCAACCGCCGGGAATGGTTCGAGAAAAGAAGAGGAGCTGGCTAACCTAGGGACCAAAGTTAGCCATGCAGAGTCTAAAGTGAACCAACCCTAGATATATGCTGGCTCAATGAGTGTTTTAAAAGTCGTGAAACGACTGTTGTTTCTGTTAAAGGTTTACCTACATATAGTGTTTGTGTTAGTAAAATAGGAAATATATATAATTTTTGAAACCATAACGTGTATCTCTCTGCATTATTTACTTTTGTGTGAATTTCTGTGAAACTGTTCCATTCCCATATATAGCTCATTCTTTTACTCTCTTTTTACTTTGTATATTTATTACGTATACTAGATTTGCAGTAAACAACGGTTGGTCGGATGATTGAGCATTGGATTTATGATGTTCATCAGTGTTATAAATGTTATAAAAAATCAAATATTTTTATTGTTTGAACAAGTTTTAAAATTTTTTGTTTTTAGTCACTCTCTAACTCTAGAATATATCATAGATGTAAGAGAATGAGAACATGAAGTATTTTTCTATTGAGTATTTACTTATGGATTCAAAAGTATTTTTAACCTTAAAAAGGTAAATTAACAATCTCTAAAGCAAGTGATTAAATCTTTTGTGGATTCGAAATCTATTAGGAGTAAGTTCTCCCTCCCCGCTCCAAGCTCAGTTCTAGAAGCTAAGCTGTGAGGGTCTCAGAGTGGATGATAAGGGTGTCATTACTGGTGCTTGAACCTATAACTTTCAAGAATAACAATCGTTCCTTTAACCGATGAGTTTAGATGATTCATCCTTCCATTTGTCATTTCTAACTAAGTGAAAAGGTGATGTTAGATCATTTTGCCTGTGCTAGTTTGTAAGTTCAGTATTTTTGTACTGCCTGTTCACTTCCAGCCCAGGAATTTCACATGTCCATAGAGAAAGGGGAAGTTCAGATTTTTTTGGTAATTTAGAGAAAAATAGTATATACAATATTGGACACTCATTACATACTTATCTTAAAGAATGTTTGATTCCGTGGACACCAAGAATCAAGATGTAATAATATTGGATAGAATTTTGATGACAAAATCAATAAAAGGAATGTTATTTTGGGGTAACTAACAAACTACAAACGGGTTTTTCTTGGTTTAATGGTGATGCTTTGAATTTCCAGGATCTATCTATTTCTCTATCTGCTTCCAGTTTTGTTTTTCTATTCCTTCTTCTCCCCATTAATCTTCATGTCCTCCTCTGTTAATGGCGCGATGTCGGACTTTTCGATGCACTCAAGCTGTCAAGATAAGATATCTTCTTGCTAACCAGCATGTTTAGCTTTTGCAAGTGCTTTGAATCATACTCTCTGCCTGTCTCTGCTACTGGCTCTGTTTGTTCTTCAATGTCATTTTGATCTGCACCCCAAGTGAGTAAGTCCGAGAGGGTCATCCCGTTTGTCGAATCTGAATTGTACCTGGGGCTTGCAGGCCGGCTCTCTGCTTTTAGGGGCTTTGATTCAGTTGAACTGAGAAAATCAGCTTGGATGACATCTTCGATTCGGGATAAGACGGTGTGTGCCAAACTTTCTAGTATTCTTGAATAGCTCTCCAGGACAGCCTGCCCTACATCCTGTAATGCCAACATACAACCAATTCAATGGCTAAGGAAGAACTGTGCAAGTTGTAACACCAACAAAACTCGATGTTTCATTCGACATGTCGGTATGTCGGTCCATTGTTACCTTATTGTACTCGATCTTGCTGATGTCTAGTGAAGATTGAGGGAGTCCTGGGAACCTATGCTTGATAAGGTGTAAAATGATCTCAACTCTTTCCTCAAACAGCTCTCTTTTCTCAATGCTAACACCAGAACCCCATGATTTACTATCCTTTTGGTTCATTTTCCTCTTCCAAATCACTATAGATGCCTCAATCCTATTCTTGAGGTCTAAAATCTTGTGATCTGATGACAGGTCCATACTGCCGAGAATCTGATCCGGATCGAAGAATTCATCTGTGATGCTCTTGTAGATTGAATCACCAAGACTAGCTCTCCCATTCTAACAAAGCATTACCGAAAAAACCGATGTGAGAATCGAGCGGTGTAAACTCGAGGTTCGAGAATTTCATTTATGTTACCTTGGGGAGGGATTCAATGTAGCTTTCAGGAATATCCATCTCTGACAGGAGTTGAGCATTGATGGCCATTGCTGCTTTAAGAACTTGAGTCACACATTCCTTTTGAACCTGCAGATTCCTCCTTGCTGCTTCGGACAGACCACCTGGGCGAACTTTAACGGTAGGCAGCCACCATTTATCATCCCTCCTCCTTCTTTCAGAGTCCGGGGCATCTTTCGACAGGTAATAGAATTCAGTTTGGTCCTTGAAGGTATCCAGACCATCCTGCTCACCATTGTTAACTTCTCATCAGACCATCTATAACCTCAAATGCAATAATAACACAACATACAGAGTACATCCATGTCCTCACAATAAGCATTCTATCAAGTGTCCTCAGGGCAGGAATGTTCATAAGAAGATCTTTCCGTTGCTTGGTGACCATTATCTGAACATGTCAAGAACAATCAGGATCCCAAGAAAATTGAAATCTGCAATTACATGTCTGAATATTCGGACGAAAAGATACCTCCATTTCGGAACCGTCCTTGTGTTTCTGGTGAGAAGGGACTAATTCAACAATGTGATCAGTAACAGACAATAGCCAGTTCATTTCTTTTCTCCACCTAGCTTTCCTTTCAGGCGTCATTGGCTCCAAGCGAGATTGTTCACCAAAAACAGATGCTGAAACCAATTATCAATACGAATTCGGTAACCCTTTTCCCTCCTGGGCGTAAAACACGAATGCATGATATATGTCCGATATGAATATATTCACTTCTTTGTTCCATGCATTTAAATGATTCTGTAACAGAAAGTACCAGCAAGGTTTGTAATGGCGTTTGAGAGTGCTAAAGCTGATGAAACTCCGGTCCCTCCGCCCGACATATCCTCACCCAACAGTAATTTAGCAAACTTTTCCTTCATCTGATCCATATCTAAATCAACAATCAAGCCCCAATGTTACAAAAACATGTTCAAATACATGAAATAAAATCAAAGGAATTACAGACAGTAGATGTTGCATGAAACTTACCGTGCAATAACTGTTGTTCCCTGGCTTGGAATGCAGCAACCATCTCATCAAAGGCCGCACGGTCACCTTTATCCAGAGCAGCAGCAGCCTCTTCCAGCTTAGCAGCAGTGCCAACACTCAAACTCTTGGCATGCCTGCCTTTACTCTCCTTAGCCCCTCCCCTAAAATTGAAAAAATCCAATGCCGATTGCCTGCTCTCTTGTCCTTGTCCTTGTTCAACAGCTCGAACCATTGTTCAACCTCTGCTAAACAAAAACCAAGAACAATCAAACTGGAAGTTTGAAGATAGAAACAATAGATAATAATAATGAAATATATTGTTGGAAAAACAAAACAAAAATGGAATCCTCTTGATTGAAATGAAATGATTTGTGGGTGTTGAGGGGGATTTTAGTGAGTTTAGTTTTTGCCATTAATGGTTGGGATTGAACGTGGTGTGCATGTTTTTCTGAGATAATAATAAATTTAGGTTATTTGTAACTGTGGGAATGGATTTAGAATTGTGTGGCGTGGCTGGTTTCCAGTGCAAAGGTCAAAGCTACGGCTGATAACAAGGGATGATTCATTCGGACAAGAGAATAAGAGCTATCAGCAATAATAATATTGTTTCGATTCTTCGTGTACGAACTATTTTGTTTCGCCAATTAAAGGAAAGATTGTTGTTTTTGAAAGTTACGAATTCGAACATCAATATTATAATAATGTAATTAAACGATCAATATCCAATAGTTAAGAGTATATTTTAAAATAGATGCTACTGTGATCACTGATGGATCGAGAAATATTTGTAAGGTGGGTCACAAATCAAAATATGTTTTAAGGTGAGCACAAGTCATAAAATTTTAAAATTTCAGGGTGAGTATAAATCATAAAAATTTTAAAAATTTAAGGACTAATTCATAAAAATTTAAAAAATCAAAGTCAAATGCATAAATTTTAAAAAAAATAGGGTAGGCATGGACTCACCTTCTTGCCACGTGAATCCTCCGGTAATTGTGATCATTGCAGCTGATTGAAAAAAAAAACTCTTTTCACAGACCTTTAACCTAAGTGGTTAAAGAAACGGTTATTGTTTCTAAAAGTTACGAGTTCGAGCACTAGTGATGCTAACAGAGTGATTGAACGATCAATATCAAATGATAAAAATTCTAAAACAGATACTATTATAATCACTATTAACTAATTAAAAAAAATTACTTCTAACGATAACCGGCCTATATGTAAATTTGTAAGTTCAAATATTTTTAGGATAAACTATATTGATCATCCTTGAATTTTTACGATACTTTTAATATGATCATTAAACTTTTAAAAATATTTATTATAATTATTTAATTTCTAATTTTTTTACTATAATCATTATAATCACTTACGTTATGATAATTATTTTTTTCTTTTCCTACTTATATTTTTTTCATAACTGATCATTTCTATCAAACTTATCCGATATAAAAATTAATGACAAAATTTACAGTTTTAACGAAGAAAAAAAATGTAAAAGAAAAACAGCTGTCACAATCATTTAACGATAATAATTATAAAAAATAATTAAAAATTAAGTGATTATAATATAAAATTTTAAAATTTAACAATTATATTAAAAATGCTTTAAAAGTTCAGAAATTATTAGTATAGTTTACTTATATTTTTATTTATTTACATACGCATAAGTTTAACTTCAACTCTTTTTTTGTTAGATTTATCTACCTAATTAAATTAATGTGGTTTTAATAAGAGAGGATAATTCAATTTTTCATAAAACTAAAATGATGATTTATATACGGTTTATATGTAACTTTTTATTGATCCGACATAATATCATGTCAATAAATAATTTTAAATTTATTTTATTATAAAGTAATATGATAGGCTCATATTGTCACATCAACATTTAAAGATGTCCAAATCCTTATCAACATTCAATACCATTAATGGTGAAGATTCGATAAACATAATAAAAACGATCGTACAGTTTTTTTAAAAAATAAAATTAAAAAATATTTATAAAAAATATAAATATATAATTATGTGTATATATAATAATTATTTAAAACTTAAAAATATAAAAAAATATAGATATTTTTTAGATAAAAACTAAAAATATTTGATTTTTAGATGTTTAATATTTACTTTTTATTACTCAAAAGGATAATCTAATAATATTTTTATATTAAAATATTTTTAAATTATATAATTTTAAATAAATTGTACAGAGCTCCAAAACCTTTAAAGGTAATAATATTTTTGATAAAATAAAAATTTTGTTTAATAATTTATACATAACCCAAAAATCTTTGAACCGTCGCTCACTGTTAATCAAGATTACAATATTTTCTTCTCATTTTTAGATTTTTTTAATGTTGCATATGGTTTGTAAATTTGGAGTAAATTAGTGTTTTAAATAATATTAAATTAATAAAATTTATAAATATAAAGAACTAATTTTATAAAATAATTTAGAATTATAATTAAATTGATATAATTTTTAATATTAAATTAATTAAATAATTATAAATTAAGATTGAATGTATAAAATGTTTAAATATGTTATTAAAAAATAATATATATGTTTTTATAACTTGAGTGTAAATCGTATATTTTTTTATTGTGTTTTATATGGTGTCTTCAGTTTAAAATATTGGATTTAAAGTTTAAGATAAAGATTATGATTAAGGTTTAAGAAATTAAACGTATGATATGTTTTTTAAAATATATGGTTTAAAATATGAAAATTAAGATTAGAGTTTAAAATTTAATTTTAAAAAATATTTTAAAGTAGGGTATGTAAGTATGATTAGAGGCAAAAAAAATTTATTCTTATAACTCTAAAAAAATCAAATATTGCTATGAAATAAAAGTAAGAAATTTCTTCCCTCAATTATATTTTTATACTCATACTAAAAATTATTTAAAAAATATTAAAAATTACGTCTATAACTATGATATCAAGTCTGCAAGCACCTATCAGTTTTTTTAAATTAAAACGGATTATATTTTTTTATATCTGGATTTAAACCCATATAAGATAAGACAAAATGAGCATCTTTAATCATTAATTCAATCAGTGAATCTCTTTAATTTGATCATCGAATAAATAAACATAAATAAATAGATTATCGAATATTTTCTGTTATTAACATTTGTTGTTAAATTTTATTCACATTTTAACAATTCTCATCATAAGTTGGAATTTTACTGAACTTGATTAAAGATTAGAAAAAAAGTTTAGATGATAAGAGTAAAAATAGAGGTGTCGGCTCGTTAAGATTTCGAGTCGAGTTCAAGCTTAAGTAATTTTAAACGAGCCTAAAAAATCTGAGCTCGACTCGACTCATTTAGAACTCGAGTCGAGTTCGAGCTTTTTTCGAGCCTAATCGAGCTAAGTATTAACCGATCTTTGATCATGTTAGACTTGAGTAACTCTTATCTCTTACATCTCATTTAAAGCCTAACGGGGAAAAAACTTTGATACACAAGTTGTGTAAACTCAAACTTGTTAATTTTAGGTCTTAGTATGTTAATTTAAGGCGTAAGACTTATGTTTAAGGTTTAGATTTTAGGGTTTTAAAGTATATTTATATTTTCGAGTAGCTCATGAGCTTTTCGAGTAGCTCGTGAGCTTTTCGAGTATCATGTAGCTCGGCTCGGCAAGAACTCGAGCCGAGTCCAATCGAGTCGAGTTTTGACCGAGCTTTGACCAAGTTGAGCTCGAGTAGCACGCGATCTGTCTCGTCTCATTTTAATAAAGTATGGTTGGTGATCGATAATTCAAATTAGGGTTAATGAAAAAAGAGAAATTAGGATTTAGAGAGAGAAAAGATTAGAAACGAAAATTTACTGCTTCAATCTAAATATTTTTTAGATGATAATTAAATTATAGAGTTATGACCAAATATGTGTTGTGTAATGAAAGGACATACAAAGTTTTTATGTACGAATAAGATATACAACTTTTTCCATAGACAAATAGGAATCTGCATTGTTCTTCTTCCTTGTAATCATGAATATAATTCACATAAGAATCAAATTAAAATGAATAAACATAATTATCTTAATAAATAATTAAATAAAAATCAATTCAAACCATCGTTACTGTATTAAATTACGGTTGTGGATGCAGTTGTAACGTAACGATATTACGGTATAATATTTTAAATATAATTATAAATTTAAATGTAATTACGATTTATGATCTCGTGAAAATTTTTAAAATTGTTATATTCCGTCCGTAATTTAATATTATGCCATGTCTACACATTCAAAAGCTACATTCCTTAGCTCGTGGTTGTCATCTGTAATGTTCTTGAAGAGACTAAGGCAGTAGTGAATCTAGAAATATTTGTGAGGTGAATACATATTAAAATATCTTTTAAGGGTGGGTAGATATAATAAAATTTTAAAATTTTAGGGTGGATACAAATTATAAAAAACTTAAAAATTTAAGGACTAAATCAAAAAAAAATTAAAATCAAAAGTATATATTTTAAAAAGTTTAGGATGAACACGGACCCACCCTTATCACTGTATGCATCTGTCACTGGACCAAGGTAAACAGTTTTTATCAATTCTTTCTGCATCATCTCAGAATTTAAAATAATAATGAAGAAAATAAAAAGAAACTGGACTAATAAAAAACAATAAATATAAAACGGTAAAATCTGAAATACGATAATACAATTCTTTTGGATCAAAAGCTGGTTTGAAACGTAGAAGTAATGCTAAACAATTAACTTTTGAAAAAAAACTGCATTTAAAAAGTGATTTTCAACTCAAACGCAAAAGTTATAATTTTTAGCTTTTGCGGTTGAAAAAGTGCTTTTAAGAGTCAGGTTACAATTTCAACCTTCATTTACTATGTTTTATTATAATTTAATTTCTACAAATACATAATTATATTTAATATAAATTATTTTTTTAATTTAAAAATTAAATATTCATATAAAAATTATATATTTTTCAAAAGCACTTTTCAAAAATAATTTATGTATTTATTTATTAATATTTTATCATAATTTAAATTAATATTATAATATAAAATAATTTAATTATTATTTAAATATATATTTTTTAACTTATAAAGTCATGTCTAAAATAGTTATTTATTTTCTCAAAAGTACTTTTTGACAGCAATACTAAATACATATATTTCAAACTAAAAATTCCAAAAGAGCTTTTTTACTACACTTTTTAACCATACTTTTCCACCGCACTTTTCAAAAACAATGCTAAACTGGCCCTTAGTATCGTGACCTTGACGGTTGAGTGTCTAATTTGTTTATAAAACAAAAATTGTAGTGATCATTTTGTTACTTTTGAAACTTAAGTACTGAATAAAAATATTTACTCATATCTTAGTGACCATTTGTGTAGTTTACCCTTAAAATATATTCTCATATATAGCTAAGAGCAACGGAATTTTGAACAGATGAAAGAAAATGGTAGTTAAAATTATTTGAATTTTGTTTCTAAAAAAAAAAAAGGAAAAGGAAATTAAAAAAAATCCGATCCAAATCTAAGTTTAAAGAATTCGCTTCTCTCTTTAATTTTTTGTTTTGCAAATCAACTGAGTAATGGAGGCGATCGAAGAATTGTCGGAGCTTTCGGAATCCATGAGGCAAGCGGCTGCGGTGCTTGCCGATGAAGACGTCGACCAAACATCATCATCGTCCTCCAAACGTTCCTCCACTTTCCTGAACGTCGTCACTTTGGGCAATGTCGTATGTTCCCTCTACCTACAGCCTTTTGAAGTTCTGTATTGGATCTGTTAAAATTTCAGTTTCTTTTTGGAGCCAAAGATTGGACATTAGAAATCTTTAGGTTGTTTAAGATACCAATGGAAAAGACCTGGCATGCAATAATTATAGGTTAGAAATAACTAAAGCCGATATGGCATAAGACAAACTGTCGTTTCCGGTTGGATTCGATTGATTTCATAGAGGATGCTGCACTTTCAATTCAAATAACTAAAACGTATATGAATGTATATATATTCTTTATTTTTCATTGCATTGTCCATGTTTATTTTTCATTGGGAAGATGTGAGAGCGATACGAAGGCTGTTGTAATGCCTTTTGATTCTTTGCTATACAAAAGCTGAGGGGGTTTATTAATTGTCAATTTTCAAAGGATTATGAGTAATGGACATATATTATCATGTAATCACGACATAATGCTAAAAAAAGCTGAAGGAATTTATTAATTGCCACTTTTTTCTTTGTAAAACTGAATGCTATTTTAGTTTGCTGTACAATATGTATAGGCGTTTTGATTTGAATATGAAATACACATTTGCCTCTGCACTTTTGGGATTACATTTGCCCCTGTATTGTCTTCAAACATCAATATTTTATGCCCATAACTGCCTTTTTTACTGCACTTCGTTGATATTGGCTAGCATTTCTTCACTGTAGTGCCCTAGTCAGCACCCTTGTTTTCATCTTTTCCTAGAGATTATAGAAGTCCTTGTGTTTTCATCTTTTCCTTGTGTAGTCATAGAAGGTAACTTCTTTAATATAAAATTCCTAAAAATGCAAGCAGATCATTTATGTGATAATCAGCCTGCTTCCATCCTTCCATGCAATATGGGATCCTTGTTCTTTAAAAGAAATATTAATTTCCCTTTTTCTGAATGTGCGAAATAGGGGGCTGGTAAATCTGCCATCTTGAACAGTCTAATTGGACATCCTATTCTGGTATGTTTGTATTTCTTTTAAGCTTTTGCATTTTGCTGTTGACATTCATTTCACCTGAGGAATTTGCTTAGAACTGTATTTATTGACAGCCAACTGGTGAAAATGGTGCCACTAGAGCTCCCATCAGCATCGAATTGGCTAGAGATAGTTCTTTAAGCACTAAATCAATAATCTTGCAAATTGACAATAAATCTCAACAGGTTTCGGCAAGTACGGCCTTTTTCTTTTTGTTTCTTATATTTGATTTGGGTGGCTTTCTATTGCTTGTTTGTACCTAGAAAATTTACAATTCTTCATTATACACCCTGAATAATGGTCTTGTGATCTCTTTAACTGCCCTTCAACTTTCAAATTGGTGAATTGTAGGTGCACTTAGGCATTCCCTACAGGATAGGTTAAGCAAAGGTTCATCAGGCAAAAGTCGTGATGAAATATATTTGAAGCTTTGTACTAGTACAGGTCAGCCTTCTTTATTATTGAATTGTATCTTGCTTTTAACTGATTTTAGTAACGTATAAATATAATCATTTCTATCTAAGGTTGTCCCCTCCATCAAATTTTGCTTTTAAGATTATTGTAGATTTTTTTTCCTTCTCAAATGATTTATTTGATGAGTGTTGTTGCTTTTTACTTGGATGCTTTTTTCTGAACTATGTTTCTTGACGTCAATGGCTGATTTGTTAGAATTTACCTACAAAAAGAAAATGTTTCCCCGTTTTGGAGAAACAATGGTAAATGTTTTCTTTTGTTTGTGGTAACCAATAGAAAAAATTCATTAGTGTGACAAACAAATGCTCTATCAGTTATTGACTTATTGTAATCAAATTTCATAAATTTATTCAAAAATATATTCTACATGATATTGGAAAAAAATTAAAACATTCCTATTCTGGTATAATGATTAATATAGAATTAGTCAAACTTTTAAGGCTTAAATAATTACCTCTTTAATTACAACTGGTGGTTTTGAGTAAACAAAGTATACCTTAGAAGGTTGGGATAGAATATAGAATCGTACAATTTTTTTAACAAAGTACTAAAAGTTCATGTTCACAGAAAGATGTAAGAATTTAATGCTCTCTTGTAATTTTTCTTGTTTTCTTCTGGAAGTGTTGATGTTAGTTTATACCAAAAAAATGAGTTTACAATCGTTTGGAGTTGTTGGAAGTTAAATATAACAGTTCGGAAGTGAAAAACTCGTTTTGGGAGAAGTAGATTTTTACTGGCCATTAGACTAAGGGATGGATCCAACTGATTAAAAAACTTGAAACATATTTAGCAAACAATTTAGATAGGAATTTAGCACTCTCAAAATCATTGCCAATATAAAAAATCATTTTATACAAGTTTTTTTTGAGATTTTGCAAGCTTAAAGATGCTTTATAAGATTTTTAATAAGTTTTTCATAAAATGACTTTGTAATTTCTTTTTAGATGTAATATCAAAGATTACAAAATCAAAGCTAACAATCTCTCAGTTTTTGATAGAAAAAAAATTAAGTGCAGTTTTCATTTAGAAAAAGAAACCCCCTTTTAATCATCTAGACATTTTTAAAATTTATCTCTCTTTTAATTTTAATAAATAATCCCTGAGCCAATTTAGTTTAAAAAAGATATTAAATAAATAAATAACTTTCATGAGAGAAATTCAATAAATAAAAACCGCATCTTTCACAATTTAATCAATCAACCATATATGCATAAAAGTTCTTAACAAAATATAATGTATTAAAACAGTATGGCAAAAGCATACATTCATGATCATATTTTCAACATTTGAATATTAAAGATAAACTCAATAAAAATATAAGCAAAATTTCTTTGTTCTCTCCCTGTTTAGTTAGCTTAGGTGTCACTTATTGTTTCAGATCCCCATAACTTTTCTTTACCCTTTGGCCACCGGGGTTCAATCATATGTCTTTCCCAAGTTCCCGTCATTGTTGAGAATAGATAATTGTAGGAACCTCAATATTATGCAGTCCTTTATTAATATATCTTTTAGTGATTGCCCTCATGATCTTATTGATTGTTTTGATTATTGGATGTGCTAGATGTGTTCTACAAGCTTGCAATCTCATGATTGGAAGCGTTCTTTACAAATATTAATAATTGTTGGAATTGTAATATAACTTTGAACAATTATTGGATGTGTTCTCATGATATCATAAAGAAGATTGTTGGATATGTTCTTCAAGCTTGGGAATCTTTTGATAAGATAAATGAAGGCTTAGCAAAGCCGTTCACAGGCATTTGTGGTCAGGGATGGAATTTTAATCCATTTCATTAAAGAAATCATTCAATTTTTTGAAAGTTTGATGCATAATGGATGTTAGTTTGGGGTTCATATTATCTCTGATAGGGCAACTACATTTCATGAATGATCTAAAAAATTCCTTTCCTTTGCCTCCATTTTTGTCATGTGTGCATGCATTCATATGCATTCCAAGACATACATGTGTTTGTGCATGTGTGTGATTGCTTACGCAATAGATATCTTTTATACTTTGTAACTTTATTAACAGTTCTTCCCTTTTTTTCATATCTCAGCCCCATCATTAAAGTTGGTTGATTTACCTGGATTGGAACAAAGAATTATGGACGGCTCATTGGTGAGCGGCTAACATAATTTTTTTTTGGTTTCGAATTTTATCAGTTGGAAACTCTGATGCATTGTTTTCTTTTTTCTTTTTCATTTGCAATAGCTAGTTTTTTGGGGTGCTTAATTTGTTTACTTATCTGACAGTTTCTCTTACTTCATTTCTCAGCTCAGTGAGTATGCTGAATATAATGATGCTATTTTGCTTGTTATTGTACCTGCTGCTCAAGCACCGGAAATTTCATCATCTAGAGCACTTAGAATTGCAAAAGAATACGATCAAGAAGGTAACGATTCTATGGTGCATGCATATTCCATGCAAAACGATAGAAGTTTACCTTCCACTACTATGTTTCTGAATATGTAAAATTTTACTGCCAATTTTAATTGATTTTAGGTACCAGAACTGTTGGCATTATTAGTAAAATTGATCAAGCTGTTTCAAATTCAAAAGCTCTTGCGGCAGTTCAGGCTCTCTTGCTAAATCAGGGACCACCTAAAACTGCTGACATTCCATGGGTTGCTCTAATTGGCCAATCTGTTTCTATAGCTTCAACTCAACCTGGTAGTGATTCATCTGACAATTCTTTAGAAATGGCTTGGCGAGCAGAGAGTGAAAGTCTAAAATCTATCTTGATTGGAGCCCCTCGAAACAAGCTTGGGAGAGTAGCATTGGTAGATGCACTTGCTGGCCAAATACGTAACCGTATAAAACTCAGGCTTCCTAATCTCCTTTCTGGGTACTTACCTTTTCTGATTCCTTCTATCTATAGGTTTCTGTTTTTGCAATTACGATAGTCTCCTAAATTGATGCATCTTTCTTTTTGTTATTGGGTTCTCCCTTCTAATACTGCCTAGAAACTAGAAATGTTGTGATAAAGATACCCTAGTTTCATGTAGAACTGCTCTTGTTTTAGTTCCCAAAGTTTGATGGGAGAATTATCACAAGACACTTAAAATGATATTGCTTTCTGAATTTGTGGAAGCATTTTTCCAACTAAAGGCATGTGAACCGCCCATGACCAGCTTAGTATAATCTTAAAATTGTTAGGTTTTATGAGGTTGACTGTTGCGAAATTATGTCTATTATCAGTCGTCTTTACAAAGTTAGAGAAATTGGTTGGAAAGTGAATTATCAATGTTAAGGTTGTGTTTATCCGATTCAAGAATATGCAAGGCTTATAGTATTAGACGAAACCACTTATTCGAGATCTTTACAGCCCAACTGAGACAAGTGTTTTGGCGTATGATGGAACCATTTTCAAATTGGCTCCACATATATATTTTTATTTTTTTATTTTTTTTTGTTTGTTGTATAATTGATGGAATTCACTTATCTTTTTAGTTTTTAATATTTATATCTGACTTCCACGGGAAAGTTCAAACTAAACTTGGTTGTTAAATATTCTCTTGCCTCTTTTAGGTTTCTAATTATTCCTTTCTTCACCACATGTTAGGCTTCAGGGGAAATCTGAAATAATCCAGGATGAATTAGTAAGACTTGGTGAAGAAATGATTGGTAGCCCTGAAGGCACAAGAGCTGTTGCATTGGAGCTGTGTCGTGAATTTGAGGACAAATTTCTGCAACATATAATGGGTGGTGAAGTGAGATGCTTCTTTCAGAAGTGAAATTCTCATCATTAATGTTACTAGTGCAAGAGAGGGATAAACATCTGCATGGTTATGATAGATGTGTAACCTAAAATTTTAAAAGAACATTGTATATAAATCTTTGAAGGGTTCATTTTGTTTGTCTATTTGAATAATTCCCCTATTGCTTGTCTTATGTATCCTCCCAATTTTTCAGGGAAATGGTTGGAAAATTGTTGCTTGTTTTGAAGGAAGCTTTCCAAACAGGATTAAGCAGCTCCCTTTGGACAAACATTTTGAAATGAACAATGTCAAAAGGGTAGGCTCTTTTAAGAAATCTCTTTCAGATATGTGACTTCTTAACCGCTACATACTGGTTAGTTTCTTTAACTTCAGATTGATGTGTTTTATCTCAGGTTGTCCTAGAATCAGATGGTTATCAACCCTACCTGATATCTCCAGAGAAGGGTTTAAGATCTCTGATAAAAGGTGTCTTGGAGCTAGCAAAAGAGCCATCTCGTTTATGTGTTGATGAGGTACATCTATGTTGGTACTCTGTACCTATGCTTCCGTGTGTGGAAGGGTTTGTTCTACATGATTGTTTTCCTTTTTGTTTCATGTTTGAGAGCTTATTTTCTACTAATTCTAACAGTAGGCATTTTCATATTTTCTAATCGTGTTTATGATTATGTTGTCACAAGTTTCTGCTAGGAAATACCTTGAAAAAAAATGTGTTGGGCGTCAATATCCTTTTTAATCATTGACTGTGAATTACGTCATCCTTCTGTTAATACAGTGACTTTTATCCATACTTTTTTCTTCTAATATAGCAATGTCTTGAAAACTTGAATTGTTTTGAAATAGATTACAGTATATATCAAGCATTTTCACTGAACCGTTATATTGTTATTATGGGAAGTTTCTCCTGTGTAGAAAAAGATCATTGAAACTTTTCAAGTTGTAGACCCCTCAATTAATCAGCCTTGCAATTAATTAGGTTCATCGTGTGTTGATGGACATTGTGTCTGCAACTGCAAATGCGACACCTGGTCTAGGAAGATATCCTCCTTTCAGAAGAGAGGTAATAATTGATGCGCCATTTCTTTTCATGTCAAGTTTAGGTTAAGGCATGTGAAATACTTTTTTCATCCTTGAAAAAAAAAAACAGGTTGTGCAGATTGCAAGTGCTGCACTAGATAGTTTTAAAAAGGAATCCATGGAGATGGTAATTGCACTAGTGGATATGGAGCGTGCATTTGTTCCGCCTCAACATTTCATTCGACTTGTGCAAAGGCGGTGTGCTATGATAAATTTCTTTATATTCTAATTATTTATTATATCTTTCCCGGTCCTCTATTTCAATAATTTAAGGCAATAATTTTCCTCCTGATTTTCAATAGAATGGAAAGACAACGGCGAGAAGAAGAGGTGAAGAATCACCGGTCCTCCAAGAGGGTACCTGATGCAGAGCAGTCAATTCCATATCGGGTGTGGACTTTGATATTTTTACGATATTAATCTCATTGGTGACATTCTTGTTGGAGATTGATTATTTTCTGCATTTCACTTCTAGGAAAGCAGTCCTCAAAAAGGTGGACAAGAGTCTGAAGGAATCTTTAAAATGATGAAGAGTAAATTCAGCAAGCAAGAAAAAGAAGCGCAAAAAGATGTACAAGAGGGATCAGGCCTGAAGACTGCTGGACCGGGTGGTGAGATAACAGCAGGTTGGAAATCAAACCAAGCATCTAGCATCATAGCCTTGAAAACCTTTTACATATCTGTATGAGCCTTGTATCTGTCTGCAAGTGGAAAATGCCTTGCCACCTGTTCTAATTTGTCACTGCAGGGTTTTTACTGAAGAAGAGTGGAAAAACAAACGAATGGGGTAGGCGATGGTTTGTTTTAAATGAGAAAACTGGCAAGGTTAGTGTGTTGTGCTTCTATTAGTTGTGATTGCTTCTATGTGCATGAGCGTGTAGTTGACAATAGTTGTTATTCATCTTTATTCAAGTAATGTTGCTTAACAAATAATCTTTGGTGAAGCTTGGTTACACGAAAAAACAAGAGGAAAGGCATTTTCGTGGTGTCATCTCACTTGAGGTATGAAGTGAATGTTCATTTCTTGTGATACATTGTTTTTTGTGTATGTTTCACTTCTCTTGCCCATTTCTTCAAATAATTTGGTTTGTCCTTTATATTAATGGCTGCTTTTCTAATTATTCATTCATCAGGAATGCAACATTGAGGAAGTTGCTGATGATGAAGATGACTCGTTCAAAAGTTATAAGGATAAGAAGGGAAAAGGACCCAGCCTTGTTTTCAAGATAATTAGCAGGGCTCCATATAAGACAGTTTTGAAAGGTTTTACAGGTTTCCTTGAATTGATTTTGATGTTCTTTTTCCAAGTTCCTTGCCACTAAAGACTCAGTTTTATTTTGCAGCTCAAAGTGCTGTTATACTAAAGGCTGATAGCCTTGCAGATAAGACTGAGTGGTTAGAAAAATTAAGTAATGTGGTTGAATCTAAAGGAGGCCAAGTGAAGGTTGAACCTAGCCCTCCTGTAAGGAAAAGTGCATCTGATGGTTCACTTGTGAGTTATTGGTTATTTCCAAATTCCAATTGTTTTTTTTTATGTTATACTCATAATGTGATTATGTCTGTGTTTGGTGTGCACTGGAATTCTGTAGTTCTTTATTGATTATTAGGGGTATTTTCTGGTTGATTGTTTTGACTAACTTGGCCATTCAAAATGATTTAATAAACATTTAGGTATGAATAAATATGTTTGGCTGAAACGTATGAATTTTACTTTTCTAATGGGGAAAAATTCATTCAAAAGATCTTTTTAATCTTTTTTTCTTACTTGAGTTGAAAGTCCAAAACCATATTTAGATGGCCAAAAAAAAAATCATTAAGGAAATTCCTAAAAGAAGAATCATTTGGAATGCTTCTTTTACTTAAAATGAAGAGTTGTGGGGGTGGAAGGGACCAATTTTTAGCTTAATCACCAAATATGTCTAAATTATAATTATCGAGCATGCATCTTCAACATTATTCCCTTGTAGGATACAATGGCAAGAAAACCTGTTGACCCTGTAGAAGAGCTCCGGTGGATGTCCCAAGAAGTACGTGGTTATGTGGAAGCTGTTCTTAACAGCCTTGCTGCCAACATTCCAAAGGTTAGTTTAGTTCTCTTGAGTTATATATATATATATATATATATATATATATATATTATGTTGATGTATTGTTTCCAATTGTCATTCTTTTAAGCAGGCCATTGTTCTTTGCCAAGTAGAGAAAGCTAAAGAAGACATGCTTATTCAGCTATACAGCTCTGTTAGGTAAGTACATCTGTGTTCTCTTGTCCGAATAATCTACAGATTGAAAATGGATTCTTTTCACGTAAAATATTGTGCTTGTTAACCATATCTCAATTCCTGGATACGAACAGCAAACAAGTAAAAAAATCAGTTTCCTTATTTTTCTGTAAAAATGCTCCTGGATTCTTTAATCCGTTGCTAGATGTTAAAAGATATTTTTTGGGACACTAGTACAATAGTGAAAATCATTTATTTTCAATGTCCCAAGGCACAAAACTTGTTTAGGAGCAAAGACTTGTTCTAAAAACACATTGTTGGATTCTTCATTAGTTGGTAGCAGTGAACATTATTTTCTGGGGACATGGCTTTCAGATGGTGATACCTGTTTAGATTTGATACCCTAGGGCATGCTAAAAATTATTATCTAAGAAATGAGTTTTGAAGAAGCTGATATTCAGTGTTTCATCTGTGAATTCCTGCATCTCTGGTATTCGTGTTTCGTAATATCGATCGATTGTTTCGAATCGAGCTCATGTTGTACAATCTTTGTAATTGAGGAGTCCTTGAAAGGTCTCCCATCAATGAAAATATAAGAACATGAGGGTTGAATTATGACATAAAAAATAAAAGGATGAAATTTTGAATTAGACATGCATGCTTAGTCATTGTTTATTTCCATCTTTTGGATACATTTTTTCTTTCAGTTTGTAGAATTAATTCTACTTTTCAACACTTTCTGTGGTTAGTTCCATAAGCAATGACAGGATGAGTGAACTGCTGTTGGAGGATCCAAATGCAAGGCGCAAGAGAGAGCGTTACCAGAAGCAATCCGCTCTTCTTTCAAAACTTACAAGGCAACTCGGCATCCATGATAATCGAGCGGCCTCGGCCTCCACCTGGTCTACTGGTATTTTTTCTTAAGTTGAGATTATTATACGAGCATCTTTAACTATTCGGTCAATTAGTAAATCTCATACTGATGAATAATATGATAGTATCATTTTATATTTTTTTTAACCCTTTGATAACACATATATAAATACTCAAATCTAATTTATTAGGATGGATATGATCATAGTTTACACAGAAGTCACTCGTTGGATTCTTTTTTCTGCTTTTGTTTTATTTCATAATTGTTTGCTTGAATATTTATTGTCTTATAGAGAGATTAATTGTAGGCAGAGACGAACCTATAATTTTATATAAAGGATGTAAATTATAAAAAATATATATACTAAAAATATAAGAGGTATAAAATTATAAGAGTTTAGGAGGTAGAAAATTAGATTATCAATAAAGAACACAAAAAATATATAAAATATAGAGAATTTTTATGAGGTACGACTACGTTCCAGCACCTCTAAATCTATCCCCGTATAGTTCTTGTTTTTATGTTTTTTTTAGTTACTTAAAAATTAAATAATATAAAATAATAAATTTTTTAATTGATCGAATGATTAATTATTTAAATACTTTTATCTTTTATAAATTCGATTTTTTCTTGAAATATTTATTATCACTCTACTGTACTAAAAAAGAGTAAGCTTAGTCCATATACTTTCCATACCTTTTATCGTGCGTTTTTTCTCTCCCTTTGTGATTAGATTCAGAGATCAGCCTGGTGGCAAGCGGATCCTCATCAGGAGATGATTGGAGGTCTGCATTTTCCACTGCTAGTGCTGGAAATGAACATAGCAGATCCATCGACGTCCCACCACAGGACAGCGGGGATGTAGGTTTAACTTCAGGTTCCAGCAGCCGTCGGACACCGACCCGACTACCACCACCACCGCCACAGAGTGGCTCGTCTTTCAGATATTAGATAAGCAGCAATCAAGTAACCTTTTCATTTTCTTCATCTCTGCGCAGGTCGCCGGTTCAAATTGCATTCAGCACCGTCTGAAGAATTAGAATAGGTATTGTAGATATATAACGTGGAATTTGCAGACATGGGATTGTCTTTAGATGTATTTTTTATATACTTCTTAATTTTTTTTTTATTTTATTGTTCTTCATTTGGGAGAGTAAAATAGGATAACAATGGTTTAAATCAGATTTTTGGTTGTCTCGATCCGAAAAATAAAATATCATACTAAAATCTTATATTTTTTTTAATTTTAAACAACGTGAATCAACCATGTCTTAATTATTTTCATAAAAGCAGTGATTTAAATTGTGATTATAGCTATACTTTCAGTCATATTACTTATTAAAATTGTGGACATAAATAAATGTTATTATGTTTATTTTGAATATCACAGTTATAATCGAATTTATAACAATATTATTGTAAACATAACATAGTTGTAAATATTATAATTTAAATAATATTATTATTATGATCGTAAACCGTTATTTAAATCCGATGTAAATATCAACCGTATATTTTTTTTAGAAGTTCTAAAATTGCCGGCATAACTTCCGTATCGGTTGATTTTCGATAAACATCTCGGACAATTACCCCCAATTGCTCCATTTCTGCTCGTAAACGAGTAGAAATTTTCTATCTTCTAATTATGTTTTTTTTTCATGTCTTTATTTAAAAAGATTTAAAAGATTGAGTTCTAGATCCTAATCCTAATTTTCTATATCCTAAATCTTACCCTTTAAAAAATACACTCTACCTTAATTCTTTAAACCCTAATCATAACTCTTAATCTTGAACACTAAACTTACTCATTTAAAATAAAAACATCAATAAAAACACGATCAGAAGATAAACTAACACTGTCAACAAATTTAAGAAATTTACCTATAAAACATCAATTTTACATTGAATATTTTAAAGACATTCCTTAGTGACATCCATCCTAAAACAGGAGAAAGGAAATAGTTTTTAGCGGAATTGTAAGAAATAGAAAATGCTAACATAAGTTACCAAGTTATCTGTTTATATATTAAACAAAATACAAGTAGATTTGCAACTCATTTTATGAGCTTTTGTCTTAGCTTTCTGGGTTTGGATTCCTGCTCTTCATCACCTGCATCAAATTTTCTTCTCAAATTCCTTAAATCTTCTTCATTCACAACTCCATTGAGCCTCTGGTTTAGTGCATAAGCTTCCCCCATTTTCTTTTTGCATTCTTTGCTTGCAATATCATGTGAAACCACTGAAATACATTGAAAGGACATAAGCAAACCATCAGATATGATATATCATTCCCGAGATTGAACTTCGAAATCATCCTTGCAATGAGATAACAAACCTGGTTTTGGATAATCTCTTCCGATAATGCACTTTGCTTTAGTTTGCACGCTTAGTGGAGCTGTCCATGGCTCATAGATATACTCCTTTGGCATGTCTGATATCCGCTAACATCATCGATCTTTTGTTAGATAGCAGCACATGAAAGTTACCCTACAGATGGTGATGAAGAGTGTGGAAAACTAAACATACCTTTTAGTATGGGGAGGAAATGCCTAATATAATTGCCATTCGGATCATATTTCTTTCCAAACGATATCGGTGAATATATGCGATTATACTGTTGAAACAACAATCATTCATGTTGAAAACCGAGTTTACAGAAAATTTGGCAGCAATTCTAGAAAGAAAACTGTAACTCTAAGAAACTAGATTTCAAGCTAGTAACTAACACCTACTCTGAAAACCTGCTTTCAACAATGTAATATGACTCAGGTAAACATATCTAGGACATGTCTATATCATTCATCAATTAGATAATTCAGACACATAATTGTAGAGACAATTTACTATATATAATATCAAACTCCACCAACATACTTTGCTAAATATAATATAGGAGGGTCTAGTTATATTGGGAAATAAATCATTTTGAGTTGCCGGTCACTCCACATTAAGAGACTTTGAAAATGATAAATGGGTAGATAGTTCGAACCTGGTAAAAGAACGATGAACATGATAGCCAGAGCCAATTTCCATTGTTAATGGTCCAATCAGAATCAATTAGAAGTCTCTCGAAGACGTCGCGGCCTTTTTCCCAATGAACAAACTAGGAAAAATAAAATGAAACTTATGACAAGAGAAAATGAAAGAAAGACTAAAGAAATGTGCTGAAGCAGAGTAGAAACATACTAGATCTCCACGAGTAAGGAAACATGCAACGGAATGACGAGCAAGATGGTGCATCCAACCCCACTTCCGCAGCTACATTGAACCATGTTTATAAAATTAAAATACACAAACATGACACAAAATGTGCAAAAGATCAGATAAAGGTATCAAGTTATGCCACAAAAACCTGGACCATGATAGCATCAATCCAAGGGTAACCTGTTCTAGCTTCCCTCCAAGCAGCTAGGAGTTTGTCATCATCATTCCATGGAATCTGAAACCACAAAACTGCATAGCATCAAAGCTTTATATATAGTAAGCACAGAGTCCAATACAGCATGTATGGCTCATGTAAGGTTAATCATGATTTCTTTTGAAAGGGCAAGTGCAATATGGAAACTAATTACTGCAATATTCAAATTTTATAGATTATAAAGAGCACATGGAAACTACTTAATAATTTCAATATAACCCTATATAATCATAATACAACTATCAAAGAGGTGAGAGAACTTATGAAAAACACTGGGTCTAAGCAAACAAGTTCATAATACGAGAATAGGTTCAAGGAAGGAGACTTTCGTAAAAAAAGGTTTAGTTTTAGTGCATTGCACTGACCTGCTTGCATATTTTGTTACCCTTCATTTTGTCGAAATTAGGAGTTCCAAATGCGACAGTATAGAAAAATTCACGCCATAGCAACTGCAAAGAGGGAATCTAGATTTCAATTCTTTGAAAGAAATGGAAGACTAACCAACAAAATAATCTCACTGTAGTATCAGTGAAGAATAAATAATAGGAAAAAGACCTGCCCAACAAGAGAAACCGGTGGTGATGTATGCCTTTTAACTTTTTTATAGACATCTTTAAGGCACTGGTAAAAATACCTGGAAGAGAGACATCCAAACTGCCAAAAGGATCAGAAATAAAATAGAGAATGAACAAAATAAAAAGGAATACTCCAAAGCAGGTATCAGTCAATCTGTTTGTCACTCACTTTCAAGTAAGGTGATAGAACAGTCGTTGCTAGCTTTTTATATGCAGAAGGGTCACCCTTTGGTTTCTCGAAATTGGCTACCCATTCCTACAGTAAGAGAAAGTGGTTCTATAAGTGCGAGTTCCATAAACAACTTAAGTTTAAAAAGATATGAAGGCATTTTTGCAAGAAATCAGGTTCAGTTAAATGACAAACCAGAGAAGATTCACATTTCAGCTGGAATTTAGAAATTGTCCTCACAAAGCCATTAGAAGGAAAAATACAGATGGACCAATCACAACTAAAAGTCTAAAACAGAAGCATCTTTATGTTTTCTGACTAAGAACTAATGAATCGCAGCTTCCTATCAAGGAAATGATGAACTACGACAATGACAGCAGAGCAGTCAACTTTCTTCTCCTCAGCTTGATATACAACGTTTCACATGTTTCAGATTCGCCTAGACCAACCTAAGTTCAATGGACTTATCTAACCTACCAAATGGCCTCTTTTCATCATACATATCACTATTACCTTAACTGGCCAACTAAAATTGATTCAAACTTTGTTACAGGGAATTCAGCTAACAATTAATACAAACTGTAATTTAAAAATAAAATGAAAGAAGAAAGTTTAACCAAAAGTTTTCCATGGTTGTCAGAAAAACATAAAATCAACAAAGGACACAGTAATCTGTCATATATCTACATTAAAGTAATACTAGTAGTAGTGGATATAGAAATTCAATATTAAATTGTAAAACTTCGACAAATTCCACCATCCTACAAAAGAATGCCTTTCCCAAAAGGCCAAAACCTCAATGCCACAATCTTGCTATCACTAACTCGATGCTCAGTACCAAAAGGTAAGAACATACCTTGGCACTTAGGGATTCTCTCAACCTCCTCAATGCTTCTGACTCACCACCTCTAAAGGGACTGAATTCATCCTGCACAAGGGTCTCTTCTTTATAAAGAGCTCTTTAAAGCAAAGGCACATTTCTGAAACATTGATGGCTTCATACCTGATCCTCTTCCACATCCCAAGTTCCTTTAGTGTTGGAACTTGTGAAATCTCACATGTTCCAACATCCCCAACAGGAGGGACCGAAGAAAGTTCAACCGAAAGCGGGGAAGATGCCCACGAGGGTTCCCCAGCAAGCTTTAAAAAGGCTTGATAAGTCAATGGTGGTCTCCCTCCATTCTTTTGTAGACATTAGTTGCATTAACAAAGAGTAGCCATCAATTAGAAGACAATAAAACATATTTGGTATGCAAAAATAAAAATCGACAACCTTGATGCAAAAATTTCTGAACTCTGTTGATACCAACTTCTTGCTTACCTTCTCTATAATATCAGCAGGATTGAAGATCGTATGACTCACCGGAGAGAAAACCTCTATTCCAGCTGCAGAAGCATAATTCTGTAGAAAAAAGGTAAACTTTGTCCACTATAAATAAGGTTAAACACATCAATTTCTAACTTAACTAATAGTAATATACAATTTAATATTTGTTCCTATGTTGTTCCAATTTTTATTTTTCTTAAAGTACCCGTGTTTGACACACGCCCCCTCCATATTTTTGGATATGTGTCCATGTAACATAGATCTTAGTACAAGAAAAAGCACACATCTTTTACCTTAACTAATTGGAAATATTAAGTATTAACCATTGAACTACACTGTTGGTGGAAACTAATGTTGATCTGATATAACATTAAAATTTGAGAACCTAAAGGAAAGCTAAACTATTGTTCATAAAAGAGAAATAAAAATGAACAGTTTATGTTTTTACCTGAACTTTACTATCCAAAGCTTGATAATATGGATCAGTGTCATACTCAAAGCAAAGCTTTTTAACATCCCACTGCCATAAAGTCATAAACACATAAAATAAACAGAAATTATTTAAAAAAATGGGACATTGCTTCACAGTTTTAACTTTTTACGCAGCAACAATACATGTAAATTATAAGAGAAAATCACCTCGTTTAAGCAACGAATCAAAACCTGGCTGGGCTCACCCTTCAACACCAACAACCTTGACCCGAGTTTCTTCAAACTTGAATCAAGGTCAGTGAGGCTATCCAACAAGAACCGGATCCTGTTTATACCCGCACGGGGGGATCCGGGGGAGAACGCGTTTGGGTCCGGCTCCATGTAGTGAGGGTCGATCACGAACAGAGGGTAAACACGGGTGGATCCTCTGGAAGCATACTCGAGCGCCGGGTTGTCGTGGATCCGGAGCCCCTTTCGGAACCACATTAACGAACCCGAACCGGATGACATGTTCGGATTCAGTAGAGAAAGTGGAAGTTCCCAGAAACAAAAAAACAAAAAGGTTTTCGAAAGAGGTTTTGAACCGTTGGGTTAGTTTGGCGCCTTAAATGTGGAAGACATGTTGGCTAACGTGCACATAGGGTATAGGATAAGGATGGTTGTATGGAAAGCAGAGCCGTTTTCAATCCTGCGCACATGGTGTACGTTAGAAACAGGTATTAATGTGGAGCTCTAGTTGCGCCACGTCGAGTGTTCTATATGACATTTTTCGTGGTCGAAATGAAAGTTACTTTTGGGATAATGTTTGAATTAGTCCTTAATACTTTTTCCTTAATCAATTTCTTACATTTTCACTCTCGCAAAATATTTTATGTATTTGTGATGAAAAAATTATTTTTTTAGAGGAAGAAATATTTTTGTATCTCTTTGATTTTTCATAATTTTATTTTTTTTTCTTTTTACCAAACAATACCTTACGTTTGCATAATCGAGAAAAAATAAAGATTTAAATTAAAACTAAAAATTTGACTGATGAAATTCGATAATTAAAATGTTTGATATATTATAGATTGAAATAGTAGAATAAAATCTCTAATTTAAAAAAAATACTTATAAGAGTTTAGCTTTTTAAGATTAAAGATTTAACGTACAATTATAATAATTATTTTACTCTTAATAATTATAAAAAAAATTAAATAATTTAAATTTAATATTTTTTATTTTAATTCTTCACACACATATTTAATTGTGACATTTATAAATTAATACTTTTTATACTGACACATTTATATTTATATTTTTAATTTTTAATAATATTATATTAAAAGAATATAAACTAATTAATATTAATAGATACAAAATATTATAACTAATAAATTTTTTAAACAAGTATCAAATATAATTATATCCTTATATATAATTTTACTTGTTTAAATAATTAAACAACTATATTTATCTATTAATTTTATCAAACTAATAAATTAATATAATTTATTAATAAGATCAACGCTAATATAATATACCATCAGCTATTAGCCTAAATATTTTCAATCCTTAACCAAGTAAAAGGAGGAATCATAACAAAACAAGGAGTTTAAAGAATGTTAATGACATTTGTGTTGAAGATCAAACTCAACAGGAGGAAATGGTGTTCCTTCATAAGTATTTTTCACCGTCGATAAATATTATTTTTCAATAAAATGAGTCTACCATGTGCGTCGAACACCACTGAACACCATTAATACTGAACATTATTAAATTAATTAATAAGGAACATCCTAGGCCGAATCCCAGAACTAATTTCTACCATCTTAAAGGTTCAGACATCTTCTCAAGATCAAAACTTGAACTCAAAGGAAAGATTCAAGGAAATTTGGAAGTTCATTTTATTTTGATTTAAAAGACGAACAGGAAAGATGCAGAAAGACTCATGCCGACGGTCCTACAAACCTGAAACACACTTGTTGACTGCAATAAACATTTTTTATACCATATCAAGCATTGGTTCCCTTACCTGTCTCTACCGTTTTCCCTTCCCCGACGATATGGAGGCCACTCTCAATACTACGGGCAACCTCATCGGCCACGGCCTTTACTTTCCCACTTGGTTCAGTTCCAGGCAGCAGATCACTTTCTTCATGAGTCGATGGACCTGTCTGCCATATTCTAATCGTACCGTCTTCAGATCCTGATGCAAAGGATTCCCCTCCAGGTGAGAAACGTACACAGTGGACAGGACCATGGTGACCCTTGTTGCAACCTACACGGATGAAGCACAACGTAGTTAGAACTCTCAAACACTGACAAAGAGAACCATAAAGAAGACATCAATCATCCAACAAGTTCCACACGATGCATAAACACAGCTCATTTGGATCCACTTTAGGCATTAAACAATATGAAGTTCAAAACAATAGTCTTCATAAATATTTGGTGCTCATCTGACAATCTCGAGGCACATACCAAGCTCTTCTCCAGTATGAAAATCAAAGATATGGACCCACATATCTTCTCCTCCAGCAATGAACTTATTACCATGCTTTGGTTCCAATGAAGCTGATTCTACATTGCATGGCATGTCATAGCTTTTCACCAATCCAAAACTAATAAGAGCAAATATGAATGTCAGCAGCCTTGGTGGCAAAGAATAAAGCTTTGCTCAAACAGTCAAGCTTTATGAACTTACTGATTTGCATCCCAAAACTTAACAGTAGATCCATCAGCAGTAGTTATATAGCGGCCATCCTGACTCACTTCTGCACTAGTAACAGGGGATTTGGTCTCGAGTGTTTGAACAATTTTTCCACTTCTTAGATCCCACAACCTACAAATAGAAAAAGTAACAAGGTTCCGGAAGTCACATGAGCAAACATATAATAATGTGATGTGGCACCAAGAAATGAAGATGCAATTTCCAATATATATATCACCGTTAATCCAAATTAAAACCTCACTTTGTACTTTTCTTTACTTGTAAACTCCATAGTATCTAAGAGATTTTACAACTCCCCATACAACCTGATACTAAGAATCAATTTATGAATTCAACCAGGAAATACTGCAACCACCATTTATTCAGCCAAGTATAGTGAACCCAAAGGAGCATTTTGCATAACCTGCAAAATGCCCTAAATCTTCCATGCTTAACTTTAAGCTTCAAAAACAATATGTATTCGTTACAGAAAGAAAAAATCCACCAATTAGGTTGCAAAGTCCTCAAGTGGCAGAATATTGAAAAAGAAATTATCCTTGTTACAAACGAAATTATCTTACGGCAAGCAATAGGAGAAAAAGAAAAGTGAAAGTGCTATCTATTGAAAATCATACCTAACACCATTAGTATCAGTGCAAGAACTTAAGATCATTTGGTCACCATGAAGCCACGCAACAGTTCTAACTGAACCAGGAGAATTATCCACTAGTCTTGGCTGCGCATCTAGATGATTCAAATCAAATATTCGGAGAATTTTCTCAACTCCTCCAGTGAGTAAAAAGTGTGTATCCTGGAAAAATAAAACTCACTCAGATGCTGCAAAAAGACAACAAATAGGCAAGGCATAGATAGATAAATTTATTTTCACTTAAGAATAATTAATGAACCAGGAAAATAAATGCATGATGCAATAAGGTAATTCCAATATAAATACACTCATATATTAAATAAAAACATTTTTTAATTATCTAAAGGTTTAAGAGGAAAAAAATTCACCGGAGCCCACCTAAGACCTTTACTTCAGTCCATCAAGGAGGACTTGCAATTATATCTAGCAATTAAGTGCCCAAAATAGACAAAGAATATAAATATCGAAACCAAAAGATTAGTCTAAAAGGAAAGTAACCAAACTCTTTTCAATGGGAGAAAAACGTAGACAAAAGGTTCGAAAAAATAATATCCAAAACATTGATTTAATGCAGTTTTTTTTCACCAATATTGCATGGGACTTTATTAACTGGCTCAAGACAAATACTACCTAGAAAAAAGAACAACATTGCAATGATCAATATATAAGGATTAAATGCAGGTCTTTAGTTCAAATTATGAAGTACAAATTTAAAAGAAGAGTAGTTCCAACGGAAAGGTAATTAAGCCCTACATCCGAAAAGGCACAAGCTCGAACAATATGCTTGTGTTCGAAAGAGTGCAATTCATCTCCTGTCAATGCATCCCATAGTTTCCTGTAAACATTGGAGGAAAATGATAAATCCTATGTTTTAATTGACCATCCTATATATATATATATATGCTTAGAAATGTAGAGGCACATTGGAAACTATATATATGTTTCAATTGACCATCCTTAGAGAGAGAGAGAGAGACGAGTGTAATTCCATGATTTTATACTTGGAAACATAGAGGCACATTGAAATTATCATATTAGGAAGAAATCTTCAGAAAAAGATCATAGTAGGTCGATTAGAATAAGTTGTATATATATATATATAATCGGAACATGTCAATCAACTGAATTTATCAAGTAGAAAGTTCCCAACACCAAAATAATCAATCATGTCATACCCAGGCTTGCATGAATTTATAATATTCTTATTCCATCCAAGAAAATATCAATATTACAACACAAAACAATCACATCATCCTTCCGATGGCTATCATGCAGTGCTCTTTACAAAATCAATACAGTGTTGACAAAGAACAATCTGCCTCATTAAATGTACTTTTTCTCCGAATGAATTAATGAGGGACAAAGAGTTCAGTAGCCCACAAGGATGAGGTCCCATTTCTTTTCTGGGGAGTATTTGATAGAAAATAAATGCAAATGGAGAAGGAAAATTATTGTTTCAAACAAGCAATTCACAGGGAGAAAAAAAAACAAATCGAATAAAGTTCTCATATGTCACCCTTCCCAAGAATATAAAATATGACATTAGATATATAATATATTAAGTATATAATTAGTTATACATATAACATATTTTATTTGTATGTTATTACTTATTATATTATCAATATTATTACGTATATTTAGATAATGAATAAAAAATAAACTATTTTTAAATAATAAAATGACACTGCAAGAAATCAAAATAAGAGGACCAAACCGTTTCTCCTGGCTGTTTTTTTTTATTTCGATAAATGTTGGTTGATTGTATATTTCATTCTAGTTCTATGATTCAAAGTATCCTTTACTATTTAATACCTTTGGATTCTAAAATAAAAGTTGGTGATCAAATCAATTCAATACATTTTTTACTACTAATCACAAGTTTTGTCTTGTACGCAATTCTTGTACCGGAAATTAACCAAGGATTACTCTATCATGTATCAACCACTATCTACTTCAAAGATTAGTCCCCAAATTCTTTTCAACTACAAGAGCTCATTATCTTCCCACGAATTAGTGAATTAGGCAGGGATGTTATGCAGAAACAATATAATAAAACAAATTAATCTCTATTAGCGTTCTGTTGAGTCCCTGCACCTATCCTTTCCTTTTTTATATTATTCTCGCTTGATAAACCTTTGTTTATGTTTATTTTCGTAAAATAATAGGATTTGATTCAAGATTGCCCGTTTTTCATTCCAAGTTTTCTCTAAATATGAAAGTTATCACTTCGTAGGTTTCCATTAGGATGCCCTTACTTCTCCCTTCTTTCATTTGTTTGTTATCTTTCATATTTATTTTCTTTCTTTTTAAGAGATTCAGTGGATATGTACACAAAAAAAGAGAGGAAAAACTCTGAATTAATTTACGTACGCAGAAAAATCAGCCGAGGCAGATGCTGCACGTAACGCTTTGGTATCCAGGCAAGAGCTCCATATTGCACCTTTATGCCCTTGAAATGTGCCAATCCAATCTCCAGTCTCCCCATTTCTTAACATTGGAGTGGAGTCTGAATTTCCAGTGCATCAATAGAAATATAGTTGATAAACATTCAACCAAATCACATAGACAAACTCATCAACCACAAACTAGATTTCCTGCCTCTGAAACGAGCACTCATTTCAAGTAACAAAGCAAACCAATAGCTAAAGGCCAGCTCAACATAATCTACAACAACATTTTCTGGCGGTATCCAAAGTCACATAACTAGAAGACTACTTAAGAGTCTGTAGCTTCAATCTAAGGATACTAAAATCATTACTACTACATAACTAACAAAAAAAGCAACATTAAATATATAAAAGAACAAAATTCAAAAGCGAAATTCAATATGATCCATATGATCAGAGCAGAACAGAAAGCCATTTCAACACTAGACTAGAGTAACTGAACAAAAATACATAGCTGATTATACCAAAATGAAAACTAAAACAGAATTCTAAAGAAAACCCAGATTATAACTTGGGTTGAACCAATCAAAAACTGAAACCCATACCTTTACTGGCACTAATAAGAAAAAATCCATCAGGAGTTATAGGACTGTAGAACAAATCAACCACGGGCCTTGAATGCCCATGGCACACTAACGGCACAGTCACCTTTCTCTTCTCCATTTCTCCAATTTAACAACAACGCAATAGTAAAATCAAAAACCCAATGAAACGAATACTTAAGCTTTTGAGATCAAATTATTTTAACAAGGAAATAAGATCAATCTTTCTTTTCTTGAAATTAACAGAGTCGGCCAATACTATACAGCTGAACTTCTCAAAAATTATGATACTTAAAACCAAGAAAGAAGAATCCTTTCTTCCTCTAAAAGAGATGGAGAGGAAACCCTAGCCGAAGGGTTTGATTTATTTAAGCTAGATAAACAAAAGTATTTGGATATGAAAATCAAAACAATGATTTTATTAGTAAATATATTTATAAAATGGAAAATAAAATGAATATATATATATAAATATATAAGGGCTTTGAGAGCAGGGAAGAACATTGAAGGAGAGGATTATTATATAGTAGCGTGAGATTTTTGACATTTTGTTGGTATTTGCAAAGAAGGGCTTCTAGTTTTGAAAATATGAGATATTCGCCACTTCCTTTTTCATCCTTATCCTTAACTACAGTGTTGATTTGTTGAACCATTTCCTGAACAGAAATAAGCCCCACTCCCATCTCCACCTTTGCATTAATGGGAAACTCCTAGAAGCTCTAAACTACCTGGAATCAATGCAAGAACTGCAGATTCCATTAGATGCAGACGTGGCCATTGCTATGGTGAGACTTTGTAAGCGAAAAGAGCTTTCGAAGAAGGTTTTAAAGCTTACTTCTATATGTCGGATTCGAGTAACTCTGTGAGTCATGGGCTTGGAAATGCTTTGTTGAGTATGTTCGTGGGGTTTGGGAAACTGGGTGATGCTTGGTACGTGTTTGGTAAAATGCTCGAAAGAGATCAGAGATGTTTTTTCTTGGAATGTTTTGATTCGTATGTGAAAAAAGGGTTTTTTCGATGAAGCTTTGTGTGTTGTATCCTAGGATGTTGTAGGTCGTTTTTAAGCCTGATGTTTATACTTTCCCCTGCATTTTGAGAACTTGCGGTGCAGTTCCAAATCTGGAAAGAGGTAAAGAGGTTCATGTTCATGTTATTAGGTTCGGATTTGAGGCAGATGTTGACGTGGTTAATGCTTTGATTGCTATGTATATAAAGTGTAAGGATTTATCAAGAACAAGGTTAGTGTTTGATAAAATGTCTAGGAGAGATAGGATATCTTGGACTGCGATTATTTCTGGGTATTTTGAGACTGGAGAGCGTTTGGAAGGGATAACGTTCTTTTCTAAGATGCTTGAACATCGGTTGGATCCAAATTTGATGATCATGGCTAATGTGATCTCTGCATGTGTGAGTCTTGGTGATTGGAGATTAGGCAGAGAAATTCATGTACATGTGCTTGTAACAGGGATGTCGGCTGATGTTTCGGTTCGTAATTCTTTGATTCAAATGTATTCGAGTTTTGGATAGGATGGAATGGAGGGAGTTATAATTGCGTTACGTTTATAATGTTACAAATCATCTGTGCCATTTATGTTTTTACTTTAAATTAGAGGTTTAGAGTATAGGGTTTGGGGTTTTAGGTTAGAGGTTTAGATTAGGGTACAGAAAATTAGGGATAGAGTGTATATTTTAGGTATAGGGTTTAGGGTTTAGGATATAAAAAATATGGGTTAGGGTTTAAAATTTAATTTTTTAGTAAAATAATAAAAGAGATATAAATGGGGGCATAGAAAAGGGGCAGAAGATTTTTGCTCGCTTATAATACGTCGTAGTAATTTTAAAAAACGTTATAATACGACCGTTATATTGCGTTGCTGACTGTATTTTAATGCTATGCTTCCAGCTTGTTCTTGTTTAACAAAGCTATATATGGGGATAAAGCTTCATGAACTTGCTAAAAGTACAGGCCTCGTAAGCATTGATTTTCTTTCGGCAAATGGAAGTGTGTCTAAAACTAAATTTGACTTTGGTGTCCGTTCTATCTGCATTTGATAGGATAGGTGGAATTACATGAGGGCGATCGAGTCGAATTAAAATTTTTAAAGTTATTCAAATTGACGTATCATATTTTATAATTTAAACTTTATTTAAAATTTTTGAGTCGAGTTTTAAGTTTTTATATAAATTTAATTATGTTATAATATGATTTGATTGTAATTTAAAGGATTTTTCTAGTCATAATATATATATTCATGTTTTTTGATATGTGATAATATTTTTCCATATTTTTATATTTGGTGTATACATCATAAAAATTTTACGAGTTTATCTCAAACTTAAAAATAAATTTTTTAATTACTAAAAGTTTTGAGTTATTCGAATTTTTATTTTATAACTCAACTTTATTTGATTTTTTTAAAATTGAGTCAAATTTATAAAAGATTTGAATTTGACGTCATCACGACCGATCAAAAAATACTTATTTATTGATCTTTCTTTCTTTGGATCTTCGTATTGAATTTGGATATGTAGTGTACTCTAGTACAAAGTTTCTCATGATCTGATTTACCATTTTTCGATAGTCTATCAATAGATTAACCCCTTTTATGAATTATTTATTGATACAATCAATTAGGTACTCCTAATTCAGATCTCAATACACAAACCCTAATTAAGGCAAGATTTTGATTAAATTCACAGTTCACTGATAAACCAGTGAGAGATGATGAGACATCACGTACAAATAACACCAATGCAAGCACTTTCAGGACAATCATCCAACAAATAAATTGGCAGGACATGTTCAGAAATTACAATGAAACACCCTTTTGATACAAACATATCAGGAACAGCCAACAAATATTATCATCCACTTACAGGTCCTTCGGCTTTGCATTATGCTGATCCGAATTCGGTAAACCATTTTTCATGCTTCTCAATATCGGCTTGTGAAACACTTCGCTGGACCTTCGACAAGGCTTCTTCAAAGTCGCACATCGCGACTGGATCCTTTGAAATCTCGTCTTTGGACATATTCTTAATCTCCTCGCGGGTTTTTCCAGCAATTTTACGCCTCATGCCATTTAAGGAAGCATCACGGCAAACGTTGGTGAGATCATCCCCACTATACCCTTCTGTTTGGCGAGCCACTTCATCAATATCCACGTCAGCAGCTACCTGCCACATTACCACACGGACAAGGTAAGCTCTTCAAGCTACGAGTCTTGAAGCTCAAAGCACAAGAAATGGCCAATAAAAACCTAGCCATTGGCCAATGTTTCTCAGGGTTCATGAGCAAGGAAACTGAAGCAACTTGGATCCAAGTATTGATCCAAGCACTAAATCTTTCGCGTGAAAAAAAAAGTGCACCATGTTGAGGGGTCCATGCCTATATAAATTTTAATAGGAAGAAGTAACATCGAAAATATTTGCTTGTTGGAGAGGGTATGGAGCTATGTTGCTTTAGTTCTTTATTTTTCTTGTAGCACACATACCTACACCCATGTCTAACACAAATCCGGCTACGGGTATATGGATATAACTCTCGAAACATCCACCACTTTCACTAAAAAGAAGAAACTACTTGGCTGACAAATTTCTTGTTCCTATCTGACAGATCAATGAAGAAATGGGTTTTACATGAAAAACTAGGCAAAACAAAGAAGATAACCATAAGACAATTGTAAGAATCCCAAGATTCAATCATAGATTAGTGTGAGTATTTACCTCGACTGTTTTTAAATTGATCCGAATAAGCTCCTTACGACTCTCAAAATTGGGCAGGGGAATGTATATACGCTTTTCCAGTCGCCTCCTACGTTCCATGAAGAATAATTAGATACAACAAATGCAAACCAATAACTTTAACCATAAGATCTCTAAACTGTATGACTTGGTCCAAATAAGATACCCAGTCAAATGAAAACAGAGGAGAATTTTTTTTTCAAAACTAAAACATATAAAAAATAAACAGAACAAACCTGAGCGCCTCATCTATGTCCCATGGGAAGTTAGTTGCAGCCAAAACCATCACTATTTTACGGCTACCATCTTCATTTGTGCCTGTATTATTTACACCATCTACCTGAACAAGCAGTTCAGATTTTACCCTTCTAGACGACTCATGCTCCCCGGAAGCCCTAAACCAAAATAAAATAAAATAAAAAGATTGCATTCAAAGTCAAGAGCACGTAAAATCCATGCTCAAAACAAAAAGATCAATGCAAGAAAATAAACACAAAAATATTTGAACTCTCTACATCAAGAATAAATGAAAACTAACTGCCAACATCGATACCAGATAAAAGCCAAACTGTACTGAATCAATCGGAAAACTTACCCACGGGCATTGCAAAGAGAGTCAATCTCATCAATAAAAATTGTACTAGGGGCATAAGCTCTTGCAAGATCAAACAAGCACCGTACCATGCGCTCACTCTCCCCACGCCACTTTGACGCTAATGTAGCAGAAGAAACATTGAAAAAGGTTGTACCACATTCAGTGGCAACAGCTTTTGCCAGAAGAGTTTTCCCAGTACCAGGAGGTCCAAACATAAGGACGCCTTTCCAAGGTCTCCTAATACCCTATAGACAACAAGAAGAAGAAAATAACTCAACCATTCCAGCAGTGCATGTCATCAAAGTAAACACATTTAGAACAGGGAGAAGAAAAATATGCAGAATTGATTATGTAATTTTCCATAAATTTCAAAATAAAACTGATTCAATCTTAATGATTTTCTGTAGTATGTAAACAGAACTAAAATTAAAATTACCGATTCCTATACTGAATGCCAAAATCAAGGCAAAGAAATCAGAAGAAATACAGGTTTAGTATTTAAATCATAGTATGCGACAAAAACGAGAATCGATCTGGCAATAATGCTTTGATGGCAATGCAGCTACAACACTGCAAGTACCTGAAAATATTCAGGCATCCATAAAGGAAGAACAACAGCTTCCTCTAAAAGCCTTTTTGCTTCAGTCAAACCAGCAACATCATCCCACCGTACTCCAGGAGTTGTTTCTAAAACATCCCTTTCTAACATTGCAGCCAAATCTGGATCAGGTCCCTCATACTGTGACCTCTTAGACTTTCCATCTTCAGCATCACCATTCTAGGCAATTGCAAAAGCAAACCAGTCACCAAAATATCGAGAACATCAAACTAAAGTAGTTTAACCTCGAAAAAGAAAAACTGTTCACATCCCTATAATTATTGGGGTAGTATTAAAGCCGCTCTAGATATTAGCAGCAAGCATTCCACATGCATCAGTGTGTTGAACCCAAACATGCTAAGCTTTATATTGAAATCTCAAACTTCAATAAATAAATAAAAAGTCAAAATTAACAGGAAAAATGTTCTATCAACCAGAACTTACCGCTGAATCTCCTTTGGTAGATTTCCCTGAGCCAGTACCCTTCTTTCCGGTGGTAGATGCCTTAGCCCCTGTGTTAGATCTACTTGAGCCACCTGCCTTCGCACCGCGTCCAGTTGTACCACTTCTAGTATTTCCAGTATTGCCACGACCCAAAGTCCCATCATGTGGTGATTTCCTCGTGCCTACTTGACCAGCCCTTGCAGGTCTTCTACTTGACGTGTCCCGGCTTGGAGGCCTCCACACATCAGGATCATCCATCGGGGCACCTGATGAAGTGGGGTACTCATCTAATGGTTGGAAAACAAAAGATGACTTGGCATGAATCGGTGGCGAAGAAGGACGGCGTCCATTAGGAGCTTCCTTAAATGACCTTCTCTCAGCATCCAATTGTTTCACAACTTCTGTCTCCTCTGATAATGCTTTCTTTACATTCATCCATTTTGCATGAATTAATGGGTCATCAAGACTGGTTAGATGCCTAAATGCATAACCCGAAAAAAAGTAAGCAAATTAGCTCAAACAGTAGTTAAAACAATGCATCATTTACCAAAAAAATTGAAATCAATAAGTAATTAATAACCCATTTATAATTTATATTCACAAACTACAATTCATTTCTCAAAACCGGTAACCTGGGAAGAATCCCAGCCAAAAAATTCTAACTGAACAACCAATCTAACTAACTGCGAATCAGAAGTGTATAGACATATAAAAAAAACCCGGAATTTTAAAGGCAACTAAAATAAGGGAAATATGAGCGGCTGAAATTAGGGAAAATAAGTTGAAAAAAATTACTTGTTGATCTGAGCAATGGCGCCATCAAAGAAGATAATGGAAGTATCGTACAGACCTTCGAGAGCGTATTCTCTAGCCAATTTCAAGTGATCTTGCAATCCAGCTATCGAATTTCCCACCATTTCGATTTCACCAAGAAATTCAAATAGCAGAAAATCCCACAAATTCTAGGGTTTTAAATTCGAATAAGTAAAAATCTTTTCTTTTCCCGAAGTTCAGATTGGTAGAATGGATACCCTTCAAGGCAACCGTGAGGTGGAAAGGAATGGTAGACTGAGATAGGAAGGCGTGAAATTACGTTTAAACCCCTAATTGATGAGCCATTATTGTTTGGGGATTTTGATTAGAAATCATCCGAAATTTTAGGTTTAAATGTAAATTCATATGAGAAATTGATTATATTTTCATGAAAAAATAAAATTAATTTCATAATAATCCTTAATCTAAATGGTGTTTACTTATTTATAGTATACTGTATCAAATTCCAATATTAATATATTTAAATTTTAAAATTTATTTCATAAATATATTCCTATAATATTTTAGAATCTAATATATATATCATTTTGTAAATATTTAATATAATTTATAGGATAAATTATATAATAATCCTTAACTTTTTAAGATATTTTTAATATAATCACTAAACTTTTAAAAATTTTAATACAATCATTAAACTTTTAATTTACTTTTACTGTGGTCATTAACATCAATTACATTTAGTGATTATATTAAAAGTTTAAAAGTTTAGTGATTATATTAAGCGAGAAAATTAGAATTCTCTTAACAAAGGGATTTTTATAATTTTTTCCCATTTTAGTGACTTTATTGAAAATATATTAAATGTTTAGTGACCATCACCGTAATTTAACCACGGAATAAAATATAAAAAAGTTCTTAAATGAAACTTCAAAAGCCAATAGTTCAACCCAATCGCTTACCTTTGGTTCGTCCACCTTCTTCTGCTCCACTGATAGAGAGAGAAATAAAAAAAATGGCAGCTTTGACAACGCTTACGCCATGCCAAGCAACCTCCTTGCATTTCAACATTAGAATTTCCCATCAGTATACTCAAAACCAAAATGTTTATATTAATCATACTAAAAACATTCATAAAGCAAAGCCCTTTTTGCTGAATTGCTATCATCCTAATCCTTCCCTTGCTTTCTCTTCTCTTTCTACACAATCCACATCAAGTATTCCATCAACCCATTTCTCCACTTCAGGTATCTCTTTCTCTATATGTGTGGGTGATTGGTTGTATTGCAGTTGATATTTTGTATGGTTTATGTTCTGTTTTATCTACTTGTTCAAATGGTAGGCTGGTAGCCACTTGAAAAGGTTGGATAAGATTGAGAAAATGGAACTTTTGAAAGCTTCTTCTTTTGTTTCTTAATAGGTGTTTAAAACAATTTGGGATGCTTCAGTTAGGAATTTAATGATGGTTTATGAGTAATTAGGAAATCAAAATGAAGCAAAAGTCTAATCTAGTGGTGTTGTAATATAATTAGAACTAGACATTTTCTTGTGTTTATGGATTTACTTTCTCATGAACTGTTAATTGTGGTTAGAAATGGAGATTTTCAATATGAAATTGTCAAGAAAGGGGTTGTTCTTTCCTTTGGTAAACTGATTTTGTGCTGTATTCACTTATTTTTGTGTTCTTTCTGCAGGCAGTGGCAGCTCATGGTTGCAAACCACCATGAATCATGTTGCTACTAGTCCCACCGGATTACGGGAGGGTCCGATTTATTCGGTGTTCCCCACAAAACCTGCACAAGTTTCCTCTGTACAGGACCTTTATGACTTCATATGCTCTGGTCCTCTTTTGGACAAAGTCGGACAGACTGCTGAAAAGGTGGTGGAATCCATTGACAAGTGGTTGTTTTATGGATCGAAGCTTTGTCGGTTGTTTCAGCTCAATGAACTTTACCTTACCATTCCTGAGAAAGCAAGGTTTTATCACTATTACATACCAGTCTTTTTATGGTGTGAAGATCAGATATCGGAACACAGGTCCAAGTTCGAAGATGGGGAAGAGATTCCTCCCTTAGTGGTATGGATATGCTCTTCAAATGATTGTTGTGTGTGTTTGTGTTCAATTTCCCTTTACAAATTTCAGTACTGTTTTGGATTCCATTTTCATTAGGATTAGGATATAGTAAAAGGTTCTTATTGTTGAAGGCTTTGTGCCTATATAACTCCAACACCATTTTTGTTCAAGTATCGATGGCTGATACCAATGTCGGATACATATTTGGATGTTTGTATCAGATATCATCCGAAAAGGTTCATTGAAAGACCTGAAAAAGAAACCTTAGAAAAATTGAGCATGCTCATGTCTAATACATACACATCTCTGACTGTCGCATTCGAATCCAAGTAACATACCTTAGCTATTTGGTTGATCTTCTTTGTGATGCAGATTGGTTTCAGTGCACCACAGGGTTGTGGAAAGACAACACTTGTCTTTGCTCTAGATTATCTTTTCAGGATTACTGACAGGTAGCTAGAAGAGCAAATGGAATTTAAAAGTAGAAATAATTCATATCTCGTTTGATTCGTATCTGTAACATAAACTGAGAAAGTAGAACCAATTGAAACTACTGACAATCCACCTTAATCGCAGGAAGTCTGCAACAATATCCATTGATGATTTCTATTTGACAGCAGAGGGTCAGGTAATAATGTGGACTATTTGGCATTTGCTATACTTTTCTTCGGTTTTTCTTATCCGTTTCTGACACAGTTTACTTTGATAATAGGCCAAACTGAGGGAAGATAATCCAGGAAATGCGCTTTTGGAGGTGCCTGTCGATTTTTCTTTTCCTTAAATGTGGGATAATTTGTTCCATTTGCTCTTTTACTTAAGTATTCATGTTCAACACCTGTGGTATGACTCGTATTTGGACATGAATATGGAGATATGACCCTCCAAGAACCTTCCAAATACATAAAAGGCATAGGAAGAAATTGAATAAATAGATATCAGACATGCTTGTATCCAACACATATCCAATTCTGAGAAACATAGATTTGGTTTGGTAGTCTCCCTAGAATGCAATATTTTCTTGGTTCAGTTACGTGGAAATGCTGGGAGCCACGATCTTCCATTCTCGGTTGAAACACTGACAGCTCTAAGCAAGTTGACTAAAGAAGGTATTCTTTCGTTTCTTCACCCATCTTTCCTTGGTATGATTCGCTGTTTATCCATCATCTCGTGGTTGATTTTGCTTAAATACAGGTATGAAGATGAAGCTTCCTCGATATGATAAAGTAAGCATGACATTATCAATTTTAATCAATTTGCACTTGAGTTTTTTGTTGAACCTTTCTCTTTATAATACTATTGTTCTTTACAGTCTGCATATAGAGGCAAGGGTGACAGAGCTGACCCTTCAACATGGCCGGAAGTTGAAGGACCGTTAACGGTAAGAGAAGCTTCAGCTAGAGCTGGGGGATTATGGGTACAGTTTCTTTTTTTGATTTATATTTGTCTGAAAAATAATCAATAATTCATGTTATCTGGATTCAGGTTATCTTATATGAAGGCTGGATGTTGGGCTTCAAACCCCTTCCTACTGAAGTTGTTAAAGCTGTTGATCCACAGGTCAGACCTATGTTACTTTAAATGCTTCATTTTGCTCGAAATATCTTTGTTCGATATATATTCAGACATGGATATGGGATATGACACTCAATAGACCCTCCAAATACATGAGAAAAACATAGAAAAATTAAGCATATCCCTGTTGAACACAGTCATATCCAATATTCTCACCCGAGTTCGAACAACATAGGACCAAACACCAAAGTATTCAAGGACCACCACTTAGAGATGTTTTTGTTGCTCCAACTCTTTATTCATCATGAAGCACCCATGTTTGACACTTACATCATACTCATATTTGATCACGAGTACGAGGATACGATCCTCAGATCAGACCGATGTTTACTTTTACAGCTTGAAACCATAAATAAAAACCTCGAAGCATATTATGATGCATGGGACAAGTTCATTAAGGCATGGATTGTTATAAAGATTCAGGACCCAAGTTGTGTCTACCGGTGGCGTCTGCAGGTTCAACCAATCACCTTTATCCTTTATGTCAATCATTGGTAAGATTCATCATTTTGTGTTTCTTCTTTTAATGGATTTGGACAGGCTGAGGTTGCCATGAGGGAGTTGGGCAAACCTGGAATGTCCGATGAGGAGGTGCGTTTACATGTTATGTAATGTATTGCATTGTTCGGATTTTTCGATTTTGTTGAAGTATTCGTGTTTGATATTCATATTACGATACGCTGTTGAGATAATATCTTCCAAAGACACTTTGATGCTCCCATGTCAAAACTTGCACTTGAGTCTTGAATGACGTAACATGTAGGATGTAGCAAAGTATCGATATACCTTATGCTACTCAGACATGCGAGTATTAGATACGAATATATATGTTTTCATCGTTTATTTCTGATTCGAAGTTGTTGACAGGTGAAAGATTTTGTTTCACGTTATTTACCGGCATACAAAGCTTACCTTCCTACACTGTACTCGGAAGGACCGAACGGATCAGATCCGAATCATCTCATCGTGATTGAAATCGATGAAGGGAGGAACCCCATCCTATTCGAGTAGATGTTTTCTTTCTCGTTGAGTCAATATTACTAAGAATTATCGAATATATAATGGATAATTATTTGATATACCAGCTACGAGTGTTAGATTTTCTATTCCATATGCAAGATCAAGCTACTATTAGTATTTTGTATCTTTATTTTTAAAATAGGATAAACCACTTCATTAGTCATTCAACTACTAATGTGTTTCCTTTTTGGTCATCCAATTACATAAACTTTAAATTTGATCACTAATATTTTTGATCTTTAACACAATGTTTTGTCAGATTTGGTTCTAATTTTAAATAATTTAACAAATTTCTTTACATTTTCAAATTTTATCAATTTGATCCCCAAACACGTTATCAACAACAGCCCATCTCCATCCACACATCTTTCCATTGAAGAAAAGTCAAAACCAAATAGCTTCTTCAAATTCAGCCTCCCAGCTCGTCTACTGTAGTGAAAACGACACCGTACTCAGAACTTGAGGCTTTTTCGTTTCCTTCAACCACGAAATGTCATTTTTCATAGTACCAAAGGCCCTCTAAATAAAATGCATGCAGATGGATATGGATGTAAACATTCATTACCTTGAGTTGAAATTTTAGAATTTATTTAAAATTATATCTGCAAATTTATTCAAATCCAAATCCTTTACTCAACAGTCAAACCTACCCTTTTTTTCAATTTCTTTTAAAAAAAAACTCATGTTTTCACTAAAAAAAGCCATTTTTGACATAAAAACTAAAACTTTTAAACATAATTAGTAAAAAAATGGAAAATTTTTCACCCACGTGGGGTTTGCTGGCCAAACAGATCATAACCATTTACAGACAAATATAGCAGTTCAAAAAATAGCCAAAAACATGTTTACAGACAAAAGTTAATCGCTTCACCAAGGAGACAAAATCCATGCATGTAACATACACAAACTCCATTTTCCCTAATCCCTTCTTTGTTGTCTTCAAGGCAAGATGGAACCTGGAGATTAAACAACAGAAGGAAAATTAAAGCTATTCCAAACCATGTTTAGGATGCACAAACATCTGCAGAATCCATTCTTCTTCATACCACCTTTGTTCCTAATCTTATCAGTTTCCTCTACACTTTCCCATGCTTTAGAAAATGACAGTGCTGGTTATCTGCAATCTGATGATGGTAAGTAAACTGACTTATGCATTAATTCTTTCAAGAAACTGGGGGAAAGGGTTTTCTTAACCTTGTTTTGCCATGCAGGAGTTTTGAGTTTCGTGAAGAGACAGATGGAGGAAACTGAAGGAGGGAATCATTCCATGATTTTAGCTGCGAAAGAGACAAGGAGGCCTGATCCTATGAATAACTTTCGTATATATACAGGAGGATGGGATATAACTAGCCAACATTATTTTGCTGTAAGAATTTTTTATCAGATTAACTATTAATATCGCCTTAATATATATAAAATAAAATTCCAGCCTCGCTCCATCATAAAATCTAAGGGATGTGACATAATTCATTTCTTTTCCTAGTAAACTAATAGATTGGATTTGATCCTGCTCCAAGTAATTAATAGTACAAGTGGCTCCTTTTCTGTACGCAGTCAGTTGGCTATAGCGCCATTCCATTCATGTTGATGGCCATCATTTGGTTCGTGCTGGTGGGTATATTCCTACTCTGTGCTTACATCTGTTGCTGCTTCTGCCAACGCAAGAAGCCCTACGGCTATTCTCGATACGTTTATGCATTTTCTCTCGTCTGTCTCATACTTTTCACCATGATTTCAATGTAAGTACAACTTTATGTTCTAGACAACGTTGCTCGAATTCGGATACGGTGTTTATCGAATAAAATGTGCTGTTAATATCAGTGCCGGGAGTTCTGTAATGTTCACTGGAGAAAGAAGATTCCTGGAGAGTGTAAAGAAATTTACAAGCTACTTGGTGAATAAAGGAATCAGCATCTGGGAAAGTCTTATACACATAGAGGAGTTACTTCTATCAGCCAAGGAAATTGTTCTGAACAAGAAGTATGTACCTGATGAACTCAAAGACAACGTCGATGAGGCCGATAAGTTGATCGATTCGATCGGAAGGCTTCCTCGTATCACAGCTGAAGACTTCACAAGTGATATAAGAAAGTTTATTACAGATGTGTATGTTAGTTATGTTACTGTTTCATTTTTATGCAGTCTAGACAGGAGGATTATGGTATGCTAATACTCTTTTTATTGCAGGAACTCTGCTCTTGTTGATATTGCCAGCATTATGCTCGTCTTGGCATTTCTTGGATTCTGTAAGTCCTTTTCCTTCCCCATCCATGGTCCTAGATTCATCATTCATAGTTGTTATACCCCTTCTTTGCTCCACCATCAAGTCCTCCATCACACCTTCTCCAAGTACTCCTTCCGTCCAAAAATAATGTCCTTTATTGACTTTTTAAAAGTCAAAATTTTTAAACTTTGACTATAATTATATTAAATATTTTAAATAATTAAATTTTATAAATTATATATCTAAAATCTACTCGATTAGAAGTTTTTAAAATATATTTTTTTATATTTTTATCAATAATAAATTTTAAATAATCAAGAGTCAAAGTTGAAAAGATTTGACAAAAAAAATCAATAAGAGACAATACTTCTGAGCAGAAGGAGTATCATTTTTCTGCAGAATATAAATCCGTTGTATTTTTTTGTATCCTTTAATCCCCTATTAAAATAAAGATAAAAATTAGCTATTAATTATTGATGTTTTTAGTGCCAAATAGTGAGTTTTAAGATTAAATTTAAGGTTTAGCCGTTTAGGGTGTATTTTTAAGGTTTAAAATTAAAGTAAGAGTTAGGATTTAATTTTTAAAATATTTTTGGTACGGAGTATAGAAAGGAAATATGATTAAGGGTCAAAGTTTTTTTGTTCATAAAATAATGGGTGCAAACCGTGTACTCTTTTATTACACATCTTTTAGTGTACTCTTACTTTAAAATAGTGGGTCTAGGGTTTAATGTTATGGATTATGATCAGTGTTTATGGAATTAGGGGTAGGGTTTAGGGAAAAGTTTAAAATTTAATTTTAAAGGATTTTTATGGTGAGGTGTGGAGAAAGATATGATTAGGGGGCAAAAGATTTTTATTCTAAAATAATTAAGTTTATGATTTAATATAAAGACAAAAATCTTTTGCTACTTTTCGGTGTCCATCTATGTCCAACACTATAAATACTGAAAATATTTAATTCTAAATTCTAAGTACTACATCTTATACCCTGAAAGTACACTCTAATTTAAATTTTCTAGACTAACAATATTTAGAGTCCAAATCATCCGCCTCTTTCTCATGTCTTTATTTATTTCCCCACTTCAAATTAGAGGGTTTAGGGTTTAGGGTTTAGAGTTTTAGGTTAGGGGTTTAAGTTAGGGTATAGGGAATTAGGGGTAGGGTGTATTTTTTAGGTATAGGGTTTAGGATTTATGATATAAAAAATATGGGTTAGGGTCTAAAATTTAATTTTTTAGTAAAATAACAAAGGAGGCACAAATAGGAACATGAGAAAATGGCAGAAGATTTTTGCTCCAATATTTAACCTAACTTTAAACTATAAATTTAATTTTTAGCGTGAGATATAAATAGGATAATATTCCTAACATATTCTCACTCTCAACAATATTATTCATACTTCTTTAATTATTTATTAGTTATCTCCTCACTTGTATCTTGTTTTTAATGGATCGCAGTGTTCTCCATTCTTGGCATGAAAACTTGTGTGTGTATGTGAGTATACTAAGACTGCCTTTCTTTCTTTCTTTCTTTTTCATGTTTTAAACTGAAAATCTACCCTTTTCCATGGTAGATTCATGGTCCTTGGGTGGATTATTATCACACTCACAGTTATCTTAAGCGGCATATTTCTGGTATTCCATAAGTAAGTCTATAAACAACCTATATATATTCATAGCTAAATCACTTAGTGAGATGATTATGAAGGTGGTCGTTATTCGAATTTAACTGATTTAACCGATCGAATAATTCAGCATCGTGTCGGATACATGCATTGCGATGGACGAATGGATTCAGAACCCGAAGGCGAATTCTTCACTGGAAGATCTCCTCCCTTGTGCGGACAAGGAAGCAGGTGAAAAGATCAAGGAAGCAGGCAAGGAAGTGACTACAAGTCTTAACGATTTTCTGAACCAAGTGGTCACCTTTTGCAATGAAAATACTGCAAAGAATCAACCTGGTCCGTTGGTGCCTTTAGTTTGCGACCCATTTGAACATGGAAACTCTGAAATGAATTGTGGGGATCAAGTGCCCTTAAAAGATGCAGAAGAGGTAATAAGTTTAAAGGCATAATGCCAAATAGTTTTTGAACTTAGCCTTAATGTTTTATTTAAACTGAAATAGATTTTATATGAATGAAAGTCATAAAACGAAAAATTATATGATGGGTCAGTCCCACCACCTGTCTATGGGACCAACAAATAAAAATTGTCCATTTCATCAATTTTTTCATGTCATAATTTTTTTTCAAGTGAATCTTCACTTGAAAAATTAAAAAATAATGAGGTAGACAATTTTTATTGGTTGGTCCCATAGATGACGTAGTAGGACTGACCCATGATATAATTTCTCCATATAAGGAGAGGGAGTCAAGCTTAGCATGGATACAAATATAGTTAAAATCCTTTTTAGTTTAAATAATAATTAAACATAATTTTTGTTTCCTTTAATTTTTTGATTTAAAGATTTAATAAAAATTTATCCTTTTAATATTTGATTCTAATTTTATTCTTGATTGTACACTTTTGTGACAGTGTCATATTGACAAATATGTTAATTTGACAGAATGACATGTTAATAAAAAGATCAGGGTTTTAGAACAAATACTACTGTAATCACTATTAGTTTGTTTAAAAAAAGATCGGGGTTAGTTCTTTTTTGGTACCACTAGATGAAGATAATAAATGGATAAGACTATTTTCTTAATTTTTTTATGGGATAACCTTCACGTTTTCTATTGTTAATCTCAATAATCCATCTACTTTCATTGAATAGTAAAAAAAAGATATAAAATTTTCAAATTTTTACATAATATAAGAAAATATTATCTCAAAATTATAAAACTATCTTTTTGTTGTGTCATTTTGTTCAATCATCTAGACATATTAATCATTAGTTGACTATATTTTTCATCCAATGAGATACTATTTTAATTTAAAAATAAATATTAAAATTTAAAATTCTTTAAAATAACATAATAAAAGTCAAAATAACTATCTTACCGGACGTTATGAGTATTTTGTTACATCATGTCTCTTTGAAACCTGTCCAAATCATTCATATCCATTTCCCATGTTTAGTGCAATTTCATTGCAGGAATGGAGGAAATATGTATGTCAAGTTTCAGAAGGTGGAAATTGCACCACACCAGGCCGTTTAACACCAGACATGTACGAGGAGATGAGTCGAGCGGTGAACATAAGCGACGAGCTATACGATTCGAGTTTCGTCATTGCCGCCATTGTCGACTGCACTGTTGTAGAAGACACATTTAGGAACATAACCCATGACCATTGTCCGAACTTGATGAAATACAGTGCATGGGTTTACAGTGGGTTAGTCACCTCCACCATTTCAAGCATGGTTTGCTTGTTCTTTTGGATGTTGTACGCAAGAGAAAGGGAACATCGAAACTATACCAAAAGGATCAACAAAGGCTATGATGAGTCGCCTCTTGTGGGAGGGAAGAAGCTGTAGGGAAAGGCTTAATGCTAAAATAAATGTCTGAATTATTTCATAAATGATCCACTGGACATTATTTACACCATCATTCAATCTATTCACAGCATCCCCCCGAGGGGTGGGTCGATTTGTATGTCGACATAAATTCGGATATAAATACAAGCATCGGACGTATATTCATGTCCGATACTTCAAACTGTGATAACATACTGTACATATGTACCAAATATCTGGCTTTAACGTTGTATGAACATGGATAGAGGTGATAAAAGCTATTTACAGAATATTCGGATGCCGCCAAGGCATTTACTCGGGGCGGAAACTCACAAGATGGGGCAGGTGAGATGACTGAAGCTTCTTGATGTCGTTTGAGGTGACCTTGCAGGACTCTAAGTTCAGAGATCTTAAGTTCTTCAGAGGCTTTAAATGTCGTAATCCTGCACTTGTTATTCGAGAATTCGAAACATTCAAAGAGACCAAACCTGTCAACCCTGCATTTCAAATGCAAATGCAAAGAGACCTTATTCGTTACTCCTCGTGTTATCCGGACTCGGGAGTGAAGGTTGGATATGAACATGCTCAATTTTTTCTAAAGTTTTTTCATTCATTTAGAGGATCATTCCACTATTCCAATCTCCAAATATATGTAGGATATGAACACAAAGGAAAATGAAGAACCAGCCTTGACATAACAGAAAAATATAATTAAGCGGAAGTTGCCACCATACCGGAAATCATCTCCAATGCTTTATCCGTGAGGTTACAGTTCTGTGAAAGATTTAGCAGTGACAGGGATGAAAGATCTTTAATATTCTTCACTCCAGCATCGGTTAATCCTCCGCCGCATATTTCCAAGGAGCGCAAGTTCTTGAAGTCTATCAAACAAACATACATGGTTCTTGGCCATTCAGAGAAACTAACAGGTTGGATATTTCTTTTTTCAAAAGGAAATTGAAAATAGAAAGTGCCATGTATCATACTTCGAAGATAATTTGTCCCGGAATCAGTAATACGAGCTCCGAAAAGATCAAGATGAGTCAGTCCAGTCAAACCTGTTTCAAAAGAAGAAAACACCAGTTGAATAATATGCACATGATCCAAGGTTTTTAGAAGATAACTAGATGCCTAGATTTAAAATCAATAGAAAAGTTCATTTCTTGTTGACAGTTTTTTAGACCATGAACTCGTTCACTAGAACACAAACATATCATTTCATAATGAATCATGTTAAACAAATAAAAGGCCAATTCGAAGAATTGAAACAAGCACTCAGAACAATTAATGTGTATGGACATACTTGTAAGAGCTGCAAGTCCGGAATCTGTGATTTGACGAGCATCCAGGTTAAGTGATTTCAGAGATGAGAGTCCAGAGAGCTTTCTTAAACCACCATCAGTAACTACAGTAAATGACAGGTTTATGCTCTCCAGATTAACCAAACCTACAAGTCAAAAGAAATTGAATGATCATGTATAAGAACCAAGTTTGAGAAGACATCAGTCCAAATACACCTATTCAATGATTAAAGCTCCTCGGACTACTAAATGAACAAGGCTGTTACTTGGACTTGCATGTGAATGCCGGATACAGGTATGCGTCTAACAAAGGTGCCTTCAATTGTTTTCTAAAATTTTCCATGTAAAATCATCTGAGCTTTGAGAAGGTTTCCAAGGAAGGATAGCAAATCGGGGTATAAATGACACAGAATCAACTCAAGATAATATCATATGCAATAGCAGAGATATAGAAACATTTTACCTCCAAAACTGGAAACAAAAAGTAACAGCAAGAAACTGCAAAATATAGATGAAGTCCTACTATGAGCAAGGTGAATATCTAACCAGAAAGATGGCGAAGACCATTGCTTCCGACTACAGTATCAGACAACTCCAAACATTTCAATCGTTCAAGACCTAAACAAAAAAGAAAAACAGTTATTTTCAGCCACTACCATCTATTTTTTTTTTATAAGACATCGGAGAATTATTAAGAGCCGTGGTTATAGGATGGTTTAATTATGGTGTCAATGTCCTCCCACAACAGAGGAAAAACAAGAAAGGAAGGTAGAAACAAGTAAATTAAACTAATTATCTCTACTTAAGCAAATTTTAAATTTTCAAAGAACAAAAGGGTAAGTAACACCATAAACTAGACAATCTGATAAAAAGAAAGCCCAAAATGCAAACTACAATACTCCAAAAAACTAAGAATACATTTATCAGTTTATCCTTTATCTCCTGTGTTCTTTCCTTTAAGTGTCTATAATTAAAATGCTACATGTTTCTATGATCCTCCATCAGCTGAAAAGAGATGTTGCCATAGATCAGAACAAAAAAACAACCAAAGAAAGATGATAGCAGTTTGAATAACAACCTGACAAATGAACCAGTCCATCATCACCAATTCTACACGAATCCAAGTTCAAGCTCTCTAAATTTTTCATACCTGGATCCGAGAAAAATAATCAAATTATGGACTGCAACTGCCACTAAAAAACAAGGAACAAATTTCCCAAAGAAAACCACATATTTAGATAAATAATGTTTACCCCTTTATACCCTCTTCCATTATCAGTCCACCAAAATATGGGATAAACATATATGAAGCAAAGATATATTATATAGTTTAATATTCTATCAAACAATACAAGTTAAGAGGAAAAACACCTTTAAAATGTATCAAACTCGAATCACTGATGTCATTGAAACCCAAGTTTAATACCTTCAGATTACCAAGCTCTGTCAAAATAAATTATGCAATAAGCCGGAGGCCATCAAAGAATTTTTACATACGAGGAATGGGGAAAAGCATGAAACCAACTTACTAGAAAACTTCTCACACCCATCATCAGACAAATTGCACCTGCTAAGATTCAAATATAGCAGAGATGCAAGAACTGTGCAAAAAAGGCCAAGTCAATATCATGTTTAACATAAAAGACAGAGTAACCAAAAGAATCAAGTAGAGTTTATATGGTTAATAAATCATTTCGAATATTTCCTCAGAATGACATGATAAACGTTAAAAGAAGTGAGAAATTAAAAAGAAAGGCCATCAGGAGATTACAAAGATTGGTTTCTAAAACAAAAATGCACGAGTTTCTGTCAACAATGGGAAAATACTAAAATGAGAAAAGTAAAGGACACTGATGATTTAAATGAAAATGACATCAACTTTTAATGCAAAAGCAACATCGCACTCTTCAGCTCCTGGGGCAACAAATTTAAGAGGAAAATGATAGCAATATGCACGCTGACAATATATACCAGAAAGAGAATCTAGGCATGAAGCAGTAACCGGGCAGCCCTCCAAATTCAAAATAGAAAGCTTTTGCAAACCTGAAATAGATTTTAAAGTATAAAGAATTTCAAAGAATAGAAGTTCAATCACCAGTAACAACCAATTCCATAATTCCTATAATCTGACAATAAGTAAAAGAATGGTCAAGCATTAACTACCAAATTGAACAGATAATACACGCAAAACAATGGCACCACAAGCAAAATCATGGCAAAGAAAATTGACAGCACAAAATGTTTGCACAAATCAACGATCCAAAAATAATAATAATAATAACAGGGAAGTTTAAAAGGGAAGATGTTTATTACATTTCATTGAACACAAAACATCATATCAAATAAAACCTTCTTGATCTAATATCAGCCCCTCAATATCAGATCAAAACCAATGGGTCATAGGATTGCAGGCACAATGTATATTGTTTGTTGAATGATTGCAGAACTTCAGCACAACAGTTCACACCATGCAGTACACTAATAAAATCCTCTTGCAATCACAATGATCCAACATCAACATACTAGCAGTCCTAGATGGCAAATTCTTTTTCATCCTTATACACGATGGGAACTTTTTGGAGAAATGATAGCAATTAAAATAGAACAGTAATGGAAAGGTACCTTTTAAATAGGTGATGCCAAAATCTGTGACCTTACTACAGGATATCTGTAAGCTTTTCAAGTTTGTAAGCCCTAAAATATGATAAGAGAAGCCAGCCAGATACATAATTGAATAAGTAATTCATATTACTCAGAAAACTGAAGCATTAGTACAAAAAGTAAAAAAGGAAAGAAAAAAAAGCACAAGTTTAGTCAATTTGAAGTGTCCTTATTCTAAAGGTGAATATGTAACCAAGTGAGCCAGGCAATCAAAAAATAGAGGTGAAGGGTACTCAAATGAGAGAAAAAGCTTTCAGTGTACAATTCCTTGAGTTCCTATTGGAAGTTGAAATGCAATGATCATATCAAATACGGATGTTTCCCAATTGATATATACAGGTCTAACAGTTGGATCTTAAGACAAAGGTAACAAAGGTGAACCATTGGGAAACAAATATAGCTAACTAGAGGTCAAGACTCAAGAGAACAGAAGATTTATACTAACAGAGATGCCATTGAAAGGTATACATATACTGAAAAACATATGTGTACACAAACACATATATAAGTAAGCCAACTATTGGATAAGTTACATGAGTTCCTTTTGGGGAAGACAAAAGAATATATTGAAGTCAAAAAAGCATTGACATTATACAACTACGATCATGAGAGACAGCCAAAGGGAACAAGAGTTGGTGAAAATGCGAGTTCTGGAAAACCATGTTATACGAGTTCTTCAGTTTCCCTAAAGTACTAGTGTCCAATACCTATGACTAACACATATCTGGATGTATGAGGGGAAAACTTCGAAAATTTAGAGTATACCCTTGTCAGGCACATACATATCAGACCCGATTCCAGGTAACATAGCACGATAAAAACGACTAGATGGAAACATGTTCATCACCTGAGAGAGGCTTCATATCAACGTCAGTTATGCAATTACACCATTTAATATTAAGAGACTCTAACTTCGTCAAACCTGTGAATTGATAAACAGTGCTCATCAGCCAAATATTAAATAATTGACCATGCATCCATAACCATCATGCAAACAGAAGTCCCTAAAAATCATTTCACTATATGCTAAGTAGTTAGGGGGCAGAGACACCAAAAACATATCTTTAAGCTTTTCCCTATTATTCAAGCATTTCACTACTTTAGAGAAAACTTTGAGAGACTCGCAACTAATCAAAACTAAGACCTACTCTGCCACCATGCACCCCAGAACGCAGAGAAAGAGGGGGAGAGGTAAAGACTGCCCACAATGCTACAATTCCAAAAAATGTTCCTCCATTGAGCTTTCTGCCTCATACACAGTGTAAGAAAGGGATGTGATGAAAAATCATGTTTAAGAATACCTACACCACCCCAGAGAGAGAGAGAGAGAGAGAGAGAGAGAGAAGGGCAATCATACAAGTCATAAGGATAAACTACCTTTAATATGAACAAGCCCCCCATGAATCCCAGGACATTTTTCCAGGTCCAACTTCAACAAGTTCACTAGGCCAGAGAAGGCACTCATTCCTTGTGCAGTAATTGCACTGTTTCTCCGAATGTTCAGACTGGTCAAGTTTGAGAGACCTGAAAGATTTTGTGTCACATTGTGGCCCATAGAAAAATATCATGTAATGTAAAATGTTTAAATGCTAATTAAAGGAGATGGTTGGTAAGAAGAAAAGAGCAAGAAAACAGAATCAGAAGTAAGCAGTAAAGAGATACCATGTAGGAAGGCAGAATGTAAACAAGGCACTTGAGAAAAATAAATTTTAGTTTGGGAAAACCTTATTCCAAATTTTCATGGAAATGTCACATCACAGGTTGCAGTCCTTTCTATTTAATCATTTTCACGTATTATGGAAATTTGGCATTTGACTAGACAAGAATAGTAGAGCATCAAGAGGTTACCGCTGATGCATTGTAGCCCACGGTCAGAAATCTGGTCACAGTAATTTAAATTTAAAGCTTGAAGGTGAGGACAATCTTTGAGATATATCAACCCAGAATCCGTGACATCAGAACTCGAGAGGACCAGTGCAAGCAAAGATGAGCCTTGTGAAGAAATCACATCCATCCAATTGTCATTGATCCCAGGATAGTCTCCCAGGTACAGGTCCTATAGCAAAGGCGATACACAAAGTTCAAATAGACTGATAATAAATTAAAACACTGGCAGATTTTAAAATATTCGACTTTCCAGATGTTTTCACTAGTTACCTGAAGAGCACAATCTCGAAAAGCTTCAAGAGAAACATCATTCAGACACTGGGAATTCAATAGTTCATTAAAGATCTGTTGACTTAAATCTCTTGGAAGCATAGAAAACGAACCATAATTGTCAATATCCTGCTCATGGACCAAGCTTAGAAGATCAGTTCACGGACAGGAAGTAAGGATTTGCAAAACAAGGTCTAAGGTAGTTATATACCTCCCGTATTTTATAAGTGCATAATTCCATAAGCGATGGGCATTTTCCTTTTTCCCTTTGAATTTCTACAACTGGTCTAGTAAAAGTTGTTGCCAACCACTTTGAACTTCCACTTTTGCAATATCTTCCGGAAACCCCTCTAAGTAAACCATCTTCATTGTTCAACTGATCCCTTTTCCTAGAACAAGCTCCCCCCATTAAGGAAATACCTTCCAATCAATATGGGCAATAAAACTGTAGCAGGCCACCAATCTGTTCAATCACTGAAAATAAACATATTTTAACTTGCCCTGTGGGAATAAAAGACAGCAACAGAATTAGAATTAAGTTTACACCATCATCACAAATATGTATATCACACACACCAATGGCTTGGATAAGTGAAGAACATCATTCATTAGACAGCCCCTTTTTCTTAGACAGACGGTAAACCTGTTTGAACACCATGATGGACAGACACTGCAACTTATTACCTGCCATCTACAAGGACGTGAACATAAATGTATTCTCCCTTATATTATTCTTTAGGTTTCATTTGGACCGTTTTCTCTTATCATACATTAAGGAACTAAGTTTTATTTATCCAACAACCATGTAGCAGTTCAAGGATAATCCAATCAATAGATTCATTGATATGAAAAGCTTCAGGATCAAAGAAAGGAAGGTATGAATAATGCTTATCAGATATACCAAAAGCTAGACTAATATACAGGCCAAGAAAGTTGGTAAATACAACCAAAAGTAGGATTTCGTTTTGGATTGACAGAAGTGAGCAGATATGGTGTAATAATTAAAGAGGTTGGCTGTCAAATAGCTGAGAGAGTATCAGTAATTTTAAACCTTCCTTTCATGTTCTTACAAAAAATCGAACTTTTTCAACTCGTTCTATAAAATTAAAATTCATTGCACAGGCTTTATTTCTGATATTTTCTAATTAAAGAAACAAAACCCCCATCTGTTACTTTATTAAAAAAAAATAATCAAAACACAAACAAGGGGGAATATGAACGTCAAATCATACTCCGATTTTCAGAAGAAGAAAAAAACATCTCCAGTTTCCTGCAAAAGAAAAAAAAAAGTTTCTCTTATAACACAAATCTAACCAAAATAATCACAGTTTAAGCGTCAATTTCCAAGGAACAAAAGCCTAAAAATCGTACAATTTCTGCCGATACCGATCATCTTCTCGTCCAAAAACATAAATAACCCAAAAATAGCCAAAAAAATCTTTAAAAAAACATCTTCTGTCTGTACCTTACCATGATCAAAGTCTCGGAATGATTCTCTACATATGAGAAGGATCAGAGAAGAATGAAATGAATCAGTGGTTGAAGAAACCGGAAGAAAGGTAGAGTTGTGCAAAAAGAAGAAAAAGTTGCAGAGAATAATTAGAAGGAGAAGCGACGTGGCTAGTACCCGAAGCTAATTCAAAACCAACCGATGGTTGACACGTAGATTGAGAGTGGGGTGGTTCGGAGTTAGGTACACTGAAATGGATGAGGATAAAGATGAAAGGATAGAAGTGAGAGAGAATATAAAATTTGAGTAGGTCCCACACTCATATTTTTCATTTTCTATTATAATATTTTTTTGGAGGGGGGTATCCAAAATAGAGGTAAAAGTAGCATGGTAAAAAAATAATATAAAATAAATAATTATTCGGATTAAAAATATTTTTATTAATTTAAAAATATTTTTTAAAATGAAATTTAATTTTCTTTTATTTTTTAAAAAAATATTTTAAATAAAATTATTTGTTTTATGTTACATTATTTTTTATATTTAAAAAAATTAAAATAATTATTTATTTATTTAAAAGTTTTTTATAATAATAACAAATATTTATTTTTAAATTAAACAAACTAAAAATACTTCTTAAAAATCAAATTGATTTTAAAAGTAGTTTCTAGACATACTTTTTAAAGAAAATTAAACTAGTCATTTTCTGTTTAATATTTTTTGAACGAAAAAATTTAATTTATTTTTTATTGAAAATTTGAGGTCGAGTTGAAATTGGGTTAAACTTTTATTATATCTGATCGGATTAATATAAAATATATTAAATTAAAATAGATAAAATTTCTAAGTCAGATTCAGGTTGCTTAAAAATCGCATATTATCTTCTCTCAGATAAAAGTGAATTGAGTTTAATTAAAATAAAATATTTAATGGTCGATATTATTAAGTAGTTAGATATTAAATTTTTGTTTTGAATAAAAATGAGTTTCAAAATTTATGATTAATATTTTATTTTTTATATAGATTAACAAAACTCGAATGATTAGTCTTGGGAAGAAATTCAATGTTATTTACTGAAAGATTTATTTAAAATATTTAAATCTAGGAGAACTAACAATATAAAGTATATGTTTTAGAAGACTAAAATATAATTTTATCGTTACCACAACTTAAAATTTTTATAGCTTTATAAAATTTTGGATTGTGATCCCTATCGGAATACATAATATATGTTTCTAATTAATCGATTTAAATTTTATAAATTTAAAACAAATTTTACAAATTCAAATCGAATAAAAAAAATTTATATATTTAATGAACTCCTATTTCTTTTCCAAATAAAAATTTAAATTAAAATGACATTGAGATTACAAAATTTTCAAGACTTAAACTGTTCTAAATACCAGACAATAACGACTACAACTACATTTAGAAAAATAATCCCTACAGTGAGGATCCATGCAGAAACTTTTATAAAAAGTAATGGCAACAAGACAAGTACACGGGGAACCTAAGCGGAAGTAACGACGGTCGACGGGGGTAAGACCAACTCTAAAAGATCTTGAACACTAGTCCACCATGGGTGGCGAAAAAGGGAGCAAAAACAAGGGATTCAACGGCCATGAGCTTGATCAGGATGTTAAGGGATGGGCCAGAGGTGTCCTTGAGAGGATCTCCGACGGTGTCACCGATCACAGCTGCTTTGTGAGGATCGGATCCTTTGGGACCAAGGGTTCGGGCATGCTCCGAGGCACCGGCCTGACGATGATAACGTATAAAGAACAGCACAACCAAAGTACAAAAGACGGTAAGGAAATTAAAACAGGCATATCGACATTATCCGATTCGTACGTACCTCAATGTATTTCTTGGCATTGTCCCATGCACCACCAGTGTTAGAAGCGGAGATAGCAATCTAAGGAGTCCGGTGTTAAGTCGGAAGGATTACCATTCAGTAATAATACAAAACAGAAATATTAAGAAAGAAAGTTTGATGAAAACGAATGTTACCTGAACACCAGAAACAAGAGCCCCAGCAAGGACACCGGCAAGAGTCTCAACACCGAAGAAGGTTCCGACAATAAGTGGAGTAAGCATAACAAGGGCACCAGGAGGGATCATCTCCTTGATAGAGGCATCGGTGGAGATTTTCACACAGGTAGCATAATCAGGCTTGGCATGACCCTCCATGAGACCTGGAATGGTGTTGAACTGTCGACGAACCTCCTCGACCATCTTTAAAGCTGCACTTCCAACACTCTTCATGGTCATGGCAGAGAACCAGTAGGGAAGCATGGCACCAACTATTAAACCAATGAAAACCTTCGGGGTCAAGACATCAACAGTGGATATAGCTGCACGACTAACAAAAGCACCAAATAGGGCCAATGACACCAATGCTGCTGACCCAATGGCAAATCCCTGGAAACATACAACAATAGTGCATCAAATATTAATCAGAAAAAAGTAGAATAGTTTGGCATAGGACAAGAAAAATTAACTTAGCTTCATGAAAATAGAACACTCGTGCAATCAGAGTGTGATACGATTGATGGTAATTCAAAGTGGAATAGGTTGATCATAAAATAGAATTCAGATTCTCCGGTCCATTTGGAATTCAGGAACTCATTAAAAGAGATAAATTTGTAAACAAAAACATGTTAGGTAGAAGCGATAAACACGGTGGTTACAGTACTATTCATCATTTATGCAGTACCTTTCCAATGGCTGCTGTGGTATTGCCAGCAGCATCAAGAGCATCAGTTCTCTCACGAATGCGATGACTCATGCCAGCCATCTCAGCAATACCTCCAGCATTATCGCTGATTGGACCATATGCATCAATGGCCAACCCAGTTGCAATTGTGCTCAACATTCCAAGGGCAGCAACTGCAATCCCATACATGGCAGCAAAGCTGAAACTGACAAAAATGCTGATTGCAATGGCAAAAATTGGGATGATCACAGATTTGTATCCTAAAGCCAGGCCAAATATAACATTGGTAGCTGCTCCTGTCCTGCAGGAATCAGCAACATCCTGCACAGGGCTGCACACAAATATAGGATAATTATGATCAAGATAGAAAATTTGAAGTAGGAATGCTATTAAAAAACTGGGTCAAATCATTACCGTACCTGTAAGCATTACTGGTGTAGTACTCGGTAACAAAACCAATAATAAGTCCAGCCCAGAGACCAACACCAACGCACAAAAATAGTTGCCTGCAAATCAAATCATATTAGTTGTTGAGATACTCTTTGTCCTTCGCATGATGAAAGCACCGACATGAAAAACAGGCAAGACATGATACCATCGTGCTTCATGTCTTTTATAAGGTTTATAACAACATCCATGCTAATAAAATCCATATTAATTCAATTTATTTTTCCAGGTAGGCTGATCCTTGAGAAACATAGCTTAAGCCCAACTATTCCATAACTTAAAAAAGATCTTGGGGAATCAGAATTTAGGGAGTTAAAGGTTTTAATCTTTCCTAATCACAAAATTAGAAGCAGAGCTGTGTTACAGCATGCATATAGCTGGAATAATAAGAATTGCTATACTTGTTATATGCTTGTTATATGAAAGAATCCAGTTCTTACCAGTTCTTAACAGCTTTCTGAGTCCCGAAGTCGTAAATGGTGAAGGATGATGGCACACCAATCCAAGTAACAAGTGCAATACCAACAGTCATAAGAACAGTAGAAATAATAAGCTGCTTCTTCAACGCTGGTTCAATTTCCTTGACAGCCTTGATTTCGAAGAAATCAGTAGCAAAAAGGGTTGTGATCAAACAAACAAGAATACCCACAGAACTAATGAGAAGAGGATACAACATGGCAGTGAACTCATGGTTTACTCCAAAGGAGGATATAGAAGCAACGACAAGAGCAGCACAGGAAGATTCAGCATATGATCCAAATAGATCAGAACCCATTCCAGCAATGTCGCCAACATTATCCCCAACATTATCAGCAATGACCTGATTCATAAAAAAAATACATCAATTCTGGACTCTGCATGGGAAAATAATTTCTACTGGAAAGATGATTGACAAGCCTATATAATTCAAATGGATTAAACTTGTATTCCGTAAGAACATTTTGGCTTACAGCTGGGTTTCTTGGGTCATCTTCTGGAATGTTCCTTTCAACCTTTCCTACAAGATCAGCACCAACATCAGCAGCCTTTGTATAGATACCTCCACCAACTCTTCCAAATAGAGCCATAGAGGATCCCCCGAGACCATAACCAGTAATAGCCTCAAAAAGCCCTTCCCAGTCATCACCATAGTACAGCTTGAATAGATTAATGGCTATGAAAAGCACCAACAAACCATTGGCTGCAAGTAGAAAACCCATCACTGCACCAGATCTAAATGCAACAATAAAAGCCTTTCCAACACCCTTTCTAGCTTCCAAGGTTGTTCTTGCATTAGCATATGTAGCAATTTTCATGCCAAGGAACCCAGAAACAACAGAGGTGACTGCGCCAAGCAAGAAGGATACAGTACTGAAAATAGCAGTGGCAAGAGCTGGTTTGCATGTTTTTTCCTTGTCATAGGTGCAAGGCTGGCTCTTCGTGCTGAAACCCTCAACAGAGCCCAGGAATACAAAAATCAGGATAGCAAAAGCAATCATGAATACGCCAACATACTGGTATTCAGTGAACAGAAAGGATGTTGCACCTGTTGCATCCGTACATCAAAAGATTAATTGGTGTAGAAGATAACATAACATAAACAAGGGACTGTCAAGAGTTTATCACGTCAATTAAAGTGTTATTTCTTAATTGTTACACATCTGATAGCAGAATAACAAGCATAATCTTCAGAAACAATAGAAGACACCAACTATAACATCATCGATGCATTAGGATAGAAACAAAAATATAGAGCTTACAATAAGATACGATATCAAAGAATATGTAAAAAGGAAATTATAAACTAAATCTTACAATTTTCAATAAAAAAATCTTATGATCAGTCTAAATGCAGTAAAAAAATACCACAATAAACTGAAGAACTAAGATTGGCATAAAACTACCGACAAATCTTGGCCTATTGCAACAAGGCCAGGTTTTTACAATTTATTACTAGAAAAGCTAAATATGAACCTCCCATAGGTCAAACAATTAAATCCATTGCATACAGAAATGTAACAAAGCATTATCACATATAACATAATAAAATACATCAGGTAAAGCATCAAGCTCAGCATCTTTCAGAAATTTCGCAATTTTATAATTACAATTACCAACGCGTAGACTATCCTTAATTCTAAAATCAGTACATTATAATCATTATGGAATAATATGTTACTCCTAAATTACTTTTTCATCAAATTTACTCATACATTAATGAAAATAATTGCAAATACAATACAATAATACAATTTATAATGTTTAATAAGGTATACATCTGCATAATGGTCCAAAAATATAAAAAAGCAAACTTTGTTTATTTCCTTTATTATATTACTATTCAAGTATTGTTACTGAAAAAGTCAGAAATCTTTTAACCCCTCCCAATAACAATAAAATAAGCACAAGACAGAGCCACAATTTCCAAAATAAAACAAAACCCACAGGCTAAAATATAAAATATCTTCATTAATATTAATAAATTAAAAGTAAGGATAGTATGTGGGAAATAGGCCACGTGCACTACAAGTGGAAGCAAAGGAAAAGATAACAGTGATAGTCATAAAAGCAAATAATCTTTACTTGCATAAGACAACATAAATTATAACTGTCAATAATACTAAATTATAACTCCAAAAGCAATTAAAAGCCTAGTATTTGTTCATACAAATTTTTAATCTCGAGACGGCAGACGGCTAGACATCATCCTCTTTTCTACTAGAATTAATTATTTAAAACTATATTAATTGTGAATGATGAGAAAGCATATCTAATAGAAGGACCCATAACTCCGTTTTCCCATCAAAAGGAGGCAAAAACCCTAAATGTCCATTCAAATATATTACTGATCATAAGTGAATGAATAAATAAAAGATCAAATTTAAAGTTTGAATTCCGTGAAAGCATTACTCAGAAACAAAAAATGAAAAAGCAAAACAGATCTAACATAATACATAGATCTTTTACCTTCAGATATAGCGCTTTGAATTTCAGCGCACTTGGTGACGACGCCATGGTCATTGATTCCATCCTCTTCCTCGATCAAGTAATCGCCGAGCCCGTTCTTTTTAGTATTCGCCGACGCATTCCGCTCAGATGTGAGCTTCACGCGCGACACCAGCATCCACTGTATCAACGAGAAAGCTATCCCAATGACGGCGCATACTGGTATGACAATCTCCGTCCCCAAATCCGACAACACTGCTGCCCCCATCGCCGCAAACAGCTAGAAAGCTCAGCCGCCGAGCACCGCAGAATATAAAAAAGAGATTGGGTTTTGAGATAAATAAGCGAGGGAGAAATGAGTGGGAGTGGTTCAGGTGAAGGAATTTATACCCGAGAAATGTGGAATATTATTTATTCCTCAAGAGGAATCACGTGGGGACGAATCTATTGTAATAAGGGTAAGCTTTATTTTTCAAAGATACACTTATTTTTTAAGGTTTATTTATTAAATAAATTTAAATGAAAAGATATTTTTAATTTAATAATTATTTAAATTTTATATATTTTCTTTTTGGCGCACATATAAATTGTAATGAGAGATGGTAATTTGATACGTATTCGTCGGGTCTCGACCATATTAAGGAGGGTTTTTTATTTTAAAAAACGGTTTTGGGTTGGGTTAGGATTGGGTTAATGGTGAAAATTTTTTGACCCGACCCTATTCGGTATATTTATATATATTTTTTATATTTTTATATATAATATATAATATTTTTATTAATTTTTTAGATCGAATAAGGTTTATTCGGGTTTTTATTAAAATATCGAGATCGAATTATGATTTTTGTAATATCAAATCGGATCGAATCGAGTCCAGTGAAATTACCTTAATGAACTTCAAATGAAAATGATGCAATAAATCCATTAGAGGTAAGTATTCGATAGTAGACGAGTTGCAATAAATCAAATTGAGTCAAATTAAAATAAGTTATTTAAGTAGACGAGTCTAGTTTTATCATTATAACTTTCATTCAAAAAAATCGAGTCGAGTTTCAAGTTCTTACAAAAATTAAATTGTATTTATTATGTTATAATACGATCTGATTGTAGATTAAACAACGTTCAGTAATCATATAAAACTATGTATATATATTTATTCATGTGTAGTAATATTTTTTTATATTTTCATATATCAATATATATATTATATAAAAATTTGAGAACTACTCTCGAACTTAAAAATAAATCTTTTAATTACTAAAAAATTTTGAGTTATTCGAATTTTTATTTTACAACTTAAATTTTATTTGAAATTTTTTTGAATTATTCATATTTATAAAATTATAACCAAATCAAAAAAAATAAATATTTTTATCTCAAATCAAATTATTCGATTTTTCAAGTTAAAGTCAAGTTTTACTCCCCTAAAATCCATACGGAAATCAATATATTTTTATAGTCATCACCAACGCATGCCTATATTTGATTGGATGGAGAGTGAGATGCATGAGTGAGGTGAATGTTTTCGAGAGCATAGAATCACCTCCGCCTCGAATCCACAGTTAATGAGACGGTGACAGAGGTTTTCTGTCAGTGCTTTCAAGAGTGTTGAATGGCGTGCAAACCTCTTACCCTATCTCCTACCCTATCCTATCCTGTCCAACAAGATATGTAAATTTATTAATATTTTATTGATTTTATTTATTAATTATTATTATTTATTGGAATAATGTTTTTATTATAAATTCCACATCCACTCCATCTTTATCTTCTTTCTCAACATAAATGGATTATATTCACCATTTTTGGCTCACTTATTTTAATTATTCAAATATTTTCAGAAAATGATTAATATGTATTATTAAATTGAGTTGAATAATAAATTAAAAAAACTAAATAAATATTATAATTAATCAGTTAATTTAATAAAATAAAATGTGAAATTTTTTAAGGTACTCAATGATGGAAATTATAGACTTCGGCCAATTGCATTTGCCCTAATCCTGGCAGTCTTCGATATGGGCACACGTACGAATTTAGAACAAAATTTATTTTAGAATTAAAGGGTGATTCTAGAAAAAGTCGGCCTTAAAAAAACCTAAAAAACGATTATATTGTTTTTTATAAAATTTGTAAGAAATTCAATATACACTTTTCGGTATATACCGAAATTCTTATAACTTTTGTAAAAAAAACGGTGTATACCGAATTTTTTACAAAAACTATAAGAATTTCGGTTGTAAACCGATTTTCTTACAAAAAGTATAAAGATTTCGGTATATACCATTTTTCTTACAAAAATTGTAAGAATTTCGGTATATACCGAAAAGTGTGTACCGAATTTCTTATAACTTTTGTAAAAAAAATGATACGACCATTTTGAGTCTTTTTCTAAGACTTTTTTTTTAAAAATTTCTTAGAATTAAAATTCATTTTAAAAATGATTTATTTTAAATAAATATACCATCATTTTAAAAAATAAGAACGTAGTGGTAGGAGTGTGTAAATTCGGAAACGGGTTTGATCCGATCTAAATTTTTGGATATTCAAAAAATTTAGATTATTTAAATATGAATCCGTATTCGATCAGTAAGAAATTGAATATCCGAATATATGAAATATTTTATGTTTAATTTAATATTCTTATTTATAAAAATTTTAATTTTTAAAATATAACAATCAACAATTATTGAATATAATAATATTTTACCCATGAAAAATTAAGTTTTTATATATAGCAAATAAAAATATCAAATATAATAATATTTATATCTATAAAAAATTAAATTTTTTAGATAATGGATAGTCGGATATCCGATTCAAATGTAAAATACATGTCCATGGCTGATCCAAAAGTTTCAAATATATGATCCAAATTATTCAAAAAAATAAAATTTAAATGAGATATCTAAAATTTCGATCGGATCAACGAATAATCGAATCGGCCGGATCAAATATTTTTGTACACCCTAGTAGTGGCAGTAGGGGGATTAAATACTAGTTTTAATTAGGGGTGTTCGAAAATATCAAATCCGATAATTCGAATATCTGATTCGGTTTTATTTTTAAATCGAATATCCGATATGATCTTAAGTTTTTCGAATCGGATACGGATCATAGTATTTCAAGTTTCGGATTATCCAAAAATCCAAAAATTCAAATTTTCATTAATATTAGTAATCTTGTTCTACTTAACTAGCTTGTTATATCTAAAAAAAATTATAATTATGAATCTTATTGTATTTAGTAATTTATTATTTTCGAAATTTTAAAATTTTTATAAACATAACCTTTTTAAACTCGAAAATTTAGTATAATCATATCTGATTATCCGGTCCAAATATTTAATATCCAAAAATACGGATATCTATTTTTTAGAAGAATACAAATCACTACATTATCAATTTGAAAACTCAAATATCTAAAAAAAATTAATTTGATCTGATATCTAACAATAAATATCGATAGTTTTAATAACTAAAGAATCCTTGATGAACGGCTGCCGCACGGATCCATTGTTGATAAGGCATTTAAGAATAAAACAATAATATCTTCGTTTTAATCTCTAAGCAATGAATGAGTTTTTGGTTTTTTTTAATTATTGATTCCATAATATATTAATTTAATTTTTTTATTATAAAAAATTATATTTAATTTATTTTAATTTACAACGTTAAAATTAAGATAAATTACTTTTATAGTCATTTAATTGTAGAGTAAGTATCGATGATCGTTATATTCGAGTCATTTAATTATTTTTTTTTTCTTAATCTTGGATTTAAGATTCAATAAGATTATTTTATTTTATTTTTAAGTTTTCCTTTTCTCTTTTAGGTAAAAGTAGAAATAGACTGTCAAAAAATATATATAAAAATGTTTTGTTTTTTTTTTTTATTTTTGGTCTTTCAAATCTTATTAATATTATTTAATTATTTATGTTAATTAAATTATTAACAGTTAAAAATTAATTATTTTTATAATCACTTAATTATTCGCTTGTAGCTTGATTGATATTATTTAAATAATTAAATGATTTGATTAAAAAAAATTTAAAAGATCGATAATCAAAATAAAACATTTATAATTAATGTTTTACCTTTAATTTTGATTATTTTGTTAATTTTATCAATTAGAACATTTAACGATTTAAATAATACCAATCAAATTCACTGTTCGTTAAAAAACTAGACCACCTCTTTAATCACTTATCTATTCATTAATAATTTGATTAAACATTTAAATAATTAAACGATCAAATTAAAGATAAATATAAAGATTAATAGTCAAAATAAAACTTTACACGACTCTAAAAATAGTTTTCCTTTAATATTATTAAACTCGAATGATTTTAATTAGGGGTAACAAAAAATTCGATTACTTGATTTTAATCTTAAATCTGATAAGACTTGATAGATTTTTATCTGGTATTGGTTCTGGTGGGATCGAGATTGAATTCAAATTTTAGGGTTCGGTCATAACCGGGGATGAATCTTGATTTTTTGAACCCAGTACCCGGTGGTACCCAGTAGAACAGGGACCAGTACCAAGTATCCGATATTGATTTTTTTTTTGTTTATTTTTTTATCAAACTTTCTCTTTACGTATGGATATTATTGAGTATGACTAGTCTTAAAACTTTAATTTTCAAGTCTACAATATTTTAATTTTATATTTAATATTATTATTGGTGGTTAACTTTTTTCTTTAGTTAATTTTTTTAAAGAATAAACTAATTGATCGAGTACCCGATATTGGAACCAATTCTCACCAATAAGAGAATCGATTCTTAAAATTTAAGATCTAATATGATTAAAACCGAGATTGATTTTAAATTTTAAGAACCGATAATTTTTAAGACTGTGACCAATTCAATTCAAATTAGGCGACTACCCGATATTACCCACCCTAATTTCAACGAGATTTGTTGCAGCAGAAACTCGTACGGTTTCAACTGCAATTGGTGTATCTGGTAACCAGTTTTTATTCCGTCCGGATAATGTCTTTTTTCACATTTAATTATTTGGTCTGGGTTGTTTACCAACTTAAAATGAAAGAGAAAATTTAAGAATAATTTAATTTAAAATTAATTTTTAAAATATAAGAGGGTCTTTTAGTTATATTTTAGATTTAAAATTAATTTTGATAATATATATAGCAGAACGTTACATGTACTTAGATCGTCTCTAAATTTTTTTAAAAATATATATTAAAGAATAAAAAAATTAACTATATACGATATCTTTTTTCTAAATCATCATTTATAGGTAACATTTTTTACATATAATATAACGTTTAACTTAAATTTTAAAATAAATTTTAAAATTTTTATTTTTTATATAAAAATTCTAAACACCGAAATCTAAAATCAAAACCCCTTAATACGCAGGTACCTATCATTGTTTTTATTTATTTATTTAATAAGATTATTTTGTAAAATAATCAACATAAATTGATATATTACGGTCCCCGTCACAAGAATTTAAGTGAACAGCGTACCTATAAATAAATATAAAATAAACGAAAAAATTAACATTTTTAATAAAAGTTTTAAATGCGAAAAAAAATAAATTTAAACGAATAAAATTTAATTTAAATAATATTTTCCATCATTATTAGACGAGGTTGAGAGAGGCTTGATGAACCAACCCAATTCTATAAATTCGTCGGTCCATAAATACGATTATTATTAGTAGTAATGTAGTTGACATTAAATGATCGATTAATTATTATAATTATTATTAAATTTTATTAATCGTAAGTTAATTATTAAAAAATAGTTAATCGTAAAGATTAATTATTAAGATACATTTAATGAACAGTTTCATTTTAAGTTAACCTATAATCTATTATAACTTTTATTATATATTTATTATTTTTTTAAGATAATAATATAATTATCTCTATAATAAATAATATATTAAAATATTAATAAAAATACTTAAATAAAGATACTTTAATTACTTACGCCATAATTAAAAAATATTTGCATACTATAAAATCTTAATATAAGACAAAACATACAAACTATGTAATATTTTAAAATTAAAAATATTTACGGTACATAAAATTGTAACAAATACACATTAAAATTCAAGGCATAAAAATATCATCAAAGTTTAAAAAAGTTATTTTATATTTTAAATTAAATATAAATGTAAATAATTTATAAGTCAACCATTAGTCAAAATTCGTAACTGTAACTATAATCATTAATCATGATTTTAAATGATTCGGTTAACCGAAACCGTTTAATTTTAACAATTCAATTAATTAACCTATAAAATATAACGATAATACCAATTAACAGTTACGATTAACAAGTACGATTAATTATATACACCCCTAATCTTAATCATCGATAATATCATTATTTTATTATTAAACCTTACAATGAAAAAGGAGACGTTATAATCAATATTTAGACCTACCAATAGACTTTAAGAACTAGTTTCGTAAGCTCGTTGTTGACCAGTTATATTAATTTGATAATTAATAATTTATGTTAAATTTGACATATTTGTGTATTGAAATTATATTTTTATACAGTATTTAAATAGTATAAATTTATTTATACTTATAAATTGAATTATAAAGAAGGTTGTAACATGTTAATCGATATATTTGTATATTTTTATATTATATATCTTTAAAAAATAATTAATTTTAAAAAAATATAAATTGAATTATTCAATAATTATAATTAAAATCTTTATTTTTTTAAAAAAAATATATTAGTCTAATAAAATTTTTAATTAAATTTTTTTCCACTCATAGAAAAATAAAATAAAAATTATAAAAAACATAAACATTTTAAAAATATATAAATTTAGAATTAATGAAATATTTTCTAAATCAAAGATAAAGAAACTTAATATAGAAAATGAAGCCACCGTATAATTGGTTCCCTTTGAAGACCCGCACGTGATCTCCGTGATGTACACGGGATAAGTTAGAACAGCTTAATGCACGTGACACAACCTTTTCGTTAAAATCAATGACACGTGTCGTGTCATCTTTCCCGGGAATTTTGATTCCAAGTCAATACTTTGAAATTTCCGCCTAAAAAATATTAATTTTTTAATGATATTTTAAATCTTATAATAATATAATATTTAAATTTTTAAATAAATATTAAAATTTATTATTTTTAATCCTACTTTAAGCACATTATACGTTAGACACGTCTAAATTATTTCATCTGCCATAGCAGCCATACCATGTACCGTGCGTCACAAGTAGATTTAATTTATGATATTTATTTTAATCAATTTTAATATTTTTTTTAAGAAATCAATTTTAAATCTACATGTACTTATATAAGTTAAGTTTCCATAATGTATATAAAAAATAACAATAATTATCTAGAAATGTACTATAAAAAGAAATATCAATAATAATAATAAACAAATATTAATATATATAGGCATTTCTATTATTTTTAAATTGATTTTATTTTTCATATAAACATTAGTTTTTATATTTTAATCGATTAAGATTATTTAAAAATATTAAAATACTAAAAAATATGGTAAGATATAAACTCATTTCGTGTTAAAAATATTCTCATTGTTAATAATTAGTTCGTTTAATAGATAGACGAGATGATAAATTTTGTAAGTCGGGATCTCAAATATTTAAGAACGCTATAAATAAATTAAATTAATAATAAATTTATATAATATTTAATTTAAATTAATCAATCTTTAAACAAGATATTATTTATATAGAAAAATTTTTAATAAATAAAATAAAAAATATCCCACAAATATGGAAGTAAACAAAAGAAGAATCCGTTAAATCCACAACATAAATTCCAATTTTCCATATTAAAGTAATATATTTTTCCAATTATGAAAAATATAATTATCATATTCTCGCTTTGAGTTTAAGATAACAATTTGACTCGTTTCGGTTAGGTATCGATCGATCCTGATTAAGACGTTTTTTAATTTAAAAATTTAAGTTTAGGTTTGGTGATTAAAAAATTAAAGTTAGATCGAGTTAAGATCGAATTTAAGGTGAAAATTCTCTGACTCGACCTGATATATTTATATATTTTTATATATAATATGTAATATATTTATTATTTTTTGTTCAAGTTGGATTTATTTAATTTTTATTAAAATATCAGGTCGGATCAGAGTTGAATTATATTTTTTTATAATATAGAATCGAATCAAGTTAGAAATAAAAATATTAAGATCAAATAGATCAAAATTGAATCAAAAAACTTAAATATCGGATCAAAATCGCAGCGACCCAAAACCCATACCCACCCGATCCATTTTCATCCCTATTTCAGTATCTAAAATTATAAATTGTTTATTTCATTGTATTTACCGATTTCAGAGATGTTTGGATAAAGTTTCGGCCACTTTCCCGAGAAAATAAGGAAATAATTTCCTTGAAAGAAAAAAACACCCAGCGACGATCTCAATATGCATATATAAAAGTCATCCCCCATTCTTGCTGTACTCTGCTACCCCTCTGTTCAATCTCTGCATCTTCGTTGACCAAAAACCAAGAACAAAAAATGTCGGAAGAAACTTTCATCGCCTCGATCGATCAAGGCACCACCAGCACCCGATTCCTAATCTATGACAAATCTGCGCGAGTCATCGCTTCCCACCAGATCGAGTTCACTCAGTTCTACCCTGAAGCAGGGTACTACTCTTTTCAAAACTCTGTTCCCAATCAATTTTTTATGCTGGGTTTCAAAATCTGGGTATTATTGATATCACTTGAAGATTGAAATTCGTTGTGTGTTTATTTGATTTTTATTCTGTTTTTTGTGAATTTGTGGGTGTTAGATGGGTGGAGCATGATCCAATGGAGATATTGGAGAGCGTGAAATCCTGCATGAAAAAGGCACTGGAAAAGGCTAATTCTGATGGAATGAAGGTTGACAGTGGACTGAAAGCAATTGGATTGACCAATCAAAGAGAAACAACTGTTGTTTGGAGCAAATCTACTGGTCGTCCTCTGCATAACGCCATCGTTTGGATGGATGTTCGTACCAGCTCTATTTGCAGGTGATCCTTGTCTTTGATCATTTTCCTTTGTTTTTTTTCCTGGTTGGTTGTTTGCTCTTTGTTTTTTGGGAGATAAACAAACATATTGGATTATTTCATCTGGATTTTCTTCCCCATCTTTGATGTTGCTCAGTTTTTTGTTTGTTTGTTTTTGATTGGGTGTTTAAATTTTTATTATTGATAAGTTTCAATCTTGAATTTGAAAAAATTTCATACTTGGTATTGGATTGATTTATATTCCCTTGTTTCTTTTATAATTGTGAATTCGTTTAGATCTTGAGTTCTACGTTGCTTTGACTCAGTTAGTGTTGAATACAAGTACGTGCACTTATAGATGTACCCATGTGTGTTGCTTAAAAATTTTAAATTTCTTTGAAGTTCATTACTTTTTTAGTCATGGGAGCTTCATGCTCCCCCATTTTTGGAGAAAATATGTTTATTTTAATATTATTTTTTCGGGGGGAAAATCTGCATACCCATTTAGAATAAAAATGATTTTAGACTCCTACTTTTAATTTCTAGATCCTCCATTGGTTATGCGTTTAACTTATGTATGCTCCAATTATCCTTGAAATTTTCATGTATTGGGAGACTTGTTGGAGGATTATATCATGCACTCACGCTCGAGTGTCAGATAAATGAATAGTCTCCTACCAACATATTTTTGGTTTTCATTTGTTGTTCTGTGATGGCAGTCTTAATTCCATGTTTTGATGTTTGAGTTGATCTTCATATTAGGAAATTGGAGAAATCACTACCAGGAGGAAGAACTCATTTTGTGGAATCATGTGGTTTGCCTTTAAGCACTTATTTTAGTGCAGTGAAGCTGCTATGGTTGATGGAGAACAAGGTTGAGGTTAAAGCTGCTATTGATGAAGGTGATGCCTTGTTCGGAACTATAGACTCATGGCTAATTTGGAACTTAACCGGTGGTGTAAATGGCGGATTACATGTTACTGATGTCTCTAATGCATCCCGGACTATGCTCATGAATCTCAAAACCCTTGATTGGGATGAATCCACATTGAAATCTCTTGAAATACCGGCTGGAATTCTTCCAAAAATTGTAAGTAATGCTGAAGTCATCGGTAAAATCAGCAAAGAGTGGCCTGCTCCTGGTGTTCCCATTGCAGGATGTCTTGGTGATCAACATGCTGCTATGGTTGGTCAAGCTTGCCTAAAGGGTGAGGCCAAAAGCACTTATGGAACCGGTGCCTTTATCATGCTAAACACAGGCACCGAGCCTGTTAAGTCAAATCACGGGCTCCTAACAACGCTTGCATTCAAGCTTGGTCCAAACTCACCGACCAACTATGCTTTAGAGGGATCTATTGCTATTGCTGGCGCAGCTGTTCAGTGGCTAAGAGATAGTCTTGGAATAATTTCAACTGCAAGTGAGATTGAAGCCTTGGCATCAAAGGTTGATTCCACAGGTGGGGTTTACTTCGTGCCTGCTTTTAACGGATTGTTCGCTCCATGGTGGCGAGATGATGCTCGCGGAGTTTGCATTGGAATCACAAGGTTTACAAGCAAGGCTCACATTGCTCGTGCGGTGCTCGAAAGCATGTGTTTTCAAGTGAAAGATGTATTGGATTCAATGCACAAAGATGCAGGCGAGAAAGGTGAGGCTAAAAATGAGAAGGGAGAGTTCTTGCTTAGGGTGGATGGTGGTGCCACTGTCAACAACCTCTTGATGCAAATTCAGGTTAGGCTCCAATCTTTCCCATTGTTTTTTGTTTAGCTTTTCGCTTTCCATTCTATAGCTTGTATTGACATTAAGCATTCCAGTTTGGTATTCGAATTCCATATAGACGTTGTAATCATTCACATTGGACAATAGCCCAGGTTCTTGACCCGTTGATATTATTTTGGCTCAAAACCATACCATATGAACATTGTGGAGTTAATTTTCTGTAATCCTTTTCTATGTTACTCGAACTCGGATATCTGTGTCGGCTAAGAGGATGTGTCATATTTCTATATCCATATCGAAATTTGCTTTACTTATGGGGCATTCTTTGCAATACATTCCTGTGTGTGTAAAATTCAAATAGACTGTCCAAACCATTCATACTTTCTCATCTGATCATTTGATTTTGTGTTTATATTGGGATCTACTGCAGGCGGACTTGTTGGGAAGCTCCGTTGTTAGACCAGCTGACATAGAAACAACTGCTCTTGGAGCTGCATATGCTGCTGGAATAGCCATAGGAGTATGGAAAGAAGATGAGCTATTTGCTTCTGGGCATAAGCTCAATGCCTCAACCACATTCTCCCCGAAACTAAGCGAAGAACGGAGGAAGAAGAAGGTGGATTCTTGGTGCAAAGCCGTTGAAAGAACATTCGGTTTGGCCGATCTTGAAAGTTGATACAACAGTTAATTCTGTTTCTACTTCCTCTTAACATTGTCTTATTTTCTGTAGATTGTGATTTGATTTACAGACAAAAGACCATGGTTTTTATATTCAGCTGAATAAATTGTAATAAAATGACTAATGCATTACTTTTGTCGTCATTGCTTTGCTTCAATGCCATTCAGACGGACATTATCAAAGGTTTGGTTTTTAACATTTTCTATGAAGTTTGTGATTACTTTGAAAGTTTCTGTCCGTATTCCTCTATTGTTTCGGAAATGCTCATTTATTCTCTAAGATTAAATGAACATACCCACTTACCTTGACCTAGGGACGTATATGGTTTGGTTTCGGTTTAATTCAATAGCTTTAGTAACACTGATTTTTGGTTTGATTAACCTTGATTTATTTATGATAATGATTAATTTACTGAAAGTAATGGACTGAACCTTAATCCTAGACAACATTAAATTACTAAAATATTATTAAAAAAACTGTAATAAATATACATGCATGAAGAAATAGTAATGTGCAGAGACTGGACTAACCCCTAAATAACATAATCGGAATATGAAATCAAGTCATTAAAGCTATATTATTATTCCTATAATTTACCATCCAAATCCAATCCACATGTTAAAAGTCAGCACTGAAACATACTTGCACGGTTGGAAATTGACAAAACACTTATCATTCAAATGTTACAAATGCCAGAACAACATGATTTGCAGAACCTGCCTGATAAGGGTTTGAAAAGAGCTGTGCCTGTGGCTCAGCATGAAACAAGTTACATATACATAAAAAAAATTGGAGCCTAAGAAACATGTAGCAGAAATTATGTGAATCAAAAGAAATTTTGATTCACTTATGACTTAATTAAGAATGATGTCAATTCCATTAGCAGCTAATAAGAATCCTTTAAAACAGCTAAGGGCATATGTGGGGGGAATCATGCTGACATGTGAACACCGAGAGGCCTAACTATAGTATCATGTAAAAGATTACTGAAAACAAAATCTGCAATCTAGAATTCCATCTTCACAAATGCGTCCGAACTCTGTGATGCTCCTCCATACTGGAGCCAATCCTTCGCGCAGATGAGAGCTTCAAGTGTCACCGGTCGTAATGAACTGTGGTAGTTATTAATCTTTTTTCTCTCTGTGTCGAAAACAGAATCAGGACTAACAGTAGAAAACGGGATTGCCAAAATGTCGGAAGCCATCCTCCAGAGAATAGGATATTTTGTCTTGTTTAGTTTCCACCAGCTCAAAATATTGAAATCTTGTTCCCGAGGCAAAAGAGACTCTTCGAGATATTGATCCAATTCTGATTTCGTTTGCTGGCTACCACTGATCTCAGAGATATAGACCTCAAAATCTGAAATTCCATCTGCAATAGAAATAAGGGGATCTTGAGAAGGTACTTCTTGGGTTGCTACTTCATGGTGGGGCATTTCATGGCAAGCTACTTCTTGAGATGATCCCTCTTTAAGGTATCCTTCTTCGGGTAGTCCTTGAAGGTATCCTTCTTCAGGGTGTTCGTTTTGGGGGATGATGCTCCCATCCTCTTCAGAGATACAGCTTTTATTCCGTTCATCCACAAATGTTTCAGGTGGAGGAACTGCTTGGGCAGTATATTCAAGGACACCGTGTTCATTTTTAGGGATGCTGCTCTCATCCTCTTCAGGGATACCACTTTCATTCTGTTCTTCCATAAATGTTTCAGGTGGAGGAACCTCTTGGGCGGCATATTCAAGGATACCATGTTCATTTTTCGGGATGATGCTCCCATCCTCTTCAGGGATGCAGCTTTCATTACGTTCTTCCGCAAATGTTTCAGGTGGAGGAACCTCTTGAGCGGCATATTCAAGGATACCATGTTCATTTTTCGGGATGATGCTCCCATCCTCTTCAGGGATGCCGCTTTCATTACGTTCTTCCGCAAATGTTTCAGGTGGAGGTACTGCTTGTGCGGTATATTCAAGGTAGAGCTCATGAATCCCATCATCAACAATCTTAATCCACATTCCAGCATCATCACCATATATCCTAGAGAAGCTAAACTCAACAAGTTTCATTTTGAACCTTGGATCCATTACCACAGCAATTGCCAAAACTAAGAAGCAGTCACTCCAGTATCTATCAAACTTCTCCTTCAAAGGCTTGGTCAAGCTGCTGATAAATGGGTCATTGCTCATTGAGGCATGCGTCAACTCTAATTGAACTTTTGAAACTTCATGATAGAAAGCATTGGCAGTTGGGTATGTTTGGGCAGTTAAAATACTGACAGCATCAAAGAAAAGCTTCAGATATGTGCAGAGAATTTCTATTTGCTTCCAATCATCCATTGATGGGGCTATGTTATAATCGGGAATGGATGTCTCCAAGCAAAGAAATACATGCTTTAGTTCACAGGCAGCCACCAACATGTCATATGTCGTGTTCCATTTTGTTTGGTCATCGATGAATATGTCTTTCAAGTTAGGGTCTTTAAGTTGTTCCTTTAGATGGAAAAATGTCTCTTCGTGAATATCTGAAGTTTTCACAAACTTGACACTTTCCCGAATTTTCTTCACGGTTTCCCCCGCAGCTGATAGTGCCTCTTGTGCAAGAAGACTTATAACACGAGCAAAGCAATTTCCAATCAACAACTGACCATGAAGCACATAAGGATTCCTGACAGAAAATAGAGCTCTTAGGCTTTCATTTATGCTCTCATTTGAGGACTGCCCAAGAGTAAGGGTAAATAGCCTGTCCTCCAAGTGCCAATCAGATAGACAAGAAACAACAGCTTGCAGTAGGGCACTGTCTGAATCAGGAAAAGGTACTGTTACTACATTAAGCAGGCAGCGATGCAAATTCCATTCAGTATCGATGAATTGTCCTCTTAGAAAAACATAGCCCACAGTTTGATTTGAAATCCACACATCTAATGCAAGGCTAATCCGACCTGGAATTTCATTGATAAAATTGAGAAGGTTGTGCTTGTCTTTCAAGTACATAGTAACGCAATCTCCTTGAATAGTGTTGAAGCTCACCATATTGAACTGGGGTTGGAGAGTCCGCACAAAATCAATAAAACCAGAATGTTCTACAATGTGCAGGGGATATTCATGCATTACGATCATCTTAGCCATCTCATGGCTGCAATTTTCTTGGTTAAAAGGGATTTTTGCAATTCTATGAGTGGCTCGCTGTGTTTTTCTTGTTCCATCAATGGCATTACCAATTTTGGGCTCCGGTACCTGTTGATTTCTCTGATGATTTCTCTGACGACTCACGGGGCAGATACCCAACGCAATGTGCCTTTTGAGGTGGCTAGTTCCAGCTACCTTTGAACCAGTAATGTAAGCAAATGATTTCTTGCACTGATTACAAAAGGCCCTGATACATCCATCTCCCACAATCTCCTCGGTAAAATAATCCCACACAATAGACTTCTTCCTCTTCCTTTTATTCGTTTTTACTTCAGAACTAAGTGGCTCACCGTTCTCAATAGGAGTAATAGGTGTATCAGGCATGGTAACAGGAACAATTGCAGTTTCCATCTCAATTTACAGTCCTGCAATATAGAAAGTCGACACAGATAAGATTGATACGAAGTGATTCGATAATATCCGAATAAAGTTTTTATATTCACATAATATTAGAGCCAAAACTTATTGAATAAAGACTTCTCCCTAGAGACGTTTCCACTCCATTATATCTTATGGGCAGTAGCCAGTAGGTTCTCCTTCACAAGACAAAACATACTCATATTTACAAAATAACATACCCAAAGCTCAAGTGATCAAGAATCAGAGCCCCAAATTTCAATGAAAACCCATAGCAAAATAAACACGAAATAACGATCAGTCTTTCAAATACAAAAAGACGAACAATTTATTAAAAGATGCACATAAAGGGGGAGAGTAGCCGGGGAAGAACAAAAGCTAAGAACTAAGAAGAAAATTGTTTCCGAGCAAAACCAATTAACGATAGGAACCGACGGTTTCGGGGGAAGAAAACTATAATTCCCAAATGAAACCCATATCCATAAACTCAAGAACAAGGCTTCGATAAACAAAACTACACTGAAAGAAACTCAAAGATTAAATACCTTGTTTCACCGGAATGCTTATTTCTTTTTTTCCTGAAAGCGAAGGAATTAACAATAATGATGTTAATTTGAATTTCGGGTAACAGACGGAAGCGCGAAGGAGGAGGAGGGAGGAAGCTTAATTGGGCTGGAACAGAGGCGCAAAGAAGTTCAGAGCTTTCTTTTTGTTCGGAGACAGAGAGAGAAATCAAAACCCTAAATTTGGATTTGGACTTTTTCAAAGGTCCAGTTTTTATTTATCTTGTGGAGGCGGTTCTATCGTAATCTTCGTGGACTCTACTTTCTCCAACATGCACTTCCATAAGTGGATACTTGAGATGCTTTTATCAAGGCATAATGTTAAAAGATATCTTTAATATTTGATCGGATAATCGTATTAATTTTTAATATAAGTATTTTAATTTTTAATATTTTATTTTATATTAAAATAATTTATCCGTAGATGAGAACTGTTAGTCAATTAACGATAAACAACTTGAAATAACTTAAAAGAGTGAATTGTTTGTAACTTCACAAATAATTAAGTGACATGTTTAGTACATGACGACAATATTTAATGTTTTGTTTACATTTAAACAGTGTGACCTAAATATATCTGAAATATTAATTAAGTGATCTAATTATAATTTTTAATAATTAAATAATTTAAATATAACCTCACTAATAATTAAATGATCTTCATTGTAGTCTGCCCCTTTATTTATTTGCATATGTTTGGTACCATTTCTTATGTAAAATTTCAGTTTGATGGAGGGTAAAAAGGGGTTGCTTGATACACAAGAAAACTATATACAACAAACATAGCAATGTAGATTAAAGGGTTTTATATATTGATTTTGCTAACCATCACGAGCACAGAAACACTATCTTCACCATCCACCCCAGACCTTGAGATCGGCTATCTTCTGACCGAACAAGATTCGGGTTTGGATTCGAACTTTGTTTCTCGGTCACTTTCTTTGCTTGCTTGTCAAGAAAATGAGGTGAGGTTATGTTGGTATTATAGCTTTGCCCATGTTTTTCCTGTTTTTTTGATTGTGTTACCAGCCAAGTTCTGTGGTCATCCATGTAAGAGTTATTATTCCCCTGATGTTTTGTGACCTTTAACAGTTTATCCATTCGAACACGTTCGCAAAATCGAGCATGTAAGAACATGATGTAGGTAAAATATTCAAGAATTTAGCCATTTAGTAAGAGTCAAAGATGACAAGAAAATATTCATTCTACACATTTCTGTCACAATAATCTGTAAAAAGAAACAAAAAGTACAAGTAAAAGAACATAAAAGTGGTATATTTCTCAGTGAAACCAATGAGATTAGCACAAACAAACATGGCCGACCGAATACGGAGTTAGGCGTTCAAAAGGCAAACCGGGTTGATGGAAAGCGCATGAGCTCAGTTCAACATAGAGTGGAGGCCAACTTCTCTAACCGATTTCATGCTCGCGAGATACTAAATTCTTATGTCAACACGCCCATCAGCCCGTTCTATGAAGCAAGACACTGAAGCAAACAGCAGACAACTTTACAAGAATGCCTGGTGCAAATTACTATAATCTGTAAGATACATGGCACAGCTGTTACCAAATGACATGAAGCCACAGACATTTCGAATAACAATAATATCAAGTGCCTTCGGGCTTGTGTTTTGCATTGCATGTTCATAAAGCAAGAACAGACAACTACATGGCCGCAGCTTAATGGATGCATTTGTGAGAAAGGGGCTTTTACGAAGAGTCGTAGGAATGTGAATTCATTAGTATGATGTTAAAATCGCTCACCAGGAAAACGAATGAAATGCACGGCTACCAAATTAATAGAGCCCCAACATTCTTAGCTCTGTCACATGGCTCGGGTCTAGATCCGGGGTGTTCTTATTATCTTCCCGGTCTTCAACCACATATTCCTGACATTATGATCATCAGGGAAAGTAATGTGTTAAATATGTTCTGCTTTGACACTAATAAACAAAGCTAGAAAAATACATTACAATCCTGGATTGACCGGATATAAAGGAAAAGAAGCACATGGAAGACTGTCATAAAATACTATTTTCTCAGTTGTTAATTGAAACCAGAAGTTTAGTTTTAATTAGAATACCTACGGTGTAAATCTGAAACCATACCAAACTGAAACACCAGGTTTTTATTGTCTAATTGTTACGACATACCTTTGTTAATTCCTGTTTCGCAAGAACATGATAATGCCGTTCATTTATCCTCTGACCACATATTATAGCAATGAAGAAACCATAGAGCAAACCCACCAAAACAATTGCTAAAACTGCACATCAAACCAAAATACAATATACTATAAAATCTTTATTTTGATGGTATCACATGAAGATCTGTAAACACAGCATGCTGACCAGTTGTGTAAATCTTGTAGCATGTCATAAGGAACGGAATCGTCTACGATAGGTTATTGGTACAATGACATTAGTAAAAAAAAAATACAATGACGTTACAAACGCAACAACCTACAAGTAAAAAGAGAAAATTCCAGATTTAAACAACCAAATTAACAGCCTTGGTTCGGTTGGGTTGCATGGAGCCTATACTCGGAAAATATCATGCTGTTTCTTTATTCGTTGCCTTCTAATTTAATCTATAGAGCATTTACTTATGCCTTAAAGCGGATGCTTCTGCCATAATAAATTTCTTGCCATTGTACCAAAGCATCCTTACACTTTCAAGAAAACCACTAAGTTCATTCAAGCAACAAAATAGCATTCATCCACAGTTTTTGGTAAAAGAACTATGTCATAAAGCGCAATTAGTTATCCATAAGTTTCATACGGTTAAAAAGTTAAGTGTTCATTATCACTTTCTCCCGGTTTCAGCTCAAAGTGGCATACTGATTTTATCCTTTACCCATTCATGTAGGCAACCATAAATTTAACAGTAAGCCTACATGATACAACAGTATGCTTTCTTACTGCTTAAACAGAAGTGCAATATTTTCCGAGCAGACTTCCAATCGTTCTAATTTATAAACGATTTAATAAGTTTCATTTAACTTTAATTCTTAATATGAAAATGGATTATAACAAGCTTAATTTGCTGTTATTTATTTAAACCAATAACCAAAGAGAGATCACGAAAACCAGAAAGGAGGAGAGAAATGAAATTTTGAAGCAGCATAATCCCTGAAAAGTATTAACTGTATAACCATTGTGCTGCGAAATCAACTGTGCAAACATGTACGATATATACATTTCAAAAAATGAAGCATCATAAACACTGCATGGGAAATTCAAAGATTGTGAGAATTTTCATTTCAAGCAGTTTTTTAAATCCAACAAAGGATTAGAAACAAGGGGAACTAAGCACAAAGCCTGTAAGGCTATATGCGTGTGCCTGAAAACCTTTATCATAATCACACCGAAAGAGAGAGAGAGAGCAGTACCTGCCATAGTATAGAACCCATAAGGATGTTCATCGTAACCAAACATTTCTCTTAGTTCATCTCCATAAAACTTGTAGACCAGCACCCCTAAGAAAGCTACAATCTATTCAAAGCAAGGTTTCAGTTCGCATGATAACCAGTAGCATCAAATGAATGTTGGACACAGTAAAAATTCATGAGTGTGAAGATTTTTTTTAAAGGGAGAAGAACACGTTGGAACATAACAAATACCCACATCTTATACTTGAACCCACATTTGAGTAACAAAGAAAAGAACAAGATTTGAGGAAGTTACTGAAGGATGAACAATAGAAGAATGCTGGGAGAATGTCATGGCATGTCTAGTTGGATGCTAGCCTAGACCAGGGTCTTCAGATTAGCACAGGTGGTCTATGCTTTTGAAGGTTTAAGAATAATTTGGAGTTTAACAGTCTAGTAAAGAAAAGGTGTTAGACTCGAAGGCATAAAATGATCAAGCAAACAAGAAGCTTATGATTGCAGCATTCAATGTGAAGGCAAATAAATTAAGAACAAAAGGGAAGGAAACAATAAAATAGCTTTGATAATTGTCTTTAATTTCAACTGGCACGTTACAAAATATGCATGTGTTATGTACAACAGATTTTCATTGACCCACCCTTATCTGAATTCCACTAAGACTCAACTTACAGGTAGAGCAGTCATGGACAGGGGCAGGGACAGAGGTATGTGGGCCCCTCCCCAATTTTTTTTTACCTTTATTGTATATGAAAAAATTAAAAAAGGATTAATCATATATTTGCCCCCCACTTTTAAAATACTTATGTTTTCCCCCCAACCGTCAATCTTGGCTGTCCCTGGTTATGGATTTATCAATATTACAACCATAAATTAATTAAATTAACATGCAACGAACTAGAAAACCTAATTCCATTCCCTCTAGAATGAAGAGGCTAACAAAATCAGTGAGTTACACTAAATCTAGAATCACAACCCATGTATCCTTGAAACAAGAAAATTGATGAAAAGATAAATAAAATAAACATGTAGCATGGTAACTTTATCAAACACGGTTTCAGACTCGGGGATTAGCAAATAAGTACCAAACAAGTTTTAGTTGACAATAATCACATAATTCATTCTTGGTCTTGATTTCCTTACACATCCGGCAGTCAGTAGAAGGTAATTAGATCAATAGATTTCAAATGAATCAACATTTCCAGGAAAGTGCCAGACAAGTAAAATGGCATGGGTTATCACCGTACCAGCTGAACAATTACAAATATGAATGCATGGTCCCTAGCAACAAGGAACTGGAATTTTAATCTCAACCACCACCGGTCCGGTGGGACATTTGCACGTAAGATGAACAATGCCCTGCACTCTGTACAGTGGGCAAATGCAAAGCCCTCCTATAAAAACAAAAGAAAACAATAAATAGATTAGTTATCAAATCAAGTATACAAGTCACTGCATAAAGATAGTAAAACGTCCATTTAATTTAGCAACTTGTGCAAAAGTAGATGAACTCATAGGCACTTAACATTCAATATGGCAAGGAGTATTTATACAACCTGAGCAAGCATCATTTGGAACCTCAAATTCCTTTAGCAAGAAAATTTGACATCCAAGTATGTCAGGATACAAAATTATAGTGTAAAAATAGAAAAAGTAATTTTATACTAGACATTGTAATTCTAAAATGTTGTGTAATTTAAACGAGCCAAAAGCGAGACTCAAATTGTGTGTGATCCCAAGCTTCCCTTAGTTGTTCACTTCAAACATGTATATTCCACAAGCGGCAACAGTAATTTCCAACACTAATTTCCTATTCAAGTGCAAGAAAAGACAGCAAAGAAACAAGCATTAACCTTAGTTGATCTCCAGTTATCAAGACAGGATCTATGGACATACTTCTGAGTGCCCTTGCAGTGGCACGGTGCGATTAAGTCGTCCCCTGAAAAACAAGTAGCAAGTGCCTCAAGATAAGTCATCTTCAGTTTTCTTAGATAAATGAAAATCCCACCATTCTGAAAAGGTTATAGCAAACTTATCAAATATAAATATGTATTAAGTGATAGGACCTTCATTATCAAGGCATATGCGACATTGTTGGTGGTCTGCATTCAACAGATGGCTGGTTTCGTCAACATTAATTTCGTCCAAATCCTCACCAGCATCAATACAGTCCCCTCCAACAGATGTAATTTCACATGCTTCAGATGATTCTGAAATATCAGGCTGACATAATATGGGTTCTCTTTCTGAAATATTTTCCTTTCGACTATCATTTGACGCTAATTGCATTGCTAACAATCCTGTATCCCTACTACAATTTTAAGATCATTGCCTGAGCAATGGATCCCACTGCATATTTCAATAACAGCTGAGGAACCTGAAAAACATGTAAAAGAAAAACAATCCATAAACCCAACTTGCATGACAAATTAAGGTCTCTGAATACGGCATATGCAGATGAAACCATCAAATATGAGGCAATCAGCATTCTAGATTGCTTTCAAACTTTTCATAAATTCCAAAACTAAATTAACTAGGAACTAAACAAATGACTATTCCAAAGCCAGATATATACAAATTACAATTAAAGAAACTGCAAAGATTCTAAATTTTCTCTCTTCCCTCTTTAATCATCTGCTTCTTTTAATTCTTCTTCCTACCATACCACTCAAGCAAGAACCTTTGCATAAAAACAAATAAAATCAAAAGAGGGGAATATAACCCCAAAAAGCATACAGTGCAGGAAAATTAAATCTTAACAAGTTCAATTATGAAAAAGAACAACTTTCATAAAATAAGAAACTACAGAAATCAAACCCAAGCTGTTAATTTGATATCAATTATGAATGAATTTTAGGAATTCCACAAGTGTGGGAGGAAAAATTGAAGGGCAAACCTCAGACCTGACATTGAAATGCTTTAAGGATCTTCAACATTGATATTCATATGCCTTTGGGTGATTAATTTTCCAGATAAAGTCAATCAAATTGTAGAAAGGAGAAGAAAACAGGGACGGAAGACACGACGGGGCAGAACGTTGGAGGAACAGACCAGACCAATATTAAATGATAAGAAAGAGAAGAGAGAGAAGAACCTACTAAAATTAGATTTTTTGTTTCTTGGTAATAACTATAAATAGAATTTTTAATACTTTAAACTCTTAAACGATAAAAAAATATTTATTTTAATACTTATTTTGAAAATTATAAAAATGTTTTCAAAATAAGTAAACATGGTATAATATTAAATTAATATATTAAAATTAAATATTATTAATTATTTTAATATTATAAACTCTAAATTTAATTATTATTTTTTTATTTCTATCACCGTTGAGATTCTATCAATTTATCTCATTATCGAACATTTTAAGTTGTTTTACCATTTTTTTACGTTCATCATCGTTTCAATTGTAAAAAATATGCAATTGTTGTTTTTTTGTTGATTCTGGTGGCCAATTTTAATCATCATCAACCGTTCTGTACAATCATCTATCATCTTTGATCTTTTGTCGACCAACCAAACTCTTATTGTCGGCGGCCTCAAACACTTGTATAAATTCATTCTATATTCACCTCCTTTTCTCTCTTACTCTTAGATTTCGGGTTCAAGACCCAACAAGAACATCCCTTCTCTTACTGATATAACCGATTAACGATTCTATCGGTCAACATTTAAGTCAATTCAAAAAAATATGATGTAAACACAAATATACTCGATACCTCGCTTGTGTTATTATTTATTTTCCCATTTCTTAGTAACAGTATCTTGAATCCTTGGCAAACAAGTAAAACCCAACCCTACAACAAAAGCAACCTCAAAACCTGGAAGACAAAGACTGGCAGCCAAGATCCTCGGAAAAGCTATACACAGCTAAAAGGATTAGAAACACCATCAGTCGACCTTGCCATAGCCACCACCGTCATCTCGCCGGATATTAATAGAATAAAAAATTAACCGTACGAAAAGGTTTACAAAGAACATACTACTAAACAGGTATGGCCTCAGTGTTCGATGTGTCTTCACATCTCAATACAATACCCTCGAGACTTGCTGGGAAGATACACTTGATCCACTGGCATCCGGTTGTAATTGGCTCGGGCGGAGGAACAATCATAAGCACATTGTCATTTCTATGAAGAACTCCCATGACACTAACTGTGGTTCCTTCCTTGATATACCTGTAAACATAAAATTGTATTGTCAATCTTTAGAGTAACCATCAAACCAACTTATTCTAAGATTCGAGACAGAAGAGCTTAAATGGTTTTAATATCAAACTCGTTCTACCCTTATCTACAATGCAATAAGACCTGCAACTCATATGGTTAAGTTTTCCTCATCAGCAAAAACGGCACGGCAGTTTAAGTTGCATTTAAACATCCTCATCCAGACCTAATCAGACTTCAGACTTCCCCCCTTAAAACAATCCTAATTCTGTATTAGTTAAGTTCATAATTACATTGAGCGGTGAATCAGTTCAACCGCAAACGAGTAGCATGCTGCTACACATACGACATCATAATGATATCCAAGTCGGTATAATTTACAATACCATATCTAAATGTACATTTTATGCTAGAGTTAGAGGTAGAAATTCAGCAGGTACTTCAGGCTGGCTGGCCGGTCTATCTTCAAGTTCAGATCATTTTGGATTTAAGTTGTCGCATATTTAGACAATTTCAGGTACCAAACCACTTTAGATTTGGACAATAATGACAGATTCAGTCCATCATCCAAAACAGAGAGACCCTCATTGCACTAAATGAAAATACATAGGGAGAGAGGGTGAGTGGGTGACATTCAGGCTACTGTTGATTGTGTTCCTGCAACATAAGCACATAATATTATGGTGTTAATATGAATAGAGAGAACATTTACCCTTCTTTCATCTGCATAACACGGTCATCACTTGAAAGGTTCCTTTCTCTCAACCACCTCACAAATTCTGGAGACAGAGCTTCTTTGGTAGGGTTGAAATCGATAACAATTGAATCATCCACATATGGCGTCACCCTTGCTCCAGGGCCCATTTTTACTAACGCTCTCAACCCTGACTGGAAATCCGAGATGTAGAAGTCTACCGCGTGCCTCTGTCAGAATGATACACACAAAGTTACATTGGATGCATGAAATGTCAAGCTCAGTTAAAAAGGGTGATAGTGTGAACAGATGATCCCTCTTGCATAACAATTAGATGTTTGAGTTTTAGATAGCAGAAAAGAGAACCTGAAGAAAGTTTATCCAGTGTCCGGGAAAACATACTAACAGTAGTCAGTTTCCAGACTACTTGGTGAATCATTTCAATGTTTTGATACTTAGAAACAAGAAAGAAGGCTAGTGCCATGTCATTAAATAATTTTAAAATTATAAAAAATATATTTTAAAAGAAGACTATCACGCAAGTTATCACATCAGCATCGTGAAAATTTAACAGTCTAATCATCATTTCCTTAAAACCATACCAATTTGACTAAGAAAAGAAAGATTGATGGCTAAATTTAGCTAAAAAAGACTGGGACAAATTGACAAAAGATGAAAACTTTGAGGGCTAAGTTTGTCCTTATGCCAACATGTAAACACAAGTTTTGGCACATATGCATAGCAACACCAAAGCAGAGAGCAATGTACAAGTTCATCGGGTACCTTTGCTAATAAAGCCTCGTTTCTTTTTTACATTGTGGAGTAAAAGTTCTCAGGCTCAGCTACTTGAAATTTTAAAATAAGGGTATGCCATGACAAGTTGCAGAAAAACCGAGGATAGAGAATAATATTAACAATCCAATTACTCACTTCCATCAATCGGAGTCCCCAGGTGAAACGACGATGCTTAGGATTGGAAGCTTTAGAATCCCATCCTCGATACTCATACAAACTAGTAGATGTGTAAACACACCGTGGAACTCTCTGGTAGGATGACTCGAGAGGCACATTCCCACATGTTACAACCTAAATAATAACCAAACACTTGATCAATGTCTTCGACAGATTAACAAGCAGATGCTGCAACCAGTAATCAAGTTTGTCGAAGTTAAAACAACTCTATGTACCCAATGATCAGAAAAAGGTTCTAAGGAGAACATTGGGGGAAGGGGGGCAGCACATTCGAATTTGAAGAAAGCAGACTGCAAAATGCTTTTTCTTTTTGAAGAAAATGTGAATAGAAACAAAAAACCAAAATATAGAGAAAAATAAACAACCGTATGCAAATAAATATTTAAGAAAGTTTCATGATAGCTGGCAACTACATAATGAGACCCTCATCCTTAAACCGGACTCAGGACCAGCCATAACAAGGGACCTCAACAAAACCAAGGCAAAGAGTTGGGGGATTGAAGCAAAAATCAATAGAAAAAAGTTAGATGTTCAGGTGATAGTAGATAAATGCCAGTGGCAAATAGCAAATATGAAACAATCATCTAAATCATGAAAACAAATCACGTACCCCTGAAATTTTCACAAATTGGCCATTCTTTGCATTTCTAAGCTCTGCATTTGGATAACGAGCAATGAAATCCATAATAGCTGTTCTCCCCCAAAAGGAGTTCCAAGCAAATAATGCAGCAACAGCACCAAAAAGAACCATGACAACAATAAGAAGAATGGCATTGCGAACTGCTCCAAGAATAAAACCGCCAGCAATAAACCCCATTATGAAAAGCAGTATCAATGCCCATAATATTGGTTTTGGGAAGTTCCTCTTGAAAGAAAAGTCATCATCTTGGCTAAGAACATTCACAGCTTGATTATTAACAACAGCAGAACCTTTTACTTTCATCGATCCCATAGAGTCCAAAGGACCAGACACTTTTCGAGGAGCCCCAAAGGAATTCAATGGACCTGAAGAGATGGGTCCAGATGTAATAAGGCCAGTTGCAGGGAGAACAGGAGGAATAGGACCAGAATTTTGACGTCCACCTGGTGTCACACCACCAGATTGTGGACCAGATGATCTCTTAACAGGATCCCCATGTCTATTCAGCAATCCAGAGTTTGACTTCTTTAATGAAGCTGAACCAGTCATGCCTCCAGCGGCAGCAGGACCTGATGTCGTATAGCCTGCCCAAGGTGCTGCATTAGGCATCATTTGTCCAGAATGTGAAGCTACACCCCCAAAAGATCCAGTCCTTGAAGGAGCACCACTTATAGGACCGGATTTCCTTGACTTAGAACCATCCATAGGAATATCGAACATTTTCCCCAGTTCCCCAGACTTTTTAATATCTCCACCAGTATAGGGCATTGCTACGGAGCTCATGGTGGGAGTCCTTTCTTTAGGCTGCTCTGGCCTGCCTGACACATAAAGCCCATTGCTGAGCTTATGAGATGGGAATCTGGAACCCATCGAGCTTTCCAAATCGAACACACCAAGATATCACACGACAACAACTGCTAGCAACTATATGTGCGCAAGAAACTCAAAGGTACCCTGAGAAGAAACAGCATCTTAGGCATCAGAAAAGTGGTTTATTCAAATAACTATAGAATATATATATTGGACTTATCACAACTAAGGAGCAAAGAGGTAAAGAGCTAATTGACACACAAATAAGGAAAACTTAAAGGCAAATACAGCAATCAGACAGAAAACATAAATTGATCTCGTAAATGATAAAAAGACATATTCAAATACACAGTATATATAAGCAGCATCAAAGTTTCAACATCAGATGGCATCTTGGATTTTTCATGAGATCTCTGAAACGTGGAAAAAATGAGGCAGCAATTCAGAAATCAACAGGAAAGAGAGAATATGAAAGACAAGAAAGACAAGTGATCCAAAATTTCAGAGAAACATGATTAGACACTGTTTCTAAAGGATAGAACTTGAAAATGAGATTTTTTTCCAGAGGTTTGTCAAGGAAGGAAAAATGACAAGCATGGAGCCTTCTTAGATATTAACCAAAACTCTATTTGACAATATTTAGTTTGGATTCTTATTAAAATTCTATTGGTTGGAGGTTACTTGATAATTAAGTTTATTAATGAAGTAAATATTTCTTAATAAATAAGAAATCTTAACAAAGATGATTTCTTGGTGATCAAGAAAAATGCCATATAAAAATACCCTATTAACCTTTAGAATTCAGAAGAATAATCCCCAAGAAATGTTTCGTGAGGAGGTTTTGTAACTTTATCCATGCAAAAAATAAAAGTGAGCCAAAATGTTTCAAAGGACAATTTGTACCTTTATCCATGCAAAAGAAACATGTTGTTTGAGTCAAAATATTTTTGAGGAAAGTTTATAGATTTATCCAGCAAAAGTTACGAGTTGTAGGAAAGTAGGAAACAGCTTCAAAAGGTAACCAACAATTAAACAAAGAACTGAGGTTGGAAGCCATGTTACTCAGATTCGGGGTTGAGGGTCGGATAAGGGTATGAATCCAGTATGAGTATGCTCCCATTTTTTTTCAAGTTCTTCAAAATATTTAGAGAATCATATCCACCATTGCCATGCCTGAATATGTATAGGATATGGGTGTTGGACACATGTACCAGAGGTAAACAAGGAGTTGGAGTAACATAGCCTTGAAGACTCAACCCCCAGTCTAACTTAGTTGATAAAAACTGGCAGAAGGGCAAGAAAATATAAAATCTCAATAAAAAAGTTGAAGCTATTCAAGAAAACATAACTGATACCAAGTTGTGAGACACGTAAGTGGAGGGGGAAATGCCATAATTAAATCAAACAGAAAGGCAAAGTTATTCACTAAAATAATGAAAGTGAATCCATAATATACTTGGGGTATCAAATTCTTACCAGGCACAATCTGAAAGAGTCCAAGACAATAGGAAAACAACATAAAATACTTGGTGTATCAAGTTCACAAACTAACCATATATTGGTTTTGAATAAAAAGCAAAATCAAAGATCTGAAGAAGCAAGCAGAGAGCCAGAAAATTCAGTACACCGAGAAAATACTGAAAGAGTTTTCTTCTCTTGTCCTACTGCATAGTTTCCTAGGAACTAACATAATTAATTTCTATAAATGCATTTTTTTTTCAAAAAGAAAATCACCCAAATCAAGGAAAGGAGGGGAGATCCAATCCTAAACTTAGTGATCAAATGCTCCAAGTTATGAGAAAATTCAGATTCAATATTTACAAGTCAATTATTTTTACATTAAAAGAAAACAAAATCCAAAATTGGAATGCTTAATAACCAAAAGATGAATACCATAACAACTTTCTGATTAAGAAAGGTATCATACAAAAAAGACAACTAATATTTTCACAAGAGATAGATAAAATGAAGGAGATCCGCACAAATAAATATATATTACCAAGCTTAATAAGCTCACTTAAATTTCGTATCAGCACAGACTCCTAATATAAGATTTATCCCTTTGAATATATGATTTTACTTATACTTCGATTTAGTCAAAAACAAACCAAAAACAGAGTAAACTTTTTGGTACCATGAATCAAAGCCTTCCACTTTAAACAGCAAGAACAAAAGAAGCAGATTTACTGGCTAAAATCATAAAAACAAAAACACCCAGATCGACATTTTGAGTAAACACCAAGAAAGTGGGAAAGATCTGAGGGAAAAGGCAGAGATTTGTGAAGCTGGGTGGGAGTAGAAGACAACAGTAGTAAGGATAAAGTTGATAAAAATGGGGAAAATGCAATGGAAAAAGGCAAAGTGAATACATACCTGAAGTGATAGAAGCATAGGAAGTGAGTAGATTTGAAGCATCATAGTTAGAGGAAGAGAAGAAGATGAAGAGTTTCTGGGAATTCCATTCCTCTCTGTAAAATGATGATATAAATTTATTTATTTATTTGGTATATTAAAGTTTTTTTTTTGTTTGAGTTTCAGCTGTCACTTGAGAGAGCCGCGACAATTGGTGGGTTGTCTTGTCCTGGACCGGTGCCTCCAAAACAGAGCAAATAAGGAAATTGGAAATAAAATTAAATATTAAATTTAAAAAAATAATTGAAGATTTATATCTTTAAATATTTGTGATCAATCGATAAATAATTAATATTATTTAAATATTAAATTAAAAATGTCCTAAATATGTATCTTTAAAGGTATAATATAAAATATTTATTATAATATTATACTGAATTGTTATTTTAATTTATATACTTTAAAAAAAATTTAAAAAAATTAAAAATTTATAAACTTTAAAAAATTCATGGCGAGCTCTCCATAACTCGCATCCGCCACCGAATGATCCCCTTGGGAACCTAGGCTCTACCGCTCAAGCATGCTAGTATGGGCACTCGCAAGGCCTGGTTGTGTCAGCTTTCATGTTCCCGGCTGAAACCGCGAGGTAATCTTCTTGCATCATCCTGGCATTGGCTGCAACTAGACAAGCAGGATGGAGCTTCTTCTCACGGTGCTGCAGCCTGCAGATTCCTACTATTCAATATGTTCCACAACAAGAGGATGAACCCTGTCCGGTCCAAACCCATCTCAAGCCATTCTAGCATCAAGCTAGCAGGGTTATTCAAAACAGGAGGCAGCTGAGCTGCACGGATGCGATTTTATGGTTTTCATGGGATGGCCATTTATGTGTTTCATAAGTTGATATATCAGCATGTAGTTTATTCTTAATCTAATATGACGAGACGTTTTGTAGTATTCGATCCAAAAATAAAAATTAACTCGAAAAAATGAGATCATTACTAAAATCAAATAGGTAATAACATTCGTTATCAACTCAAGCCACGTTAGGCCATCAAGATGTGAACCCCATGACTATTTTTTCAACCCGACATAGTAATTTTTCCGTACGAAGAAAACTAAGTTGATTCCTTCATAATTTGTAGTCCTGCTCAACGATTAAAGGATGAAAATGATCCACTCCTTGTCCTCCTCCTACCGGAGATAATTGAATTTACTTCGCCAATACTCGACTCTTGCTTATCTCTATCTTTCAACTCCTCGATCTCCCGTACCACTTCCTTCAACTCCGGTCTCGTTTCGGGATCGTCTTCGCAACAACTCAACCCGATCTTCAAAAGATTGATCATCTCCCCCTTGCTATTCTTAGTCCCCGACATCTCGTCGTCGAAAACTTCACTCGTTCTCTTCTCCTTCACCATTCCATTCACCCATGTGGCTAAATTTGTGTTACTGTCGTAACTCAGTGTCAGATAGTTCTCAGGGAACTTACCGGTTAAGATCTCGAGTATCAATATCCCTAGGCACCACACGTCTGTTTTCCGGTTGATACGGCCGTTTATGGCATACTCCGGTGATTTGTAAGCAGTCATGTGCATGTGAACGTGTTCCTGGTTGATCACCGGTCTTAAAGCATAATCGCACAGCACTGCCTCGAAATTCTCGTTTAGAAGCACATTGGAAGATTTCAAATGACCGTGAGGAACGACTAGGGTGGGGAGTTCGTGGTAGAGATAAGCTAAACCTCTGGCAACACACTTTACGATCTTCAACCGAGTTCGCCAATCAAGACTAGGTTTGTCTAAGGAATGGTTGCCTGCAGAAAGCAAGTTCAAGGTGTACGTAATTTCAGTAGGTATCTAGAGATTGAGAAAGAGTTAAAATTTCTGTTTAAAATTTACTTACCATGAAGATGACTTGCCAAGCTGCCATCCTCCAGGAAATGTGAAACCAATAATTTCTCTTCTTTCCTATAGTAATAAGCCTCAAGTGGCAGCAAGTTGTCATGGTTCAACCTTCCTAATCTTCTCATGTGCTCATGAAACTCTTCCTTTTTCACGTTGTTCATGTGTTTATACCTCTTCACTGCTACAGCTTCCCCGTTTCCTAACACCGCCTTGTACGAAGCTCCGAAATTCCCACTCCCGAGTACCTCAGCTGAGGCCTTCAGCAGATCATGCAGATCGAACCTATCGGATTCGCCTTTCAAGAATATCAATTTCGAGTAGTCGACGGGTTGCTTCGTTATGCCTCGCATGCTCTTTGAAGCCTTGACACTGTCTTGGTCCTCACTCGAAGTTCGCAACCTGTAGGATTCATCATCCCCATATGATCCCTTACCATATATTCGGTTCCTCTTGGAGCAAATGAAAATGACTACTGCAATGAGTGCTAAGAATAACAATATAGATATCACGATCAATGCAATTAGTAGAGCAGATGTTGTCCTTTTATACACATGTGGAAGTTGGGGGCTAGCTGAGGCAGGGGCCACAGCCTCGGCCTCGGCCGAGGGGACCGGTGATGGACTAGGTGCAGGACTGGCCATGGACATGGTGCAGTTTTCCAGAGGCGGTCCACATAAATTCTTATTGCCTGCAATAACATTTGAAAAATGACTTCATTTGATTGATTTATTCAGAAAGTTGCTCTAATAATGCAGTGAGAGAAGTCATCGATTCGTCGTGAAAAACACGACGACTTCTCATAAAATTTCGTTCTAAAATCGTCGGAAATAAAGAACGACTTTTCACTGTACTGTAATTTGTAAATGCATGAATGCAACAGCTTACCTTCAAACATGCTTGCAGCCATGCGGCTTAAACTTGCAGGAATAGGGCCTTCTAAAAGATTGTTAGCAACGTTGACCACCTTCGCATTTTGCTTAAAATCAGGTATCCGACCAACAAACCTGTTCCCCTCCAATTTTAAGACAGAAAGCTTAGGCAATGTCGCCAGCGATGTCGGAATCGTACCGGTAAAAGCATTGTTTGCTAGAAACAGGTTCCTCAAGGACCTCATGCCTTGGAATGCATTATCAGGAATGTCACCAGTGAAACGATTATTGGACAGATACAAAGCCTTCAACTCACCTAATTTCTTTATTTCAGGAATTTCGCCTTCGAAATTATTGTTCATCAGGCTTATGATTCGCAACGTCAGGATGGCATCGAGAATTTCGATATTCACCATCCCTCCTAGTCCCATGTTTTCAAGCTGCAAACCCCATATTTTGTTCCCGACGCAGAGCACGCCGATCCAATTCGCTCGGTTACCGTTACACGGTTGAACCGAAGCATTCCAGTTGCTAAGTGATGAAGGGTTTGTTAATGAATCCCTAAACGTTAAAAGATTCAAAATATCCGAATCATCACCAGCCGACATGAACACCAAGTGTAATAAAGACAGAAGCACAACAAGCAACGGTAAGTTCGGTGTGCGCACAAGCCTAGCTATGTGCGTGCCCATCACCATCGATACAACATGAAAAACAGTGGCTAAACAGTGAGTTCAGATTAATGCATGGGTTTATTGATTCTTCTGATAACCTAGAAACCTTTGGTTTTGTTTCTTTGTCTGAAAAAGATGATCAAAATGGTAAGAACAAACAAGGAACAAGGCTACAAAGACATGTTTTTCGATGTAAAATGCTAAAAAAACAGAAGAAATTACAAAGAACTGATGAAATTAGATGATCAAAGAGTTGTTGAATTCGAGTGAGTAATTCTATATTCGAACCTAAAAGAAGATATTGCGATATAAACATCGAGTCATACGCATTGGAGAGATACAAGGGCTAACCTTTAAATTCTAATCTGGTTTGAACACTATAGGTTAGGGAAGTTTAAACTGTTTTTTCCATTTATAGTTTTGTCTGAAATGCTTTTGGTAAAGCTATGGATATTTTATACTTATTTCTCTCTTATACTTATATTACATTCTAGGTCAAATTCTATGCAAGGTCACTATACTATATGTTTTTGTTAGATTTAGTCTTTCTATTTTCCGAAATTTACGTATTTTCAGTTCCGAAACGATTTGTTTTGGTTAGTTCTATATTATATGTGATATATAAAAATACAATCTAATACACAAGGAAAATTGTTTGACTGCTACAATCAGAGGGTTTGTTTTAATTTTAATGGCATAAAGATATAATTATCATAAAATTTTAATTGAATGACTAAATTATTATTTTTAGAAGAAAAGTTATTTGTTTATTATCAAACCTATAAATAAATTACTTGTGATTAAGTGACTTGTTTGTTATAAAAATTTAAATGAAGGACAAAATTGTTACTTTTAGGAAAAAAATGACATTTGTTACTAATATAGTTGAGTGACTAAATTGTTTTTTTTTAAAGAAAAATGACTTTTTCTAACTAAATCTATATTTAAGGGACTTGTGATGTAGTTTACCCTATTTTTTATTCTAAATTGGCTTTTGCTTTCCGTTATCCGACTCCTCCCTTCTTTCACAAAGTATATTATAATATTACGAATTAAAGCAAATCCCCAATTTCTCCTTCCCCCAATCCCCGCCAAACCCTACAACGAAAACCCTAGTTCAGTTTTTGCTGTAATTCTGATTTGCATCTCTCTGTTTCTTTTCAAAACAAAGATTCCTGTATTTCGCATTTCCTCAACGTGCTACGTTCATATAGTTTTTCTTTTGAAGAGAAGTTGAGAAGCGAATGGAAGGTATACCACACCCAATTCCCAGAACGGTTGAAGAGGTCTTCAATGACTTCAAGGGAAGACGCTCTGGCTTGATTAAGGCTCTCACCACTGGTTCGATTCCTTTATTTTTGTTTTTAATTTGGTTTTGGAAGTTACAAAGAATTTCAATTAGTTTATTTGGGTTTTCTCATGGCAGATGTTGACAAGTTCTACCAACAGTGTGATCCTGGTAGGTTTACTTTTGCTCTTTTCTTCCTCCCCCCTATATTTCGTGGTTCTGCTTGTTCAAGGTGTGGCAGTGTTGAGTGAGCTTTTGTATTTGAACTGCTTTGTCATCTTTAATGTCGCACTGAGAACTACTTATCATGTCTTCATTATGGTTACGTCCGTCATGGCTTTAGATTTGCTTTCAATGAATGTACCTTAACTTGAACTTAGAGTGGAAATGAAATGTTTCAGTCTCTTAATTTACAGGTGAAGATTACTTTCTGACTTCAATATGCTGCTTTTTAATACTCTTCTTGATTACACATGATATCTCAGTTGTAATTCTACCTTCTTAAATTTCAGTTCCCGGGAGCAGTTTGGGTTCTGATTCTGCTTAACAATCACAACTGAATGTGGTGCTAATAGAAATTTGGTTAAATTGAATATCTATTTTTCTACCTGATTATGATTATGTTTTACTAGAAAATTTTGAGTCTAATACTTGAATATGTCTATCCTGATTCGTTCTTTATGACCTAAGACTTGATAATGTCTTAGGTGTTTGTTATAACTCATTTCAGCTATTTCTGGTTTACTTTTTTTTCCTGAATGTATTAAATTTATTTTCAGAGAAGGAGAACTTGTGCCTATATGGACTTCCAAATGAGACATGGGAAGTTAACTTGCCTGTTGAGGAGGTGCCTCCTGAGCTTCCTGAGCCTGCATTGGGCATAAACTTTGCTAGAGATGGAATGCAGGAAAAGGACTGGCTGTCACTGGTTGCTGTTCACAGTGATTCGTGGCTGCTTAGTGTTTCTTTCTATTTTGGCGCGCGATTTGGTTTTGGCAAGAATGAGAGGTATGCTTGCTTTTTTTTTTGTCAAGTATTGCTTACAAACTTTATTTTTCAATTCATGCCAACTGCATTTCCCCCTCTGTCTACCATAACTAAATACCAGTTCTATGTTCTTATGTTAACTATTGTTGGATCTTAAAATTCAGATTTAGAAAAAGTTCTCTTCAAAGTTCAAACTAGTATTAAAATTTTATTTGCAAGGTTACCATTTGATTGGTCAATCATTCAAAGCACCAAGTTTATGGATGATGAAATTCTACATTTACAAAATTGTGGAAAGCCTGTTTGTTCTTCATTTCTATCTTTAATGCTTTTTTCTTTTGTTTTGGTTTTGGTAAGAGCCAACTTCGGAATATTATGCCTTATTTTTAATTGTCTGGGAAAGTGGTCTTTTTCGTTTTGTATAAATATATTTTGCTCAGTTTGAGAACACAGTTTGGGCCCTGAGAGGGAATTCTGGATATGAAAATGCTAAATGAGATGATCTTTTCCTGTTTGCTTCTTGAATATTGTTATGTAACATTGTCAAATTCTGCGCTATTGCACCAGATAGATAATAAAGGTCCCTCAAACCCTTTTGGGCGAGGCACGTTTTATTAGGTGCACACTTAATGCTTATAAGTACACTTATTTTAATATTATGTGTAGGTTTAACAGTAAGAGAGCTTTCTAGTTCATAATAGTTAATCTTTCAATAACAAACATGGAATCATCGGGAAATCAATTATTTCTGCCAACAGAAAAAGAAAACTCTCTATGTTTTGAGATAAATTGGACGGTTCTTTTTAGTTTATCAATCATACATCTTAATCTTATTTTCTATATATACAGTTATACACACAAACACAAATGGAAAACTACATGCATGTACATATTGCTCCTTTACTCTGATGGACATTTTCTTTTGCCCTTCACCTTGGGAAATATAAGGATTCTAACACCTAGAGTATCTTGTGCCCTTGACAACACTGCTACCATGTAGTGCTAAATAAAGTTTATTGTAATGTTTACGCATGATTGCTCTCCTATTAAAAGCAAGAGTTGAAAAGCAAATGGTTAACCAAACTGAGCCTTAACAATTAATAGGACATGACTTGCTTAGGAGGGATATCTTACACACGGATTTGTCTCGGAGATGAATTTGAATTTTAGAGAAGCAAAATGAGTCCTCAGTTCCATACTTGCAGTGGTCTGGTGGTAACATTGAGGAAGCAAAATGACTGAAAGATAAAACAATAAGGAACAAGGCTGCTCTGTTGGAAAAGAAAAGAACCTATTTGCTGGGGATATTCTGAACAATACCGGTTCACTTGCTAATATTACCTTATCGGGTATAATCTGAATTTGGTACAACTAACAGGGTTCTTGATTGTCTTATCTTGCAGAAAAAGACTCTTCCAGATGATAAATGACCTTCCATCCATATTTGAAGTTGTCACAGGAAATGCCAAGCAACCCAAAGACCAATCTGCCAATCACAATGGTAGCGGCAAAAGCAAAGGAAGTGCTAAGGCGGTATTGATTGTTCCCTGTCTGTTTTCCTTTTTTATGTGCTTCTCTTATTTAATGTCACATGGATAACTTGCTGCTTGCAGTCTCGCCAATCTGATCCCCAGACTAAGATGGTAAAGATGTCTCCACCCTCAAAGGACGAGGATGAGAGTGGGGAAGAAGATGAAGAGGATGATGAACAGGGTGCCACTTGTGGTGCATGTGGGGATAGCTACGGCACTGATGAGTTCTGGATTTGCTGCGATATCTGCGAGAGATGGTTCCATGGAAAATGTGTGAAGATTACACCCGCAAAGGCTGAACATATCAAGCATTATAAGTGCCCAAGTTGCAGTAGCAAAAGGGCTAGAGTTTGAAAGTAGGTCCTGAAACTGGACTTATAACCAGTTGAACTGAAGCAGTCAAGGTTCATAGCTTTGTTGTCACAGTTTGGAGGTAAAACAGGGTAGCTCTTTTAGCTGATGAATGAATGTTGTAGTTTTTTTATAGTTTCATCCGTGTGCTTCTGCTTTGTTTTCGGAACCGACCAGTGTGGTGGCAAAATCATTCGTCAGAAGGTCGATTAAGAAAACCGCAATATTCGCTTGTCTGAAAGAATTCTTCTATTTTTATTGAATGTTATTTGCTAATAACTGAGTTTTGTTTAAGGTCTAATTCATAAGCTACGTGATTTTGCTTCTTTTAGAATCAGTGTCTGAACCTATACGACAGTACTCCATTTCATATGCTTCCATTTTTTTTTTATTATCAGACGGGTTGAATTTTGTGCACATGGTTATTTTAGATATCTGATTAGTGAGTATTCGATTTTCACGAGTTGAGACACGAGCTGATTTATTTAAAATCGAAACTTTAGATATCTAAAAATGTTGATACCTCGTTATGAACACCCTTAATATGAAACTTAATCCTACTAGTATACCTGATTCGATATTTATCGAAGATGATAGAATACCTGATTTGTATTTATAATATATTTAAGGAGCTTGTACATGTCATTTTCTTCATTAATCATTTACATTTTATGTATGATTAATTCTTGATGGATGTTTTTTGTTCGTAGGGCTTGATTCATGTGATTAACTTTCATGGATTATTGTCCATTTGATTTTAGAAAACATTTTTATTTTTTAAAAAATATTTTTTTATTCTAATTTTTAAAATTTAGAAAGGTTAGTATGAATGAAACTTATTTTCAAAAATAAAAATAATAAAAAGGGTTTGATATCTAGTTTTTCAAAATAATTATTAAATAATTAAAATAAAATATAATTAAAAATATTAATATAATAAATAAATAAAATATTTTTTAAATACCCTAAGTTTAAATAATTAAATTTATTTGAGTATAGTTACTTTTACTTTGCCAAACACTAGAAAAGAGAAAAAGTATTTTCCTGAAAACAAAATCTTTAAAACAAACGGACCCTAAACCCAGGTTAAAATAAAATTAAAATAAAAAAATTCTTTGTTTTCATATTTTTTATTTTTCTAAAATATTTTCAATGAAAATCTTTTTATGTTTCTAATTTTTCCTTTATTTTTGTTTTATTTTTAAAAATTATTTTTTAATTTTACCATCAAACATATTATCTTTAATTTTTTATTTTTAAGAAAATTAAAATAAAACAGATTCTATTATTTTTTTAATTGATATAATCAGTGACGAAAATAAGATTAACCATTAAAAAAAGTACATTAAATTTTTAAATTAAAATGAATAAAACCTCTTCTAACCCGTTTGTGAACGCAATAACTCGAGCTGTGATATAATTTTTTTCATAAATAATATATGTCGAAATGATAATTTAATTAACGAAACATTATTATTTTTATCAAGTTGGTGTTTAAGTTAATTGTTTACATTAAATTTAATATAGAAATTAAATTATCATTTAACTTAAACATTATCAAACATTATAATGAAATATAGAAATCATATTTTTCTTACTTTTTGTTTTTTCTAAAATAAACTTGAGTATTAAAAGAAAGGTTCCAAACCAATCCCAATTCGCGAATTGCCAAATTTAAATTAAAACCTTGAAAAAGTAGAGGAAATCATCGACAAATTGAAAATTTCAGGGGAAAAACTACAATGCACGGATCAGATGAACTAAGCATAGATGAGTTGGCTTCAAATCTCTCTGCGTATAAGGAACAGCTTCAGCAGGTTTCGAATTTATCCTTTTCAAATTTGCAAGATTTTTTTTAGAATATTACGACCCATGCTTGCGATTGGACTAAATTAAAGCTTATACACATAAAAAATCTTGGGATTGGACTAAATTCTTGTTTTCGAATGAATAATTTGTGTTTTAGGGTTTTGTTTTTATTACTACTATGTAAATAGAGGCATTTCATGATTAAGTTTGCTTGCTGAATAATTGGAAGAATTTTATGTGTTCTGGTTAATTTTATTCAGCAGGACTTGCAAGACTCGACTAATTAGATGATTTTGGTAAAAAAAAAAATCAGGTTAGACAGCTTCTGACAGATGATCCTGGAAATGTTGAATATGTGGACATGGAAAAGGAACTCGCTGAGGTGATTCTTTCTTATGATTATTTTCTTTTTGTTTGTTCTTACATTTTATTTTTATTGTAGCTTTATTTTCTTTCTTGTTTGTTCTTTGCCCTGTTTTGTCATGTCATGGTTACAATACGGTTATTCCGTTTGAAAATGGATCCAACACTTACCGTCCCCCCAAAAGTGATCAAATATCAGTTTTAGATTGTGGGTGTTTTTTAGATGTGAAGTTTTTTTTTGATAAAGTGATGAAAATATCATTTCTCTTCCCTCCCTCTTTTGAAGGAATCAACATGTTGCTCAAAGAAGCAACATCAATTAACTGCTAATGGTAATGGCACTGCTGGAGGTTTGTTTTCATTTGAGTGTTGAAAAGGTGAGGGTGGTTCATATATTAAAAGAGTTCACAGCTGCAGAATGTGAACTTTAGCGAGAAAAAGAAATTTCTGAAATAATATAGCTTCAGCAAGATGCCCATCACTTTGATATTGATTCCTTTGCAGGTGTGCTATGTGTCGTGCTGGCCAGCCTGCTTCTGATTCACCTGATTTGCGATGTTCATCTTGAGATTCTAAGTTTGAAATATGATAAAATTCACCCTTTATTGTTTTACTAAATATATAGGCTTGTTTAGATGTATGCTTGTGCTGAATCTTTGGCATGCAGGTGATTGCTCTTACGGAGGAGCTGCTTGCAACTGCGAAGCAAAATGAGATTCCTGGATCAGATATTGGGGCTAGTATTAGTACACCTGCTGCGCCATCGAAGGTGATTAAATTACCTAATGAATCATTGATATACTTTTGTAGTCAATTTTGTTTGTTGGAAGAAGAAGTGCTTTATTCACAAAGGCAATATTTTGAATTGAAATGGAAACTTTATTTCCCTTTTTTCAAATTTTGTAATTGTGTATGTGAGGTGTCACAGATTAGTTTACTACCCAATTCTGTTGCATAACCCGTCCTATCATATGAATGTATTTAATGTTAGAAGTTCTTAGATGTCATAACTGTGGTAGCATAAGATTGTGTAGTTGGGACAGCTGATTGAATTTCTTTTTTTACTGGCATTGAACTTCCTAATCTCTAACTATTTCCATGGTTTTAGTTCATTACATGCATTGGAAAATTCATTTTGGTCAAGCAGGGAACCTGAAACATTCTTTTAATATACATTCTTGCTGGTGCATGATTTTTTTTATTCATTTAGTCGCTAACATCTGATAAATGCTTCTCTTTTGTCTAGGGAACTGTGAAAACATCAGATTATGAGGATAAATTTCCTGTTGGCACGAAAGTTCAGGCTGTCTGGAGTGAAGATGGAGAGTGGTATGCTTAGAAACAAGGCTATTTTTTTAGCCAATAGTTTCTTCCGCTCCCATATCTTTTACCTACTTTTATGTTGGATTTGTTTTATATTTAGGTATGATGCAACTATTGAGGCTATTACACCAAACGGGTATCTTGTCTCTTACGATGAATGGGGGAACAGGGAAGAGGTAATATTTCTGGTTGCTACGAGACTCTTGCATAAATAATTCTTGTGTAAGATCTATAGAATTTTGGTTATGCTTGCTTTCTATAAAAAATTTGCTAATTCCATGCCAGATTTATTGGAAGAAATTGTCCTTTTGGAAGTCTAGCATGCATGTGCACACACACATGGACAAGCAAACATGCATGTACTTGCACAGCATCTTATACTATTGCATTAGTTTCCCGAACAACATGAAATTTGAAATTCTCGAGTCGAAACAAAGAAAATAGGAGGCTTAAGTTACTTGTAGATGATGATTTGTCAATTTGTACTATTGAAGAATGCACAGAGCTACATGTAGATGATTACATGGTGAAATAGAGAGGCTTTTTAGTGAAACTCTGGGCAGTTTATATAAGAGTCTGAAGAGGAGACTGAAAAAGAGCATCAACAAACTTTTTATGCGACATTAAGTGAAGAACCCTTTATGTCTGATTTGCCAGTTGGGCTTTTAATCTTTTCGTTTCTGAAGATTATCATTTTTGTTTTCTTATTAGCCTAGTAAATAAATGGTTTAATTAGTTTGACTCTCAAATGGGTAAACATAATCAGCTTCTAGGAGTGTCTCCAAGGTTTATTTGATCCAAGTTTTCTGATGCTGCTTGTCAATACCATTAAGTACCTTTTACCATCTGCAATTTCAACACCAGGTGGATCCTGCCAATGTAAGGGAGATTGAATACAATGCTTTGCTGGAAGCTGAGAAGGTTGCTGAAGCTACAAAACAAGCTATCAAACGTAAGATCGCACAGTCTGCTTCTGTTGACTTTCAATCTCGAAGTTTACCAGCAAAGCTTCGAATAGCTTCTGATGACCCAGAGGATGTGGTAAGATACTCTTTGCTGCTTCCATACAAATTCTAGATTTTGCAGATGGGAGTCTGAACTTCAGTCTATTTTCATGTTTATCAACTTTTGATATTCCTAAAATATCTTTTAACATGGAAGTTTATGGATAATGGTACTTGGTTAACCTATATGGATTGATTTTTAACTTATGTTTTACATCTAAAAAGGAGCTATTGTTGATACTCTTGAAAATTCTAGATGGATTATGTCTATTTATTTTGTACTTGTGATTTCCAAATGCTGTATTTTTCAATCAAATCCTTTCTACATCCTTCTATTGAAAATTTGGCAGAAGTTTATTTTCTACCGACTTGATGGTTTCTTGCCTGTGGTTCTTAGAAAGCTTCCAAACGGAAGAAGATACATGCTTTCAAGTCAAAGATACGACTTGAACAACTTGAAGTGGCACAAAATAAGCGGCAGAATGCTTGGCAGCAGTTTCAGACAACCAAAGGCAAGACTAAAAAGGTCTGTATAGTAAGCATTTTATAAGATTTCCCAATTTTGAACGAGTGTAACCCTCCTTGCTTAAAGGAGTTTTTTTTCTTGCCGAGGCTGACCCCGTTACTTTTTATAAGATGTAAGATGTTCCTTTGGTAGTGTTTGAATAAATAAGTTATTATTATAATGGTGAGAGTATGATTTTCTTGATGTTGTTAACTTCATCTGAAAAAAGGTCTAAATGTATCAGATAATGTGTTATTGAACATAATAGCTCTTTTAGTCTGCCCTTTGCAAGTAATTTCTGTTTGCTGATAATTGAGAACAGATTATTTAATAAGAACTCAAGACTGAGATATATTAGTTCCATTGACAGGTTGGTTTTTTCTCGGGGCGTAAGCGTGAGAGCATATTCAAGTCACCCGATGATCCTCAGGGTAAGGTTGGTGTTACAGGAAGCGGAAAGGGGTTGACAGATTTCCAGAAAAGAGAAAAGCACTTGCATCTCAAGGGTGGTAATGTTGAGATAAGTGATGACTAGGCAGGTAGAGTTACCTAATATCCTTTTGGCTGCCTTAGCTTTGTTTCACACTCCACTGGGTAGTTTGACAACTTCCCAATCACTCTTACCTGTATTTTGTGCTTTCAACTTGTTGGTCATGCTAAATTTCAGTATTTCCTTTTTAAGAGTGCTCACAATCAGTATTTCCTTAACTTTGCCGGACACTCGGGTACCAAACCCGTCGACGCTTTACTCAACAGAACAACAGTATCAACACAATTCTCCAAAGCCAAATAGACTTTCATGTACAAATTTTGGAGTGTTTCAAATAAAATACATCATCTTTACCACACTTGTCTGTATACCACAAAATCACAAATAGACTTTCATATACAAATTTATCAAAGTTTGTATGCTTTTCTCTGTTTCCCCAAGCTCACACCCGATCGGCCGATCCACCACGAGTTCTTGTGCAGCTTGTTTTGCTGCTCGTCTCCTGTGTTGCCTTTGTGCCTTTTTCTTTTGCTTCTAAGGTCATTATCGTAACCATAAACTAATTCCAAAATAATCACTGTATGTCACACAATATGGACAGAAAAAAATATGATAAAAAAGCGTCTTCATGGTTGCCAAGGTGCCGGAGGCGGTGGCGGTGTGGGAAACATTGGTGGAACTGCAGAAAAAATGGTATTCTTGTCGATCCCGGTTGACTTCTCACCGGACAATGCCACAAGTGCAGCAACCAAACCTGCATTGCCTGCTAGAGTTGGTTCTGTGTAGTTGTAGTTGGTGCGAACATCATGGAATCCATCATGCTTGTCAGGTCCAGCAACCATGGCTCCCACAAGCGTGTTCGGGTTTGGTTTTGTCGTATCCCTCCATTTCCATCCCCCTTTACAACTATATTTGACATTATTCTTGGGAATAGATGCACCTCTATGGTGAACATGCTTTGGGTAATGGTTACCAAAGCCCACGATATAGCTCATTTTCTGAGGATTTTTGCCAAGAATATAATCGATCTGACACAATAACAGCCAGGAGAACAAATTATTGGTCACCCTGCTTATCATGCGTTGGCCGGAGGAAGAAACTAAAACATACCTGGGTTTTGGCAAATTGCCGCAGGACATCGGTTGAATAGAAATTGGGACCGCAATACCATCCAGGTGTATCAGCAGCATCAAGATAATCACTGTACAGAGCCGCTAGGAAGGCTGCATTGACAACGTATTGCAGTGGTTGAGACCTTCCATGGTTTAACTGAATCAAACCTCCTGCATAATGTCCAGAGTTAATGTGGTTATGGAAAGTAACATAACTAACACATTTAAGTATTACATGGTCAAAAAGAGCAGATATGTTTACCCTTCGTTCTATTAAAGCTAGTAAAAACTGGAAGGAACGAGCACATAAATATGCTGGTTTGATTCTGAAATGTACTCAGAATTTCCTCATATGGATACCCGGGACTCAAAAACAATCTCATCCGACTCAGAAGCACCTGAAACACAAAACATTGGTTATATAAGCAATGAACGTGGAAGCTATTTAAAGGAAGTCTATAGGCACCATTCTTGCCCAAAGTGCAGTGCATATTACTTATTTGAATAGCATAGTGCTGTAAACAACACAAGCTAACCTAAAGTTTGTTCCAAGCGAACTTCCAATCAAAACAGGGCAGACAGTCATACAAGGAACAAAACTAGAAACACGAGCAGAAGGGTTACCTGAGCACCAGCAAGCTTATTATCCCAGCTAAGAACACCATAATCTGGGCCACCCCAGAAAGCACCAGCATGCTTGGCAAGTGAAGGATGAGTAGCTAACTGAAGGTAGGACGAGTTCCCAGTGGCATAGTATAGCCAGGCTCCACCCCAAACAAACTCGTCCCAGTAACTTGAGGAATTGTAAAAGAGAGCAGCGTCTGAAGCACCTGCACTATATCTGCCTCTTTGATCCCTAGCGAATTTAAAGAGTGTGCTGGCACCATGGACAAGCTTTTGAGAGTATGCTTTGTTGTCTTTGAAAACGATGGAAGCAGAAGCCAAAGCAGCGGCCATCTCAGCAGCAAGATCGGAGCAACTATGACACTCGTATACAGGACGCGGGTAATCAATGTCCTCAGGGCGCATCCAGCAATAATGATCATTGGGGGCTGAATCGCCTCCGGATGTATCACCTACCCCAACCTGCAAATCCATTAGCATATGAAATTGACAAAGGAAGAAGAATGAAATGAATAACAATCAAATCATACCTGCGCGGCAATCCTGTCAATGATATCAGCAGTATTGTTGAAGGTCTTGAGAAGATAATCAGTACCCCATTTGATGATCTCTTTAACATGGTTGAGCTCACCGGCTGCCTCATATTTAGCACTGTACTCAATGACGCTCCAGCTCAACATGGTCATTGCAAAAGATTTAGGAAAGTTAAACTTGATAGCATCTCCCGCATCGTAATATCCGCCGACCAGATCTTTCATCAAAACGGAGGGATCGGATTTGCCGTCTTGGAGGCCCGAGTTCCCTCCACGACACGTTATTATGCTTGGGCAGCTTCCCGGCTATATTGGATCCATAAACATTAGATTAGATCATAAATAATTCAACAATAACAGGACCAGTAAAGTGTAGACGATCTCATGTGAATCTAATCAATAGTTCAATACTCAATTTAGCAAATGTAAATCATGCTACAATTCCAATTTTCTTATACAGAAGCGATCATATCTGATTTTGAATCCAGACAACATCAACTAAAGTAAAGAGGGAGAGGAAACGTACAACGTTGAGCATTGAAAAACATGAGCGCCTTATGAAGAGCCAGAGTATAGTTATCGGGAGGAGGTGCGCGGTGGTGATGACGCGGAACCGTCTTGACAATGAGGGTGATGAATCCGGCAATGAGGCCGGAGACGAGCAGTGTCCCGACGGTCCAGACAAAAATCTTTCGACTCACGATTATACATCCGAGATCAACGTACTTCTTCTTCTTCTTCTGCTCGGCGGGGCCAAGCAGCCAGCTCTGCTGAGTCTGGTCCAAGGGACGAGATAGTGCAGCCTTGTCCACGTCCTGCAGATTCCTACTCTTGTCATCGTCCGTGGCAGAATCAGTTGCGTTTATCTCCAGTGGACCTCCCCACGGATCTCGGCCGTACATGATCGGAGCTGGACCGACAGATGTGAACTTCGGAGATGTATACTCGTACTATATTTAAGTAGGAAGTGTGGTAGCGGTTGTGTTGTTTACTGGTTCTCCATTTCCGGCGTTCCATTCGTAATATTTAGATGTTTAGGGACAGAGACAGGGACACCTAACCTGGTGCTGGTACGTTTGCTTGATTCTCAATTCATAAAATTAAAATTAAAGTTATTATTATTATTATTATTATTATTATTTTAACATTTCAACTAACGGTAGGTAAGATATAACGTATTATTTTGTATTATTTTTTTTTATAAAAGTAATAATATAATTATTTAATTTTTTTAATCAGCTAATAGTGATTACAGTAGTATCTGTTCTAGATTATATTTTTATGACCTCTAAAAATAATAATCGTTTCTTTTAACACTGAAGCTGGACAGTTTGTGCATTATAATTGTTTAATTAAAATATTATAAAAAATATATCACTTAATTAATATTTTATAATAAATAAATTATAATTTCGTTAAATTATAAATATATAATTTAATCTAATAATAATTCTAAATCTTTAAATCTTATATATTTTATTAATTTATCATAATCGGATATAACGCTATAAATTTAACTCCACATTTAAAATATAGTATGTTCTATTACTCTGACTGTTTTCTAACAATAAAATAATTGTGTTTGTCGAGTTATTATATTTGTCGGTTATCGAGTTGATAAATAATGACATAAAATGTGATTAATGTGTTAAAGAAAGTATAATATTAAAATTTTTTAAATATAAATTATTAAATTTATTAAATTATTTTTTAATTTAATAAATTAAAAAAATATATATAAATTTTGAGTATTAAGAACTTATCATACCGGCTATATTTCAATTTTAGTGATATTATGACTTGTCTTCACAAAATTTTAATTAAATAACAAAATTATTTCTTTTAAAAGAGAAATAACATGTTTATCATAATTTTTTATTGAGTGGTTAAATTATTATTTTTTTAAAAATACATTTATTATTAAATTATAATTAAAAAGTCTCTCTAATTATTTTATCTAATTTAAAGATAATATGTATTTAAACATATTTAAATTAATAATTTTCTTGTATGTTGAATCAATAATATTATTAAAACTTTTAAATTTTTAAAATTTATTTTTGGAAATCTATTTAAAATGAATAAGATTTTAACTACCGGAATGAATTAGATATATATAGAAAGATAGTATTTATTATTAAATTGAATTTAATTATTTAAATATTATTCAGGTGTCAAAAATATATTTATTAAAACCTTTGTTGGTTTTGTCTGTGGTTTTCTAGAAAAGACAACTTAACTTAATCTCACCTAATTTAAAGAAATAATTATTTTTTATGTTTAATAAATGTAATAAAAATGATTTTTCCCTCATAAATTCGATTTCTAGAAGGAGATCAAACATACACCCGTATAATGAAGTCAGCAATCTCTACTTATTTAAAGACATTCATGGTGGTATTTATTTAATTTTATATCATATGGGATATATTATATTCTCTCTTCGGCTTTTATTTTTTTAATTTTGTGATATAAAATTATGTTAAAAGTACAATAAGAAAAAAATTTGAGTTATATTTTTCGCGTAAAGGTAAAGATTCGAATGATGAATTATTAATTCAAGATTTTTTTTAGTTTTCAAGGAATTTGATTTTTTTTGTTAATACTCGTTAAAAATTAAACTTTTTATTCGTTAATAACCGATTATTTAGATATTAAATGACGATGAACTATCATCTCTTTAAATTAAACTATTTTTTATTTAAAAATAAAATTACAATGATAATAAATTTAAAAATTACAAAACGCAATAAAAAATAACCCTAAATCTAAATTTATGGCGATATTTATCTTAAGAAATTTAAATTAATCTATTTTATCTATAAAATATATATCCTATATTATTGAAAAATTAAAAATAAGTATAAACAAATACCAGCTTAATAACCTTAACCCTACTTAAAAAAAGGCATAATGTGCTAGTATGCATCATTTTTATTTACTGTCATTTGGCCTCAAGATTTAAGTTGAGACTGCCTCACACCTTGAAAGCACAAGAAAGCTACTCAACATTCAAATACAAACCAAACAAACTTAAATCAGTTCTACCTATATACGCCTGTTTTGCAGGGTTTTTTTCCTTTCTTTTCTTACATCTTCGACTGCGGTAAACGAAACACGACCCCAGGCACATGCGCGACGGTATACGTCGCATACCGTATCCTGCATCCTCTCTTCTTACCATTTTGCAAACAAATTCTACAAAGAAAAGAATTATACCAACAACAAACAAACTAGGATTGAATGAAAGTTCCTTCAAGGTTCATGGTCATCAGGACCTTCCTCACCTTCCTGCAACATGTTCATCAGCATGGATATCTGTTCTTGTAGCATTGTGTTTTCTCTCTCGACCTCCGACCGTTTACTTTTCTCTTGTAAAAGCTGAAGTTGAAGATGTTCTAAGCACCGAGCATCTTCTTCCAACTGCTCGTTCAAACCATCGATTTCCCTGTCCTGCAAATAATCAACCATTTCGAGTTTAACTTCCCATCATCCATGCAATTGTCATTGTATACGTGTGTAGTGGCAGATACAGAAATATATTTTAAGGTGAGCACATGTATATTATACAGATAACTAACAGAAGAAAATTCAGATTTCAGGGAGCATATGACAATGATTATCCTATAGACTTGTAAGCCATCCTTACCTTTCTGTTCATTTCCTGGACTGCAATCCTTCGCATGCTCTCAACAACATCAACATTTACCAGCTTCCTCTTCTTTCCAATCAGCCAGCCCTTGGGGTAGCTTGCAGCATCGAAGTCGGGTGGGGGAAGCAAAGATTCAGCCGATGGTCGCCGGCCATTGATGTTTTTTATAGGCTCCAATGGCTCAAACAGAGCCTTACGGCGCTCGGAAAGTTCGGAAGCTGATGCGGAATCCGGTGCATCGTCTTGATCAAGAGATTGTTCATCCTGTTTGGTGGGTGTCACATTAGCAGTCTCTTGTGTTACCTTGTCTAAATTCCTCCCGCTAGCTGTCGGAGAGAAGTTAAAACATTCTAGTTCCAACTGATTTTAGGTACATTTCTAAACTCAACATCAACTCATGACAACATCATTTGTTGTTAAGTTCCAAGCTTATTTAAGCTCACTTCTTCTAGATTTTGGTGTTACTTCAATAAAAATAGAGATAGGATCATGTTACCGGTGTAAATCTTTCTAAGTTTTACATAGTTTTTAAAACATTAAATGATTAAAACAGATGGTTTAAAGTACGCAAATAATAATCGTTAAACTATAAAAAATTATCATTTTAGTCACAAATATTTTAAAAGATATAAACGATTATTAAATTATTATAAAATATTTTTTAAATTAATTAAATTATTATGTTATTTTATATCGTTTATCTATCGAATTATAACATTTTATTAAATTTAATAGTTATTGTATAACTTTTAAAATATCACATTAAAATGATAATTTTTGCATAAAGCCAAAAAAACATCTCAATGTTTAAAAGAATTATCTTGGTAATTTTTTTTTAATAATTTAACTCTCAATGTCTCATTTTGAGTCAAATTGACTCTTATACGAATGGAAACTATTAGTCAATTAACGGTAAATAAATTGAAATAACCTGATAAATCTATATTATGATACACATTAATATGGTAATATCATATAGATAAATATGACTTGAAAAATATTTTATTAGTCGAAAAATAATTTTATAAAATTATATAAATATAAAATATTTTTTATTGACTTGTCATTCTATGAATCATTTTAATTATTTATTATTATTATTAATCATTCACAAAAAAATTGTTTTGACTCTGAATAAAATATTGAGAATTAAATTACTTTAAAAAATTAAGAATTAAAACAATAATTCAATCAAATATTAATATATTTATTTATCATCAACTTTTTCCAACATCAATACCAAATCAGAAAAAACGTGCAGCTTTAGACAATCTAAAATTAATTGGAAAAAAGTAGAATCAAAATCATAATATAAAAGAAAATGATATACAAAGATGATGATGATGCAGCTAAGGCAAGCAAAACAACCTATTTAAGAAAACCAGGTAAATTAACGTAGCAGCAAAGCAATCAAAAACACTGTAGATTTCTAATTCATAATTATTTTCTGGGTCATCTCCCAAACCAGGAATTTGAAGTAAATTTCGAGGAACCCAGGTAAAAACAAATCAGATTCCTCTATTCCAGAATAAGAAAAAAAATCAAAAATACGAACGAATTACGAAGAAATAAGTTGAAACAAACATACTAAAATCTTTTTTTTTCAAAGGAAAGTAGAAAGAATACCAGATCTCTTCCTGGAATTCCATGAAATCCTTGTCGCAGAAACCGGAGAAAACCCTTCCAGAGCAGCAGCAGCTGAATCTACCCCCAATTTCTTCTTCTCCATTACCAAATTCGAAAAATCCAGAGATACCCAACCCTTGATTTTTCAAACCCAAAGCTCCAAAATAAGGAAAAGATCAAAAAAGTGTTTGGGTTTTGCTTTGGGGGGATTGAATTTAGAATTTATCCGAGAAACAAGAAGATAATAAATTGGGGTAGGGGAAGCATCATCCTTTTGTCTTCTCCCATGAGTCCCCGTCTACTTGCGTTTGCTTCTCTTTTCATGCAATTTCCTACCTGTCTCATATTTAATTATTAATTAAATTTTCTGGTGTGAAAAACAACTCAAGAGAGTCGTAATTAATAATATATATTTATTATTTAATTATTGTCCAATTTATGACGTAATTATGTTATCTGAGAAAACAGAGCAGTTTTATTGGAGTTTGGGCCGCTTTACTGTCGTATTTAGTTATATATATTTGGATTTTTTAGTCAGACAAAATCCGATTTTCCAAAGTCAACAATTATGAATTATTTTAAATTAAAGAAAAAATTATATGGTCACTAAATTATTATTTTTATTTTGGTTATCTATATATATTTTTTTTCAAAATTGTTTTTTCGTTAGATTTTTTTTGGTTTTTTATTAAATTAAAGAATATTTTAAATTTTTTGAAAAGTTCACACCTTATATTTTTTAAAATTATCAAAGATCTAAAGTATGCTTGTACTAATTTGCTAATCAATTTTTTATGTATTCTATTTGTAAAATTTTAACTTAAAAAATTATTTAATTTTTTAAATTTTATTCAAAAACTAAATAAATTGATTAAATTAACTTAAATTAGTATTTTTAATATTTTAATAATTTTTTAATTTTTTTATCAAATATTAAATAAATTATTGAAGTTTCAATTAAAATGAATTATACCTCTGAACTCATCAAAAAATCAATTATGTCCTAGATTTAATTAAAAAATTGAATTATTTTCTTTTCATATACCAACACTTTAGCATCGTAGATTGTCATGTTAATACTAGGAACTACAACATAAATATCGTAACAATCGATATTGATTAAAGAGTCAATTTATTGCAGTTCACAAATTAAATCCGAATCTGAATCCGTAAATATGTTATCGGTTGGTCGTTTTCTTATCATCATCTCATTGCATATCTTAAGAACCTCGAGTCGTTTGATATTTTTTAATATTTGTCCTGTTATATTGTTGCTCGAAGTATCAAACGACTCGAGGTCTTAAGATCATTTATAAACTCTAAAATATTAAAAAAATTAAATAACCCTAATAATAAATACTTAAAAAAATTAATCTATTATTAATAAATATTAAAAAATTAAACCCTAGTAAAGAATATTAAAAATTAGATCTTAACTAAGATGTTTAGTGCGTGACAATATTTAAGAAAAAATAATTAAAAAAATATAATGACACTATGTCTTCTATTTTATTGTTTAACTTTTTTGTAAAATTTTAAATTATTTTTATTTTTTAAAATTGAATTCCTAAACATTTTAAACACCCAACGAAGTTAATTATTTATATAAAATTTAGTGATTACATTAAAAACATTTAAAATTTAATAACCAAAATAGGATGGGAAGAATAATAAGAGGACAAATATGTCCAAAAATTCATGGTCACGGACCAACAAACCAAAAGAAACCGACAAAAAAACACTATTAGCATCTAAAAATCAATTTTTTCGGATCAAAAGGCAAATCACGGAAAATCATTTTGTTTTCTTAAAAATCAAAACTTTCAGTCGTAGATTCTTAGTTAAGATTCTGGTCTTAGCTAATCCAGTGAAAATCAAACCGCCATTTTAACAGTTTTCTTTGAAATATCTTGAACTATTAGTTCATGAAAATTTCGTATGCGATCCACCTGTTCTCTTCATCTTCTCAATCACCCGCGGTTGCCAAGGTACTTCTCAAAGACTAGGTTTTTTGTTCCTACTTTCGATTTTTCCTTATGTTGTTACAATTTAATTTAGCAATCCAATTGATTCTCGCAGTTGTGGTGTTGATATTATCTTATTTAATTAAGGGCTGTGATTAACTCTCCTTCACGCTTACCTGGAAGTTAAATCTCAGTTTCATTTATTCGAGGTAAGCTAGTTTCCTTCAAATATATGTTCTTTTTGTTGCTGTTTTAATTTTGTTTCTTTGTTATGCTTGATATTGAGTTGGAATTTAATGGATTTTGCTCTTCAGTTTCTTGTTTTAATAGTATTATGATCCTATTCAGTTTAATGGAGGAAACTAGACTAGTTTTGAGGTTATATACGATGCTGAACTTTGTCAATTGTATCTTATTCTGAATTATTCATGGTTTAATAGATTTCGATCTCAGGCTGCCAAAAAAATCTGTGGTTTTGATGCATTAATGAACATGGTTAATTTAGTTATGAATTTGTGTTCAGGATATGAAGTAAAAAGGCTCTTGGGTTTGATAGTGAGATAAACTAATTGAGAATCTTTTAGACTTTTGTTGGAAACGTGAGCTTCTTGGGACCTAAAGCCATTTTCTTCCTTTTGTCTCTGGCTGAACTTGATAATATAGTGTTGTGGTTAACTGGTTTTGTTGTTTGTTTCAGTATATTGCGATGGTGGACCTAAAAGAGCGATTGCTTCCACCGAAACCTCAATCAGCTATAAACATTAGAGAGGCTTCTTACTGGCCATCTGCCTCTGGACGCCAACCTTTCCAAGGTATGGATTTATCAGGGTTAAAAAAGCGTGGCCAAGGACTTCGATCTTGGATCCGTGTTGATACATCTGGGAATTCACAGATACTTGAGGTTGACAAGTTCACTATGATGCGTAGATGTGATTTGCCGGCCCGAGACCTACGGCTTCTTGATCCTTTGTTTGTTTACCCCTCGACAATCCTTGGTCGTGAGAAGGCTATTGTTGTAAATTTAGAGCAGATACAGTGTATAATCACTGCCGATGAGGTTCTACTCTTGAATTCCCTTGATAGCTATGTTTTGCAGTATGTTGTGGAGCTACAAAGGCGACTAACGAGTGGAGTAGGTGAGGTTTGGCAATCGGAGGGTCCCGAGTTGAGCAGAAGAAGAAGCAGTAGGGGTTTTGACAATGTATATGGGAGCACATCCCCCGATTATTTGCCCTTTGAGTTTAGGGCTCTTGAAGTCGCTTTGGAAGCTGCCTGTACTTTCCTTGATTCACAGGTGTGTGAAAGTGGCCTAAAATGTGTTATTGCGTTTGAACTAAATGAGGGATGATAAACAAATGGTATTTCTAATTATGAACTTGTAGGCCTAAAATCTCACCTGAGAATTTATCATGTTGAAAAATGGAGGAACTGAAAAAAAAATGTTTTAACTCATGAATTCTACTTATTAACTGCTTTTACAAAATTATGAACTTTATTTATTTATTTATTGATGTGGTGAAGTATCAAAATTTTCTTGCCAACATTTAAAAAAACATAATACTAGGAAAAGAAAGAATTGGTTGTAAGATGCATCAATTGCAGATTTGCTTTTTGATTTCTAAGGATGTTAAGCTATGTAAAAATTAAGGAAAAATAAGTAAGGCGTATAATAGCAAGTCGTGGAAAATGTTGCATGTTCTTGTTACTTACTTTTGGCTGGATTTTTCATCATTATCATGTTTGGATGTAATGCCTTACAACTTAATACAAATGATGTGGAGAAGAACGTTTCCTTTTCTGTATTTATCTGCTATATTGAATTCTTTGGCTTCAAAGGCTATTTTCTTCATACATGCAAATGAGTGTTATTGTGTGAAGCAAAGTCTACCATTAGCCATACTATAGTATATGGTGTATTTCCTTGTTCTGTCTAGAAGGTTTCTTTTAAAATTGAATTTTCTTGTGCTCCCTATTACAGATTAAGATTTCCATCGGAGAACTTGTGCCGAAGTAGTCTTTGTATTTTATGATGGCCTTTTTGAATCTCATCCGATTAGACAGGCACATAAATGCATGTTCTATTAGCTTGTAAGGGATGACTACTTTGGGAGGTTCCTTCTTTCAGATTAAAACTGCTCTCCTAAGAGCTTTATGAGTTTCACCTTCAACTGAAGGACACAGATATCTGTAGGGTGCTTAATATTTTTTAATTAACTGTTGGAGATTCCGAGGAAAAATTGTAAGATGTAAGAAATTTGACTGTAGGTGTGGCTAAACTTCACTGAAATGAGTTGTAGCCAAGTGCCTTTCATCATTATGATTGTCCATGGAGGCGGCTATTGTGCAAATTGAGTTGGATGGAGCTGGTTGTGCTTTTTTCTGGATCATTTTAGGTGTTGACTTTTAATTTTTCCTGATATTTTAAGTTCTGGAGTCTCTTTAGCTTGTGATGGGTGGTTTCGGGTGGATTTTTAATATGACTTCAATTTTCCCCATGTTGTACCATTTCAATTTGTACCATTTGGGGGGGTCTGGGTGGAATTATCACCTTTTTACTGTAAATATATATTGGTTGCATTTGATTGCTTGTAAGCAAGTTGATAACTCATTTGATGTTCTGAAGGCAGCAGAATTGGAAATTGAAGCATATCCACTACTGGATGAGCTTACATCAAAGATCAGTACGTTAAACTTGGAGCGTGTCCGTAGATTGAAGAGCAGACTTGTTGCATTGACTCGAAGAGTTCAGAAGGTATAAAGTATTTTCATCTCTCTCTGACAGGTAAATGGCTGTCTTGCGTCTTCTGATACTTTCCCACTCTTTGTGTGTTTATTTAGGTTAGAGATGAGATAGAGCAGCTAATGGATGATGATGGAGATATGGCGGAAATGTATCTTACTGAGAAGAAGAGCAGGATGGAATCATCTGTCTATGGTGATCAATCTTTGATGGGATTGAGATCAAACGATGGACTTTCTGCTTCTGCTCCAGTTTCTCCTGTTTCTTCACCCCCCGAATTGCGGAGGCTGGAGAAAAGCCTCAGCATTGCAAGGAGCCGCCATGAGAGCATGAGGAGTTCAGAGAGCACTACAGAGAATATTGAAGAACTTGAGATGTTGCTGGAAGCATACTTTGTTCTCACTGACAGCACCCTAAATAAGTTGACTTCGGTATGTAGAGCACTTATTGTAATCTATGTCCTTTTTCGCCTCTCCATTTCTTGGATGTACATAATACTATTTTCTTCTTGTTTCAGTTGAAAGAATACATTGATGACACAGAGGATTTCATCAACATTCAGCTGGTATGATATTCTTCCTCATTGATAATTTTTTTAAAAAGTACTATTCTTCCTGAAAGCTCTGTTTAGATGCATGGTTCCTTTTGTGGTCACACCTACCCAACTGGTAGTCTGGCACCCTGCATCCAGACAGTTCGAAGTATAGCTCATTTGTTGAAAAAAAAAATCTTAGAATGGAAACAATAATAGGATGAAAGCATCTTGATGTTATGGTTTCTAATACTCCTGTGGTATATTTGGTATGAACTTCGTGTTTCAGGATAATGTTCGAAACCAGCTGATCCAATTCGAACTGATCCTGACGACAGCAACCTTTGTTGTTGCTATTTTTGGTGTTGTAGCAGGAATATTTGGTATGAACTTTGCCATACCTATGTTTGACGACCCTGGTGCATTTAAGTGGGTTCTCATGATTACTGGTGTTTCTGGGATCATCATATTTTGTGCCTTTGTCTGGTTCTTCAAGCACAGAAGACTGATGCCTCTATGAAAAAAGAAACTTAAAAAGAGAAATCAGTCCTGTGTTGTTATGAGTTTTATGTACCCTGATATGTATATGGGAAGTTGAGAAAACCGAAACAGGATTCTTTTGTTGCATCTTAAACTGCAGATGTACCATACAGTTAAAATGGGATGAAGACAATGCCATCTTGGAACATGGGACTCGGCACACATTTCATTTCAAACAGGTTGTGTCATGACCTCGATTAAGGGTGTTTGTTGATTGTGACTCGAGTATTGTTTGACTCGTGCTTGTTAAAAAAAATTATTTTTTAACTCGACTCATTACTTGTTATATTTAATAAAATTTTGTTCGATTCGACTAATTATTTGTTAAGCTCTACAAAATTTTTACATAGTTTTTTTAAAACATAGGTAAAATCTAAAGACATTCTTAGAGCCTATATAAATTTACAAATTCAGGGAAAAAAACGTAAAAGTAAATAAACAAACTTATCAATATTAAATTTATCAAATATTGAATTGAATAAAAAATTGATATTCGTGTATGAGAAGTTTTTTAGGGATTCTTTTTAATTTTCTAATAATATTTAATTGAAAATAAAAGAGAAGGTTTTTAGAGATTTCAAAGTTTGAACTTTCAATCATATTTTTTTTTATATTAGAACCAAAAACATTTTTTACATAAAGTAATAATAAAAGAAAAAGATTAATTATTATAATTTAATTTCTTATTAATAAAAAACAAAATTTTGAATTCTCAAAAAAACAATACATTTAATTAAAAAAAATGAGTAAATCATCTCATAAGTCACTTAACTTATCTAGAGCTTTTAAACCTCTTGAAACATATTTTTTAAGATATCACAAAGATATATTGATAAAATTTATAAAAAACAATGACTTATTCATGAACTTATTGAGGCGAATTGGGTCTAATATGACTCGAAGCTTGAGTTTGAGTCGGCTCGAGTTGATCGTTAATCAAATTTTGATCTAGTCGAGTTCAATCTGTTCACGAAAGAGCCGCTAAATTTCAATAATTAATAAGCAGTTATATAATAAAGCTTAAAAAACAGGGAAAAAAAACGTATACTTGATAACACACAAGCAAAATCAACCTTGAGTTTGATTGCTAATTTATTCCATGTAAAGAGAATTTGGTCAAACAAACATCTAAGGACAACATTTTGATTTCTAACCAAAATTATAACCACAAAAGAAAACACATGCAACTAAACTATGTTCTTAGCCATTTCCCCTTCTTTTCTCAGCATTCAATGTTTTCAACTGCCTCTAGGACATAAAATAGATTACCATGTAGTTATGAGATTCCACTCCGACTGTGAAACAATTTAATATGATCTAACAACTTTGTTTATTTTGAAGAAGAAAGTCGTTGACTCCGCGCTTTATCAGCTTTTTCCATGTAATCTTGGTGTGACTGATGCTTTGTACCTACAAGGAAAATCAAGCATTTGTTCGATTAGTTTACGTGATCATCGTACCAACAGAGAATCTACGAGGAAAGGAAACAAACACCAACAGATATTTCACAAGCACCTACCGGAGAAAACACTAATAATGCAACATGACAATTTGAAAGCTCGGTAAATATAGTTATCCTCGAATAGCTTTCCTATTGTTACCGTAGCTCCAAAGAACTAGAGATTATCTTTAAGCAGTGCCAAAAAATCAAATAATCTCTTAAGAAAAAAAAGAAAGAAATCAATTTTGTCCACAAGTCATAGCAACAAAAAGGTTTTAACTCTTCAGAAAACACTTTACCTATCAACACAAAAAGCTTTAAGTTCTAACTTCTAAGGTATGAACAAGAATACCTAGGGTGTACTGGAGTAGACAATCCTAGCTGAAATAAAGCAATTTCAAGGTTTGCTACAACGGGATAGACAGGGATAGGGTGGTCGGGTAAGGCAAACTCCTTGAATAAAATTTGCCTTAATGCCAACGAAATCGCTCAATCTGCTTATTGTGTCAATGTTCAAGCAAAGGACTACTTATAAACCAACACCCACAGCCATCAAGACCAGCATATTGCTATTTGGAAATGAGTTTCTCAACCCATGTCAACATAAACTAGCACATGTTCGATAAAAACAACGAATATTAAAACCTGTAAAAGAACCATCAGAATCATAAACATTTGTTTGGTTGTTTTCTACTAATAGAAATGAGTTTTAAAAAATAGAATTTAGCTTCAATATGGCTCTGCAACAACTCAAAGTTCCATGCAATTACTTCTTCAAACATGAGTTGTGTACAAAAAAACTCCAGCAAACTTCAAACAGCATACCAATCCGACTGATTCCTTAATACCATGTTCAAGAACATAAATTTGAAGATTTGAATTTGGATTACATTTATTATATATAGTGAGAATGAAATGCATACATTATATATAAATTAGATTGAATAGAACCATACATATACATTTGAAAAGCACAAAAACATGAATTTAAATTAACAAATAGGTACATGAATTTTAAATCTACTATTAACAGGCATCCAACAATATCTATCTATCTATCCGTCTTTCTATGTTTCGATCAAAACCCAAAATCCCCAGAAAAGTGAATGCAAATCTGAAAGAAAAAAGAACCAAGGGAAGAGAAAAACGCACCTCGGTTCATGAGAAACCACGGGGCACCAAAAACGACGGCGATGATGGCGATTCCGGCCATAACGTGCTTCTTTTCACCACTGTATATGAAGTGTTCCATTCTCCCCCTGAATCCTCCTCCTACGTTGGCGGCGGTGTTGGTGGTTTTTGCTTCGTTTCCCATTTCGCCCCTAAACCAAACCAATTAATTTCTTAGATTAGTTCAGGGTTCTGTGTTCCTTTTGCTTACTTTGATTTCTCTTTAGGTCTCTGCTTCGGTGCTGTTTGCAGGTTTTCACAAGGCTTCGCCGCCGCTGAGGTAAGTCTAATCTTATTCTGGAAAGTTATTGTTCGAAAATTTTAAGGTTAAATTTTTCATCTAACCCCTGTACTATTGAAAACTTATAGATTTAGCATTTATACTTTAAATTGTTCACATTTGGTACATATATATTATAATGTCATATGTCATCACCTCTTTGTCAGCAAAGCATTCAATTTTATTTATTAAGCATGTATAATTAGACTTTTAAATAAATGATAAAATTTGTACTTTATATAAAATAAAATAACTTATAATACGAGTATATAATAAATTATCTGATCAACCGAATAAATATTTTATTTATTAGGATAATTTAATTATTTAAATGATAAGAAAATAGTGACAATTAATTATAACAATGATTAAAGTTAATATTTAAGATTTTGAAAGATTTAAATTCTTTTATATTTTTAAAATTTTGGGAGGGTTTTTGATAAATATATATTATATATTTTAATATAAGACATTATATATTTAATACTCAAACTCGAGTTATCTAGATGAATTATATCATCTTTTATTAAGATCACGATTTATTTTGATAAAAATAATTTATACTTAAAATAAAATATATAAATAAAATATATATAATCGAGTTACTTATTATCTTAATTAAGCTTTTTTTCAAGTTTAGGGTAAAATATGCATTAAAAATCAACATTCCCCTCCTTTTCCCCATGTTTTGAGGATGGAAATGTTACTCTCCTAGCCAGTAGCTGCTCTCAGTGTAGATGATGGCCCTTCTTTCTCTAGCAAGAAGACTCCAAGGAATTCACCCTCATATCATATTCCCATTTCTTGTGCATCATCCCCACACTCTTCCCTCACCGTTTCATTCTTCCTCAACACAACATTTCTTCTCTTTGGCATTTCATCGAACATTCTTCATATCCTCTCGCAACCTACTTTTTACCTCTAATTTCTCCACGCACCGGTCCATTTCAAGCCAAACTCAAAACTACCCATTTGATATCTCTCCACCTGCAATCCATGACTCTGATCCACAACAACCAGCTCTCCTCCATTTGCTTAAACGGTTTGTTCATTTGAGCTCTGAAACTGAGGCCATGGCTTCTCTTAACGACTCTGGCATCAAGGCAACTCCGGGCTTGGTGTGTTCAGTGATTTGGACATTGAGGGAAGAGTGGAGAATAGCGTTTTTGGCTTTTAAATGGGGTGATAAATGGGGATGTAGCGGTGAAAGTACCTACGAGTTGATGATCTGGGTGTTGGGAAATCACAGGAAGTTTAACATGGCTTGGTGTTTGATTCGTGACTTATATCGTTCTTCAATGGATACAAGACGGGCAATGTTTATTATGATTGATAGGTGAGCATCAGCTTGCTTTTCCTTTCAATGTTTGTTTGGCATGTAAGTGGTTGCAAATATACCTCTGATTGCTGATTTTTGGATACATAAGATGTTTCTTTACGATATTGCATATACAAGTAGATTTACAATCAACATATGCGACACAAATACTACATCAAGGAGACAGAGAAGCCCAATGAACATTAGAGCAATGGCAAAAACCCTGAATCAATTTAAGAAACTCCATTTGAAGTTGGACTTAATGGAGACTGAAAGGTCCCAACATACATCCTAGGCACAATTAGGATCTTTGTGAATGTGAAATAAGTTGCAACTTGCAGTGGGTTCTAAACAAGGTGCCCATTACAGGCTTATAAGTCTATGATTATAATAAGCATAAGAGTGGCTGTACTTGTGTATTATATATATCACGGTAACTCTATATGTTGTAATGCTTGCTAGAAAGAAAAAAAATGCTCTTTGCAGGTCAATAAATCTATAGTTATAAGATTGTTGTCATTAATAACTCAATTCCCTCTGAATCTATTGTTGTTAAGGAGCGCAAGGTGCTAGAATACTTATATTGCCAGAGAGACTGCACTTTGTCTCAGTGAAGCAAATCACAATATATATTTATATTCAGTTTTCTTTTTAAAAATATTATCATTATGCACTTGCCTTAAGTACACCTAGGTGCACCAGACATGCAACGATCCAAGCTGCCTTGTCCGAATAAGTCTGGGAACTTTTGTCGCCTAGAGTCTAGACTCTAGCGTTGTGCCTAACTAAGGCCTTGGCAAAATTGGATCTATTTTGTTGCATTCATTCCCTCTTCCCGCTCCTATTTCTTCACTTTTTGGCTATTTCACCTTTTTATTCTTTTTCTGTTAATTTAGTAATAGGTTGCTCTGATTACTATGTTCAAATTGATTGTTTCTGTTATTGTTTCATAACTTGATTATTTATTCATTTTCTCCTTTCAAGTTTTGGTTTTTAACCACTTGAAAATTTCTGCTTGAATTCTCTGCAGTTTGTCTTGTGAACTTTTTTGTCCTCTATTGGTGGACTGAGATACTTGCTTCTCTTTGCCCCCACTTTTCAGTGTGCATTTGCATTATTTAAAAACATTCAGTAGGTAGTCATTTTACTTGCGACTATTCATTTCTGGCATATTATTCTTTAACATTTTGTTCTTATATCCTGTTTGTTTCCTTTTGCATTTCATTTGGCAACAAAGATATGCAGCTGCTGGTGATCCATGCAAGGCTTTTCAAACTTTCCATACCATGGAGAAGTTCAGAATGACTCCGGATGAAGAAGCATTTAGTACCCTCCTAAATGCTCTATGTAGGTATGGCAATGTTGAAGAGGCTGAAGAGATAATGCTTGTTAATAAGAAGCTCTTCCCGCTTGATGCTGATGGCTTCAACATTATTCTCAATGGTTGGTGTAATGTTTTGGTTGATGTAGTTGAAGCGAAGAGAGTTTGGAGAGAAATGTCAAATTACTGCATTATACCAAATGCAACCTCTTATACTCATATGATTTCTTGTTTCTCAAAACTTGGAAATCTCTTTGACTCACTGCGACTCTATGATGAAATGAAGAAAAGAGGTTGGGATCCAGGCATTGAGGTCTACAATTCCCTGGTGTATGTCCTAGCTCGTGAAAATTGCCTAAATGAGGCTTATAACATCCTCAAGAAAATGAGAAAATCTGGGTTGCATCCAAATTCTGCCACTTACAACGCAATTATACATCGTCTTTGTGAGTTAGAGAAGGTTGAGGAGGCAAGAAATATTTTGTCCACCATGAAAGAAGAGAATCTTAGCCCAACCATGGAGACCTACCATGCATTTCTTCATGGTGTTGATTTTGAAGGAACTTTGGAAATTCTAAACCATATGAAGGCTGCTGGTTTAGGTCCTATTGGTGATACCTTTCACTTTATTCTCGGTAAGTTTTTCAAAGCGGAGCAACCTGAGCATGCGTTGAAGATTTGGGAAGAAATGAAGCATTTTGAAGTACTCCCTGATTCGAGTCATTATATAATGTTAGTGGAAGGGCTAGCAAAATCTGGGTGGTTGGTTAAAGCCAGGGAATACTACGATGAGATGAGATCCTGTGGAATTTTGGATGAACCCAAGCTTAAAGAGCTATTGAAGGAACCAAAGCAACACGATAGCCTTACGAGGCAAAGAGGTCCTACAGAGGTTAAGAGAAGTAAACAGTTAACTGCATGGAAAGGAAAAAAAGTAAGACAGAAAAGGTCAATGCTGAAAAAAGATGAAGACACATCAGGAAATGGTTCTATTTTTAAGTCCGTATAAGGCGGAAAATTCTTCCATTTCTTTTACTATCTTTTTAAGATTGAAGGTTGTCCCATTTGGGGATACTGACTGCTTCCTACATGAGAATCTACTGATTGCATATTTGAAGTAGATGGACTCTTTAAAAGGGCTACCGGTGCCATACTTCAAATGAACAGATGGAGAGTTGACATTGCTAGATGTGTGGGTCGGCTCAAGGTTGGAAATCTCTTCTATTGATGATATGGGAAGATTTTTATTCCATTACAAGCTCAGCCAAATCTTGGTGAAGCCTAAAAGAAAAGAGTTCCCGGACTGACATCACGGGGAGCTAAAAACAGCATCAGAGCAGGTGAAAAACCCTAGGCACTCATATCATTTGTATTGATCTCATCCTGATATCTATGGAGATTGTTTAGTAGTCTCACAGGTGTAGAATATTGGCTATTTGTTGGCTTGCTTTCCTGGTATTTCTCCTTTTCAATCAAGGTCAGGTCACTTAAATCATTGAGGCTTGTCACCGAATGAAATTAAGGGACTTAAGGTTCAGTTAAAGAAGTTGTTGGATCAATGATTCATTCTTCCTATAGTATTTCTTCATGGGGTGTACATGTTTTTTTTTTTGTCAAAAAGATCTCTCCGATTATGTGTAGCCTATGGAGAACTTAGCAAGGTGACACTATTAAGAACAAGTATTCTCTATTTCTCTCTTTTGATCAGTTAAAAGTAGTGGTATTTTAAGGATTGACATGCAGTTTAGGTACTGTCAATCAAGTTTTTTTTCTGCGGGTAAACTACCACATAGGTCACTTTTGTGTTGCCTTTGTCTTATTTTGCTCACCGTGTTTGAAAAATTTATGTTTCGATCACTTATAATATTAATTTATTATAATTTGATCACTATTAACTCTCCTTATATTGATGACGTGATACATTAATAAAAGTTTTTTTTTTTAATTTGACCCTTTGAAGTATAAAAGTTCATTGTTTCACCTTATAAAAAAACTCTCTTATATTCTCTAACACACTACCTTCCACTATCATATGATGTCTACACAAAGGAGAGAAATGAGTTTTTTTTAATAAGATAATTTTTAATTAAATATTAAATATTAAATTAATATTTTATGTTAATGTGTCACGAAAATCAATAAATTAATGAATAAATCATAACATGAATAATCATAGTATATCATTTTTCAAATTTGATAATCCAAATAAAACCAAACCAAAGTTCAATATGTGATAGTTTACCCTGTTTCCTTTCGGCAAAGGTTACAACTTACAACAACTTCAGAACGGAGATTCCTGGAAGGTTGAACTTCAACCATAAGTTAATTTTACCTTTTCAGAAGACAATTGGAGGCTGGAGCAAGCAAGATATGGTATAACAGACACATACAAGGCCAATGCAATGTCGGTCATTATTCAAGAAGACGCCGAGAGATGGAAGGGGAAGTGAGAGGAGGGATGCAGCGAGGAGTAATCGAGTTGCAGGCGATAGGATGGATACGAAAACGGAACACTTAAGGCAAGAATGGAAACATTCTAACACTACTAGAAATGGGCATCTATCATTCATACCTAAAACTGATTCTATGAAGATTATGTTCCATCATTCACCTAATTTGCTCTAACATAATATGTTCACATGAATGCAGCATTAAGAGAGAGATAAACCATACAAGCTATGGTGCAGTAAAAGAAGAATTAATATGATAAGCATAAGAAAATATTCATAAATTATGAAAATTGTTGCCAAAAGTGTATACTGAAGTGTTAGTATGAGGCATGCTCATACTGACAACACATGGTCATCCAATTTTCCCCTATTACTTCTCATTATCAATAACCATTCTCGACGCCTAAACCATACAATACACCGGAATACTTTTCCAGAGTACCACTAAAGAAGTTCTCCTTGAGTTTCCTGAATGTACAAGATGTGAGCAAACTATCCGAACCTGCTTGATGACAAATCCCGACTCTTTCCACTTCCAACAACTCTGCAAGCTTGTTCAATCCACCATGCAGACTGTTACAAAACTTCATCAAATGCTTGATATCATAGAGTGTAGGAAAGTAAATGTTGATCAAGTTAAAGAACCCAGCTTGTGTATCTGGCAAGTTCTGGCAAGTCAAGAGTTTAAGCAAGTAACCGAAATCATAACCACTGTGGAATGTGACCCAATGCACACTATCATTCAAAACAATCCCTGAAGATACTAAAAGCTCGCCAAATCTCATCGCTTCGATACCCTTTTCATTGTTCTTCTTGAAATCAATCCCACTTTGCCTCAAAAGCTCAATAGAATCGTTAGCAAAGACATCCTCATCGACATTGAACTCGCAAAAGTTAAACTGCCAAATGCAATATTTATCAGTTCCACAAGTAGGCAAGTTCCCTTCCTCGTCCGAAAAGGTAAGTCCCAATTGTATCAACTTTAACATATCAACATTGTCTTTCAAAGTTTGGTAGTGATAGTCATAGCTGCTCTTGAAATTGCCCACAGGACGTAATACAATGCCTGGAAACTCGGTGTCCATAGCAATGTACGGGTAATCATCAACGATTTCCCGAATCAAAGCGAATTCTTCCTCAAGGTTTTCATTCCATACCTCACGGATTTGGATTGAATCGCTCTTTGGCAACAGAGACATCAGTTGAGAATCAATTGGAAGAGCTTTTTTTTAACCAATAACAACCCAAGAAGACAGATTCCTAAATCACCATGAAAACCCAAACAAAAAATATATATATCAGATTGAAATTCCTCATATATGCAAGAAATGATTCTAAAAATCATCCCAAACCCAAACCTAATATACATAACATAACAACCCCATAAATGAATTTCGATGAATTAAACCATAAATCAGAATTGAATAAATGGAAATGAAGAAGAAACTTACCGTGAAGAAAAGGGAAAACTTTCCCCAGGAAGACCCTTCCTTCCTTTCTCTCTCTCTCAATACGGATTTGGATTGGAAATTGGTGGAGGCCCCTAAAACAGGTGTTTGATATTTTCTATTACTTTATACATCAGTATTTTCTTTTTTTTTTTTTTTTTGTTGAAATGTGGTGGTTGTTTTATGGTTTAAAGGTTTCTTCTGTTTGTTTCCTGGGAAAAAGTGGGTTGAATCAGTTTTCAGGAAAATTTGTTTATTGATTTGGAATTTTATTGTTTGTATCCATGGGAGAGAGAGGGGGAGAAACGGGTGGCTTTGGAAGGCTTTGCCTTTGCTCACCTCACCTCCTCATCAACAGGAAGAGAGAGAAAATATGTTTGTATTCAAGATTTTTTTCCATAGGCGATTGTGCCCCGCGCTTTGCGCCGCTATATCTGTTCGGCTCGGATCCTAATGTGTTTTTGGACCCAAATTGGACCCGACCCGTTTATTATTTAAAACATAATAAGATTAAATAAATATTTTTATTTTTAATTTGAAAAAAATATTATATGTATCGTGGTGGTGGAGGTAATTTTTTTTACAAGTGTACTAATTTTAGGGTTTAAGTGTATGGATTTTAAAATTTAAGGTTCGTAGTTAAACTTAGGTTTCATTATTATAATTTATAGTTTAAAGGTTATACTTTATTTAATAGAATAATATAATTAGAGATTTCATATTTAACTTATAAATTCTAAATTTTACCCTTAAATACTAAAACTAAGGTGGTACATGGAATAATTGTTTTATTTTTTAATTTATAAAGCTATATATGATGTAAAAATTTGATCAATCTAAAAATCTAACTAAAATTAATTGATCTTATATGGACCTGACTCGAAAATAATCGTTCTAATATAAACCGAGTCATCACATATATGAATTTAAACAAACCAGACCCAAACTAAAACTGAACCTAAAATAATTAGACCTGAAATAACTCGAACCGAAATCAATTTAAATGACCCGTTTACCATCTCTATTAGTATAAGTAGGGACGGAGCCACCTTAGGTTTGGGTGGGGCAATCGCCCCCCACCCCCGAAGAAATTTTTTTCATTTTTGTCCCTGTATTTAAATTTTTTTTAAAAATGATTTTTTTTAGGAATTTGTCCCCCTATTTCTAAATTTTATGTTTTGACCTCTCAACCTCAAATTCTGGTTCCATCCCTGAGTATAAGCTTTTTACTAATATGAGACTACGAGTACTATTCTATGTGTACCTACTAATTTATCAAATAGTTAGCTCGTGATATGATTGTGTTTATACATATGTGTTTTGTCATGCTAAGCTCCATCCATGCATTAATCCACAAGTTACATATGTTATATGAAAGCATGCTCTATGTTTATGTGATGATATGAAATTGACATGAAATCATGTCATGATGTTTGGCTATATGGCACGTTTTCATGTTATATTGATTAATATGGTTCATAGTATAAAATATCACATGGACCGATCAATTATGTAAATACAATCATGAATAGCAAAAATGATTGTAACACTGATATCTTGAACATGCTTACTAGGAAATGGAAATAATATTTGTGGAAGGTAACAATTGTAGAAGCAGGAAAAAAGTGTTAGAAAGATCCGGAAACACTGAAAGGCCCTTATAATTCTCCTCTCGCCATTGTTGCAGTTAGCCACCTTTTGAGGCTAAAACAATTACTAAGGGAACCCAAAACAGTTTTCCTTCTTGTTTTTCTCCACTTTTTGGAGATTTTCCACCATTGATGTTTAATGTTTCTTGTTCCTCCTACTCCTTGGGTTTATGCATGAAAGGAATCCAACCCCACGTTCCGACTTTGCCTTATTGTTGGGGGTTTTCTGGGATTGGAACATGCATTGTTTTGTTGCCAGATGTTTGCTTCTTTGTCTTGGGACCCTGGGTTCTTTGGTATGTATGTTATAATATGTATTCATGTATATATATATATATATATGTAATATGCCTTATTCTTGAAATATATTCTATGCTTCAGTTATCATGTGTTTGATCATTGTTTATATTATGATTATCCCCCTGAAAGCATCAACCGGTTTCGGATTAAGAACTCGTATGTCTAATTCATCAACATAATCATAAATCCATACACATCACAGATTCTGATGATTGGTATTTGTGTTCTTGTAGTTTCTGCCCTTAATGTGATGTTTAAAAGCCTGAACACTCCTTCTCAATTGCATGGTTGGAAAAGCAGTGGTGGTGATCCTTGTGGTGACTCCTGGGAAGGGATCGAATGTTCCGGCTCATCCGTAACCGAAATGTAGATCATTCCCATTGCTTCTGTTAATCTTTCCCTGTCTATCTGGAGAACCAATCTTGCATTCTTTTCAATACTCAATATGGCATAATTGGATTAAATTCTTGCAGAAATTTACGTGACCATAACCTCAGTGGACAATTGGGGTATCAGTTATCAAGTTTGTCTTCAGTAAAGATCTTGTGAGTATTTACTTCCAGAAAAAGGCAAACAGAAAACTTTAATGTTATATTTTCTGTTTTTTCTGTTGTTGTTTTCACTTTTTACTTGTTAGAAAACCATCATCTGAAGGGTACACATTGTTGGTCCTAATACAGTGATGTCAGCAAGAACAACCTCAATGGTGATGTTCCATATCAGCTACCTCCCAATGCTCAAAGCATGTAAGTCGTATATGATCTGAATTAATCAACTCGAAAACCTTTAAATACCGCGGTGGGGAAGTTTGTTTTTGATCACTTTAATCTTCATGACATATCCAAGGTGCATCTGTTTGATTCTCTATAGTGTCACATGTATCTTATGAACTCGATTTGCAGAGACCTTTCTGAAAACAAGTTTGATGGTAATGTTCCCTACTCGATATCTCAGATGACCAACCTTGAAGAAGTGTAAGTGAAGTACTTTCTTCTTTCTTATTTCATTACAATTGGTCAGTTGTTACCATGTCTAAGTATCTGGTTGGTTTCTGTAGAAATCTTAGCCGTAATCGACTCAACGGACAGTTGAGCGACATGTTTGCGAAAGTTCAAAAACTTAAATCACTGTAAGCATTGGTGAAAAACACACACTTTTCTTTGCAAACCTATGTGCTTACTAACATAAGAACTGGCATACAGTGATGTATCCTACAATCAACTGTCTGACACATTGCCAAATTCTCTTGCAAATCTTTCAAATTTGAACACTTTGTAAGTAGCAACATTTTCCCATTATTTTTTTGATCTTTACTCCTATAAGTTCTTTGTTGCTAACTCTGTTTTATCTCGTACAGGCGTCTGCAGAACAACCGATTCACCGGTACAATAAATGTCCTTGCTGATCTTCCCCTCAATGAACTGTACGTGACCAGAAGTTACAACTTGTTTAAAATGATTTTTTGTCACCCCTGCATACATTGAAGCTGATGAAAGATAAGGGAAGACCTTGCAACTCTCAGTCACTGTCATTTCTTGCAGGAATGTTGAAAATAACAAATTTACTGGATGGATTCCTGATGAGTTGAAGGGGATTGACAATCTAAAGTGAGTATCTTACAAAACTTCATTGTTTATAATTCTTTTAGTTCTCTAAAAGTTGTTTCCTTGTAATCATCCCTTTGGTAGAACTGGAGGAAATTCTTGGTCAACTGGGACAGCTCCCCCTCCCCCTCCCGGTGTGCAACACCGCCGTCGTCCCGATAAAGAAGAGGAAAGTGAAGGTTCAAAGATATCTCTTCGAAATGGATTACTTATAGGTTTTTCATGTTTAGGTGGAGTCACTCTTCTCCTCTTTCTTATTTGTATATGTACAATGAGAAGAAGGTCACCTCCCCCATCCTCGCATTTCCTCGAAGAAGATATTATCGGTAGGCGAAAAGGTTTTACTCCACTTCATTCACAAGAGTTGGACCCTGAAGCATATGTTGGCATTTTGAAACAACCAAAAGGTATACATTTATCTGTGATTTCTGCATGTAACAATCACAAGTAGGGTTGCTCGTTTTGCAAAAATATGCAAGAGCTCTCTCGATGTTTCGAGTTGTTGCGGTGTATGCTTGTTTTCGTACCATGAATGTTGCCAATGAAGTTCACTTTGATGTCATTTTTTTTTGAGATTTGCAAAAGAGGCTGGACAAATATTTCAAGATACTTGTTACTGTCACATTAGTATTTATGCAGAGGATAGGAATAGCATGTTTTAGCATCTTTTGATTGCTTGGTAACTAACTAGTAACAGTTTTCCAGTGACCAGTTTAACTGATCATATGATGTCTGTTGATGACAGATTTTAAGTCAACAGATCCAGGTAATGGTGAGATTAAGTCTTTGCTAAAATCTCCATCGATGGGCCTTAGGCGTTCGGTCTCAAGTCGTGTGTCCTTCAGTGAAAACGAGTTTGCAAACCGCCTGAAAGGAAGAAGAAGCACTTCTGTTCAAGTTGTACCATATTCATTGGCAGATTTGCAGAAAAGCACTGATAATTTTGCACCAGATCACCTTCTAGGCGAGGGCACCATCGGACGTGTTTATAGAGCAAAATATCCAGACGGAAAGGTTAGCATTTTTTGTTCTTCCGGTTTATTCATTTCATTTTACATACATTTTTTATAAGCCATCTCATTAGCTTCTGTACATGCATTTTGGTCTCAGGTTCTAGCAGTGAAAAAGATAGATTCCTCACTGTTTCAAGGCCAGAAGTCGGAGGAATTCTCGAAACTTGTTGCAAATATCTCAAAGCTTCACCATCCTAACATTGCTGAACTCATTGGCTATTGCTCGGAACAAGGGCATAACATGCTAATATATGACTATTTCAGGAATGGCTCACTTCATGATTTCCTACATGTAGCAGATGATTTCAGCAAACCCCTAACTTGGAATACAAGAGTCAGAATAGCTTTAGGTGTAGCCAGGGCAGTTGAGTAAGTCCATTTACATTCTTTTTTGTTTTCAATAATTAGATATCTTCTTTATTCCCTCTTTTCCGGACTCCGGTATTGGTTACATCGAAAAACAATCACGTCACTCCAAGAATTTACATATCTGCAACGTTTACAAATTCTAGCACATAGCAGTTTCAGGCTCTCAATCCAGATATGCTATGTTCTCCACTTCCAAGTTTAAATTGGATCAGAGTTAGCAGAGATAACAACTTTTCTACTGAACTCATACGATATCGCATCACCATGCCAAAAATTTTCACCTCCGTACCGAGTGATGATGCGATATCTTAGAAATGTAGCTGGTCGTTTCCTCAAAATTTTATCCCAGTGGTGCAAATTGCTGTGTTCAGGTATCTCCATGACGTTTGTTCTCCATCTATGGTTCATAAGAACATCAAGTCATCCAATATTTTGCTTGATCTTGAACTCAATCCTCGTCTATCCGATTATGGCATGGCAAACTTTCATCAGGTTAGCATTTTTTGAAATCTAATAGATTCCCTTTTATTTCCTGGTAGGAGAATATATATGTCCTTCACTCAATTTTGGATCATTTCGAATGTACCCTGCCGAAACCGATCATATCTTTATCAACCGAGTAAAACGAAGAAGTATTTTGTTTGTCCTGCATTCAAATCTATCAAGTTCTTGCTAGTAAAAGAAGGTTTAATGCATGATTTAGTCCATAAACCGATCCTAAGAACTTTGCTGTTATGTGTTGTAATCGGTTAGTTTCCACCGCCGCCGCAGGGCTTTAGGGACAAAATCATGCATTAAGCCATGAAAGTAACATATCAGCTCCTGTTTTAGGAATCTATGTTGGCCTTAATGCATTAGTATTTCAACCATAAACATCATCTTAGAAGAACAAATATTGCATCTTCCATTGACTTCATAAACAACTGTTTTTCCAGCATACAAGCCAGAACCCGGGGATGGGGTACAATGCTCCAGAATGTATAAAGCCATCGGCATATACATTAAGGAGTGATGTGTACAGTTTCGGGGTGCTGATGTTGGAGTATTGACCGGTCGGATGCCTGTGGATAGGTGAGCCTAAATCACTCAGTCACTCGATCATCGTATCGTTTAGCCACATTAATTATGGTGTCCGAGTTAATACTCGAATTGCTGCTGCTTTCTGTCTCAGTGAAAGACCAAGATCAGACTACTGCTTGGTGAAATGGGCCAGACCCCAGCTTCATGACACTGATGCACTGTTCGGAATGGTTGATCCTGCCTTGAGAGGACTCTATCCTCCAAAATCAGTCCCTCCATTTGCTGATATTGTTGCCCTCTGTCTGCAGGTAAACAACAACATTACAAACATCAAAAACATCTCTCATGCATTAAATATTTCTATGCGACTCGTACTCGAGTGAAAATATCGAATATGAACATGTGTTTAACATGGAACATTCGTTTTCATCCAAGATTTCCATGCATTTGGAGGATCATATCTTTGTACTCATGTATTTCTGTTTGTTTTCTCAGACGGATCCCGAGCATAGAGCTCCAATATCTGAGGTGGTGCAAGCTTTGGTACGATTAGTTCAACAATCAGCCATGAACATGAAAGAAGATCTCTCATCTTCTCGCCGGACAACTGACACTGAATATGAAATTGTTTGATTTTCCCACTTCCCAGGATCATTCTTTCCATAGATTCTTGTCATTCTTTATGTATAAATTCCTAGCAGATTGAGTCTTTGGAAATAAACTAGGTTGCACAATTGGAAAGTAGACTTTGTAGATTTTCTAATACAGCAATGGATTTTTAAATCATTTTTCATTTTCATGAATCCTGTAATTGTGATTTCAGTTTTACTATTAATATCAAGTCCAAAAATTTATATTTTTAACTCGAATTTCACTTTTAGTTCAAATTTAACCGTATTATCCTTATAATATATACTATTTGTAACAAGGTAAACTTTAAATATTTACATGGTTTAAAAAAATACGGTCGCTGAATGTATGGCTAAATTACCGGACAATTTTTATTTTAATCTTACAATCTTGGATGATGCTCCTGATCAGATTCAACCTTTGTTTCGGCGTGATAGGGTCGACCCTCCTTATCATCGCTTTTGTCGTTCTTCTCATACCGAGTTGCTTTAGTCTTATGTATATCTTGCTTTCAAACGTACTCTTTTTCTTCTATCTAAGTTAAGAAGTTTTTTTAACGAGGCGTGAGGTGACATCTCTATTCTTAATAAAAAAAATTCATAGACAATCTAAAATTTTAACATATTAAACCCAAATTTTTAAATATTTTCATAATTATTATTCATTAATATTTGTCGTACAATATAATACAAAAAAATATATTTATTTTTTAAAGATAAAACTTAATATAAATACATTATACAAATTCATAAATATATAAGTCCACGTACTGTGTAATATAATATGAGACTTGTTATAATTTTTTATTTTTAATTATTGAAATTATTTTTTTATTATTAGTTTGTGATAATAGTATAAGTTTAAAAGTATGCAAGCCTATGTAATGTATAATACAATATAGAAAATTAACAGAATTATTAATATGTAAATTAACATCCATAAAATTGTTAATGTATTCTAAATTTAAATATTTATAAATTTATAGAATGTATCTACCAAACAGAATAAATTAAAAATATTAACAATTTATTCTCAACTTAAATTTTATAAATCAACAAATAAAATTTAAAATAATTAAATAAAATAACAAAAAGAAAATAATGAAAGTGAAAAATTAAAAAAAAAAAAAACTTACAGGGAGGCGAGTAATATGTGTATTTTTATTTATGATATAAAAATTAAAATAAGAGTTTAAAAAAAATCTGTATTATATTAGAATATTTTTATTCAAGTTGATCAAGAATTGTTAAATACCTAAAAATATGAAATAAATCACATTTCTAACATTTAATGGAAAACTATTACGGTTTGGATCTCTTTATTACCTCATAACAGGGAGTGCAAATTATTTGTCCCTTCCTCATGCCTCTATTTATGCTCCCACTGTAAATTAAAGGGTTTAGGATTTTAGGTTAGGGATTTTAGTTAGGGTTTAGAAAATTAAGGGTAGGGTATATTTTTTAAGGTGTAGGATTTAGGATTTAGAATATAGAAAATAAAGGTTTAAAGTTTAAAATTGAATTTAAAAAAAAAACAAAGAAAGCACCAAAAAAGGTATGGAGAAAGGGCAAAAAATTTTTGTTATATAATAGGATCCTCTCAAGTTAAAAGGTATGTAATTCTAGAAAAGAACATTCCCTCTGATAAATGGTAATAATGTTTTTTTATCTAAACTGTTTTAACTCTAAATAGATGTTATAATTTTAGTTATTATAAACGCCTATTCGTTAATAAAAAACTGTTAGAAAGTAGATCAATACACTTATCATCGATTACCGGCAATAAGTGATCAGAAAAAATAGTCATGGTGGTCCATCGATAATAACAGTGGTCTCTGGTGAGGTAGTAAACGGCGACATCAATAGTAATTTAAAGATTATAGGTTAGTGATTTGGGACTATTTTGTAAAGATTTAAAATTATTTATTTTTTAAAAAATAAATTAAATTTAGAAAGAAATAAAATAAAAATAACAATATTTAACGGTTAAATACCTAAAATAATCAAAATTAAAACTTTAAGCACCTAATTAGAACTAAAAATAGTTTAGACACCAAAAATATCGACAAACATAGTTTAAACACCTATTTAAATATAACCATGCAAATGAATTGTTAAGACTTTGCACTACAAACCTGAAAGTGAAAGATCAAAGTCTAAAAATGCCAACTGCTAGCATGATGCCTTATTATTTCAGATGGAAAAAGATCTAAAGTGACAGCCAGACATATACATCAAAATACCTATCTATCCACCAAAATATGTTCTGTTATGTGCCTAACAACTCAAAGGTGAAGATATATATAAAAATAAGAGTCTTTCAGAGAAACACAGGCGCCATTACAAGTGTAATGGTGGCAAGCATTTTTATGAGCACATGAAGTGAAGGTCCAGCTGTGTCTTTGAATGGATCTCCCACACTGCAAAAATCCCGTACGATTCGATTATGCATCCTTTTTTACCCTTCTAATCATCCTACACCTATGTTACTCCGACACGTGTGTGCGCATCGGACACAGATATGTGCCTGTCACAAGTATGATCGAAATTCCCATATGTTTGGAGAATACTACTTGCACAGGTCATATCATCCTACTATATCACGCACGACGGCACGAGTGTTGAACATGGATACTTCAACAAAAATGAGTCGGAGCAACATAGCTCTACGTTTATGAGGAAAGGAACAAGAACATGAGAAAAAGAAAGGACAAACTTACGTATCTCCAGTAACTGCTGCTTTGTGAGAATCACTGCCTTTACCACCAAGAGCTCCGGTCTCGATATACTTCTTTGCATTATCCCAGGCACCACCGGCTGTGTTCAGAAACAGAGCCATTAAAATACCAGAAACTGTTGCAAACATCAAAAGAGCAGCCACAACTTTCGCTCCGAGGAGAGGATGTCCAGTATAGTGTCCCAAAACTCGGAATAGAAAACCTGCAAATTGTTACATATTGATTGTGCTTAGATTGCCTAAAAACAAACTAAACTGAATAGAAAATCAGAGAAGCCACTTTGGACATCTAATCTCCTAAATTTTCCTTTTCTTTTGGTAAAAAATAATTTCCTACATTCTCGACATGGTTCTAGAGATCCCACCAATATATAAACACATCTAAAAAATGAAACAAACAGAACAGAAAGAACTACGAGAAAAAAATCAGAAATAAATGAAGGATTAATAAGATAAATAAAAAGAAACCTCGATATTGCAAAAAGTAAATAATAAAATCAGCGAAGACCAATAAACGTACCAACTACAATTGGTGATACTATAGCCAAAGCACCCGGTTTTATCATCTCCCTCAAAGATGCAGATGCCACAATAGCAACACAGCGACCATAATCTGGTTTCTCCTTGTAGTCCTGCAGTAAGTTCGTCAGAAAAAAATAAAGCATAAATGTCCACACAAGATAAATGAGAGAAAATATAGTAAATAAACAGATGATTTAAAGAAAAATTCAAATACTTCACATTTGTTTGCATAAGAGCTTAATGATCAGAAAAATGACAATAGAAAATTTTAAATCTCCTTCGCGTATTTATATGTTTTGGGAGGAGACATCAAAAGTAAACTATGGAACAAAGACTGCAGCTGCATCTTTTTCTCTTCTTGTCACTTCTCTCATGATTCTTTTATCCAGATAAGAATATTTAACAATTTCTCTGAGTTGTTTTTTATTCAAATATAATAGAAAAGCTAACTGTTAAAGTGCCCTGTAAAAGGTAATTGAAATATTAAACCCACCATGATACCAGGCCTCTCAATGAATTGTCTTCTTACTTCCTTAACAACCTCCTGAGCAGTTCGGCCGACTGCAGAACAGGCCCATGCACTAAATAAGAATATAAGCATGGAGCCCAACAATCCGCCAATGAAAACCTCAGGAATGGCAATATCAACCTGAAAGTTCTCAAAATACAAATGTTAGAAAAGAAGTTATGAAAGACTTTGCAGAGTAACTAACTTGAGGCTCCCTTCATTGTCACTTTTTTTTTACATCTTTACACCATTATTCCCCCTTTCTCAGAAACACCAATTCAAACAGAATTATTGTGCTTACAAGTAAAACCATGCATTTTTCTTTTAGTAAATTATTCAATCGTTGCTTTTTTATTTTTTCTATTCAGAAGTAGAACATGAGTAGCAAATGAATCGTAAACCATATACTGCCTTCGTTTAAGCAGAAACGCAGACCAGACCTGTTTAAAAGATTCATGTGCAAAAGATGAAACCTCATCCATATATGCACTAAACAGAAGAAAAGAAGCAAGTGCTGCAGATCCGATGGCAAAACCCTTGGTGGTAGCTTTTGTGGTGTTCCCAACAGCATCAAGAAGGTCAGTAATCTCTCGCACACTCTCTGACTGTACAGAGCATCAACAGCTAACTTAAACAATCCAAAAAGAAGAAACTGCAATATATAGATTGGTAACAGTGGAATCTAGAGAATCAACCATATAGTACCTGCTGACTCATCTCTACAATTCCACCAGCATTATCAGCTATCGGACCAAACATATCCATGGTCAGAATATAGGCTGCGGTGCTGAGCATTCCCATTGTTGCTACAGCTGTTCCAAATAACCCACCAGTTGGACTTCCAGTTTCATCCACAAGCCCGGAGGTGTGACCCAGCCAAAAAGCAGAAATAATAGATATACTTATCACAAGAACAGGAAGGGCTGTCGATTCCAGTCCCAAACTGACTCCAGCAATAATGTTGGTCCCATGTCCCGTAGAGCTAGAAAGAGCTAACGTGCGTACAGGCTCATGCTTGTAGTCAGTGTAATATTTGGTTATCCAGACAAAAACATATGCTGTAATAATACCAACTAACCCACATAAGGAAAAGTTCAACCACGCAGAAGGTGCTTGTTCAGTATAAAGCAACCACCGAGTAGACTGCAATAATATCAGAAAAAGGAACAAGTCCTGAATGAGCTTTCAACAAAAAAAGAGGAATATAAATGGCAAGATTTCAATAATCGAAAAGAGAAAACATAAAAATTATTGCAGATCACATATTACCCCAGCAAATGCCAGAACAGCCAAAACTATTGTAACAGAGTATCCTTTCTGAAGGATTGTCATTGGATCCTCCACTGGAACTTTCACCCCAGAGTCCCGTGTACCCCTAATTGAAAGTATTCCAATGGATGATACCACCAGGTCAAATGAGTGCACAACAAGAGGAAACAGGATGAAGCCAGATGGGTCTGCATGAATATCAAAAATGAGGCAACACCAAAAGAACACTCTCAACATAATGAATATTCCAATGCCAGAGCAAAATAAACTGAAACAACAACCAAACTAGAAACTGATCAGAACTCAGGAGATCTTTTTCAAGCTGTCTCTTCGTTACGTTGCAGGTCTGAACCTTTAATATAGCTACAATCAATGGACATATTATCGGAACTAACAAGCGTAGTTATAACACCATACTGGATGCTAGGGGAGGGCAAAACAACCCAGTCCCGGTAGATTTTACCCAGAATTGGTTCCGGTGGGACTGGGACTGGATCCAAAATTTAGGCCCCGGTCATAACCGAAACCGGGATTGGATCTTGATTTTCTAGACCCGTTCGTAACCTAAATTTTCAGGAACCGATGGCTACCAGGACCAATTCTGGTCAAATTGACTGGGTACCCGGTCTTGCCCACCCCTACTAGTAGCACACTTCAGCATAACTGTTTGTCAACAAGGTGGATCTGAAAACTACAGACGGTGTAAAAAGTTAGCAATCAAGACTAGAGACTCATGATCACTTCCAGTCAGAGATATATAATAGTTTGTTTCTCTCCAACATTAGGTAACAGCCAAATAACACTGCTTGTGCACTTTCACAACCCTCTTTAAAATCTCAATTAATTACACGAACAAAATGAAACATCAAGACACAAGAAAGCTTCTCTTCATCTCAACAAATTGCAGATTTTGGTTTCCTTGTATTAGTCAGGAAGGTTTTAACTTTCGTCTTGTTTCATGGTAAATTTATTAAAAAATATATAAATTCTATTTTCGCAGTTGTCAATTGTCATTGTTAAAACATAGGATATTCGCAAGATGAAACTGTATAAATATGTTAAAACTACAAAAAAGCTGAGAATAAACTTGAACCCACCTTCAATTTTACACCGCTGAGCCATTGTTCCACCAAGTATCATGGCACTAATTATCTCTGCCGCAATGCTTTCGAAAAGATCTGCACCTCGTGCAGCACAATCACCAACATTGTCCCCAACCTTCAGTATAAAAAGAAAGATTCAAGTAAAAAAACATAACAGCTAAGATAAATTTGTGAAAACACGTAAAAAAAAATATAAAGATAATGCTAAAGCAGAATCATTATTGTTGTAAATTTGGTCACACTTCTTCCAATATGGTTTGCACTTTGCAGTACATATGTTCAGCCACCTTCCATACTGAACTTCATTCAACCAATAAAATTTTCTAGTTAAAAAATTTCAAATAAATTAAGTCAGCTTTCCCTAAAACTAGAAGGTTCAATTCCTTATGGTAAAATAAGCTGGACCTCAAAATAAATTTTCTGCTCTCTAAAACACATGAGTATTTGAATCTGAGAATGGCTTTAATAATTATGTGCAAAGTCAAGTACAAACATATCTCCCCATAACTTGCATAGAGTTCTACTACCATTATTAAATATTTAACAGAATCACATTTACTTTTAAAGTATAGCTTCAAAATTTCAATTCAATGAACACCCATATGATCAGCTCCTACAACCATAAACCTTCAGGCCAGTTCATAAATGAAAAATTCATGGTATAGAACAGGAAATTACAAGACATATGCACAAGGTTTACATACTCATTTTTCAACTCAAAACTAAACAAATAACAAGAGAATAAAGTCATGTTATTTCTGACTCAAAAAAGATTACTATATATAATCTTAAGCGTGGATTCAAATAAGGAACTTGATAAAGTTGAAATCCAGTACCAAATCTGCAATTACAGCCGGGTTTCTAGGATCATCTTCAGGTATTCCTTGTTCTACTTTTCCAACAAGATCTGCCCCAACATCAGCTGCTTTTGTAAATATTCCACCCCCCAACTGAGCAAACAGGGCAACAAATGAAGCTCCAAAACCATATCCCACAAGAAGAAGAGGCACTGAAAGAAATAAACAATATCAATCAAGGAGCCACCAGTACTGTTGATTCTAAAACCCATGAAATGCTAGTTTAAGGTGAACATAGAATCAACAGCCACAGTCCAAATATAGCCATGTCTGCATACAATGCACATGCATACAAGAGTATATGCAGATTCAGATCACTTAGGCACTGCAAGCCAGCATAGGCCATAGCACCTGAATTGTCTAAGTGAAAACAACTGGTCATGTAAGACAAATAAAAAGAATAAGGAAAATAATTACATACAATCTGTGACCTTCATTGAACCAGGTGAATCCACTTCCAGCCAAACATAAAATGCTGCATAAAGGATGGCTATACCAATCACAGCCATACCAACCACCACCAAGGCAGAAAAACCACCAGCGCGGACAGCTATCTGCATGATATGGTTGCACTTAGTAGTCAAATCTGCAAGCATTAAGAAAATTTTTGAAATTTAAAAAGGATACAACCTGCAATGCTTCTCTCGCTGACCGTCTTGCGGCACTGGAGACTCGGACATTTGCACGAACTGATACCCACATCCCAACATACCCAGCAACACCTGAACATAGAGCCCCCAGAAGAAATGCCGCAACAGTGATACATGCAGATGTTGCCCTGCAAATAATCATATTTATCACAAGGGTAAAGAAAAAGAAGTCAAATGCTATTTTACATAAATGTTCATGTATATCACAACCTTCCCAGGCCTGAGGCTTCTTGTTGGGGAGTTGTATTTCGAAACAAATATATGCTAAGGATCACTAGCGCTAGCAATAATGCCATCTTGGAGATGGTACCATACTGTGTCCTGAAGAATCCTTCTGCTCCATCACGTATAGCCTCTGATATCTAGAAACAAAAATGATAAGCTCAATACAAGCCTACAGGAGATTAATAAAAAAAGAATAAGTTCTTAGTTGCATTTTAAGGGTTAAGAAGATGATAAACAACAAGAAAGCACGGTGTTCTTAGCCCTAAGAATTTCTTCTTGTTATAAATGCATACAATGAAGAAAGCAGACATTTTTTTAGTTCTGTGTATACTATTTGTTATGTTCACGGGTTATGGATCAGTCATCCAACAATTCATGGGAAAACCTAATTTGATTGATAAAGCTTTAACCTTGTTCGGGTTCCTAGCTTGTGAAAACCCTAAGATTAATAATATATGAAATTCTTTGAAGGGAGCTCCTAACCTCAGACTCGTTAGAAAGAGACTTTCAAATCTCTATAGATTGGAATAATTTTATCGTATATTATCACTATGAAACTAAAATTAACTTGTAGAATTTATAATTAAGGAAACTAAAATTGAGCAGTTTTAATTGCAACAAGATACTTGCTAAATAAATTATTCTAATTAGGAATATTACTAAAATAAACTTATTTGTATTCTTTCCACTTTTGACACTTATGATTTATTGTCTTGCCCACAAAGGCAATCGTAACACTATTCATTTGTAAAAATAATTTCAGAACCCTTTTGTACAACTCAGATTAAGAGGCTAAATTTTAGTTGACGTAGAACACAAATGTCCTCTATCATCAATATTTCTGATCAAACCTTAAATTGAACTCAGATATGATTGCTGTAAATTAAAGCAGAAAATTTGTAACAAAATTTAATAGATGTTGAGAATAAAACATTCTAGTTAACCAATAGCAAAATAAAAACTCTCAATGTATAAAAGACATTTTCAATTTGGAAAACCATTAAATTTAAAAATTCTAGAGAAGCATTTAATGCAATTTTTCCAGGTGTATAAAGAAAGATTGAGATTATGACTTTAAAAAGTTTTTACCTAGAGAAACTTACCTGAACCATCTCTGGAGGCCCTTCATCCTTGGAAAGGACCCACTTTGTGAGATAGATTGACAAAAGGAAGCTGACAATGCAAACTGAGAAGACAAAAACAATGATTGGAGAAGTACTTGCTCCAATGTAAAAGACGTATCCGAAACCCAAAAGGAGAAGTATGACAAGAACACGGACATTTATTCCCCTGAGAATTCGAAAAATCTGCAGAAATGGAATAGTGAACTTAAGAACACACAAGAGAGAACAAGTGTCGCTATGACAAGAGGAGAGAAAGAGTAAAAATATGCTTAGCTAGGAAAGAACATAGAAAGGAAAAGGAAAAGGAAAAGATTCCTCGTCACTGCTTAATTTTATACTATAATATTCAGGTGTGATTATTTATTAACTTGTTTGCTTAACCCTCCAATGCTAGCCATACTGCCATTCACATCAATTCAGAAGTCTCCGTGAAGTCCATGCTAAACTTCTTTTCCTTTTTTTATACTACACCCAAAAATCTCTTAAGAAAGGATATTTTCTATGTTTTGTTTAATAATAATAACACTACAACTGTAATAAACGCCATAACACACACAAAAAAAAGAAATCAATTGACCACATATATGCACAAGATAATATGTCAAGCATCTTAATTGCAGTTGAGAAGGAATAGTATGGCAAAAAAGAATCATAACAAGTACTTGAAATACCACTTGAGCTAGAAAAGAATTATTAGAATGAGCATTCTCACTGTGGAAGCCATCAGATAATTGCTGAAACGTATAATTTTAAATAAAAAATCTGTGTTCATTGATAGTATATAGCTAAAATATGCTTAATCTATGACAACATTAAACTATTCCAATGCCACTACAAACTGACAATGAAAAAAACGATCTGTACAATAAGAAACTTGACATCACCAAAGATAAAATAATTTCTCTTTTCCAAAATAGTTCTTTTTTTGAAAGTTCCAAAAATAGTTTAACCAGGTATCGGTAACAACAAATGCAGGATCAAAACAAACTATTAAAATATCATAAACGAAAAATGAGAAGGGAACAATACATCATGGTAAAAAATTCCAATACTCACTCATCCACAATTAACAAACCACACACTGAACTGAGACAAACATAAGATCCTTACCAAGGGGGTATAAGGTTTACTACGCATGTTTGGAAATGTCCTTGGCCTATCTTGGTAAGGCCCCAAATTACCATTCTCGACATCATCTCCCATCATCATGGCACTAGCAGAGTTCACCTTCCGGGCAACTGGAAAAGAGTACTCCCTAGCCTGGGGCAAATCACCCCCTGAACTTGGTCGCTGAATTTTGAATGCTTTAATTGTACAGTGAAAGACTATAATTCCACCTGAGACATACAAGATAGTCAACTCCTTTATTACCAACTGTTGTGATTTAGGTTCAATAGCTTCTATTCTTGCCTTACCTCTGAAATTCTAGATCCAATAAAATATTCCAGTTCAAAAAATTTTAGACACAAGTTAATTTCCTGCATAGAGGGCAAACAGAAAAACCTATTGGTTAAATGGGTAGGTGCTTTTGGTGAGAAAAAACAGTATCTCATCAGTGAATAAGATTCTTTGGGGCAGATAATTGGGAAAAGGTTCTTAATTCACAGCATTGCCAACTATAAAAATCAAATATCTCGAGTCCCTAAGCCTAGAAATGTGATCATGGAAGTACTCTACATTGATCAGAAGATGAGAAATAAAATCTTACAAGATCATAAAAACCAAGTAATTAATCATTATATTGGAAAATTTTCCATCATTTAACCTTTACATCGCAAATGCTCAACCTAAATATAAAACATCTTAAAAAAACAGATCCACCAAATATTATTTTGATCTCCAATTAACAGTCCCATTTCCCCTAACTGCATTAACAAGAGACCTTCGATAAAAAGTGCATGATGTTGCAAAAGGCCATTAGAAGGTAATAAATTAGCAAAAATGAATTAGATTTTATTTTTCAACCCACCAATTTGAAAGAACTAAACATTATTTTTGCACCATTTTGACCTACCATAAGACTAAAACAAACGAAAAAAACAAGTGACGTGTTCAATGGAACGACGGCAACGAAATCTAATCCGAGTAAACCGACCAGCAATTTTTCAATTTTCTAAGATTCCAAAGAGTTCCCATCCCCGACATTTCATCAACGGAACGAAGGGACCTCCATAAGATCCAAATCAGAAACCCCAGAGTATTACATGATTTGATATCGAAAATAATCAATTAGATCTATAAGAATTACACATACCGTGTTCAATGGGCGCGGCCAAAACAAGTAACGTTAACGCTCCACCTCCCTATCGGCTATCTCTGCGAAAACCGAAAAATTGCAGATTTGCTCATATTAAACTTTCAGGTGACGAGATTGAAGAAATTTATGTATTTTCTCTTTTTTTTTTTCTGTGTATTATTTTTCCGTTTAATAGGTAAATTGACCCTAAACTATAACGGAATTTCCGTTTTAGCTTCTTTTTCTTAAGCTGGCAAGTTTCATTCCTTCATTGCTTTTGATTTTTTTACCAATTACTCAATTTAGGGTGTATATTTTGAATATTCGATTCGATCTAAATTTTTGAATATTTAAAATTTTTAAATAAGATTTTTTTCTATTTGTATCTGATCTAAAAATTTTGGATATTTAAATATTCAAATTTATATTTTTATTTAATTTTTTTAATTTAACGGTCCTATATATATAAATTTTAGATTTTTGAATATAACAATCAATAAATTATTGAACATTACAAGAATTTATCCATAGAAATTTTAATTTTCAGTAATATAACAAGTAAAAGTATCAAATATAATAAAATTTATTTTTATAAAAAATTAAATTTTCAAATATCAGATATTTGGTCCGAATGCAAAATAATTGTTCGTATCCAATTCGATCTGAATTCTTCGAAAATAAAAATTAACTCGAATAATTAAAATTTTAAATTTAATCAATAAATTAGATTAATCGAATCGGATCTTTTACCCACCCTATAAATACTCATAGCATTAGAAAAAGATGTGTCCCTTCTGTTCCATTAGATACTAAGTTCATATGGAGGATTAAATTGAAAAAATATATTAAATCTATATATACATTAAAAAAATAGATTCCGTTGAATTTGAAAATATTTTAATTAATTATTGTGAGATATATTATTTATGTTTTTTTTAATAAAAACTAACATTTATCAAAAAAGAATATTAGTTAAGGGTATGTATTTTGTATTAAAATTGGATCTGATAACTGATTTTTTAATCGAAGAATAGTGATCCGTATTTCATCTAAATAATCGAGTATCTGATTTTTAAATATAATATTTTTAGACAAGTTTAAAGTTTTAGATTCGAGTTCGTCTCAAAAATAATATTATAATTTAAGTTGATTTATTTGATATATCATAATATTAACGAATTCGAATATCATTTAAGTTCACTTATTTTACTTTATAATATCATGTCTAAAATAAATATTTTATCTTTTAAAAACACTTTCCGATAATAATAACTAACACTAAAATCTTAAACTCATCTTTTAAAATATTTTTTCAAACCCATTTTTAAAAAAATATTTTTTTTTAATTAAATAATATTTAGTTTTTCATTATTTTAATGTAATTTGTCTGATATGCTTTGTTGTTTATACTGGGTTTTCTTTCTTTCAAACATAAATATAATGCGTATATATATAATTATATATAACATGTTACGTATCTGTAAATCTCTATAAATAAAATACTTTCATATTACGTACGGTCGTTACACTACGATAGCGGCAGCTCAAGCGGCCGCGGCTGTGGTTAGATTGACCAGCAATGCCAAAGCTGCTTTCTTTGGAAGAGGAAAGGCACGTGGGCTGCTGTTAAAATTCAAACTGTATTAAGAGGCTATTTGGTAAGTTTATTTTATGAATCGAACCGTTTTAATATAACCGTTACGTTACGATCGTAATTTAATAGTTCGACCGAATGTTTGAAATTATGTGTTTATATTTTTTAGTCTCGGAAAGCACTTAGAGCATTGAAAGGACTGGTTAGATTGCAAGCTCTTATTCAAGCACAATCGACGGTTCAATCTCAACGGTTACGTCGATCCTTCGACATGGAGAATCGGTACTATCCCGAAAACCGGCCATGGAAATCGATTGTGAGTAGCATTGCCCTAACAAAGTTTAGTCTATCCGAGAAGTGAAGTTCATAGCAAAAGACTCCCTACATCAATTGATACCGATGCATACGAAGATAACCTGAAAACAGTCGAAATCGATACGTTCAAGACACGATCAAGGTCTAATAGTCACCGGTTCGACGTCGTGCGTCCAGAATGTGAGGATGACTTATCTTACCAAACAATTGCACCACCTCTACCATGTGCTGTTCTGGCCCGAACATCTTCACACCATTACTGAAATCCTAACGATTTCGAATGGTTCTTTGCCGGCGGCTACGAATGTAGGTTTGCTAGTGCTCACAATACTCCTCGTTTTGCCGATTTGTCCTGTGCTCCTACGACACCGGCTAAGAGTGTGTGCGGAGACGGTTATTTTAGGTCGTATTCGAACTTTCCGAACTATATGACGAACACACAGTCATTTAAGGCGACATTAAGATCTAACAGTGCCCGAAAGAAAAGACCGGAATCAGGAGCCAAGAAGAAACTGTCGCTCAACGAAATCATGGCTGCTAGAAACAGCATGAGTGGTGTAAGAATGAACAAGTCATGTTACCAAGTTCGTGAATGTAGCGGCGGATTCAGAAATTTATTTGAGGGTGAACACATATAAAATTTCGAAATATCAGAGTAGGTATGAAGTTTAAATATTATAAAAATTTAAAGATTAATTCATAAAAGTTAAAAAAAATAAGAATAAATATGTAAATTTTAGAAAGTTTAGGGTGGGCCCGTGCCCACCCTACTTAAAGGCACATCCTCCGCTACGTGAATGTCTGAAAATTTGAAAAATTTTAAAGTTTCTTATGTATTTTTTTATTTGTTTCTAAGGAAATATCATTTAAGAGGATTTTAATTAAAAAAAAAAGACTTTTAGTTTAATTTTTTTAATTTTATCTTTGCAAAATAATAAATATTTTTTATTAATTCTTTAAACAATAAAGAGATATACGATTTAAACTTTTTACAATAAGATGAAGCTTTTTATTTTTTACTTGACAGAAAATAAAAAAATATTCTTGTGGTTTAACCGAATAGTTACGTTAATTCTTAATATATTTTTAAGTAATTTAATATCTATATTTTATTTGGATGAAACTGACATATATACAGATAAAATTATTAATTAAAAAATAATAAATAATTTTAAATGATTTGATACAATAACACGTGTAAAAATAATTTCATATTTTATATAATTTCTTATTGCTTTATCTGATTTGTACTTAAATAAGTCTTTTATTTCATACATAAAGTTGATTTAGGTTAACCAACAAATGTTATATTCGGATTCATTTTTACTTGCAAAGTAACCTAATATCTACGTATTTGAATTAAATAATATTATATTTATCTATTAAAGATATTTGAATGTAGAAATTAAAATTTTAAAATATATATTGAATATTTAATATAATTAATATCATAAATAGAAATACTATGAAGATAAAGTGACGAAGATTTGAGATTTTTTTTACTCTGTTTTTTTTCCTTCAAAGAAATTGCAAATATGTTGAATATTTAATATAATTAATAATATATTTAAAAATATATTATATTTTTTATTACTCTTCTAATTTTTAGTGTTACATCTTAATTAATTCGTATTTATTCGTATTATACACTTAATTTTAGTGGGTCAATCTTTTAAGATTGTATATATTATATTACGCGACCAATGCTTAATTAACAAAATTATAAAGCTTAATTAACAAGTCTGTCTCAAATAATAATTTGGTCTTTAAAACTTATAAATTCTATCAATTTAATCTTAATTTAAAATTATTTAATTATTTTATAATTTTAAAATCTTTTTAATTTGTTCACACCTAAAATTATTATTATACCATATAAGATCATTATTTCCGTTAAATCAATGATAAATATAATAGTCAGTGATCAAAACAGAAATAAAAGGTAACATAATATATATTTTACTAAAAATAAAAAGTAATCAAGTGATTAAAATAAAAAATATATAAAAATAGATGAGATATAAATATGTAGTATATTGTAATCATCATCATTATAATATAATATGAAAGAATTCCAAACCAGCAAAACCAGAAATTATTGGCATGATTTATTATCATCAACAGTTCCAAAAAATAAAAAATAAAAATTCACAGCCATTTCATGGCCATGGAAGAGAAAGGGTGCAAAATCCAACAGCAACAGGGGATTAAAAAGCTTGGGGAGGGGAGGTTAAGGGTCTACATACCTTGATCAACAAGGTAATCACCCAACCTCTCAACCACCATGTTACACTGTCCGGGGGTCACCGGTTCTTCGTATATGCCGAAGATCAATGCAGCCGCTGTTTTCTTCACGGTCACGCCGCCGGCGCCCTGAAAATTAAGTTCATCACGAACAGTTTACAGTAATGAATTCCTTTAGCTCTCGCCAATCATAAACACCATAATCGAGTAACATAACTAAAGATTTAAATTGCAGTCTACGATCATAATAACAAATGTTATACAGCCGTTTCCGATATACTCGCAATCATTATATCTACAATCATAGATGTTCGTTGCCGAAATTTAAATCCCTGGACATAATTCTATATGGTTTTTGAAATATAGATCCATGGAGCAGAATGTGTTATAAAATGTTGATTAATAGAAAGAGCAATGGATTTACCTTCTTCCCCCGAACCACAGATCCCGGCTCTCCCTGGATCACCATGTACTTCGCGCCACCAAGGTGCAGCCCAGTTGGTGCCAGAGATCCAGGCTCATCAAAATCTTTCAAGATCGCCTTAATCTCTTCAGGTTTAAACTGCGACAAAAAAACAGTGAAGATCGTAATCAATTCCGAGTGCATAAAACCAAACGGAACGAAGATCTGGGAATACTAATCAAACACAACATTGAATATGAACCTTAGGGAAAGCGGAACTCTGTGCCCAAACAGTTCCATCGAGACCTAGAATAGCAGCTGCGGTGAGATGATTTCCGTTCTCTAGTTCGCACATCAAGTGCTCATCAACGTAAGTTTGCCACGACATTCTTCGTTCTTTCTTTCTCTTTGATCCAACAGATCACCCACCACGATTTCTAATCTTTGTTTCTCAGCTTCTTCTGCTTTTTCCCCTAAGGCCAAGGCCAAGCAGTATAAATAGGAGGGATGAGTGGTTCTAAAAGGAGCAGTAAGAGAACTGCAAACCATGGAAAAAGGAATTAATTCAGGAAGGAGAGGTTGACGGGACTTCCAACCTAGATGCCGACGACGTCGTAATATAATATGTTATACTAATTTATAAAAAAATATATCAAACTTAAGAGTTAAAGTTAATTAAATGAGTGAATTAATAAAATATTAGAAGTGCAAAAATTAAAACGTGTAATTATTTTTTTTAAGGTATAAAGATAATTTTAACTCTTAATGTTTATAATTTTTATCATTTTGATTTTTATTTTAGATTTTATTAATTTTTTAAGATAAAAATAAATTTAACCCTTAATCTATGTTAAAAGGCTACTAAGCATTCTGAAATCTTAAATGTCATTCTACATATATACAACGTATCATTATCGTTAATTTTTAGATTATCTAATCATTATACCAGTTAAAAAATAAGATATTTATCAAAAAAAAATGTGTTAAAGGTTAAAATCTAAAAAAATAGGGTTAAAATAATAAAAATCATAAACGTCAAAAGTTAAAATTATCTTTATATTTTTTTAATTCAAAAACTTATGATTCTTAGTTCATCAACAAAATAATTTAAAATATGCATTATAATCTTATTATTAAAATGACTCTTTTAAGTTATAAAGAAATATTATCTTATAATTTATCTTAAATTATTAAAAAATATCATAGTATGATTGGATTAATGATTTTCAATCTAATTTCAAATTGGATTAATAATTTTCAAAATTATTTTGATATGATTAATCCGATTTTGAATAGAGTAATTCAATCTAATTATCAACCGAACCGTTTAAACACCCCTGTATCAAACCAGATTAACTTCATTTACAATATTAAAATTCAAATTTCTAAACTTGTTTAAAGCCCCTAACAAACTCACTAATCCGTAATTGATACCTAATTTTAATACTAATCCCATGCATTATTAGAAAGAACTATACAAAGACTTGAGAGGTTACTAAAGGTTGCCATGTCCATTTTAGCCCCATCCAGTGCCGGCAACGACACTGGCCGGAATCGTATCTTGCGTCGGAGATTCTGCCATTCCAGCTGAAGAGCTACTAATATATAGGTTCATCTGCAACAGTTAAAAAACAAATCATTAACCGTCTATTACCGCCGCACATACGGAAACATTATATCTACGACAAGAAAGCGACTGCTTACCGTCATGGTCATCTTCCATGTTATAATCATCTTCATCGTCGTCGAAATGTTCATTCTGCAAAGTTGGAAACATTATGAGGAAACTCCGGTGCAGATATGCAAAACATTAGTTTCGGGTTTTTTTTAAAGATCCTTTTATACTTTATCTTGAATGCAAACAAAATAACGGATGAAGATTTCATGTAAATTAATACGAAGTCTAAGCAAGCATTCAAATTCAAAGGTGTCTAGTGTCTCGAGCATAAGGACCTCATTATAATCTCCGTCATCACTGTACGATTGGTCAGACTCTTCTCCCTGATCTTCATCCGAATTGTCTCCTTCTTCTCCGTCACCTTTCTTCTCCTTTCCTTCTTTGTCCTGTCATCAAGTAAACAAGCATTACGAGTCTATTACGACAAAGATAAACAAGGAAAAAACGCCGATATGTTCTTTTACTAGAACATAGCTAGATAAAAGAGAAAGAAAGACATGTGATCCAAGTTTCAACGGCGTCCCTCTCGATAAGCTGTTAATTCAAGTCCAAAACATATATTCAATGAGATATGCTACGAAAATTTACCTCAAAATCCTTTTCGAATTTCTCAAACATATCCAACTTCTCAAGGCCTGTTCAAAAGTAAGAAAAACATAATACCAGAATATGTTATTACTCCATTCTGAGTCGGCGGTTATGTGTTTAGACGGGAGAAAAATAATATATTTTTGTGTTCATTTCAAACAAAATCATCACAGGAATGAAGAGAAATGTGTTAGCCTAGCCTATTAAACCTATGTTCCTTCGACTCTTCATTTTTTGCTTCAAGTGCCGGTGTTCGACATATACTCAGACATGGGTATGAAGATATGATCCTCCCAGGAATTTGAAAATAAAAAGAAATTTTAAAAAGATTTGGACATTCATGTCAAACAAATACCGCACATACGATACACCCAAGTCCGAGTAACGTATCATTCAACCACCTATCAAGGGTATGGTAAGGGATCTATTTACAGTCATTAGAGGAATTTATTTACCACCTATTTACTCCATGCAATAAATACAGAATATAAAATACTGGAAATGAAGGCTTTTCAAACCTGAGTCTAGATTCCATCGCATTTTTTTGGCACTCCGCTGAACTCTCCTCGAATCTGAGATTCGAATATTCAATTGTAGCCAGAACAGCAAGGGAAAGATAAAAGCTCAAGTATGTATATATTACAATCAATCAAATATTTGCATAAGTTGTTTCAGTTACAAACATCCAATCAGTTCTTTAGGAAAATTATGAGATTGGAGCTGTAGAACCTGGTTAAGAAGACTATTGCGTTTCGAGGTGTTCTTTGGCTTGCTCCAGTCGGAAAATCTTTCTATATCTATGCTCCGGTTTTCTAACAAAAACATTTATGAAAAAGCAAAAATAGTTATAATAACTAAATAAAAGATCCGACTTTGCAACAACAATATCGTCATGCAAGAACCAATTCAGCAGCTGGAAAATGGGAAAAGTTAACAACCAAAATTATAAAATTCGCATCAAAGATGGCGACTTTGACAAACTAGGAATATGTGCATTGTGCACCTATATCAATATTTCAAAATCACGAATCAAACATCATAACAAAGAATATGATGGTACAAACTGGAAAACGAACATTTTAAATAACAGCACAACATTGTACATGTTAATTTCGGAGGCAAAAAAGCCGAAATTTGAGGCAAATGTCTAGCATAGTAATATCGAGATTCGGGATAGGAAACAGTTTCTCCGAGGCTGCTACAAACAGTTTGTACTTTGTACAAACACTAACAAACCAATGCAATTAATTCATTGTAGAATGCATCAGACCACTCTTTAACTTGTCTTCTCACAGTTTCAAAGATTATTGACCTGAAGTTTTAACAAGCAAACAAGATTGAAATTCTCCGGAAAAACGTGTCCGGGTTCTTTAGACACAACAAGATCATTCATTTGAAGCAAAAACACGATGCATTCACATAAATGAAAATCGTAAACCAACCAAAACTAATCAAAATCCAAAATTTGAGGCACTCACTCTTGGAAACATTTTCTTCAATATAGTAAGGTGAGGCTTTCCAATACTTCAACAACCTTGAATTCCAGATGACTAAGTTCCTCTCATCGGGCACGGCTTTTGCATCAGGTAGTTCAATATCCTGCAAAATCAAAATCACCACCCAAAAAATATAATAACATTCGACCGTTGTTTATATCTCACAACATAGAGTCCCCAAAACCCATGCCTGGAAAACAACAAGTTTGAAGAAAACTTACAGGGAAAAGCACAAAGGGTTCAGATTTGAAATACCCACCACCAAATCCCCTTCCCCTTCCTCTCCCCCTAAAAGACATGGGTTCTAACTACACACCCAGAAATTATAGTAACCAGTTCGAACTGAAATATGTTTTAGAGAATTTGAAAACAAAGGGAAAGATGGGTGAGTTGAGTAACCGGCGAGGGATGGCAACTTGCTCGAGTGAATGGAAGTTGAATCGAAAACGGTGGCACAAGACGATTGCTTCCGGTCAGCCCATGAAGGGGAGGGCTTTGTAAAACTTCAAACGGCGGTGATGGGTTCGATCTAGAGTCATTTAGGGTGAGTACGTCGGCCCAGAATTATTGGGTTCTTTTTTGAATACTTGTCATTTTATTACTCACAATAAGGATAATTTTTTAATTAAATATATGGGTTAATTAATATTTTATTTAAAATTTAAAAATAAATTATTTTGATTAAATATATTACATCAATAATTTAACGAGAATTAATGATTTAGTGATCAAAATATTATAAATCAATAATATAATAACTAAAACATATTTGTTTTAAATCCGTACCAAAACCAAATAAACCTAAAAAATTGTATTACTTATGTCCTCATTTGGGACTAATGCAACAATATGTATGGCGGCATATATTTAATTATTACGTTTCTGCTTAATCAACTACAATATCAATCTTAATATTTAATTATTAATTTTAATTGTAACCGTAATCTATCATTATTGATGCGATTTTAAATTTTATTATTATTTATATTATAATAAAATTTTTATCATAAATATCACCACTTTTCTGGCCCTGCATCTTAATCATAAGTGCTATAATTACTGAGTTCTTTTCATATGGAAAAAGTTAACAAGAAAAGAAGAAAGCTTTAGACTCTAGATTACAGAAGATATGTCATGATGACAATGGGGATTAAGGGTTTGGGATTAGCTTCTTTTGCATGTTAATGATTGGACACATGAAAAGTTCATGGTTTGCCGTTTTGGGATGGTTTGTTTTATTTGCGGTGGATATGATTAGGGTTTAAGAAGAGAAAATTATGTGCTTGCATGGGGTGGCCTAGGTTTCCTAGTGCCTTGACTTGTGACCTAAGGAACTTTAGGTAATTTGCAGCTTCATCAAGCATTGATGCTGTATCCATCTTGTTCCCACCAGGGACCAGCCTCTGCAAAACCCTAATCCTCTCACTTATCCTTTCCCTCCTTTGCCTTGCTGCCGCGGTTTGTGGATCACTCGAGATCCTAACGTTCTTCCTCTTTGGTTTCTCCACCACTTCCATGCCTAAGTTCACTGGCCTGAATGCTGCGGCTCGGTAAATCATCTCTTTCATTTGTGCAATGGTCTCAGGATCAGGTTCATCCATGGAAGATGATGCTGATGAACAACTTGGAAGCTGGAAACTTATGTTGGATGAGCTTGGGACCACCTTTTCTAATCTGGGTTTCTTTTCTGTTGGCTGGTTCTCATGGACGAGCTTGAAACCATCACCTGTTGCAGAAGTATCAATGTGAAGAAGACTGAAGTAACCAAAGTTTAGACCAACTTGGCATCTCTTTGATGAACCAGACTTCGTTTCTGATTGTTTGATGCTGTTGATGTTGTTAATGTATTGGTCGACGTCGGAATAACTCCGGGACACAGTCTCGATGCCGGTGTTTTCGGACTCTCCGGATGAAACTGCAGTAGCAGCAGCAGTACTATTGGTAGCATCAAAATTCCATAGGCTCTTACAATCAGAGAATATCATTGAAATCCCATCATCATCAACTGATGTATCCGTGTTGCTATTAGTAGCTGAGAGCAAGCAATCAAGTGACTCAAGAGAGCTTGTTGTTGTAGCACCATGCACCGCCATGCCGATATCGGAAACCGAAGCCGATGACCTATTCAGAAAGGGAGAAGAGCACCATTCTTGTGTTAAACCATCTCTCCATTTCAGGATATCAAAGTTTGAGGCAACGTTTACAGAATCTGATGCAGGAAGTTCTGTTTGTGGAACCATTTCAGACACAATATCTGAACCTGGTTTCATATGGATTTGTTGAATTGGATTCATGAAGACATCTTCTGACAGATTCATGGAAGAATCTGATTTGGAAATTAAGAAACTGTCTTCCACTTCTGAACTATCCCATCCCAAGACATCCATGTCTGAATCTGAAACCTTGGATAAAACAACTTCAACAGATTAATCCAAGAATTGAAAGCATTATCAATAGTTTGATAGAACTTGGAGCAAAACATACCAAATTCTGATCCTACTGCAACTGAATTTGGATCAAACCCTCTTTAATTCTTGATCTTGAAGAAACACCGAAAGAAAAAACAGAAAAAAATAAGAAATTGCCCCAACAAATCATCCAACAAAACTATAAACATGAAAGCATAAACAAGGAATTAGATATTTCATTTACCTTGAGCTATTCCTGAGAAACATAGTTGATACAGTAATATGTTTAAAAAGAATATTGTCACGGACCGTCAGTTGCTTTCTTATATAAGAAAAATTATTAGGTGAATCTTGTTCACCACGTCATCCATGGTCCCAACAATTAAAACTGTTGATCTCTAAATAACAACTACCCATCCACTAAGTACATGTAGGAAAGAGGTGATGATTCATTTAGGAAAAAGTTAAAATCAACGGTCCTGATTAATTGGGACCATGAATGAATCAAAAGAATCAAAAGAACTAATATTATTACATTAATATAACAAATACTTTGTATTAGACTTAATAATGTAATATAATTTCCCAAGTTGAAAAGAGGTGCAATCACTAGTGTGGGGGTTAGAAAAAGATAAGGTTTTTTGGGTCAGTTTGGTGGGTGTGTAAAGAGCATATATTTCTGCAGATAGGGAGCATTAAGACATTAGAGAAGCATATTGACAACTGCAGAGTCAAAACAAGCATCTTTTTTAACAGGATTGCTGTCTCTTTTTAAAAGCTTGACATAAATCATAGTTTTAATCATGTCTGAAATCCCAGTTTCAGCTCAAATTTCAACATTTCTGCTCATTCCATCAGTTAAACAGTGGAAATATGATCTGAGAAAATGTGGGTTGGAACTTGAAAAAGTAACAGCAGTGACAGTTCTTAGGATTGCAAATTTGAACATAAACAAGACTAGTGGAGGAATGTCTGAAGTTGAGGACAATCAGTCAGAGGATCATAGGGAAAGATAAATAGATAGAACAAGCACACAACTGCAGAAAGCAAGTTGCGTATAGAATTTGTCTCTTTACATCTACATACATACATATATAAATATATATTTTTTCTTCCTTTTTTCTGTTAACTTTATTAGACATACAGATAGTTGAAGTTGCAAGAAGGAAAGAGATAAAAAGAAAAGAGAGGGTTTCAGAGTCCTACCCACATGCGTCCCATCATCATTACAGCTCAATGAATGGGTTCCCATTGCCTTTGCTTTCTATATGCTATTGCCAGTCTATCCCTTACATACATACATGATACATACATATGATCTTATGTATATTATCCTTGTATTGTCAACTCTCTGGTGTTTTTCTTTACCAAATCAGGTGAGCGATAATATATATAGCATTGAATGAGTGTTTTTGATTAAAAGAACCCAAATTCGAGTGTCTCAAATCCAAGACTGTTTATAGGTGAGCACGATCGTCGAACCGAATCGATACTATCACAATTATTCAGAAATCGAGGAGTATTGGAGGATAGTCGCGTCTCTTAAATTTTTAAAATTTTTATATAATTTTGTATTTTTTTAATATTTTCTATCGATGATTTAAATTTATACCCCTCAAATTTTATTATTTTACACCCATAAATTTTTATTATAACTTTCTGACGGTTCGTACCGAACTCAAAATCATGCGTCCGTCTTGCAATTATATGTTTCAAACAATCTTCATCAATATTTTCAAAATATAATACATATTTAAATATGAAGAATAGCTTTTTAATATAATTTTACATTCATAAATTTTTAATATAACTTTTTAATATATTTTTTTAATATGAAGAATAATACGATTTAAATACATTCAAATCCATGTCTTTTTACATACTTAATAAACATACATATATCGAGAACTCAAAAAGTGGCTTCATCCCGGAAAAAAAGAAGAAGAAGATAGTATTTATCTTAAGAGTCTTACCTGGGTTCGAGCATATAGGTGCAAAGTGTGTGCGAGTCACTATAGGGTTAAGAAAAAACATAAACAAATACTACCATATAATTATATCATAATATTCAAAAATTGTATATTTAAATTAAATTAAAAATATTAACGTTAATAAGGAGATTAGGCTTTATTTTCCATTAAAGTCTCAAAGTCAGGTTTGAGACAAAAATGAGTGTTTATGGAAATCAGATTTTTTTATTATTCTGAAACAATCATTTAAGAAAGAAATTATATTAGGCATAAAGATAGTTTTCACCCTTAACGTTTATAATTTTAGTCATTTTAGCCCCTATTCTTTTTTTGGGATAAATTTAGCCCTTGACCTTTATCTTTTTAACAAATAAATCATTTTTTAACTAGCATGATAACTGAACCGTTAAATATTTAATAATAATGACATGTCATATATTTATATATGTAATAATATATTTTAAATGACTTAACATCTAGTATATCAAATACATAAATGTGAGATATAGTTTTATTCCAATCTAAAAATATAAAATAATTAAAATTTAAATAAAATATTAAATTTTTTTTATTTATTAAAAATTAATTAAATTTAAAACAAAAGGCTACTAAATATTTTCAACCTTAACTATAGTAAAATTAAAATTTTATCTAAAAAAGTATGAACATAACCTGAGAAGAAAGTGTTTTGTATAGTTTGTTACCGGTGAATCAAAGATAAATTTTTTTGATAATAATCAATTGGATTTTTATTATTTTAATTTAGAATTTAGGTATTTTAGTTTTAATCTAAATCGGAGTTTTAGGGTTTTATAAAGATATTTTAGTTTAGTTAGAGTTGAGAATATTTAGTAAATTTTTATTTTGTATTTAATTAATTTTTAATATTTTATTTAAATTTAAATTGTTTATATTTTATACTAGAATAAAATTATATTCTATATATGTATATATTTAATAGTTTAGATTATATGTCATTTAAAATATATTATCACATATATATATATATATGATATGTTACCATTATTAAATTTTTAACGGTTTAGTTATCATAATAGTTAAAAAATGAGTTATTTGTTAAAAAAACATAGATCAAGGGCTAAATTTATCCCAAAAATAAAATAGGGGCCAAAATGATAAAAATTATAAACGTTAAGGGTGAAAATTATCTTTATGCCATTATATTATGGGTCAGTCTCACCACGTCATTCATGAGACCAACCAATAGAAATTGTCCACCTCATTATTTTTTAATTTTTCAAGTGAAGATTCACTTGGGAAAAAATTATGATATGAAAAAATTGATAAAGTGTGCAGTTTTTATTGGTTGGTCTCATGGACAGGTAGTGAGACTGACTCATGATATAATTTTTCTATTTAAGAAAAAAAATCGATGAATAAATGAACGTTTAAAACCAAACGTTAATTGTTTGGGGTTGTTATTGTCAGTGAACAGACTTTTTTTATCGTAAAAAAACCCCACTATCCAAGAGTTGAAAAAAATAAGAAAGGCCCACTTGTTTTGTCCAAATGGGTCCTACTATTATTTGTATTTTCTTAACTGGGATGGTCCCTCCATCTCAGATCCAACTCTGATTTAATGCTTCCTTCCGAACAATCGAAACGCACGAAATTAATGCATCCTCTCCCGCGTTATGTATGCAAAACTCGTGAGCACGTGAAGGCAACGCTCGGGATCACATCTGGCGCATCGTGAGTGGGCGAGGACAGAAATGGATAGCCGTCGACCACGTGGGGGAAATCCAAACAATAAAGAGATTGGAGTGTGGGGGACCCTGGAGTTTTCTCATCATCTGATCTAACTTTCAACGGCTAACATTGTGAATTGCGTCCACATCACCTAATCCTTCAGGTTGATGTCGTATTCTCATATTTCTAAATCAAAATTTTCTACGTGAGATTAATATCTTAGTTTTTTAAGTATAGTAATTTTTTACTTAATTTCGTAATACTTTTATCATAAATTAATTATATTCATGATGAAATATTTATCACGGTTGTTTATTTTAGTCACCCTACTCATATACACTAAACATAAAATTGAATATTTAAAGAATTATTGATACTACCACTTATCACAAAGTTATTACTCTCTTTTTAAAAAATATTGTTATTTCTTAAATATTATCTTACCTTCGCAAAAGAATAGAATAATTAACTCATAATTTTATATATGACTCTATTATTACGAGAGAATGATATAATTACATAATTAACAATATTTTTTGAAGTACACTTACAATAAAAATAGATTAATCATTGTTAGCGACATTCGATATACTTATTTTGAGAAAAATATTGAAAAAACATGTATATTTTAAATTTGTATAGATATAATTTAGTGATTAAATTGTGAAATAATCAAAACATGTTGTGAGATTTTAGAAATGTACAAATTGAGAAATAGGATCGGAGAGGAGGATAAGGCAATGCCCATGACTCCCTGGCAATTAGCCAATTACTGGTGGTCCAAAGAACCCGGCATGGGGCGCAATAGACCTAGAGAAGCTTTGCCACCCCCACCCCCACCCCCAAATAGCTAGGACGTACATTGCTATCGATGTCTGTTATCAGCCAAAAGAATAAAAAGATAAGAAGAGAATAAAGGTGACGGCCGCGGATGGGTCATCGGCAAAGAGAGGTTTGGTTTGGATGATTGTGCATGCATGTCGAGAGGATTTGTCACATTCGATGGATTTATTAAGCTCAACGACCGGGGGTGGATGATGAAGGGTCGTTGTCTCTAAGAATTCCCCGGTCACCATGAATCATGATGCCGACACCCATTCTAAAACAAACCCTTTATGCACCCACATGATCTCCCCATTGCCCAGAATAGAAGGGAAATTATAAGAACAGAAATTAAAAATAAATACAAATGCAAAACTCGCGAGAGTAAGGATGATAATTTGATCCTGGGTTTCGATCCAATCTGAAAGGGTAGGTTTTTTATAAAAGGATCGGATTAGGTTGGATCAAAATATTAGAAAAATAAGATCGGGGTCGAGATCGGGTTTAAGGTAAAATTCATAGACCTAATATATTGATATATTTTTTTATATAATTTTTAATATTTTTATTAATTTTTTCTAAGTTGGATTTATATAGATTTTTTATTAATACATCCGGGTCAGGTTAAGTTCAGGTTATAAGTTTTATTATTTCAGGTTGGGTCGGAGACCGGAGATTTTAGTTTTGGATGCCCAAAACCCGGACAAAGTTAGGGACATCTACCCACCAATTAGGGATTGAGACTAACCATAAGTCCATAACTTATAGATTTCATCTTCTCTGAACAATCTGTCAATCTCCCCCAGGGGAATAATGGACATTGCAATGCAGCACCAGCTTCAAACAAGACACAAACTCAAAGACTATATCCATTCTAATACTCTAAAAGGCAATAACATACCAGAATTTTACTTGTTCACAAATCCAAGGTTTCACCTTTCGCTTTTTCTCATGTTTGATAACTTGCTGGAAGTTGTAATAACAAAAGCATTCATTTTACATGTTGTGTTTATTATCTTGGAGATCACCTAACAAAGGTCATTTCGAAAAGTTCTGCCATGGTTGCCATGCTTGTTTTTTACATGCCCAAATTGCAGACTTTGCTAATTCATATCATTGATCTATTCGTTTCAGCATATGATGCGTTTGCAGAGGTTTTGATCTTAAAAAAGGATGTTTAAACAGAGCCAGAAAAGCATCGAGGGATTAAGGCTGATGCAACCGAGGATGTTGGGGATAGAGGAAGGTAAAGGCCAGGCTTCTGTAATAAGAGCAAACATCTCGAGGACATTGCCTTTGAGAAGACTCCTGTTTTGTTTGTTTGTTTGGGTAATGGCCCTCGGGATGTCGATACTTTGTATTCCAGCAGACAGGCATTGTAACACCGTCCAGTTTACACCCGTGGTTCGACGAGATCGATACCATAGAAAGATGGATTAGTCCCCCCATCAAACTTGTGGCATTCAATCAGTGAAAGTGAACTACTTTGGAGAGCTTCATTTGTTTCTAAAATCAAGTATCCTTTTATGAGAGTTCGCAAGATTGCCTTCATGTTCTTGAACAAGGGGTCATTGACATTGGCTCCTCTTTGGGACAAGTTTTTCAAGGGAAACGAAAGGAATTACTCGATATAAGTCCATGCATTGCAGTCTTAGGTTGCCGGCTATCCATCATTGTCTGCTTTCCTTGGGAGACAAACACAAAAAGGTATTACAAAATCGAGTTACTTTCTTTCCTTTTTGGTTGCATATGGGGACTAATGTTGTAAGTTGTCTGAATATGCAGATGATAGAGTGGGGAAAGTTGAGTACGTGCAAGGCCGCGAGGACACATCTTGCAAACACATTGCTCGATAACTTCAATGAATGGTTCATTCGCTTGTCTGAGTCTTGCATCCCTCTGTATAATTTCCGCATAACCTATCACTACATATCGAGTTCGAAATACAGCTTCACAGAATCGTATGACAATCCCGGACCTTACAGGAGAGGCCGCTACGATTTGCAATGGAACCGGAGGTAAAGCTAAGCCAATGGCGCAAAGGGTCTCAATGGTTCGAAGTTAATAGGATGCTTGCAGTTAAGATTAAGATAATTGAGGACACCAAATACTATCCGATGTTCAAGGAGTTTTGCCAGCCGGCTTGTTATTGGCACGAGAACTACTTCACCACAACGTTAACCCTCCAAGTGCCTCACCTCTTAGCCAACCGGACCCTTACATGGACCGACTGGTCAAGGGGTGGCGCTCATCCAGCCACATTTGGGAAGGATGATTGACCGAAGCTTTCTTTCAGAGAATCTTTGAAGGTCAGGTAGGTTTTTACAATAACCAACCTTCAACTGTTCGTTTTTTTTTTTTGCTAGGAAGTTTGTTCCCAGTGCTTTGGAGCCTTTATTAGTATTAGCATCCAAAGTTTTCGGATTTTAAACCCGGATTTAGGTGCAAGTGTTGGATAAGGACATGCATCCAACACAAGTATGTCCAAATTTTCTAAATATTTTCAATGAACCTTGGAGATGTAATAAGAATTTCATGCTCTCAAATACCAAAATTGTAATTGTAACATGAGCATGGCCCTATAAGGGCAACATTTATTGACACACTGTCAAGTCTGAGTAACATAATCTCTAACAGACTCTTCACCTATATTCGACACTCACTATCGAGCAGTAACGTAGTCATTTTAATACAGGTTTAACTTTTAGCTTCAAACATCATGCCACAAACACCAACATCAACAACATGGCAACCTATCTACCAATGCACCCACAAGCATCCCATACACCAACATTCTTACATGGATTTTAAAGGCACCAGATCATTTATACGAAAAAAACAAACAGTATATACATTAGCAAGTAAAATCCAAAGCAGTCAAATGTACATATAAAATAAGATCTCTATGCAGCAGTTATAATCAGAAGTATAATTGTTTATCATATATCACAAGCTCATTCAAATAGATTCCATCATTTTCATTAACCTCTAGCCTTGAGCTCCGCAAGCCGCCTAGACAAATCATCCTCTTCAACCTTCTCCTGTGTCTTCGTTGGAACAGCATGAGCAGCTGGCTGAGGCAACCCGACCGAGACCTCCAATCCATAGTCATCAGCAACTTGCTGCATCAAGCTGTTGACCTCACCTTCTGGTGTGGATAATGAAGTAGAACCAGCCATAGCACTCTCCATAAACTCTGCTTGAACCTCCATATTAACAAACTGCTTCTCAAATTGATCCATTGTCTCAGACATTTTCTGCAAATTGCCTGCAACAAGAGAAACCCTCAAGTTTGAACACTTTCACATCAAAATTAATTTATAATATGTTCAAAAATAAAAATTATTTATCTTCATAATATTCTTAATGTTAGATTCACCAAAATAAGAATGATTTCCTTTTTGTTCTCCTGTTCAAGCCTAAACATACCTAACTATTAATTCCAGAATTTATTATCATCCCTAATAGCCACAAAAGAAGAAACAAAGACGAAGAAGGATTAAAAATTTAGTTTTTTACGGAGAAATTACCGGTGGATAAGGAAGATTCAAGCGACTTGACGATATTAGCCATGGACTTGTTGACGGTAGCCATCTTAGCCTGGGTATCGAGCCTGGCAACAACAGCATCGAGTCGGGAGGCAAGCCGGAGGTAGTTCATCTGCTCAGTGCGCTTGCGGATAGCATTCTCGGCGTAGATCCGAGCCCCATCCATGTTACCTTTCTCGATCGCTTTCTTCACCTTCAATTTCTCGGATTTCTCTTCCTTCTCGCACTTCCTCGCCTGGCGTTGCAGCGATTTGGACGTGAATTTCAGCTCCATGATCTGATTCAGGAGCTTCTCCGTGTTTCCCATGGATGGATTGTTCGTATATTTGCAGAGCAAGATTTGATTCTGAGAGGAATTTTCAGAAATTAGGGTTCAAAATCTGCGGGTTTATTTTGTGTTCTGATCGAGTTTGATGCCTTTATACTGCTTAAATCGGATAAAATACGCAAACAGTCAGCAATGGATAAATTCCATTCGAGGTCTATTATGTTTAGGCCGTATTTTATTTTGACCCCTTAATTTTAAAAAAATATTTTATTTATATTTTTAATTATTATCGTTTTGATCACTCGAGTATTAACATCCGTTACTTGGTGATAAATTTATAAGTTTTTTCCTTAAAAAACTCAAATTTATATAATCGAGTCAAACCGAGATCCGTAAGGTCCGAATCACAAGCCGGATCGACTTTAAGTTAGCTTTTCCATTAGGTTTTTATGGAGCTGCAGTCCCTGTGAACTGTGAGCTTCGGTCATCTTCATCTAGGAGAGGAAAAGCCGAATCAAATCCTAAAAACAAGAACATAGAAGGAGTTATCAACTTCATAATCATGACGGGTAATTCCTTTATTTAATTCATTATTGTGTAAAAATTGATTTTTTTTTCTGTTCAAACTCATGCATATCAAGTTTGTTAAGACCCGCCCTTCAAGTATCTCCAATGGAATGACTGAGTTATTAGTTTTCCTTTTAATTTCTCCTTAGCGTTCACGTGTTGTTCTTTTTAACGGTTTTGTGATATCAATTTACTTTTGTTTCTTTAAAGAGTAATGCAAGATTGCAAATTTGCAGGACACTTAGCTTTATTAGGTGATCAGAGATACACAGCATCTGCAATGGAAAAATTTTGGGTTTGAAGTTGAATGTTCTTGTCTTGTTTTTAATCATTCTGGAGTTTTTTGAGATCTGGGTTTTGTAAGATATCATCATATTTACCTTATAATGTTTGATTTTAAAAAAATCAAATTTAGTATCAATGATACAAAAGTGGTAAAAGTACAATCTTTGAAAGGAGCTCAGGCACAGATTGGTGGTTCCACTTGACTGTTAAACATTCCCCATCAATCAGGTTGTAAGAGAACTAACAATTATAGTTGCTCTAGTCATAAAAGATACAACTTCACTTCCCAAGCAGCTACCAACGGAATGAAATGTGGTCAATCTAACATTTAATAATATTGTTTGAACCTTAATTAATCAATTGAGGGAAGAATGTGATGCTGTTTTGAGATAGGTTCATGGTGTACTTCCTTCAACATAATTTCATTTATCTGAATTATGTTTTCAGACCATGTGCAGGAGCAGGAGATGGAAATCGAAGCCCTGGAAGCAATACTTATGGATGAATTCAAAGGTTCAGCCTTTCAGCCTTCTTTTGTTGGGCTTGCCTTTTTTTCTCTCTACGCTAAAATTTCCCGTACCATCTTGACCTCTAATGATTGTTGCTTTCGTATCAGAAATTCATTCTGGTGAGAGTGGGCTAAACACTTCAAAGAGATGCTTCCAAATAACATTAACTCCTCAGGTGTGATTTTTCGCAGAAATAAGGTTTCTGTGTTTTCATTATGTCATTGGCCTTTCTTTATAATCCATTGATTCTAGTTTTTTGTGGTGGTCCTACAGTGTCATGGACTAGTAGAGGTAGAGTTGTGTTTTGGAGTAATTATGCTCGTCTAAATGTTTTAGAGTTTTTGGCTTTGGTTATTTTGCTACTGTATGAACATCATTATTCATTCTTCACGACTCTTTTCCTTTGGCAACTATTTTTCCTTTCAATAATTCACTTGTTTTGTGTTTGACAGGATGATGATCCAGATCAATCAACTACAACTCCAGGTTACACCTTTTATGAATCAAACAAATTGTTGCACACCGTATTAATGTACAGCTACATTTATTGGAAGACAAACAAATAAATTTATAAGTTATAACATTAAATTTGATTCAATTTGTTAAATTTGGGAATTCTTTTTGCTGCCCTTATTTTCATGATTGTCTGTTTCTTTGTGAACATAAGTTGTTGTCCTAACTTCTTTTGCAGTTCTTCTGGGTTTGATTTTCTCGCATACTGAAAAATATCCAGATGAGCCTCCCCTTCTGAGTGTAAAAAGGTCAGTATGCCCTTTTGTTGACACCGGTATGCATTACACAATCTAAAATGATATTTGTCACAGACCCTGCTTTCTTAAATCATCTGAGAAGCAAAATTTGTCTCCCGTTTGAATTCTATTTTATCCCTTTCTTGATGGGAAGGATGGAATAGCTTTTAGTCAAATGGCTCTGCCATAAAAGTAAGAAGTTGATTATGAATTTCAGCCATCAGATTGAAAATCTCCATCCTCTCGCCATTCCATTTTCCCAACCTACTAGCATTAGCAAAATCTTAATTCCTCTTTGTGACACAATTGGTGTTTTTAACATTTTTCTTTCAAGCGAGTTGGTGACTACCATTTGTGCAAGTGTCTTGCTGATTGTTTTATCAGTTCATAGGAATTTATCTTGAATGTTTGGGATCTTATTTTGAAGATCTTTGTGCCTCATGATCCCGTTCTTCCTTATGGGCTGTTTTAAGTATCCTGCTTTTTTTCATTTCATTTTCCAGCATACGAGGAATACACACCAGTGACCTGAAAATTTTGAAGGAGAAACTTGAACAAGAGGTAATTTATCAGGGATTTATGTTTTGCCATATTAGTGGAGTTTATACAATTTACTATTTAAGCTTAGTAAAGTTTTCAGGAATTGTTCCCCAAGTGCAGTTTTTGCTCTTAATAGTGTCAACATCATCTTTTCCCCAGCCCCTGTAACCACACTCTAAAAAATTAAATTCTGCTGATCGGAGGTTTTAAACTGCTAGAGAATCTCAAATTTGCCAAATCTTCAGCTAATTGAACTCGTCTCACATCTTTAGCAGGCAGTAGCATCTGATTAAAAAATTAATCTTCCTTCATACTGGAACTCTAGAAGGTTGCAGTAAGAAGTGTTATTTTCAGTTGGCACTTGGCATACTGATTAGTATCTTTTTCAGATTTAACTTGATTTTGTACTTTATAGGCATCTGAAAATCTTGGAATGGCGATGGTTTACACGTTGGTTACATCAGCCAAGGAATGGTTATCTGAAAGATACGGCCAAGATGCAGATGCTGACAATGTTGAAGAAGAAGAGTCTATAAAAGATGAGGTGTGGCCATTTACTATGTCGTTTAAATTTCCTATATTCTTGTGTTCTGATCACTGATGTAGTTATGTTTACTAGATTTTTTTAGTAAACATAACTTATTTTTGAGTAATCTTTTAGCAAATTCTTTCGGCATTCATAAACAGTTTCCATTCCACCCGCCATGCAATGTTTATGTTTAATGTGAATGGATACACGGGTCTTTAGAATAATTACTTGCATGCCTTAATATACAACAGCTTAGACCTATAGAGTGATTGTTGTTTTCGGTCTAAGGTGGTGCAATGTCTGCTATAGTTTCCATGGTGTTTGCTGGTGTTGCCTACTTCAGAGGAAGGATAGATTTCAAATTTATGCTTCAAACGCATAACTATGATAGCTTGTGCCCAAGAAACTTTTGTCATCAATGGGTCTGTTACCTGAGCATTAATCAGAAGCATGGAAGATATGTCGTTATTTTAAATGCTTGCTACTAGAAAAAGAAAAGGTGTAAAGCAAAGCTCCTGGATTGCAATGTTATTAGCGTGTAAAATAAATCTCAACCAACATTGGCTAGAATGTTGGACAAATTGAACTGTGAATTTAGGATCAGTTTATGCTGTCAGGACTCAGAATTTAGGAAAGAAAGTGCTAAGATTCCAAAGATATACTATGCGGATTTGTTCTACAGCCATAGTTTTGGACAATTCATATTTACGTAATATAAGCATGGTTGTTTTCTTGTTAGACAGTTTTAGGGACTTAGGTTGTGCTATTTTAGAAATATACATGATCTTCGCTTGGAACTGTCAATGCTAATTGGTAAGTCTGCTGAACAAGAGGAACAACATGAAACTTTATGCTAATTACGATCACTAATCAGAATGCTGTTGAAGTTTGAGGGCACTATGCTTTCTCTTAATAGCAGGTACATGATAGAAGCTATCTAACCTTTTCCATCCCGCAGGTGATTGTTCCACATGGAGAGCCTGTTACTGTTGATACATTTTTGGCATGGAGAGAAAGATTTGAGGCAGAGTTGGCGCTGGAGCGAGCCAAGTAAGTTTGGTTGTTCTTCTGTTTGTTTTATTGTATGAAGCTTATTCTTGCAATAGAAGTGGTTGGCACAGGACAAGATGTAGAGGCAAATTATCTGGGCTCCCCGTAAGGGTTCCACACCATCAAGAAAATAAATAAAAAACTGAATTGCAGTTTCCCCTCTTCCACACAGACAATTCATATCATAGAGATATTCCTTGAAAAAGAACGACACGCATAGATAGAAAGTCTGCCTAGTTTTCCCTTGTATTTAGAGAGTCGCACCTTGTAGTCTCTAGCACTTTGAGGTGTTCGGTATGGATACTTAAGAAAAATAGTCAAAACAACGAAACATGGAATGCACAGAAAATAGTCCCATTCTAGCTTTCGGCTTTCCCTCATCTTGTTTAGTTCATGGAAAGCTTTTGTAGATTTTTCTGGTTAATCTGCCTCTTCATTATGATGTTTTATGTGGACAAAGGAAAGCTATATATCTACGCATTGAAAATTGGAAGGCATATACCAAACTGTCACAAATGAACTTCTCATGCATCAATTTTCAGGCTAATGCCCGAGTCTGCTCTTACAGCACCTAAAGAAAAGAGGCTCACAGGCAGGCAGTGGTTTGAAAGTGGAAGAGCTACTTTGGTAACTTATTTTTCCTCTCTATGACATTGTGGACATTATATCTATATCGTCGCCAATTTGTTACCAGGGGTTTAGTTGGAATTTAAGGACAAGCCATCCTTGTTTCCTTTAATTTGTCTAATAATCTCAAAGGGTTATGTCGGGCTTGTGAAACCACTATTAATACTATGCATTGGTTATATCTTTCCCTTGAACCTGAGACTTAATGATCCTAATCAGAAAATTCATGTTAGTGTTAAAAGAACAAAAATGCATATGCAAGAAAGTTTATCTAACGAAATTCAGCCAAGGGGTTTAATTGGATTAATGGAGTCCTTTCTATGTTGAAAACAATCACGAATCAAGGGAGACTGAATGCATTTTGTGAGTTGATATGTGATATGGTTAGAATATGCCTATTTAGTGATGAAAGTGCTTGTCTAACATATTGATTTCCTCTTCTACAGAAAGGTGCGGCTCATGTTAATGAAGAATCCGAAGAGGAAGACGAGGAAGATATTGATTTTGATGATGATGATTTCGAAGGTGAGTCCTTTGACAAATAATCACATAATTGGCACTTGATAGTGTCAACACTCATTAAATGGTTTCACGGTTCGTTGCCCAAATGAATGAAAGTTTTTGATCACTTTGGTTTATTGCAGATGATGAAGAAGATATGCTCGAGCACTACCTTGCTGAGAAGTCTGATTCATCCACACACTCTTCGAAGCGAGCTGCGTAAAAGAAAGTCTTGCAGTTTGAGAATTAAACATATTTTATCGACTTATATCGGTAAGTGGGAACCGTGGTGAACTTTCTGTCATTTTACTTTCAAGTTTAGTAGTGGCCATGAATGCATTGGTTGAAGGAAATGAATTTATGTTGTAACATTGTGTTTCTGTTTGAAGCAGCACTTATACTGTAAAAAATCACCAATTTTGCATATTACAGCTTGAAGGGTACTGATATGACAAGCAAGAATGCACTAAATTTATGCCAAAATCCACACAATGCGTTAACATGTCTTCCCCTTACTAATATCGTATACATATTGAAAAGAAATGTTGGCTACATATGCAAGATTAAAAACGAGTGCGTATCGAGTGTAATGGTAAGGTATATTGCTCGAAAGAGAACTCGAACTAAATAGATCCTTAGACTATGAATAAAATCAACTAATATGAAAGATAATTTCAAACTCCTTATCATGAAAGTGCCAATCCGCCTAAATAAAGAGGGGAAAAAAGCAATATATGATTTTATTATCTTTAAATATAGTATATATTTAGGATGATTGAGATTTTTACTATAGTTGACTCGTTTTTATTTATTGGTTCTCATGTTTTAGTACATTATCTTTTTTTTTTTTGAACACTTAGTGTATCATTTATTTTTATACTCACTATTTCAATACATTAAAAAATATGATATGTTATTCTTTTTAATTTGAATTTGCTTTTGTAGCTCAGTTGGTTAGAGCACCCGTTTAATAAGCGGGAGATTTTGAATTCAACTCTCAACGAAAACAAAATTATACTGCATTTTAGGTTTAATGGTGTCACGCTATTCGATTCGTTTTGTTATTACGACTTATTTTTTTTATATATGTTCTTTCACATGTTCATGTTACATATAACTTAATAGAAACAGGCAACCGTAGCAGCGAAGGATTAAAGATTTGCACACCAGAAGCCTGTGGCTTCATATATAGTAGACGTACACCTGTCATTCTTTTAAATAATATATAAATAATTAAATAACGATTAATATATAAAGTAATCATTATCTATTATTTTTAACGCTTTAACTAATCAAACTATTTAATTTTAACAATTCGATTGATTAATATATAAAGTTTATCAATTAAATGTTATGGTTAACAATTATGGTTTAATAAAAGATCCGAACGCAAGCCATAGCTCTATCCCTTTTGTCCGAGTCATCTCAATTTTACACAAACGAGGTTGGGTGGTCGATTTCACATGGATTCCATGCGAAACAAATCAGGTTGTTGATAATTTAGCTAGAAATGTCACTTTGACTCACTACAACTTTACTCTCAATAAACCCCCGGATTCTATCAAAGACTTACTTATCAGAGATATTAACGGTTCCCCCTACTGCAAGACTACTGCTATATAATCTAGTCTATTAGACTCCACTTTAATTCAAAAAAAAAAATATGCACACCCCTAATTAAAATCCTTTAATTATGATATTATTCGAGTTTGAACTAAACTTTCGGCATTCAAAAAATACAGTTTAAACAAATTAGAGTGTAGAGACATAAAACAATGAGTAATGACAAATTTTGACCTTATATTTAAGGCTTAGGTGTTGGCATATTCAATTTTACCCATTCCCCACATAGAACTCGATCGTCAATTTTAATAAATTTACAGTAGGATCAATTTTATGGTTGATTGCAGATGAGAACACAGTTCAGCATGTTTTCCAAGTCTGGTTTATGGTGTTCAGAGCAATGTTATCTGTAGTCTCGGTATCGAATCGATCGACACTAATATCGGCACAAAACATACATACATCAATATGGTATGAACTCCTCTGTTTGGAGTCAAAACTCACTCAAATCAACTGAGAAGGGATGCAAGAAAAGATGCATTGATCTAAAACTAAAGGATGAAGTTCCAAACATGGCAAAAGAATCAATAAAAAAATTGCAACAACAGTTTTGACAGCTCCTTCCCACCATGATTTCCAGTAAAAAAAAACTACATTTACCTTAAACCTATGAGGCAAATATAGAACATCCTTTGGTTTTCTTGTAGGAGAGCTACAATCACAGTTGCTGCTAACTTCATCCCAACACAAATCTAGAAACATTACTACATCTATTTTAATAGAAGACCAGGGGAGGAGGAAGTAAAAAAGATGAAAAAGAAACGAATGGAATTTTTGGGGATCGAGAGAAGAGGGCGAGACACAAGATAATGAGAATTAAGCTGCGCACACCTGGGAACAGTGATAGGTTCGCATCCTCATGGATCTGTGACAGCCATTTCTTGTTCTTGAGACTATCTGGCGTGCTAGGGATTTGGGGGGACGCTGGAGTGTGGGATTCATTTTAGCCTTTAATTCACTTCCTTGGAGGGGACGGGGAAAGAGCTTTCGCCATCAACTGAAAAAAGTTAAACCAAGCAAGTACACTTCTTGGATCGTCTTTATGCATAGTACATGTATAAGCTGTTTGCAGCAGCACAGGCAATCAAGTTTTCAGTTGGGTGCCATGCTAGGTGCAGCAACTTTGCCGTGAAATCAATAGAATTTCCATTCGCATCAACTCCGGGAGTCTCTGATCCTGATACGACAAACCATAAAAGCTTCAGAGCACAAACCAACTAAAAAAATCATTAAACTGTACCCTGCACCCTAAGAGTCCAAGGAAGAAAATAGTCAAAAGAAGGAAACAAATGAACAACAAATCATAACCTCTTCTGACAATGCGTGTTATACCGCTTAGGGGTCTGGAAGGCCTTGTGGGAGTCTGAATTTGTCTCCTGGAGAGACAAATGGATGTTTATAACTGTTTAAAGTGTACTTCTATTTAATGTTACTTTAGTTTTGAAAGGCTGCCCTGAAGTGGAAATTTTACCTCATTGGATTTTTGCTGGCTTCCAAAGTTGTCAACTCTGTGCTTCCAGTGGCACAACCACATACACGGAATACATTGCTGAGAGTACAGGGAAATATATTATGTTACATGAACACAACAACAACGATAAAAGGTTATGAAAAAAATTTTGGACGAAAACAAACCTGTAGGAACCTGTTGCCACTCGCAATCCATCACCACTTAGGCAACATTCAAATTTGTCAAAGATGGAATCATTTTCATACAAATCACACAGCTGAAAAAAAAAAGAATGCAATAATCAGCTCGGTCAAAGCATAACACATATATGGGTAATTTCATCATCTCTTTCAGAACATCGAAAACATACCTTAGGTCGTAAATATTCATGAACCTGGAATGTTGCAACTGGACCTGAATCCATATTGATGTCCCACAACTGACAATCAAGTGACATGTAATCAAGTCAGATGACAAGTACTAAAATGCCCATTAAGGAAATATCAAATGCATACAGCTTAAAAGTAGGCATACTGGTAAAAAAGGTAGATAATGATGCGAAATAACAATATTATGAGGGATTCAAGTTTAAGTATGCTCAAAGCAACACCTTAAGAGTCATGTAATCACGGCTAAGAATATGTCTTCCGTCCTTTGAAAATTTAATATCTGAGATTGAGGCAATTATCTCTGTAAAAAATGATCTAGAACCAGGTGCCTCCGGTTCTTCAAACCTGTTGGCATAGAATATTACTTATAGTTTAGAAAGAAAGAAAAAAAATACTGAAAGCAAATAGTAAATATATGATACCCTCACGTATCAGGATTTAAAGAGTGGTATTTTAAATTTTTGGCACCAACGGTACAACACTTACAGTTTGGCATGAGAATCACCCAACGCTGATTGTCGCAAATCAATGAGGCGAATTGAACCCTTTGAACTACTATAAGCTAACATGTTACAGTGGGTAGGGTGAAACTCAGCTGATGTTATAACCTCTGCAAAGATAGATGTGACAATAGTTCAAACCTTGCTTTTGTGAATTTATTAAACAGCACAACACTGAAGTTGCATATACTTTCAGAAGTGAAAGCAGAAGATGAAAGTACCAACATGTAAGAGACCACTTACCAGTAAGATCCTCCATGTTTGCTGGCTTTACGTCAACAATATTGAAACTTTGACTGCTAATTTCCAAGTTCCAAAGATTTATACGTAGATCATCAGCTGAGATAAAAGTTTCGCCATCACTAGGAAATATAAGAGAGTAGAAGAGAGTAAGTGATCATCAGTATATCTTTAAAAATCAAACTAATATGAAAGCAAAACGCTGAAACAACATGTGTTTCAAACATAACAAACAAGTTGACATACAACAGCTTATTATTTACCGATGAAATACAAACTGCTTACAATCCTAATGCTTAACTGTCACCATAAGGATTTCCAAAGAAATTACATGAATAAGAATAACAGTAGTGCAGAAATATTGTGTACAGACAATTCAACTTCAAGACAAGTACTAGATAATTCTATGACAAAAGATTAATACTTCTAGATTCAAATATTTTGCATGAACTAAATAATCTAATGCCTCAAGAGTTGCATGGGACAAAGCATGTTCAATAGATAGAGCCTATTAACCAAGTTCTCGAGCAAAAGTTAAGTCTACAGGGCCTAAAGCAGAGACATATAATTTCTGAGGGAAGCTCCATCCATATCATTTATATTCTATGATTATAAGTTCTCCACTTTTCTCAATATCATGAATCAACCTGTCATTTCTAAAGCATGAACAGAGTCCCCAAAGACCATTTCAAAACGACAGCTTCTTGCTTGGACATTACAACATTAGTTCAGAACAGAGTGTTACCAGGAGGGAATCGGGATTCATTATATCATTACTAGAAAAATCAATCATCCTTTATCACTATTAATAGAGATTCATATGCCTTCAACAAAAACACAAAGTTTGGATGGAAAATTATAAAAAGAGGGGAAAAAAAACAGCAGCACAATTAGAGCCAATTTTAATCTTTATTCCAATCAAGAACCTAAGAAAAGATAGCATCACATTCTCAACCTCATAATGACACTGCAAAGTAATAAAAAAATATATCACCAAAAATATAGTTGAGGCTAACCAATTGTTAAACTAAATTTCTTTATAACCACATTGAAGTGTGGGCTGACGAAGACTTTTCATCCATCAGAGAAGAATCAGGTAAGATGCATGATCCTACTACATACTATCTAGGGAAAAGAAACTATACTTCCACTTCAATTGATTTCCAAATAATCCAAAAATAGGAAGCCAGAAAACCATAAAATTGAAATAAAAACAAAAGTAAATAGCTACCTGTTACTTGAAATAGAGTTGATGTGATAATCATGAGCATGGCCATATACCCTTCGACATCTAGCCACTAGATTGGTCTCCTGACTTGTTACCTAGAAATAGTGAAGATTAAAGGTTGAGCAGCCAAGACATTTAAACAACAAAAAAATGTTCCTGATTATTTGACAACAAAATCCTAACACTCTCCCCAGCAAAAAGAGAAAAGAAAAGAAATAGCAACCAGTTGATCTTCAAAGGACTTGCGTGATCTACAGTTCTGAAGGCCCCATCATACAAAAAAATATGCAGTGCAGGAAGTGGTAGATTCTTGATAGATATAATAACCGAATCTATAATCTAACAGCATATTGCATAAAAACCTTTAAGTGCATATTTATAAGAAATGGTGCAAAAAATTATATAAAAAAATTGAATCCTAAATATCATTTGTTTCCATCACCAAAAGATGGGGCAAAGAAGCACAGGCCTTGCCCCTAATTCTGTTTGGCAACAGAGAGTAAGTCATACGACTTACTTTGCACTTGGAAACAATGGGTGCTACAATGAAGTTGATCACCCTACTTTGCACTTGTATTACAATTTATAAAAATATATATATATATATATATATATCAACAACTCCCCCTAACCTTGAGATTGATTAAATTTAAAACTCATATGGTTCAAAATGTATACAAATATCAGCCTAAGACTCCATCCATGGAAATTGGAATAAAGTAAGGATCGTTACAACTACCTTAGGTAATCGCAATGATGGAAGGCCTCCTGGTGGGAAAAAGTCGTTGCTCAAATTGTTGTAGGATCCATCAAAGGAACTTCCATTCACAAGACAAGGTTTAGGGATACTTGAACTAGCAACACTTCCATTTCCTACAGCTTTTGATGGATCCAAATTCATGTCAGAAATTTTCTTGATTTTCTTTTCTTGTACCTGTAGAACCCTCATACAGAGCAGATAATTAAGTGGGTCAGAAGGGAAGGGAAGAGGTATTCACATATCATATATCAATCATTAATATGCTTAATAATAACAACAATGCCCATAAGATCAGCTAGGATAAAACGAGAAATATTATCACCAAGTTCTACTCTTTTCTAAGCATTTCCTAGGAATCAGTCTATCTATGCACCACTAACTTTGCAGTGGTTTATCAGAATATATTCAATAATATATGAACAGGCATCCTAAAGTACCAGCTGCTACTTATTGTAGACAAAGTGTTAATATTGAAAACCTACAATCAACCTGAAACAAGACAGAGTTAAGACGGTGGTTACAGTACAGATTTCCTTCCTACCTTCCAAAACTTGATGGTTTTATCATTGGTGGAAAGGAGAAAAAGGGAACTATTGGCTGCTTGACACCATCTGATTTTATTGATTTTTTCCTCTATTTCCAAGCTCTTGAGATAGTCAAACTGCATTATCCAAAAGAAAAATGAGATAGTTAAATTGATGAGAAAAGGGGAAAATATTCAGAGGAAGATGGAGCAAAAATCTTGAGCCTAATGGAATACAGGTTCTAAGGTTGTGTGTGTGTGTGCATGCATCATTGCATCATAAAGTGATGAGAGAGCACCTCAGGCTCATGGCTTTGGAACTCCGTCTTGTAATGAAACTCAGGGTGGCGACTAATTGGATAATCCACTCTCTCCAGATCCCTTCTTGATACAACATGCTACAATTGCAGTAAAATAAGTTAAAGTTGCAACCCAGGAAAAACACTAAGGTAAATATAATAACATCAACAAAGGTAGCAGAACCAACATCCTTTGTGTCTGTCCTCTCGAAGAGAACAACACGTCCCCCGCGGTCACCAGTGGCAAGATGATCCCCAGTTTTATCAAATTCAATGGCAGAAATTATATCAACTGCAGGAGGAAAAATACTTTCTTAATAACAAAATACTTCCTTAAGTGCAACGTTAAATATAAACTATCTATCTTTCTATCAATGAATAACAACTCTCAGTCTCTACTCTCTTGACATGACTTTTATTTTCTATACTTCATTTTCTTCTCAGAAAAAAAGGACTAATATTAGATAAATATAAACTAGTTCTGCCATGCCTAACATGAAGAATCCACAACACTGTAATGCATATTCTCATTGCCATTGCATCACCATCATTCTGCCAAGATTAAGAAAAATGCCATTGTGGCAATAACAAGCTTAATTTAGAGAGACAATAAGAATGAAAAGAGAACTACTACACAGCATGTGAGAAGCACTAAGATTGTATGAAAGTTCAAGATGATTCCTTTACTAATCCTAGCCAGAGACCGATTCATTATTTTTCAAGAACTCGAAATAGAATTCTGCAATATTTAGCTACACTGTAAACGAGTTCTCATGCCCTACCCCCCACCTCCCAACCAACCAAAAAAATGGGTACAGAAATTACTCAAATTCCCCGACTGACATTAACACACAAGAAATGACACAACCCTTTGTGCATGCACGATCACAAACTTCACCAAGTTCACTACTTCCCCACTACCTCCTTTCAAACAAAGTACCCAAAAGTGTTTCAAAGCATTATTTGGTACCAAAGCGAAGCTAAAACCTAAAGAAAAAAAAAGTTCAACTTTTTTCCCAACCCACTAAACTAAACAATAATTAGTCAATAACCCATCACCCCAAATAGATCCAAAACAACAAATTTAACCCTAGTTCCAATAAAACCAACAAATTACCAATTGGATGCAAAAACAATAATAATTTACCTTCTTGAACTTCTTCTCCCGCGATTCTTTCACCAAATACCTGAGAGAATTTCCAATCCAACGGTTGTGGCGGTCCTTCCGGAGCTAAGACCACTTCATCGCCTCCGTGCATTTCTCCCTGTTTCTTTTTTGGGTTTGTCTCTTCCTGTAATTCTCACTATCTAATAATGAATCACGAAAATGGAAAGGCTAACGACCCAGATTCAACCACACTCCCAAAATCAAATCAAAGATGGCAGCATATTGAGTTAGCTATTTCTGTTTTCTGTCCCTTCCTAAATTCGAAAGGGGAATAAAATGAAATATTTGTTTCGATTTCTATAATTCCACCATTGAAAGGAACACAAACAAACAAATACAATAGAGACCCAAATTTTCTACCTCTTCTTGAAAACAAAAGTAAATAAATTCTTACTATTTATTTTGTATCTTCTCTCTCTACGAAGGAGAAATTTGGTTCTTCCATATTTTTTTTTCTTAATAAAGTATTGAAATGACTGAGCAGCAAAATAGACTTCCATCTCAATTTCCTTCTTTGTTTTATAATGTTTGTGTATATGATAGTGTTACAGGCTGTGAGATTTCCCATTTTGACTGTTTGATTTTGATTGGGTGATGAAGTGAACCGGCGCCGTTTGATTGAAGGACACGGGGTGTAGCAAGGTACTCCGAGAGACAGTGAGTGCGATGAATTTTTCTTAAAAAGTCGGGTTGAGTTTTTAGTTGTCTTGATTTAATTTAAAAAAATTAATATAATTAAATTTATTTTATTTTAATTTTTATATATTTTATTTTGATTTAATTCAATCTAATATAATAAGAAAACATAATTTAATTTTAATTCCGTTTTGTTATTTTAATAAAAAATAATCAAAAACAATCAAAATTAATTTGATTAAAAAATGATAAAAATATTAAATATAATATATTAAATGTATATATTATGAGTTAAGTCGAGTTAAATATTTTAAATCTTAAATTTGATCTCAACCCAACCCTAAAAAATTTAAATATTTATTCATCCCGCCCAAAAAACGTTTTAAAAATTAAAAAATTCGCCTCAAATAGATTAGATCAAAACCTGTTAAAGATGATATTATTATCATTTCTAATCACCACTCGACTCTAAAATCTTTTTCAAAATTTTGAAATCGTTTGATTGATTAAAGAGTTTAAGTAGTTAAACGATTGAACGGACAAAAATGAATTTTTTTTTCTATTTTTTATTGTTAGTTGGATGAACACCAAAAATAAAACTAAAAGGCATCGTAGGCTCGTAGCAAAGAATATCAACGTTTGATAAAGTAATTATTTTGATTTTTGTTATTCAATTAAGAGATATTTATATTTTTCATTGGTAATATTTGATTAGAATATATTAAGTTTATCATTATTTTTTAAATGATTTAAGTTCGTGTAGCGTAGTACGTATGTTGTATATATGTTTTTAAAAGATTAAAAATAAAAAATAAATATTATTATATAATCAAATTAAAATATAAAAATATATATTCTCTTTATCTACCGAAATTATCACTTATTAACTTTCGATGGTTAATTATTTTAAATTTTTTTTGCTGAGTAAAGAAGCGTACACGCTTATGTCTCTTAAAAAACCTCCCTAAACCTAAATGGAGAAAAAAGAGTGCACAAGCGAGTACTTACAAGATCAACGCCACAAACGACTACAAAAAAACAATACATTAATCAGTGACCAAATCAGTCTGGACTAGCTGAATAACCTCACTAGGTGGTATATTATAAATACACAATCCGGTTGATCTCTCGTCATCCTAACAAGACATTAATTATTTTAAAATTTAATCCTAATGATTTGAACTATTTAAATAATTGAATTATAGAAATTATGTTTCTTTAAATTTTATCAAAAAAATAAATAAATTAGAAATCAAAGGTATCCAAATTTAATAACCTCAACTTTAATGAGAGAAATGGGTTCCAATTAAAAACCAAATGGATTTTGGGGGAAAACACTAACCACTTATGCTTAAGTGAATGTTGGGCTTGAACTAGATAGAGAAAAGCCTTTGAAATTTATTTTATTTTTTATTTTAAATAAAATGACATATTATCTGTAATAATTTGTACTGATATTAAGTGTCTGAGTTTGATGACACTTATTTTAGTGGACTCCAAAATTATTTAAAAAATATAAAATTTAAATTATAAAATAAATAATATAAAAAATATCTAATGGGACATGGCTTCCACTAATTTTTATAATTAATTATATCAACTCAAACTAACGATCAAATTATTAAGATGAGAATAAATTAGATTTTGATTAAAGGTGAAAATGAGAGACGAATTTAAAAATAAATATAAAATTAAAAATAATATATTATATTTTTAAGTAAATTATAATATTTTTAAAATAATTCAACTAAAATTATTAATAATTTAAATTAAATATAATTAAATTAATTATCAATTAAATTTTAATTAAATTAAACTCAAACAATTTATAATTTAACTCTCATTTACCTGCCTATTAAGTATAAACACTGTTCGAACGTCCTGCCGCCCAACTTGAGAGGACCCATTCCATGTGCATACCTTTTTCTATAAAGGCAATGTCCAGATCATTACTTTATGAGGACCCAGGCTCATCACCTTTTAAATTATATCCAAATCAATCATTTAAATATTAAAAAAGCATATTAATTCATATAGAAAAATAGAATAATAGTATAAAAGTTATAGGATCACAACATGTCCGATTGAGGTGGGTTTTTAGTTGTTTTGATTTAAAAATTAAAATATTTAGTTTGATTCGATTTTAATATATATTTTTTATTAAATCCGATTTTAACTCGGACCACAATATGTTAATAGAAATTTGATTAAATTCAATTTGATTCAAAAAATTAATAAAAATATTAAATATTATATATATAAATATCGGATTGAATTTTTTTATCTTAAATTTAACCCAAACGACTTTATTTTTATAATAAAGTGACTCGAACCTAAATTCGATTTTTTTTAAAAAAAATAAAAAAAAACTCCCCTACCAATTCGGTTTGGATCAAGCACGACGGGACAGTCAAATCACCATCCTAAAAAATTCACTAAACAATTCTCCTAACTTAATCACTTCTAGTTTTATATCTTACGGTAAAAAATTATTAAAGAATTAAATTTTAAATCTTAATCCTAATTTTTATATTTTAAATCTTATATTCTAAAAGGTACATTTTATCTTTATTTTCTAATTTCTAAAAAAAATTCTAAACTCAATTTGTAAATTTTAAATTTATTATTTTAAAATAAAAATTAATAAAAATACAATAAAATAACATTCGATTTATATCCAAAATACAGTGCCAATAAACCAACTAAACCAACCAAAAAATAATGAATAAATTCCTTCACCCACCATTCAAACTCAAACCTTCCCTTCCATTCATGATTCAGGCGATCAAACCAGAAGCATTTAACATTGTTAAACAAGAAATAAACACCATTAAATTAAATTAAATTAAACAACACAATCAAACAAACGAGATTATACTTTTACCAGCAAGAACTTGAATCTTAATGAAAAGTAGAAGGAAACCCGAGATTATGAAGAAGATACCAAACCGCCGGATTCCTCATCATACAAATCATCGGTTCTTCTGAAGGAAGCATGGACCAAAACGACGGCCGCACCAATCAGAAGCGACCACAAAATATTGGGTGTGGCATCCGTCAAGAGCAGGAACACGATGGTCAAAAACCCCAGCAGGATCAGCACCACACGGTCGTCGATGGTACGGTGGAAAACAACCAAGGGCTCGTCTCGAAGGAAGTACAAGACCAGCCAAGCACCCATCATGGCTACAAAGACTATAAGGGAGATGGGGTGCCATAAAAGGCTGAGGAAAAGGATGGAGAGCACGATTATGGCGTAGTTCATGCGGAAGTAAGCGACGTTACTTCTAACCCTGGAAATAGCTTCGGATAGGTTCCCGGGGAAGTTGAAAGAGTGGATGTTGAACATAAGTTTCCATGGACGACGATGTCCCAGACCTTCTTTGATCCGTTCCTTGGCTCGAGATAGGATTTCGGTGTTCGACGACGGTCCCGGAGACGAAGAAGTCGGGATTGTGCCGTAGTTTGTCATGGTTTTCTTGGATTGAAATTCAAATGTTTGACTTTTTTTTGAAAGGCTTTGCTTTGGGGAAGAAGAAGAAGAAGAAAAATCGAGATTAATGTGAAGGAAATAAAGAATTGCGGGGGCGGTGGGGATGTATAATACGATTGTGAGGTCGGATAATTTTTATAAGATTTATATTTATATAATCACGATAAAAATTAAAAAAAATTATAATTTTTTTAATTTAAGATTTAAAGTTTTAGTATAACATTAAATTTTTTAATTTTAATAAATTTAATTTTAATTTAAGATTTTATAAATTTAAGATATAAAATTTAAAAGTTTAGATATTAAGATCTAAAATTTAAATTACAATATTAAATTTTAAATTTTAATGATTATTTTTAAATTTTAATCTCTCTTAAATTGTACATCATAAATTAAAAATATTTTTAAATTTTTTAATTTCATCGTTAGAAAATAATTATCCATTTTTATATTGAATTTGTTTAGATATTCACATGCGAATTTATATTCAATACATAAGTGCCGAAAATAAAAGGTTTTGAGAAATGCATTAATTTTAAGGTTTAAAAGTAAATTAGTTTAAGATATATAATTTAGAGGTTACAGTTAAAATTTAATGTTTGAGTTTTAAAGTTAGAATTTAAAGTAATATAATTAAGGATTTTAATTTAAATTATAAAATTTTAATTTTAATTTCGAACTTTAAATCTAACGTAACCCATTAATTTTATAACTCTAAAGGTAAATTCTTAATCTTTAATTCTTAATCTATAAATTTTAAATATAACCTTAAATCCTAAAATTAAATTGTTTATAAAAAATACTAAAAAAATATGACAATTACAGGCGAAACTAAAAATACTTACAAACTATTTTGTAAAACTAGAAAGAGAAAACATTGAATCTAGAATTTTGAATTATAAAACTTGATCCAACGGTCTAGATTTTAAAAAATTTATAAAAGATAATAGGTTTTAATTTCATATACCATATTTTATTAAAACTGAATATTTTAATGTTATTATCACATCCAAAAAGAGACAAAGAATATTAATTTTATATTAAAAAATTTAAAATATATACACGATAATATTGTATATTTTATTAAATATATTTTTTAAAAAGAAAATAATAACCTCGTGATATTATATACGATCTCTTAAGAAAAATTCCCATCACTTAATTCATTTTTACAAAATAATAAAATACTACAGACTGAGACATCCCGTGAACCCTTGTAAGAAAGGAAAAGTTGGAGTCTCGTGCGGAGAACAACAAACGGAAACGATACAGAGACCGACAATGGAAGACACGGTTGGACGGTAATTGAATTCAACTTATCGTAAAAAATTTAAATTTAATTCGATTAAAATTTAATTATGCTCGAAAATTATTATTATCCCCATTTTTATCATCAATGAACAACCCCTGAAAGTATCTTATCTAATAAACATATTTATATAAAAAAAACATTTAACTAATAATTATAAAAGTAGTGACAATTAAATAAAAACCATTTACCATTTCAGTTTTTTAATATTAAAAAAATAAATTTTAAGTACGAGCCATCTAATTTTTATGATTAAAAGAATAATTTTTGTTTTTAGAGGTCAGGGTTCAAACACTAGCAATGTCAGCAGAGTGAATGAGCGATCAATATCTAATGATTAAGAATATATTTTAAAACAGATGTTACTGTAATCACTATCAGCTAATTCAAAAGAATTAAACTTAAAGCTTAACTTTAAACTTTAGATTTAAATCTTAAATCATGATATATTAAACTCTAAATCTTACACACTAGAACACACACCTTACCTTAATATAAAGACACTAAAAATACACAATAAAAAACAGACGATTTTTACTCGATTAATATTTATAACAAAATACCAAATCACCCTCAAGATACTGTTCTACATTCTCTTTGCATAACATGTGGTGTCTGAAAATGGATGATTCTAGAAAAAGCCGGCCTTAAAAAAGGCCTAAAAAACGGTTATACCGTTTTTCTTACAAAAGTTGTAAGAAATTCGGTACACACTTTTCGGTATATACCGAAATTCTTACAAAAAGTATAAAGATTTCGGTATATACCGTTTTTCTTACAAAAGTTGTAAGAATTTCGGTATATACCGAAAAATGTGTACCGAATTTCTTACAATTTTTGTAAGAAAAACGGTACGACCTTTTTTAAGTTTTTTCTAAAGTCGACTTTTTTTAGAATTTCCCGTCTGAAAATATTTAAAAATAAACTGGATGAAACTGATGTTTCCTTTTCTCCCATGTTCCCAACATTTCTTTTTTTGTAAGTCATTCAACTGTTGGAAGATTTCTTTTTAGGGTCTGATAGAAAAAGTTGGCAAATTTCCAACACCAATGGGAAGATTTGTTTCCATTCTGAATTTAGGGTGAAGTTTAGGAATAATAAGCCAATTGGAAGATTTGTTTACATTAATAATTTATGTTGTTAAATATATGAAAATGAATTTAGGTGAAGTTTACAAATGGATATTAAACTATGTTTTAACGTTTATTTTATCATATTTTTTTTACAATTGTCACTGAATTTTATTAAATTCATAAAAAATATTATTATAATAATAAATTCAGAAAAAATAAAAAAACAAAAAAAAAATAAAATATTTTCTATGAAGATAAGCATACCATCAAAATTCAGAAGCTTTCCGAATCTCATTCTCTCTGTCCAATTGAGACACATAACGGGTGAATAAGAGTGGTGAGCGATCTAAACCATCAGGCAGAATATTCCGCTACCCAGGACTGATTATATCGGCACACAACCATCAACCGAGTGGGGATCTAACCATCAATAAACCACTGACAAAATCATAATCAGAAATTAGCGCCGATTCAAATCTCTACAACAATCGACTGCTAGGATATACTGAATCATGCCACAAGGACAAATAAAATAAACCACAAAAATAAAAATAAAAAACGTGTTACAAGGACAGAGGAAACACTTGCCATGAAGGCAGAGATTCTTATTAACATATAGGAAAATAAAATAACAAGAAATAATAATAGATCCGGTAATCGACAACTAATATAAAATTAATTGTCAATTACCGATTAAAAAACAAAAGAGACAAAAAAACGACGACAACAAAGAGAAAAAATCTAAAGAATATTACAAAAGAGAAAAAATCCTAATAACTTGTCTGATATTTTATCAGATCTTTAATTATTATAAAATGATTATTAAATCATTGTTTTTGTTATAAAATATCTTAAATTCTAGCTACTGTTACGTGGAGGTGACGTAGCAGTTTGAATAAAATTGTTTAATAACACAATTAATCTTTGTATTTATATATTTGATAGATTTGGTTTTAATTTAAAAACAATTAATAAATTTAGATTCATTATGCGTAAATCCAATCAATTTAGTCCCTTTTATTAGAAGTAATTTAATATTTTATTTTTATTTAAATAAAATATTAAACACTAAATAATAAAAAATATTAAGTATTAAATAATAATATCAGATTATTTTAATAAAAATAAGATTAAATATATACATTTTTAAATAATGAGCCTAAATTTATTTAATTTTTATAATAATAATAAATTAACCCAATATGTAAATATAAAGGATTAATTATATTATTAAACAATTTTATAACAAAGATAGTTTAATGACCATTTTATAATAATCGGAAGGGATCAAATTAAATATCAAACCATAGTCCAATGACTATTTGTGAACTTTACTCATGAATTTATTACTTTTAATTACCTCGATTTTAATCTCAGTAGAATTAACCTTTCTTTTTATTATTCTTTTGGCTTAATTACGATTTTAGTCCTTTCATTATCTTAAACTTTTAGGTTTAATCCCTCTATTTTATAACCATCGGTATTCAATTTTTTGATGGATTAATCTATATAATAAATTAGATATTATAGAGATATATCACGGGATGGTTCTCTCAAGACAATTTATTCCATTAATAATTTTAATATTTAAATATTAAATCTTATTTAAAAAATATAATATCTCATCCGATTAAATAAACCGATAACTAATGATTTGATCTCTATATTTTTATTTGACTGATTTTTTCTTTTAATAGATCAAATTGATAAACACCACCAGACGCTATCCTTAAAGTGCAAGATTTTTTTATTAAAAAAAATAAAATCTGGACATACAGATAATATCATATTCTTCTATTATGAAGGATTAAATCACAAATCTTGACATAATAGAGGGACTAAAACGAGACTTAGTTTCTTTCTGACACAAAGAAAATGTCTTGTCTAGTATTACAAGTAACAAATATAATTTCATCTTATCTGCGGAAGATATAGATAAAGTTGTCTACCTTAATCCTATCATGAAGTAAATCTATGAAAAAATACCAGAATTTCCAAACTTTGTATGCAACAAGAAATTTATTAAATTTCCAAACTTTTTTTAATGGAAAAGTGTGATTTGAGATGAAGTAAACTTCAGCTTGAAGTGAAAAACTTGTCAAAAAACTTGCTCATTGCATCTAAGATTAGTTATGGAGAATTTCACAAGTTTCTCCAACCCAAGTCTCCATTTCTTCTTCTTCAACCTTTAAATACTCAAACACCAGAAAACACAGAAACCAGAACTCAACATTTCTCATATCTGATATTCTTGCTGTTCATTTCAAGGTTATGGCAATGGAGGGTAAGCAAAAGTTCTTGTACGGAACACTTGAAGCCTCCATTTTCGATGCAACACCGTACATACCTCCATTTCCCTTCATTGTAAGTTCTGTAAATCCGACATATGTTTTCAGCATGTTGGATGTTGGTGTTGTCTGAGATTATAAGTAATCTAACTTTTGTTTGATTGTTTGAAGTGTATGCTTGCGAATGGAAAGCCAACCTACGTGACGATAAAGCTGGAGAACACAAAGGTAGCCAAGACAAGCTACGAACATGATCGTGTATGGAACCAGACGTTCCAAATACTGTGCGCTCATCCACCTGATGCAACCATTACTATTACCATGAAAACAAAGTGTTCTGTCCTAGGAAAATTCAGCATCCAGGCGAGGCAAATACTGAACGAGTCGAGTTTGATCAATGGGTTGTTTCCTTTGCAGCTCGAGAATGGTAGAACCAGCCCAGATGTGAAACTAAGGTTCATGTTGTGGTTCAAACCAGCAGAGTTTGAACCAACGTGGGGAAAAGTGATTGAGTATGGAGGATTGCAGGGTCTTAGAAATGCTACGTTTCCTCAGCGTTCTAATTGCAGTGTGAAGCTTTATCAAGACGCCCATCATACCTCAGCTTTTCAGCCACCATTTTCTTCTCCGGGGAAACTCTGGGAGGATGTGTATAAGGCCATTGAGGGTGCTAAACATTTGGTTTATATTGCAGGCTGGTCTTTGAATCCAAACATGGTTTTGGTAACATTATTTCTCTTATGATGTTGGTTTATCGTTTTTCTGTCTCTTTTTCTGTCTTACCAATGATATTCTCTCGTTTTTTTTGAAACAGGTTTGGGATCCTGAAACAAATATCCCACATGCTAGAGGTGTAAAGCTTGGTGAATTGTTGAAACGAAAAGCTGAAGAAGGTGTAGCTGTGAGGATTATGCTTTGGAACGATGAAACTTCATTGCCATTTATCAAGAACAAAGGCATAATGCGAACACATGATGAGGATGCTTTTGCGTATTTCAGACACACCAAAGTAGTATGCAAATTATGTCCTAGATTGCACCATAAGTTTCCCACAGTTTTTGCTCACCATCAGAAGACCATAACAGTTGATGCTAGAGCAGTCCATGGTTCTTCGATAAACGAAAGAGAAATCATGAGTTTCGTTGGCGGAGTCGATCTTTGCGATGGCCGGTATGACACGGAACAACATTCGTTGTTTCGAACGCTTAATTCGGAGTCTCAATGTTTCGATTTCTATCAAACGAACATCTCCGGGGCTACACTTCACAAAGGAGGGCCAAGGGAGCCATGGCATGACGCTCACGCTTGTATAACCGGGGAAGCTGCTCGAGATGTGCTAGCTAATTTCGAGCAACGATGGAGTAAACAATGCGACCCTTCTTTATTACTACCTATAAACTCGATACCAAACATCACACGACAACCCTTTGCCTCGAGCAACCACGATGCCGATGACCGGAATTGGAAGGTACAAGTTTTTCGGTCAATCGACCATGTCTCAACTAACCAACTGTCTAGAAACTCAACTGTGGAGCAAAGCATCCATGAAGCTTACGTTGAAGCAATAAGACGAGCCGAGAGATTCATTTACATTGAAAACCAATATTTCATCGGGGGATGTCACTTATGGGACAAAGACAAGAACTCCGGGTGTCTGAATTTGATTCCCGTAGAGATTGGTCTGAAAGTGGCGAGCAAGATCAAAGCGAAAGAGAGGTTTGCAGTGTATGTGGTGATACCGATGTGGCCGGAAGGAGTGCCGGAGAGTGAGCCGGTTCAGGATATATTGCATTGGACAAGGCAGACAATGGAAATGATGTATAGATTGATTGGTGAAGCCATAAAGGAAAGTGGTGGGGAAGGACATCCCAGGGATTACTTGAACTTCTTTTGTCTTGCAAATAGGGAGAAGGAGAGCATGACTGAGTTTGTCCCTCCACAGGCCCCTCATCCTTCTACACAATATTGGGATGCCCAAAAGCATAGGAGGTTCATGGTTTATGTCCACTCCAAGGTCATGATAGGTAATATCTAGTTTTTTCGATTTAACTACGGTGTATGTCAAAAGACGACTGATGATGATAATTTTATTAGTGACCATCAAGATTAATACAATTTATGAATTTGAAGGCTAAATTGATGAAATTAAAAAGAAGAAATTATGTTACTGATTTTACAAGATTAAATTGATATGATTAAAAAGATAGAATATTGATTTAGAAATATTACAAGTAGGGACAACTAGTGACGAAGTTGCATATTGTTTCCTATCCCTGAAGAATACTTTTATATTTTTTATGTATTTTTTAAATATAATTTATTTTTGAATTTGTCCGTCACTTTTAAACATTTATGTTTTATCTTTCAAATCCAAAATCCGACTCTGGGAATAGCCTAGTGTTTTTAGCTTATACACTCCTATTATTACAAGGTCATGTCTAACCATGCTTGTTGTTGCTACTTGCAGTGGATGATTTGTACATTCTCATAGGATCTGCAAACGTGAACCAAAGATCAATGGATGGCCGCCGCGACACCGAAATTGCAATCGGGTGTTATCAGTTGCCATCGGGAAATTCAAAAACTGATTCTTCGCCGCCTCGAGCTGTCCGTGATTATCGAATGTCGCTATGGTACGAACACACGGGACTTGCCGACGACGTATTTCTGAAGCCGGAGGAGTTAGAATGTGTGTACAAAATGCGTTCACTGGGTGACCAAATGTGGCAAATTTATGCCAATGAAGAAATCGTGGACATGGAAGGAGTTCACCTTGTCACGTACCCTGTTAGCGTCACTGTCGATGGTTTGGTTGAGGATGTTGCAGACAATGATGGGAATTTTCCAGACACGAAAACTCCGGTGAAGGGAAGACGATCTAAAGTGCTGTCACCGGTTTTTACTACATAGATGTAAAGATTTATACATATCGCCGGATTTGAGCATCTAACTTCGAAGGTGTAATAAAATAATTTTATTTTATTTCATTTAAATGGGATTTAATTAAATAACTTGAAATTGACGAGGGAAGTTGTAATAAGTACCTATGTTTTAGAAATTTTAACTGCTGTAACGATTGTATAATACAATTCGTCCTATTAAATATATGTGTTTATAGATCGAGTTGAATTATATTCAAGTTAGATTAAGATACGATATTTATAATATTTTTATATAAATTTGAGTTTAATTTGATTCGAAAGTTAAATATTTAATGAAAAATTTTATTGATCAAATTTAGTTCGATTAATTTTTATTTAAATCATGAAACATATACGTAAGAGTTATGTAATGTTACTATCATTAAAATAGGTTGTCCGAGCTGGAACTTTGAAAGCTCGTTGATTGTATCAAAGTTCCAGTTGAGACATAAAAACACGATTTTCTTAAAAATGTCATCGAGAATCATGATAAGCCATCCGGATGGTCGATCTTCGGAGCATCAAAGAACCTTAGCACAATCAACAAGTTCCCTGGCTTCACAATGGTTTCCAGGACCATTTTGCCGTCGACACCACCACGACTACAGCCCTTGACAGTGCATGTAACCTGCAAGGCTGAATCACAAGAAAAGATAAAAGGAGCTTTCTTGCAGTTCAAGGCCATTCCTTTCCGGTGATCAAAATGATATCGACAACTATCCAATCAATAGTGTTTTCGCATCACGAAAATTTGGTGCCTTACAGGATTTATAACACATTTCATGTAATGGAGCTTTGAAGAAGCAAGCACCGAATGGAAGATGCAGAAATCAGATAATGAGAACAGTTCTGAAGCTGCTCAAAGGTTAGAAGTTTATTTACCGAATTGACTAGTTAACTAAAGTTTAATGACCATTTGAGAACTTTACGCATTGTTTAAAGCAACTAACGGCAATAATTTCCAAAGGAACAAAGAAGAACACTCAAGGATTGAACTTTGAAGTGCCAGAGTGTGGCAGAAGAGTGGGGTCAAAAGGGTTCAACATTTCGCTTTCAAAGCCCCCATGGCTTCAGACATCAGTGTTTAAATGCAGCTGCAAACCACTCTCACTTTCTTTGCAAAAAAACAAAGCTCAAAGAAAAAGAATCCACTAAATCATATTATATTATACAGATTTCTCCCCCTTTTCCTCTTTACTGTCTCTCATTTAAGGGAAAGGAAAAAAAAGATTTTTATTTGGACAATCAAACTCTTCACCAGGTAGCACCTACTTGTTTTGTGTCTTTTGTCTCCCTGCCTTCCCCTTCTTTACCTTCTCTGTGATCTTTTCCTTTTTCCCTATCTGCTGATACAGATGAACAAAATATTAGTGTAATTAAGGCAAAAGAAAAGGGCATTGCTTTATGTAAACAGGAGGGTCTTTCTGTTCATTTTTTATAAAATTTTTGTCATGGCCATGGATTCATCGAACCTGGATGTGATTTCGGTTCTTTCGAGGTGATCATCTTTCTTCTTCCAGAAATGTGTTTATTTGTTCATTATCTATGAAATATCACATAGAACCAACGACTGTTAATCTTTATTGGTTAAGTAGCAATAACCTGGTTCCCTAGTTATCGGGGTTGAGTATTGAAGAACAACCTCCCGGTTTAGGGGAATTTATTTAGTGTCAACTTCTTTACTTAGGATCAAAAGGAAATATTACAGAGAATGATGAGAACCCTAAACTCTGGGAACCAAAAGGTGAGCTTCTGAACTTATATTTTAGCTCTGTTTTCTTTGCATGAATACAGTTTACTAATTGCCCTTTTTGTTATTTATTGTTATTTTAATCCCCCTTCCCCCCAAGTGGAAAGGAACTACAGACCTTTCAAAAAAAAGAGGAAAGGGACTACAGGGTTTTCTTTGAAGTAAAGCTTTGGCCTTGGAAAGATGTTTGGGGATGGATAGGGACTTCCACCATCAATGGTTTCAATGTGAAGTATATGAAACGAGGTGGAATAGACTCGCTACTTTAGCCTTTATTCTCCGTCCTTAAGTGACAGGAAACTGCAGAAAACACATACATTCTCTTTGATTATTTGAACTATCTATCAAGCATTTATCTTTATGGAATAAAAATAAAAGGAATGTTAATTATTCCCCAGGAAGATGTTGCTGCTGAAATCAAGACTTACGAACCGGAAACTGCCTGTTACTTTCATGCATTGCATCGTATTTTTTAATCTAGTCAAATTTACGTTTTTGATATTGGGAAGGGTCATTGGTGAATTTTTTGAACATTTTAAAGTATCTTCTCTTGCTCTCTTTTAATTGAATTCTTTTTTCTTGGTGCGGAATGTCTTTTACAGTAACCCATTTTATAAAAGGAGAAATTCCACGTATAAGGTGTTTTCTATTGCTTGTAATTTTCCTGGGAAAACTTTCCATGATAGCTATAAGAAGAAATTAGAAAATAAAGACAAGCAGAAAGATATGGCTAAAGTTTTTGCCACCTGTACTGCATTGTATAGTCAAGATTTCTTTAGAGCATATTTTACACGATTATGGAAGAGAGATGATCATTTGCTTACATCAAATAGCTATGTTGATTACTTTGTCATATTAAAATTTGCTACCACTTGGTTATCTGTTTTTTTTTGTGTGTGTGACATGTAATAGATCCAGATTCATACACTATTATTGCTGATCAATTTCTGTATTGCTCTTGTAAATGTTTGACCTGCGATCCTTTCTCTACTTATATAAGAACACCTTCCCTAGCTTCTTTACTTACATAAAAAGTCAAGTCTTTGAAATTTCTAAATCCCCATCTTCCAACTACCTCCATATCCACCATCTTTGATTAGCTTATAACCATTTCTTTGTCAGTATTATCTTAATAGTTTAGTGTATAGGGTTTATGGTTTAGCGTTTAAGGTTAGGGTTTATGAGTTAGGATTTAGGGTTTAGAGTTTACGATTAGGGTTAGGATATAACGATTAGGGTTTAGGGTTTAAGGTTAGGGTTTATGTTTATGGTTTAGATTTTAGGGTTTAGAGTTAGGTTTAGAAATAATGGTTTAGGGTTTAAGGTTTCAAGTTTAAGGTTATGGTTTAGGGTTTATGTTTAATTTTAAGGTTTAGGGTTTAATGTTTAAGTTTGAGGTTGAGGGTTTAAGGTTAGGGCTTATCGTTTAGGGTATATAGTTTAGTGTTATAGTTTATGGTTTAAGGTTTAGGAATTATGGTTTATGTTTAGGTTTAGGGTTTGAGTTAAGGTTTATGGTTTATGGTTTATGTTTAGGGTCTAAGGTTAGGGTTAGGATTAATGGTTAAGGTTTAGGGTTTAGGGTTTTGGTTTAAGGTTTAGTATTTAGGGTTAAGGTTGAGGTTTAGGGTTTAAGGTTTAAGGTTAGGGTTAGGGTTTAGTGTTTAGGGTATATGGTTTAGGGTTTATGGGTTATGGTTGAGGGTTTGGGGTTATGATTTAGGGTTTAGGATATATGATTTAAGGTTAAGGTTAGGGTTAAGGGTTTAGGTTTTGTTTTTAAGTTTGGGGTTAATGGTTAGGTTTTAGGGTTATGGTTTAAGCTTTATGGTTTAGGGTTAGAGTTTAAGGTTTATGGTTTATGGTTTATGGTTTGGTGTTGAGGGTTTAGGGTTTAAGGTTTTGATTTAAGGTTTAAATTTAGGGTTTAGGGTTTAAGGTTTAAGATTTAGTGTTTATGATTAAGGGTTTGAGGTTTAAATTTAAGGTTTAGGGTTAAGGCTTAATTTAAAGTTCAAGGTTTGGGTTTGGGTTTAGGGTTTAGGTTTAAGATTTATGTTTAAGGTTTATGGTTTATTGTTTATAGTTTATAATTAGGGTTTAGGGTTTAGGGTTTAGGGTTTAAGATTTAAGGTTTAGGGTTTAAGATTTAGGTTTTGGGGTTTAAGTTTAAGGTTTAGGGTTAAGGTTTAATTTAAAGTTTAAAGTTAGGATTTAAGATTTATGGTTTATGTTTAATTTTAAGGTTTATGGTTTAGAGTTTATGTTTAGGGTTAGGGTTCACGATTTAGGGTTTACACTATCATTATTATGGTTTAGGGTTTAATGTTAGGGTTTATAGTTTAGGGGGTTCAACGTTGAGGGTTTAAGGTTTAGGTTTAAAGTTTTGGTTTAGGGTTTAAGATTTAGGTCTTAGGGTTGAGGATTTAGTGTTTAGGGTTTATGGTTAAAGCTTAACTTAAAGTTTGAGGTTAGGGTTTAGGGTCTAGGGTCTAGGATTTGGCTTTATAGTTTAAGGTTAGGGTTTAGGGTTTATATTTAAGGGTTTATGGTTTAGGGTTTAGGGTCTAGGGTTTAGGGGTTTGTGTTAAGGTTTATATTTAGGGGTTAAGGTTAGGGTTTAGGGTTTAGAGTTAGAATTTAGTGTTGATGGTTTAGGGTTTAAGGTTAGGGTTTAGGGTTTAGGGTTATAGTTTAGGGTTTAGGTTTTAGGATTTAAGGTTAGTGTTAATGTTTAAGGGTTAGGGTTTGGGGTTTTGGGTTTAGGGATTATGATTTATGTTTATGCTTATATTTAGGGTTTATGGTTAGTGTTTAGTGTTTAGAGTTTAGAGTTTAAGGTTAGGGTTTAGGGTTTGAGGTTTAGGTTTTAAGCTTAGGGTTATGTTTTAGGGTTATGATTTAGGGTTTGAGGTTTAGGTTTTAAGCTTAAAGTTATGTTTTAGGGTTATGATTTAGGGTTTGAGGTTTAGGTTTTAAGCTTAGGTTTATGTTTTTGGGTTATGATTTATGGTTAGTGTTAGGTTTGGGTTTTAGGGTTCAAGATTTATGGTTATGGTTATGGTTTAAGGTTTAAGTTTGAGGGTTTAGAGTTATGGTTTAGGGTTTAGGGTTTATATTTAAGGTTAGGGTTTAGGGTTTATGTTTAGGGTTAGGTTTTAAGGTTATAGTTTAGGGTTTAGGGTTATTATTTATGTTTATGTTTAGGGCTTAGGATTTAGGGTTAAGGTTATGGTTTAGGGTTTAGGGTTTAGGGTTATGGTTTATGTTTAATGTTATGGTTTAGTGTTTAATGTTTATGTCTAGGGTTTAGAGTTTAGAGTTTAGGGTTAGGGTTTATGTTTATGTTTAGGGTTTAGGGTTATGATTTATGGTTTAGGGTTTATGTTTTGGGTCAGGGTTTAAGGTTATGGTTATGATTTAGGGTTTAAGGTTTACATTTATGATTAGGGTTTATGGTTTACGTTTAGGGTTTAGGGTTTATGTTTAAGGTTTATGGTTTAGGGTTTATGTTTATGGTTTAGGGTTTATTTTTATTTTTTTGTTTATGGTTTATGGTTTAAGGTTTAGGGTTTATGGTTATGGTTATGGTTTAGGGTTTATGTTTTATATTTATGTTTAAGGTTTAGGGTTTATGTTTAAGGTTTAGGGTTAAGGTTTATGTTTAGGGTTTAGGGTTAAGTTTAAGGTTTAGGGTTTAGGGTTTATGGTTTATATTTAGGGTTTAGGGTTATGGATTATGTTTAGGGTTTAAGGTTTCAAGTTTAGGTTTAGGGTTTAAGGTTTAGGGTTTGGTTTAAGTTTTAGGTTTTATGGTTTATGTTTAGGGTTATAGTTTAGAGTTTAGGGTTTATATTTAGGGGTAAGGTTTATGTTTAGGGTTAGGATTTAGGTTTTAGGATTGTGGTTTATGTTTAGGGTTATGGTTTAGGGTTAAGGTTAGGGTTTATTGTTTATATTTAGGATTTAGGGTTAGGGTTTATGTTTATGGTATAGGGTTTAAGGTTTAGAGTTATAGTTTATGTTTAATGTTATGGTTTAGGGTTTAGGGTTTATGTTTAGGGTTGTGGTTTATGTTTAGGGTTTAGGGTTTATGTTTAGGGTTATGATTTAGGGTTTAAGGTTATGGTTTAGAGTTTAGGTTTTAGGGTTAGGGTTATATTTTAGGGTTTAAGGTTATGGTTTAAGGTTTATATTTAGGGTTAAGGTTTAGGGTTATAGTTTATGTTTAGGGTTATGCTTTAGGATTTAGGGTTTATGTTTAGGGTTCAAGGTTATCTTTAGGGTTTAGGGTTTAAGGTTTATGTTTAAGGTTGTGGTTTATGTTTAGGGTTTAGGGTTAAGGTTTACGTTTAGGTTAGGGTTTAGGGTTAGGGTTAGGGTTTTTGTTTTGGGTTTAGGGTTGTGGTTTATGTTTATGGTTGTGGTTTAGGGTTAGGGTTTAAGGGTTAGGGTTTAGGGTTTATGTTTAGGGTTTAAGGTTATGTTTAAGGTTTAGAATTTAAGATTTAGGGTTTAGGATTTATGTTTAAGTTTAGGGTTTAGGGTTATGGTTTATGTTTAGGGTTTACGGTTATAGTTTATGTTTAGGGTTTAGGGTTAAGGTTTATGTTTAGGTTTTAGGGTTGTTGTTTATGTTTAGGGCTGTGGTTTAGGGTTTAAGGTTATGGTTTAGTGTTTTGGGTTTAAGGTTAGGGTTTATGTTTAGGGTATAAGGTTTAGGGTTTAGAGTTATAGTTTATGTTTAATGTTATGGTTTAGGGTTTATGTTTATGTTTAGGGTTTAGTGTTTAGGGTTGTGGTTTGTGTTTAGGGTTTAAGGTTATGGTTTATGGTTTATGGTTTAGGTTTTAGGGTTAGGGTTATGTTTTAGGGTTTAGGGTTATGGTTTAAGGTTTATATTTAGGGTTAAGGTTTAGGGTTATGGTTTAGGGTTTATGTTTAGGGTTTAGGGTTATGGTTACTATTTCAGGTTAGGGTTTAGGGTTTAGGGTTTCAGGTTAAGGTTAGGGTTTAAGGTTTATGTTTAGGGTTTAGTGTTTAGGGTTAAGGTTAGGTTTTATGGTTTATGTTTAGGGTTTAAGGTTTAGGGTTGTGGTTTATGTTTAGGGTTTAGGGTTTAAGTTTAGGGTTTAGGGTTATGGTTATTGTTTTAGGTTAGGGTTTAAGGTTTATGTTTAGGGTTGTGGTTTATGTTTAGGGTTGTGGTTTATGTTTAGGGTTTAGGGTTTATGGTTTATGGTTGTGGTTTAGGGTTAGGGTTAGGGTTTAGTGTTTATGTTTAGGGTTTAGGGTTTAAGGTTTAAGGTTTAGGGTTATGTTTAGGGTTTATGATTTAGGATTTAGGGTTTAGGGTTATGGTTTATGTTTATGGTTATGGTTTAGGGTTATGGTTTATGTTTAGGGTTTAGGTTTTAGGGTTAGGGTTTATTTTATGTTTTAGGGTTGTTGTTTATGTTTAGGGTTATGGTTTAGGGTTAGGGTTTAGTGTTTATGTTTAGGGCTTAGGGTTATGGTTTAGGGTTTATGTTTAGGGTATAGGGTATAGGGTTTAGAGTTATAGTTTATGTTTAATGTTATTGTTTTGGGTTTATGTTTAGGTTTAAGGTTTAGGGTTTAGGTTTGTGGTTTATGTTTAGGGTTATGGTTTAGGGTTTAAGGTTATGGTTTATGGTTTAAGTTTATGTTTTAGGGTTAGGGTTATGGTTTAAGGTTTATATTTAGGGTTAAGTTTAGGGTTATGGTTTATGTTTAGGGTTATGGTTTAGGGTTTAGGGTTATGTTTAGGGTTTAGGGTTATGGTTATTATTTCAGGTTAGGGTTTAGGGTTAGGGTTTAAGGTGTATGTTTAGGGTTTAGGGTTAGGATTTACGGTTTATGTTTAGGGTTTAAGGTTTAGGGTTGTGGTTTATGTTTAAGGTTTAGGGTTAAGATTTATGTTGAAGGTTAGGGTTTAGGGTTTAGGGTTTAGGGTTATGGTTTTTGTTTTGGGTTTAGGGTTAGGGTTTAGTGCTTATGTCTAGGGTTTAGGGTTAAGGTTTAGGATTTAGGATTTAGTGTTTAGGGTTATGGTTTATGTTTAGGGTTTAGGGTTGTGGTTTATGTTTAGAGTTTAGGGTTAAGGTTTATGTTTATGCTTAGGTTTTAGGGTTGTGGTTTAGGGTTAAGGTTAGGGTTATTGTTATGTTTAAGGTTTGTGTTTAGTGTTTAGGGTTAGGGTTTATGATTTATTTTTAGAGTTTAGGGTTGTGGTTTAGGGTTATGGTTTATGTTTAAGGTTTAGTGTTATGGTTTAGGTTAAGGTTAGGGTTAAGGTTTAGGGTTAGGGCTTATAGTTATAGTTTAGGGTTTATGGTTATGGTTTAGTGTTTATGGGTAGGGTTATGGTTTAGAGTTTAGGGTTTAGGTTAATGGTTTATGTTTAGGGTTATGGTTTAGGGTTAGGTTTTATTGTTTATGTTTATGTTTAGGGTTAGGGTTTATGTTTAGGGTTTAGGGTTTAAGGTTAGGGTTATTGTTTTAGGTTAGGGTTTAGGGTTATTGTTATGTTTAGGGTTTGTGTGTAGTGTCTAGTGTTAGGGTTTATGATTTATTTTTAGGGTTTAGGGTTATGGTTTATGTTTAAGGTGTAGTGTTATGGTTTAGGGTTTATGGTTTAAGGTTATGGTTTTTGTTTAGGGTTTAGGGTTAGGGTTATTGTTTTAGGTTAGGGTTTAGGGTTATTGTTGTGTTTAGGGTTTGTGTGTAGTGTCTAGTGTTAGGGTTTATGATTTATTTTTAGGGTTTAGGGTTAAGGTTTATGTTTAAGGTGTAGTGTTATGGTTTAGGGTTGAGGTTAGGGTTAGGGTTTAAGGTTATGGTAATGTTTTATGTTTAGGGTTAGGGTTAGGGTTTAAGGTTATGGTAATGGTTTATGTTTAGGGTTAGGGTTTATTGTTTATGTTTAGGGTTTAGGGTTATAGTTTAAGGTTATGGTTTATGTTTAGGGTTATGGTTTATGTCTAGGGTTTAGGGTTTAGGGTTGTGGTTTAGGGTTAGGGTTATTGTTATGTTTAAGGTTTGTGTTTAGTGTTTAGGGTTGTGGTTTAGGGTTAGGGTTATTGTCATGTTTAAGGTTTGTGTTTAGTGTTTAGGGTTAGGGTTATTGTTATGTTTAAGGTTTGTGTTTAGTGTTTAGGGTTAGGGTTTATGATTTATTTTTAGGGTTTAGGGTTTATGTTTAGGGTTATGGTTTATGTTTAAGGTTTAGTGTTATGGTTTAGGGTTAAGGTTAGGGTTAGGGTTTAGAGTTAGGGCCTATGGTTATAGTTTAGGGTTTAGGGTTATGGTTTAGTGTTTATAGGTTGGGGTTATGGTTTAGGTTAATGGTTTATGTTTATGTTTAGGGTTTATTGTTTATGTTAGGGTTTAGGTTTAGGGTTTATGTTTAGAGTTTAGTGTTGGGTTTTTTTTAGGGTTAGTTTTTTGGGATAGGGTTTAGAATTTAGGTTTAGTGTTAGAGTTTAGGGTTTACACCTCCATTATTTCAAGTTCATGTCTGACCATGCTTGTTGCTGCTACTTTGCAGTGGATGATTTGTACATTCTAAAAGGATCTGCCAATGTGAACCAAAGATCAATGGATGGCCGCCGCGATACTGAAATTGCAATCGAGTGTTATCAGATGCCGTCGGGAAATCCTGAAATTGACTCTTCATCGCCTCGAGATGTCCATGATTACCGAATGTCGCTATGGTACGAGCACACGGGACTTTCCGACGACGTATTTCTGAAGCCCGAGGAGTTAGAATGTGTGTACAAAATGCGTTCACTGGGTGACCAAATGTGACAGGTTTATGCCAATGGAAGGAGTTCACCTTGTCACTTACCCTGTTAGCTTCATTGTCGATTGTTTGGTTGAGGATGTTGCAGACAATGATGGGAATTTTCCGGACACGAAAACTTCGGTGAAAGAAAGACGATCGAAAGTCCTGTCACCGATTTTTACTACTTAGATGTAAAGATTAATAAATATCGCCGGATTTGAGCATCTAACTTCGAAGGTGTAATAAAATAATTTTATTTTATTTCATTTAAATGGGGTTTAATTAAATAACTTGGAATTGATGAGGGAAGTTGTAATAAGTACCTATGTTTTAGAAATTTTAACTGCTGTTATGATTGTATAATACAATTGGAACGAATATTCGAAGTATTAACAAAAGTATTTATAGATGAGATAAACTATATTCAAGTTTGTTTAAGATATAATCTTTATATGATTTTTTATATTTAATTCAATTAATTTTTAATTAGATCATGAAACAGATACGTAACACTTCTGAGTACATCCCTAAAAGAGAATCCTAGATGCTCCTTTTGTTCAATTAAAAGAGAATCCCAAAAAGTTTCCCTCATCCTGACTTAAAACTCAAAACAAAGGGAAAGGCATGTTTGTGCATAAATTATTGTTTTAGTCTAAGAAAAAGGTCCACCAAGACATAATGGTTTATGTTATCAAAGAAAAGATATAATTAGACCAGCGTAACAAAAAAAAAAATAATTTTAATTTATATATGACAAGACGATATAAATATCTTTGTATGAAAATAGTTTTTATAAGTACACGATTAAAGTGACCTTCCATGAGTAAAAGATAAATGATAAAGACTAAAAAGAGAAATAAGTGAATTTGAGTTTATAGAAATATATACATGTTCTCTTCTATGTTCTTTATTTAAAAAAATTAAAATTAAAATTGAATTTTAAATTTTAATCTTAATTTTTACATCCTAAACCTAAATTTTAGGTCTTAAAAGATACATTTTATCTCTAGTTCTCTAAACACTAAATATACTATTTTAACACTAATGAAGGCACGATAAAAGAATATACAATTTTCATCCAAAATAGACAAATAATTTACATCCTAAGAGGTCTTATTATTATATTTGAATAGAATTATATCAATGTTAATATACCGAATATCAATAAAATTTTATAATTAAATATATTTTAAATAAAAAATTAATACGGATAAAGATCATAAAAATTTAAATAGAAATATTAAAAATTCAATAAAATCCCAACTTTTAGTTTCACTTAAAATGTAAAACTCTATACATTAGGGAAGATGAGGTTATAAAAGTGGGAGTGACATGCTATTTTAGCCATCCAAGTTTTCCAAACTTGTAAAAAGACCCATTAAACATCCCAAAAATACCAAATCAGTAACAGAAATTTGTTAACTCTCCCTTGACACTTTCTCTGTTTATATGATCCAGTTTCATTCCTGTCATTTCTCTGCATCTCCCATTTTCCCCTACCTACGAGAAAACAAAGGAAACAACCGTTTAAAAAAAACAAAACTGCACCATCCCCGGCGGCAACGCATCCGATATCTCATGCTTCCAACTCCAACGGTAAGAAAAAAGGGGAAACCAAACATGAGCATCTCAAGGAGTGGTAGTAACAGCACAACTCAAGCTTGTGCTGCATGTAAATACCAACGTAAGAAGTGCGCTCCTGACTGCATTCTCGCACCTTATTTCCCTCACGACCGTCAAAGACAGTTCCAGAATGCGCATAAATTGTTTGGTGTCAGCAACATTACCAAGATTATCAGGAACCTTAATCCACACGAGAAAGATATTGCCATGCACACTATTGTGTTCCAATCTGATGCACGAGCCAATGATCTTGTAGGGGGGTGTTATAGGATCATACAAGAGCTTCAGCGTCAGATAGAACACAGCCAGGCCGAGCTCGATATGGTTTTGCATCAGCTAGCTGTATGTCGGACACAGGTCGTTCATCAGCAGCAACAACAACAAGACGCGTCTCATTTGCAAATGCAAGAATCCGGGTGTGATTCGAGTTTAGGGTGTGATGTTGTGAACCCTGACCTGTTGAACTCGTATAACTCGAATTATTATTACATGCACGAGCCACAGGAGAAGCAATTTGTTGTAAGTGATCATATCAGCAGCAACAACCACAACCAACATCAGTTACAGCAAGAAACTTATGATCATTCATAGGGCATACAAGAATCAACAACAGCGATGTCGTCTTTGAATATCAAGCAAAATTTTATCGAATATTGCGATGATCATCACGAAGAAATTAATTTTGAAAATGAAGAACTAGTCGAGAGAAGGTTTGTTCCATCCACACAGTTAGTAATGTCATCTTAATAATAGACCTTTGTTCATCTTTTCATCATTTTTTTCTATAATATAAACCAGAACAATAAATGTACAACAGAAATGCAGAATAAACTTTGGATATATTATGCAGCTTTCATTTAACTTGTGGTAGCGTATGTATGTATTTTGTCAAGGATCATTTGAAACAATTCTTTCCAAGCTTCTCTCTCATCTCTTCTACACATCGACTTCTAAAATTCTAAGTCATCCGTTTAAATCATCCGAACGTGTAGAATTCTAAGTCATCCGTTTAAATCATCCGAACGTGTAAAACTTAGATGGTTGTTTTAGATAGAACTAAAGTTGTTGTGAAAGTTCAAAAGAGAGATCAACTTCACCAAAGTCTGCTTAATACATTACAGCTTGGTGCTTGTTTGATTCTCTACCAATATGTTCTCAGGAGTCACCGAGGCGGAAGAGCGATAAAAGAAGCCGGCATTGGAAAGATATCAACCAAATTCCCATTGTTACATACAATTGATAGTAAACGACATTACACGCATAATAAAAAGCATAAAAGCAAAGGGAAAACATAAACCAGAGAACTTGTAACTTGACCAACAAACAAATACAAAGATTAAAGAAAGGGATATTTAATGGAGCTCTATATCCCCTTGTCTGCGGCACTTGGACAAAAATAAATGCCATCTCAATCTATGTCTCTTCACATTCTTGGAAGAGTTGTATATGGAACCATTCAAACAGTGGCAAAGCACCCAACCATGATAGCGAGTACAAGACGTGCATCTTCGGAGCGCAAGTTATGTTTTCCTTTCCGAATAAATTATTCATTCTTCTTTAGAGAAGCTGGAGTATCCGCTCCCGTTACCTGATGCAGTTATTCCGGACAAAGCACTCGATGACATATCGCTTCTAGTGCTTCCATTTTGGAAGCTCTTAGATGCTACAGCTTGGTTTGTCTGAGAATTGTTAGTTGCAGGCATTTGCCCTTCCTCAGCTAACTTTCTGAGAAGATTCATCACGGTGGGAAGGAACTTGGTAGATAAGGAAAGAAGCCCGGGAAGCTGCAAGCATAAAAAGTTGGATCAAAAGAAGTAAAACCAAGTAATCACAACGATATTCGAAATAAATAGTTCTTGATGGTTTTGTTAGGTGCATTTGGTAAAAACTACGGAATGCCATCAATTATAATGGTTTTGAAATTCGATCCGACTAACAGGTATATACACTCCAACAATTAATTTCCATATATGATCCATCAATTTATGAATATTTACGAGCTGCTAAATAAAATATCAATGGAATGTTTACAAAATAGATAAAACAGAAAAGATCCCAAAACTATGTTTAAGCTGAGAATCTTCCAAGGCAATCCGCTTATAAATCCAAAGTTTCATAACAAAAAGATTTTATATGTCCTTGTGGTGAATAGTGTAACCAGGGATAGAATTTTAGTTTGATACTCACAGCACCATTGCGGAATTCACCCGAAATGTCAAGCTGCACCCACAGAGCCTTGATAATAAGAAAACCCACAAAGATGACACCCAGATATAAAGGATTCCTGCAATGAGGATGCTTTTCAAGTAAGCACCAGCAACAGACGAGGATAGGTAATATCATTGAATACCCGACCAAAATTAATTCAAAGATACAAGTGCAGCACGCACCTTAGAAGAGTCATAAATTCATTGAAACCCAAGACTATCAAGGCAACAATTGCCCACGGAGGTGGCATCCAGTTGTTGTTACGCTTATTTGCTTCCTGAAAGTAGAAGAAAAAAAATGAGATTTATCAGCAATAATATAATCTTCTAATTCCAGGGAAACACAACAGAATTTCTGGGGTATTAGTTAACAAAAATACAGTGACAATTCAAAATCAATATTAGATGGGGAAGGGTATAAAACGAAAGGTTCAAGATATTTAGAATTTTAATATTCATGCCTGAGCAGAAATGGCCTGTGTAACAGTGTACTCTGTCTCAGCCCTGAATTGCCGCCACAAAGACTTGCACTGAACAGGTGTGATTAACGTCTTAGCAGGTGGAACCTATACCAAAATTAACAGTCATAAGAATGAATCACAATTCACACATAAAACATGTTTAAAAGATGAGGTTCCAGAATTTGAGAAAAAGACATAAAATACATCAAAACCCTGAGGTTGTTTCAGCATTATAGATTTAGTAGGTTAATGCCAAACAAATTTGCATCCATGGCGAAATTTATTGTCGGACAAGACTAGATAACTGTGCCTTTCTTTGTATAATCCATGGGAGGCATAGAAATGTCAGAAAAATAGTACACAATGGTCAAGCAATCTCTATAGTTCAACTAAATCTCATAAGCATCCTCCGCAGAACAAGACATTACCCGCTCCCAAGTGCTTGAGGCTAGTGAATCAAATGTTGTAATGCTCCTATCAGTTATAGCAGCATTATTTTTTGTATCCACCAAGGCAGAAGTTAGTGTATTCTCAATATTATCAACATTATCATCCAACCGGATTGCAGCCATAACAGATAGCAACTTCAAGGACTGGCAACAGAAAATAAACAAGTTTAGAAGAGAATAAAAAGTAGCATAATTCTTAAAATGGAACAAAATGATTGTACACAAACATACTGCAGAGCGAGCTGTTTTAGTGATGGCTCGGATATCTTCCTTCCCAGTCCAAACCCGTGGCATTGAATCAGAATCATGACTAAACAATGTTGAAAACCTGTATAAATCTTGTGTCAATTTTGGTGATACATAACGCCTAACAAATCAAATGCTTTAACTCAAACGTGTAAATGTTCTATTACCGGTCCTTCATACGGATCAATGCCCTTCCAGCTTCTTCTCTTGCTTTCGTTTCAACCACACCTCTTGCATAATCCTCCAATCCCATTAGCATCTTCTCCTTGGTTCTTTCATCCATGTCAAAACCAGAAAGAGCATTGGAGAGTCCAGAGACAGCTGATTCAGTTTCACGCTGGAGAAGCTTCTTTATCGAGGGCCAGGTATCATCATGAGCACCATCTAAAAGAGCTTCAACAGGTCCTGATAAAGCTTCGTTCAGCTTTGCCTGCAAATGCACCATAATTATCAGATTGATTAAAAGTGGTGCTTTAACTAATTATAAACATGTGTTTTGAATGTCATCATAAAATTCAAACAAAAAAACTATGAGTAATCACATATGAAGTAACTTTTTGTTTACCATATAGAGTATGCCAGATGAAAAAGATAATAGAATTCTTGATAACCACGAGGACAATCACTTGACTAAAAGATAAGTGAAAGAAATAAGTTGTCATACCTCATAAGATGAAGTTAGCTCTGAAAGTTTGGCGGCTTGGACAGAATCAACATGTGCATCAATATCACGTCGTAGCTTATCCCTGACTTTAGAGGAATCCCAATTTGATAGTTCAACAACAGCATCTGAAAAAATGAAGTCAAACTTCACATTCACTCAAGTCCATCTTATTGAGCAAAGAAATCAACATTGACAAACAAGTACCAAACTAATTCAATGAAATCAATATACACAGGTTCATTATTTAAAATTCCAATTCACAGTAATGTTTTTAAAAAACAGTTTCATCTGATTTGAATACTTCATTACTAAATAAACCATTTAAATGATTTATTTTCTCTTTTTCAGTTCATATCCCTTGAACTTGTGTTTTGCAGTTCTGTTTCTTTGTTCTAAAGCTAAGAGAATAGGTCATCAAGTTTAACCATACCTTCATACCCTTCATCAAACAAAGCCATGTAAGATTCACTGCAATTGCGAGCAGCCACAGAAAATCCCTCCCCATCATTCAAAGCCTTTTCAAATGCTTCCTTAAATTTCTCAAGAGTTCCAGACCTTAAATGTCCCAGCATGGAATGGTAGGCTGGTTGGACAAGCTAAATCAGAAGACAAAAAGCAAGTGAGTTGAGAAAATTTAAATACATAACAAATACTGGACAAGGATACAGAGGATGCTATTACTTGAAGAAATTTTTCTTCTAGCAGCTTTCGCTTTGCAGATCTAACACTTTCATCAAAATATGTGGCTTCTGCATCATATCTAAATTCAGAAGAAAATGAACAAAGAGGTTGGTGCCATTTATATGGGGAAAAAACAACAATCTTGAATTGAATAGCAAAACTGCATCTTATTTGGTGAAGGAATGATCATTTTCATCCACCAATTTTATGAACATATCATTATCACCATCATGACTCACAACACATCAGATTGCCAAACAGTAAAGACGACATTCCAATTTATCTTTTACCCTCAAAACTCTGTATAGTCGCTTCCAAAAATGAATCACTTCTATAATTTCTTATTGCCTCGAACAATCATTACCTAAGTCAGTTCATCTCTTAAATTTTAATACAGGTAGTAGCCTATTTGAAGTTTAGACACAGGAAAACTTATCTTATGTTCTTATTAAAGTAGACTTACTCTGATAGAGAAGTGTAGAGAATTGAATTCAGCTTCTTCCCAAAGCCGGCAACTGGACCAGATTGCACATCTTCTTGTAATAGACACCAGCTCTGTCATAGAGGTGATAGGTTGGTTTTAGTTTCTATAAAAGTAACCAGCTCCAAAACTAGTGTGTGTTTTCATGCAAATATTTATAAATTAAAGTTCACATACCTCATTTGCAGTGAACCCAGCATACTTCTCATTGGCAATTTCTTCACAGCGTACTGTAGCCACCATGACCTATGGGCAAATGAAACATAGATAACAGAAAAACCAACAAGATTTGCGAATTTCATTTAAGTTAATGCTCAAAAGGTTACCTTATGGGCTGGAAGGTCAAGGTCCTTATTCTCTTTAATGACTTTCCAGATCTGCTGTGCACTAAACAAGAACCCTGAAGCAGGTACCACTCCCCTCCGATCCCCAGCAAGCCCTCCCGGTGCAATAGAGTGGAAGAATCGTTGTCTCAAATTAGCAACCTTCATAACAGTAATGGAATCAGACAAGCTTCCATTTGAAGGTCAGTCAAATATCTCAACAGCACCATCCAACATTCAGAGAAAATTACACAGAAGGAAGATCTTTTATTTTATGAGTACAATCAGGACAAGCAAGAAAAGGAAATGTAATAACTCAAATTGTGTGGGGGGTGGGGGGTGGGGGGGGGAGAGGAAGTCGCCAAACAATCATTATGGTGTCATCACAAGCCTAGGAGTAGATATTCAACTTGATATCTTTCCAACTTGATATCTTTCCAGTGAAAAGAAAAAACTTCTAAATGCCAACAGCGTATAGTTTGTTTGCACGCAACGAGTTCTAAATGTCCTTAAGAGATGACCTAAATGTGGTACCTGCTCTTTAAACAGCTCTTCCTTTTCTTCATAACTAGAAAGTGCAACAACCTCAACCTGGCCATTATCAGCAAAAGCAGTAACCGTCAGAAACGATACTCATCAGAAAAGTTACAGAAAGACATCAAATATTTAAATTAGTTTTGCAAAACTCACAAACTAACATCATACATTGAAAAATTCACTTAATGGAGTTTCCTTATGTGCTTGTGGCTTAGGAACTGAGTCCCATATCTGCAATTCCAAGAAAATGGGTCAGCAGAAAACATTAATGAAGTTAATCAGAAATGTCAGAAGCGTAAGCACTACATATTCATACCTTCTGAATATCCTCTCTCAGAACAGGTTCTAAATTTTCTAGAGGAGTCTGTAAAATAGGAATGGTTAAGAACCCTTAAGACATATTAACAATACAAAGCTTAGATACTAAAAATCTCATGGAAAAAAGTAAAAAAAAAAAAATTAGCTCTCCAAGCATAACATGCTACATAAAGGAAAGGTACCAACCCTTGTTTTATCACGGATGACGAACATCAAAGTTGTTTTGCGGGGACTAAACAATCGCATCATGACCTGTAGACAAATACAAGTAAATCAAGAAAATAACCACTCAAAATTCAGGGCCCTGCTGGGAAAGGGAGCAATATCGCAAATACCTGGAATACAGTCTTCAGAAGAGGCTTGTTAGCAGCTTGCTCACGACCAATATCATGACACCACCTAAATGAGAATTTGCTCAAGAATGTCACTAGCATGTACTACTGATAGGCGATAGCAGTTAAGTCGAAACATTTTCAAGCACCGTAGAGGTGCCAAACCTTACATGTTTATGAGTACTATATCTGAAACCGCCAGTGCAAAAAGTGCACTTTGTTTCTCAAATGCTGTGTCATCCTGGAATGAGGCAAAGAAATTAATGAAAAATATGACAAAAAGAAATTATCTCTCTCCTTCCCCATTTTTCAAGAAAGATGGGACAATCAGATAAAACTAAACCAATCAAATGCACCCACGGATAATTCACTGCATATTCAGCATTTTAGAATCTAAATTCCGAATCTAGATTTTGTTTAGCTTAATCCATCACTCTTAAAGACCAGTGTAAGTTACCAAATCTTATTCTTGGATCATAATCATTCTGATTTATTTTTTTCGATTTCACCTATGGTAGAATTTTTATAACAGAAAAATGTAAAATCCGGACTTAAAAGGCTTGACCAAAAAACCACTGACAACTGACCTTTAATTTGATTTTACACTGGTAAAACAAAAATAATTCAATATTACAACAATTTCCTACATGGGTAAGGCTTCCTCCATACAACTCTAATCGCCATTAATAAGTATTATTAATTCCTCATTTCATAGGTGGGTATTACACAAGTAATGGCGTTGACAAACATATTGAAAAGCCCAAGCTAGAGAAAATAACTACTTGATCAATAAATCAAAATGTGTATCATAAATGTTCTTGTATTCCTTTTCCTTTGAGGGCGTGGAAGGAGGGATATCCAGAATCCTATGTTTTGCAAAAACATGGAAAAAATATCTTTATGCTTGCATGGGAGAAGGAAGGGAAAAAACAAGGAAAAGTAGTTGATATATAAAAACATGTAGTTTAGGTTTTGGACAACATATGGTAATGATAGAATGCCAGCTAGATAGAAATAGCACCTCCCCACGTTCCCTTCCATCAGTGCCCTCCAAATCCATTACTAGAGTGCAAGGCTGTATGCCAGAACACTTTGCCATCCAAATACCTTTAGTGGTTTGAGACCTGACAAAGAACACATTACATTAGTTGTTTGAGCTAATTGAAATAAATGTAATGTGTTATGAGAGAAACATAAGTTACCTTCCCTTAAATGCATCCATTTCCCTGAAATTGGTGTAAAACAAATTATTTAACAGTGTGCTTTTACCTGTTGAGATCATGGAAGACAAAGTGTGAAACTTTAAAGGAGTAAGCAGAACTTACATGACTAACATGATAAAATGCCAAAATTAAAACCATTCATGGCGTGCGTTAGAATTTAAAAGAATGTAGGAAAGATATACATATGGAGAGAGAGAGAGAGAGAGAGAGAGAGAGTTAGGATCATTGGATTGATTGAATTTGATGATTGAGATTAAAACTTTTGGATTGAGGATAATCCACTTTTTTCTGTAAAAATCGTTTCCATTTTCTATTGTTAATACCAGTCATCCATTTTAACTCATCCCATGATCCAAAAGTTTTAGTTTTACTTGTATCAATGGATCGTATCTCATATAGATACATAGAGAGAGAGAGAGAGAGAGAGAGAGAGAGAGAACTAACAAAAGAAGATTCTGCAATATCATACAGAAATGAGTGCACACTGAAGTGAGATATGAATAATATGTCTTCGTTCAAAGCTTAAGTGATCAAACTTCAAGCTTATCATACTCTTACATACATCATATATTTATAATTCAGTATCATTATGGGAAATTGAACAAATAAATGAAGCATCTTAATGTGAACTTCGAATACACACCCATGGAGCAAGAAAAGGACAAGATTAAATCAAGATGTCAAGAAGATATGAAAAGCATACCGCTGCTCTGAGGTCCCATGATAGAAACCACGGCATATGACAACCCACATTCAGCGAGTTTTATTTCCTTGACGAAGCTTTCGGTCCCAATATCATTGAAGGTACCATCTCCATCAATAAGTTGAGTTGAATAACATTCCTCAGTCGTGTCTGTCAAACGAAATGTTCATACCATGTGTAAGTAAAGAGAAAAAAAGCTTCCATCACACAACTCTAAACTAACTGTAGGTGCTACATATACCTCGTTGATGTTAAAAAAACTTTCCATATCAATTGATCAAGGAAAATATTAATTGACATATACCTTGTTGATGTTAAAATTCTCTCTATCCGATCCAAACATAAAAAAGGTCAGATTTACAATATTCAAAGAAACTCTTAAAAACCTAGAACCTCCAAAAAACGGATCATTAACTAATAATAAAAGAAAATAAGTATTACGGCGGAGTTGAATGCTGAAACGCTCTCGTTCCAGTAACATCACCGAAATTAAATAAGAAACCGAAAAATACGATAAACGGATCACTGAACAGAGCTATAAAAAGATAGATTAAGACGAGAAGATGTGAAAGCGTACCCATTAAATCTGGTTTGAATAGTAATAGCTCAGAAACTGAGGAGATCGGTGTCAATGAAAGACAGAGAAAGCGGAGGAAAAATTCTGAAGCTCGGATTTTCCTTTAGTTTACTTTGTTTTCTTCGTTCTTTAAAAGTGGGCTGGACCGGGGTTTCAATTCAATGGCCGCAAAGATTAGGCGATAAAGTAATTAATGCTTTTACTTTTATTTAATTAAATTAAATTTATAATCTCCTAAAAGAATTAAAGGTAAATTATATTAGATATTACTGAAATTTAAATTTAATATCAATTATATCATTAAATTAAAAATAGATATTATTTTATAATAAATTTTAATTAATTTAAGAATAAAATGATAATTTTGATCTATAATTAACAGGTTTCGATCTAATTTAATTCGTTAGAGGTAAATTTTTTATTAAAATATTAGTTTTGAGTCAGGTTGATTTGTTGGAAAAATAATTAAAGTTGCGTTAGGGTTGAGGTTGAAATCGAGTTTTATGGTAAAAATTATATGATCCGGTTTGATAAATTTATATATTTTTATTATATATTTTATATAATATTTAATATTTTTATTAATTTTTTGGGTGGAATCGGTTTAAGTGGTATAACTAAAACAAACGGTATTTGTTTGTCCGAAAGGGTTGTGTTGTGTTTGGTTCCACCGGGTCACCGACCATGGCGGGGCCCACTGGCCGCCATCTATCTTTTCTTCCAAAAAGTGGGCGGTGAGATCGGCTGCTTTAACAGCGAGTGCGTACACGCTCTAATGATCTAACGCTGATAGTGGCATGGGGTCCACCAGACATGGTGGCTGCTTCGCTGTTCTTGTGTGTGTGGAATCCATGAACTATGCCAAACACTCCATTAGAATTACACCAAAAGAAAACTTTCCAAATTTTGATTTTAGTCACTTTATTATACTAAAATTCCAACTTTAATATAAAATATTTTATTTTTTTAATTTAATATTAAATTAATAATATCATTAAATTTTGTCATTAAAAGTATTAATAATAAAATATTTAAATTTATTTTTAGAATCAATTTTGATCAATTAGTCAATTTTATTACTTGATTAATAAAATAACAATAACATGAACCATGATTTTAGCTACATGTGATGAATTCTTTGCTTTACAAAATTTGACTATTATAAGTTGAAATGTACATAAATAGGAATAGATCGAAGGATAGACTGACAGTCGTACTCTTAAAAAATTTATTTTTTTTAATTCAAATATTTTATTTATATTTTTATTAATAATTTAATCTTATATTTTAATATAATTTTTTAATAATTTAAATTTTTTATATAAAATTTTATATCCGTCTCTCTGATATTAATAAACTATAAGATCCATGCCATCCACCCATTATACCAATGTTTGGTGTAAGATTATGACATTGTTGCTTCCCCTTTGAAGATTTGAATTTTCTTCAATTAATTTACAAACATATGTTTATCCAAATCAAGCATAATTATTCAGCAATCAAAATAAAAGTTTTTTTTTAATTAAAATACAGTATAAAATTGTGTAGAAAATATATTTTAATTAGTTATATATGTAGGAAATATATACTCGTTTTATGATAAGATATGATAGATAAGAAATCAATTTAATTATGAAATGCATTTAAATGGTGATTTATATTAAAATATTTAAACAGACGTGTATGTATAGAAGTTTGTCTTCATTGTTTATTCTAAAAAAGTTTATTTTTAAATTTATAAAATAAATGGTTAACAATGGTTGAAAAAATTGTTCTTCCACTTAATTTTAAAAACTAATTTTTTGACTTCTTATTTATTTAATTCAAATTTTTAACTTTTTATCATGCATAATTATATATTATTTAATACCAATATTTTTTTAATACATTAATATAAAAGTAATATTAAGTTAATAATAAAATAATAGTGATAAAATAAATCAATATGAAAATAATACTAATACATTGAAATAATATAAAGTCGTTTGATTGTTCATTGCATACGCCTAGGGATGGGTACAGAATTTGAACCCGAGGGATTCAGACTTGACCCGGTTCGAATGAGTCGAATTTCTTTTAAGAAAATTTGGGTTCGATTTTAGGGTGAAAAAAATCCAACCTGACCCGGGACCAATCGTGTAATTTTTTCGTATAGATTTTAGAGATATTTGTGATAATGATCCCTCTTTATATATTTTATACAATTAGGTTACTAAAATTATTTTTTTTACAATTAGGTCTCTGAAATTTTATTCTACTTACAATAAAATCCCTAAATTTTATTTTTTTATAATTAGGTTCCTAAAATTTATATTTTTTAATGATTTGGGTCGGATCAGATCGTTCGGATTTTTTTCATCCTAAACTCGAGTCGGGTCGAGTGAGAAATAAAGATTGTTTTTTCGGGTCAGATTCGGGTGGGCCGAAAATCCGACCCGTGCCCATCTCTACGTATGCCTTACATTGCCTTGCGGTCTATTTTAATACTATGATTCTAATCGAATTCAAAATCAAAATTTTCTTGAACATGCTTCAGTTATTACATAACATTGCAAAAAAAGTCATTTGCAGGATGCATAATATATATTACTTGTCTGAGTTACACAAGAATTTCCTTGTCGTCTTCCTTGGCGCCACTGATTCTTCAGGCAATCTTGTCTACTCACTTGTCTTGGTCCATACAACTCTCTGGAGAAATTTACCGATGGATTCGAATCGGCACTGCTCTTTGTGTCGTCCTCGACAGAAAGTTTCATCAATTTCTTATGAAAATATTGTAAATCATCATCAACCACATGTCTCCTCCGCGTATTATCCGGGGAAAACCTGAATGTCTTCTGCTTAGCTTTGATAGACTCTGTGGGGTTCATGTAGCTTGGTTTTTGAGTATGATTATCTTGCAATGTGCCTGCAATGGGAGTGTTGCTAGACAATGTAGTAGATGAGGTGGATGTCGACCTCTCGTCGTATACGGTCTCAGAACTCGGGGCAGACAATGAACCTGAAGTTTGAACGGATGCAGGAGGCCTGGCAAGAATTCTGGTTGTGACATTGTTCTTTTTCACTTTTAGGGGCTCATGTTCAAAAGAACCGGAGTGAAAACAGGAACTGTTATCTTCACTTTTTCGAGAAATTGTGTTCCCCACCGTCTCCGACGGTTCCCAGGGCTTGATTGCCATCCAACGATCAAGCCAATTCCAATCCGGACTATTCCGGTCTAGCCTTTGATGCTTTCCAGAGAATGGTTGCTTATTCACCCTCCGATTTGGACTAGCACACGACCTTGTCTGCTGCAAAAGTTATGCACATTCATCACAGATGGAAATTAGGCCACACCAAGCTAAAGTAATTGCTCTCTAAATTACCTGGTTTAATGCAGAATATGCCATTGCTCTCTCCCTCTTGATTGCACCTTCTTGCCTCATTTGTTGCTTCACTTTTAGTTCTTCCAACGTCCCGGTGCTATCGCACCATCCTTTCTGAAAATCGATATCAGCCATCATAATGCTATTATGTAGCTAAAGAGTATAATTGTAAATGCAAGTATAATGGATCAAGTTTAACCTCAACTTGTTTAGCTGGATCAGATTGAATGTGGCATTCATTCGGCATAGCTTGTCCTTCACAAGGTACGGCACATTGCGCTCTCATTCGAGCTTGGACTCGAACAAGAGCTTGCATACACCTTAATGTCACAGCAGCTTGCTTTCGGACTCGACAACCTCGCAATATAGCTTGAATCCTTACTACCGCCTTCAAGGCCCTTAGAGCTCGTCTTGCCTGCATTTCGATAATTATAATCTCAAACTTCCATTAAATTGGATACCATTACCAAGAACCCAGTTTACCAAGAATCATGCTTTTGCAACAGAGCAATTTCCAAGTTCCATATATCAAAGGTTAGAACTTTCTGAAACTCAGTGAGTACAGAAAATGCAAAACCACATACATTGATGGATCAATCTAAGAACAAAATGATAGCTTAACCGAAAGGAGCTGCTAATATTGGTTCTTAAGAAAGTAGGAGGATATACCAACAAGGCTCGAAACGCAGTCTGGATTCGAACGGCGGCCCATTCTCTCTTCACAGCTCTGAAATCTTTGGGCGGAGCACGAGCAAGGGTAGCCATAGCTGAAGCTAGCACATCATCCGCCATGGAAGATGAAATGGAGGTCTCAGATGAAGCAGCCGCTTGACACATCTTGATATCCTTGGATCCCAAACCTTCCGATGAGCTCCGCCAGAGCCTCCATTTCTTCTTCGTCTTATCTCCTACCTTCTCCTACAAACCCAATTACAAAACTAATAAATAAATCCAAGGAAAAAGAAAACTAGAAAATGGGTTTATTGAAATTACTTGAGTAGAGTGATCTTGAGGTGTTTTGAAAGTTAACAGTGATTTAAACCATTTTCCAGAGGCACCCATTGAAGAAAAATCTTGAATTTGCAGTAAGCAAAGCAAGATGACAAGTGGAGCAGAGGATGAAGATGGAGATTTGTGGGTTTAGGAACCGTTAGGGATTTTATTGGGAAAGATCAAAGGGTTTTGAATTTTCGAAATTCGAAAATATAATCAATTTGTCTTTAATAAATCTTTAACGGATACATTTGACTTTAAGCTTTTTGATTTGATCCGAAAGCGCGCCTCCTTAAATTGCTTAGACTTTTTTATGCTATTACTAATCTCCCAAATTTAATTTTGAAAATTAAAAAAATTAAATGCATTTGTTTCGTAATTTTTTCATTAAATTAAGGTTTTATCTAACCTATGCATTGTATTTAATACTATTAATTAAGTAAAATATTTTATTTGTTATATTTAATATGAATTTTTAATAAAAAATTATTTAAAAGGATTATTAAGAAGTTTTTAGTATTTAGAGTTTAAGTGTTATAGTTTAAGGTTAATAATTTAAGATTTAAAGTTCTGAAGATTAAATAATTAAATAATTTTATTAAATGATATTCTTACTAAAAATTTCTTATTGAATTCAATAATAGAATTTAAGTGTTTTTTAATGTTTAAATGTTTTGTATTAGGGTTCAAATTTTGAGCGAGTTGTATCATAAGTAATCGTTCTTTTTTATTTTTTACTTGTCCAACAATGACAATAGTTTATGATAATTCATTTTTGAGTTTCTACACAAATTTAATTACTTATAATGTTATGATATTAAATAGTTCTAATTTAAACGATTTTTTATAATCATATATATTTTTTCATATTTTTCTATGTGGTATATATATTATGCATAATCGAGAGACTAAACTCCAACTTAAAAATCGATTCATTAGTTATTAAACAAATTTCTATTTTACATCTCAAACTTTATTTTTTTTAAAATAGAGTCGGATTTTTCGCACTGAATCAAAAATTTAACTTTTGACAAACCAAGGTTTGAGGACTAAAATAGTGGACAAGTCAAAATTTAGAGATTAAATTATGATTGTTTTCTATTACTTTTAAAATTTCTAGATAAAAAAATTGGTTTAATCCTCTAAACATAACAACAAAAAAATAAGCCTAAATACAACTCCAATCCAAAACCATCTCTACAAGAAGAAAACCAACTAAATGAAGGCATTATTAGTTAGCAGCCGGAACCCTGACCCTAGGGCTAACGAGTCCGACGTAGGCAAGCCTAGGAGACAAATGAAGCTTTGGACTCGGTCTAGGAGAAGGAACTGGACCAGCACAAGGGAACCCCGGCTTGAGCCTAGGTGATAAAGTAACATGTTCCAGTGCCTTGAATTGCAGCTGTGCAGGGTAATCTCTCACACAACCAATGCGAGGACCCACACCTGTGCTCCACTTGCATCTAACTTCATTAACCTTCCCCACACCAACTCCACTGCTTCTATCTTCCACACTTTCGACCTTTCCATGGAAACTCATCTCCTTCTCATCCTCTGCCTGCTTCTGTTCCTTCTGAGTTAATTTAACATCCCTCGGGATATCGTCGTCGATCGGATATTTCTGCGCGACGAATGAATAACACAATGGTGTCATGAACATCATCAACTTGTTATGATCACATTCGATTTGAGACGAGTTTGAGTTTAGTTCACCTTAACATTGGTCAAGTCGACATGACGTTCCTCCAAGAACCTGCATAGTTCAATGAAATTCTCTTGTGTCGGCCGATAATGACCACTGTAAGCCCACACTGCCTGAAAAATACCAACAAAACATGTCATTCAGACTGGAAAAAGCAAACCTTTTTCACATAATACATGTTGGAAAGAATCAAAACATACATGGAGAGTGCCCTGATGAACAACCAATCTGCCGGATGCAATGGTGGCTCCCCCGGCCAAGAAACTCGAGTGCTGAAATAGACCTTTCACTTTCTCACCTACGTACAAGATCCCACATGTACTCAGTACAAATATCCATTTGCTTCCTTCTCTTGTGTTTACTGCTTCTTTGCTTTGTTTGTAGATCAGCTTCCCTTCCTCCAATATAACTTCATATGCCTCTCTTTCTTTCTGCAAAATCAAAATCTTGTTGTTACCATGGCAGAATGCAGATTTCGATGTCGAGTGCATGTGTCGATGGCGAGTATATTATTATTACCGGTCCGAGATATTTGATACACTGACATTGTAAAACGACTCTCGGACATTTATCGAGGTTAACTGATTTGCCATCTCCAACATCCAACCTTCATTGTCATGGAAATGGAATTGATTAATCAAGATGACATTAAAATGAAAAATTATACTGATGATTTGAATTGATTCCTGTTTACCAGTAGAAGAAGGGTTGAAAACTTGCACTCTGAAACCAGACATTGTAGTAAAAATGTAGATTGTGACCATAACGATGGCGTGGATCGATCTGTAAGAAAAAGACAGACGAATTTTATTCTTTAATCGAGATAAAGTTAACTGCAGAACTAAATGACATGTTTAACTTGGAATTTAGTTAATTAAAGGTTGACTTACAGCTTCAAGCCAGTGATGTAAAGCCAACTGCTGACCTTTTACTGCCTTTGACAGCCCTTTCCCTACCTATACACAGAAATTTCAAAGAAATGAAAATACAGTCATGGTGGACTTTGAACATATATATCAATAGGTCAAGTTTACTTTAAATTTTTGATAAGGAGAAAGAAGAGGGTTTTCGGGATTGAATCCGATACTAATGTCGAGTTCTTGAGTTACAAACTCGTACCTTGGCGGCTCTTGTCCGAGCTCGAGCCCATCGAGAGACGGCGGTTTCCGATTTGTTAGAATTAAAGAATGATACAGAGCTTCGTCTAAGAGCTGCAAATTCTAAAGCCTTCCACCTGAACCAATATGAAAAGTAAGGTTGTTCATGGCGACGATGAATACATTATCGTTTAATTGCACTGAGAATCAAGTGAGTGAACAAACCAGAGCTCTTCAACAACAACAGCACAATCTGCAAGGTTTCTTCTAGTCCGATAACTCCTGTAAAACTTCTGCAGCTTAGTTGCTGCTGCATTAAGCTCTGCCTCTGCCGACAAACATGCGATCGAATCACCGACATTATCCGGTGCCGGAACAGTCATTTTAAGGTCTAACTTCACAGGTTTCTTTTTCCGGTAACTGCTGCTGGAAATCATAGAAACCATCTCCCGCCTTCTGCAATAAAAACAAATCACCATGTAAAAAAATCTAAACTCAACAAGATCAATCAAAAACAAAGAACACAAACCAATCAGCCTCCTTACCACAATCAATGTTGAGCTGAGTGTTATTGTCTGAAGATGAGTGAGTTAACTCAAGGGAGGTGTTCCTTTATATATATGAAGATGTCTGGGAATTCAATGCAGTTCCATCGAATAAAACATGCATGGCATGCACCTTCAAATACGTAGGAGAAAAAACACGAGAGAAAATGGGGTCTGTTTTTTGAAAATCTTTGTCCCCATCAAAGCTGTTGGTTTGAATAGGAAAAAAATACATATCACGAGTTGTCTGAAAAACAAGACGTCAACCTTTCTCCCATCAACCGATATGCACTTGTTTTGGACAACAAGGACATGACTGCAACAATAGTGAAGTTGTGGACTTTTTCTTAAGAACTAAGATGTTTCTTTTCTGTGTGTGAAAGTGAAATGGGGGAGAGAAATAGTCAAATAACCTGCTGGAATGTTTCCATTACAGAAGACTGCGTTTTCTTGTCTACTCGTTTCACAAATTGAACACTAGAATCCGCCTTCACGTATGAAAACTTGTCATGATTATGACCGGACTGCATTATAATTTATTAAAATTGATTTTAAAAAATTGTTAACTTATATACGTGATAGACTATTTTAAATAAAAATATGTATGGCATAACTTAAAATTTATAAAGTATTATAATTATTTTTTTATTTTTCACGTATTCTTTACCAATAATCTAGGGTGTAAATCGTCTACTCCTTTCTTATGCCTCCATTTATGCCTCCACTTCAAATTAGAGGGTTTAGGGTTTAAGGTTTTAGTTTAAGGATTTTAATTAGGGTACAGGGAATTAGGGGTAGGGTGTACTTTTTTGGTATATGATTTAGGGTTTAGAATATAAAAAATAAGGGTTATGATTTAAAATTCAATTTTTTAATAAATTTTTAAAGAATGCATAAAAAGAGAAAAAAAAAAGAGATAATTTTTTTCCCTCAATAATCTATAATTATTTTTTATATTTTTATTATAAACATCTAATTTAATTTATTTTAATTTTTTATTAAATTATGTGTGATTGTTTTTATCATACACGTTCTAAATCACTCCGGTAATGAGGAGCAAAATCCCTTTCTTTCTTTTTCATGTATTCTTTTATGCTTTCTATTAAAATTTTTTTAAAAATTAAATTTTAAACCCTAACTTTTATTTTCTATATCTTAAATCTTAAACCATATACCCTAAAAAATACAACTTACCACAAATTCCTTAATCCTAACCTTACACTCTAAACTCTCTAATTTAAAATGAAGGCATAAATAAATGTATGAAAAAGAGGTAGACGATTATAAGAAACCATGAAAACTACCGAAGGATAGGGGTGGAACGTAAGGAGTTTTTGTGGTCCGGTCCTCATCGATTATTGTTTTTATATTAAATAAAATTAATATTTTAAATTTTTATTAATTATAAAAAATAAAATATATTTTGACATCTTTTATAAAAAATTTAATTCCACCCCGCCGAAGGAGTACCGACCAACTACCAGTGTTCCACAAGTCTAACACTTGAAGGAATAGATTGAGTCGTAGAAGATGTCGTGTTCAAATATAAATTAAATTTGGTCGTTATTCATGCATGTGGGGCATGACATAGAACTGGGGGAAACACAAAAAATGCTTATCATGAACACAAAAGATTGGGTACTCTTTGTAATTACCGATTTTGGTTCGGAGAGTCGTCACCAATCATTTTTTCGGTGCGATTAGAACACCAAAATCAAGGTCTGCGTACCAGAGTTGAGTCCGAGAGTCTGTTACGCGTAGGGAAGGATGAGCACCCCTACAACGCCCGAAATCGGCACCTGTCGGTTACAAAATATTTTATATGATCAAAAAACATAAATTCGATATTAATTTTTATGATCCCATGATTTCTAATCTGCAAAATAAATAAATTAAGTCAAATAACAAAAATAATAAATAAAATACTAATGATAATGATATAAAATAATAATAGTAATATTAATAACATAACAATAATAATAATGATAATATTAAGACTTATAATAATAATGATAAAATATGTAATAATAATAATAATGATAAAATATGTAATAATAATAATAATGATAAAATATGTAATAATAATAATAATAATAATAATAATAATAATAATAATAATAATACAAACTAAGTAACGTATTAACAATAATAGGTAGCATAATAATAAAATAATAAAACGTATAATAATAATAATAATAATAATAATAATAAAATATATAATAATAAAAATAATAATAAAAAGCATATAATAATAATAATAATGATATAAATAAAACTAAAAATTAATAATTGTAAGGATAATATAAAAATAATAAACCAATGACCAAATCTGCAAAAAAAAGAAAATTAAAGGGTTAAAAATAATAAAATAAGGGTTAAAATTAAAGAAAATGGAAATTATAAGATCAAAATAAGTAAAACAGTGACCAAATTGAATGTAAATCGAAACCAGGAGGCCGAAGTGCAAGGTTTCTGGAACTGCAGGGACCACGCGTGTGGTTTTCCCTTTTTATCGGGTTGCAGACGGGTCTGGGCCGGATCGGGTTTGATCCACGGGTAAGAGTACTCAAAACGGCATCGTTTTGGGCCCGATGAATCGGCACCAAAACAGTGTCGTTTTATCACCTACATATATATCCTATTTATTATTTTTTGGCTAAAAATTCATTTGTTTTTTTCTCTTTCACACAGTGTTTACAGAGCTTTTAAGCTCTCTGGGAGTCCAACGCCGACTGTGGGAGCAGCGTCGCCGCCGACCGTCGTGGTTCCTCGCCGGCCGCCGCGCCGGCCGCTAAAACTGAAAAAGGAAATACCTTTCCGCTTTGCCTTGACGTGAGGAGAACAGATCCGGGCTCGGTTTCGTGAAAAGAGCTATGAATCTAAGTAGATCTAAGAGATAAGTTCAACACTTTTTTTTACCTTGATTTTGTTCCGGCTTTTACTCCGATCTCACTATTTCTCCTCTATTTGTTTCGAGTGAATATTTGAATGCTTGTTGGACTGTTTTTCGGTTCGAAATATGTTTCTTTGTATTGATTTGGTTGCCGGTTTCTATCTCCGGTTGTCACTGGTGTTATATCGTTGCTTTCGGGGTATTTATACCCGCATTAGATACATAAAATATTATGTAAAATAGGAGCTTTATCCTATTCTTTGATCTACAAATAGATCTACTCATGCTTTCTCTTTCCTTTTGCAGGTTGAGAAGACAAAGGCGGTGGGCGGTGGCCGTTTGTGTGAGCCAATGAGGGGGCGAGTGGGACATACGCGCGGAGATGAGTGGTCGTCGGAGCGGCGGCGGTAGTCTGATGACTAGGGTTGGAATATGTTTATCATTTAGGGTTAGTTGCTTACTGGATTGGGTCTGATAATTTTGGTTTAGTGGGCTTAGTTACTGGGCTTGTATTTAATTTAGGGGCTATTAGGTTGTATATTTGGATCTAATAATATAAAAGGATCTTTTATTAATTGATGGGTTATTACAGCTGCCCCTCTTTGCTCATTGTTGTGTAACGACAATAGAGCAAAGATAAGGAATAACCCATTTTATCAAGCTTGGCTTCAGGGTTCTTCTTTGGAATGGTAAGGGTTATTGTAGATAAGGTCAGGGTTCTGTTTGGTAAGGTTGAGGCTCTTCTGGTAAGGTTGAGTTTCTTTTGGTAAGGTTGAGGTAAGGTTGTGGTTCTCTTGGTAAAGTTGTGGTTTTTTCTGGCCACCGCTTCTTCTATTGGAGCTTTTGACTTCTTCTACTTCACCGCTCTTGTCAGCAAAATCTTCAAAATGAGGAGATCCGTTAAAGAGAATAAAAGTTGCGGCTGAACCGTTGGAGGAGACAAAATAAGCTTGGCTCGTTGTGAAACTCATGATGTTGCCATCTTTGGAGAAAACTTGTTCTAGCTGCAACATTTGACAGATAGGCAAAGGCCGCCAAGTTGGATTCAGCTGCATCCGATGAAGAAGCATGATCTGACATATATATTTTCTTCTTCATTCTTTCTTTTTCTCTCTCTCTTTCATCATTTTTTCTATTTTTCTAGTAAATATCCGTAAATACAAAATTTGATCAAGTTGCACCATCAACGGTAAAACGAGACCAATCAAACTGTGATATGCTTATGCCATCAATGGCAAAATTGAGAACTTGTTAGAGTTGATCGAAGAGGCAAGACTTGAAGTAAAATGTTGCATCTTATCCGCGCCATCAACGGAGAGGTAAGATAACATTTCAGCAACTTGGATCCTACTCCGCCATCAACGGAGAAGTAGGATTGAACTTCAGTGATTCAGATCTGACAACACCATCAACGGGGACAAGATCAAATTTCAGCAATTTGGACCCTATTACGCCATCAACGGAGAAACAGGATCAGGTTGGATCTATCCACTCCATCAACGGAGGGGTAAGATTAAATCTGTATCATACTGCGCCATCAACGGAGAAGCATGATTGAATAGGATCTAGCCACACCATTAACGGGGACGAGATCAAGTCTGCAATTTGGATCCTACTGCGCCATCAACGGAGAAGCAGGACTGAGTTGGATCTATCCACTCCATGAACGGAGGGGTAAGATCAAGTCTGGATCATACTACGCCATCAACGGAGAAGCATGATTGAATGAGATCTGGCCACACCATCAACGGGGACGAGATCAAGTCTGTAATTCGAATCCTATTACGCCATCAACGGAGAAACAGGACCGGGTTGGGATCTATCCACTCTATCAACGGAGGGGTAAGATCAAGTCTGGATCATACTGCTCCATCAACGGAGAAGCATGGGATCTGGCCACACCATCAATGGGGACGAGATTAAGTCTGTAATTCGAATCCTATTACACCATCAACGGAGAAACAGGACGGGTTGGGATCTATCTACTCCATCAACGGAGGGGTAAGATCAAGTCTGGATCATACTACTCCATCAATGGAGAAGCATGGGATCTGGCCACACCATCAACGGGGACGAGATTAAGTCTGTAATTCGAATCCTATTACGCCATCAACGGAGAAACATGAACGAGTTGGATCTATCCACTCCATCAACGGAGGGGTAAGATCAAGTCTGGAAGATCTAAATATCTAATTCAATTGATGTCATATCTTCTTTGCATTTTTCCCAAATACACAGGGATCAACGGATTTGATATGCCTTTATCGATAGCCTTTTGCTCCGGGCTAGCTGTACCATTACTCTAGAAACAATCATTTGGTTCCAAGGATTTAATTCCTTGACCATTCGTAAAAATGGATTTCAATGGACATTTGAATGGTCCTTATCAATGCATTTTTCCCAAATGCACAGGGATTAACGGATTTGTTTTGCCTTTACCGGTAGCCGTTTGCTCCAGACTAGTTGTACCATTACCCTGGGTACAATCAGTTTGCACCAATCACAAAATTGGATTTTTCCAAAGGAATGGATTTCCTTTGACCATTCGCGAAAATGAATTTTGAAGGACATTTGAATTGTCCAATGTCTTGTTTCTGCATGTCTTTTCAATTTTTCATTTCATTTTTTATTTTTTATTTTTTATTTTTTCTTTATTTTTCTCTCAAAATAGTTTTAATTCATATGTACCGTCTGTACAAATATGGAAAAGTGAAATCTGCAACAAAGCTTGATCCGCAACATAGTTGCCGGAGGAGTATAATTCTATCAAAATTGATTTCCCACCACTAACGGAGGTGAAAAAGTTGTTTTTGATACTCCATGACGGGTAGTTAGGACCTGAAAGCAAAATACAACCATTATTAGTTACCGTTCAAAATTCTAGAGTCATTACCTGAAAATTGTGTTTTTTAGCTTTCTCGAGACCAAAGGTTGGTCATCGTGTTGTTGCCCCCTGATTAAGGTCTTCCGATCTCTTCTGTGGACCTGTTTATATGTACAAGCAAAATATGTGCATCATGAATACTCAATGTATGCTAAGTCTGAATGCGTGATGTCTAAATGCAAAATGCATGATATGATTTTTCTGTTTTCAAAGGATATTCTAATTTATGCTTGATGCATGTTTAATCTAAGATGTATGATTTGTAAATGCAAAATGCTTGAATGCATGAATGTCATGATTTTTCTAGGGGTGCCCCGATTTCACAGATTATGATGAAAGCTGCTTGAATTCTTCTGATTTAGCCTCCTTCCTCGGAACCTTTTCTCGAAATGGACGCCCCCAAACAATCCGAACCTTTAGAGTGCAAAAATTCACTGATCATGTTGCCCAATTGAGTTATCTCTATTTTTTGAAGTTGTTTCGCTTAGCATTGTATCAAAATATATTTCACTGCAACTTGTAGTTTTGGGCCTTTACAAAAGACTCTCGCTGCCAGTGGGCTTAGGCTAACGAGGTGGTTTACAAAAAAAACATCTCATCGGAAGAGATAAAAACTACAAGTGACCTACTACGGTCAAGGTAGAATAATGTCTTAGCCTACTGGGCATAATTTACTTTTGTACTACTCAAAAATAACATTGTCATTCCTACTTGGTGTCTTCGTGCTTCGGCAAAGGATCTGTAGCCGTTTCAACTGGGTCATCGAATTTTATTACTCCGAGCTTGATAAACTTTTCCACAAGCCTTTTGAAGCCTAGGTAGTTTTCAATCGAGTGCCCCACTTGTTCTGCATGATAATCGCATTTTGCATTGGCGTCGTACTATTTCGGGAAAGGGGGTTGCATCGGCGCTTGAAAGAAGGGCGACACCAAGCGCTTGTTGTATAACTCTTTATGTAGCTCCCCGTAAGTCATTGACAGTCGAGTAAATTCTTTCTTTTCAAAATTCTTTCTCTGACTAAAATCTTGGTTGGAGGAGCTATAAGTACCCGTGGCTGCAGGCTGTGTCACCGTTACAGGCTTGGAATAATTGACGTTGTAGATTCCTACAGAATTCACTTCATCATCCTTCTTCCCATGTGTCGACCTTCTCTGAGACGAACTTCCACCGACATCAATTCTGCCACTCTTGATCGCATTCTCAATGGGCTCACTGGATAGCACCAGATCAGCAAAATTAGTGGTTGCATTGCCTATGAGGCAATTTAGGATTGGGCCTTCCAAAGTTTGGATGAATATAACTACCGTCTCCTTTTCACTGAGAAGGGGTTGGACTTGCGCTGCTACATCCCTCCAGCGTTGTGCGTATTGTCTGAAGCTTTCGTTAGCCCTTTGTTTCATGTGTTGTAAAGTCAAACGGTATGGTATCATATCACTAACATGCTTATATTGCTCCAGAAAAGCTTTAGCTAAGTCATTCCATGACTTTATCTGATGACGATTCAGTTGATTGTACCATTTAGTAGCAGACCCTGTTAAACTATCTTGAAAGCAATATATCATCAACTTGTCATCCCTGTCGTACCCTGTCATCCTTCGACAAAACATAGTAAGATGCGCTCGAGGGCAGCTGGTTCCGTCATATCTTTCGAATTCTGGGACTTTGAACTTCGGGGGTAACACCAGATCCGGGACAAGGCTGAGTTCGTTGGCATCGAATTCGATGAAGCTGTCTTTAATTTCCATAGCTTCCATTTTCTCTTCGAGCCGTTTACAATGTTCTTCAATTTCTTTTGAAGTCTCAATCTTTGGTTCAATCAGCTGATCAAATTCTGAGACAAAATTTTCTGCTTGATTGCCCCTCGGCTTGGCTTCTGATGTGGAGGGTATGTTCATGGGGCCATATGTGTCAGTCGGATGTAGCGGTAACTTCCCTTTAGAAAAGACCACCTGGGGATGAGCCTCCGATGGTATCTTGGTTTGAAGAGGAGTAAAACCCGAAGGGTATATGGGATCTTCAATCGTGTTAGCGGGATTTGCCTCTGAGTCAATCATAGAAGTGTCTTCTTGCTTGAATCCGAGCATTTGTGCTAATTTCCCAAGCATTTCTTGTTGAGATTTTGCAATCTGGTCTTTCATTTCTTGTCGAGCCCTTGCTAACTGATCCTCCATTTTTTGCGTTAAATCATCCTGTAAATATTTTTGAGTTTGTTCAATCTTATCCAATTTGTCCTCGCTAATCTTCTTCGTCTTGAGTCGGGTTCCGTAAGGATGCTGAATTATCGCCTGGTCCAGTATTACTGAGATAGGGGACCCCAAAAATTAGTACTAATGTTATAAAAATGAATGCATGTGGATGCATGATGCATGACTTAGATATGAAAATATTGATTCAAAAATGGTTCTCGGGTCCACCGTTTTACGTGCACGGGATTTATTCACAACTTTGAATGTTGTATTAATATCTAGAATGCTAGATTTTCTCCCGATATATTTTAAATTAAGAACCAATTGTGAATCAATACTTCATGCTCGTGAAATGCACAAATTAAAACATGATCATGGTAATTAATGCAAAATGAATGATTATGAAATATTATAATACATTCAAAAAGAAAAAAAAGTTAATTCACATTAAAATAAATAAAATAACTTAAATTACAAAGGTAACAACAAAAATAAAATAAAAAAAACTGTACATAAAGACAACAAAGCCTAAAGGGTTACTGCTAAACGGGCAGAGTTTCGGCTTGATGGCTCTAAGGGTTGGCTTCTAGGTCTCACTATATGAGGTTCGGTTCTAGAAGGTACCCGAACAATACTTAATATCCTACTAAAGATAATAAGCATGATTCAGGGGGATACGTTTCTCTAAGTCTATGCGGAGACATAAATCTCACGAAGACAAAGGGAAAAATATCCCGAAAGCAATTCCCCATCCTACACGGAGGCAAAGTCTCACGAAGGAGTGGTTTCATGCTCCCACTTAAATGGACGGAGCCCGGGTTGAGAGCTCATGAAATGAGGAGACCTGAAAAACATTTAAAAATATTAGTAAATATTTTAAAATAAATAAAATAAAGGATCACAAAATTAAAATAAATCGAATCTAAATTTTTGATCATTAAATAAAATATAATCGATTTTAGGCTCGACTCTCGAAAATGTCCCCAACGGAGTCGCCAGCTGTAATCACCGTTTTTGGTCCGGGGAGTCGCCACCAATCATTTTTCCGGTGCGATTGGAACACCAAAATCAAGGTCTGCGTTCCAGAGTTGAGTCCGGGAGTCTGTTACGCGTAGGGAAGGATGAGCACCCCTACAACGCCCAAAATCGGTACCTGTCGGTTACAAAATATTTTATATGATCGAAAAATATAAATTTGATATTAATTTTTATGATCCCATGATTTCTAATCTGCAAAATAAATAAATTAAGTCAAATAACAAAAATAATAAATAAAATACTAATGATAATGATAATGATATAAAATAATAATAGTAATATTAATAACATAACAATAATAATAATGATAATATTAAGACTTATAATAATAATGATAAAATATATAATAATAATAATAATAATAATAATAATAATAATAATACAAACTAAGTAACGTATTAACAATAATAGGTAGCATAATAATAAAATAATAAAACGTATAATAATAATAATAATAATAATAATAAAATATATAATAATAAAAATAATAAAAAGCATATAATAATAATAATAATATAAACAAAACTAAAAATTAATAATTGTAAGGATAATATAAAAATAATAAACCAATGACCAAATCTGCAAAAGGGAGAAAATTAAAGGGTTAAAAATAATAAAACAAGGGTTAAAATTAAAGAAAATGGAAATTAGAAGATCAAAATAAGTAAAACAGTGACCAAATTGAATGTAAACCGAAACCAGGAGGCCGAAGTGCAAGGTTTCTGGAACTGCAGGGACCACGCGTGTGGTTTTCCTTTTTTATCGGGTTGCAGACGGGTCTGGGCCGGATCGGGTTTGATCCACGGGTAAGAGTACTCAAAACGGCACCGTTTTGGGCCCGATGAACCGGCACCGAAACGGTGCCGTTTTATCACCTACGTATATATCCTATTTATTATTTTTTTGCTAAAAATTCATTTGTTTTTTTCTCTTTCACACAGTGTTTACAGAGCTTTTAAGCTCTCTGGGAGTCCAACGCCGACTGTGGGAGTAGCGCCGCCGCCGACCGCTATGGTTCCTCGCCGGCCGCCGCCCCAGCCGCCGTACCGGCGGCTAAAACTGAAAAAGGAAATGCCTTTCTGCTTTGCCTTGACGTGAGGAGAACAGATCCGGGCTCGGTTTCGCGAAAAGAGCTATGAATCTAAGTAGATCTAAGAGATAAGTTCAACACTTCTCTTTTTTTTATCTTGATTTTGTTCCGGCTTTTACTCCAATCTCACTATTTCCCCTCTATTTGTTTCGAGTGAATATTTGAATGCTTGTTGGACTGTTTTTCAGTTCGGAATATGTTTCTTTGTATTGATTTGGTTGCCGGTTTCTATCTCCGGTTGTCACTGGTGTTACATCGTTGCTTTTGGGGTATTTATACCCGCATTAGATACATAAAATATTATGTAAAATAGGAGCTTTATCCTATTTTTTGATCTACAAATAGATCTACTCATGCTTTCTCTTTCCTTTTGCAGGTTGAGAAGACAAAGGCGGTGGGCGGTGGCCGTCTGTGTAAGCCAATGAGGGGGCGAGTGGGACACACGCGCGGAGATGAGTGGTTGCCGGAGCGGCGACGACAGTCTGGTGACTAGGGTTGGAATATGTTTATCATTTAGGGTTAGTTGCTTACTGGATTGGGTCTGATAATTTTGGTTTAGCGGGCTTAGTTACTGGGCTTGTATTTAATTTAGGGGTTATTGGGTTGTATATTTGGATCTAATAATATAAAAGGGTCTTTTATTAACTGATGGGTTATTACACTCTTATCATTATTTATTATATTTTCTATTTTCTTATTTTTTATTTTTTTAAAAATTTATCATGATTAATTTGAATCGATTCATGTTATATACTTAATTTTAATTTTAATGAATGAATTTTTTAATAAAAATTTTCTATATACATAAAGCTTCACACTCGAAACTTACTTAAGTAATATTATATTGTTTATCATTCAGATCAACACTTATGAGTTTTATTTTTTTTTATCTTTCACCATGTATATATATAATACATAAACCTACAATATATATTGTCTAATTCTAATATATTTGTGCGTAAGGACGTATCCGGAATCAAGGACGGAGTCAAGATTTGGGTTTGAGTTTAGAAGTAAGAGGCAAATTTATTAAAAAATAATTTTAAACAATTTAAATAAATGAATAAAAGTGAAAAAAATTCTTTGGGTGGAGGCGATTGCTCCTTTCCACCCCTGTATTTCATCCTTGTCCGAAATTTACGTAAAAGGGTACAAATTACCAATAGGTTATATAAAAAACATAAAGTTACAAAATACAAAGAATTTATGATATACAAAATTAGATTATCAATAAAAATAATTTTTTTTTGATTTTTTAAGAATACGACCACCTCCATAGTGCAAATAATTTGCCCCTTCCCCATGCCTCTATTTATTCCCCCACTTCAAACTAAATGGTTTAGGGTTTTGGTTAGGATTTAGAGAATTAGAGTAGAGTGTATTTTTTAGGGTATAAGGTTTTAATATTTAAAATATAAAAAATAAGGATTTAGGGTTTAAAATTATTTTTTAAAAAAAATCAAAAGAAGCACCAAAAGAGGCATAAGAAAGAGGTAGAGGATTTTTGTTCCCACCTCCGACCATCTTAAATCAGTCCCTATTGGTTTGCATGCCAAGAGGGGAGAAAATGCCCTAGAAGATGACTTACTTCTACGACCAGCAGCAGGGAAAAGATTAATCACAATGTGTGATTCAGAGAATCTTGATTTCACCAAAACTCCCTCTATAAAGCTTAAAACATTATTTTGGCTCAAAGTAATTCATTTTTATAATAAAATCATTAAATTTTAGAGTAAATTATATTGTAGGTCATTAATTATTAGTAAGATTATATTTATTTTTTTAATTATTAAAAATTAAAATCGACATATTTAATTAAAATTTTAAATTATGATCAAATCACTCGTTCATTAAAATACAAATAACGTCTAAACAAGTTTCGTATAATGATAGTTTTAGTCCTCAACTTATATATTTTATTAATTTAATCATAATTAAAAAAATCAAAAATTAACTTTTTCATATTTAAAAAATATATCAATTTAGTTATTTTTTTCTTCCAAATTATTTATATATATCGTTAAAACTATAATATTTTATTTAAAATCACCGATTATTCATTTTCTTTTCTTAGATAGGAATTATTAAAAAACAATAGATAAACATAATAGTATACAGATAAAACCTGGTTAAGCTTGACAATATCACTTAGTGAATTATAAATGTGTCAATTAAACGTCGACCAATAATTACAAAATAAAATTTATAAATGTTAAATGAAAAACAACAGTTAAATTTTGAGACTCTTTCGGTGTGAAGAGGATATTTGCAACAATGACAATAATAATATATTTGTCACAATAAAGAATTTAAGTTAAAGATTTAAGATTATTTTGAAAAAAATGAGAGTTTTTAAGTTGTTTTAGAAATTAATATATTAGTATTATTAAAGAAAGTCACGTAGTGTGTCTGAAGGAGTCTCATGTTAGAAAAAAACGGATATCTAGACAAGAACAAGGACCATCTTCCCTGATTGCACAAATGGAGGATCATGATTTGACGGGTGATGTTGTGAGCCACCTCAAAGATTGGACAATATACTGGTTAACTTGTGCGGAGGGAGAAGCAACCCTGAGACGGGTGATGGCTCAATACTCGAGAGACCATGACAAGCGTCGAATTGTCAAATAAATAATTTTTATTTCTCAAATTAAATAAAAGAATAGTATAGAGAAAGTAGGGTCGATCCACAGGGACTAAGAAATTTCCAACGTTGAATTGAATTGATCCTGATCCAAGAAAAAAAACAATAAATTAGAAAATAGGGGTTTGATATTAAAAAACTAAAAATAATCTTAATCTAATAATTACTGAAATTAAATGAAAATAAATATTTGAAGTAATAAATTTAAAGGATATAGTTGCGGTGCAGGTGGTCTAAGTGGATAAGTTTGATTCGATCCATACTTGAGGTTTGGATGATCTCTCCAACCTGGATTATAACTGTTTGCATTGAGATCATATTGCCTTTGAGGAAGCCCTGGAAAATTTCCAATGGCATTTACTTGAACGTTATTATCTTCTTGAAGCATTGGGCAACAGTCCGTAGGATGATCTGGCATCGTGCATATTCCGTAAAGTCTAGCTGGACCTATTTTACCTGCAATAAGAGATTGAACCACATTAGTTAACTTATCAATTTTATCCTCTAAAGATGTACTTATCTCGTGAACCCGTCGAGTGGGTTCACTTGGGCGAAACTGTTGTGCATTAGCGGCCATGGTTGAGATAAGATTTCTGGCGGCGGTAGGAGTCATATTTACGAAGGCGCCACCACTAGCTGCGTCGATCATTTTCATTTCCATTGGAAGTAGTCCTTCATAAAAGTATTGTAGAAGGGTTTGTTCAGTTAGGCCATGTTGCGGACAACTAGCGCAAAGTCTTTTAAATCGTTCTCAATAGTCGTATAGCGACTCTCCATCCTTTTGTCAAATTCCTAATATGTTTCTCCTTAATTCGCTTGCTTTTGCCGCTGGAAAGAACCTGTCAAGAAACAATCGTGCCATATCAGCCCATGTATTAATTGAACCGGAAGGTAAATAAAACGACCAATCTTTTGCCAAATCAGCTAAAGAAAAAGGAAATGCGTAAAGTTTTATTTGATCTTCGGATACTCCCTGTGGTTTCATACTCAGACAAACCATATGAAACTCTTTTAAATACTTGTGTGGATTTTCATTCTGCAAGCCGTGAAAAGTCGGAAGTAAATGTATTACACCAGTTTTAAGTTCAAACGGTGTTTCGCCATTTGGGAACGTGATACAAAGTGGTTGTTGTTCATCAGGTGCTGCAGCTAACTCTCGAATTGTTTGTTCAGCCATTTATTCTGATCCTTCGTCGTCAGAAGTAAATAACTCCTCGGTGTAAGAAATTTCCTCAAAATCAGGATTTGGTTTTGGTTGAAAGTCTCGATTCAACCTTCTGCGCCTAAGGGTCTCTCCACGCAGTCTCCGGGCAAGAGCTTCGATCTAGGGTTCGTAATCTACTAGTTTTCCCGGAAGTGACCTGGTCATAGATCAAAACAAAACAATATTAGTGATTTTTACCGAAGTCCCCAGCAACGGCGCCAATTTGACAAACGTCGAATTGTCAAATAAATAATTTCTATTTCTCAAATTAAATAAAAGAATAGTATAGAGAAAGTAGGGTCGATCCATAGGGACTAAGAAATTTCCAACGTTGAATTGAATTGATCCTGATCCAAAAAAAAAAACAATAAATTAGAAAATAGAGGTTTGATATTATAAAACTAAAAATAATCTTAATCTAATAATTACTGAAATTAAATGAAAATAAATATTTGAAGTAATAAATTTAAAGGATATAGCCTCAAGCTTCGCTTCGCCTCAAATCTCAATTGATCATCGAAATAGATTTTACTTCAAGATCCATGCCAGTTACAGTCTACAAGGCCCAACCCTTGTAACTTGCTTCTCTCTTCGGTAAATCAATATTCCCAAGTCTATCTCCGGAATTCGGTCTTTGCTGGACTAACCACGCCTATCGCCGTTAGCGCCAATACAACTTTAAGCACTGGAAAAGCCTGACTCGAGTTATAGCGTCTCACAGAGAATCAAACCCGATCTTGATTTCCCTTAGTGGACCGCCACCAAGTTTGTTCACAGGAAGCCAAATTTGCTACCAGCCGATTTTTCTTCCCAACGATAGATCTAAACAATCTTCAAGTCAACGTGCACTTTTTGAAATGAAGGCGTCGAGATCATTAAAAGAAAAGTCGATTGCCAATCCTTGATTTCAGAAAATCAAGAATGTTATCCGAAGGAATTAAGTGCTTCACGATTCTCACAATATGGATTGAGTCGTCACTAGCTTTCGGCTAAATGAAAGTTTAGCTAAGCATGATTGAGATCATATTTAGCATTTTCTAAAAGAAAAGAAATAAAAAAAAACTCAAAGTAAATAAAAACTTAAAAGAACTTTTATAACCCAAAGGAAAAGTGAAAATGAAGTACATCTCAAGCTTTACCTCTATGGGTATTTATACTATTCTAAAACCCTAAAAATGTAACAATTCAAAATTTTTTAAAAAATAAATAAAAAAGATAAAGAGATAAAGATAAATGTTCTAAAATTTAAAATTTAAATTCCTAAGATAAATCTTCAAGATAATTCCCAAATAATCCATTCATCCTTCTAGAATATATGACTGGACTATCTTCTAGAAACTTTTGCTGACTGGATAATCCAAATCTGCCAGATCCAAAAGCGTCGTGCCCATGACTCCAGCCATAAAAAAAATGCAGAATTCACTATTTTCTGTTGGTTCTGAAAAATAAGTTCCTACACTGAAAATGATCAAAATAGAACCAAATTAGTAATATCAAATCGACAATAAAAAATAATTATTAATAAAAAAAATATAAATTCGAACACTCATCAGGCCATGCCAGACCAGGCTCCAATGGAGAAACAACAGATGATAGATCAATCAGAAAAGGGTTTCAAGTTTTGTTGTCCAATGGGGTGACTAACTCAAGTTGCTGCCACTTTTATTCTCCACTGCCACTGCTAAATCAAGATTTCTTAAGAATTGCCAATGCCAGCCTTTTCCCAACACCTTATATTCCACATTCCGGCACTCATGCATGATACATCATCACCATTCCAAGCTTTAAACAAATGGTGGAAAGGTTGTTTTGTTTCCTGTTAGCTCTTCAAATGGTAAGCTGGAGTAGTTGTGCAGCAACAAGCAGGCCTTTAGCACCAAATGAACCAGGTTAGCTGCCTTTTCTTCATCTTCTTATCCACCATTACCAAAAGGATCGATCCTTAATTAGTTCATCATCATGTCATCATAGGGCGGAGACCAGAGTCTTTACAAGTTCCACTGGGTCCGAGTTCGAGCTCAAAAGAAATGGGTGGTGTTGCCGCCATGAACAAAGCGTATGACGAAGTGAGGGTAGGCTCGAGTCCTCCGAGATGTGAAAACAAATGCTATGGATTCATGGCATTCAAGTGCCGACCACTGCTACAAGCAAGCGCGGCCATGTGGGTCTGCAGTATACAAACTATGAGACTGAGAGTTGGAAATGCAGGTGTGGTCCTTCCTTGTATAGCCCATGAACTAAACCACAGCTTCCCTTTACCTTGAGCTCACCAAATTCCCTCGTTCAGCTTGATTTAAACAATTTCCCATGCTCCATTTGAACAAAAACTAATTACTTCTTGTTTTCCCTAGTAAAAATTTATTTTATTTTTGTGGATAATAAATTCATAGTAAAAATTTCCTAAATTCTCTTGGATTAAATAAATAAACAACTAAACAAAGTTGGGTTATTAACAAAGCCTAATTATAAATGTAATTAAGAGAAACTTTGTTTTCCATCAATAGATCAACAACATGTAAGATAATGGGTAGAAAAGCAGAGACAAGGAGGAGACACGTAGGCAAAACAGGGCCCCACAAACAACAAACAACAAACGTTAGAAAGGACTGGTTGAGGTTTGGTTATTCCATATTTATATAAAAACAAAACACATCCTGCATTACGTAGGAAACCTGACCATTAAGGAATATGGTTTCCCCTCAAATTTACAGAAAACAAACGAAACCTTCAGATTCTCTAAACAATAGGAGTTCATAAGCATTTACGTATAGCATAGTGGCAGGCAAGGGGAACCAGGGAAAATCCTGTCGTTGCTTCAAGGAAACAGGGGGTGGGGAGCAGCCTTCAAACTTAAACCCATGGCTCTTCTATCTCTCTGTTTCTCTCTTTTGATCTCCGGATTTTCTCCTTTAATCAACATTAAACAAAAACTATAACATTCTCTACATTCTGCATTTGCATCATTTTCCTAAAAGGTTTGTTTTTTGGTATTGGAGATGAACCATCCTCAAGTTTCAAGGTACTTTTTTTAGGCTTCCTGTTTCTTCATTTTTCTTTTCCTTGAAATTCTCTCTTTGGTTAAATTTTGAAGTTCTTTAGTATTTGGGTTATTTTATTTTGGGTAAAGTATCAATAATCTGTTCGTTTTTATTAAAAAAAAATCCAATCTTTCAGCTGAGAATTTTCTCCTTTGTCCATCCCCTCTTTGTTTTCATGGTGAACTCCTGATTTATCTAATGCAAGGTTAACATAATGGTGGTTTCCAAAATATTAGTAGTGCTTTTGCATTTGATTGTGGAGCTTTATTTGTTGTAAGCTGTAGTTTCTTAATTTTAGTTATATCCTTATGTTTAATTTCCATTAGTTTTTTTTCCCGAAAATCAGGAACTAAAGCAAGGAAGCTATATTACGAGTGGCTGCATTGATATCCACCATTCAGGGATAGATTTGGAGCATCACTTTTGTTTAACAATTGTGTGCATTTTTTTGTAAGAGGAAACTAAAATTAAGTAAAGCTTGATTCTGAGAGGATGGCAAAGGGTAGGATAAGAAGAAAGCTCCGAAAGAGCCATCTTTATACCTTCTGTCTATATCAAGGTCCTAATGGAAAGGTGGGACAGTCCGTGGGAGGGCCTGGATTCTCTAGAATTATGCATTGCAATGGACCTGTGCAAAGTGAAAGACCTTTTAAATATCGATCGAATGACATATCGACGACCAAGTATAGTTTTATCACTTTCTTGCCAAAAGCTTTGTATGAACAATTCAACCGAGTTGCAAATTTGTACTTCCTCGGATGTGCAATTGCTTCCGTTACACCCCTTTCACCGTTTTCTCCCTTGAGCATGATTGCACCCTTGGCCTTTGTTGTAGGGCTAAGCATGGCGAAGGAAGCTTTGGAGGATTGGAAAAGGTTTATGCAAGATAGGGAGGTTAATAGTCGGAAAGTTAAGGTTCATAAGGGGGAAGGCGCTTTTGGTAAAACGGCATGGGAGAAGGTTCAGGTCGGAGATGTGGTGCGAGTGGAGAAGGATCAGTTCTTTCCTGCAGATCTGCTGCTAGTGTCATCGAATTATGAGGATGGAATCTGTTATGTGGAGACCATGAATTTAGATGGTGAAACAAACTTGAAGGCAAAGAGAGCTTTGGAAGTGACCTTGGATTTGGATGAGGATGAGGATTTCAAGAGCTTCAAAGGAATGATTAAATGTGAAGATCCCAATCCTAGCCTTTACACCTTTGTTGGTAACCTTGAATATAATGACCAAGTTTATGCTCTTGACCCTAGCCAAATTCTCCTTAGAGATTCGAAACTGCGGAATACAGCGTACATCTATGGGATTGTGATTTTCACTGGCCACGATAGCAAAGTCATGATGAACTCCACCAAGTCACCTTCCAAGAGGAGCAGAATAGAAAAGAAAATGGATTATATAATATATGTTCTTTTCAGCGTCCTTCTGGTGATCTCATTGATCAGCTCTTTTGGCTTTGCCGCGGAAATAAAGTACAGTATGCCAGAGTGGTGGTTTTTGCAACCCCGGGAAGCAGATGATTTCTATAATCCTGGAGAGCCTGTAACATCAGGGATTAGCCATATGGTTACTGCCCTCATGCTTTATGGATATTTGCTACCTATTTCACTTTATGTTTCAATAGAGGTGGTGAAGGTTTTGCAAGCAACCTTTATTAATCAAGACATACACATGTATGATGAAGAAACCGGGATTCCTGCTCAGGCACGAACATCAAATTTGAATGAGGAGTTGGGACAAGTAGATACAATCCTTTCAGATAAAACTGGCACTTTGACATGCAATCAGATGGATTTTCTCAAATGTTCTATTGCTGGTATTGCATATGGTTCGAGCACTAATGCTGTTGAACTTGCTGCTGAAAAACAGATGGCAAATGACCTGGAGGGTAAAGTTGAACTTGATACTGTTGTCAATTATAGTGAAAAGGATCGTCAATCTTCCATAAAAGGGTTTAATTTTGAGGACAGCCGCCTCATGAACGGGAACTGGCTGAAAGAGCCTAAAGTAGAAAGCATTGTGTTATTTTTCCGAATATTAGCAGTTTGTCACACTGCCATCCCTGAGCTGAATGAAGACACCGGCATTTATACATATGAAGCAGAGTCACCCGATGAAGGAAGCTTTCTGGTTGCAGCCAGAGAATTTGGTTTCGAGTTTTTTCAAAGAACTCAATCCAGCGTGCTTGTCCGTGAAAAACATACAGCTTCAGGAAAATCAATTGACAGGTTGGAATACCAAATGCACATTGTTTGTTCTCCTTACTATTTACTAAGACCTCCTGAATTTCCTTTGTTTCGAGTATCTTAATGGTTCGGTGTGCATCTTGTAGGGAATACAAAATTCTGAATGTGTTGGAATTTACCAGCAAAAGGAAGCGGATGACAGTTATTGTAAGGGATGAAGACGGTCAGATTCTTGTCATGTGTAAAGGTGCTGACAGGTTAGTTTCTCTGTTGTACCTTGAGCTCATCAGGCTGTGCACAAGGTAGCCTACACCTGTGTTTGCAGTCAATGGCCCGATGATAAGTGTTCGATTTACTGTTCCTCCATTTGTCACAGCATTATCTTTGATCGGTTGTCGAAGGAAGGAAGATTTTACCAGGAAGATACCAGTAAGCATTTGAATGTGTACGGAGAAGCTGGATTGCGTACGTTGGCACTGGCTTATAAAAAGCTCGAGGAGTCCGAGTATTCTGCTTGGAACACTGAATTTCAGAAAGCAAAAACATCCATTGGGGCTGATAGAGATATAATGCTTGAAAAGGCTGCAGAGATGATGGAGCGGGATTTGATTCTCATTGGTGCTACTGCTGTGGAGGACAAACTGCAGAAGGGGGTATGTATTATCCTTGCCTGGTTTCTCTAAGAAACTTCTCTTTGGTTTAGTTCAACCTGCTTTAACTTCTCCTCATATCAGGTACCCAAATGTATCGATAAACTTGCACAAGCCGGTCTGAAGCTCTGGGTTCTTACCGGGGATAAGATGGAAACTGCTATAAATATAGGGTCTGTCTCTTGTTGTTTATCGTTATTTCTTCTACTAATGGAAACCTGAAAGGCCTAAAGTTTCTCTTTGTGATGCAGATTTTCTTGCAGTCTGCTAAGACAAGGCATGAAGCAGATCTGTATTACAGCTACCGATTCAGATGTCAAAGCGGTATACCTTTCTCTGTAAAGGAGGGCATGAATTTTTCTTTAGGATATTGATTGCATTTGAAGTTAGAATTTTTTGCTGTTTTTTTTTTTTGTTACTGATCAGGAAGTTAAGGGGGCCATACTGAAGCAAATTAACAATGGTTCACAAATGATCAAAGAAGAAAAAGATCCACATGCTGCATTTGCATTAATCATTGATGGAAAGACTCTTGCATATGCCTTGGAAGATGATATGAAACAACATTTCTTAGACTTAGGAGTTCAGTGTGCATCTGTCATATGCTGTCGTGTATCTCCCAAGCAGAAGGCACTAGTAAGATTTCGTTTCTACCACTCCTACAATTTTCTAACTTATTTATGGATAAAGTCAGGTGGTATTCCTGGGTGTGCATTCTCTTTATCAAGTTAACTTTTTTGGCACCAGGTAACAAGATTAGTAAAACAAGGAACTGGGAAGACCACCTTAGCAATTGGTGATGGTGCAAATGATGTTGGAATGATTCAAGAAGCCGATATCGGAGTTGGCATCAGTGGTGTGGAAGGTATGCAGGTTGGTAACTCACTCTTCCTACAGTTTCAATATATTCCTCTAACTATAGTAGCAAATGTATCTTTTGTTTAGTATATTTTAGGTTTTATCTGTTCTATCTTTGACTTCATATTTCTCAACTGCTTCTATTTCCCTTTTGCAGGCTGTAATGGCTAGTGACTTCTCAGTTGCCCAGTTTCGTTTCTTGGAAAGGCTTCTTGTTGTCCATGGACATTGGTGTTATAAGAGGATTGCACAGATGGTAATAAAGAGGGATTGTGTGCATTAATGTTTTGCTTTTTTGCTTTTAATGCTTGGTATTTTGGATTCAGATTTGCTATTTCTTCTACAAGAATATAGCATTCGGCCTCACCCTCTTCTACTTCGAGGCATTCACGGGCTTTTCCGGACAATCAATTTACGATGACTGGTACATGTTGTTATTCAACGTTGTTCTTACCGCATTGCCTGTGATCTCACTAGGAGTTCTTGAGCAGGATGTTTCTTCTGAGGTCTGCTTAGAGGTTAGTTTGTAAACGCTTTTTTCAACATCAATACAGCAATGTTACGGTTTAGACTTCACTTGTAAGATTTTCCCTCCACATTTCTGTTGCAGTTCCCTGCAATATATCAACAAGGTCCTAGAAATTTGTTTTTCGACTGGTATAGGATACTCGGGTGGATGGGAAATGGTCTATTGGCATCTGTCATCATTTTCACCCTCAACATTATCATCTTCTATAACCAAGCTTTCCGTGTCGGAGGCCAGACCGCCGATATGGCAGCCTTGGGTGCAACAATGTTCACTTGCATCATTTGGTCTGTCAACATCCAGATTGCGCTCACAATGAGTCACTTCACATGGATCCAACATACCACAATATGGGGTAGCATTATCGCTTGGTACCTATTTCTCGCAATTTATGGCATGCTACCTCCTGGTATCTCTGGAGATGCCTACCAAATTCTAGTGGAAGCCCTTGCTCCAGCACCCATGTATTGGACAACCACCCTCTTGGTTGCAATCACTTGTAACCTCCCTTACATTGTTCATATAGCTTACCAAAGATGTTTCGAGCCAATGGATCATCACATCATCCAAGAGATCAAGTACTACAGGAAAGACGTCGAGGATCAACACATGTGGACTAGGGAACGATCCAAGGCGAGACAGAAAACCAAGATCGGGTTCACCGCACGTGTAGAGGCAAAGATCAGACAAATTCGAGCCATGATGCATAAAAAACAGTAGCCTTTTTTTTGAAGATTTTTAGGGGTCCTTTTTTTTTTTCTGTTACTATCCATTTCTTGATCTCTTTAGATTATGAATCTCGTTGGTTTTACTGGGGCTATTGTACTGAATGTACACTACTTCACACATTAAAAGAAATTCTTAGCCTGTGGAAAATAGTCTGTGTAACTCTAAGAATGTACAATGTTGACAAACTGTTGATATAAGAACAAAGAGGTTATGAAGCAAACCATCTTCCTCGTTTTGAACCACCACTCACTTGTTTGATGTTTTCTTCTTGTACCTCTAAATCTTTATTATTTTATTAAACCTACTTTATATATATATATATAAAATTCATGGCAGTATTTTTTTTTTCACAGCAAGATGATGGTAAATGTGTGTTTTTCCTGGTATTCAACATCTTTTAGTGAATCAATCTTCAACAAATTCTTTTGATTCAAACTCAAAATCATGGATTAAGCATAAAATATTTATCAGTAACACTGCTAATTGACCAGATCTTGATAAGGACCCAAAGCACTCCACTTCAGAAACTCAACCAAGCAACACTGATGATTTTCCACATTTGGTTAACAGATAAGCACATAGCTAATTAGCTATACAGAAGATTCAGAAGCTTTTCATATTCAAGATTTTTGGGCAAAGGGAAAAAATCCCAAACCCAGCATCATTGACATGGTAGAAACACAGACCACAGGAAGGAGAAAAAAGAGAGTAGGAAAGTATCATCTCCACCCATAGAAAACTTGGGTGTAAGTGTCCTTGATCCACCTGAAGCTCTTCCTTAAAGATCCTTTCATCTTGCCTTCGACTGCATAAACCTTGTAGCCAGCAACCCTTTTCTTCCTCTGCAACTCGGGGTCATTAAAGCTCCAACTTTTTGAAAAAGAAGATGAGGCAAGAGAGCTTTTGGTTTTCTTGATCTTGACCTCTTTGACAAGCTGATTGGGTTGGACATGAACAGAACTGGCATAGTTAGCACTGTAACACCTCAAATCTTGCATGTTGGCAGGCCCCCCTCCTCCTCCTCCATGGTAACTCTCCATCTTCATCCTCCCATCCCTGTATGATTTGGATCTGAAATCCTCCATCCAATTGCAGAAGGAATATGTGGCGGTGGTGAAGGAGAGAAGTAGATATTGGTTTTAGTTTTATTTGTGAAGTTGTTGGATATTCGTGATAATGCTATTGGCTTTGTTCGTAGTAGTGTTGTTAATATTGGTTTCATACAGGAAACAACTCGAGTGGGTGGCTTGTTTGTACTCTTGTTGAGTTTGGGTCCGGGAAGATGGTAAGGGTCGGCATGGTACAATCAAATCGAATCAAATAAAAAAATAATTTAAAGTTATGAATTTTAATTTATAACGTAAATTCTAATTTTTACTAATAAAACTTGAAAATTTATTTATTACTAAAAGTTTCAAGTTTTTAAATTTTCATTTTATAACTTAAGATTCTTTAATTTTTTTTAATCAAGTCTAAAAAATTAATTCGAATTGAATCACTTTTGCTCACTCTTGGAAGGTGAACGTGACATTTCCTACTTTGGATATACAAATTATATGACATGACCATGGGGAATCTACTTTTGAATGGGATGCCCAACTTCCATGTGATGAAGCTTCATGTTTGACTAGGCAAATGGGGTCCAACCTGTGTCAGTACTCAGTACCAACAAGCATTTGTCCTGTCCATCACCAGGCCAAACGAAGCAAGGAACAACAATACAAAGAAACGTTCCACCAATATATGCATATAGGGTGAAAATAAAAACCACTCCATGTTCTATAGATTATATTGTAAAAATCCAAAGAAAAAAGACATACAATCCCAAAAAACCCTAGCTAGCTGCATCAAAACTTGAAACATCATAAACCCATATCACAAAGGTGTAGGAAAAACTGGACAATCCTTATGTAGTAGCAATTGTGCAGACCCATATCACTAAGAAGCTAGATAAAAAGAAACATGCACCTTAAAATAGAACTTGCAAAATAATAAACCCCTTGCCATCTTTGAAAAGGTAATTTCATCAGAGGAGATCAGCAACGTTTTGGGGCAGCTCCTCGATGACCACATTGTAGAACCTCTGGATATCAAACAGCATTCTCTCATCATCATTAGTCACAAAGTTAATGGAAACACCTTTTCTTCCGAACCTTCCACTTCTTCCAATGCGGTGGAGGTAGTTTTCTGGTTGAGTAGGGAGGTCATAGTTTATGACAAGAGAGACTTGTTGCACATCAATACCACGAGCAAGGAGATCGGTGGTGATGAGAACACGAGAAGAACCAGAACGGAATTCACGCATGATGATGTCACGAGTATTCTGGTCCATATCTCCATGGGTGGCAGAGACTGTGTGGTCACGGCTTCGCATTTTGTCAGTTAACCAGTCAACCTTTCGCCTTGTGTTCACAAAAATGACACTCTGGGTGATAGCAAGGGTCTCATAGAGATCGCAGAGTGTTTCAAGCTTCCACTCTTCCTTTTCAACATTCACGTAAAACTGCTTGATACCTTCAAGAGTTAGCTCATCACGCTTAACCAAAATTCTAACAGGTTTGTTCATGAACTTCCTAGTAATCTCAAGAGCTTCAGGTGGCATTGTGGCAGAAAAAACTCCCACCTGAATCTTGGCTGGCAGCAGCTGGAAGATATCATAGATCTGGCAGGTATAACAACATTAATAGTGCAGAAAATACCATAACCAAACCTTTGAGAAATCATAATCATTAAAAGGGAAGACTGCAAGATGAAATAACAAACCTGATCCTTGAAACCACGGGAAAGCATTTCATCAGCCTCATCCAAGACAAACATCTTAATATAATCAGGACGAAGTGACTGCCTTCTCAACATATCAAACACACGACCAGGAGTGCCAACGACAACATGAACACCACTTTGAAGAATCCGCTGATCTTCACGAACACTTGTCCCACCAACACAAGCATGGACTTTAACACCAAGATAATCACCGAGAGCCCGCATCACCTTTTCAATCTGTTGTGCCAATTCCCTTGTGGGTGCCAAAACCAGAGCCTGGCATTGCACCACATCATAATCAAGTTGCTGTAAAATTCCAGAGCAGAATGTTGCCGTCTTCCCAGTTCCAGATTGGGCTTGCTGAATTACATCAAGACCCTTGCAGAATGGAACAATTCCTCGTTGCTGAATTGCAGAAGGCTTCTCAAAACCTGGTTAAATATTTTGAAGGGAATAGTGATTTTGGCATAAATTTCCAAAATTAAAATATAGAAAAATTATACACGCACAAATAAATGGCACACTATGGTGCTTAAAGCATTTAGAGAATCAGACTACAAAATTTATGACTTTTTGTCCTAGTAATACATACCATATGCATAGAGACCCCTCAGAAGGTTCTCTATAAGTCCCATTGCATCAAAAGTGTCATAAACTTCATCATAACTTGTGAAAAATTCTTGTCCATCAGATTGGAGCCTGTGCAATTTTCCATATGAGCGTCATCAAGTTGTAAAGCAAATACAATTCCCATTTTTTCCTATGTCAAAACACAAACATATGCAAAGAGAGACAAGTAGTCTACAAACTAGAAACTTACAACTCATCCATTTTCTGATCATACTGATTAGCATTGAATTGAGACCCTTCTGGTGCCAAACCTGCCATACTGTAAAGAGGAAGAACGTACGAAGATAATTAAGCATAGTTGCATCATCAACCATACATTATTGTTTCAGAATAAAAATAACTGAACATTGATATAACAATGAAGATGTTGCACAATACACAACAAACAACAAAAAATACAATCTTCAAGAACTTTCTAATTGCATTAGTGAACAAAGCATTTTTCTTATTGGCAAAATATGTAACAAAAGAAGCAAACTTGCACACCAGGATAAAGAGGGTCGCAAGTATTAAATTCCGATTTAGTATCTGAAGAAGCTAATACAAGCAGGCAGAGGGATACCTGATATTTTGATCATAAATCCTTTAAATCAGGCACCAGATTGCCTAACTCTAGAAAATTCACTCAATTCCAGGTCTAGAAGAAAAATGTTTTAACCTTTAACACATTGTTATTACTAAATCTTTGAATATTTCTACATAAGACGCAAACAAAAGAAGCCGTACTGTGACACATTACTAAATCTTTAACACATTGTTATTACTAAACCTTTATCATCAAAATGTTTTCCTTAACCAAGTAACATGAATTGCATATTTAGAATATTGAGTTTTTAGATCAGGTCACAATCATTTTTCGTTATATTCTTCTTCTTCACCAGTCAACAAGGTTAATATGTCAAAGCTTCAAACTTGATCACTTTTCAAATAAATAAATAAATAAACTACAAAAAGCAATCGAATTTACAAAAACAATCGCACAAACCATATACACAGGGTAATTAGAAACAAAAAATTCCAAAATATACAAAACAAAAAACCCAAACCCAGATCGTAAACAGTATGATTGATTAAATTCAATAAACATCAAATAAATCCGAGAAAAACAAAACAAATCATAGAAACAACAATAAATCAATTAAATACGAAGGTTGAAGGAAATTTTAAAGAAGAACCCACGAAAATAAAGAGAGAGTGAAGAAGAAACCTTGATGCAGATGAAGAGAAAAAGTGAAAGAGCTTGTTTAGGGGAGCCTAGAGTGGACTTGTTGGAGAGAGATAGAAGGGGAAAGAGAGTCGTTTCTTTTGGAGCCTTTTTCGGTCGAGATTTAGGGTTTCCCAAACTCCCCGGATCGGCGCCGTGGAGCTTAAAGGGAAAAACAAAGAGGAGAGCAAAGCAATCTTCTCTTGTGATTTAGGGTTTATAACCCTTTTCTACTACAACTTTGCAACTATTTCTACCTTTTTCTTTTGGTATAATTTCAAATTTCATCCCTCAACTTTACAAAAACTAAGAATTTAGTCTTTTAGATCAGTGTGTCAGAATATGGTCTTGTAGTACATAAATTTTGAGAAATTAGTCCAATTAGGTAATATTGTTATAACATGGCAATATAAATTTTGAGAAATTTGTCCAATTAGGTAATATGCTTTATTAAAAATTAGACTGATATCGATTGTTGATTTAAATTAAATTTTTTATAGATCGATTTGGGTTCTAGTTAAAATGTATAATTTTTGGGTCGATTTAAAAAAAATATGATTGGATCATATTAAATTTAGATTTGGGGTAATTATTTCAAGTTCATATTAAATTCAATCAAAAACTAGACCCATCACTAATCCTATCCAAATTCTAATGATATTGTTCTTAATTAAGTATAGTAAATTGAAAAGATTCGGCACAAGTGATTTAGTCTCGATGGTTAAAGGAACGTTTGTTGTTTTTAGAGATTATGAGTTTGAACACTAATAATACTAGCATAGTGATCGAATGATAATATCTAATAATTGAGAGTATATTAACAGATACGGCTGTAATCACTGTAATTGATTAAAAAAATTTGAAAAGATTTAACTCTGGTCTCGAAATCTAGTTTCGACCCAAAGTTAATTATGGGCCTAAATAGTTTCATCAAGTTTGGCCCTACATATCTTAAAAAATCTGATAGGGAAACGACAGGAAACACCGAAACATGATTTTGCAAGATTAGGATCAAAAGCAAAGCAACAAGAAGAAACCAATCAGTGGGACTAGTACAGATGAAGAGGGAGCCTAGGCTCAGCCACAGTCTCCAGTGGGTACTTTTTTGGGGTGGACAGACCAAAGATTTCCTCCATATTCAGATCTTCTGTCTTCAGGTTACTAGGCAATTTCCATGTAAATCCATGCAAAAGATTAGCCAAACTGGCTTGAATGACCTTAATCCCGAGGGGATATCCAGGGCACATCCTTGTTCCGGCTCCGAACGGCAACAGCTCAAAATCGTGACCTTTCACGTCGATGGACTTACCAATGAATCTGTCTGGGAAAAATTCATTGGGGTTGTCCCAAATTGTAGGGTCTCTCCCAATAGTCCATACATTCACAAGGGCTCTAGTGCCCTTGCGAATGTCGTAACCTGCTACTCGACAGTCTTCACGGGTCATGCGAGGCACAAGCATAGGTGCTACAGGGTGTAAACGCATGGTCTCTTTGGCAATTGATTCGATGTAGGGTAGGTTGACAATGTCTTTTTCTTCGACCCATCGTTCCCTGCCGATGACCCTGTCTAGTTCTTCCGTCGCCTTGGAAAAGATCTCCGGCTTTTTCAACATCTCGGAAATGGCCCATTCCACGGTCACGGCTGAACTCTCGGTTCCTCCGGCTATCAGGTCCTGGAACATCATCAAACATCAGCTTACGTTCTGTAATCTGTAGGTATAAACTATAAAGTCATTGGTCCATATTACCTGACTAAATGCCTTGACTCCATGCCTTTCCAGCTTGACATCAAGATTGGGATCCTCTGCAAGCTGCAACAGCACATCCACCATATCCTTGGCAACATAATCTTTGATCTCTCTTCTCCTAGCGTTATGTTCATCCAAAACATGCTCCAAGAACCTGTCGAACTTCTTGCTCAACGCCTTCATTCTCTTAATATTGCCTTGCAAATCAAGGAATCTTAGCCAGGGGATCGAGTCCCCGATGTCCAGAACCCCGTTTAGCAGGAACAACTCGTCCAGCATCTCCTTGAACTCCTTCGGTGTCACGATCTCATTTTCGCCCGACCCGTCCGTGTACTTTTTCCCCAACACCATCCTACTAATCACGTTAAGGCTCAAATCAGAAAGATTGTCTTTCAAAACAATCACCTTACCGGATGATTCATACAACCCTTTCAACAACAATTTCATTTCTTCTCTCCGGATATACTCATACGACTCCAAACGTTTCGCACTAAAAAGTTCGGTCATGCACATTTTTCGTGCTTGACGCCAGTACGGTCCGTATGGTGACCAAGTTATATCGGAGTAATTGTAAGTAGTGAATTCCCCGGCCGCAATCTTAGGCCGATCGACAAAGGTAACATCATAGGTCTTGAGGAACGCTTTGGCCATATCAACGGACGTAGCCACCACAACAGGAAATGACCCGAATTTGAGCTGCATAATAGGACCATACTTTTGGGAGAGAACATGGATGGACCGATGAGGAAGCGAACCAATTAGATTAAGGTTGCCTATTATGGGCCATGCTTTCGGTCCAGGCGGCAAGTAGAGCTTTTCACGGCGGCGGAGACGGAGGGAGACGAGGATGAGTGCTAGAGTGGCTAGCCAAGCTGTGAAGTAAGGAGCCCAAGATGGTGTTTCCGTTTGATCTGGAGCCGGTGTATGTGAATGATGTAATGAGATGGTTGATTGTAGGAGAGTGGGAACAAGGGAGTTGTACTTATAGACAAATTCAAAAGCATTGATGGCCCACGCATGTATGATAAATTTTATGTCCTCTCATTTCTGGTTTGAACGACGGACAAGTTAGATATTTTAAGGGAGGTTTAATCAAGTATATACTAACAAGGTTAGAATCCATTTTTTTAAAATTTAATTAGATTATAATATAATATTTTAGTCCGATTTTAAATTTAATTACATATTTCAAGATGAATTACTCAATGAATTTAACGATCAAAATCTTTTATTATATTTCAAGTTAAGCATCGATAAGAAAATGGTCTTGATATAGAAAACGATATCATTGTCTTTGAGCACCTTTTAATCATAATTAAACAAATAAACACCCTCAAGTGATTCGTCTCTGACTCACTCTCTTAAACGTAATTATCTAAGCAGGTAAGAGTATAAAGATGATCTTTCACACAATAATTAAAAGAATGAAATAAATCCGTCAATTTTAAAAGAAAATTACTCATGGAAAGAATAAAAATAATAAATTAAAAATAATTTGAGTTCACAATCTTTTGAATAGTGCAATAACCTAATATTTTTATGAATATAAAAAGAATTTATATGTAATACATTAGCCTCGTATAAACTGTATAAAATGATCGATTAAATTATTACATTAATTTTTAAATTAAAAAATATTTAAGAAATGAAAAGAGTGAGGGTTGTTACGTGATTCACACTATATTAAATATAAATTCCTAAAAGGGAAAAATGTAAACATATAATGCATTTATCATGTAGGGAAAAACAGTAAAAATCACTAAAAGATGATAACATTTTTTTCCTATACTTTAAGATTAGAAATTAAATTTTAAATTTTGTATTTTAAAATATTTAAAATTTTAGATCTTAAACTTTAAATTTTGAATTTAATTTTTAATATGATATCGAAAATCATATGATTTCTATTGTCCTAAGACTGTTCAAAGTCCAAGGAAATTTCCTTGATTCTTCTACTAAGACTAGTGGGAAGGTCAGTGACAAGTATTGACTCCAACAACCCTGTGTGTAAAGTCTGGTCTGGGTGGCTTTGATCTTTCTCGTCAGCTTCCTGGAATGGTGCCGGAGGGTGTCGTTTTCCTCGGCACCAGTCAGTGGGGGGAGACTTGAACAACCAGACAGTAAAAGGGGATTTGAATTGACCTGATTCCACGCAGCCGAGGGCTGGGTTGGCTACCCTTTTTTAGTGCTCCACTCAGACTCAGGACATCAGGAAACCTTATACTTCAACAAAGACATACACAAATGTGTTTCACCATACACAACGGGGGATTGTTTAGGGATGACAATTCGATCCGACTCTGTCAAGTTTCGGCCTAAATTGATAGAGATGAGTTTTTAAAATTTAAAAATCGGGTTCGGATCGAGTCCGATCGGGTTTTTTAAAAAATAAAGTTGTGTTGGGGTCGCATTTAGAGTGAAATTTTCCGATCCAATGTATTTACATATTTTTATATATAATAATGAATGTTTTTATTAATTTTTCTGGGTTGGGTTTAGTAAAAAAAAAAATTATTAATATATCGGAATTAAATTAAGGTTAAGTTATAGGTTTTATTATTTTGAGTTGCGTCGAAAAAATATATATTAAAATTGGGTCAAAGATGAATAAGATATTTTAATTTTTGAGTGAAAATCGAATATAAAAATGTAACAAAAATAAAAATAAAAATGATATATAAACAAAATGCATACGGATGAATGTATAGATTTAAACCTTATCTGGTGGCCAAAAATCGTTAACAGGTACCAACTTATAATTTTTTGAGATCTTTCATCAAAATTCTATAACGGGTGTTAAACATCGTTAAATATTATTAATGATAAACATCGTTGAACACTATTAAACTGATTAATAAAGATTAGAAAACTTAAAGACTCAACATATAATTATATATTATTTAAAATATTTTTATTTATTTTTTATATATATTTTATTTTATTTTTCAAACAATTAAATAAAATACTAATTTAAATTAATTTAAAAAATAAAAAATCTTAAACTCCAAACCCTAAACCAAAATCCCAAACCTAAATCACTAAATATTAAATTTTAAACGCTTAAAATATAAAATCTTAAAACCCTAAATCCAAAATCTAAATCATAAACCTTAAAAATACTAAACCATAAACATTAAATCCAAACCATAAAATCTTAAACCCTAAAATAACCAAAACCACTAAACCCTAAATCTAAAACCCTAGAATCATAAATCCTAAACTAGTTTTGGGTTTCATGTTTAGGGTTTATACTTTTAGAGTTTCAAATTTTTTATTTTAGGATTTAGGGTTATATTTTTAGATTTTAGGGTTTAATGATTTATTTTTATGGTTTAGAGTTCATGATTTAGTGTTTTGAATTTTAGGATTTAAGGTTTAGTTTTGTTAGGCCTTTGAATTTAGGGTTTTATGTTTTTTATTTAATATTTTTATTTTTAAATTAAAATAATTTGAATAAATTATTAAAAAATTAAAATAATATATATAAATAATTTGTTTAAAATTTTATTTTAAATAATTTAAAATTATATGTTTAGTCCTTAAATTTTTTAATTTTTATTAATTATTTAATAGTATTCAATAGTATTTATCGTTAATAGTATTCAATAATGTTCGACGCACATGATAGACTCATCCAAACTTTCAATGATACAGTAAAAAATTATTGTTAAAATCACCTTATTTTAAATCATTACCTAAAATTTTAGGTTCGAATTTTAATATTATAAATAAAAAATAATTTGAAAAACCACCCATTATAAATATTTGTAAAATTTAATTCCGATTATTCTACCAATAAGTCAATACTCTTTAGTTAAACCTAAAAGATAACCTACATGGAGATGCGTATCATCTTCACTAAACCATTTTTTAAGCGTGAAAAACACATTCTAGTTGTATGTTTGGGAAAATAAATATTTCGATCTGAAATATATAATTTTAAACTAAATTTAATTGCTTAAATATATAAATACAAAAAATTAAATATATAAATATATATTTTTTAATTACCACGTCACTTTCAAGGACTCAATGATTTTTTAACAAAAATCAAATTTTGATAACCATTTTATAACATTAAAAAATTAAGTGACCAAAATAAATATTTTGAAATAATATAATGACCTTTTATTAACTCTAGCCTTAATTTTAACCCTGTTTTGTTTAATTAGCTTATTACATGGCTAGAATCAGCTGTTTTAAACCGTATGCTAATCACCATAATCCTATGTCGTTATTACAGTCAACGGTTAAACACAACTACAAACTGAATCCCATCGCCTCCCCTTCTTCTTCACACCCTTTTCTTTTTCACCCAAATTTCTCTAATTATTTTCTTTTCTTTTTCCCTCCCCTCGATTTTCTCGAGAAAAAAAAACTTCTGGTAAGTCTAGAAGGAAATGAAAAACACATTTCTCATCTTGTTAAACGAATCAACTAATTCTTTCTCTTGTTGTCGTCTTAAGGATTATATCTTTTGATTCGTTGTTAAAATTACTTCAAATTTCACACTAATTTCCTCTGATTTTTTTCCTTTTATTTCACAATTTTTGATCTGCAAATGAAAGTTGTCATGACTCAGTTTCTCACCAGATCTCTCTTCTTTTGGATGTTACTAGTTTTCAGGTATATCTTTAGATATATTTGGAGTAATTTTGAATGTTTTCTGTATTTTGATGGATTCTAATTCGTTTATATATTAATAGGATTTGTTCAAGTAATGGAAGTGGGGAGAAGGAGAGAACTTTAGGTATAATAAAACCAGATGGTATAGCTGGGAATTATACTGACAGAATAAAACAAGTGATTCTGGAATCAGGGTTCGAAATCAGTAAGGAAATGGTGATTCAACTAGATGAAGAAAATGCAGCTAATTTTTATGCAGAACACTCTTCCAAGAGCTTCTTTACTAATCTTATCAGATACATGACTAGGTTAGTACTTCAGATCTCAATGCTGTTTTCAGATTACTGTGATTATGCAAATGTTCTGCATTAGAGTTTCTTCTTCTGCTTTTGTGATTATGCGTATATTGAGGTTGCGGACATAATGGACTTTATTACATGTCACTCGCTGTCATGAATTTTGTTAATAACATATACTATTACGGACATAACAGTTGTTGGTATCTCGATTTTGGATGGTACCTAAACTGTTATATCATGACCACTATTGCAGTTGCTGACTGCTATTCAAATTCCTGGTCAAGACCTTAATCCTATTGACTATGCCCAAACTGTGTCCCATATGGTGTCTGGAGTTTTTTAGTGCAAATTCTCCATAGGCCATACTTCTCTTTATGATGATCCACTTTCATTGTTTCAGTTTCAAGGCTTATTAGACCCTACTTTTGTTGTTTTGAATGTTTGATAGTCTTGTATGTATTTCGAATTGCAGAACCGAGAGAGGTCTTGATGCAGCATATGCTTTAATCTTGTTATAAATCGCTGATCATGCCAATCTGAAAATTGCAGTTACATGTTACTCAGCTGCTACATCACAAGTATTTCTGTTTCTCTCTCTCATTGACATTCACTTTTGACAGTGGTCCAGTGTTGGTTATGGTACTGGAGAAGGAAGATGCCGTTGCTCATTGGCGCAACTTGATCGGACCTACTGATGCTGGCAAGGCCAAAATTACTCATCCTCATAGGTTATCATCCTTCTTGATCTTATACTTTGTCATTATATTTCTACCATCTGATAGTTTTCTTGTATGATATACTTAAAATTTGGAAATCTGGATGTATGTTAAGACAGAGTACTTTCCCTCCATTACCTTACATGATTTTGGTCCTGTCCGACACTACAATTTTATGGTATTTTGACCTCATAAGTAACCTGGCTTTTTGTTGTCTGTTTCTTTTGTGTCCAGCATTAGAGCAATGTGTGGGGTAGATTTAGAAAAGAACTGTGTACATGGTTCGGATTCTCGTCAATCGGCTAAACGGGAGATATCATTTTTCTTCAAAGAGGCACCTTCAGGTTAGCTCTTGTTTGTTTGTTCCTGTTTTTCAGGGCAAAGCCTTTTGCTTTACCATCTTCATTTCCATATTTGAGCTTTTGCAGATGATGCAGCTGGAAAACATGATGAACTGTAACTGGTAAGTACTTGAACCTGAAGCTACACATATAATGTTTATCTGTAATTTTACATGTCCTACAATTCATGGCTCATCGACGGCAATTCGAAAATTGCCGTTCGTTTTATGTGGTTCTTATGACCATCATAGATGACTTTGCTTGTCCTCCAAGATATAATTCTTATGCAAATTAGTAGGGACCGCTGAAATGCGGTAGATAAAGGGGAGGGTATGAAGAACTTGAATCAAAATATGTATATGGTTGGATTTTGGCAATTTATTCTGATTATTGGCCTTGTTACATTTACTGCATTGCAGGAAATACAGATAAGGTATACATACCTTCGGGGACGGAACCACCTTAGGCTTTGGTGGGACAATCGCCCTTCACCCCGAAGATTTTTTTTTTTTCACTTTTATCTCCTTATTTAAATTTTTTATAAATGAATTTTTAGGAGTTTGCTCCCCCTATTTCTAAATATTTATGTTTTGACCCCCTCAACCTCAAATCTTGGCTCCGTCCCTGCATACCATATAAGGGTATAAGTACCCATGGAGTCTCGAATTTTGATAAACTGATCAAGTATTGATACTCAATACAAAATATCGATACTTGAATTTGGGTATTGCTTTTAACCCTCGGTGTTATTCTTCTTTTTTGGTCTCGATGTTTTGAAAAAAAAAGTTCAGAAAATAAATAACCAGAGCTATTTTAATTTTCTCGATATTTGTTATTAAGGGTTTACTCTAAAATTTTAATTTTTTTAATATTTATTATTAGAGATTTTTTTTTAATATTTATTATAAAAGGCTTAAGGCTATTTTCTTTTCAATATTTGTTATCGAGGATAATCATATTTTTTTCTTCGATATTTGTTATTAGATAGTTGATTTTTTTAGTACATACAATTAGAGACCAATTTTTCCCGATATTTAGTATTAAAGATACATTCTTAAAATTTAAAATTTTAATACTTGTTATTAGGAATTTAATTTTTTTTTAAATATTTGTTATGGGGCATAATTTTTTCAATATCTGTTATTGAGTTAAGAACATGTTCTTAATTTTTTTTTAATATTTATTATTAAAAGTTTATGTTTAAATTTCATTTATAAAATAATATTTTTTATTAAGAGTTTAATTTTAAGTTCGTCGACAATTATACTTAAAAGATATATAATCAAACTATTACGATTTATATGATATTTAATTAAAATTTGACGATGTATAAAAACATACCATGAGCAAGTGACAAATATATTTCCAATTTAGTAATAAAATATCATATTATAAATTTAAATAATTTTATGTCAAAGAACCGGAATAATAATTATCATATTATAAATATTATAATGATTTTAAATATCATATTATTATAATTTTAAATATTATCATATAATTATATTAAAAATTATTATATCATATACAGATAATAAGATTTTTTTTTATAAATATGATTAATTTAATTCTAAAAATTAAAATCTCAAATTATAATTTTAAATTTTATACCGGAAACATATTAAATATTTTTTATATGGTTAATTGTATAATGTATTAACATTAGAAATTTCCCACCACAAACATAACTAATACTTATTGAATTAAAATATCATTCTTTTAATTCTCAATCAAATGTTAAGGACGATAGAAGGGCAAGTTTTTGGTGGTCCCGATCTCAATAAAAAAATAGATATTTATTTTAATCTTGACTTGATTTTAATATATTTTATCTCTGATAATCATAATAAAAGTTATAATTTGATTTTGATTTTATTTTGATATTTAATAAAAAATATTAAATTTGACTCAATCCAAAAAATTATTAAATATTACTACCTTCGTCCTATAAATATTGTCTTTTATTAACTTTTTTTTGGGTAAAATTTTTTCAACTTTGACTCTTGATTATTTAAAATTTATTATTGATAGAAATATAAAAAATATATTTTAAAAACTTCTAATCGAGTAGATTTTAGTTATATAATTTATAAAATTTAATTATTTAAAATATTTAATATAATTATAGTCAAAGTTTAAAAATTTTGTCTTTTAAAAAATCAATAAGGGACATTATTTTTGAGACAGAGAAAGTATATATAAATATATCATGTCAAAGTCAAATCAGAGAATTTTTACTCTAAATTAGATCCAACTTAATTTTTTCAACAAAACAATCCAATCTGACCCCTAATTTTTAATAAAACCATCTCTACCAAATCAAAAATCGTTAATTTCGGATCAAATTATCATCTCTATCGAATATAGAGCTGGTATGAAACTCGGATTCTCTAGTGCCCTGTGGGCTCTCAAACTGATCGAACGACAACGCGCGACTATCGTGCGACAAATATAAAAATCCTTTTCGTGGAAGTAAGGGTTGAGGTGGCGGTCCCTCCTCATACCTGGATCCTACGGTTCAGATCCCGTCCAAATAAAACACGCTTGCAAGATTTCGGACGAATTGTACTGGCGGGATGGTTGACTTGACCAGTATATAAAAATGAAGGAAATAATAGAAAAGCGCGCCGGTCGATCGGAGGTGGCGGTTTTCGAACGACAAACTTAACGAAACATGTAAGAATCAGAGAGTTCAGCGTTGTCTTATGTACACGGAATTAGGTTTCAGGCAGTAAAGGAAGATTCCGGTGGGTCTAATATATTATTACAGTCTGAAAAATTGTAGAGAATTATGTGATATTTATTTTTATTTTGATATCTCAATTAAAAATTCATGAGTTTTATTATTTTATTTGTTATTGAAGACAATATTATTATACATTTAAGTCCAGTTATTTATATTTTTAATTTAATCTTAATTTATTTTAATAAAAATTTTAATTAATGTTTTGTGATGTATAGAAAAGTTGAGATGACAAACGGATTATTTAGTTTGTAATTGTGATTATATTTGGTTTGATTATGTTTCGATTTTAGTTTGAGTCTATAATAATTTCGATCAAAATTAATTGGTTTTGAGTCGAAATTAATCTATTTTAGTTGAATTTATAAAATCAATATATTAAATTTCTTTTATTTATGTGATAATTTGCATTTTATCTTTCTTTAATTCTTTTAATATTTTTTTTATTTTGAATTGCTTTTGGTTCAACTTTATTTTATTCGGTTAAAATCAATTTAGATCTATTTTTATTCAACTAAATTTTGATCAATTTTAATTCAATCCGATTCATTTTTAATTAAATTTGAATTAATATCAAATCTCGAATAAAATAAATCAATTCAAGTCTTGATTATTGTGTCAAGTTGTAAGATAAGAAAAGGGTGTCCGGCAATTAGAGTGGATACACGTGGGTGATTTAGGTGAATGGGACACGGTCAATAGGAAGAGATTATTAGGTGAATTTTATTCACCATGTTATTTATGATCCAAGTTAAGATCGTTTATCTTTAAACAACTACTTAATAATTGTTCATTTATTAATTATATGTAAGAGAGAGAGGTGATAATTCACTTTTTAAAAATATAAATAAACGATCCTGATTAATCAAGATCATAAATAACGTGACGAACAAGATTCGCCTAATAATTTTTCGTCGATAGGGGTGGCATATAAGAGAAGCAGGGGATTTGGGTTCGGAAGAAAAATGTACCGAACGAGTTTGATGCGAGTGGAGTCATCTCCTAGGTGCAGAGGATCAGTTTTCTACTGCAAAGATCCCTAATCAACCATCCATGGAGGGTTACTCATCAGCTGGATCCACCACACATTTTATCACAGGGATGCAAGATGCGCCCATCTCTCTATTCGACGTCGGTTCATGGACACTGGATGAGATCGAGGGGATGATGCAGTTCGGGACTGAGTCCATCGAGATCAATCACATCTCTGGGTCTCAAAATCACCACCCGAGTCAGCTCGAAACTTCAGAAGCATCATTCCAAACAAAAACTGGGTGTTGCAGAACTAAACTCACACCGGCTCAAAGGAAAGAAAACAAAAGGAAAAGTGATCTCAAATTTAGGCAAAAGCTTAAGGTAAGGTAAACTCACACCGCCATTGTAGATTTGCTTTGTCAGGTCTGAATCTGATGTTAAACATTTTGTGTTGCAGAAAAAAGCAGATGAACAGACTGACGAGATTAAACGTTTGAAAGAGGAAAATGAACGAGTCAATGCTGAAAATAGAAGGTTAAAAGTGCATATAAAATTGCTGGAACTTCAAGCAGCAGCTCCAGTGGGACAAGATAGTTGCATTACCCAATCAACCGACGATCAGCTTCAGTATCCAAGTGTGTCTCCCCAGACGGCACATGTCACTTTCCCATGTGTCTTGTTGGTATGATATTACTCATATTAGTACCATTTGTGCATAAATCTTACATCATAAACTGTAAAACCAGTTCTTTTTGCTTATCTAGTACCTGCAATTATGCAGGATCAAAATGGGACTAACTCTGAAGCTGCTTACAAGGTATGGCATGTCGTTCACTTCGTTATAACATCATCCGGTTCGAAAGACGAAAACTCTAATGCTTAAAACTGGATTAATTTTAACCCATATCAAGTTTCTTATAGATCTTGAACTTCAGGAATCTTGATTTGATTTCCCTTCCAATTCACTGTCTCAGCTCAGCACTATGGAAATGAACGTGTTACAAAATCTTCAGGAAATGGTTCCTGTAGCCAATGTAGTAGCTACCAATCCTGACTTGATGTCACAAAATCAGACGAATGCTAAAGCTAGGGAATGCAACACTGGTGATGTAGATGTTGCAGACATTCTTGTTAAACTCGAAGCCGATGAAGAAAGCACAGTGAACTTCTCAGACTTCACCGGCTTAGATGGTGAGCGCATGACTGTAGGCAGATATAGTTTCCCACACACTCTGCATCCGATCGTAAAGAAAATCGTCGACGCCTATGGTGATGTTTCTGCATCAAGTAAGATGAACCAACAAATTGTTGAGATGGTCTATGTCATATTTTGTGCTTCCATCAAAGAGATGAGTGACCTACAGCTCCAACAAGTCACCGAGGATCGGATATTGAAATGGAGGGATGCCATTAAGGATGCTTTACGCATCAATTTCAACGTAGATTTCGCCATGAAACATTTGAAGAGAATTGCTTGTGCTTACATTGGGTTAATAGAACGTCAGAAGCTGAACAATGTGGCTTTGAGGATATCCGATTTAGAGACTGAGTTGAGTGCAGAGAAAGAAAAACATGCTAAAATATGTGAACGGTCCAAGGTGTTCATGGATGCCACCGAAGAGTTCAACAGTAAGACAGTCAGCTCTGATATGTTTCCAAGTCTTCCTACAACAATAGTGGCTGCAACATAAGTTATGGTCATTATTCTACGTTTTAGCGTTAAACTTTAGTTTAGACTTTAATTATATCACTAAATTGTTAAAATTAAAGACGTGAAGAAAGAATTTTAACAATTCAATGGTACAATTAAAGTCTAAATTAAATTTAGTATTAAATAGTATTGATTTTAGTTTAATAGTATCCGGTGTAATTTACACTAACTCAAATCATATGTGCCTTCTCTGACAAGTTTTAGTTGAGTTGAATTTCTAGTGAAAGTTATATGTAGTTTGGTTCCTGTAACTATTAATTTTGATTTACATTAGTTGTAACTGTCGTTATAGTTGAATGCTGTATTTTTAAGAAGAAAATATGATCTGTTCTGCGGTCAAAGACATACAATTTTTTTTTATAATAGCATTTGAAGTCCTATTAATTTAAATAATAGTTAAATAATATTTTTTGGATAAATAATTTTCATTATCCAAGAAGTAAAAGAAACTGGTACAATAAACTAAAAAAATTTATAGACATCATCTCTTTAAAGAATTTTTCAAGCAGTTAGTATATTATTATGTACATTTTTTGGCCTCTGCTTTCTTTGCGTGTCCACGAAAATTTATAGTAGGTACAAATTCTCTCAATTTATGTCCTACCATACGATCCATTATATAAATAGGCAAATGCTCTTTTTCATTATAGATAGCGATAGTATGACCGATCATTATAGGTATAATGATAGATGCTCTGGACCAAATTATTATTATTTCTTTTTCTGTTTTTGTATTAAGTTTTTTGATTTTTTTTAATAAATGATTTACTAAAAAAGGGTTCCTTATGAAAAGTAATTTTATTTTCTGGCAAAGTCTATTTTTGTCTTTGATTACACAAAAATATATTATATAAATACTTATCGAATAAAACTAGATGATATGCGTAAAAGAGAAAATAAATCGCGCCAGATAGGGGTCGAACCTATGACCTTCTGCTTAGGAAACAGACGCTCTATCCACTGAGCTACAAGAGCCTTCGATATTAAGATACTTAAGATGTCTAATAAATCCTTAATTAAACTTTTTAATATAAATTATAATTAAAAATATTTTTAAAAAATAGGGAAAGTTTTATCTCCATAAACATCTTATTAATTAATCAATGAATATATATATATTAAAGGGTAAACTACACCAGTTAACAGCATTGACGTGGCTGTTAATTAAAATCGGTAAAATTACACATATAATCCCTCTAATGTCGATTGAATGATTAATTTTATTTATTAATTTACTTAGATTTATTATTTTATATATATTCTGTCACCACTTGATTGGTGAATGATTAGTGGAAAAAATAAAATGCAAACCTTTTTGCATGTAAAGGGATTTGAACCCACAACCTTAAACATAACAAACACCCAAGCAATAGGTGAACCACTAAGCCAAATTATTTCTTATGTCATAATATATTCACATGTATTATTAAGTGATCAAGTTTTAGTAAAAGCCTAGAATAACAAAATTTCAAGTCGATTAATATTTAAATTAAAACATTAAATATTTGAATTAAAATAATAAAACATTTAATAAATAAATCAAAATAATTAAATATTTAAAATATATATTAAATATTCGAATAATATTAAATATATAAATAAAAATATTAGTTGAAAATTAATAAATATTCGAATAAAAATATTTATATTTTAAATATTCAAATAAAAATCATGAATTTTCGAATATTTGAATTAAAAATATTAGAATAAAAATATTTAGATTTTAATTATTCGAACAAAAAATATAAAAATATTTAAACAACAAAATTCAAATATTCGAATAATTAAAATCTAAATATTTTTATTCGAATATTTAGATTTTAATTTATTCGTATAATTAAAATCTAAATATTTAATATTTTTATTTAAATATTAATTGATTTAAACGGGTGGTCTTTGTCATGGTAATTCAAATACTAAGATATAACTATTTAATATTGTATTTTCGGGTTTTATATCATGGATATTATATTGGTTCAGTGGTTTAGCCATTTGTTTTACAAGCAAGAGGGCGTGAGTTTAAGTCCCCTCTATGGCATTAAAACAACATTTTCATTCTTTCTTTCTCACCAACCGGGTGGTGACACGTGTCACCACCTGATTGGGGAGAAAAATATATTAATTAATTATAAAAATAAATTAATAAATAAAATTAATCACCCGATGCGGTTGTGACACATGTCACAAATCGGTTGGGTGATTAATTTTATTTATTAATTTATTTTTATGATTAATTTAAAATAATAAATAAATTAGAAGGATTAAATGTGTAATTTTATAACTTTTAATTAACGTTCACGTCATCGCCATTAACTGACACGTCATCAATGTTAACTTTTTCGTCAGAATTTTAACGGCGGTGGCCAAAATAGGTAGGGTTTCAAAATTGGGGTACCTGATTGACGAGTTTTTTAGTTGGGTGGTCAAAATAGGTATCCCCAAATAGTTGGGTGATCACTGGTGTAGTTTACCCTATATTAAAATAAAACTTTGAGAGATATAATTCCCTTGTGATTATAATTAGTTTCTTTCTATGCAAGTAAAAGAATCCCTAATATTCTCCTACTCTTTCTACAACTAGGTATTCACTACATTATATCTATAAATAACATGCTTTTCTGCATTCAGGTTCTGCAAAAAATAATTACTAGTATATTTTCTTCAATCTTCTAAACTAAACCCATGGCTCATCTTTTCATCAGGAATTTTCAGCTACTCAGGTTAATATTTGTTTATTATGCATTATTTTCTTTTTTTTTTCCCTTCTTGTTTTATTGTTACATGTTTCTTTTCAGACAAGGAACTGTTATTGAGTTTGTATGTTATGTGTTGTAGTAGACGATCCTACGCGGTTGCAGCGGAGAACATGAAGAAGCAGGCCGTGGCATCGGTTATGAGAAAGACGGTGGGTTCGAGGGCGGAAGTTTCGGCAGATCATGCGGAGAAGGAGACGTTCTGGATGAGAGATCCGAAGACCGGGTACTGGATTCCTGAGAACCACTTTGATGACATTGATGTTGCAGAGCTGAGGGAGAAGTTTCTTTCTAAGAATCACAAATCAGTAAAGATGATGTGAACATAATACAATTTAACTTGGACCTGCAGAGACTTGTTAAATGGATCTCTTAATGAAATTTACTTGTTTTCACGACTTTTACGATGTAAAATTAAATTCTTATTCGATTAGTAAAAATTTTGATCCTACATAAATTCTTATCAAAATAATAAATTTCTGTGTAAAGTCGTGTTTTAACCGCAATCTAAGATACCTTACGCCTTCAATAATTTTATATATTTTTTCAAAATTAACTAACTTCAATTACAACTTCAAACAGAGTTTCAAAGTAAAAGAATATTGACAACAACAACAAAAGAAAATAAATGCAAGTCCAATGCACTATGAATTGCTTCATTCCCAACTAAACACTTCCATAATGAAATGAACTATCAAAATCAACGGGATCGGTGAATAGAAATTCTGAGATTAATTTTAGTGGTAAACAGTTTGTAATTGTCTAAGCATGTCTTGAATTCAAGACTTTATGCATACAGAAACTTTTTGTTGAGAGATCAAAATCAAGTATGCAACGCGAATCAGTTCGGATTAGTCCGGACAAAGTCCGACAGATTACCCTTTGAATTGTACTCCGTTTCTGTTGCACATCATCTGTAAATATAGTCAATTTTCCAAAGTACAGAATCTCTTCCTCTTTCAATGTCATCCCCCCCAACTGGAACAAACATGATTATGACTCACTACTGTTAACAAACTCTTTTTATTCATTTGTGATGAACTTGGTTAATTTCCAGCCTTTGATAGATCTTGTAAAAACTGGAACATGGAGACTGAAACTAGATTTCATTGCTCGTAATCAGTTTATATGGGTAAAACAAGGCAAATTTGACTATCCAAAAAACATGAACATTAGAAAAAACACCTCTGAAGAAAACATACCACATGTACAAGCGAAACGAAATATTAGTAATTTATATATGTTGTTACTGACCAAGCATATCGCCGAGCTTTGTAACGGAAGCATGTGACCCGTGTGGGGGCAATAAGATGATGGAACATCGGTTGAGTTCCTTGAGTCGGATCTTACATGGCCGTGTAATGGCTTGCCCGATCCAAGCCAAGAGTTGAGCAATGGCACCTAGGTGAAAACTGTGGGTGACGTAGCTCTTAGAGTGAAGGGTATTGCGTAAGGCTGGCTTCACAGAGCAGCGAAGACCTTCCTCTCTTGGCAGTGGAAGGATAACAGGCATTAGCCACTACGGTCCAACATGTCTCACTGAGCCTACCTTCATTGAACCATCATTTTTTTGTTGCCCAAACATGTGAATCCAAAGCTACTTTGAAGGGAATTCATTCTCAGTGACTTCCAACTTCTGTTTTGCAGATACTATACTGATCCCTTTGGCACATTTTGTGCTTTCCTATTCCTACCACGCAGATACTCTCGAATCCAAAACACTTTCCGGCGGGCACTGCCTCTTCTAATATGTCCAATGCTCTTCGATATTTCTTAGTTCTTCCTCCTCTTCCCTTAATCTCCAATGAGATGCGTTAGAGTTGTATCGCGTCTATATAGCACTCCTGCCCCCATGAAACACTAATTGTCCTATTAGAATAAGTATCGAAATTGGGGCAGGGGATGCCAATGGTGTGTTATGCCGTGCAGGTGAAGAAGATCTCTTCAATTGTCATGTGGCAACTAGTAGTTGTGGAACTTCCTAGTGGAACCATCTCTGTCCCAACTTTGATGGAAAGCTTTTCTAAGCAAGGTTGCCATCATTGAATCTGAAAATTGGAACATTGAGATTGAAAGCTCCCATTATCTTTTTTTGCTCGTTATCACTTATGCGTGATTGCTTCCCCTGCAGTAACAGCTATGATGGATATCCTCTAAATCTTTTATGCAGAAAAAAAAAGGTACTTATAACAGTAGCAATACTATCAACAGATGGGATGTTGCATATGTTCAACATTTTAAAAGTTTTCTGGTCTTTGAAGAGTCATATTTTTATACTTATATCTAATGGGTTGAATGGGATCATCAACTCATCAATGTGGAGCATGCAGTCATGCACTGCCACAGAGGAAGAAGAAACTGACCTGACCACACCAGACAAGGGTACCTAGGACCTGGAAACAAAGGTCCTTAATCCTTGCTTCCTAGCCTAGAGGACATATAGAAGCTTTTTATGTAATATTAGCTATACAGATTTATCCAATATGCTGGAAGAATCCACGATATTTCTTTTATTCTCATAAAATTAGTTTGTGTATATGATTTAACATGTTCTGGTGTGTTCATGATAAAACAAAAGACTAAGCAGACAGAGATGCAGGAAATTAGAATATGTTTGAAACTCTTGCCTTGTCTCATGTTGAGGATTTGAGGTCCTTTGGCAAGCATCTAAATCTGTCTCTCTTCTTTTCATTTGTGATGAACTTGGTTCATTTGCAGGCTTTGATAGATCATGTAAAATACATGAATATTAGAAATAGCACATCTGAAGAAAACATACCACATGGACGAGTGAAAACAAATATTAGTAATCTATATATGTTGGTAACAACCAAGTTACTCGCCGAGCTTTGTAACGGAAGCTTGTGACCCGAGTGGGGACATTAAGATGATGGGACATGGGTTTCGCTTTCTGAGTCGGATCTTACGTGGCCTTGTAATGGCTTGCCCGTTCCAAGCCAAGAGTTGAATTATGGCACCTCAGTGTAAACTGTGGGTGACGTGACCCTTAGAGAGAAGGGTACTGCGTGAGGCATGAAAAATTCCAATGTTTAAAGTTTAATGATTAAATTGAGATTTTTTAAATATAGGTGACTAAAATGATTTTTAGAAGAAAGCTTAATGATGAAACAATTAATTTACCCCTAGCTAAAAATAGTTAACCTGTGCGAACTGAAGCACACGTCCGTCTTTCGCTATAAGTTCACAAGCCCGCCGCCTCGTCTCTATTTGTTCTTTCTCAAGTCTCCGACTTTTCTTCTCTAAACAATCTCCACATCTCAAAGTTCTCGTCTTGTTTAAACGTTTCATCGAATCAGACTACTTGGCTGTCTCTTTATTTTTTTTACCAGCAAAACCAAGTTTTGTTTTTTTTTGAATTCTTGTAAAAAGGATTTTTTTTTCTTCTTTTCCTCAACTTTGGAATGTACAGATCCTTTCCATTCCATTAACCTTCAAGTTCCCATTTTTGCTATTCTTTTTCATATATATTGGAGCATATACACTTGATAATCGTACAACTGAAAGGTGCCATAATCATGAGGGCTAGATTGGTGGTATTTCCAATTAAAGGAAAAAACTGGTGCTTTAGCAGATCCATTGACCCGTCTCCATCAGTATTCTCTGCTGCTAGCACACCTTCCACCTTTAATGAGCTTTACAAGAAGATTTCATCTAATTCCAAACCCCTCAGTGCCAATGCTGAGCTTCTTGTCGATTTTGTTTCCAACAAGGTAAGCCCTCTTGTTTTATTATCCTTCATTTCTATGTTATAAACGTTGAGCATCCCAATTGTTGCATTTTATTTTCATTCTTTCAGAAACTTCAATGTGTATTTGGATACTATGTTACTCAGTTTTGGGTTTGCTTATGGCTGTTATAGATGAATAAGGCTTGGATGGGGTTGGAAAAAGCGCCTGAGGGAAGTTTTAAAAACAAGCTACACTGGTATTATTTGAAAGTCGAATATGTTTGGTTTAAACTGTTGGCTTTAGTTTCTGCTGATTTTTTTTTTTTTTTCTGTTGTATGTATTTCCTAGGGTGGGGTTGCGGCTTTTAGCTCGAGTTAAACCATCTGAGATTTTGTTGAAATCTATAACCAAGGACGTTATTGATGTTCAGATTACATTCCCCACCAGGTTCTATTCTTAACTTTTTCATTGCTGCATCTTCTATTTTGTATTTCTTAATCTTGCCGGTATTTATATTTTAATGTTCTCTAGGAAATATAATTAAGTCCTGTGTGTGTGCATTTTAATCTCTTTGTTTTCTTGCTTTCATAACATTATGATAATGTATCAGAAAGGATTTTATAGAATTTGGTTGAAACCGGAGTAGGTCCAGCCATGTTACCAGCTTACATATTGCAAACCTTTTGTTGAAAAATAAATGTGATTGGCATTTTTAAAAGCATTCATTTGCCGTTGTCTAGATGGTTGTGCTTTTTTTCACCCTCTTTTTCCCCCCTGTACTTGTTATTTTATCATGTTTCCTTGCATTATTCTTTCTTAATATTAAAAAAATTACAATACCAGGCATCCTTCTGTGATTTATTCCTTGAAATCTATATGCATTTTCTGCTGCTTCTATGGAAAGATGAAGTTGATGACACTTGAGAGTGCCATTTCTGGTCTAGTATATGGGACTTTGGATGATTTGTTGGCATCTATATGCATTTTCTGCTTCTTATATGGAAAAAATGAACTTGATGGACATTTGAGAATGCCATATTTGGTTTAGTATTTGGGACATTTGATAATTTGTGGGGATTGGGGAATATAGCCTGATAGACTAAATGGAACTTTGAATTGTGTTGGTTATTTGCATGTTGAGATGCTTTTGGACTCGTGGTTTGTTCCTGATAATTCTAGCATATTTTGCAGTTTAAATGCACGGCTTGTGCGGCGAAGATTACGACAAATAGCCTTGAGGTAATTGTTTTACCTCTTTCTTTTGCTTTCTTAATTGTTAGAGATTAGAAGATATTTCTCATGTCCAAACAGATAATATTGTCACTTGTCTTCCAACCTGGTTTGACATTTCTGAGGCATCATTCTTGTGTTACTGAGAATGCTCTTGTAGTTTTGTGTTTGATGTGAAAGGACAGAGTCTCTAACACAGGTTTATGCCTCGGGCAGTTTATTAATAACCATGGTTAAAGGCATTTAACGCCAACAGGCCAACTATAGGTTTTGGAGTGTATCATGTGCAAGCAATATCATTACTAAAAATGTGTTTTCAATTTTCAGGGGTACTGTTTTACACAGAAAATACTTTTATGGTTCGGTTTCATTGCTTCCACTGACTACTGCATTTACTGTAAGTATTCATTTTTAATTGATTCAATCATTTACTGTACAGCCTCTTTTGCGTCTTGAACTTGTCTTCATTTATATTGTCTAATTCTTACTCAATCCTCTTTTCTTACAGGTTCTGCCTCTGCCTAACATCCCATTCTTTTGGGTCTTGTTTCGTACTTATTCGCATTGGCGAGCTCTCCAGGTGGATTCAATGTTCTTAGAGTTAGATACCTTTGAATGGTTTAAAAGGGACTGTCGTAGAGGGATGCGTTTACATGGATAATATTTAAAATGGATAGTTAGCATAACCTATTGTAAAAGCTGCTTCTTTATAGTAAAGTTTAATTTTACAATTTCCTGCCTAACTGTGATTATATTAGCAAGATTACTACTTTTCGCATGTGTTTACTTGTCACTGCTTTTGGTGTTACATTATGTGGATCCCTTAGTTTTTGGTGTCATTTTCGACCGTGATCACTAATTTTGAACCACACTTTCTATAGTTCATTGATATATAGTATCACTTTGCAGGGAAGCGAGACGCTCCTTCAGCTAGTCTCAGATTACTCCCAAGCTCAAAACCCAATTGTTTCAAAGAAGGGGAATGAATCTGAGCATAAAGATTCAAAATATGGAACTAAGAATTTACCAGGCTTCAAATGGGTAAGCTTATATGTGCTAATCTGAAAACTATGAACATCACAGAATTTACCAAATCTAACTAAGAGCCATTTTTTTTTCTATCAAAAGAATGTCCAATGAATAATGATCCATGAACGGTTCAGCTTGTAATTATTCTTGGTGATGCATATCTTTAAGAGCTATTGATATATTGCAACAGGTGTTGGAGCCATCGAAGGAGTTGGAGGACCTTATTAACCATGGACATGAAGACGGTTATCTTAGTGAACAAGCTATCTCAGATATATGCAATACTTTTAGTTTGAACAAGAATGATGTTTTGAAATGCAGAGATTTGGTGTAATCGACATATCTTTCCTGCCAATAAGGGATATGACAACAATATGATGAAAAGGTACATGCACTTACCATTGAACACAGCGTAAATGCCTTTATGTTTTACGGATTTTTTTTTTTGAGATCGAAGATATGAAGGATATAAATAAGGATCTAGCATGTTACTTTTGAATACCATTTACTATTAGCATTCATATTCATATGTATAGTGTTCACTCAATTTCCATTAAGAATTAACCTAGGAAGTGGATTCAGAAACAGAGCATGTAATTACGTAGTTTTAGTCGAATGAGTATTAATTTAGTTGGCATTGTTGCTGTTGTAGACTCCTTAAGCTTTTGGATGTGTCCTATAGTCGTAAAGGGAACATAAAAATTTTAACCTGTACACAATGGTGAAAGAGTTTCAACTGATGAGGTTGGACTACATTGCAACATATTACAAAGTTCTGGGCTGATTTGTAACTGAAGCTAAAGTTCGGAGGTGTATTTTATTAGCTACAAAAACATTATCATAAGGTCTCATGTCCTCATCACTAAAACAGTCAACATCCTACTGCATATCCATTGAAGACATGTAGTCATCAGTCACTGCGCTATCTGTTCTATGAGATGCACCTTGATCTGTCCCTATTGTTCTCCTACTCATGTTAGCTCGTTGTACTAGTCGAACCAATGCTTGAACCACTTCCGACATAGGAGGTCGAAACTCAGGCTCCGGCTGTTCCAGAGAGAATTACAAAAGATCAGTTAAATGCTACTGCAACAAAGCATTCTATGAGTTATTTTATCTTTCCATATGGTTTAGAATCTGGATTTTTTAAGGACAAGTTCATTTATCCATACAAATGTCCCTGGCTTATCCGATATCCGATTCATTACGACGTAATGTAGATGAAACAAGAAAGTAGGGCAAGATGTCTGCATTTTTAAACCAAGACATTACCTGGACACAAAGCGCGATCACATCTGCTAACCGAGAGAGAGATTTAACCGGATAAAGCCCTTTAAGCGCAGGGTCAACCATCTTAGATAGAGCATCAATATCATGCAGCTGAGGTGTTGCCCATCGAACCAAAGATTGCTCTGATCTTTGCCTTGTGCTGTTAAAACACTTGCATACTAGTTAGAAATGTGGTGTACAAAGTGGATGCTAGTACATCGAAAGATGATTTCTTACCTATCAAACGGCTTCCGTCCGGTGAGAAGTTCCAACATAACCACGCCGAAACTGTAAACATCACTCTTAAGAGAGTATTGACCGGACATTGTAACTTCGGGTGCACCGTATCCGGACATAGTAACATCATCACGATTTAGTACCTGCATACCAAATGGAGACAATTTCAGCATCAATTGATCAATGTCGAAGTCCTCATCCTTCGAGAAATGAAAATTTACCTGATCTGCATTTGGAATAAAGATTGCCAAACCTGAGTCTGAGAGGTGAGGATTAAGCTCATCATCAAGTAAGATGTTTGCCGACTTGATGTTTTTATGAACAACAGACGGCGAGCAACCTTCATGCAAGTATCTGAAAGAAAACATGCAGCCATTGTTGCCCATTATCAAATTCTCGACTTAGGGGGTGAAGAGAGAAAGGAGATGAACTGCAGATCCTTTCGTTTGCAATGATGATATAAAAATGAGATGAAATAATAGCTATTGCTTCCCATGAACAAATTATCGACTTACTCTAATGCGCGTGCAGTCCCCAGAGCAATTTTGACACGGGAGTTCCAAATCAAGGGCTTGCTGTACTCATCTGATAGATGCAGAAAGTCATGAAGTGAGCCATTTTTGTGGAACTCGTAGACAAGTAGGTGATGTCCATGCTCTGAACAATAGCCAACGAGTTCCGTGACATTTGTGTGATGCAACTCGGAAATGTTCGAAACCATCTCTATAAAATTGTCGGACATTTCACTGGGAAGAGCTGATGAATCTATTTTCTTCACAGCAAGAACCTAAGGCAGTATGAAACACAAGGTACCAGCCAGGTGAGTACTGAATGGACAATTCTTTAAAATACTTAAAGCAAGTAAATGACAAACTCGGCGAAAATTTATGGAGATCAATAACAGTAGATCTGCAGCATTAAATGTGAGAACTGAAAAAACTCATGGACCACAAAGGATGTAGCTAGAACAATAGAGGTACATACAAGATTAAATATGATGATGAAAAGAGTATTTCTAATGATAGAGCATGTAGTAAAATTGAAGTTGCTGTACGATATTAATACTCAGATCATGCTTCATTTATTTTGACATGTCTATAGATTATGCAGGAGGAAGACTCACACCTTGTCATCATCAAATTGAGCTCGATAAACACGGCCAAAAGTTCCTTCACCAAGAAGATTCTCAATGCTGAAACTGCCTGTAGCCATCTGGAGATCTGCTATTGAATATGATGCAACATTTTTAGGAGCTGGGACAGCTTTCTTTAAAACAAGTGTCTTTTTAGAAAAATCTTCTTCATCAATTGATTTGTGATGGTCAACAGGTGGGGGTCTAAGGTTTATCGAAGCATCCGTGTCAAAGGTATTGGTGTCAACTGAAGAAGAAGGCTGTAAGGAATTCATTTCTGCAACACAATTTTAAGCATGAGAGGAAAAAACAAGTAGTTGGATCAAGAGAACAAAACAAGTGTTCACATTGAAAAAGGTTGTATATAAAAAAGTACTAGACATAGAAGTGTAAGTTATAGCTGCAATGGGAAACACAAAATCTCTTCATTATTAAATCCGATGCAGCAGCATTACAAGCGACCGAGCAAACCACAAAGAGAGATTCTACGGTGACCTTCACCTGGCCACCATGCAGAGTTGCAGATAGACTATGAGTGTTACCTTGCACTTCATTAGAAGGAAGAGGAGAAAACTGTTGATCATCAAGCTTTTCGATATCTGAGGAACGTCTCCTGGATCTTCTCTTCACCAGAAAGAATGCTACAATAGCCCCAACAATAAGGATGGATATTACTATTCCTACTATGCCTCCACCTCCAATCCCTGATTTGCTACCCCCTCCACCAGAAGCACCATCCGATGGGGAACTATTTCCACCAGATTTGTGATTTCGATTATTTATAGTGGCAGGAGGGGTACCAGGTGGAGGTGGAGGCGCTGGCCCCGAGCTCCATGAATTATTGTCCTTCCTGTAATGAAGATTATTCATATCGAAATTACAAATAACATTAATACAAAATGGTAAGTCACAGCACTTGGTAATGAAGTGAAATGCTTACTGCAAATTGATGCTTTTCAATTGATCAGGTATCCAGCCGGAAAAATGGTTATCGGAAATGTACCTGTGGACATAGAAACGACTAACACAAAGGTCAATGTTACAAGATCATTTATTAACAGTATAAAGGAAAACAAAAGAGGGATATACAGGTTACCCACAGAGTGTCAAGGGGAAGATTGGCAAGGACATCGATAGTTCCCGTAAACTGGTTGTTCTGCAAGTACCTGCAAAAGGGACAAACAATATATTTATGGAAATTCCACCATATGCATTTGTACCATAAAATATATTTCTTGTTAATACTTACATAGAGTTCATACTGGTAAGATTCTTAAAACTCCCGGGGAGATCACCGGTCAGAGAATTGAAAGAGAGATCCCTGAAGCAAGGGAATAACCATAACTGTTAACTTAGTCTTTCATATAAATTAAGGCAGGCATCTATGAGAAACAATATAGTCTCAGTAGTGGTAGTAAGAATATCTTACAGTGTGGAGAGGGAAGAAAGTGGTCCAAACATGTCACCCAATTGGTTCTGCAACTTGTTATGTGCAAGATTTCTGCATTACCAGAAACAGAAGAAAAAAGAGTGCAATAGTTAAAATGTGTACAGACCTCGTATCGGAAAATGAATATTTGGAACATTACTTACAGGTATTGAAGAGAATGCATCTGATTGATGGAATAAGGGACACTTCCAGTTAATTGATTAAATGCAAGATTTCTGCAGACAAATTAATAGTAAAGAAACAGTAGACATAGGAAAGGAAACAAATGCACTTTCGAAACCTACAATCGCTGCAAGTTCAGAGGAATGTTATATGGTATATCGCCTGCAAGATTGTTATTGCTCAAGTCCCTGCAGATTTGTTCAAATATCAGTATAAATATAACCAGAAAAATATAAGAACAGAAAATATATCCACTCTTTAGAGATTAGATTTCCTACAGTTCCTTCAATGATGTCAAACTTTGAAGGCTGTAACCCATTGATCCGGAAAGTCCAAGATTTGACAGTTTACTGGAAAAAAAAAAGCAAATAAAAGAATGTACTATAGTTAGCATCAGCTGGTTTAGGACAAGAATTCTTGAAAGAAGATCAGAAACAAAGAGATTACATTTCAGTGACACGTTGGTCCAAGCAAGTAACACCTTTCCAGGACTGACCACAAGGATCACCATTGTTAACCGTCCACCCAGTTAGCTGCGGTGGTGAGTTTAAACTGCTGAACATAACCCCTAAGGCAGAAGCTGCACATCCAACATCCCACAAGCAAGATGAGAAACCCAAGGAGATAAGTTTTAATCATAAGTCTAAACATTCATGGAAACCGATTCATCGAAATCACTCATGGTACTAGTGTGCTTCCCTGCGTATGCTGCATGTTTAACAAATTTATCTTCCTAGTATATAGATGTTTAGTGACCTTGCCATTAATGAGTAAAATGGTTGATCAGAAATTTAGCCAAAAATACCAGAACCCCACCAAAACATGGAAATCTGAAAGACTAAATCTCAGTTTCAAGGATAGATATTTAAGCAAAAAAGTTATGATAATACATATCATAGAAAGCTATGAATTAAAATGACAAGTGAAATACTAAACAGTAAACTCCATAATCTTATCTCCATAAATCTGAACCCACCTTTGAAAATCAAGGTGAAAACTTTATAAACAACAAAACAACACTGACAAAGTGATTTCTTTTTTAAGAAAAAAGGCAATGTAATCAAGGAAGTTCATTTCAAACCACATGCAGCTCAAACAGATGAACAAGAAGAAATCCAACCAAAAAATCAACACCAAAGAACACAAATAAGACTGCAGAAAAAGCAAAGTAACACTAACCATCTCCTTGATCTGTTGCAGCATTTACACATCTGGGCATAAACCCCAAAATGCAGAGTGTAAAGAGCACAAAAACCAAACCTTTTCTCCAATTCTTCACCATCTCTCTCCAAACTGGTCACTTCCCACAAGCCAGAACTGGCTTTGGGTTTATGCTTAGTTCTTTAAAAGAAATTAATTCTACAAAATTTATACCTTTAAGCCGCCACTAAACCAAGTAAAAACTGGATGATATATGGAAATATCACTCAAGGCACAGATTAAGTTGATATTTATAGTAAATTTATGTAATTGATGTTTTTAATTTAATAAATAATTCTAAAATAATTACTATTAATATGTTTATATATTTATCAATTAAAAAAAACTCTTTTTTCACACATATATAAAACAAATTCCAATCTTTGTACTTTGGGTTCTTTTTAATGTGATTGACAAAGTATTTTTCAGTTCATAATTGTCGCGGTCTTTCAGTTTTGTGCTTAAAATTCGGTGTATTTATTATTATTTAAAAATAAAATAAATTTGGTATAGATTCTCAAATGATTAGTAGAATGGTTATGACACTTTGGAATGCGTGAGTGGCACTGAACTGCATTGTCAGGAACAAATTTGGTTGCATTTTGCACCCTATCTACCAAACTTGGATACAAAATTTTAGCATGATCTAACCTCATCGGTTGAAGGAACGGTTGTTATTTTTGGAGGTCACGAGTTCGAACACCAGTACTGTTAGTACAGTGATTGAGCGATCAATGTCCGATAGTTAAGAGTATATACTCCAAAACAAATACTACTGTAATCACTGTAGTTAAAATAAAAAAAAATTATACAAAATTTTATATTAAAGTGTATATATTTTAAAAAATTAAAACAAATAATGTAAAATTGTTGAAATTTAAGTGTGGGATTAAATGATTAATGGTAAATTATATTTAAGGGTGTGAAAGATACTAAAATACTAAAACTTATATATATATGAATCGATACAGTCACAAGAAGATATACTGAAACTACAATAAAAACAGATAAAAATTACCACAAAATCAGAAAAAAAAAAACTGTCATAAAAATATATTATATGAATCTAATGAAATAAAACAAAAAAATTAAAATTAAATTTATCATCAAAAGATGAATTTTTTTTTTAAGGTTTAAAATCATTTACTCTTTCGATTTTTAGGTTTTGTCCTCGATAATTCGAATTTGTTCGTACTATACACTTAGTTTTGATAGGTGAGTCTCCAACAAGAGATTATATCATGGGCCCGACTTACCACGTCAGCTATGGTTCCATCCAATTATAACCACCTACTTCACCACTAATCTCCAACTTATTTTTTTTTCAACCAATGAATCTTCACTCATAATTTTCATGTCATTTTAAAAATATAATTTCTGAAAATTATATTAATTATATGTTTGATTAGTGGTAAAATGGATGGTTTTCATTGGTTAGGGACCACGGCTGACGTGGTAGATCGGACCTATGATATAATCTCTTATGCAACAGAGATTTTTTTGGTGTATACAACACCCTAAACCCGAAACTTAAACAAAATCAAGTTGTTTACCACTTGGACTAAACCTGTTAATTACAATACAAAATTTAATACTAATATTTTAAATAAAAATTAAAAATGATAGAAAACAAAAACATGAATGAGTTATTCCACTTAAATTTTAAATTTATTTTAACATATAGTTAATTATATATCAACCCTCTGATTTTTTTTTAATATTTATAAAATCGTTAAAAATTATTAATCTATAACAACGTATAACGTTAATGATATATAATTCTAAAATTTTTCTTACATAAAATATAATAACACAAATATACGTGCGGAATTTAAAATAAAAACCCATTGTATATTTTTTATTTTACGGAAAATTATTCCGTACACATTATGTGTAGTGTTTAAGACTACATTAATCTTTTGGTTATTAGAGGACAGAGATGTAAGAGTTTAGTTATAAAGTTAATATATAGAGATTTGTGTATTTTTTCCTAAATAATATATGTTTGAAAAATTTTACATATTTTAAATAAAAATTATTATATGAACTCAGTTCATGATATTATTTATGATTCATCTAATAATATTTATTTATTTATTTTAGCGTAACTTTTAAATAATTATTCAATCTTTAATTATATGTAAGAAAGATGTGAAAACTAACCTAAAATAATATAAAAAATATTATTAGATGAGACTATAAATAACCTAATGAGTCAAACATATCTAATAAATTTTTAAAGTTTAAACTTAAAATTCACGTTTTCATATTAATAAGGATAGACTGAAAGAGATATTATAAAACAGTCGCATTTTTTAAATATTTTAAAATTTTATATATTATATTGATAATTAAGTCTCGCATCCTTAAATTTTTAAATACCTGTAACCAAATTTTCACCCTATCATAAAATTCTACTTCCCTCATTATTATAATATGCAAGTTTCATTTAAAGTATCCTTCTGAGATGAGCACGGGTCGGGTTAGATTGAGTTTTCGGTTCACCTGAATTCAACCCTTACACAAATATCTACACTCGATTTTGATCTGACCCGAATATTTTTTCAAAAAATTTAAATCGATCCAATCCGAAAATAAATACCTTAACTCGATTCCCACCCGGCCTATAAAAAAATAAATTTAGGGACTAAATTGTGAAATAATTTTTGGGACTTAATTATAACAAATATAATTTTAAGGGCTAAATTATAAATAAAAAATTAATTTTAAGGATTTAATTAAAAAATATATAGATAGAAGACCATAATTATAAATATTTCTAAAAATTATAAAAAAATTACATATTTAATCTTGGGTAAGATTAGGTTGGATATTTTACTTCCTAAACCTGAACCCGACCCGACTCGAACATGATCTTTTCATAAAAAATCTGACCGATCAGGCCGGGTAAAATGTCCATCCCTACCCTATTCTCAAAGTGATCTCTCCGCTGGTTTCAAAATTAATTGATTTATTATTTCAAAACGTCTACATTCTTCTGTATCCTACTTTGATGCCTTTGCAAGTTATTGCAAAACATTCAAAACCGTATACCATTGGTACAGATAGCGAGCAGACATCTCTAACCAGATATGCTTACTGCCTGGTTTTATTTTTTTGAAGGTTACTGCCTGGTTTTAGAACATTGAGAAAAGGACAGCTTTGAATACACTCAAGCTCTTAGACATACAGTGCATAGAGACGATTCTAACGCTTTGATGCTTCTTCTTATGTGAATGTAAGAAAGAGCTTCATACCATGCAAATGCATATCCCTTATTGTCGTCTGAACCTGACCATGTTCACTTGCTTTCTTCTTGTTCAAGTTAACCTTTCTTGGATTTAGGGACTGAACGTGTATAAATATATTTACCCTTAACCCTCACGGACTCAAGCCATTGAGCTTTTTTTCCCTTTTTTTTTCTGTAACGAGTCTAAGTAAGAGATTTTTCTCTTAGCCATGGCCGAGTTTCAGTCCCAGCAATACAAGAGTATAGGCAAGGCCTCCGCAAAAGGGAAGGTGCATGGTTTCTCCACCAAGTGTGCTTCCTTGGTTAAGCAGCAACGTGCTCGGCTCTACATCTTGCGCCGCTGTGCCACTATGCTTCTGTGCTGGTACATTCAGGGTGATGACTAGCGAGCAGTTCAGCCATTGCAACAATAATTTAATACTATGAGTTTCATCATCACCATCTCGCAACTAGTTTCACATTCTCTGTTTACGATCCGATCCGATCCGGCTTCATCAATCGTGCTGAATATCCGTTTGGTTCCATGGGGCTTACGGTGTGGAAAATCAACAAAATTCTTCCTAGTTTCCTTTTGTGTTTTTGACCCGATTGGGGTTTTAGGGAAACAGGAGAAGTTTCTTGCCACACCCTGGCATTTTCACCAAGTTGGTATTAAGCATGATCTGGATGGAATCAGTATTAGTATTAATTATATCGAAAGTTGTTTGCCTACTGCTCACTGTTAAGGCTAAATGTAACTTTGTATTAAGGAATGACACATTCTAGGATTCAAAATTCTGGAATGGTACATTCCTGTTAAGGTTAAAAGTATGTGCTTAAATGAATATGAAATACTCCTAGTAAAACCTGAGATCTGGTTTGCCGGTTCACATATTTCTTTTATTTCCATAAATTAATTCTAATACTAGATTTAAGGGTGTTTTTCAGGTTATTTAATTGTGGAAGTTTGATTCGTATGTTTATAAAATATTAAGATATTTTTTATTCCGATAATTAATTAGTTTAATAGATGAAATATTTATTTTTTAAATAAGATTGAGGGTTTGATTGTTGGTGTTGTGAATAGATTTATATGTATATTAAGATTATTTTATCTAAACGTATATTTAGAAAAATTATTATATGGTGTCGGTTCTATGGAGTTGCACTTTCAAGAGGCTCTCGTGTCATCTTCTCAAATTTCCAGTACCATTTCCAACCCCTTCATCACCCGTGTTTCTCCCTCAATCTTAATCCAAGCCATGCCTCACCCGGGCATTGATAGAGATGGAAATCACCAAGGAAGCTGCTGATGGTGAATCCTCGTTAAGCTTCTGTGAGATTTGTGTTGAAAGGAAAGAAAGTCGAGACATGTTCACCACGGGACGTTGCCTTCACTCCTACTGTCACGATTGCATCAGCAAGCGTGTTTCCAGTTCCACAAGGGTTGAACAAGGCGTCACGATCGTTACATTCTCCAGAGAGAATTGCAGGGCTGTGTAGGAACTCGAGACTTGTCGACCTCTGCTTCCCGAGGTGGTAGTCCATCACTGGGAAGATGCTCTTTGCCTAGAGTTCATCAATTTGTCCCAGGGAGTCTGCTGTCCTTTCAGGGATGTTCGGACCCAATGTTGATCGATGATATAGGAGAAGTTAATACAGAATCTGAGTACCCCTTTTGCCATAGGTCGTTTTGTGCCCAATGTTATGTAGCATGGCATCCGGGGATTGGTTGCCAAGATTTCCAGAGTCTTAATGAGGATGAAAAAGGGAGAGAGGAACCGATGGTGAGGGAACTTGCCAAGGAAAATAAATGGGATAGGTAGGTACCCCAACTGCAAATACTATGTCGAAAGAACTGAACGCTGTCCACATGACTTGCAGGTCATTAAGGTGTTATCTTTTATCATAGACAATAATATTTATTTATATCGATTATTTATTCGAGTCGTTTGATTGAGTTTTTAATATTTCTCTTCTATATTTTTATAATACAGAAATCAAAGCTAGCTAGCTAGCTAATTGTTGTTCCCTGTGCACCAAAGCACCCAGGACAGCAACTGCAAGATGTTCAGCAAAGGTTTCTTCCTTTATAGGTAGAAGAAGACATAATTTATGCAGAATTTACTATATTTAGAAAGCCATGTCACCAAAACTGAAATCCCACTTATTAGGTCGAATTAAACTCATCAAACTTACAAATATAGGCTTGAATTGGTATCCACATTTTTTGCATATAAACCCTTCCTTCTACCCTAAACTTCACATTTCTCATTTCTCAAATAACAAGAAATAATGTTTCCCATGTCTTCTCCAGCTGTTGCATTTTTCTTTACCTTTTCGTTTCTCTTATCAGCTGCTGTTGATGCTGCTGCTGCTGCTGCTGCTTTTGACATCGTCAAGATCCTCAGCAACTTCTCGGACTTCTCCGATTTCAGCGACATGTTGAAGGAAACGGGTGTTGCCGATGATATCAACAACAGGGAAACCGCACTGTTCTTGTTGTCTCTAATGGAAATCTGGGTGCACTGTCTGGCCAATCCTCGGAAGCAAAGAAGATGGTGATGAGCGTGCATGTGGTAATGGATTATTATGACGAAACCAAACTCAACAAGTCGCATTCCAAGACGGTAAAGATTCTCACCACACTCTACCAACAAAGCGGGATGGCCTGGAATCAGCTAGGTTTCTTGAACATGACGAACACAGGCCATGGTCCGGTGGTTTTTTCATCCGCGTCTCCAAACTCTCACCTTGAATCTCAACTTGTTAAAGAAGTTACTTCAAAACCATATGAAATCTCAGTGCTGCAAATCAATAATCTTATAAATATTGCCTCGATTTCACCTGCTTCATCTCTCGCTCCTGTTCCTGCTCCCCCTCCGAGGAAGGTTCTAGGACCAGCACCGGCTTCTACGCCTAGTGTTGAAGAAGAGGAAGACGCCAAGTCTCCGTCTACACCCAAGACTAAACCAAGCAGTGCAATCCCCCCGGTTGCTGATGCTCCTGCTAGCGAGGAAGAAAAGTCTGCTGTTTCTGTACCTTCTGGGGATTATCTAGCCTCTACTGTTCTTATAGTTTTCACTTGCGCTTGGTTACTGCTTACGATGATTTGAGGGTAAAGTTTGGGTTCATTGGATGTTTGAAATTTTGGTTGTTTTCACCCTGCCATGGGAGGCTGTAAGTCCATTTTTTCAAAATGCTAATAAATTCAGGCTTTTAGGTTTCGGCTACAACTTGCATTTTTATATAAAAAAATCTGGTAGATATTATATAGGCATAAAGATAATTTTAACCCTCAACGTTTACAGTTTTTGTCGTTTTGGCTCTTATTCTTTTTTGGGATAAATTTAGCCCTTAGCTTATATCTTTTTGACAAATATCTTATTTTTTAACTAGCTTGATGACTGGACCGTTAAAAATTTAATTATGATATATATATGGAATATAATTTTAAATGATATGAAATGTAATCTATCAAATGCATATATATATATATATAGAATATAATTTTATTTCAATATAAAATATAAAACAATTAAAATTCAAATAAAATATTAAGAATTAATTAATTATAAAATAAAAAAAATTATTAAACATTCTTAACCCTAACTACGATGAATCAAAATCTCATCTTAAAAAATATAAACACAATTTAAATAATATTTTGATTTTATCGTAGTTAGGGTTAAGAATGTTTAATAATCTTATATTTTAAAATTAATTAATTTTTAATATTTTATTTAAATTTTAATTGTTTTATATTTTATATTAGAATAAAATTATATTCTATATATATATGCATTTGATAGGTTACATGCCATATCACTTAAAATTATATTCCATGTATATGTATCATCGTTAAATTTTTAACGGTCCAATCATCAAGCTAGTTAAAAAATAAGATATTTATAAAAAAGATATAGGTTAAAGGTTAAATTTATCATAAAAAAAGAATAAGAGCCAAAACGACAAAAACTGTAAACGTTAAGGATTAAAATTATCTTTATGCCTATTATATATTCAAGGCAAAAGCAAAAATTTAAAGGGCTCCTCGCTCATTTATGGATACATCTAATGAGATTTAATCATTTAATGATACATAGAAAATACGTTAAAATTTATATCCGAAAACGAAAAGAAGTGAAGTTTCATGTAAACTCTTGTTTCAAATTCCTACAAGTAATATATAACCAATTTCTCTCTGTTCCCATTGTCACTTAGCTCCATTGTTCACACACCCTCTCTCTTCGACAAGTTTCCACTTCCTACATCCCCTGAGAATCAGAATCCTCTGTGTTTTACATTCTTTTTCTGTTTTGTTACACAATCTTTCTTCACTTGTAAGAACAAGACTCGGTTCTTACAAAAAACTCATGGATATTTTCTTCTTGCTTTGAATTGAGTACAAAGTTGGAAACTGTTTGCCTTGGATTCCAGTTCTTATGAAGAAAAGTTCGTTGCTTTATTGGAATCTTAGCTTCATTGTTGATGGGTCTTTTCTTATTAAAACTCTGATATACGTACAGCACAGTTCAAGGAAAGGAAGAAGACAATGGAGGCAAAGTGACAATGGGAACAACAAGAATTACCAGAACAAAGCATGATTTTATGATATTTTGAAAAATTGGAACTTCCCATCATGGTAGGATGTGTACAGACCAAAAATCCAAACATAAAATAACCCAAACTTTCTCCTCTTATTTTATCCTAGTCAAATCATAGCAGGAAGAAACCAAACCCAAGTGAAACCATAAGAATGGTGAAGCCAATATAATCCCCATAACCTACAAATCCATCAGAAGTAGCAGGAGCAGGAGCAGGAGCTGGAGCTGGAGAAGGAGACTTCTTAAGAATAGTACCTTCTGCTGGTGCTAGGACCTTCCTTGGAGAAGAAGCAACAGGAAGGGGAGCCGGGGAAGCTGAATTTGAAGGATGGATAATATTGCTGACTTGTAGTACAGAAACACGATCGGGAAGAGTAGTAATTTGTTTAACAAAGGTGGTATCAAGCTTAGAACCTGGTGCAGCCGATCCAAAAGCCACTTCACCATTGCTCTCATCTTTCAGTCTCAAGAAACCTTGCTGGTTTGGGGGCTTCCCACTTATCTCGTACAGCGTGGTGAGAAGCAATGGTTTTTTTGAATCCACTTTTTTTAGCTTCGCTTCATCGTAGTAGTCGAGCACCACATGGAGGCTCAAGGTGTTCTTCACCGTATTCGGCAGTTGGCTTGAAAGTTCAGACATATGAGCATTGTCGACGACAAGAACCGTACAACTAGGCTGCTGGTTGATTTCATTGGCAACACCGGTTTCAGACAGCAACTTGTTAAAGTCTGAGAAATCCGGGTATGGGACGAGGATCTTGTTGATATCAATCTTTATAACATTAGGAGCTTCAGCAGCTGATAAGAGAAGTAGAAAGCTAATGGAAAGTGCAGCAGCTGGAGAAGCGGCCATGGGAGACATAATAATTAAAGAAATATGAAGCTGCTATTTACTTTGTTTTTTTTTTTTGTTTTTTTTAATATTTTTTTCAGAATCTGTTAGTACAAGAACGAAGGTGTAACAAAGGATTTATATGAAACATGGTGTCTATATTTGTCGGTTTGAGTTAGTTTCGGTCTGATGAAACAAAGAGTGCAAATGCTGAACATGTGGATTTTGTAACTTAGACTTTCTAAATATATAAGTTCTGAAACTACTGGTTGAGGCTTGGATATCTCTCAAGCCTTTAAACTTTCATGTACAAATCATACCCTATCTTTTGGCTGTAAAATCTTTCAGAGTTAGCTCTCCGCTGTTAATCTAAGTCATCCGTATCAATCATACAACGATCTAAAAAAGTATAAAACTTAGAGAATTTTATAATATATAACTCGATCCTATTTCTCTCTATATTTTGACGAGTTCATTTTATCTTATTATACTAAGATGAATCAATTCAATAAATTATAGTTGATTATATTCGTTATATTTACCAATATAAAATTAATTTAATCTAATAAGATAAAACACTAAATCAATTTACAAATTATCATCGAATTCTACTATGATCGAATTTTAAAACCTTCGATTACATCTAAGAACAAAGTTTGAAAGCCAGAAACATTCTTGAAGTTAGCAGCTTTTGCATCAATTTAATGAGTTCAAATACTCAATTGAATAATCAATTAATTACTTTAGCAACATTTTTTACTAATTTTTTTGAGTTAAAATATTCATCATTAATATTAGTGATTAATTTTCTCATCGTAAATATTCCCATTAAGAGAAAAATGACTGTAATATTTTATAAACATGGTTAAAATATTCAATAAACGACCGCCAACAATGGGTAAAGAAAGTTTCATTTTAATGGAAAATAAAATAATGAACTACCCCATTAACTATTCGAGAATCGGGATTCAAAATCTGGTGTTATGAATGAAACAAACTGAATTAGAAAAATCTTTCCTATAATAATTCAATCTTATAAAATATTGGATTATTCGATCAATGAATCTAGTAAAAAAAAGACTATAGCAGTAGGGCTCTATTCATTTCAAAACTTCCTTGTTATTCAAATTCATAATCAAATTCTTTGTTTGACGAACAGAATCAAGGTTGGCAATGGTCATTACGTGTTGTTATGTAAGCGTTGTCTACTATTTTTATGAGATTTGAAGTGAAAAGTTGTAACAAATCAAGGACTACATTTACTATTTTTACAACTTATATGCAAATCATACTAGAAAATATATATATAACAGTAATGTACAACAAGTTGAGGGGCTTCCAGAAAAATAAAATTTCTTGTCAGACAATCCAGTATGAAACAAACTAGATTTGGTCACATCTGTTAATGTCAGTTTCTCTTGTTGGCTTCTGTTACTTAGAATCATCATATGTTTTAAGACAGGTTCTACTTCCATCTCAGCTTCATTACACCTGGAATTTGAAGGTTAATCAGCACTGGAAACAGATGAGCAGAGGATTTCAAGAACTAACCTCTGCATTCTCTGTTTTATATTTTTGCAGTTCTTCTTGGGCACAGATAAGCCTGTGTATATGGCAAACCACCAAGGTTTATGTCAAGTTTTTGTCATTTTGGATGGTGAACTTAGGAAGAAGAAAACGAATGGAATCGAAATACCTGCATTGTAACTCGGTTATTTCGTGGCGTAGCTCCTTCTCCCGATCATGAGCTTCTTCCAACTGCAGTTCAAAAAATATGGTTCCTCCATTAATTGTGTGAAATGATAAATTCAAGAGCATTCATCATTCATTCGAGTTGCCAACCACTCGAACTTATCTACCTGTTATGCCAATTTAAGATCTAACACAAGTGCCAAAATGACTTGTTTCAGTTCAGTAACATGTACAAACTTACATGGTATGAGACATTATGTTTGGAGATTATCTTGGCTGACATTTAATGGTGGAGACTGGAGAGACCTTGATGACTTACCAATGGTTTCTCTGTGACAGACTCTTTAGTTGGCACGCTTACTCCCTCGAATGAATGGTTGGCTAAGTAAAGAAGAAAATATATGAGATCATTGGATTTCAATTTATATAAGAGAGGAATTGATTTAGAAGCATCAGTTTTAGCACCTATGGAGTCTCCAGCACAAATGTGCTTCATCACATTGAGAATATTCTCCTGTTGCGAGAAAGTGGCAAGTAAAGAGACATTAGCTGACAGATATATAGAAGTTGGAAAATATATGAGGCTAACCTACCCTTTGAATAGTGTTTGTCCGCAAAACGGACTGCAACAGTGGAAAAAGATTAGTAACAGCAGAAGTTGATGGTGCAGCACCAGCAGTAGATGGCAAAGCAGCAGGAGTTGTTGATGCAGCAGTAGGATTTGGTGGTACTAAAGGACTTGATACGCAAACAGGAGTTAACGGCAAGGCAAGAGATGAAGGTCCTAGTGAAAACATAGGATTTGGGGCGAGAACCTGCATAACCAACGACATTGATATTACATAAATTATAAGCAATAAAACAAGAGTAAGGATATGTTCTTTTTTCCAAGAACATGATGTATTGGTTGTTTACTTAGATAATTTAAAAGGTATATACCCCCATTTTCTTTTCTCTGAGATGGCCAGTTTCAGCTTTGAGATTACTTTAAGTAAAAACAGACAATATTGGTCTCAATTAAACAGCTATAGCTAACTATAATTCTACTTGAAAGATTCAAAATTGTCCAAGCGTTATATGCCAAAATCTTAAGAGATCCTATCAGGAGAATTAAACAGATATAGTTAACAACAATTCGACCCGCGTTTACTTGTTGATGCTGAATGTGGCACAAGCCAGTTACATAATGATTCAGAATGGACTGCAAGTTTTCTGCAGGTGGCGATATAACTTCTTTTACTAATACTTGTTATTGTGACACAAAAGCTTGTTAGAAAGGCAAGTCGATCTCTTATAAATCAAGTCGAATATGTAATTGTGCATTTACTAGAGAACCATAAATTGTGGTGGTGCATGTGCTAACCTCCGGAGTACGAACCTGCATGCTGTGACTCTTTTGAAGTGCAGGAGATCCGACAACCTGAAAGGAGAAGTTGAGTTCAGTTCTTTTATGAACAAGTGAAGCAACCACCAGACCAGAGTGATCTAAATCACCTTTTCCAAATGAACATTCTCGGATGTAACTTTAAAACGTCCTCTTTGCTGAACAACAGGTGGCTTTACTTTCTCATCAAAATCATAACTGTTCCCTGCTGCAATGATGACAGTGACACTTATTATTGGAAAAGTGATTCGAATTGAAATGGCTGGAGAGCTTAATTATTAACAAAATCAAGAAACTTGAAGACTGTTTTTGCACAAAAGAAGTAAGATAGTGAATAAATTAACACTTGCCTGATGATTTAGATGCCTTGGAAGAAAGCTCTGAAATAGTATCCTCTCCGGCAGGAATCGGCACACCATCACCACTGGCACTATTGATGTGCTGGTTTTGCTTATTACTGGAAAGTTCATAAAATGAGTGCTATGAAAACTCTATACAAGGATGACAATATTATAAAATACTATTACAGGCTTTTGATGTAAGTTGCTACACTATTGATGTAACATGAAGAAGCATTGGAAACAAGTGTAAGAAATTAACCTTTCTTTAGTTAGAACTTTGGTTTCTGGTATATTGATGCTCCCTGAAAATGTTCCTGTCCTTTGATGAGAAATTTTGGTCATATTATCAGAAGATTTTGCATTGAACTCAAAAACAGGCTTTTCACCAAGATTGCCGTCAGAACGGCCATCATGACAAGGCGAAATCGTATTCGTTTCAAGAGAAGTGGTTGCACTTGATTCATCATCAGATCTTTCAGATCTAGTTCTGGATGATCAAACACAAACATAACTATTAACATTACCTCCAATAAATGAAATCTACTGAAAATTTTCTATAGAAGTATGACTAAAGCATATTCTCACAACTTCCATTAAAAATGTAACATGCATGACAGTCAAATATCTAAAATAGCATACTTGGTAATATTTACTGTTGGTTTAACTGCTGCAGAAGGAGCTGGTTGATTCTGGACCAGATCATTGTCTTCCTGTGGAAACCATACTGTCATGAACTACCCAAAATAGATCTTGGAGAAGAAAAAAGAAGAAAATACCAATAAACCATATAACAACAGAACTTATAAAGACTACTTTCCTACAACAACCCTGCCAGAAGAAGAATATATTTAAATACCTTATCTGTAGCTTGAGAAGACGTCTGGAATTCCGATTTTTTGTTTTGTCCATCAAGTGTAGACAAAGAAATTGAGCTCCCTCCTTGGCTAGTGTCAGTTAAAAGGTCCTCATCATGAATCTGGTGCAGATAGAAAGCATAGGATGAATTGTACAAGTACCAAAAAAAGAATACACACACATACTTAGATTGCCTTAAGAATTCCAAATCGCGAATTTCAAATCCATGTTTCCAGACAATAACATAAAATGTTTATCAAAAGAAAAAGGATGGTAACCATTAGCATACCAGGGAAGCCTGAGCTTTCATATCTTCAAGATTGAAATTCCATCCACTTATCCCACGTTTGTATTCATTCTGCTCATGATTACAAAAGAACAGACAATTCATGAAACTAGTGGTAGCCACTTTCAAAAACACAGACCTAACTTCATGAGGACGTTATATAGGTAAGTTTTGAAAGTTCTAACCTGTGATAATTCTTCCTTTTGACCATCAGGCATTTTCTTTTGTGCTAGCATATCCTCTTCTTTTCTCTATTTCCCAAAATGATAGTAGTTGTAAGTCTAAGAAACTGAAACAAAATGCAAGGCTTACTGATACAAGTTATGAGTGATAAGCTTGAAAGTAGCATGTTAACCTTCAATTCCTGGATACGGTCACCGAGAGGGGGCAATCCATCTAAAACCGTCCGTGCTATATAATCATTTGACCTTGCTTGCTTAAAAAAAGGATGTTTTAGCAACTGCTTTGCCGTAGGTCTTTTTGAAGGATCTTTCACCAAGCAGCTAGCTATCATTTGCTTGAAAGACTGAGGGAGAAGAGAAACATGAGATGAACACATCACAATATCTAATGTTAGTTTCAACTACTAAGAATGTTGGATTTGTTAAGCCTACCTTAGAAAACTTCCTATCTCGTTCGTAATCCAGGCCTGGTGGTGCATTTTGCAAGGTCATAAGCAGTACCTAAGAACAAGAGATGTTCTTTAAATCAGAATAACTTTAGGTGTTCAGTAAATGATTGTGCTTGTACCAAGGTGGCGTTAGAAAAGCAATCCAACCTTCATTGGGGGATATTTCGAGAAAGGAGCATGGCCATGAGCTAGCTCAAGTGCAGTTATGCCAAATGACCAGATATCTGCCCTGCAGGAATTTTTCCAAATAAACATCAAAATGATACCATCTAAGGAGCCTGAATCAAAGATGCATTTTTGAGAAAACAATAGACTGACTTGAAATCATAACCACGCCATTGCTCCATAACCTCAGGTGCCATCCTGCAAATGATGGATAGAAAATTAGCTCATAAAAGATATGAAACATTAAACCTTTGACACTCTTACAGGACATTGCATACAATCATTAATGTCCAATTAGATATATCTTCAAAACTAAGATGCTTTGTGAATAGAATTGGGCTGATTATTCTGCCATCTAGAACTTTTGTTGATTAATAAATATATAGTTAGCCTGAGTGGGATCACATAATTATTAGGTACTCAGGATTCTTATCTAAGAACTACTAACTGAATGGAATGCAGACATACCAGCAAGGTGTCCCCACAAATGTATTCCTCATGCGTTGCCTATCACCAGAATCAAACATGCAAGCCGAAACACCAAAGTCTCCCAACTTGATTGCACCACGTGAGTCGATTAGAATATTCCCAGCCTAATGAAAACAGATCATTAAGGAGCTAAGAACCCAAGCATTTCACTCTTAGATCATGATGAGGACCAAGGACTTACTTTAACATCCCGGTGTATGTGCCCATGATGATGAAGATACTCTAAACCTTTCAACACTTCACGAAGTATTGTTGCGATAACTACCTCCTCAAAACCATCAGGATATGCAACCTTCAGTATATTAAGACAAGATCCCCCAGCCGTGTATGGCATGACAACCCATAGATAATTATCACTGACAAAGGAGCAATGTGATTTAAGAACATTTGGATGTTCAACCAAGATCATTGTTTGTGCCTCACGAGAAACATTGTTCTGCAAATGCCCATCAGGAAATCAATCTGTGTTCATTGAAACCTACCTATATATGCTGCTCACCGGATAACAATCGGTAACTACCTAACCGAGAAGAAAATGCTGAGCATTCAATCAAAGTTCAACTAGGCAATGAAGATCATTTGAATACACCATTGAGAAGAAAATGTTAATGAACCATGTGCTGTATGGACCATGAGAAAACACTAGTTGACTTTCAGAAAATAAAATCGCAAACTGTTGATAGATATTCATACTTTTTGACAAAACATTGATCCCAATTAGATAACAAAATGGCAACATCAAAATGCATATAGCTGAAGATGAACCAAAAATTTAACCCCCACAATAAAGAAGAAATAAAGAATAAGTCTTTAGACATAAAAGCAATGGAAGAATTAGGATGAAGGATTTACCAGATCACAGTTATTACGTTCAAAGTCAAGAATTTTGATTGCGACAACCTCGTCGAAGGGTATGCAGACAGCACGGTGCACGGTGGCACTAACACCCTGTCCAATCTCCTCATGCAGTACATAAAACTCTGGACCAATAGGATACTTCTTCTTCTCCATTATAATTTAGACCTCTCCTTCACTATCATAGAATCCCACACAAAAGAACAACTTTCAATCTTAAAAAAGAACTTGGCAGGTGATCTCAAAAGGAAATCAGATAAAATTCAAAACAAAGCCATATAAATCTAAAAAACAAATTGCAGCTAGAAACTAACGTGCATGTTTATTAATATATAACCTCAATTTCTCTTAAACAGCAAGCAAAGGTGGTTCAGGTATCAGGAAAGAGATCCCAAAAGGAATACCATTTAAATATAAGTATGCATATGTATCTGAGTATATACCATATAAAAAATAATCCAATCTGCCCAACCCTGTAGAAAAAGAAAACCAATAAACCAACCAACCAACAAACCTGAAGTCTATTGAAACACAGAAAAATGTAGCAGCTGATTAGAACCCACATCCTGCAACCAAAAATAAAATTCTTCTGCATAAAAGAGACATTGGAAACATGAGGCATAATATTGTTAGAAAAAAAACATGATATGGGTTTGAAATGATGTTTACAGGTAACAACATTTGAGGATCCATAAAAGCAAAATGCCTGAAAGTGTGGAATATTGATTAATGAGCAATGTAAAGATATTCACATGAGAGAAAGAAGTGCCAAGAAAGCAAAGGGCGTCAGTAAATAGAGGAATAGAAAGGGAAGAGAGGCATTGGATCTAGGGAGAACATGTTTTTATTGTTGTTGTTTGCGTTATTGTGAAAGAAAGAGACAACGAGGCTTTCGGATCGCCGCTCAAACTGGGAAGTAAATAAAATAACGTTTGCATGCAAAAATGAGAGTACCTCTCGGTGGGATTATGGTTTCTGTCTCTCTCGTCCATAAAAAAAAATATTACCATCAATTAAAGCACTCAAATTTTATTTTATTTTTTAATTAAACTACTTATAGTTAAGAATATCTCGGAAATAGTAACGTGAATTAGTGCTAAAAACATCTCCAAGAAGATAATATAACTATACGAATCATCTTATCTTAATGATTAAAGAAATGATTGTTGTTTCTAAAACTTTTGGATTCTAGCACTAACATTTGTAACACAATAATTAAAAGATTAATGTTGTATATTTTAAAATATATACTATTTGTACCCACCGTAACTCATTTAAAAATAATAACATAATTTAATTAATAATAATTTTAGTTTAAAATCTATATATTCTATCAATTTAGTACCTCTCAAAAGGGCCCATAAATCGTATTTCGCCAACCGAAACTAAGGATCGCCTAACTAGATCCGACATGTATTGAATTTTCACCCGACTTGAATTTTAGGATTTAAACTACCTCAATTCGACCCAAAACAAATAAAAAAATATTTTTATATTTTTATTAAAAATAAAAGGTAATTAGAAAACAATACAAATAGGGGTTTTTATGGTGATTATCCCTTTTATCTTTCTTTTATTATTCAATAAAAGAAAGGATATAATTAAATATATATATATATATAAAGAGATGACATTATAGAAATTACTCATAAATATATAAAAAAATTATATAAATATTTTAAGTCGGATCGGTTTTGGCTTAGGAATAAGCGTTTAATCAAGTAAAAAGTTTGAATTATTCGAGATGATATGTCGTATTTTACAATTCAGTTTATTTTTTAAAAAAATTGATTTGATTTAAGTTTATGAAATTGAAGATATTTCTATTTGGTGCTTTCGAACTGTCTGCATTCGCATATCTACAACAGGAACTAATTTCTAATTGGTGCGCGAATGATCAACATTGTTTTATTATGTCTTACGACATTTACAGACCACATTTACTACAACAATAAATATCCAACATTCTGTCGAGACATAGAATCACGTTCTGGTCACACACATATATACACTGAACTTATTCCAATGAGATCCTAAACACCTTATCTTTTGGAGACTTAGAACTCCCTGTCTGGGAACAGAATAGGAGCAAGGAGAGACCACATGTACAGAGCTGCGGTTACCCACCCGGTTAGAATCCGGACCCATACAGATGGCCACCCTACATCTACTAACTTCCCGCTCTCACCAACTGAGGTCGACCATCCTGTCAAAAGCATTGCCGAGTACATACTTGCCAGAGAAAAGATGATGTGGAAGAAGGCGTACGAGTATGTCACTGGCTTATTCTCCTTCTCCTCTTCCCGCACATCTGCCTTGTCCAGGGGAAGTAAGGGCTGTCCACCACCTTCACGCATTCAAACAGAAAGTTAAACTCTACCCTTAACATATCATAGTTTAATTCTTTCTTTTCTTACCGTCAAAATCGATTCAGAAAATAGGTTAGCTGCAACAATGAAAGTATTTGAACTACCTAATTTCAATCCTTATCCCAGATCCATCAAACTTACAGACTTTGGACCCAAACTTTAAGAAAGAAAATTCATATACCATAAACAGTTTTTCTAATGATATGTCGTTTATAAAGATTGGATATTTTCATTAACAATACCTGCACGTGGTGAACTAGGTGGGGAGAGCAGAGTTGTAGAAGACCCGGCACGAACAGCAGAATAAACAACAGAAAGGATAGTGGTAAGCAGACCAACGGTCACAGTGCCAGTAGAAATTGCTTTAGCATGATTGTGAAGACCATTGCATTCATAATCTCTTGGTTCACTTGCAAGTCCACTGTGGCAGAGGTACATGCAGTACAGTGATATAACTGACGCTGGTAAAATGCTACCACCAACCTGTAACATGACAAGACAAGAAATCACCAAGATACATGTATCAGTCTACTAAGAATACAAAAGAATTAAAGAAGCATCTATATAGATTGTAATAACTAACAGGAGAAAAGCTGTCTTCATTATTTTCTCTCTTTCCAAATACATGTGATTAGTGACTGGTGAGAAACGAGACCACAATGTTTCAATTTTATGGAACAATGGAAAAGAGCATGCTTATAAGGTTTAATATTAAAATGGTTAAGCGATCTTTGCACTCAATTCATGAAATAGGTTGACATGTGATGTGGGCACAAAAGCACGTTTACATCAACATGTTAATGATCATCTTATGTTTGAAAAGGTATATATCTTATCCATCATGGAAAGAGTAATGTAAATCATAATTCTAACTGGAATTACCAACTCAGGCCGTTTGAATGCAAGAGATGAGAAATTTTGCACATAGTTTCATTAACTTTACTCCATTTAATGTATTAACTAAGGCGATTGACAAAAACACAATTAATGGAGTAGATAATGGGAATTATAATTATAAAGAACCAAAAGTAAAGACTTACCGCAGGATGCAGTGCAACTATGGCGAACAAAATAACAAGAATCAAGGTCATCACGATAAAGAATGTATTGAGTCCACAATCGTATCCAGATGGAGTGAACCAGTGGAAAAGAAGACCCGAAAAGCCAAATGTCGCCAAATAGCAAACAAGTGAAACAACAAATAGAGCAACGTACCTATACATATAAAACAAGCAGGTCATGAATTAGAAGAATACAGTGAAGAAATATCATAATGACATCAAAATGAAAAACTAACCAGAACTGCTCATCATATCCAACCCATTTGTCATTCCATCCATGAACGAAGTCAAGTAGAAGCACAACTTGAACCAAAAGAAACAGACCTGCACCGAACTTTGAAATTGTCTCTGCAAATGCAACACTTAAGTTTCAGATGAAACCAAGTGAGAAGTGACTTTAGATAATATATTATTTCCTCTAATCATTTGCAAATGAAGTCAGAAATTATCTCCTAGAGCATGTAAATATTTTCAAAATAATGACATATTTAAATCAAATTAATGACATAATTTAGTATAACGATACACAAGCAGTGTAGCTTACCATAAAAGCTGATGATCTCATTAGGAACAAAAAACATCAAAATAACTAAAATGAACCAGCAGATAATTTTCATCATCCATCCACCATGGTGCAATCCATCACGAGGATCTCTCTGATTTTTCACACCAATCATTAAAAATGAAAGGATGGTGAAAAACAGAAAATTTCCCAAGCTGACCCTAAGCACCGCATCTGTTTCAAACCATTCCCTGTTGGGCATTTTGTGGAAATTATTGATCCCTGCATAAATAACATTATTAAATTAACAAAATCAGCAAACTAGGTATATGCAAGACACATGCAACAAGTTCACTTTTCTTCCTTGAGAAACATGTAAGACTTTACATATATGAAATGTGCCCCCATGTCAATACTTAACGACAATCTAACGTGAGACAGCATGGTACAGGAGAAGTGAGGTATGGATAACAGTTATCCAGTAACCGAAGAAAAATATATAAAAAAACAAGCTCACAATTCATCCAGGAAACTGTTTTGATTCAATATACTAAAATCAAAGCAATAAACATGGTAAAACAGTAGATGGTTCACATGGAAATCGGAGCATTCTTCAGATTTGCTAAAAGAACTTATACATTAAGAGAGTAAGTTTGAAGAAAAAAGATAAAACAATTTGACTTCTCCGCCCACTGAATACATACATTATTGCTTGGATATTGTTTAATGTTTACTATTTTGCAGCAACATTCTCGCCCAATGTAACAGGTAAACAATATATTGTTGGAATCTTACAATTAACAAAGTATGCTCCATATAATTAATAATACAAAGAAATCAAACAAAATTAGCAATAACCAACATAAAAGAACAAAATTGAACGAAGCTTACAAGGCAGATTCTCCATGAGAGGAGCGGCAACCTCACGGAGTATCCCTGAAACGATCAGAGAAAGGGCAAATAGTCCACAATAGGCGATCCTTGCAGACCTCCGGCTAATCCCCGAAACCACCGTGCGGCACGCATCGCAGGCGCACGCCGCACAACACGATGCAAGACATGAAGCAGCCCACATCTTCTTCAACCACAACAAAATAGATTAAACCGTTGACCCACCAAAACCCTAACGAACAACAAATAACAAAACAAAATTAGCATTAAATAAACAATTGGATTCTGTACGATACCCTAACCGTTGACGATTGAACAGGAATAACACTCAAAATCCTTTCCGGATTAGGATTAGGATTAAAATTAAGTAATTGTTTCTTACCTGAGAAATTAAAGGAGAGAAATTTGCGAGAAGGATTATAGAAAAAGCAATCGAAATACAAACCCAAAAGAAGGAATCAGAATTGCTTTCTCGGTCAAACTCCAAAGCTTAAATCATATATGGCTGCTGGACTAGATGTTACAGTTTAATAATATAATACTTGAAAATTGAATAATTATTTTTTTAATTTTAATAACTAAAACAAGATTAAGAAGAAAGTTGGGGGATGAAATATGTAATTATCCTAAATTTTAATATCTTTTCTATCCTATCGTCCCTTACACCTGAACCTGTGGAGACAAGGGAGAGAACAACAAGAAATACCCGTTGTTTGCTTCTTCCCTTCGATCAAAACTTGATTCTCTCACGTGTAAGTTTTCACCCCTTTTTTAAACTATTTGATTCATTTGCAGACAAGGGAGATGGGTTTTGAATTTTATGTTCGTTTGATAGAAATATACACTGATTATCCATGTTGTTGATGGGTTCTGATCAGGTTTGCTTTCCGTGTAGATTTAACATGTTATTCTGGGTTTCTGTTTTTGGGTTTCTAGGGATCTTAGTTGATAGCATGTTTTTATAAGTGGGATTAAGGAATCGTTTTAGGGTGATAGGGAAATTGAAGATTTGTTCTTTATGATATACAATCGAACATTGGTGAAGGGAATTAATGAGTTTGCTATATGTTTTATTTGGCAATCATGGTTTTCCTACCTGTTGAGACATTTTGAAGGTTTAAAATGTTAACCTCAGATTGAATCTGTAGAAAAATGTTCTGCAAAATTTTGTAGTGATGTTGAACAACAGATGTTAATCTGCTTTCTTTTAAGATTTTCAGGTCAGGGTTGTTCAATCTTTCAGATATTCATATGCGTTTCAGCGGATGTATTAGGTGTATTCGTTCACATTTCAAGTTTTGGTTGACATAGGTCCCGAGTTCATACGTTTGTTCGACGATCCCTTGTCTCCCTTTATTGAAAGGAGAAGACAAGGTTATGAGTCTGTCTTAAAAAGCATTTCCAGTGAATAATAGTGTTAATTAATATTCACACACGCACAGGCACATTTCAAGTTTTGGTTGACGTAGGTCCTGAGTTCATACGTTTGTTCGACGATCCCTTGTCTCCCTTTATTGAAAGGAGAAGGCAATGTTATGAGGCTGTCTTAAAAAGCATTTCCAGTGAATAATAGTGTTAATATTCACACACGCACACACACGGTTAATTTGAGGTCTGGCCTGCTGCATGAAAGCAGTGTTTGTTGGTCTTTTTCCTTTTGCAAAATTAGAAATTCTGGGTGTTGCCTTTCATTGCATATGGTGATTTAGTGCTTTAGAATGACATCCTGCTCATCTTGCCCTATGTAGTAACAAAATGAATCGAATTGGCTACATGATTTCAGGTCACATTGACAGTTTGACACAGGACTATAGTCTCTAAGCTATGGTTCTCGACAGCATCGTGTCATCTCCCCATCGGAGATCAGGATCAATAAGGAAGCAATTCCCGAAAGATGAGTTAGGTAGCTGGTCAACACTTGTTCAGAGGCATAGATTCCTCTTAACAGCTTTAGGACTCTTAACATTCCTATGTACTATCTACCTTTACTTTGCTGTTACATTAGGGACAACAACAGACCATTGTTCCGGCTTGACAGGAACGCAGAAAGCAACGTGTAAACTGCAGCATACGTCGACTCTATCCCATGGAAAACTGAAATTCTTTTAGCACGTTTATGAGAAATCACTAGCTGCTTTTGTTATAATAGTATTCGATTTAGGCGATTCGAGGGTATTTTAAGCTTGGAAAAATGAACACAATTCATTTATAGGTGATTAGCTTGTGTTGGAGACTTGGAGTGCTTGTTGAATGTTGGTGTTTAGCTTGTGTTGTATACAAGGGGAAATTGGTCTGTAATATCTATTTTAATGAATTATTCTTATGAAGAAGCAGATTTATCACACTGTTTGCTTCCTGGAGCTGACTACATAAACTATTATTTCGAGTTTGAATCATTCAGATAATCATTTCGAGTTCGAATCATTTTACTTTGAATTCTAAATATTTTATGATAAAAAATATTAATTTTTTTTCATGATAAAATAAATATTACATCATCCAAACACCAATAATTTCTAAAATTTATTTTTTAATCGATTATAATGATTATAAATAATATACATTTTAAAATATATTATTAATTATTAGATACTGTTCGTTTAATAAAAATAATTATATAATAAAACCAACTGAACCTAAACAGTTACTGGGACAGATCTTATAGCCTGCCTGTCTGCCCACTCTTGTGCCATGTGCCGCAATTAATTAATATTATATACACACAGGCACGGCTGCACCTTCGTACTACGGAACAAGCGCTCAACCGTACGGAATACATTAACTTTAATTTGTTTGTTTTAATTGTTTTTTAATAAAATATTTGTTTATTTACCCAAAAAAATCATAAAAACTAGCAGGGACTAGTACACAAGGTTTTTTTAGTGTTTAAACTCGTAAAAAATTTAAAAAATAATAATACATATTTATAATTAATAAATATTAATTTTTGAATTTGATCTAACTAATTTATCCCTCTCATTGTTAGAAAAAAGAGAGACTATTTTAATTAATGTAAAGAAATACAATTTAATTAATAGAGAACAATTAATGAATGTTTATATAGACAAACTCGTTTAATAAATATGATTACATATTAAATTAAAAAATAAGAAATTAATTACTACGTAATATATTTTTTATAATTTAAAACCATAACATTATGGACCACAAATACAAATATCAGTGACACATTAAAGTGGTAAACAAAATTTAAAAAAATACTTAAATTATTAACTAAAATATAATACTTGTAATGACAACAGTGCCCTTTGATTTTCGCAGTTTTTCAAAGAAGTCCTATTTTCATAGAATCAAAAACTGCTTTTCTTTGCTCACACAGATCGCGGTATACACAGATGATAAGTAAAGTTAAGCAAGTTCATCAAGGCTTAAAGGTTGTTGGCCTTGCCTGAGAGATTCAACGACGCGTTCAAAGGTGACGGCGTTAATCGGAATCCTCAACACTCCTCTTTGTTCGTACCCGTACTCTTGGGCCGATCTGTTCAGCAACTCAACGAAGATCGGTTGCCGCAGCATCTCAGCACTGACGATGAACCTCTGCGTCGGCGTCGTCTGATCAATCCCAATCCCTACGTAAACTGGGAAATGCCCCTGCGGTACGTCCGATCCTTGCTTGTCGGGTCCCAACCGAGGATCGGGTGGTTCAGATCGGAGCATTGAGTATTGAGTTGAGTGAGTCACCTTAACTCGAGACAGTCTGCGCATCAGATTCTTCATAACCTTGCAAAAAAAATGTAGGAAAAAAAGGCTTAAAAAAGAGAGAAAGAGCGTCGTTAAGAGAGACTTATTGTACCAATCAGAGTACCTGAAAAGTACATAGAAGAGAAATGGAAAAGGAATCACTTTTATTTAGGGTTGGTCTATGCGTTATTTTTAAGAGAAAGCGATGGACGGCCATATATGACATTATCTCGCGGTAGAGGGATGTCAATTAATATATATAAATATAATTTTTTGTTCTACGATTTATCTTTAAGTATAAAATTTTAAATTATTTTTATTCCGTAATTTATATGATTAAAATTATATATACCTCGCCATTTACGTGAGTTTCAAGATTTATCTAATACGTATTATTTTTAACTTATTGTTGAACAAAAATCCTCTACTCCTTTTCCGTGCATCTTTTGGTGCCTCCTTTAGTTTTTTAAAAAAAAATCAATTTTAAACCCTAAACCATTATTTTTTATATTTTAAACCTTAAACCTTACACCTTAAAAAATACAACATACCCCTAATTCCCTAAACCCTAACCAAAACTCCTAACCTAAAACCCTAAACCCTCTAAATAGAAGTGGGGGCATAAATGGAGGCATGGGGGAAGGGGCAGATGATTTGCACTCCTTATTGTCCGCTTAAGCAAGTCTCAGATTTGAGATGTTGTGTATGCAAAAAATCTTTATTGGAAGACTCATCCACCAAAACTATGGTGTGCGATGCGAGTTGATTTAAATTAATCAGAGCGAGACCCTGAAAGCTATAAAAAAATAAAAAATATAAATATTTTTTATAAAAAAAATTATGAAATAAATGTCCAACAACTCTCGCAACATATGTTTGTTATATAATTAAGTAAAAACTGAGTCTAGTGTTATCAAAATTAATTTTTAAATATTTTTTAATATATATATTTTTTATAATTACCACTGAATTTTTATTAAATTCATAAAAAATATTACAATTACAATGAATTCAGAAGAAAAAAACAACAAAGAAAAGTAAAATATTTTCTATGGAGAAAAGTAAAATCCAGAAGCTTCCTGAATCTCTTTGTCTCTGTCCAATCGAGACACATAACGGGTAAATAAAGAGTGGTGAGCGATCCAAACCATTAGGCAAAATATTCCGCTACCCAGGACTGATTATATCAGTACACAACTATCAATCGAGTGGGGATCTAACCATCGATGACCACCGACAAAATCATAATTAGAAACTAGCGCCAATTCAAATCTCTATAACAATCGATTGCTAAGGTATACTGAATCATGCTAACTATGCTGATTTAAATATATTTATTATGTATACTAGGCGAGTAAAGATGAAATGACACAAAATTATATCTATGTTCCTCCCACCAGCTACAATAAATTTAGATTTTATCTTTTCCCTCGCTTCATTACTTATAAAACTCGCTCCATTGACATATGTATCCCACCTACTTGATTTCATTGTAGAAAATATAAAATTAGGGTGTTGTTTGATAAACTAAAAATGTGTTCAAAGAATTAAATGTTGAAAATTAATATTGAATTTAAGTATAGAAATAATTGGATTATTATTTTTTTTCAATTTGGTCCTAGAACTTTAGGTTTTAGTTCTTTTGATGGTGTGATAGACACTCTAATAGCGTGCCATGTTATTTATTTACAAAGACGAAACCTTCCAAATTCAGTGACCAAGTTAAAAAGTGTTTCCAAGTTCAATGACCAAAATTTACATTATCCCTTTTTTTTTGAGTTGTAGGCACTTGGCTCTACGAAAAGGGATATAATTAAGAGCACACCTATTGAAACCTGGTTAGGTATATATCTTAATCTTCGAGGATATTTAAAAAAACAATTTTAATTTTGGGTCGGTTCAAGTGATATGTTATTTAATATCACATAAATTAAATTTCAAGTTCGATGTATTATATACGTAGAAAATTTTTTTCAAGAGTACTCGCCAAATTAAATGTGTGACGTGGATCAATCCAAATTAATCATAACGTAGCCTTAAAAATCGAAAAGATAAAAAAATTATATTTTTAACATTACATTTGATTGGTTTAAAGATCATTTTCAATTATTTTTGTGAAATTTTGGAGAATGTTATAATCGAAAAATTATATCATGAATCTTTTTTAACACTTTATCTGTGGTCCTTACTAATCAAATTTATCTATTTCATACTTTTTTAAGGTGAATTATCATTTCTTTCTTATATGTAATTAATGAGTGGGAAGTTATCAATCAATTACATAAAATAAACGAACCTAATTATAAGAACTACGACATAATAAAAAAGATTTATGATATAATCTTTTGTTATAACCGTATTATAGATTTTTGCTGTTAGGTGCAACTGATATTGTCTGATTCCCATTTCTTATAATTTATTGTTTGATATATTGTCAATAAAAAAATTAATAACATAATATTCGGATATTTTAAATGTTATTTATAAAATTATATTTTATCGATAATGTATTAAACAATAATTATTTCTTGTAAGACTAAATATCTTTTCGTTTTGGTTTCTTCAATTAATTAATAAAATTACTCTTTTTAATCGTGCCCAAAGCAAAAAAAATAAAAACAAATGTAAATATTTTTAGGCACACTAGACAAATAAATAAACACAACATTCGGATGTAAATCGTTTGTCTTTTCTCTATATTTTTATTTATGTTTTATTTTAAATTAGAGAGTTTAGGATTTAAGGTTTAGGGTTTTAGGTTAGGGGTTTTGGTTAGGGTTTAGGGAATCAAGGGTAGGGTATATTTTTTAGGGTGTAGGGTTTAGGATTTAAGATATAGAAAATAAGAGTTTAGGGTTTAAAATTGAATTTTTTTAAAAAATTCAAAGAGGCATAAAATAAGGCACAGAAAAGAGTTAAAAAAATTTTGTTCACAACGTTCTGCTCTTACTTTTAGAATTTTTTACTCTACTACTAGCATATAAAATAATTATTTTAAAAATGTAAATAATTACGAGTTGAAATTTAATATTTATATTAAGAGAAATTATATAATGAACCCTTTCTACCACGTTATTTGTGGTCTATCTAATCATATTCATTTTTTTTTATTTTTTTAAGGTGAATCATCACCTCTTTCCTATTTATATAAGAATGGGCATGGGTCGGGTTGGGTCTGATTTTTGATCCACCCGCACCCGACCCGAAAAATCATACCCTCCACCTGTTGCCCGACCGACCCGACTCAAATCATTAAAAAATTAAAATTTTGGGATTAAACTGTAAAAAATAAAATTTAGAGATCTAATTGTAAAAATATTTAATTTTAATGGTCTAATTATAAAAAAAAATTAATTTTAGTGATCTAATTGTATAAAATATATATAAAGATGGGTCATTATTGCAAATATCTCTAAAATATATATGAAAAAATTATACTATTAGTCCTAGATCGAGTCGGGTTGGATTTTTTTCACCCTAAACTCGAACTTGACCCGACTCAAGATCACCATTGAAAAAAACCCGACCTAAACTCAAATTTTCACCAAAAAATTCGACCCGGTCCGATCGGGTCGGGTCGAAACCCGTCGGGTTCGGGTTCCGTGCCCATCCCTATATTTTATAACATGTGAGTGTGTAGTTATCAGGTAGTTACTTAAAAACAAACAAACTTGATTACATGGACTATAGATGACGGGTGAAAAGGATCTATGATATAATCTTAATTACATAAACTATGAATAACGTAATGAAAAAGATTCGTAATATAATCTCTCCTACGTTAGGTATGGCTTCACTGCATTAGAAAATTTTTATACCAAACAAAGTTCACGTACTAATCACATGAATCTATCCCGTAAACGAATATTAATTACAGATTTAATACGATCAAGATTTTTTATACAGTTTTTATTAACTCTTCTAAAATATCTGCGATTTCGTTCATTCCATAGAAAATAGAGATAAACTTACCAAACCAAACGAAGATACAAACCAGAAGAGACTTTCCTTCTAGGGAAGAAATGGCCTAACTTCAATTTTCTTTTCAACAGTAGGCTCTGCAAGACAAACCACGTATTATACGTAATTATTTGATATATATATTATATAACTTATCTATTTAAATTCAAACATTGTATTAACTATTAAATCATAAAACTTAAACTCTAAATATAAACTTTCGCATCCGCCCAGCGGCTCTTGCCTCTATTATTGTTGCCGATGCTTCTGCTAGTTCCTGCTCTAATGCTGCACACGCATAAGCTAACGACCATTTTTTTCCCACTTGTCATACTACCCATTCGAAAGGAAAATGGAGCCAAATTATTCTTGAACTTGCTTAGTTAGAATGAAAATTAGAGTAATACAAGTTTTGGTTTAATGATTATTTAGAAACTACATCAAGTTTTGATGAACGATAGTCTGTAATTAAGTTATATATAAATATTTAGTGAACCCCAGATCAATAATCCATTGTCGTCCAGTGGTTAGGATATCTGGCTTTCACCCAGGAGACCGGGTTCAATTCCCGGCAATGGAATTTTTTCATTAATCGGTAAAACCCTTCTTATCCTCACCGTTGTTGCAATCTCATTTTAACTCCAAACTCTTCTCCAATCTCCACCTTCACTTCCTGCTAAAACACCATGAATGGATACATAAATCCATTGTCAGGAAGTGAACTTAGCATCTAAGTTCAAATTTCCCTAATCAAGCATAGGAAAAAGACAATAGGCTTTCGCTTGGACTTCCGATGGTGTCGATAGTACGGAGTTGTAGACCAGTTGTAGAAATAGAGGCCTGAAAGTAGTAGTAGGAACAGAACAAGAGCAGCAGTAAGGCCAGTCCCCACTGAGCCAGTGATACTTGATGTGGTGCCAGTGCCACTGCGATCCAGCTTTGCCATAACAAGTGCTGGAGATGATGAATTCAAAGACAAGCCAACAGCACCATTATCATCAAGATCAACTACAGTTGTCGCAACATCTTGCAATGCACCTTCATCGGTGATACCTTTAGAATGACCGGTTACTTGATCAAAGAGGCAACTAGACCAGGACCAGCTTCACAGAACCAAAAGATTCGGAAACCTGAGCAAGTTGATCTTCCGTGATGTTCAAGTGTAGGTTACCAACATACAACCTTCTACCCCAGCATCATATGGACCTGTCTGTCCGGCTGCCACTGAACCGGATTCTTCTCAGCTTCAGACGGTTTCACCTTACCAAGAAGAGGTGTCCAGGGAGTGCTATTGCCATACCAAGAAGGTACTGGCTTAGTTTATTCGTTTCTAAGGCTAGTGTGATGGAAAAAATATGAAATTTTCCCTTAGGATTAATATTTGATAAATTATGGGTGTAAAAGATTCACACAAACATATCTATCTTTAAATCTAAAATTTAAACTTTTAATCCTAAAAATATAACCTCAAATCTTAAACCTAAAATTCTACATTACAATATAAACCCCTAACCTCTAAAATCTAAATTAAATCATAACCCCCTAAATAACCTTGTCCACTTGTGAAAATTTTATTTTCCGTTGTTAGTGTATAGGATAATATTCTTTTTATATTATTAAGTGTAAACTATATAGTTGTACTCTATCTTCACTTGTATTTTTGTTTTGACACCTTGATTATTTTTTATAATTTATGTAAATTTAATACCAAGTTTAATGATATGGTATTAAAATAAAATAAAATATAACGTTAGATAAAATTTTATTAAAAATAATAATTGAGATACTAAAACATAAATACGGGTAAAGATAAAGTACCAAATATGTAGTTTACCCTATTGTTATAGAAAATCAAAGACGGGCTCTACTTTCCAGGCCACCAATTTGAAGCCCATACACATTTCCAAATATAGCCCTAAATGGGCGATGATCCATATAAAAGGGAAGGCGGTCTAATGCTCAAGGCCACATTCGTAATTTTCAACTCCTACGGGCCTAATATATAATGAGAACCGAACGCGTGATTCAAACATTTCAAAAAAGAACGAGCGAATCTGTTTTGGCGTTTAAAACTCGATCCGTCAAGGGTTAACTCTCGCTTACTTCTTCTTCAGAAAGTTGGAGGCCGCCATTGCTGTTTTCTCTGTTTAAGGCAAGCAAGCATGACGCCATAATATTTTATTCCTTTTTTCTGGTATTATTATCGGGTTTTTTTTTTCTAGTAAATTCCTTTTGTTGAGAAGTTTTTGATTTATTTGTTGATTAAAATACTCTCAGATGGAGAGAAACAGGAAACGTAAGTCGCGTTCTAAATCTGTTGCCGATGATTTTTCTGATATCAATGACGCCGAGGTACGTACATCGCGATTTTGTTCTTTTAGAATATATATTTTAAATTCTTGTTAATGCTAAAGTGTTTTGTAGATTAATGGATACCTTAACGGCAAAACGGAGATGCTTTTCAAGAAGTTGATGTGGGAGGCTATGAATAAATGTTATGAAAAGGTATTTCTGTTCTCTTTTTTTAATTGCAGTTATATCAATCACTTCTGAGTTTATATTACATTTGTTTAGAACTCAAAATCAGTGAGGAATGGAGTGATAGAGAGAAATGAAATTGATTACTTGTTTGCATTCGTGGAGTTGGAGTGTAGGGGATGAGATCAATCTAGTTTTCAATGTGGGATTGTATTCTAGAATGTTTTTAGCAATAAGTTCAGAATGAGCCGAAATTGCAGCTGGTTGTAAAGTATTTTTCTGATTCTGTTTTTCTTGCATATTGCCTGGTTTAGATGCATAAAATTAAGTAATCTTTATATTCAGAGTGAACTATGAACTACTGGAGTTATAGAAATTGGTTTGATTGTTAATTTGTTACTGGAATTTTTCTTATAACATATGCGAAATTGGTTATCAGACATTGAAGATGTCCATTAAATTAGAACTTTAATTTAACTTAGCTTTTTATGCCCTTTGTTTTAACATGAGATGCCAATGGAGATAAAGGTTAATCAAGTCTAGAAGATATGTAAAAAGAGATAAATGATAAGAGAAAATTTTGAGTTCTATCTGTCTTTTTACATTCTTTATTATACGTTTCTCTTTTGATATTCATGGTTAATCTCATTTATTTAAGCCTAATGATGTATTTCATAATTGAATTATCTACTGATTTTATATTTGCTCAACTTATTCAAATTCACTTATATATTATATGGATATTTTCCTGGCAGAAGAAACAAATAATGTCTGCTACAGAAAAGAAATCTGCTGCTAAGAAAGCGGTTACTGGCAGGATGGGAAGTTTAAAGGAAAAGGAACCTGAGAAGAAAAAGGTAAGCACACGGAAAGCTGTTGGCTATTTCAACTGCCCCATCAGATGTAAAATATTCCTTGAAGTATCATTTATTTCAGACTAGTCCTAAGTAATGTTATTGCATGCCTCCTTCAGAACATAGAAGAAAGTTCTACTATCTACCACGAATCATTTTCATTTCATGTCTTCGCCTTGTTGACATTCTTCTTTATATTTTCCAGTTATATCTAGGTTTTCATTTAAGTTTTTAGGTTCTATTTGCCTTGGCATAATGATTAATGATGTGTTTTTTCCTCTCATCTTTTGGTAGAGGCTGAGTTCGAAAATCAATTATGATGCATTGGAGAAGCAAACCGATGAAATACCAGTATGCTCCAACTCTCTCTCTTTATAGACTATATGCTTATGTTTTTTTGGACCTATGGACCAACTATCAGTTATTATTTATTTTCACCTTTGGGTTTGATTTCTCATAGGCGGAAGTTACTGAAAAGCCTAAGGAGGAAGTTACGGGCTCGAACGGTGACAAGGAAATTGAGAGGGAGCTCTCCAAAGGAACATCAAGTTATGAAGTTTGTGGTTTTGAGGAAGACAACTATAGTGATGAGTTTGAGTCCGAGAATGCTAATCCATACTCCTACGTAGACGAGGAAGAGGAGGCTGGTTATAGAGAAGATTACGATGAATATGAAGAATTTTGATTCTAAAATTGATATCTTCATGATGTTATCCTGCAGTTCAGGTTCAACGCATGCTACGAGAACAGAGATGTGATCAAAATTTTCATCTAGCTGCAATGGTTTTGACCTTTGTTCAAACACATGAGGTAACTTTTTTGCTCAAGAAATGAGGCGATTTTGCAATTTGTTACTTTGATTAATGATATGAAGAGATGAGTATTCAATCGAATAATTTTATTTGTTATTAATGTAGACATGTTACGAGGTCGGTATCAAAATTTGCATATAACTGCTATGTTTCTACTCAAGTTAATTTGACCGAACTTTCAATTTGATATTTTGCAACAATATATATGATAGTTTTTTTTTGTCCTGGTTTTTAGATTTTGTCTTGATTAACTTGTATCGACAGTGGGGATTTTTTACGCACAACGATTTAAATTTAAGATATATTTAAGTAATATTAAGTTGATTAGTAGTGTGGTTGGGTGAAAGTCGGACATTAGGGAAGGCTCAGTTGGGCAGTCCCCCACAGAAGCTATTAAAATTGAGAAAGATAAGCTGAAGGCTGCCCTTGAGAAAAGGAGGAAGTCTTGTGGGAAGGGTGCTTATCGAGGGAGTTGATCGTGAGTTAGGTATTGTTTGACTTGTACTTGTTAAAAAAAATTATTATTTGTTAAAATTGTGCTCAGTTTATGCTCGGTAAAATATTTTGTTGCTCAACTCGACTCGTTGCTCGTTAAGCTTAACTTGTTTCTCGTTAAGTCCATTTTTTAACTTATTTTATTTTTAACATAAATTAATAAATTTAACCAAAAATATCGAAAGAATGTATAAAACATTTTTAAAGTCTAAATTCAAAAGTAACAATCCATAAATATATCAAACTATCATATTAAAATTAAAATAACAATTCACATGTTAATAATTATTATTTAGATTTATTTTTTGAATGAAATTATTTTAAAGTAATTACTAAAAATATTTAGTATTTATCAAGTTAGATTTTGTTCGATTCAACTCGTTAAGGTATCGAGTTCGAATCGAGCTAATTCGAATAAAATATTTATCAAATTTTGACTGAATCAAGTTCGAGTAACTCACGAACTGCTCAACTCGTTAAGCACCCCTACTCCAAGGAAAACAGCAAGGAAAAAGGATGTATTGGATGAAGATGATCTCATTGAGAGGGAGCTAGAGAATGGGGTTGAATTAGCCGTGGAATATGAGAAAATCAAGCGAGAACGTCGGCAAATCTGGTCCAGGAGGAATGAGAATCAAGCTCATTGGGAACCACTTTGTTACAAAGTGCCAGTCATCCTTTAATCATGAAGTTAGAAATTAGATTCTTACTGATAAATGTAAATTGTATATTATAATTATATTTTATAATCATTCGTTTATCTTTTAATAAAAATATCTATGATAAAAAAAATTAGTTACAATTATCAACAATAGATACCTCGATTCAAATAACAAATATCATCAAAGCATTAAGCCAATAGAAATGGAGAAATTCATACGCTAGCTCCAGTCCAATCATATAAAGTTTAAATCTGATTATATGTACATTATACTGTTAATGACCAAAGACTCTTCAAATCAAAATAAGCTAAACGACCTCGACCGCTACTCTAACCGCCGCAGCGCCACCGCTGTAGCCACCACCTCTCTTTTTTTCTACTTATAAATTGCTGCATGTGGAAAGGATTTAGGGACTATATTAAGAGGGGAATTCAGCATAGGATGACAAAAATGTAACCTAAGAGACATACATATTGTCTGATTAGTTAAGCTAGTATGACCACATGGGCTCTCCCAGGCTAGCCTGGTCCATTACCATATCCATGTCAAAAATGGGCATGGCTTGTGAACCCATGAGCTTGGATGGGGGTGACCCACTATTACTTGGGCTTGTCTGGTCGAACCCATGCGGGTAGGACGCGGTTTGCCTCACCCGAAGGTGCACCACCTCCGCCTGTGCCAAGGCGAGTTGGGTCTGAAGGGCGTCTATCTGCTGCTGTAGTGATGATATGGCTCCGACGCAGCCGTAAACAGGGTCACGAACCCTGGCATTGGCCTCATAGACGATGCTGCTAACCGCGTCGCCTCGCTGGTGGACCGGTAACTCCTGCGATTTCGATAGCTTATATGTCAGCTTGGACGGCCCAAAAAGGAAAGAAAGGAACAGTAATGGTTAAGGTATTAGGCGAGCTAAGGCCCATGGTTCTCAAACCCAAAACAAATATGAACTCATGGGTGACATCACTTTTATGTCTTCAGCTTGCAAAATTTTTCAACATAAATACTCAACTGAATTGGTCAATAACACTCCAAAAGTATAATTTTTTTAAAATATATATATATTATTTTTTAAAGAAAATACTCAACTTAAACGTCCTTATCAAAAGACTTTCTAATGATATACGCGTGTTGAGTTTCAGTTCGATTAATATATATTTATTATATAAATTTTAGTACCCAATTCTAAAATTATTTATATTGTCTTATTTTATGTAAGAACGAATATCAATATTTATAAAAAAAATGTTTAATATACATTATTGTATTTCTATTTAGACTTTTAAGCTTATATATACTTAAAATTTTCATAGATCATATAGCTTGAGTGCTTGACAAAAAGGGGAAGAGTTGGTCAAACAAATATTGTGTAATTCTAATGGGAAAAAGCAACTAGGAAACATCTGCACGTGATAGCACTCAGAAATTGAAGCAAAAATGAGTGGGGAAATTGAAAAAAAAGAATAATTCAATGCACCTACATGTACAATATATAGTAAGTAACCCTTTTTTTAACTTATGTGAGATGTTTCTCGAAAAAAGTACAAAGATAAAACCAAACAGCTGAACAACAACTGATCTTGAGTTTTGTCCTGGCAAATCTAGAGAAACAAGACAAGCAGCAACTGTTTGCTAGCTTCATGTCTTCTTCAATCATAATTAGATGCTTAATTAAGCTGTGTGTAATGAAGTTAATGGGTTTATTGAAGCTCACCTGCAGCATCTTGTTGACATTGCTAGCACCGAACACCTTGTGCACGTTGGCAAACTTTTGGGGTTCATCGGCAGGGAAATAAGGAGCAAAAACACAGTCATGGGCGCACCTTCTCCTTAGGAGCTTGCATGCTGCACATGGTGAGGCTGCACCCTGCTTCCTCCCACTACTCTCCTTCATGTGTCCGAGCTAGGGAAACCTTCTTGCTGAAGTCAATAAACAAACACACTAAAAAGAAAAAAAAACCCAGTTTTTGTCTTGTTTTTCTCTTCCTTGGAGCTGATGTATGTAGTTCAGAAGAGCCAAGAGAGAAGATGAAGAAGAAGAAGAGAAGTGGCAACAGAACATGAAGAGGGGGAGAAGTGGGGTGGGGTTAAATAAGCAAAAGTTCAATACCATCTGAGATGGACCCCATCTAGCAACCTTTACATTTTGGAAGAAAAAAGACATATCCAAGTGCTTAAAAAAAGAAAAATAAAAAAAGTCATCTACAATGTAATAATACTACATGGTATTAGAGTTTATAATCCAAAATTTTGTATTAATCTGACTTAAAAAGTTCACGATTTGGATAATTTTAAAAAAATAAAATTAAGATATAAAAATTAAAAATTTATTATAAATACAGAGTCTCGTGAGATGTTTATAGTACTAAATATGTCGCGTATTCGGCCTGTATAAAATTATACTTTTAAGTACGAATCATTTTATTTTAGTGGTTAAAAAATAGTTGTTGTTATCGTAGTTCATAAGTTCTAACACTGTTTTTAAGTTTGTAGTATAGCTTGTTATATGTGTTTTAAGCTTGAGTTAGTGTGAAAATGCTGCATGTGCATGCCTAGGAGTAGGAACACCACATTCAAATTAATGAACATTTTCAACAACAATCATTGTATCTGGTAGACTTGGCCAACAAAAATAGTATTTGTGGATCCAATGCTCTTAGGGAAAACTTTTCACTTTTCTTATCTTCATGTTCATGTGTTAGTGTGAAATCATGTATGGGTTTGTCATTTGGAAGGGAAGGAAGTAATTGAATATTCCTACAATAAATATTAATTATTTTTTATTTTGTTTTATCCCCATAAAATTAAACTATCGAAATACAGAGACAAAACCCTCACCTAAAGAACTTTTTTACTTTTAAACATTTATGTTTTTGTCCTTAACTCCAAACCCTAGTTTCGTTATTATTGACATGAAAGATAAGACTGTTAGATACAAGAGATTTTGCATACTAATTCGCATTATCTTATGCCAAAAGAAATAATAAACATAAAACATTCTTAAAATCAGTTTATCATAAAATACATCTCTGGTTCTCACCTAGGGGTGATAATGAGCCTGGCCGGCTCGCGAGCTACTCGGGCTCGGCTCGAGTGAGCTCGACTTGGGTTCGGCTAGAGATTTAAACGAGCCGAGCCCAGCTTACCCAAGCTCGGCTCGAAAAGCTCGTGAACAGGCTCAGAATAATTATATATAAACATATATATATATTTATATATACATTAAAAACAATTTGTTTAGCAAAAAATAATAAAATAATTGAGAGTAAATTCACTAAAAATAAATTAAATATTATAAACTAAAACAAATTTACAAAACTACAAATAATAAATAAAAAATAAACTATAAATAAATAAATAATATAAAAAATTATATATTTCAAGCTAAACCGAGCCGAGCCTGACGAGCTTTGAGCCCGAACCAAGTCCAGTAATATTATTTTCGAGCCGAGCTCGAGCCTGAAATTCCGAGCTCGGCGAGACTCGAACCGAGTCGAGCCTGGCCTGGTTCGGGCTCGGCTCGACTCATTATCACCGCTATACTCACCTATTATAAAATATATTTTAATCTAAATTATATACAAATTTTAAATTTTAAGAGAACTATCACGGTCTCCGACCCTTTTATTCATCCCATATATATTCAAAACTTGTATATTATGAAGTTGAGATTATTGACTTTTTTTATTTGTCTGTTTATATCTTGAAACATACGGTTGAGTCGTGTGAATATGTCCTGAACGTGCATATGTTTGTACCAGAAAAACAGATGAGTCGTTTGAAAAGGCAAAGAGAGAGAGGAGAAAGCATAGGTGAGACAAGTCTACTTGTGTGTTCCAACTTTGTAAGACTAACCTTAATTAACTGCCTAATTGCTTTATTAAACATCTTAATCAACTCATAATCTTGCAAACATAATCATCATTATGTTGGCACAACAAATGTACATGTTTGTTTTACATTAGTATTTGATATATTTGTAAAACTAAAATTGATTTTGATATAACAAATAAGTGTAAGGACTATTTTTAAAATAACTTTTTGGTCTTTAAGTCAAAATTGATCTCTAAAGTCAAAACTAGGAACTTCGAAATTCTCTTACAAGCCATTTTTACACGAGGGTATCGATACCACAAGGATAGGTATCGATACACCTGAGATTTTTCAAGGCTTGTTCTTGAGATCAAGAACATGTATCGAAACAAGGTTCGATACCAAAACTTTCTGTCAACCCATGTTTCGATACTGGTGTCGAAACAGACTGGGAAAATTTTCAAATTATTTTTAATTTTAAAAATACGACTATTGGTATCGATACTGATATCGATACACCCTTAATCCCCAACGGCTATTTTCAAGCATTTAATGAGTCGACCGTTGGTGTCAGTTAAAATTTTGAATGATGGTTAGCATGTATCGAAACAGGGTTCGATACCAAGCATCACAGAAACTTTTTGTATCGGAACAAGTATCGACGCACCCCTTAATAAATGCACAACGACTCTTTCTTTTTTTAGCATGTTTCGAAACAGGTACCCGCGTTTCGATACCACCTGCTACAGAGTGCATTTATGATGGAAAGATGTAGCTCCAACGTCCATATTTACTTTCCCAACAACTTCAACGGTTAGAAATCAATGAAAAGGTATAAAAAGTAGCATTTTCAAAAGCTTTAAAACAACAATTGATCCTTAAGCAACATCCAAGCACCAAGATCCAACTCAAAGCACTTTATTGCATATTCTTGCTCCCAACTCTTGTATTTTTACTTTGATCTATTGTAATCTGAGTTTGGGGAGAGTTTTTTTGTAATTGGGGCAAAATATTTCTTGTGAGAGAACTTTCATTTGCCTATTTATCCCTTGTATTCTCTTGTGAGGATTGAATCAATTCTAGGGTAGAAGAATTGATTCAAATTGTAACGGTTATCCCTTGAACCGAGAAAAAGGTTGAATTCATTAGTGAATTGGTTTCAAACTCCTTAGTGGGAACTAAGGTAGTGGATGTAGAGCTTGTTCGAAGCTTGAACCACTATAAATTTCGTGTCCTTTAATTTCTAGCTTTCTACCGAAAAATTTCTAACTCAAAATTTTAATTGCCAATTCACCCCCTCTTGGCCATACTTCAAGATCGATCAACTCAACAATTGGTATCAGAGTCATACTTCAAGATTGATCAACTCAACAATATTACATGTACTTAATTAATTATTTAAATGTTAATTAATGAAGTTATTACGATCCGTAGAGTGATTCTAACGGTAAATGATGTATTTCATTCAGGTAATCTAGATTTGAACATTATATGTATAAGGCAACAATAATTAAACCAAAAAATCACGGTATCTGCTCATTATCACGGGATGTATATGTTTGTGAAGGGTTTAATTTAATATTTTTAAATTTTAGGGTTTAAATAATAAAATTCCAAAAATTGAGAATGAAAAAAATTAAAATTTCTCGAAAGGGACTTAACTAAAATTATTCAAAAATTTAAATATTTTAAAAGAACCAAATTAAATTTTTTAAAGAATTAAAAATTAATTAACCAAATTTGGGGGGCCAATGCCCTACCGGCCCTCATAAAGGTCCACCCTTGTTTGTCCATGTTAAATATTTTTTATGATATATTTATATAAACTAATTAATTATCATTAATTATACAAAAAAAATATTGTTTTGCCTTCCAAAAGTAAATAAAGATGATAACGTTTAAGGTAATTATTTTATGCATAAGTCTTTGTATAAAGTTTATTTTTATAAGTATCTTAATTTTAGGGTTTATAGTTTCAAACTGAAGGAGTGTCGTTATAACTTAAATACTTATAAACCTTAAATTTTAATCATAAATCTTAAATTTTGATGTCATTAAATAAATAATATTTTTTATTTTCAATTTTTAATTTTATATATTTTAACTTTCTTCTAATATTTATCTTAAAAACGTAATATTTAATAAAAAATGATTACAGATAACAAAGTTTAACAAAATTAAAGAAATTGAACCGACCCAAAGAGAAAGAAAAAAATAGAAAGAATCCAATCATAGTTCAACAAAGAAAACTATCCCAATTATAAATATAAAAATATTTTATAATATCCGATTAAAATTTATCTATTAATAAAAAATATCTCTTTCGATTTTCAAGGTCTTACCCTGATTAATCCGGACAGTTTTACGTCATACACTTAGTTTTGATAGGTGAATCTCTTAATAAAATTTTTTTATATATCAAAAATCTCGAATCTAAGACTTACTTAAACGAAACTAACTCTGTTAAAAAAATTTTAAAAAAAATATTCCTCAGTGCCACCATTAATGTACAGATAGAATGGACCACGTTCACAAAACATGATAACATGTTCCATGAACATGCTACTCTTCAACACGTGCAGATCACAGATATGGTCGTTGGTTTATTTTTAATATTTTTTTGTAACATTAGAATTTTATGGTAATAAAGTAGTATATTTATATTAAATATATAAAAATAAATCCAAACAATGATTCTAATAAAAAATTAAATAATATTTATCTTTAAAAACTATAATTTAAGTAATTCTCATTATAAATATATATGTTACATAAAAAATTAAATATATATTATCGTATAATTATTTTAAAATAGTTAAAAATATAATTCTCGAACTTAAACCCTAGAATTTTAAATCCTATTTTAATAGAGGTGAAGTCTGGTCGGCAGCTGAGTTGTGGCTGGGTACTGTCGGCAGATAAGATTTGCTTTAAAAATTAATTTAATTCTCCTAATTTATTTATTTTCCATTAATTTTTAATAAATTCGTCACTGTCTTTGATATGACATATATGAATATTCCACTTATTTATGAAAGATATTTGTAAATATTAATTAAAAATGAAAGAGTCAAATATTTTTTATTTTGTTTTTTTATGTAATAAACAATGATGTAACTTTATTATAATTCGATTATTAAATCAAATATAAATCTATTAAAATATAAACCACCAATAAAAAATGGGTTCATATTTAATATTTAAGTTTGTATATAAAATTTTATACAATTTTTATTTTAATTTTAGAATTAAATTTTAAAATTTAAAGTAGATTTTAAACATTAAAATATAGATAATTTATATAAAGTTGCACCATTTATGTGTTGTTTTGTCTTTTTTTATTCATCTTTTATTTTGTATTTGAAATAATTTGAATTTAAAATAATTAAAATATTATCTGATATAAAGTTTTCTTAAGATAATCCTCTAAATAATATATATGTTTTTGTCTTCGAAGATATTCAATAAAATAAATTTACTAATCAAAGATGAAGTAAGAATTTAGGTTCAAAGGTAAAAGATAATTATATAAAAATAAAAAAATTATAAATAAATTAATTTTAAAAAAATATAATTAAAGAGATAAAAATAAAGAAATCTCCTCTCTCACTCCTTTGTAGATCTGTATTTATCGTTGATTAATTTTTTCTTACGTTGGTTTAAAAAGAATAGATGTTAACTATAAATTAAAATTTGAATTATCAATCATTAATTAAAATAAAAAAGTCCGTTATTATATTGTCAGAAGTTTGTAATTTAAATAAATTTTTATTTATTAGATTAAAAATTTGTCATAATATCATTTTTAAATGGGTTATATTTATTAACGAAAGGATTATAAAAGAATTATACCTTAAACGTTAAAAATTTATTACAAACAAAAAATACAATAAAATACAAGGGTATAAAAAACATTAAAATATTAAATTTAACATCATCAGAAGAATTTGAAAAAAAATTAAATTACATCAAGTAAATTATTATTTTATCCTAATTTTTCTTTGAAGAAAAAAAAATCATTACTTTTTTTTTACGTATTGACACGATAAAAAAATTAAAACTTGTACAATCCGATCTCTTTCATTGATAAAAAAAATTCGATAATATTTATATTTTATAACTTTAAATTATCAAAAGTTAGACTAAAACTACTATAAAAGTAAAGAAATTACTATAAAACAGACGAAAAAGATCACAAAACGATCGACGATCGACATAAATAAAAAATAATATAATTTTTATTTAAAAAATTTAACATCTTATTTAGAGTTTGTGATTTAAAGTTTAACTTCGACTTTGACATGTCGTTTTGGTTTAGACTTTATTGCCGTCAAACGAAATCCATTTTTCTCATGACGGTATGAATTTTTTTTAAGACGGTGGACTTCTAATTATTGATTTTAGAAATTATAAATAAAATATAAAAAATAATTTAATATATAAGCCACGTAAAACTTATACTTTAAAATTACACACATTTGAATACAATTATTCTAAATCTTAAACATTATAATTTTAATTCCATAAATAAATATAAATATCTATTTAAAAATTAATGAAAATATAACCTAAATCGAAAATTTATCATGTCGGATGATGATGGGTACTAATGAATTAGCGTGGGGTAACACTTTTAATAATGGGATTGAGTTATTTTAAAAAAATAACTCATACATTAATGATAAAAAATTATAAGTGGATTAAATTTAACGTTTATGATTTAGTTTAGGGTTTATTATAATAATGTTAGAAATTTATATTTTAATCGTGAATCTTATATTATACCATAAATTTTAAAATTTAACTATGAATAGTAATTAACGACGCTCGACTCTCATCGTTAAATGTTTTGTTTGGTTGAATTAACAATATAAAATTTTATTTTTCTTTTGTTTATTACCTAATTTACCTTTCGACCGTATGGTTTCGCTTGAGAAGCGTTATAGATACCATCGGACAATAGCTAAAAGTGGTTACAACAAAGAATGAATTTAGGTTAGAGATTTAAATTTTAAATATTAAAAATTAAATTTATTAAATTATTTAAAATTAAGATCAAATTGACAAAGACATTACGTAAAGATGTTACCTAACATCTCAGTTTACGTTAAAAAATGTATTTCACCTCCCAAGGGAGTGTAAAGTTAGGTAGTTGTTATGGTCGTTAGAAAGCTAACGGTATAAGGTTAGTTAGCAGGTCAGGTAAAATTATTACATGGTTTAGATTCATAAACTCCTGTATTTGATTTCACACCCACCTAGGCTATGTCCCTTTATCTTTATTCTCTTTGCCTGCTACTATTTCCAGTCCTAATCTCAAATGTTTTCTGTACCGATTGCTGCTCCTGTGCCAACCAGTTCCCGATGAAGTGATTTGATGCCACATCTGTCTGATCAAAGAATGTTTCCCGAACCAGAGGTTGAAACAGTAACCATGCGTGTCTGTCTAGCTGCCACAAACACCAGATATACAAAGATTTGATGTGCTCGAATCCCATATGTTCATTGAATCAATTCAGTTTCACTCTTTGGTTTTAACCGGAGATGTAAAAATACATGACACAAAGTGTGGGCTCGAACCAGATGGTGTCTTGAAATTTGCATGATTCCATATCAACTAACACAATGATTCTACCTACAGATTTTGCATGCTTTTCTGAAATATTACAGCTTCGTTGGGTTTAAACACCAACTATGGTTTGGTTTTAAAAAAACAGTTGAGCTTTTAGCTTCAATATTTTTATGGGATGAAGAATTGGTTGTCCTAAAGCATTCTTGGACGTGGAAAATCTTATGCATATTTTTCTCAGAAAAGCGAGGGCACCGTTCGTTGATTTTAATTTTGTTGAATAAATTATGGTGCTTTGCTGGGGCAGGTTAATGATAATAATCGAATCTGAATCGAGTATCGTAGAGTTTTGTTAAGAGGAAAATCCTTTTAATCTGAAATGCTTCATTTACAACGATAAAATTTAAATTTTGGATCTTAATTAAAGGCCTAATATTATATTTTACTGGTCGGTTCAAACAAGGTGCTTCATAGTTGATTATGACGGTAATATACACTTTTTAACTTAATTAAGTATTCATTAATATTTTAGTAATCATCAAGATTCGAATTTTATCAATAATCTAATCAATACAACTAACTGTTAAAAAGGAGTAAAAGTGAGTAATTATTTTGTGCACTAGCAGTAAAAATTTTCTTGTTCTACGAGTATCTTAATTTTAAGGTTTTGAGATTTATTTTAGGTTTAAAGTTCTAGGATTTAGAACTTAAGACTTAGAGTTAGAATTTATTTTTATAGGTTAAACCATAAATTCTTAATAAACTACCCTAAAAAGTAAAAACTTAAACTTTAATCTCTAAACCCTAAATTTTAACCACAATCACTGAATTTTAAACCTTTAGACATAAATACCTAAAGTTTAAATCCTAAACCCTAAACCCTAAACTAAATCTATAAACTTTATACCTAAAATACTTAATAGTTTTCTCTTTGAAAAAAATAACTTAAGAATGATTAAACCAATCCTTCATTTTCACCAATTCCATTTGTTAATGGAAAAGGCTCTGATCTTGATTACAATGGTAAGATTCTGCTTTGGAGGTTGAGACATAACAAAATCCAATAACTGATTTGCTGACAGAGACCTTTTGAAGGCTCTTCAGCAACCCCATGGTCATAAGTCCATGCATTCATACAAATACTTAAAGATTGATTCTCAAAGTTTGAAACTTTCTTTGTTGTTGATGATGATGACATGGGATGGGAGGGAATGATTTTGATTGGTGGAGAATGTGTGTGCCTTGATGCTTAAGCAAAATCCTTTTAGGTCCAACGTCCATTTTATCCACTAATCTAAAGTGATTAGTGGGGTGGGGTCTCATTTTTTTATGTTATTAACCGACACAATGTTTTTAATCCTTGGGATACGATAAGATTCTCTTACATATACATATTAATGGTACTTTTCATTTTTTTAATCGGTTACAATGTTATAATTATATCTGTTTTAAAACACTGTGATTATTGGTGCTCGAACCGATGATCTTTAGTAACAATAAACGTTCTTTCAACCACTGAAATTAGATGGTTCGTACTATAATAATAAATTAAATAAAAACAATGTTACTTTTTAACTTCTTGTTGATTCCATGTACATATATATCAAAAAAATATATTAATATATCATTTATAATTGATTTTGTAGAATAAAACATTAAATAATGATAAATCTAAATCTTAATAGTATAAATAGAATAAATTAGGTTAACATAACCGCTTTTATAATATATTTTTATAATATCTTTTCTGGATTAGTCTATCAATAAAATATCAGTGATTATATTTAAAATGAATTAAATCAAATGCTTACGAGAGTAAAATACAGAAAAAAAAATAAATTTTATACTTTATAAATTTAAGTGTTGTTGTACTTATTTTTTATTAAAAAATCAGCATACAATGTACGCATAAAAAATATTTTAATAAATTATATACGATTTTTAAATTTTTAAATCACCCTATATAATAATCTATTTTTCTTATACCAAATCTCATAAGATCCTTGTAGCTTGTTTTTAAATATGTTTTTTAAGACCATTTTGTGGTGTATTTTGTTTTGTATTGGGAAGTAATTTTCAAAGGTATAAAGGATAAAATTAAGAAATAATAGTGTGGTGAGAGTGAGGGGGACAAAGGGGACCTACCTTAATCATTTCTTCTCAACACTAATCACCCTTTACAGGTTATTATTTTAATGTTTATTTTATCTTTTTTTTCTATCGTAGTATAGAACGCAAAGATAAGACGAGTCTTATTCTTATTATTCTTCGTCTATAAATATCTAAATTTTGATTCTTAATACCTCATAGATAGTTCGAACTCTATAGGAGCAATACTCAATTTTCGCTCAAATGGTTTATAGAGGAACCCTACCCTCTCGGATCCATTCAACACGCGCGATTTCTTTTCCGTCGATACGCCCTGCAATTTGTATTTGAATTCCTTTTGTATCCGCTTGCTCAGTTAATTCAATAGCCTTTTTCATTGCTTTTCGAAATGAAACTCGATTCTTTAATTGTCCGGCTATAAAATCGGCACAAATATTAGGGTGTCCATAAGGATTTTCAATTCTTGTAATAGCAACGTCGAGTTTTCGGTTCATACAATTAAATTCTTTATTTTAATGTTTATATGCATATGTCAAGTTTTGAAAGAGACGAAATATTAATCTTATATTGAAAAAATTATAATATATAAATAATAATGTTTACAATTATATTAGACTTGTTTAAAGATCGAATGATTCGTTTGAAAAAATTATAATATATAAATAATAATGTTTACGATTATATTAGACTTGTTTAAAGATCGAATGATTCGTTTGATCGGTATAAGATTCAAAAATAAAAGTGATACTATTATATTTAAACCCAACCAAAGCATAATTTAAATTATAATTTTTTTAATTTAAAATTTTTAAAGTATATCTATTTTTTTTCTTAAAGTTTTTTAAAAAATCTTTGCTTAAGAATTCTAATTTGCATTTTAGGCTCTGTTTTTGGATGAGACAATAGATGTTCGTTAAGAGTGTCAGCTAGAAAATGCAGCTATGGGAAAACGAGCGTTTAAAGAGAGAATCATGCGACCAATGTCTGTATAGTCACCGACACCTGTTTAAGAGCAAAAACACAACGACAACGGCCGTTTAAGACACAAACTCGATCACATACGTCGCCTTAGTAAAATTCATCAAAAGCCTTCTTACTGTTACAACTTTTTCATTTTAGTAAGCATGAAAGATGTATAGGATTCTTCAGTAGTGGTACTAAAAACTGGGGTAACATTGCTGGAAACAAAAAATACATGTACCAAAATTGACTACATTTTGTATCAAACTGAGAATCGTATGCTATTTTCCTTGAATGAATCGCTCGATATACACTATTCGATAATCACTTTTGTTTCACTACAAGTGAATGCTGATGGTAGATAATAATCATCTAAAGAAACTCAGATAAGAATGTTACCGAATCTCTTTGGTACCGACACGTATTGTTATAATCTTCTACAGCTACGGCTACCCTTCTGTTTCTTCTTCTCCTTCATCTATTGCTTTATGTCTCTTACGACTAATGAAGTAGTCTTTTCCGCGTAGTCTTTGCCAAACAAAATAAGGAAAAAGAATCATGGAATTGAAAAATGATTACTAGACTTAATAGGAAATCATCATTCAAATGGATACTCTTTAACATACCTTTTCAAAAATTCCTTCCTTGGTGTAAGTGCAATACATTTATTTACCTCTTCAAGGCTCATCACCTCATCAAGCTTACATTTTAGTAAATTGGAAGAATCAAGAAACACGGCAGACTCGTCCAACCCATGAATAAGCGACGAGTCATTAACCTTTTCCTTCAGACATTCCATCAAAACGAAGCCTGAAAGTCATAAATTAAGAATCAAGTTCAACTATACCATTCTTATAAAACACTGTGCAAAAACTGGTGCTTGATGGAATTGATTCATAACACAGAACAAAAGAACTTCATGTCTGAAGAGCCTAATAGAGAACAGATACGTCATGGAAAATATATGAAGTTTTAGCATCAGAACTCCTATGTCCTCACCAAACCACTAAGATATATCATTCAAAAACAAGGTATCGAAAAAAAGCATATATCCAGATGTTGGTTCAAAATTCAAACCATAAACCACCTCTGGCAGAGTACTTATCTATACTATGGTGTTTTTTCACAGAAACTGAAATTGTATTGGAAACAATTTTCACAGAAACAAAATGGGGTTGGTAGCATGATAACAAAGAATGTATCAAATTGAGTTTTATCCTATGGTCAGGGACGGAGCCATTAATACAGAGGGAGGGGTTGTGCCCCATCCACTATTTTTTAGTACATTAGCAATTTCAGTCCTTTTTAGTTTAAATAATATCTTTGCCGCTTCTGATTTTTAGATTCAAATACCGAATAGGCCCTTGCACCTCCCAATGCTTGATCTTAGCTTCGTCCCTATGGCATCTAATAATGCTACTAACCACTCATGAACATGCAGGAAACGAATGAGACTGAGAAGCTACAAACTTAAATTTCCTCTGAAAAGTGTTAAATGCAGCAACCAGTAAAACTGAAAGAATTACATGACAGCCTATATCTTTCTTTCATATTACAAATTACATTAGCTCATAATAGAATCAACCCAAGATACCATGATAATTCAAAATTCCAATATTCTCAAAACATCTTCGGAAAAACACACAAACAAGGCCGACCCATCAAAACAAAATATCAAATCATTGCAAGCATGAAAGCACCCAAAAAAGTAAGTAAATAAACAAATAAAAAAAACCAAGGGCTCGAAGCATCTTCAATTCGAACTTTTTCGCCAATTGAACATGCCCAATCGCACTGGCACGTTTCAAAGCTAACTTCTTTATGCTAATCAATAAATCCTGCAAATTTGGTTCAGTTTGATTTAGATTTTCTCAATTAATTCAAATATTTTAATTAAAAAAATAATAAAAATAAAAGATTGAATACAAAAAGATTGCTTACAAGTTCGGATTCTGCGAGTGAACAAAGCCAACTGACATCTTCAATGTTATTATTTCCTAAATCTTCTTTCTCCTTTCCCATATAAATGCAACTGATAAGTTATCCCTAATTTTCAATGGCGATCTAATTTTCAACAGAATAGAAGAATTCTAGGGTTTATCTGATGATTAAATAGATAGTTTTATCATTTCGGCTTTAAGCCCACTACCATTTTGTTTTGGACTCATATATATTAAGGCTGAGCAACAAAACCCAGTAATTAGAAATGGATTATCATGTTAATGTTAAATGATTTAGGGTTAATGGTGTAGAAACCCTTGAATTTTTGAAGAAAAAAAACAATTAAGTCTTTAATTTTTATTTACATTTAATTAAGTTATTGAATCAAAAATTTAAATTAATTAAGCTGTTTGACTATTTTTTTTTAATTATTTAGACATTATACATTACAGTTCTACCAAGTTATATTTTCAATTTTTTAAAAATATTTTTATAATTTTTAGGTATTTTATAGAGTTTTTTAAAAAATAAAATAAATTATAAACTTGTTAAACGAAAACATTCTGACATGACGTACTATATCAACATATCTAAACTAATATCAAGATTTAATAATTAAAATTAGTCAAATAGATTAATTGATTTAATTTTTTAATTTAATAATTTAATTGATTAATTCCTTGGTTCAAAATTGGGTGCAAAGAAATGTAGGGGCTAAATTGATTAATTTTCAAAAGTCAAAACTTTTCTTTCACCCTTAGGCTAATGATTTATAATCCTTATGTTAAAAAGTAATAGCTCAGATTGAATTTTTATTTAATTTTTAATTTTTAATTATTTTATAATATAGAAAGTCTTTTATAGTTATAATATATGGAATAACTTAAAATATTATATGAATTATTTTTTATTTACTTAAAAAATAAATTTTCGAAAAGTATTTAGGAAAGACTTTAAAATTCATCAAATAATATTTAAAAGTGATAAACAATATTTTTTTTTATCAAAATAAAGCATAAAATCTCAAAACCAATAGCAATATAGAAAACCCAAAATCAAGATTAACCAAATAAAAAAATCAGTAAACTATTATAATTTTTTTAGGAAAAACTATCATCAAACTGAACCGTATATACCCTTTCTCATATAGCATATTGATTTTTGTTAAGTTATTGGTATTTTTGAATTCGTTGATTCGTTTCGGTGTGTTTTATCCGGATGATCAGGGTTCGAACATTATGTATGTACAGTATATGTACGTTATTAAAGAATTAAAAAATAAATATATACTATCATATAATCACACCAAGTATTAAATTCGATGACTAAACTGCCCATGATAACAGATACATCCCTAAACATTTACCAATCACTATATAGCAGTGATGTGCCTAAGGTATAGCCCACCACTGGCCTGAGCTCATCCCAGTTGTGTTGTCCCAAGAATTCATAGGTATTTGGGTTAGAAAAGCTTAAATATGGTGGAAATTCTTGATTTGTTCCTACAAACAAAGGATTCCCTGCAAGAAAATGATCATTCTCAAGCTTCCTTTTCAATTCCTTGGCATCGAATTCTACACTACTATTTTGTTTGGAAAGGTTAGGTTTCTTGTTTCTCCAGTCTGATGCAACAAGCTTCCTACATGAAACATCACGTTTAAAGATTCTGCAAACTGTCCAAACTTCCTGCAAATGATGAAATGAACAAAAATAAACATGTCTGAACAAGGTTTTGAGGTGAGATTAAGCTCGGTTAATGAAGGAAATGGATGCCTACAGCTTCTGGTAAGTGGTCATTTTTGGTATTAGTAGGGACTTGACTGGGTGGGAGGCGAAACTCATGCATCATCCAATCTGTTTTAGTGCCTTTCCCTGCACTTCCCTTGTAATAAACCAAGGATTTCTTGAGGCCCATGCAACCATTGAATCTGCCGGCGCCGTATATCGGCTTGTCGATCCCGGTTGCTTTCCAGAATCCAGACCCTGTAACCCTGTTTGGCCTTATGCTGTTCCTGTATTTTCTCCCTCTCCTGCAAAAGAAGTACCATTCCTTCTCTGCAACACTGTTGAGTTTACTAACTTCTGCAACATATTCCACAGTCATTTAGTTAGCAACTTAGCATCAATTAACATAAAAAAGTTCAGAAACTGTGTGAAATTCAGAAGAAAGAATCATACTTGGAAGATCCCATGGATCATATTTGTAGATATCAACCTGTTTGATTATGTCAATAGTAAAGAGTTTCTTCTCCACTTTCCTTTTAAGGTAAAAACCTACAAGCTCTTCATCTGTGGGATGAAATCGAAACCCAGGGAGCAGAACATCATCTTCATCATCACTGTTAACTGAAGAGATCATCTTCTCCATTTCTCCACCCTTGTTTTTACCACTTTTAGGTTCATGTAAAGAGATTATATATTATGTTTTTGTTGGTTAAAGTCATGAACTCATGGTTTTTGAAGACTTTATAGCCTAGAGAGATTTTGTTGGTTTGTCGACAAAGAAAAAGACAATTAAAATCTTATTATTTGAAACAGATATATTGTTTACCCTGAAACTGAAATCAATGAAAAATAATTAGGAGAAACTTGTTTACCATATCATTTATAATCTCAATTAATCAGGATTATTTATCTTAAATTTTTTAAGTAAATTATTACTTTATATGTAATTAGTATATAAGTAGTTTTTAAGTAGTTATTCAAAGATAAACGGTCTTAATTGCTTGGACCATGGATGACATGATCAACAATATTCACTTAATAATTTCTAGCAAACAAGAGAAAGAAAAATGATTAACAAATGAAAAGTTAGTTCGATTAAAAGGGTTTATGAGTAATTATTTTATAGTCGTAAATCGTCGTTTTTTTATTGTGTTTTTATTAATGTTGTCTGAATTTAGGGTTTAAGGTTAGGGTTATGGTTAGTGTTTAAAGAATTAAGGGTAAAATATATATTTTAAGATGTAGAGTTTAAGGTTTATAATGTGAAAATTAAAATTATGGTTTATAATTTAATTTTTTAGTAATTTTTACTGTGGGCCATGAAAAATAGAAAGAGACATGATTAGAGGCGAAAGATTTGCACTCTTATTTTCTTTTTAAGTGCTTGTAAAAGTTTAGACATCGATGATAAAATTTTAAATCTAAGGTTAATATTTAAAATTTATAGATTAAAATTTAAATTTTTAATCATATTACTCTAAATTTTAACCCTAAACCCTAAATATACATTTAAGTAAATATTATAATCTTATAATTCTATCCAATAAAATAATATAATATTTCTAATAATATATAAATCCTTTTAAAAAATTATTTTTATATTTTATAATTTAAACACGTGTTAAAATATTCTATAACATGTAATCAACAATTTATTCTTCCCTTCGGTTTGGAGTTTGGTCCAAAATATATCAGTGGCGGCTGGGATCACTTAACAAATGAATTTTAATTTGCCTGACCTGCTTTTTCAACGCGTGGATTTTATTTAAGGGAGAAAAATACAATATTTAAATTAAATGCACGTTGTCAGATATAATCATCATTTATTTATATATTAATATAATTATTGTTATTAAATTTATTAATTGATTAATTTTATTTAAATATTATAGAGACCATTTTAAAACGATTCTTTCAACCCTCCGACTTTTTCTCAAAAAAAAAATATTTTTCACGTGTGTATTTTCTTTTACTACTTTATCAATAATTATTGCTTTAGAAAATAATTATAAATTATTTTTTTATGTTATTTTGATTTTTCCACTTGTGTCGTAGAATTAGGGATATAAAATATAATTATTCCTTTTTGAGGAGCATCTATTGTATACGTTTCATAGTCATGATTTAAAATTAAACATAAAATATAAATATTAAGAATAAAAGAATAAATTTACTTTTTAAAAAATATAACAAATTTGAATAATCTCTTTTTTTCAACAATTCAAATAATGAACTCGTTCAAAGTTTGGTCGATCTATTTGGTCTAATTATGATTTTAGTTTTTTAGTATATTTAAATTTAAAATTTAATTAATATATTTTAATTTTACACAATTTAATCTCGCCACTGGTGATTTCTATTTCATTGTTCATCATCAAACGTCTTCATCGATGGTAGTAGATGGTGGTCTTTCGGTTTCATCTTGTTTCATCAAAACTATAGAGTAATATTTATATACTTATAAATATATTTTAAGTAATTATACTCAGATGGGGTTTATATAGTTTTGATTTGTGCAGCTCAAGTGAACCGAAAAGTGCAAGCTATGGTCCACAAACTTGGCACGAAAAGACTAGTCATGAGACCCCATGGTCGGTCCTCTCTTTGGTCAAACCTAGTCAAAGTGACCCCCTACCAGAAGCTTTTGTACCACTTTCCTGGGCCTAGCTTGCAGATAGATAAACAGTAATGAAAAGCTACCCGACATGGCACTGAAGCCTTTGCATGTCTTGCCTTAAAAGACGAAATGAACATCTGCGCCATCCCCAAAAGAACAAAACTGTACTCTTCGCCACATAAATAAATGGCATGTCCAAACCACCAACAGTTGAAGGATCATTTATGTAATAACAATCCCCCCAAGTCTCCAACGTTACCATGTGACAACTTCTGCTAGCAGTTTTTCTTGGCCTAACCAAATGATTAGGGTGTTCTTATAACCACGATGTTGAGTCTTTTAATGTAGATCTCTCTTGTCTGATCTTGTTAATGAAAGCAGACGAGCATGATCCAAGTCAAATGTCACATGGAAGTTAAATTTCTTTAGCAAGAGTGTTCCTTTATTGCATGTTGTAAGTACGTGTTGTCTGAGAAAGTTTACGGAATTTGTTGAAATTTATGTTTAATTTATCTTTATTTGAACTGATAGGGAAGAAAGCTGTAGATTTTTAGTTGAAAAGTTTGAGTGATGATTGGTGGCTTAGCCACTTACTATATCCAACCCTAAATCTTTTACCTACATCTCTAATTATCTACCCTTTCCTAGAAAAACAACTCTCTTTCTCTCTCTACTTTCTCTGAAAATTTTTGGGGTTTGTTGTTGTGTCAGTTTGAGTGGATTTTGTTTGGCTTTTTCTTATAATGGTTGTTTCATAACACTTTCTCTCTCTGTCAGGTTCACTTTGCAGGAAGCAGTGGTTTGAATAAGTAGTTTTAGATTTCAACTTTAAACTTTGAAGATTCTTTTCATGATTTTAATGGCTTTTGTTGGTTTTCTCTCGTTTTCTTTTACATATAATTCTCTCATTCTTTTCAAGATTCTGTTGTGAAAAAAGGGTTGTTTAGTTGTTTCAGATGATGGCTGATCAAGGTGGTGATGGTATTGTAACGAGAGAATACAGGAAGGGAAACTGGACTGTTAATGAAACAATGGTGTTGATCGAGGCGAAGAAGATGGATGATGAGAGAAGGATGAAGAAAAGTGAGGGTAAACCGACAGAGCTGAGATGGAAATGGGTGGAGAATTATTGTTGGAGAAGAGGGTGTTTGAGGAGCCAGAATCAGTGTAATGACAAGTGGGATAATCTCATGAGGGACTACAAGAAAGTGAGAGATTACCAGAGGAGAGGGGATGGTAGGAATTATTGGGAGATGGAGAAGAATGAAAGGAAAGAAAAGAATTTGCCTACTAACATGCTGCGTCAGATATATGAGCTTCTGGAGGAGGTGGTGGAGAAGAAAGGTGGCCAAAGTATGGTCGCTAGTACTGCTGCTGCTACTGGTTGCTCGGTTCCATTAGTGCCTCCTTTATTGCAACATTAGCTTCCATCTTTTCCAGCTGCAATTCCATTGCCTTTAACAGCACCGCCGCTGCCACCACCAGTAGTTGCTCCAGAGGCTGCACCACAACCACAACCACCTCTTTTGTATGCTCAACCATTTCCCACAGTAGGTACTCAGTCTCTCCTCCCCCCCTCTTTATTCAATTTGCAGACTTAGACCATGGTGGTGCACAGTGCACTGATTTTATTGGTTCCATGTACTTTTTATGTTTTGTAGATGTGCGGGATAGCTCAGATTCTGATACAAGTGAGCATTCAGACTCGGTAGCAAAGAGAAGGAGAAGGTCATCAGATGGCGATGGGGAAGGCACCAGCGGCGGCACTGCTAGTCCAAGCAACTCAAATGAAGTAGGCACTGCAATCTGTAAAAGTGCTTTCATTATAGCAGAAGCCATCCGTGCTTGTGAGGAAAATGAGGAGAGAAGACATAGAGACCTTGTTAGTTTACATGAGAGAAGGTTGCAGATTGAGGAATCTAAGACAGAGATCAACAGAAGAGGCATTCATGGTCTGGTTGATGCCATTAACAAGCTTTCTAATTCAATCATTGCTTTAGCTTCACATAAAAACCAGACAGCTCCAAAGTGATTCTCTTCATGATCTGGTCATGTCTTAATTAAACTCCCATGTCTTAACAAGGTTGGTTGTAATTCTATCGATGATTCTAGTATGTCACAACTGTAGTTGTGAACGTGTTTTCGATCGTATTCTATTTATCACAGTTATAAACATTATTACTTAAAAAATGTTAAAATTATTATATAATGATCATTGTTACGATAATAAATCTCCGTTTAAATTCTTGGTGGGGAGTGTGAGCTGTTCATCTTATCATTCGATCTCATATGAAGTAGAACTGTCGCAGCTGGTGGTGGTGGCCTTGACCAGGTTCTTCTCTGAGACTGGTCAAAGGGGACCAGTCAAAGGATCTCTGAACTGAACCGTCTGACCCTGAACTGAAAGATGCCATGGTTGAATAAATCTACAGAAATGCCATTGCAGACACTGTTCTTAGGTCAAAGTTTAAAGTGGAACACTTCGTTCATCATGTTTGTTGTGCACTAGGAAACAAAAATGTTAGGAAGATGTTCAGTACCCTTCACTGTAGCATGATCTTTTAATTAAAGTTTGAATAAAAATTAAATTTTATAAATTTATTTTTTTATTTTTAAGTGAAAATTTTTATATAATTAATTGTTAATTTAAGTTATTTGTTTTAATTATTTAATTATTTAAAAAATATATAAATTTTAGAAAATTTTATATTTATTACTTGATCTTGGTTCTTTCTCTAAAACTTTAAAATTTTATAAATTTTTAGATCATTAGATAAAAATAAATGGATCATTGAGATTATCAATAAAATATACAAAGAATATTATTAGATGATTAAAATAGATGGTTTATATTAATAATTAAAAAAAATAATATTTTTTTATATTAAATGAATTTGAACGCGAATCAATCTAAAAAATTCTTATTTTCAGCATTTTCTATTTACAAAACATTTTGTATTGAAATCAATAAAAACTTCACTATTTTCTAAATTCACATATCTTCATTTTTGTAGAAATTAATTTCAAGAAATTTAACCAAATATGTTTGTTCATTGTTTTTTATTTTATAAGAAAATGAAAGTTTCCTTTATTTTCTAGAATCAAATGGAGTCTAATTTTTGCAATAAGTTAAACTCAAATAAATGAATTGATTTGATTATTTTTTTAAAAAATAAATTAAATTTGAAAAATAGAATAAAATTAATTAATTAAATAAATTTAATTTTTTACTAAATTTGTTAAAAACTCACCACTAAAAAGGACAAAAGAAAATTCCTATGAAGAAAGAGAAAATAACAATAAAAAAGCAATCATTGTCGTGTTTGGGTTGAAGAGTCATTCGTAAGAGAAAGAACACTTTTGCTTAAGAGGGTTGAGAAGGATCTTTCCCTTTGCTTTTACCCTTCTGAGTCAACCTCCATTCTGCTCAATTCCCTTCTCTTTTCTTGTTCGTCAACGCATCCAAAAATCTTCAATTCTCAATCTTTTCCATTACCCCATAAGTTTTTTTGATTTTTTTTGTGGGGACCTTAATCCGACCATAGAGGATTTCATTCTAATGGCCACCACCGGAAACAAGAACATCAATGCTAAATTAGTCAGTCTCTCTTTCTCTTGTGATCTTAAACCCTCCTTTGGTTCTATAAGATTTATTTTTTGTTATTAGTAGTATTTGATGCTTTGGGTTTGGTTTGGATGCTGAATTCTGATCTGGGTTTTGATGAATTGTTGATCATGCTTGTTTTTTAATATGAACTGTGATATGGGTTTAGTGCTTTGATTCTGTTGATTTGTTTTAGAGTTGATCAAATCATGTCTGAGTTTTGCTTACATCCTATACGATCTTCTACTTTGATATCCTATTATGCACCTGATTTAGGCTGATTGAATTTTGCAAGCTCTATTTCTTTGCAATGCGATTCTCTCTTTTTCTTCATTTATAAAGCTTAGGGTCTTTTTTTATCACTTCCAAAGCTTAGAAATTTTGTTAAAATTTTGATTGTCTGACTTGCTAGACTGTGCTTAAAGTTTATGCTTAATTTCTCTGCTATTTTTTGTTGTTCAGATTGTGGATAATATGTTGATATCTTTACCAATTCTTTGTTGCTTGTATTTGTATTAATCTGTATTGTATTCTTCAGGTTCTACTTGGGGATGTTGGAGCTGGGAAGTCCAGCCTTGTGTTGCGCTTTGTTAAAGGGCAATTTGTTGAATTTCAGGTTGTTGGTGTTCTTGTTTTTTTTAAGAAAGAAAATACATTAAGTTAAAAAAATGGTTGGAAAATTATAAGTTGACATTTATCTTATTATCATTTAGGAATCAACAATAGGTGCAGCTTTCTTTTCCCAGTCATTGGCTGTGAATGATGTGACTGTAAAGTTTGAGATTTGGGATACGGCTGGTCAAGAGAGGTACCATAGCTTAGCCCCAATGTACTACAGAGGAGCTGCAGCCGCGATCATTGTGTATGATATGACAAATCAAGTAAGTGCGTTCGTTGTGTGGCTTTTTCATCGAACCACTTAGCTGTCTATTACTTTAAATGTGACATTGGAAGATGAAGTATTAAAACTTTTGGAGCATGTAATCTAGGTCATGCTTTGTTCAATTCCTTGTTGATACGTTTTCTCGGTGCTTTTGCTTTCTTCTGGTTGCCCCTTTTGTAGGTTCTTTTTGCATTTATTGCTTCACTTCTTTTTATCCAACAAAGGTGGAAAGTGTTAACCAGACATAGCCTAAGCATTACTAGTATGAGGGCAAGCTTTTATGAATATAATTTTTTGATTTTTGCAACTGTATGTTATTTTTGTCTGGTTTTATGCCTTAATCACTATTATTGGTATCTTCTCCAAAATCATATTACGATTTCGTTTCAAGGAATCTCAAACCTGATTGCTGTTATTTGAACAGGAAAAAAAAAGGTTCTCTTCAGATTTCTGTTCTCTCTTCTTTTCTCTTATTATTTTGTTTGATGATTTTTCATTTTTGTTTGTAAAGTTGCTTGTTTCCCCCCTTAAAGAATGATTGTAGAGAGTGAAAGGGGTTTATATTTGAGGCGTTTTTAGTGCATTATTCTATTCAGTATTACAAATTGTCACCACATTAAAGCTTACATTTGCAAGGATTTTAGAAACTTTGTGAACTTTTGTTTTAGTTTGAAATGTAAAACAGTAAAATGACCCCTGGTGAATTTTAGTAGGATATAGAGGTGTGGAATGGCTTTCAGTTTCCAAAGAATGGTAATAAGATTCTTCTTATTTTATAGGCATCATTTGAGAGAGCCAAAAAATGGGTCCAAGAACTTCAAGCCCAAGGTAGTATTTTGCATTTATTCCTCGACGATATCCTTCTTGATTGTCGATATATATGTTTTTGTCCTTATGAAATTTTTAAGTTTAAGGACAATTGAGTGATTGAATTCTAAGTGTGTGTTTTATGTACATTCCTTTCCCTGTGAAGGCAATCCTAATATGGTAATAGCGCTTTCTGGGAACAAAGCTGATTTACTAGATGCAAGGAAGGTGGAACCAGAGGCAAGTTATCAGTTTTTTAGTTCACATAACTTCTTTAAAATGTGAACACATATTATTACCTTTAATCATTAGTTATGAGCATTCTGGACTTCTCTACTTCCAATTTTTTGACACATGAAAACAACTCCTGTTTGAGATGGTAAAAGTCAATTGGTCAAAGGATTCATGGTCCAATTTTGTATTGACTTCAACCCTCATGCAAATCTCTATTTGACTTCTTATTCTCCTCGGTGATTCAGGAGGCACAAACGTATGCTCAGGAGAACGGCCTTTTCTTCATGGAAACTTCTGCAAAGACCGCATCCAATGTCAATGAAATGTTCTATGAAATAGGTGATTTATATGTAGTTTTGTTAAGTTTCCTAAAAGCATGCAGTATTTGTTTTCTGAACTGAAAATTGATTTATTTTTATTTCATTCAGCTAAAAGGTTGCCTCGAGTGCAGCAACCAGCACAGAATCCTTCTGGAATGGTTCTCATGGATAGACCTGCAGAACAGGCTGCTAGAGCATCTTGTTGCTCTTAGACGATTGTTGTTTCCTGCATGTATCTTCTAAATAGCTCCTGTAATGCTCTCTGGCTCTGCAATCAGAGTTTTATCTTTCTTTTATCCTGTTTGATTATTCACTCATAGCTGTACATGCATGTTTTCTAGGCATTGATATCAACCTGTTTCTTCTGTTAAAGATTGTTCAAATAAATATGCAATTGCTTGTGTTGATTTGGATACTTATTTACAATCTGTAAGAAAGTTGGTCCATATTTATATTCTTTGTAGCTAAATGATAAGAAAAAAAACAGCTTGTTTTTCTTAATAAATCCAAAACCAAAACGTTACAGCCTCAAAATCTAGTTTGCACGTTAACTTTAACGTGAAGTCCCTGAGATGCGGCGGCGGCGGCACAGTCCATCGGTTGAAACCCAATTCTCTCTTTCTCCAAATCATAAACAACCTTGACATTTTGCTGTTGGAAGTTCCCGAATACGCCTGCCGGTCTATAGTTGCTATCATCCATGCTTTTGGAGCTTTCAATCTCAATGTTCCAATTTTCAGCTTCAATGGTGGCAACCTTGCTTAGAAAAGCTTTCCATCAAAATTGGGACAGAGATGATTCCACTAGGAAGTTCCACAACTACTAGATGCCACACCACAATTGAAGAGAACTTCACCTGCACGACAAAACACACCTGTATAGGTCAGGTCCATTGACGTCCATACTTCTGATAGGACAATTAACATTTCCCTGCTGCAAGAGTGGTAATTCTAACGCATTCCATTAATGGAGATGAGGGGAACAAGTATCGAAGAGCCTTAGACATATCTGCAAAGCAGAAACTGAGAATGAATTCCAATCAAAGTAGCTTTAACAGAGCATGTATCATTCTTCCTGGCAGTTCCATTTCTAAATTTTAACCAATCACAATAGAGATATGCAGGTGTCGCATCGATTCTTCATCCCCTTCACCCAATTGAAGGGCAAGATCACAAAGAGCCTGTGTTGTGGATTCAACACCATACGAGAATCAGTGTTTCTGTGTGAATGTAACATACAAGTTGCAGATGGATTCATATCAAAATATACCAACAATAATAAGTCTTTGTACCTGAGTCTCAACAAGTGTAAGTGCATCAGCAATTAAACCACTCATAGCACATCCTATTCCTATATGCTCATCAACACTGATGGGTTCCTGAAAGAGGATCAAGTACCTGTTGGCAAGAAGAAAAAAAAAACTTCAATTCTAGAGCAAAGAAAATCAAACATTCACAACAGTATGGGCAAAAACAAAAAGATGATGGTTCAGTGAAGGTCCTGCTCGGTGAGACATGTTGGACCTCAGTGGTTCAAGCTTGTTATCCTCCCACTGCCAAGAGAGGAAGGTCTTCGCTGCTCTGTAAAGCCAGCCTCACGCAGTACCCTTCTCTTTAGGAGCCACGTCACCCGCAGTTTACACCGAGGTGCCATAATTCAACTCTTGACTTGGAACGGGCAAGCCATTACAGACCACGTAAGATCCGACTCAGGGAGCGAAACCCATATCCCATCATCTTAATGCCCCCACTCGGGTCACAAGCCTCCGTTACAAAGCTCGGCGAGCAGCTTGGTGGATTATAACTTATATAAATTCCTAATATTTGTTTCCTCTTCTCCATGTGGGATGGTCAAATATATATTAGATGTGCTATATTTTCATATATATACAATCTATAATAAAATATGGTAAACTATCCAAGTGATCCTCAAATTATTGGATTTTACCCGTTTTAACCATCAAACTGGAAAAAAAATTAAAATTCAATCATTCAACTTATTAATTTGATTTATTTTGACTATCACCATTAAAAAAAATGTTAGAGGAGTGATGGATGGTCATATATTTAATTTTCAATTTTTTAATAATAATGATCAAAATAGGTCAATTAATTAATAAGTTGGATGATTGAATTTTAAATTTTTTAGTTCAATGTTTAAAACAGATCGCATAAAATAGTTGGATGGTCACTTAGATAATAGATAGTTTACTTAATGTGTATTTTCATTAAATCTATAATTTAATTCTTAATCATAAAACTCTTAATCTTAAACCAATTTAAATCCTTAAACTCTAAAATTAATAAGCTTATTATATTTGTGTCTTAAAATTTTCTCATATCGGACATGATTAAATATATATTTAGTACATACTATACTCAATTCCTCAATATTATTCAAATAGTCTTTTCATTCTCGATTATATACATAAACTTTTTCATCATTATTGAATTTATTTATTTATTTATTTATTTATTACTAAACCTGCTCAAATATTGTTCATAACTTCATATTATTCCATTCTACATGTTCAAATTCAATCTACTCTTATAAATATTTTTTAAATACGTGTTTATTCATCAACAAATTTTAAATTAATTATTTTATTTAACCCAACAAGTATTTCAATAAAAAGTGAACGATATTTATCTTAAGAGACAAGTTTAAATATTTTGTTTAGAAAACTTATGCTTATTGTCAAAGAATTAAGAATATATATAAATGGATAAATTAAAGTACTACTGTTATTTTTTATTTACATTTTTAAAACTTTTTTCATTTTCCGACTCAACAAATATTATTTGTTCATATTTTTCTTAAATTTTTAACAAGACACACAATTTGTATATTTGGGTGTTCGAACCTGAACATCTTAAGATGAATATCGACTTTTTTTTTACTGGAAACACTTGTTGAATTATATTAATCTTGTTGGGAAAGGAGTGTATTAGAATTCAAACAAATCCCTATCCTTTTAGTCTTAAGTAATACAAGGAGAGGGTCTAAGTAATCTAATAATAAAGTACAATTATAGTTTCTTAATCAAACTAATGACAACAATAAGCAAACCCTCTCTTAGATAGTTGGATGGTCTAACAACTACAAGTAACCAAGAAAGCTAAGGCAAACCTTACCTAAGCCATTGAATAGTATTAAATACCTACTCATTCAAAGAAAAAGGTGAGCTGACAGACTTGTTTTAGGGACAATTTAATCATAATGGAAAGGAAAGCCAACAATCACTTGGTTGCAAGGACGGAACCAGGATTTAGGGTTAAGGGGTAAACTATAGATGTTTAGAAGTAGGAGAGAAAATTCTTTCGAGTTTGAAATTATTTTGGTAAGATCTTATTTGATAAACAGAGTTTTAAGTCAAAATTAAAGAATAAAATTTTTTAGAAAGGATTATTGGTTAAATCTGTTAATTTAATTATTTGTTAGATAAAAGATTATAATAATAATAAAGAATCCTCTCAAACTAAAACCGGTCTCAAATACGGATACATAAAAGTATCAATGAATGAAATCTATGTGAAAAGATGCCTGCATTTCCCTTTCTTTTTTCTTTGTTTCATCGACAACTTTGAAAAATTTGAGGAATTTGTTCATGAAATGTTAACATGAACACTGGCATTGGCGACAGAAAGACAAACAGGGCAAGTGCCTACCATGGTCGAACCACACACTGTACAGAGACATACATGTCTGCATGGCAGCAACAGGACACTTGACTCGTTCTCCCCACACTTTCTGCACGGTCTCCCATTCTCATTCCAAACAACCGCAGCCGCCTTATCCACCATCACCTTGCGCCACCCCTCGTCGCTACTTCCACAGCTAGACTCCGCATCATCTTCCAAAGCGGCAGCACCTCCCTGGCTGACACGGCGTTCCTCGCCCACATGTGCCAGGACTTGTTCTAAATTGATGCGTAGGGAATTGGCCGTCGCTTCGTTTGTTTGTGCCAAGTCTCTCCACAGTTGGTTCTCTACGTATAGGCTTTTAACCCTTTCTTGAAGAACCCAGTTTAGTTTCCCGATTCTTTGTATCTCTTCGTCTTTCTCCTTCAGTTTCTTCATCACACCTTCTTGGACTGCTTTTAGCAACATTCTTGATTGCCTCTTTCTTCTCTCTTCAAACCCCAACCTCAGTTTTTCCGTCTGTAATTCATGCAAGAAAAAAAATAATCAATATTTCCGTCTATAATAAGAAAAAACAAATACTTTTCTAGCCTCTGGAACTTACATGATCAGAAACAAAACGTTCAACATCTTCTTCTTGTTGCTGTTGGATCTGAGAGAAGACATGGTTATCAAGAACCGAGTAAACAACAGAAAGCTTGTCGTTTTCAGGAACCGAGCATGAATCGAAGTGGAATCCATTGTTGAAGGAATCTCTAGACCTTTTTCTTGGAGCTAAAACTTGGACATTCATGTTGTAAGTAAGACCACTGTCTGTTTTGTTGATTGAAGTTTTGGCTGAGATATTTGGATCAACCAGAGGAACACAAAAATCACTGCTATACAAAGAAGAAGAAGAAGAAAATCATGATAAACAAACAAGACAAAGAAAGAAACCAGAAACTAGAATTAAGATCCATGTTGAACAAGAAGCACCTGTTGGAGATTAACTGAGGAGAGAAAATATTCATCTGCCAGGCTTTAACTGCCATTGATTTTGGTTTGATGAGTAGTTGTTTTGGATTTTTTGAAGGATGAGAGAAGCAGGAGAATGAATATACATCAGCTTGGAAACATCTATATATGGATTTGTTGGATTAATTCTCTGTATTTTTGTTGGAATTTAAATATTCATCCTTTGGGACCTCAAGCAAGGGATTTAGTGCATTTAAAAAATTAAAATATTATTTTATAATTAATTTATTTTTAAATAATCTTGTGATTATAATATAATAACTGTTTATAAAATTTTTTAACCAATTTAAACATAAACTTTTAAGATGAATATTTATCTTTTTTCTACCGGAATCGATTGTTAAGTTCTACCTTATAATTAAATTAAAATACTAAAAAAAGAATTTATGATTTTTTCGGCATAAAGTACATCATATTAACAAATAATTGATATTTATCTAATAAACGATACTAAAATATGTATTTATAGCAGTATTTGCTAACAAGTGTTATTAAAATATGTATTTATAATGGTGTTTCTTCAAAAACGTCATTATATATCAATTTATTACAATATTTATTAAAAATGTCACTAAATATACAAAATTAATGACGTTTTTTGAAGTGTCGCTAAAAACTTATTTTTATTAATGATATAGATACAGATAACCAAATTAATGTACAACTATGTTTTGATTGAGAGGTCTTAGCTTGAAATTTTTTATTAGCTAAGTATAGTCTTATTAATGTAAAAATTATACGCATGAATATCATGCGTCTCATTAAAAATATCTCTAAATTCAAAAATAATCAAGCGATAACACACAAACTTATCATTTATTAGGGTTATTATGTAATTTGTAGTTTTCTATTTCTTTCGGCAATAATATTAATATAATATTTATTCAAAAAATTGATTTATCCAAAGGTATTCATCAAAATAAATTTAATGACTAATTATTTATATTCTGTTGTAGAAATGAACTTTGATTACAAATTTTAAAATTGTTTTGTGTCAAGATGAAAATCGAATTCTCTCCGACGAGAATGATCGGTAAACTTGAGTTTCAATATAATTAAACCCAATGCTTTCTCTCTAATGAACTCTTCCTAAGATCAAGATAAGTGTGTGTGATGTCTATATGCACAACACTTCCACATGCTTTTTATTGTTCTTTTTTAAAGGGGAAAAGGGAAGGTTTTAAATGCATTTTGAGACTGAAAGTTGATATCAAAGGTGGGGTTGTGGAGGGTGTGGATTCAGATAAGGAATTCATTACAAAAAGAAAATTATTTCCAACTTTCAATTTCACAACAAAGCCTACATTCATTGCTTGTCACACTAATGTTTACTTTCTTTTCAATGGGCAACTTTTAATTATTAGATGAAAAAAAAAATGTTTACGATGGTTTGGTTAGAGTTGTTCGCCTATTTTCATTCTTTTTCTTTTAAGTCTCGGGTTAGAGTTGTTCGCCTATTTTCATTCTTTTTCTTTTAAGTCTCGGGTTTAAAACTCACCGGAAATATTTCTTCCTTTATAATCTTTCTCTTCCATTTTTAGATAGAAATAGGAACTAGGTTTTATTAAAAATATATTAATTGAAACAATGAATCCATGTAGATATATAATGTTTTTTCTTACTGTCTAAATAATCGATGATAGATCCATAAATATTTTTGAGGGTAGATATAAACACGGACGGAACTAGGATCAAATGTTGGGAGGAACAAGGATCTATTAAGCTTTAATATCTAAAAAATGGGAGAGACAAAAAACTTATTTGATTACTATTTAAATTAATAAGGATCTCAAACCAAATGTTATTATATTGTCTTTGGACATAAATAAATTCTCGAAATCTCAGCATGGACATAAATCTTAAATTCTAAAAAAAAAATAAGGACTAATTCATAAAAAATAGCTAAGAGTATTAAATTTCCTCTTACATCAGATCAATAGATTAGATCTTCACTATAACCGAAATCGAATTGAATCGAACTTTAAAATTAAATATTTAAATAAAAATGTGATTGAGTTAATACCAGAACATACATACAATATAAAAATACATAATACAAAAGAAAAGACAAGTCAAATTATTGCTGAATCTAAATGGCCCCAGCAACCAAATTTTGGTCTCCCATGGCCTTGTTTTTTCCCCCACAGTAAATCTTACTGATGGGCAAGATTCTCAACCACCATGAGAGGCTATTGGACTAAAGAGGAAGGAGTGGTAGAGCAATGATGTGGTGCCCAGTCCCATCTATGTCCGAGACAATCTAACATCCCCTTGTTCATCATCCCCTTGCAAGCAAGCAAGCACATTGAAAAGGAAAAGTGGGAAAATATTTATTCCCAAAACAAAAGAAGGAAAGGAAAGGAAAGAAAAGAAAAGAAAAGAAAAGGAGTTGGGACCGCCAAGAAAGATGGATTGCAGATAAATGTAGGCAGATGGAGATGGATTCCCACATCCCACCACCCCTCTCATCTACTTTTATTATTGCTTTGCTTTCGTAATGCACAAGAGACAAGATTTTTCGTGATTTAATTTATTTATTTTTACAGAAGAGATAAACAAATAATACACTAGAAACGTAGATTTACGAAGAGTTCATATTCTTCTAACGTCTCGACGGTATTTATCTCTGCAATATAATTGTAATAGTTATAGAGATCATACACGAGATTATTCATCTCCAGGAACGAAACTAAGATTTGAAGCTTGAAGAGACAAATCATGTTTTATCCTGTCACCCCGTTTAATTTCGTAACTACTCATCTCCGAAATAATTCTTTTCTTATTGTATAATACTTCTTATCTATCATAAATTAATAATCACATTAATTCATCATTGCCCTATCATATGTTTATCAATTTTACCATAACCATATCACATATATATATATATAGGTAATAGTTGTATATTTCATTCTAAATATTTAATTATATTTGAACATGAAACTTAAACTTTTCAAGACCAAATTATAAAGAAATTCCAGAGTTGATGGAATATTAAAATGACTTATCCAAAAATATTATAAAAATGCAGATTTCCTAGAAAGATTCAGTGGGATTCCTACAAATCCCAGACTTTCACTTTTAAAAGTAGGTTTTATAGTGTTGTAGCAACAAAAAGCTTCACCAGGCTACCACTAGTTATTAATTTACTTTCTCTTTTCTATCTTCAAAGGTAGGTTATATACGCCAACCACAGGGAGATTAGATGAGATGAGATCTCCATGATGCAGAAAGTGGTTACTTTCTCTTTTCAAAATTTTCTGGGTCTTGAAATCTTGAGATTTGAGGAGGAAATACTGTTGAACCAGAGAAAATACACTTTGGAGCTTATAGAGGACACTGGTTTAGCAGGTGCAGGACCAGCTTTAACTCCTTTTGAACAGAATCTGGAATTTACATCATTGGAGTTTGATGAAAATGTCATCTTTCACCAAGAAGATGAAGCTTTGGTTGAAGAGAAAACACTGTTTTAGAAATTGATTGACAGACTTTTGTACTTAACATACACCAGACCATAGATTGCTTGTACAGTACAACACTTGGCCAATTCATGCAAAAACCAAAGAAAACACACATGCAGGAAGCGATGAGGATGGTTAGTAGGGACGGAGCTAGGATTTCATGTTTAGAGGGGCAAGAGTCTATTAAACCTTTAAATTTAAAAGTTGAGAAAGAAAAAAACCTTTATTTAAGTAATATTTAAACTAAGAGGGATTAAAAATGTAATTATACCAAAAAAAATGGAGGAATAACAACCACTCCGGTATAATACACAGTTCCGTCCATGATGGTTAGATGCTTGAAGGTAAATCTGGATCAGGATATATTATTGAGGAGTGTTAACGAATGTCGGATTATTACTTATTGTGATTCAGATTGGATATCATGTCAAATGTTAAGAAAGTCTAATTACTAGTAACGATAAATCTTGTTTTTTATGGAAGAACAAAGCATATCGAGATCGATTGTCACTTTATCTGCGAGAAAATATTAGAGGGTTTGATTCAAACAGAACATGTGAAGACTATTAAGCTACTATGTGGGAGCCACCCATGGAAAGAGCCTTTTTGAACTGAAAAACACACACAGATAAAGTGCCTATGCTTTTCTAGTCAGGCAGAAGAGATGGCAAAAATGGGGTCCCTCCAAAAACCCTAATTTTAGGACATGTGCAACTGAGTTGGGATTTTTGAACTAAAATAAACAAATATTCGAGTAAGATTAGGTTTGTCATTTGAGACCAATATGATTTGACAACACGTTACTATGTTTTTTTTTGTATGTTATGAATAAACTTTTACCCTAATCAAAGATAAAATGGTCATAATTGGTTTCACCTGTGGAATTTGCTTTGCCAAATGAATAATTACTTACCTACAATAATGTTGTTAATTAGTGATAATCTTACCCAATTTTTTTTCAAGAAACAATGAAAACCAGTTTGACATTTTTATCGATGTTAATTTAAATTTTTTTAAACATATATAAAAAAGAAAAAAAATTAAGGGAAATTCTAAAATTTATTATAAAAATATATTTTTAAAATTTTCAAATTATCTAAAATAATAAATTATAATATTTTAAAAAATTAAAATATTCAAAATTCAAAATTCAAAATTCAAAATTTAAAATATTAAATATTATTATACAATTATAAAAATACTTTGAAAAAATATTTTATATTATTAAAATAAATTTTTAAAATATATTTTGAAAACCAAAACAACTTTTATTTTTTTATATTTTTTCAAAGTATTTTTATACTTGTATAATAATATTTAATTTTTTATTTTTAATTAATCTTTTTGAAAAATTATTGTATTTAAATAAATTTCAAAATAAAAAATATTTTATTTTTTTTGTATAATTTTTCAGAATTTTTGAAAAAAATAGATTTTGTTTCTGTTTTTAAATTTTTTTTTAAAAAAACATAAGATTTAGTAATTCTTAAAAAATAGAAAGTGACATTTTCATGTTGCTATCAAATTTGTTTAAAAAAAATTAACTATCAAAATTAATCAAAGAATTAAATTAATTTTTTAAATTTTAGTTTACTATAAAAATAAAAAAAAATTAATTAATTTTTTACTACAAAACTTTAAAGACTTATTGAACTTTTAAGATAAATTTAATAAAAGGTAGTGTTGAATGGCTTGGACCAAATTGTTTGGACCTATAGACCTGGTTAAACCTATTAACAATTTAAATATATATATGGTAAACTATATAAATAATCATCCAATTATTAATATATATATTTTATGTTATTCTTGAATGTCATAAATTCGGACACTAATTTTTATAATATAATAATTAAAAAATTAATATTTAATAATTAAAATATGTTTTAATACAAATATTATTTATAGTTATCGTAGTTAATTCTAAAAAATAATATTTAATAATTATAATTACGAGATAATTAATAAATTCTGATCTCAGATCTTCTATAATTAATATATTAATTATTTTAAGGAATCCGGAAACCCCACCAAATCCTAAAACCAATTAAATCCACTGATATTTTCTGATTTATTTTTAAAATTGGGTTCAATTTATATTTTTTATATATAAATAAATTATTTTCAAAAAATTAATTAACTGAACCGAGTTCGCTCACTTAATTCTTTTAGGTAATAAATTATGTTTTACTAGTTAGACTCAGAAACAAACACCTACCCTTGGGAGACTAAAATTACCAAACTAGGCCTACAAGTCTATTGAATGATATGGCCCAAATCATTTGGGTCTAAGGGTGTCATTAGTCAAAACACATTTAAAAATAAAAAATAAAAATAAAACTTAGGGTTTTGGAATTGTTCCTTCTCTTAACAATTAGAAACTGAACCCCCATGAGGATGAAGAAGAAGCTGCTAAAATCCAGGAGAAAATCAAACAGCCATGGCCACCACCAGCCGGAACCGACAAATCCAACCGATTTCTCATTCAACATAACCAGAGTAGCCGTGTCTCAGATCTGCAAATCAGTCGGGTTCGGCCGTACCCGGGTCACAGCACTCAACACCCTAACCCTAATCGCCACCAAATACCTGGAAACCGTCGGTAGGTCAGCCACATCATTCACCGGCGCCGCCAATCGCTCTCAACCCAACCTTTTAGATATCATCAATGCACTCCACGACACGTCCCTGCATGTGGGTTTCAAAGGCGCAGACACACTGTACGGCGACGATTGCTTGTTGAAGTCGGCCGTGCTGGAAGATCTATCCGTTTTTGTCAGCTCAACGGAAGAAATACCCTTCGCCAAACCCATTGGAAGAACAAAGGAAAAAGAAACAGAAGATTTAAAACCACCCCCAGGAGGGAATTTGCAGAGAGGTCGCCATATCCCTGAATGGTTACCAGAATTCCCTGATTTAGGCAATAAAGAACAACCCATTGAAAGGATCAACGGGGAAACTTTGTGGGAAAACTCCACTTCCGTTCTGGGACATGAAACTGGTGGATTTGAGAAGAAAAAAGATGGTATTAATGGTGGGAAATTGTCACAGGAGAGAAGGAAAATCAAATTCTTGATTAAAAGAGAGACTTTGACTAGATTTATTGGGAATAATTTGTTTATCCAAAGTGTTGATGAAGAAGCAGAGGCTGAGCATAAGAAATCCAATGGGAAAGGGAAACAGATTCTGGTGTATCGGAGGAGAAAGAAGGTTGATTAGAAATCTGGCCTTTTTCTCTGGAAATATAATATTTTGTTGGTGCTGGGATTCGAACCCGGGAACTCATTGAGTAAATTGTATAATTATTTAAAATTTTAAGCATCCACTAGACCAGGAAGAGGCATAGCGTGTGTGTTTCATAGGGTTTGCTTATGTTTTTTTAAAATTAAATGTCCAAAAGTATATTATTACTATTTTTAGTGCTCAAATTATATTTTTTTAATTTTAGATATTTAAATATTTTTTAGTGATTAAAATTTTATTTCATTAATTTTAAGTAATTAATTGTTAGTTATTAATTAAAATAATTTGTTAACCAAATAAAATTAATATCGTATTTTAATTTTATTATCGAGTTCATTCTTTTGGTTGTTAAACCTAATCAACTATCTTCAATGTGATGATATTGAAAATCCATAAATGATGTGACAACCGAACATTAAATGACGAATATAAAATTATTATTTGATTCGTACGTCGTTCGTCGATTTGAACTATAAATTTTGCTAATAAGGTCCTTTTTATTTTAATTTTATTAATTAAATTATTTATCATTAAAAATTAATAAAAATACTGATATGATAATTAAATAAATTTATATAGATATATATTTAATTCTTATATTTATATAGTCAATCAATTTAAATATAATTTAAAATTTTAATAAGGTTAACCTCAATATTTTACAAATAGTTTTATATTTACCAATATCATCACGTGGCTGGTGAAAAATCTTAAAAACTACATTAAAAATATGGATGATTAAATCCGAGACTTTTTTTCTTTAAGAACACGACACCAATCATTGAGCCAAGGCCATTACTTGATTAAACGTTGACAACATTATCTGTTGAATGTAACTGTATTGTTATCGATAACTAATTAATCTAATAAAACGAGATATTAAATATTTTAAACAATATTAAAAGCTCAAATCTTGATGTTGTATATAAAAAATTAGATTAAAAAATTAATTTTATAATATATTTCTACAATAATCAATTAAAATTAATCGATTAGTCAATTAAATACTAATAATTACAAAAAAAAAAAAAGTATTGTATTTGGTTAAAATTAAAGGAAACAAACATGGACTTAGGGAGATTCAAACCTGCTAGGTGTAACAATATTTTACCACCAATTTCAATTCTTAGATGAGATTGACAGACTATTATATGTAACTTAGCTTAATATTATATACTATTAAATTTTAAGTTTAATATCGGTTATATTATCAAATTAAAAATTAATAGTATTATTAATTTAACATTAAATTTTGGTTTATATTTCAATTATAATTTATAATATTAAGTTGTAAAATTTAAATGTTTATATTTTTTAGATCATCAGATGAAGATAAATAGATGACTGAAATTAATAAAAAATATTAAGATTATTACAGAAAAAAAAAGTAATTGAAAGTTTATATTTTTTTAAGGTCAGATGAAAGTAAATAGATAACTGATATTAATAATAAGAAAGGTAAAACTTGTCATAGAAAATATAAAAAGATAATCTTAGTTATTTATTTATATAGTATAATGAATCTGTTTTATATATAAACTATTTAATGTCATTATATTATAAATATTTAAATTTAAATTTGAATAATAAATATTTGAATAATTTAACTCATTTTTAAAAAATAAAATAAAATTTAAGTAATAAAAAGGATAGATGTCGACGGACAATGAAAACCAACCGTCTTTGGGTGAAGGAACTGGAGAATCGGATGGTGGGGTTCACAAAGATCAAGTGCTGCGTTGGCGGTGAAATGGAGATTCGTATGGGAAAAATTGAATCGCCGTCTGTGGGAATCGAACCCACGACCACGTGGTTAAAAGCCACGCGCTCTACCGGCTGAGCTAAGACGGCAAGCTTGAACCATGTCCAATTTGTACTTATTTGATACTTGGACGGCAAGATTGCAAAGGGAGAGCAGCGTGTCTAATTAGTTGATCTCTTTGTTCTTGTAATAGAAAAAAAAAACATCTAAAAAAGTAGAAGGATTAAATCTCATTTTTTTTTTATTTTGTTAAAACTTTAAATCTCAACAACATAGCAAGGGATTAAAATCATAATTATACCTTTGTTGTATAATTATTATTTTCTAGAAAAATATTTAATAATAATAAATTATGAAGTAGAAATAGTTAGACTGCCAAAAACAAGTGGAAGGATAATAATAGTTAGACCTTGGAGATGTTTGGTGAAGGCCGATACAGCCCAATAAAGAAATCTATGACAAAGCAAGTCGAAAGGATAATAATGGTTGGGGACAAATTGCTTGGTCTGGATTGTTTGCCTTAGAGGCGTGGCAGTTCCATTTCTGTCTCAGACAACTAAAACACAGGAAATGGAGATTACTTCTACCGTGTCTTGTTGCAGGAACATCTCCACTTCTCTCCTTGTAAAGGTGATTTCTTGTACATTTCAATCTCTGCCTGTATATCATATAAGTTCTTTTCTGCAAACTAGTTAACAGGAATGCTAAAAAAAATGAGGGTTTTCAAAGGGACATGCAAATCAAGCTCCCTTGAAGCTGAAACATGTCGAACCAGTCAAAAAACTGCATTTCAAGAACTTGGTTCCACCTCTTGTTGCTGCAGTTGTCGCCTTATCTCCCATCTGCTGCACCCCAGGTACCTAGTCCCACCAATACAACATAATCAGGGATAGACCGAGGTGTGCTGGATATTTTTAATTCGATAGAATTATCTAAGTTCGCATCCTATAATATCGCATCTCTCCGACAGAAAATCTTGTGTCCATCGTTTCTGCATACAATTGTTTGCTTCCAATCGTCTTATGTCACTCGAACTGGAATTAGCCCCTAGATTTCTCATTGTGGAAGAGCATTTACGCTTCGAAATGATGTTTCCTTTCTACATGTGATGATCAAGATGCAGAACCAATCATATCTTTCTTGGCCTTTTTACTTTTCATGGATGCAGCTCTTGCACAGACCATTGATATACAGAGAGGGACCACATTGTTTCGACAAGCTTGTATCGGATGTCACGACGGAGGTGGAAACATAATCCAACCGGTGAGACTCGTTTTCCGTTGCCCCAACTACAGATATGGTCATTTTTTCCCTGTAATTTCCTCTCTAATCCACTTTTACTTGTTCATTTTAGGGTGCAACACTCTTTACAAAGGACCTTGAAAGGTAATTCAGGCCAATGTCTATGTTAGTAATCAGCAGAATACATGTACTCTTGAATTAGATTGTTAAACAAACCTGCAACCTGCAACATTTTGGTGTGAGTATACTTTTAGGCATTACTCTTATTTGATTGAATTGTTATAGAAATGGGGTTGTCGCCGAAGACGATATCTACCGCATCACATACTATGGCAAGGGAAGAATGCCTGTAAGAATCAACATAGAGATTTGATACCCTTGCTTACAAGTTATTCTGAACTTAAACGCTCTGATCTATTTTTTCCGATGATTTGTTTGCAGGGCTTTGGTGAGAGTTGCACGCCGAGGGGACAATGCACATTCGGTCCACGCTTGACGGATGACGAAATCAGGCTCCTGGCTGAGTTTGTGAAGTTGCAGGCTGATGAAGGGTGGCGAAATGTAGCAAGTAATGGGGACTGATTTCTTGTTTTGGCTCTAACCATTCAGAAGGACAAAGGTTATAAAATGGCAGATCAATTAGGTTCATTTTTGTTAAAGGATTGGTATGAGAAGCTGAACTGAAATCAAACCATAGCAAGAGTCTGCATTTGATTAAGCATAGTCTTAGATTTGACCGAGTTTTAGTTTAGTTGACATGATTATTGTGATGGTATTTAAGAGAGTATGGATTTCAATCACCCTTAACTATAGATTTATTTTTAAAGTTGGGGTGGTATGAAATATTATATAAATGTTATATCTAGTTAAATAATATTTCATTTAATGATGTGTTACAAAATATATCAAGTGGTAAGCAGTTTGATATTACTTAAACAGATCTTGAATTTAAGGTCTTATGTATATAAGTAATCCATATTGAGAGACTCACTTACCAAAACATGGTGTGCAACACGGTTCGATTCAGATTAATCAGAGCAAAACTCGAAAAATTAAGAGGGCAACAAAATAATTATTCAATATGTCTGGTAATCAACCATCATCATTTTGTAATTTGGTTAATGCATCTTAATCATTATCTTATTTATGAATTGAATCAATTAAACATGTTCGCCATTCCCATATTCATATTATATAATATAAACCATCATCAAGTTCTATATGATGACTGATCAACAGAGTTATCAAGTTTATTATCAATCACACAGGAAAGGGTTCATACTGTATGGTTTATTTGTCAATCCTAGCTATGTATGGATCCAAACAGACACCTTACAATAACCCCATTTGTTTAGAAAACATCACATGCCCAACATGATTCAAAGAAATCCGATACTCGAAAAAGAAAAAGGGGAAGAATTATAGATTAGAAGTGAGTAGGATATTCTCATCTGGCATTAAGACGACTTTCCGAGGACATGCCCTTCCTGATTATAGGTCAATGGGAACCCTTAGACCATCATGAGCAAGTTGCACATGGATTCCTTCCCTACACAGAGTATAATATCTTATATCAGTTTTTTCCTTGTTCTTTTCTGTACTTATTTTTCAGAGAAATTCGCATAAACTATACCGGAAAATTATAAAGCAATTGGGAAAAAAGGGTACCTCTCAGACCATTCCCTCAGAAACTCATTGTCCTTGTGGTGATCAAACTCATGTGTCATTCCGATTAATAGAGCTCGTTTTGGACATATCCTCTTTAGAGCCTCAAGAGTCTGCAAAAAAAAGAGTTGATAAAATATGAACTGTGACCATCAAAAATTAAAATGAAAAGGAATTACTGGAAAATGTTGAACAAACCTGAGGCAAGCATAAGTGAACATTAAAAGATCCTGTCTGGTGTGCAGAGAACAGAAAACATTAGCTCAGAAAAGAATATACTTAGCTAGCAAGATACCATTGAAAGGACAATCATAGATGGTTAAATATACAACAATTAATTGTGAAAGATTAATTTGCAATTGCACTAGACAAGTCCTTCCAAATGAATTTAGAAAGAAATCCATGTTCCAACCATGATTAGACTTTCCGGAGAAATTCAAAGTCCAAATGCACTAGAGTTATTGTATATAAGGAACTCAACTATCCTCTTGATTAGGGAGAAAAAACACAAGAACCATAATTTCTTCAAGGGTTAGGTTAAGGTAAAATATATAGTTAATTCAAATTTTTTGTTACATCAAACCATGTTATTTTTTATATTCATTACAGCACTATAGTAAAGTTTTTACTATACACAAGTTGTTACCAATAAATTACCCTTTCAACATGCCCTCTTTTCAAATTCTTACAAATCAACAGGCCACCATTGGTAACTCAGAAGTGGATCCCACCTTACTTGACATGTCAACTATATTTAAATAATCATCTATGGTACCAAACGATGTAAGAACATGAGATACACTGTGGCACAGAGATATAGACAGATAAAGGTTATGAAAGGACCAACATGGATCAAATTCTCTCTAAGATTTCTTAAGTTATGCTTGACCGCCTAAACAAAATGATGGCCTTTAGTCAAAGATATAAAAATTTGAAAGAACCAGGAGAGTAACCTACCTTGTATAAACAATCCAATATCAAAATATCCAATTGTCCAGCGCCATTTTTGGAAATAACTGAACAAATACAATTTATGCCAAACTTTGTTTACCATGAAAACACAATTCCAAAGAAAATCATTCAGATAAATAGAAAACAAATTAGGACATCAAAAACTTAGAAGAGAGAACATGTGCTTTCCTTTCATCAAGTCCCTCTCAACATAAAGATCCGAACACTCAGTAAAAGGATGATCTCTAAGCATCTTTATTCTTTATCTTCATTTTAAGTCAAGTCCTAAAAATGTTTCCTGTTTGTGACACGTGTTGGACGGTGGTCCCACCAATAATAATAATAATAATAATAATAATAATAATAATAAACCCTGAAGTATGTACTGATGTGTGAAGCTAGTTTTACATAAATCTATTTATTTCCTGAGATTGTTAACACAACGAAAATCCAACAAACATATATTCCTACAATGCTAACATTTACAAGCTCCTAAAGATGACAAAGTATTGGGTACAAGTCTCATCTCCACATTTAACGTCACCAGTAAAATTGAAATGTTTAAAGGAGCAAAAGTATGTGTTCTCTCAGAAAAGGGGCAAATGCAGCACCTACCATACTCCGTGTTTGAAGGAAAACGTGAGACATCAGATATATAAGCCACTTTATACTTTTCACCAAAAAGGTAACCTAAACAGAGATAATCTTCTCCGTGCATCACCTAAATCAAAAGTATAGTCAAACACTTAGAAGGAATTAGAGATGGAAGAGACGTTATCTTATCTTAAGAGACAAGAGACTGACAGGCAACGGAAAGAATTTTAGTCCTGAAGCAACAAATGGTTTGTCATACTGCTCCTCAATTATCTTCCAGTCAAGTTGTGCCACCCGCCTTACTTCTTGGCCTTCTCTAAGTTTCTTCTGAACCAAGTATGGAAATTTTGTGGCAACACTGGAGACATAAAAAGAAAACATCAGCCAAAGCTTTCCAGGTATAGGACATCAAAAACATTACACATCCTTTCTACTATTGGCAGCTTGTTCGGGAGCTAAGCTCCAATTCTAATTTCTTGAAACAAAACTTTTGACTTGGCTACATATTAAAGCAATTACCACTTCCACATTATAAAATATATTAAATAATACGTGTTGATAATGTATCTTCGTAACTAGGGCTATAAAAGTATAATGCTCAATAAGACCAAGAATGAAAAATTCATACTATACCTATCCATTGCATATTGAGTTAGGTAAATGGCAGTGGGATCAATATTATTAGTAGGACTATGTGGTTGCACAGCGCGTATATCATCCAAACCAAGAATTGCATCAGCGTGTTCATGAGTCAAAATAATCTGCAGTTCACAAAAATAAATAAATAAAATTGGTACTACTTTGGAATTTCACTAGTCAATATACCAAATATAAATGGCAAATACTATGCTAAGATTTAAACTCACAGAATCAATACGAGGAATCTTGTGGAAAGTAAACCATCGAAGAACTTGCTCCCTAAATGTCTTGCCAACATCAATAATAATATAGTTGTGTATACCATCGATAGAACAATAATCTATAAGCAAAGATGTATTACACCTGAAAAACAAAAGCTTCAAAATCAAAGTTAGAAAACACCATATGTTTTAAGAAACTATAACCACAAATCATCGCATATAGAAAGCACAGATGTGGAGTATCACCTGAACTTTACAAAAACTAACATGATTGTCAATTATATAAATTGCCATTTCAAAAATATCTTATTTTTACATAAAAATTATTCAAAAATAAAAGTTAATTTATTATGGAATGCATTTTTATCCAACAAATTGCACAACAATTATTATTTTGCATCAGTTATATGATTCTTGAATATTTTCAAAATGTTTGCAATATTTTTTCATGCTCAATAGTAAGCAAACTACAACTAGCCAAGATACAAATCCAAACATAAATTAAGTTATTTTTCTCTCAGTACTAAATTAACAGCAACAACTTACCAAAGATATTTCGTAAATTATTTAACGAATACTACGGATAAATAATATCACACACAAATGACCGGTGAACAAAAAACGTTCGTAAAAGTTCAGATCTGAGACATAGAAGAAATTGTATAGACGATTCAATTAAAAAAGATGAAAAGAAGTATACCTGTAATTAGGGTTTCGATCTGGAGGAATGGAGAGGGATTGAGAGCAGACGGCGCAGGGAGGATCAGATGGCTGAATCAAGCATCTAACATTTGGTACGGCACTGGAGCATCCGGTTCCAAGGAATATCAGAGCTGATCCATCACCATTGCGACCACCATTAACGTCCGCTAATGAATTACCGTCAAGAATGTTGCCATTTTGGACCGGAATCTGGTTCTCCATTTTAACTTTTTTTTTTTTAAATTTTGGAAATTAGAGCTTAGAACCCAAGGTCGAAACAGAAGAATTAGAGACAGATTTTAGAAGCAGAAATAAGGATAATAAAGAAGAAGAAGAATTAGAGATGGAATTTAGAAGCAGAATTCAAGAAGACGATTTAAGGATTTTATTGAATGATGATTCTTTCTTTACACTTTTCCTTACATATATTGTTGATTTAAAGTTTTAGTTATTTTAAATATTATTATTAAATTTTATGATTTGTTTAAATTTAACTATTAAATTTTTAATTAATGTTGAAAAATGACATCACTGTTAATAATTTTTATATAAAAACATATTTATTTTTTTATATTTATATATTTAAAAAATTTAGTTTTAATTAAAAAATTAATCTTTAATCTTTATATATTATTTTAATTTATCATATTTTTAATTAAAAATAATTTAACCCTCAATCTTAAATTTTATAAAAAATATTAAATAATACAATCATAAATCTGACAGCCATAAACCTTAAACACAAAACATAAAAAAAATCGTAAATCCTAAAACTTAAATATTAAACCTTAAATCTTTAATCCATAAACCTAAATCTATAAATCACTAAATCCTAAACTATTAAATCTTAATTTTTTTAAGATTTAAATTTTTGAGTTAGGATTTATGAGTTGTAGGATTAAAATTTATTGTTTCAAAATTTTAAGTTTAAGATTTTAGATTTAGAGTTTATGATCTGTTTTAAGGTTAAGGTTAAATTATTTTTAATTAAAATAATATAAATGTTAAAGATTAAATTTATTATTAATTTTTTGAATTAAAGTTAAATTATTTGAATGTACGATTATAGAAAACTAAATATATTATTATATTAAATTTATTAAATTATCACATCATTTTCTTAATATCGATTAAGAGCTCGGTGTTCAAATTAAAACAAATTATAAAGTTTAATAATATTATTAAAGTAATTAAAAGTTTAACCGTTTATGAACTTTACCCTTCATTTGATATTAAGCTTTGGGCCTCCTGCTTTGCCGGCCTGTTGTGCTGATATAATGCTTACTGGATCTAGACCCGTGCTCTTCGTCGCCACTTTCTAAAACGATGCTGTCCGCATCGATATAACCCATGTGATCCATTTCCCCAATCTTCGTCCTGTCCATTGGAACTTGAATAGGAACTAAATTTTAAGGTTTAGGGACTAAATTTTAACTTTTTAAATGGTACGAGGACCCTTGACATATTTAAATCCAAATTCTAAGAAAAAAATGGGACCAGATCACATTTTATGAAATTGTTAAGAACAGTCAGCTCCACAACCAGCAATGCAAAATCATATATGCATACATGGTCATTGGTAAGGCCTCCACAATGGATTCAAATGTATATAGCTGATACATGCATAACAGTGCTTGTATTTAGACTACAAACTCCATTGATGTGATACTGCATCCGATTACCCTGGTTCGCTGATTGAGAACCACAGTCATCGGGATGGGGAAGGCCCGGCAGCAGATCCTGCAGTCATTCAAGGATAATCACTTGGCTAGTGGAATTGATGTCTCCAACATTCAGTCCTGCAAATGTGTTGAAACTAAATGGTTCGATATACTAACCGTCTTTTCCTACGTCTGTCGTTTTCCAAACAATATCTTTTAGCCCAGTCGAGAGAGTATTGTAGAACTGTGAATTCAAGACAGCGGAGTGTTAGTTCAAGTCGATATAAAGCCAAGTACATAAGATAAAAAGGTTTACATGATGGATATCAACAATTTAGTAAATGCAAGTGTCCGCTTTATTAATGGTGCAGCACTGACTATAGGAGTATACCGTGTGAAATTCAAGGGTATCTCCTCCGGACTTTCGAAGTTCAACCATGCACAACGAAGGGGCAACCTCAAAAATCTGGAAAGGGAAAGATCGATCAGATCGTAAACCGTGTTCGAACAACTTTTGATAAGGTGAAACTGAAATTATGCTCAAGAGATTAAGATTGAAACTGGGGTACCTCTGTTGTAACAGCCAATTGCCCCTTGCGTCCAATTTTTTCTCCAAGAAGCTTCATCTGAGATGGAGGGGTAAAAGAATGGAATTCACCATAAATGATAAATTGATATCAATACAATCTTTACCAAATTAAGTTACTAATAAATTATCATGATAAGCAATCATGGAGATCAGCACCATAAAAACAGGTCAAAATGAAGAGGTTCGAGGAGACTAAACCTTGTGGTTATTTTTCTTCACATCAAAACCCATAGGCATCGCAGCTGCCTCTATTTTTGATATTATCTCATTAGCAGGACATTTTGATGTAAATCTTGTTTCCCGTTTAACAAGTCCCTGTAGTAAGAGGAAATTGCATTTCAATAGTTAATACATAAGATCCCAAGACTAGCATAGAATGAAGCATAGTCTGTTAGAGTGCACAGTCTTTTTGTATGATTGTATCAGTGAATATTCAACTATGCTGCATCAAGCACTAAAAATTTCATTTTCAGCAAAAATGCAACACTAAATGATGGGATGTAACATGTAACATGTGAATTATAAATGGCATGCTTCAAAAAAGTTATCTGATATTTTTCATGGCTACAAGATAAAGAGGTTTCACTTCATTGGATGAATCAAAATGTGAGATTCTCAAGGGTCCTATTTTCCATCTAGTGCTTAATATATCACATGCTAAGTAACGGTAACTAGATAACATACCATTTGTTTCTCAAACAGACTACCGAGGTTGAGGCCCTGAGATGTTGAGATAAGTTCAAATGCATTCATAGTAGAAGGTACGACAGAGCCTTCTTCACGCCGTTCGACTACAAGGTTTTGAGAATCCTACAGCATAAATCATGTAAACAGACTCTTACCCCCTCATTCATTGCATAAACACCGCAAACATGTCTGATAAGGGAAAAAAGACAACTCTTACCCCTAATTCATTGAAAATGGCATCTACATCATCAAGACTAACATCAGCTTGCTCAAACATAGGTGGCATATATCCTTTCTTAAACCATTCATTCTCAATAATCTCAGCAGCAGTTATCCTCTGGTTCAATCACATGTAACAAGGAGTGAAAATCACATCCAACAAACAAAATTAAAGAGAACATCAAGGCTGCATAGCAACCTTTGGCGCAAATCGAATTAAGAAATATCACTAGAAAACAAAAGGATGGAAGGAGAAAGAAAGAATGGGCAAAGGGCAAGAGACAAGAACTTACTGTCAATGGATTAGGGTCTAGAATTCTCTTGATTAATTTCTTTGCACTTGTGGAGAACCATGGAGGACAACTGAAGTCAGCCTTAAATATCTGCAGCCACAAAATAAACTCATTAAGAGAAATCATTTTAAACACAGAAGACAAAATCATTAATAAAGTGCAAGATGGTTGATCAACAATGAAAGCATGTAGAACATAGATACAAACACGACAGATATCTGTTTTTCTGAGCTTATTGTATGCACGTTAACTTTTACTATAGATGTTTCCAAGGTACTACTACTGTCTCTGTCCTACCTGGCAAAGAGTTAAAAATACCTCCATGGAGAAGTGAAGGTTTGCCAAGCCAACTACCACAGATAACTAAGACATCCAATATTTCTTAAAAAATCATTTTGTTCTTTAAAAGTAATAATATGTGGATGGACACTGGCTAACAATAGGAATATAGGGGTCCAGATAAATATTTTCTGGGAGAAAATGATAATTTCCAGAATATCACATCATTTTATTCTACAATTAAATTTTAATGGTGATTTTATAAGACATAGTAGTTTAGCAAAATTATTTACTTTGCGATAAAAGAAAAATAACTTTGAAACAAACTGAGAGAACAGCCACCTTCTTGTATAAACCCATTAAATTGGGTTCCTCAAAAGGCAAGTACCCAGCCATTAAGACAAAGAGTATCACACCACATGACCAAAGATCAGACTGAGCTCCATTATAACCTTTATTGTTGATCACCTAAAGAGTGACAGCAAAAAACAATAAAGAAAGGCTAATGGAGCATAAAGAAACAGAACTTTGTTTGCAAAAAAAATGCAGATATACCTCTGGAGCAACATAATTTGGTGTTCCGCACGTTGTGTGAAGTAACCCATCATCCTATATGAAAAGGATAAGTTAGTTTTGAATCTTATAAGTGTATTACAAAAAGTTGCATGATAAATAGCCATCCACCAGTGTGGTAGGGCAATGGAAAAACAAACTATAATGCACTTTTGGGGTCTTTCATCTTTTGCGGATCACAAATTTCTAGCACACAAAAACAAGCAGAAAATCACACACATGCATATTGGCAAACAGCACTATAATACAAAAAAGAGCAAGCAGCCATAAAAGCACTTCACAATGAATATAAAATCTAGGGAGAATTTTACCATTGAGAAAGAGGGATCATAACACATAAAGCAGCACACTCACCCCGACTTGCTGAGGTAAAGCACTCAAACCAAAGTCTGAAACTTTAAGAATTCCATTAGCATCCAGCAGCAAATTCTCTGGCTGTAAATTGTAAAACACAGCTCTGCCATACAAATTTAGACATTTAACTGTTTTAGGCAAAGGGGTAATGAGCACAAAAAAAATCCCACACCTTCAGGTCTCGATGGTAAACACCTCTGCTATGGCAATAATCCACAGCATTAATAAGCTGTTGAAAGTACTTTCTAGCTTCATCTTCCTTAAGCCTCCCTCTGCTAGCCTGTCACATGAGGATAAGCAGGACACGATGCCAGATTACTATGGTATTCAAATACTGATGAACTGAGATTTTATTCCTAGTATCACTTTTACTTTTCCCAAAGTAAAACATAAAACTATACATCCATGATCTTACAATTTTGTCAAAAAGTTCACCACCGGTTACAAATTCTAGGACAATGTATATCTTCGTCTTGCTAGCCATCACCTGCACAAAGAATTTTTCTAGAAGTTAACAAGAAAATGACATACCATAATTATATTGGTTACAAAGTCAAGTAGAGCCCTCCTTTTCCAAACAGTCAAGAAAGAAATGCAAGAGACAAATAGAACAACTAGATTAAGATACCCAGAGAAAAGATTGCAACAAACCTCATACATACGGATGACATTTGGGTGTCTAATGAGTTTCATTGTTGAGATCTCACGTTTAATCTGCAAACAACAAAGAAAAAAGGAACGATGTAGCACATGCAAGGAAAACCAAAAATCAGATTCAGAACGGGGAAGAAAAGATTGGCATCAAGGGATGTGTAACAATTCAGAAATATTCTTTTACACGTATAACTTTGAAAACATGGAGCTTGAAATACTGTGAAAAAAAATAAAAACCATCTTTCATTGACTTATAAGTTGAATTGTACCTTCTTTTACAAGCTATTTCCTAATCCCCAGAAATATAGAAAAAAATGCAAATTTTAAAACAAGGATCATCTTTTTTATTCTAGAAAACTGTACAAGAAATCAAACAAACAGTTAACATTACAAAAGAGGATTCAGATCAACAAGAAATTAAGATTCCATATAAAGAAAAAGTCCACAAATCAGATCAACAGTCAATTAGAGTAGAAATATATTATTTACTTTTGCAAAAGAAAAAGTACCTGACCGATCATTTTATGCTTCATAACCTTCTCTTTATCAACAATTTTGATTGCCACATTCTCTTCGGTCTCAAGATTCTTCGCAAACTTCACCTTCGCGAATGATCCTTCTCCCAGCGTCCTCCCTAGTTCGTATTTCCCCACACGTGTCTTGCTCGCTGCACTCATGCGATTCGCCATCTCTTTCTCTGTTATTCCTTTCTTTTATTCCTCTTAAAATTCTTTTCCCTTTTCTGTTTTCTCTTCCGAGGGAAAAACACAAACTTTTCTCTGATGCTCTTAAATCTTGCGATTAATCAAACACCTCTTCTTCTTGCATGGTTGCCATACCCGAGACTTCGTCACCCTCATTTTTTTCCCTCTCTAATTAAACGAATTCAAGAAAAGAAACTCCTATTTATAAAGATCAAAACCGGAAACGCTTCACAACTCAGATTATTAAGGGGGAAATGCTGGAGAGAATCAAAGTAGAAGCAGTAGGCGATGAATCAAACATGGGATTAATGCAACGTTTTGGGTTAATCATCAGCTGAGAATCGGATCAAGAAGGTAGAGATTTTAAATAAATCTTTTTGATCTGCGTGTTTGCAACATTTCACTTCAAAAAGGGATTTTTTTTTCCGGAAGAGCTCGATTTGCAGGAACTTTAAAGGAGAATGGCGTACAGAATTGACTCAGGGAGGTGCGACTGTTCGAGAATTCATCGAAAAATAAATTAAATACAAGAAAATAATGGAGGAGGTTAGGTCTTACAATTAAAAATAATTATACCATGAATATTTTTATTATATTATTTTTTTAGAATAATTAATAAAAATAATTTATTTTATTATCCTTTCAATTTTTATTTATATTTATCGTAAAAATATAAAAATAATTTTTATTTAATGAAAATTTGTTTAATAAAAATATAATAAAAAATTATAAGGTAAATTATTTTTATTAGTCAATTCATTTGACGGGAGTAGCTTATGATATGATTTTTTTGATAGATAAATTGTTTTTATTTATATTGAAAAATAAAATATATTTATATTTTGAAGCGAAAGAAATTGAATTGAAAGAGTTATTTTATATTAGATATTCGTAACATTTATTTGAATTAATAAATTAAATAATAATAATAATTAAATTTAAAATATTCAAATCATCTTATTCAAATATAATAATTAGTGTATTAAACCCTTAACATTTTATCAGAAATTTCAATTAAACCTTTATTTATTTTTTTTTGAAAATTTTAGTATAAACTTCTATTTTTTTAAATATATATATATATAAGTCTTCAAATTAGATTACCCAAATCCAGCCTTAATTTTAATTATTCGATCAATAGATCAAACATATTTTGTTATTTAAAAATGAAATTAATATATTATATTATTTTTCTTTATATAAACAATTAAAATGAGCCATATATGTGTTCTTATAAGTCTAACGCTACTTTTCAACCTTTTGTGCTTTATTCTTCCGAATATTCCTCTATGTTTCGTGTTGAAAGTTTGACTTACCTACCCTAAATGCAAACCTTTCTACTGAAAAATAATTAATATAAAATTATAAAAATAATCATTAAATAAATTAAAATGTTTATCTTATACTCCAATTTTCAAATATAATAAAAGTGTAATGTTGGTGACATATGACTTTTACCGTCACGATATTGTTTATTTTTTAAATAAATTTTATTTAATTATTTATATTTTTATTGTATATGTTTGAGATGAAATTTCGTATAAATTTATCAATCATATTATTAATTTTTGGCGTAAAGATAATTTTAACTATTTTTATCATTTTGATCTTTATTCTTTTTTTTAATAAATTTAACCCTTAATCTATATTTTTTAACAAATAGCTTATTTTTTAACTATAATGATAACGAGATCGTTAAAAATCTAATAATGATGACATGTCATATGTATATGATAAAATATTTTAAATAACATGTCATTTAATTTATCAAATATATATATATATATATATATAAGAAATATATTTTTATTCTAATATAAAATATAAAACAAATAAAATTTAAATAAAATATTAAAAAATTAATTAATTCTAAAATAAAATGTTATTAAACATTTTTAACCATAACTACGACAGAATCAAAATTTTATCTTAAAAAAATTAATTAATTTCGAACTGTGTTCATATTTTTTTAAGATAGGACTTTGATTCTATCGTAGTTAAGGTAGGGAATGTTTAGTAGCCTTTTATTTTAGAATCAATTAATTTTTAATATTTTATTTAAATTTTAATTGTTTTATATTTTATATTGGAATAAAATTATATTTCATATATATATATTTGATAGGTTAGATGTCATGTCATTTAAAATATATTATCATATGCATATGATATGTTATCATCGTTACATTTTTAACGGTCCAATTATCATGATAGTTAAAAATAAGTTATTTGTCAAAAAGATATAGGTTAAGGGCTAAAATTATCCCAAGAAAAAAATAAGGGTCAAAATGATAAAAATTATAAACGTTGAGGGTTAAAATTATCTTTATGCCTTAATTTTTAATTTAAGTTTTTTTTTTAAAGGTGAAATATAATAATTTGTTGATTGCAACAATTTTTCTTATTGAACCCAACATTGATATTGGTTATATATTACAGATACATAGACCTACAAGAAGTCACTGAAAAGTTTTGGTCAGTCAGGCCAACCCCCGGACTCTGTTAGAAAATAATTCAACTTCAAGTTCAATACCACTAGAAACAAGTCAATTTAGTCATTAAAAATCAAAGAATTTGATGCTCTTTTTTGTAAAATACTTAAAGTTTGTTGTCGTTATTGTTGTCGTTGAAGAAATTCCTGCAATGATCACGACACCCATAATGACTGTTGCTGCCAATGAGTTCTTAGATTTAGGAGAAAGAGAGTTTTCATCGTTGAAGTAATCTCTTTCTTTTTCTTTGATAGTATCCAACACTTTTCTTGTTCTATGTTTCACAGTGGAGTTTTGAACAGGTGCAATAGGAGCGACCGCACAGAGTCCCTGAAAAAAAAAAGTCTCAAATTTTAATAAACTACTTTCATTAGATGATGTTAATCTCAAAATTCATTGAAACATTTTAAAAACGCTGTTAAGAAAAATGAGTTATAATTGTTAAAACGTTATAATTATTTTTTAAATACGACAATTGATTGTAGAAACTTATTGATTATTATTATTACTATTGCTTCAGTAGAACTAGTGATGTTTTGGCCAGACGTAATAGAAATAATTGCATAGGGGCCTTTAGAAAGGACATTTGCTTCTAAGACTAAAATTTTATAACTAATTGACAATTACTTTTAAAGATCATATTTTAATAAATTACACAAGGCCATCAAATTTTTTGAACCACCCTTGATGTCTCATGACAGTCATGAACTGTGGTGGAGCAACCTCCATCTCGCCATGTTTAGGAGCTAATGAAGAAGGAAATGGATGAAACATGGAAACCCCAAGGAGGGACAAGAGTTGTAAGAAAACACAGTGGTTTTGGATCAGATTTATAAGGAATATTTTGTATGAATGATGTTTCCAGACCAAGCTTCAAGAGATAAGTGTAGCATTGTGGCCTGTGGGGTATGTTTTCAAGGGTGCGTGTCGAGGATTGACTGGATAAGGAGATCACCATTGTCGATATGCATTTTGCTGGGATCCATAGCTTCCAAATTCTGACTTTTCCCGATCTCAACCGGCATCACCTGGTGTTTGCCATGTGTCTGTTGGATGTTTCTCCGTTGATCCATGGCTGATACTCGCATGTTGCCTGTGCTGGGTTAGGCCAAGAAATTTTGAGGAACTTGCCTGCCGATTCAAACCACAGTCCACAATACTTGGTCGGAATCTCTTCGGGTTTATTTAAGGTTAAATATGATTGAATTGTAGTCATTAATTTTCGACTAGAATTCGAACTTATATAAAATAGGTAATATAAATATCTTTAGTTATTAGACCAATGAATGTATGCAAATTCAATAGTCTTATCAAAATAATATATATATATAATTATAGGCTTACCGACCCGTTTTTTCCCTGAAGTATACACAAAATACCGAATTACGGGTATAAATGGTCTACCTCTTTCTCATGTCTTATTCTATGTCTCTGTTTTAAATTAGAGGATTTAGGGTATAGAGTTTAGGGTTTAAGGTTAGGATTGTAGTTGTGGTTAGAGTTTAAGGAATTAGGGTTAAGATGCATTTTTTAGGGTGTATGGTTTAAGATTTAGGATATAGAAAATAAGGGTTAGTTTAAAATTCAATTTTTTTTAAAAATTTAATAGGAGGCATGAATGAAGATATAGTAGAGAGACAGAGAATTTCTACGTCCGTTACACAAATCAGACCAATTAGATCGCCCGATATGGCTCTTTAGATAAAAAATTAACTGACTTTAATAAAATGGGTAAATAGCATGTTGAGTCTCTCAACTTTTATATTTATTCAATCTAGCCCTGTTTTTCCTCCCACGTTTCAACCATAGCTCCCTCGAACGTTTGTTCCTCTCAACATTTTTCAGAGGAACAGTATAAAATCATGAATTTGAGAAATTGAAGCAGATAATTCTTGACTTCTAAGAGTGATTTGCAAGGATTTTGAAATAACCTTATCAACATGTCGAGAATTAAGGGAGAGGGACAAACGTTCGGTCGAAATTGTCACGTAAAAAAGGATACATAAAGAGGGAAGAAGAGTAATAGATGATCTAAACTGTCATGTAAAAAATATCGCTACCCAGAACTGATTTTATCGGCAAACAACTATCAACTGAGTGGGGATATATATAACTTTCCAAGCGACCATCGATAAAATATAAATAAAAAACTAGCGTTGATTGAATCTTTGTGTGAACAACAATCAATCATTATAGTATGCTAAAACATGACATAAAAATAAATGAATCAAACCATAAAACAAAAATAAAAATATATCATAAGTCAATTAATTTGTTGTCAAAAGAGCCGCATGACGCAATTTATTTGACCCAATTTTTTTAAACCTGAAAATATAAAATCTAGTTTAACGGTAAACGTTTAAGGTTTAGGGTTTAAACAAGAAAGAATGAAAGATCCCCAGGAAACCAGTGGTCCAAAAAGTTCACATGCAATGAACAAACCAGAAAGCGATTCCTCAACTTTTCTGTCATAAATGTATTGGCAACGTACCCTTCGACTCAGGCTGATGAACAGTCGGATGGCTTGGGTTTAGAGCAATTAAATGTCCTATTGGAAGCTCTTTTAAACATTTAATTATAAAAGTGTCTTCATTCCTGTCCTTTTTTCTTTCGAACTAGAAATGATATTGAATTCTATTAAAATAAGAAAAGTGTAACGTTAACATTACAATCGAACAGATAAGGAATCAGAAGATTAGCACGAGCCCTCTAATCTAAGTGGTTAAATAAACAGTTGATCTTTCTAAAGGTCACAGGTTCGAACATCAAAGATACCACCAGAGTAATGATTGAACAATCAATGTCAAATGATGAAGATTATATTCTAGAATAAATACTATTGTAATTACTATTAGCTTGTTTAAAAAAATATTAAAAAAATAAGTATTGTTTAATGAATTTTGAATTTAAATACTTAATAAACAGTTATATCTTTTAATCTATGATAGAGTTCAATCATGATTTCGTCCTTGTTTACATCTTTATAAGATTTAAATTTTAGACAAGTGAACTTAACTTCTACTTTTATTAAATCACAAGTTTTTTAATTCTTCAAATTAAATTATTTAACTTTTATTATTAATAATCTAAACACTTATACCAACATCGCTGAATAATTATATTAAGAAATTAATAACTTAAAGTACAACATTTAATTTTTATTGTTAATAAAATATTTTTTTAAAAATTATACATATCATACAAACAATCTATTTAAATTTGATTTTTTTAAATGATAATATTTATTTTTTACTAAAATCACTTTAAAAAATTCAATTTAACAAGAACTTTAAATAATAAAATTTGTCAATGTCATTCAATATTGTATTCAATTTTCACTTGGAATTAAAAATAAGTAAATCGGTCATAGTAATTAGTGTGAACTAGGTTAGGAAACTTTTCCTTTAATTGGAATCAAAACCAATGATTAGTAAAAAGAAAAAAAAAAAAAAAGACATTCCAAAAATTCTGCCAATAATATAAAATTTTTAATTTGTTGTACTCAAAATTTTAAAAATACATATTAAATTTTAATTATTTGTTTTAAAATAAAATTTTGATTAAATTTCTTAAAATATTAAAAACTTCAGCTAAACCCTCAAGATTTTTTTAATTTCAATTGTTCCTTTAAACTTTTATTTTAATTACTAATCCCAATCATCTAATTATCATCCTTTGAGGGTCTAAAATATAAAATTTAAACGTTTTATTGTATAAAATTAATAATTATATACTCTGGTTGTTCCTTGTTGACATGCATCGTGTTGCTGAGGGCAAACCATGAAAACTTTAACCCTGAAAGCAACTCCTCCGGGCTCCATCCAACAAGTGGGATTTCAATAATTTAAATGCAAAAAGTGCATAGGGAGATGCTGACAGAATCAGCAATGAATTCAGAAAGCAAGTCAGAAGCCTATCTTCAGTTGGCAGGGACACCCCCCAAAAAATCCATATATTTATAATTTTATATTCCTTATATATCAGTTAAACTAGTCTCAATTTGATTATTTTATCTAATTTTAAGGAATTTTTTATAAAAATATGATGTAATTTTTTAAATTAACTAATAATAATTAAATAGTTAATAGTATCTGTTCTACAATATAACTTTCATCATTTGACATTGATTGTTCAATAACTTTGTTGATATTACTGGTATTCAAACTCGTGACCTATAAGAACAATAACTTTTTTAAACATTCGGGTTAAAAGACTCGTGTAAAATACGATATAAATTAAACACTTAAATGTCAAATCCATTAACAGAACATGGGAATGGCGGCTTTACCTTTCAACAATTATTTGACTTCTTCCACCCAGAGAGAATCAGAAAATAATTGAGAGATACTATTTTTAAAGGAAAATTTAGTTATAAATTTAACGATTTTTTTTATTATTGGTCATATATAAAAACACTAAAAGAATATAAAGTTTTTATTCAATAAACTTTAATTCCGAATTTAAAGAAACTTTTAAAATAAGATATTTAAATATTCGATATCTTTATTTTTATCGATTCAGTTACGATCTTGAAATTAAATTATCTAAATTCTATGATGTGTTGACATGCATCGTGTGTATCAGGGCAGGGACTGAAAACAACGTGAAATACTGCAAGAAAGTGAAGTGTTATATTTATGTTCATGTTGTGATTTCAGTCTTCAACCACTTGGCGTAAGTGGAAGGAAATGAAGGTGGGTTCATTGGGGAGAAAGAAACCCTACAGAAAGAAACATGAAAAAGAAAAAGTGCAGGATTACAAAATATGCATTCAATTCAAAAAGCAAGGAATACGAATATTGGAATGAGATTTTGAGGTTATACGGAGTTCATAGAAGTATGTTGGTGTGGAATGCTGAATTAGATTGGTTGTGTTTGCATTTGAGGGAGAGGTCTTTGATTGTTCAATTGCTTAAGTTAGCTTGGGGTTCCTTTGTGTACTTTGTATGGGAGGAGCGTAATAGAAGGATATTTCGACATACGAGTAGGTCTGAAAATTGTATACTTTGGTGCATTATAAACGTGGTTCGTATTCGTTTACGGGGTAAGAGAGATAATGTAAATAGAACTCTTTGTACATCTTGGGAATTCTCTAATCGAGATGGCTGTCTAAAATGTACTTTGAGAGATTTGTTTTATTGTCTTGGATAATAAAATACACACTTATCCAAAAAAAAAGGAATACGAATATTGAATTTTGGTAAGGGTTAAAATATTAAATTTTAAAAAATATATAATTTTTTAATTATTTAGATATAAATTTTATGAGATTAGATTTATTTTGTCTAATATTTTAATTTATAAAAGCTTAAATTGTTAATGAATCAACATATTTAAAGATATATATGCATTCTTTTTTAGTTCGATCCTTATTTGATTATATATTTAATAATTTTTTTTATATTTTTAAATTTAAATATTTATTTTTATAGAGGTCAGATTATTATTTTATAGGGACCGAATTATTAGTTAAACTAAATTTTAAAAAAAATAATTGGGGTCGGAAAAAACTTTAGATCTCAAGGGAGCTTCATCCATGATAATCTCCACAGCCCTTCTTTAATTACCTCTTAAAATTTTTAAATTCATTTAAAAATTTTAGTTTAAATTTTTAATTTTTTATATTTTTATTAATAATTTAATTTTATATCGTACAAATTTTAAAATAATTTCATGATAATTCACACATGTATATATAAAATCCTGCATCTACGCCTAACTAAAATGATCTTAGTCTCGTTTGTTCTAATGTTGTGTACGGATTAAATTAGATTAAAAATTTATTCTTATAATAAACTTCTACGATATTCAATTAAAAATAATTATTTATTCGTGGAAGATTACTTGATTATTAAGTAACTTACAGGGAGGATATGTATATCGTTCTCCATGTAAAACTCATATGTTCGATGAAATTATATTACGAATGTATATTAAAAAATTAAACTCATTATTTGATTAATTAAAAAATTATTTATTTCGAATCGAATATTTTCTTACATGTTATTGTCACTAAATCTCCCACTTGCAACCACCTCATTCAACACCTTAGAACTTTAGAGTGGCTTTAATGTTATTATCCAAAAAGCTAGGGGCATTTACCCAGTACAACTTCTTTATAAATCGACTGTACAATTTCATATTTGGTCGCATTAATTCCCTCACTACACTACAAAGCTCATAGGCAAAGCTTCCATTAGAAAAGAGAGCATGGCTGCTATCTTCTTAGTCACCACTCTCCAAGAACTGCTCTGCCCTCCCAAGCCAGCACTCACTCCCTTCTCCGCCGTCGTGCCATCTCATTTCATCGCCGTCCCTAGGCTCAACGCCGCTCTCGTAACATTGGAAACCATTCTTGAAGAAGACCATGAAGAAGAAGTTGGTATGGATGTGTCCCAAAATCCATCACCTTGTTTCTTCCAAGTGAAGAAGCCCTTGTCATTGTTCAGTCATGACTGCAGGTGTGCTTAGCTTGATGAACATGTACATCTGATGTAATCTAGGAATGATGATATTGTACAATCTTTAAATTCCCTTTTGAGACTTGTGTTAATCAAAATAGTTAGTTTTGTTCGCTCACCGTTCTTTTTTAATCTCGTAAAGCGTCTCATTTGGTTGGAAATAAAGAAATTCATGAAAGATCATTCATCTGTCTTTGTAACAGTTGTACTTTAGGATTGATGTTAAATTAAATTGAGTCGAATTAAATTTTTAAATTTAAACAAAAACTAAAATCATATCAGTCGGATTAAAATTATATAGCCTATGTTAACTTGGTACGAGTCATATATCATCAGCTACCTCATCGAATCATATTTTATATAATTTATTTATTAATCATAGATATTTTTGAACCAACCCCATAAGGCTATCAAATTCCAACACACATTGGAATTTACTATTTCCAAGTTTCTACGCAGTTTGAAACAGAAATAGAACAGTGAAGTAAGCAGACAAGTCTAGAGGAATGGCTTCGGGTGTTGACGATGGAGATTTCCTGTTTGATTTGCTACGCTAAAGCTTCATGCTTTAATGTTTTTGAAAAGTGTTTTAAGAGGTTAAAAATGATTTTAGGGTCAAGAGCTCGATAACGATGGAGCCTGATTCAACAGCAGCGACAAAACTATATAGCGGTGGGGAGAGGTAATCGCCCCCAACTCCCAAAGATTTTTTTATTTTTGTCTTTTTATTTAAATTTTTTTAAAAATTATTTTTTATAAATTTATCCTTTTACTTTTAAAAATTTATATTTTGTCTTTTAACCCTAAATATTGTCTTCGTTCCTGTTCCTGTTTTAATTTCTTGTTGAAGCATAATAAAAGACATGAACAATAGAAATAGCACCTCTGAAGAAAACATCCCACATAGAAAAGCAAAAACAAATATTAGTAATTTATATATGTTGTTAACCACCAACCTGATTGCCGAGCTTTGTAACGGAGGCTTGTGACCCGAGTGGGGGCATTAAGATGATGGGATATGGGTTTCGCTCCCTGAGTCGGATCTTACGTGGTCTGTAATGGCTTGCCCGTTCCAAGTCAAGAGTTGAATTATGGCACCTCGGTGTAAACTGCGGGTGACGTGGCTCCTAAAGAGAAGGGTACTGCGTGAGGCTGGCTTTACAGAGCAGCGAAGACCTTCCTCTCTTGGCAGTGGGAGGATAACAAGCTTGAACCACTGAGGTCCAACATGTCTCACCGAGCAGGACCTTCACTGAACCATCATCTTTTTGTTTTTGCCCATACTGTTGTGCATGTTTTGATTTTCTTTGCTCTAGAATTGAAGTTTTTTTTTTCTTCTTGCCTAACAGGTACTTGATCCTCTTTCAGGAACCCATCAGCGTTTACAAAATTATGGAGACTATTGCTGAGCATATAGGATTCTATGAATGGTTCGATTTCTGATGCACCAGTTGAGACTCAAGTACAATAACTATTACTTGTTAATTCACACAGATTCTCATATGTTGTTGAGTACACAACACAAGTTCTTTGTGATCAGCCACTGCAATTTGAAGGAGATGAAACCTGCATATCTCTATTGTGATTGATTAAAATTTAGAAATGAAAACTATTCAAGCTCGAACTCAACTTAAATTATTAACGAACGAAATCAAAATTAGTACTACTCGAACTCGACTCATTTACTCCCTAATTCTATTCCCCATCCACTTTTGAAATAAACCACAACCGTTGCCGGCTTCAATATAAGCATGTGGGGCTTCTTCATATTGCAACTTTCTTCTTCATCTACGAATTACTTAATTTATTATTTAACATAATTTTTTGAATAAATAATAATAAAAACAAAGTGGGTATTTGCGATTGTTGATTCACGTGGACTGTTTTTATGTATGGATGAAAGGGAAGAAATCTCATGTGATAAAGGAAGAAGCAGAGCCAGCTAATTAATACTAGTAATATCTTATTATTTTAGAACAAGTGGTGAAAATGGCTACTCATAATATTGGTACAGCCTGAGTCAGATCCCCACAATCTTCTATTGCCAAATGTCTCTCCATAACAGTATGAAATAAATATGAATAATAATTGTGAACACAGAAAATGATTCAGATGTCTCTGTCTCCCTCTCTCATGGTTGACAGAAAAGGCCTAAATGGAAGTAAACTGAGGAACCCTACTGGTTGTTACCAGAACCATGTTAAATGCATCAATCTTGAATCACATAGGCCAGGATGCCATAAGCTTAGTTGGAACACCAATGGTCAATGAACAAAAACTGTATCAAAATGCACATTTTCACATATCATATGTATCACAACCTATGTTGCTAGGATTCGAGTGTGAATGTCATACACATGTATGTGTCCGACATAAGTACAACACTCTTCTAAGATTTCTCAAATATCGGAAGAATCCCAGAAGTCGACACGAGTGTCATACATGGTCGAGGAATAACGAATTCTAAGTTTCAACCTCAACCTTGTATCCGCAACATCTAGTTAATCCTAAGAATTTGGGGAGATAGTGACTATAAAGTAAAGAAAAAAAAAGTTGTAGTCGATTTATCGAATAAAGACTAAATGATGAGCACAAACTACATTACTTGATGAACTTGATATGTAACATAAAGCATGAAATCTTCATACCTACAATATTCACATATGAGAGGCAGAGAGGGATTATAGTTTTAAGGACTACAAATTCAAAGCTCTTACAACATCAATCTAGTCATAGGTGTGCACTCTCACAAACATATGCCTGAAATAAAAACAACCAGCAGGTGCATTTGGCCAACAGTTGAAGCCTGAAAGCCGAATAGCTGAGAGTGCATTATCTTATGACATTCATGGATTGCTTTCACTGGCGGTCCCGAGCAAGGTTTCGCTTTCAAAGGACACAGTACCAAGATTAAGCTACAACACAAAACAAAATTGTTGTTTGATCATCAGTTTTCAAAAGCATGCTATTGCCATCCCTTCTTACCCTTGATCAGTGTGCTTAATTCCTCTCCCTGAATAAAAAAGTAAAATGAAGTTTAATTTCAGCAGAGACAGGCAAAAGGTATGTAACAAAATCGAAAACTAAAACGAAATGAAAGCCAGTATGCTAGCATGCAGTCCATGATGTTTCCTTGCAAAACTATTTCCGTTCGAGCAAAAGGTTTCTCAAATGAAAATTGAACTCTAAACCAACCAGTACCAAGTATATTCATGTTTGTTCTCCCCTCTAATTTTGACAACAAATTTTACAAATTAAAACATTCAAATTAAAAGTTACTTTCAGCTAATATACATGCATTAACAAAAGGCATCAATATGCTCACAACCAGTACTTCCAGCATTTGAGATTATTACCATTGCAAGTGAGGAAACGGGCATCAAAAGGAATTCATCTCCAAGCAGTATGTCCTTCTCTTGATCAGCATCTTGGCCGCTGTCCCATAAGGCTCTTCAAAAGCAGTTGATAACCACGAAGCATCCGAGACCTCTTTTTTCGAAGCAGATTGCTCACTAGGCTTAATAGCAACCAAAGTAGCACCTTTTAGAACAACCCCGTTAGGCAATTCCAAATGAGGAGCATACCAAAGCCTCATATTCAATGCCGGAACCTGTGTCCTTTTTGAAGCCGAGGAAGCAGATAATGGCTTTACTCTCAACTCCTCAAGCTGATCCCTGTTCATATGAAGCACCCCTTGTCCATCAGCATCGGTTAAAACCAATCTATCAAGAGTCTTATGCCCCGCAATTATTGGTTGAAGCAAATAATGCCTTGCTGATGCTGCGATTAACGAACTAATCGTCCAAACAACCCTTAATTTCAAGCCTCCGTTAGTATAAAACGATTCCGGAATACTCCCATTATCATCACCGATTCCAACATTTGAACCACCAGCAATGTTACTGTGGTTGCAAATCCCATCATTGCCGAATTCAGCTACTTGCAAATGCACGTTGTCAATAACGGAAGCAGCTCCGAGGATGACGCAGTTATCAAGAGTGGATCCGAAATCTGCTCTCCATTTCAAAAGAACTCCGTCATCAATCCCTAATTCTCCGCTGGGCAATTCGATTTGTAGGAAACGAATCTCGTTGAAATTTCTAAGTACTTGTGTAGGGGAATGGTGTGTAACCCCACCTTGGTCCATTTCCCCGTCATCACCACCTCCGGAACCAACAGATAGAGAAGTAGACAAATGGCCGTTAAGGTTTCCGTTGAGAATTGACCGTTTCGGGCCAAGGAATTGACCTAAAACTTGAAGAGGCTTAACAATACCTCCAAAAACGAGACGGAAGAGGTTCGAGAAAGGACCTGCAGCACGTGATTTATCGGAGGAAGAAGACGGGGAACAATCGTCATCGGAGATGACACAATCAACACGGACGACAACGTTTTCGACCTGAGGGACGATGGAATGGAAACGACGCGAGACAACGCAGCAGCGGCCTAGAGCTTTAACGTCGCCGATCCTGTTGAAGATTAAAAGAAGAATAGAGTCGGGAAGGCGGTCGAAGTAGTCAATGGGTTGCGGGTGGAGCGGATCTGTACTAACCGACGACATTTCCCCCCTCTGTTGTCTTCTTCAGGGGGAGGGGAATTCAATTATCTGTTGAGAACGGATCTGGTTGTTTTTAAGGGAAAGGAAAGTGGGAGGAGGGATTAGGGGAGGGGAAATTAGGGTAAATTATTTATTTAGTATCTCATTTATTCTTATGTTTACATTTTGGTCACCTAACTAATTTTTTAATAAAATAATCTTTAACATTATCTTTTATTTTTATTTTAATACATTTTTCGTTAAAAATAATTAAAAAAATAATGTAATATGTATTATTTAAGTTCTGGGTTGTCTAAACAAATCTCTCCCATCTCATAATAAATTGATACAGATTATTGAATGAGTTCTCAAGCATAAACCTAGGGAAGCATTGAGTAGGCCTATGGTGCTCCCAAGTCCCAACTCTGTATGCCAAGGGCAACCCGGCAGGCGAACCGAATAACTCGAATATTTCCGTGGCTACTCGTGACATATCGAGTAAGTGTTTCGGAATATGTATGTATAACTTTTTAAATGTTTTTCGATTTTTGGAGCGTTATATTCATACACTAATATCGAATGTGTTAAATATGTGTTTTCGGTTTCGGAATGCAATGATACTGGACGCTTGATAAAGTTTAGCGATGGTAACTTTTTTCTAGTTGCTTCCTGATTCACCAGACTACCTAGGACTTAGAAACGAAGGTTCTTAATCCTTGCTCCGTAGTCTAGAGTTGTCACAAAAGGAGAAGCTTTTGATGTAATATTAGCTCATACAGAACATGGTTTAAATCCTGAACAGGAATAGTTAGTATACATATTAATTGGAGATCACTTGGATAGTTTACCATATTTTATTATAGATTGTATATATATGAAAATATAGCACATCTAATATATATTTGACCATCCCACATGGAGAAGAGGAAACAAATATTAGGAATTTATATAAGTTATAATCCACCAAGCTGCTCGCCGAGCTTTGTAACGGAAGCTTGTGACCCTAGTGGGGGCATTAAAATGATGGGACATGGGTTTCGCTTCTTGGGTCGGATCTTACGTGGCCTTGTAATGGCTTGCCCGTTCCAAGCCAAGAGTTGGATTATGGCACCTCGGTGTAGACTGTGGGTGACGTGGCTCCTAAAGAGAAGGGTACTGCGTGAGGCTGGCTTTACAGAGCAGCGAAGATCTTCCTCTCTTGGCAGGGGGGGGATAACAGGCCTGAACCACTAGGGTCCAACATGTCTCACCCAGCAGGACCTTCACTGAACCATCATCTTTTTTTTTTTTTTTTTTTAAATTTACATAATTTGCATTATCTTGAATTAAATTCATTCTCAGTTCCTTCCAACTTCTGTTTTTCAGATACTCTGCTAATCCCTCTGCCACATTTTGTGCTTTTCTATTCCTCCCATGCAGATGCTCTCGAATCCTACACACTTTCCGGAAGACACTGTCTGTTATGATATGTCTAAGACTCTCCGGTACTTTTTCCCTTAATCTCCAAGGGGATGCGTTAGAGTTGTATCGCCTCTAGATAACACTCTTTCCGACAGGATGGAAATTGGGGGATGGCAATGGACCTGACCTTATTATTGGGTGTTGATAATACATAGTTGTTGTTAGCCTAAAACCAATTGCTCTGTCCGTTTTAAAGCATGTAATATTGGAAGAAAAGGCAATGTGAATCTTGTCAAGTTTGAAATTGAACTGAATGCATATATGTTTATTTTTACATTGCATGTGTGTTGAATACGGATTTTCGGTTTCGGATTGCAATACTACTGGAGCCTGGATAAAGTATAGCAGCAGTAACTTTTGTCTTGCTGATTCCTGATTCACCAGCCTTTGAATTTATTGTTGCAATATCTCACAGTGAGCCTTTATTTCTATGGACTCTTCATCATCAACCCATCAATGTGGAGCATGCACTGCCACAGGTGACAGAAGAAGAAACTGACCAGACCAGACCATGGTTTAAATCCATGTTTTTTTCTAATAACATTTGTTTGTTCATAATAAAACAAAAGATTAGGCAGACAAAGTTGCAGCAAAATAAGAATCTGTTGTCTGAAACTCTTTCCTCGTCTCATGTTGATCCTATGAGGTCCTTTGGCAAGCATCTAAATCTGTCTCTCTTTTTTTCATTTGTGATGAACTTGGTTCATTTTCAGTCCTTGATAGATCTTGTAAAAACTGGAACATGGAGACTGAAACTAGATTTTATTAACCTACTGAGTTTGGGAAAAAGGAATACAGAAAGAATGGCTTTGCTTTACCCACGTGGTTAAGAGGGAAAGAAGAAACTTTTATTATATTATATTTAGTTTATACAAGTGCATTCATTATATAGGATTAAGTGCATTATAAAATAACCTCCTAACTAATTCTAAAAACTAGCTGGTAAATACATAAAATAATCCTATAAGTCCCCTCAAGTTGGCGTGTATAAATTTTGTATACCCAACTTGGATATTAAGGTATGGAATGTTGGAGCTCGTAAAATAATTTGTTAATTGATTGTGTGTTGAAACTGGAAACAAGCTGATGGTTCCTTGCTGAATCTTTTCTCGAACAAGATAATAATCTATCTCATTGTGTTTAGTCCTTTTATTTCATGGTATATTGGATTTTCTGCAATTTTAATATCCAAAACAAATTTAACTATCCAAAAAAACATGAACAATAGTAATAGCACTCTGAAGAAAACATCCCACATAGAAAAGCAAAAACAAATATTAGTAATTTATATATGTTGTTAACCACCAACCTGATTGCCGAGCTTTGTAACGGAGGCTTGTGACCCGAGTGGGGGCATTAAGATGATGGGATATGGGTTTCGCTCCCTGAGTCGGATCTTACGTGGTCTGTAATGGCTTGCCCGTTCCAAGTCAAGAGTTGAATTATGGCACCTCGGTGTAAACTGCGGGTGACGTGGCTCCTAAAGAGAAGGGTACTGCGTGAGGCTGGCTTTACAGAGCAGCGAAGACCTTCCTCTCTTGGCAGTGGGAGGATAACAAGCTTGAACCACTGAGGTCCAACATGTCTCACCGAGCAGGACCTTCACTGAACCATCATCTTTTTGTTTTTGCCCATACTGTTGTGAATGTTTGATTTTCTTTGCTCTAGAATTGAAGTTTTTTTTTTCTTCTTGCCAACAGGTACTTGATCCTCTTTCAGGAACCCATCAGTGTTGATGAGCATATAGGAATAGGATGTGCTATGAGTGGTTTAATTGCTGATGCACTTACACTTGTTGAGACTCAGGTACAAAGACTTATTATTGTTGGTATATTTTGATATGAATCCATCTGCAACTTGTATGTTACATTCACACAGAAACACTGATTCTCGTATGGTGTTGAATCCACAACACAGGCTCTTTGTGATCTTGCCCTTCAATTGGGTGAAGGGGATGAAGAATCGATGCGACACCTGCATATCTCTATTGTGATTGGTTAAAATTTAGAAATGGAACTGCCAGGAAGAATGATACATGCTCTGTTAAAGCTACTTTGATTGGAATTCATTCTCAGTTTCTGCTTTGCAGATATGTCTAAGGCTCTTCGATACTTGTTCCCCTCATCTCCATTAATGGAATGCGTTAGAATTACCACTCTTGCAGCAGGGAAATGTTAATTGTCCTATCAGAAGTATGGACGTCAATGGACCTGACCTATACAGGTGTGTTTTGTCGTGCAGGTGAAGTTCTCTTCAATTGTGGTGTGGCATCTAGTAGTTGTGGAACTTCCTAGTGGAATCATCTCTGTCCCAATTTTGATGGAAAGCTTTTCTAAGCAAGGTTGCCACCATTGAAGCTGAAAATTGGAACATTGAGATTGAAAGCTCTCATTAGCTTTCTCTGCTCATTATCACTTATCAGTAGTAGTAGTAGCAGCAGCATTTATGGGTGAAATAGAACAAATTTTATCATCCAAAAAGACGTGAAATTAGAAAAAAACCCTACGAAGAAAATATCACACATGAAGAGGTGGAAGAAAATATTAGTAATTTTATATTTGTTGTTAGCCTCAATGCCAATTGCCGAGCATTGTTACAGAAGCTTGTAACCCGAGTGGGGGCACTAAGATGATAGAAGAGATGGGCTTTTCTCCTTGTGTCTGATCTCACGTGGCCTTGTAATGGTTTGCCCGTTCCAAGTCAAGAGTTGAGCTATGGGACCTAAGTGAAAACTGGGGTGTCCCTCTTCTTAGGGAGAAGGGTACTGCGTGAGGCTGGTTTCACAGAGCAGCGAAGACCTTTCATTTGAGCCATCATCTCTTTTTCATTTCAACATTTATTACTTGGTTACTCATCTGTAAATTATTTCTGCTATTTTTTTATTTAGTTATAGAAGTTACGAGTAGTATTTATTCTAAAATGTACTTGGTTTAATGGTGTTTAAATTTTAAAAATATTAGTGTTTAAATTTATAAATTTTAAAAATAATAATTGTTCTTTTAATTAATAAGACTCGTGTTTATCTAGAAAAAAACTCCTTGGTTTAATGGTGTCTTGTTGCACTTGTCAAGAATGTCTCATCAACTCAATCACAACAAATACTATTACAACATATTTTTAAAAAAATAAATTTTATTTATAAAATATACATAAATTCTATTAAAGATTAAAACCGAACAAATACTATTTTCATAAATTAAAAACCAAGATATAAATACTTAAACTTGAATTCTTAATTTTATACACCTAATTTTTAATACAAATTCTAATGATCATGACTATGCCATATAGACTTATAGTAACACCTTACCACACCCAATTATAAATGTGAAATTATTCTGTTGATGCCATCTAGATTTTGTGCACTCCATTTACTTGAATAGGTACAAGTCATGGGTTAGGGTTCAATGAAAAGCACAAGTTTTGAAAGAGGATTGAAAAGGACAACTCTTGGATTAAAATACAAACTCATTAACAACAACTGGCTTACTTCCTAAGTGGAAAATAACAAAAGGGGAAGATAAAAAATCACAATCAAGAGCACAGGGTAGATTTGGTTGGATTAAGACTAAACCTTGTATTAGAAGCTATATCTTATGAACTTATAATGATTAACAACAGTTTCTCATTTATTGTGTTTATTTTGATGCTCTCACTTTAAATTAGTGAGTTTAAAGTTTAGGGTTAAGATTAAGGGTTATGGTTAGGATTCATAAATTAAGAGTAAGGTGTATTTTTTTAGAATATACGATTTAGTAGGGTTGCTGTAAAATCGAACCGAACTGAGATATTATGATTTATAATTTACGAACATCACTCGAATTAAACCGAATTTAATTTTTTAATTAATTTTTAATTATTTTTATAAAGTAAAAATATATATTTTATACTTAAAATACTATAAATATATTTTTTACTTAAAAAATAAGTTTAAATAAATATTTATGAAAAATATCTTAAAATATCTATCTTTTTAATGTTTAAAAGTCATAAAATAAAGCTACTTTGTCAAGATAAAATATAAATTTTTAAAAATTAACGCTAATATGAAAAAATTGAAAACCGAGATTACTTGAACCGAAAACTGGTGGTTACTAAAATAACTTACCGAATTAAATCGATCTCAAACCGAATATGCCTCTACGATTTAGGGCATGGGGTGTAGAAAATTAAAATTAGTGTTCAGAATTTGATTCTTTAAAATTTTTTAATAAAGAACAGAGAAGGATGCATAATTAGAAGCCGGAGATTTCTACTCTTTCGGATAGACTTATAATTGCTGGTATTAATATCTTTATGTGTTACAGAAGTTACATATTAATCTAAACACCTTGAAGCCTAATCTGCATGTTGAACTTCTGAATAAACTCTTCAACTCTCCGGTTGAGTTCCTCATCCGACATAGTCGAAAACTCGTTCTGATCTTCTGCTGTGGACGCTTTCTCTTTTCCAACCGGTTCATCAAGCCTTTCGGTCTTGGATATCTGTAAATTGTTCTTCTTTCCATGACATGCAACATGTTTCACAGTAACAGACTTGCTTCTCCTCATAGTTTGAGGCTTAATGGCCTTACGATCACAAGCTTCATCATTACCTTTCATGGGATGTTGTTGCTGCAATTTAGCATCCAATATTCTTACTGGTACGTCTGCTTCTTCCTCGTAAGCACTACCACCATGTGTCCTCATTGCTTGGCCATGCAACGTATATTCCTTGTAAACATCGAGTTTCCGGTTTTCGAAGGAAGCGAAAGCGCCTGAATCAGCTGCGATGATGAGGATGAGAGTGTTGGAAATGGCGAACCAGAACTTGGGATTACTGAAAAGAGTGGAAGGAGAAAGTCTGAAGGTGTAAAAGATAGAGATGTAAATCACAAGGGAGAAAAGGAAGGTGAAGGGCATGCCTTTTGCCTTGTGAAGATGATAGCTCTTGGCATATTTGTGGGTTTTCAATGGATTTTCCATTAGATTTGCCGATGGCATCATCATCTGGGTGGCTAGATGATCTAGTTGGGAAAAAGGGGTTTAAATTGTGGTACTGGTTAAGGTCTAGATGGAAGAGTTTTTATAGAAAGGAGTAGGCAAATAATTGACCGATCAAAATCACAATTCACAAAAATCCCCCACGATTTCCATGTATTTTCTTTGTATGTACTAATTTTTTATTAGAAAAAAATAAAAAATATATTTTAAACGAATTAAACTTGTAGTAAAAAATATAAAATAAGGTTCATAAAAAAGTTACAACTAAATAACATAAAATAAGATTCATAAATGTTGGGATTTAATATCAAATCTATTGAATGTTATTTTCATTTTACTAGAGAAAAACTAGAGCTCAATGAGAATAAATATGTTATAGCTTCCCATGAATTGGTTCATTGCGAAGTAAAAACTGAAGGATTCTGATGAATTTAAAATCTGGGGAAGTTATAACTAACAATTTCGAAGGATCTTCGTAGCAGCCTGCTGATCATTGGATTATTTGACTGCCATAGTCCGCATTGAACTTCTCATAGCGATGAGCATGTAAATGCGCCGATGGTCTGGTGTTCCTCAAAGCAGTTTTGATATCGTCGGGCGTAACTGGCCCGACCTTCGGTAGCTCTGCAAACCACAAACTAGTTTTAGAAGGCGTTATATCTTGTATACTAATTAATAAGATAATAAAAGTTGCATGCAAGCAAGCACATTTAGTCGATTAGCTAAGCTGCTCATCTTTGGTTCTAGACCCACAAGAAACTCCCCTTCTTTTCCCCTAGAATCCCCCTCCCCGAAAAGTTATGGTTCCAAAGGAACTCTTTCCTTCCAGGGAGATCGTTCTTGACACGAAATATCAAGCTTCTATTTAGGACACAAAATGAATTTGCAAGACTTGTATCAAGTTTATACAAATTTTTATTTGGATATAAGAAAAGCACATACCATCCTCGGGCACTACTTCCTGCTTATCCTCAAGGACTGCCATTAAGCGTCTCAAAGGCTGCATGGCTGCTTCTTTGCAGAGTAATCGAATATCTGAACCTGAGTACCCTTCTGACCTTTCCACTAATATATTGTAAGGAAGAGCCTCCTCACCATGCCGTTGAGGCAGAAGCTCTTCAAACATGGCTCTTCTTGCTTCTGGCTCTGGGAGAGGAACAAGGATCTAATATCACATGGTTAAAGGCAAATCACTTCATTGCATGTCTTGAACTTCAGAAAGATTTTTTCTTTAATTGTGTAAAAGATGCAATCCAATAGAATTGCAGGTATCAAGCGAAAGAACGTATATGAGACTGAATAGTTTAAAGACAGCATAAACACTATAACTGGTTTACATAACAATATAATCAGGTTGGAACAAAAGTAGAGCGGTTAGTTTCTAGGCTTCAATCTCATTCTGTTTTTTGGATTAAATTCTTATTCCATCCAAAATTAGAATATGTACACCATAATGTCTAAAACTAATAGGTAATGATGTTAGAAAGAATAGAATAAATTTAAATGTCAAAGGATACTCGCTTCTCAAGACGACGAAGCATGGCTGCATCCAGTTCCCAAGGGAGATTTGTTGCTGCAAGAACAAACACAAGCTCATCTGACCGTGTCAAACCATCCATCTGCAATCGAATTCTACCGATCAGTTGAAAACTACATGATTTAATTTCGACAATGCTATAACCAGCAGCATGTAACAAATGCAGCATGTAATTTATTTTCTTATTATTGCAAATAACAAATGCAGAAGAAAAAAAACAATGCACAACTAAATCTACTGCAGAATCAGTTTAAGATGCCAACCATGCTCAAGGTTAAAATCACTCACACAATGAAAACACACATATCTCATTGCCTAATCTCATTGCCCAACCATGCTATAAACAATGCATGTAACTTGATTGTAGAGTAAAAGAACTAAAAAACAATTCAGATTAGGTCAACCCGAATTCATGAAATGTCCAAGGCCAGCCTTGTCTACGTAGGTAGCCCAACCTTTGGACAAGTCTAGCTACAAGGTATCCAATTAAAAATGCAAGAATTATCAACCCAAGTTTCAACATAAACATGCACACAACCACACACAAATTTATGTACAAAAAAACGAAACATTTTTCAAGAAAGAAACATCACCTGTATAAGTAGCTCAGTTTTCAAACGCCTACTTGCTTCATGCTCACTGCGTCCTTCACCGCCACGCTGACTTATAATGGCATCAATTTCATCAAGAAAAATGGTAGACGGTGCATGGTGCCTTGCCAGGTCAAAAAGTACTTTTATTAACTTTTCAGAATCACCTGAAATGTTACGGACCCCATAGTAAGATAACTGAGCGCAATTTCTGTTAAAAACTATAGAAGTTATGGGGTCCAAACCTAATAGGCCATTTGATTAAAACTGATATCATGATCCATTTAGCTTGTCAAAGAATTTTATTAATAATGATTCTTCCTTTTTCTGCCAAGTAAAAAGCTTGAATGAAACAGTATGTGAATAGGGTAAGCTTTTATATTCACACAAGCATCCAGAGCACATTCCCACAATCCAATTAGAGAAGAATGTATTTCCTGTAAGGTTCCCCATTGATTAGATTAAGGTAAAAATACAAAATGCTAGGGGAGAAAAAGAATGACCCTTCGGTTAGTGGAAATTTTTCTAAGAATCTAAATCCAAAACTCCTACCACTTTTTTCATTTAAATTTTTTAAGCTGTCATTAGATGGAACTAAGGAACAATCAGAAAATGTGATTTGACGGTCAAAGATGCATTCAATATATTTTCCAATATTAGCTTCCATTCTCTACTTTTAGAGACACTTTTTCATAACTTCCATACCTAGGAGCAAATCCCTCTACAAATCAAATAAGATCTTGGAAAAGTTGTGTTTAGCATACCACGCCATTTGCTGACAACAGATGATGCAGAAATATTGAAAAATGTGGTATTGCATTCTGTTGCAACAGCCTTTGCCAGCATTGTCTGCAACCAGAATGGTGATTCAAATAGAAAGTAGCATCATTAACAAAGAAAAACAATAAGCACTACCAATATATATTAAATTATCTACTCTGATGTATAATTTTTTCTCAGGTATTGATGAGATAATGAGTAATGAGCTATGAAGATCTCTCTCTTTTTCCCCTTTGTACAAAGGGGGTTTACACAGTATGGGATGCAAGCATTGGGATTAGAGCTCCCTAGATTCGTCAATCTAAAATGTACTATATGATTATGGAAGACAGGTCTCCTCCATATTAACCAAATATATTGCATATATACAACAAAAGATGGCGTGCATAACACAAAACCAATCAATTGGAAATAATGAAACCGAATGTACACCTTTCCAGTCCCTGGGGGGCCAAAAAGGAGAATACCCTTCCATGGTGAAAGAAGACCAGTAAAGTACCTACAAGAAATCAAATAGATTGAGAAATGAAACCCTCAAATTAATCAGACTAAGAACTTATTTTTTGTACATGACCTAAAAAATCTTAGTCTGATTAATTTTAGTCCATTATTAATCCATATTTGTAATACTAGTTTATCACACTGTTCAAAGATAAGTTCTTTAGGTCATGTACAAAGAATGATGCTGATCCAAAAGCTAATTGATACAATACAAAGATTATTTCTTTGTATATGGAGAAAGTATTTGTATCATCCAAGTTTATAAAAAAAATTATCAAAGATGTTAGCAGTATTTTTATCCCAGCACCCTAAAGATGAAAGTTCTGGCTTCACCTCTGCGGTCACCCTTTTCCAGTAGTGAAATTGCGTTACTCAGAGTTCATGGCCCATTTCATAGCAATTAGCAACACTTACTTGGGATATTTTATAGGCATAACAACAGCTTCTTTAAGTAAGCGTTTGGCATTCTCTAGTCCCTTGATGCTTTCCCACTTAACATCTGGGTTCCCTCGAACAATGTCCCTAAAAAGGATAAGATGGTAGACAAAAATTTCAGGAAAAAATGTTAAAGGATATACTACACAAGCTTTCAAATACAATAGCCAAAACTTCTTTTCTATCACCACTGAAGTTAATGATATCTAATTACCTACTTAAACTCTCTCCTAATGCACGCATTTCAGCAGTTTCAAAAGCAGGAAGCAGAGATCTTTGCCTGAAAAAAAGAGAGAAAAGAAAACATCAATATCCTTATTTCCTAAAGAACTGGAGAGAATCATAGAACTAATCCAGCGATTTTGTATGGAGAAATATACATATGAAATCCTATTTCTAAGTGAGCCGGGAGAAATATAGTCTAATCAGGAATCAGAGAAAGGAACAAACATACGGTCTTGTATCAAATCCATTAGACACAACACCATTTGAGTGCACCGAGTTTGTACCCTGAAATCAACACAAAACAACAATGAATTCACTCCAATCAAGAAACAAGCAAGCTAGACTTTAAAAAATAATAATATTAAAATCTCAAAAGTACCTGGTTTCGATACTGCTCGTAAATAGCCATATCAGAAGTGTTCCTGACAGAATGGTTATCATTCGAGGTGACGTTGGAAGTAGTGCCGTTCGAGACAGGCGCATCAGCAGGTTGACCATTTTCCGGCTCAGGCAATCTCTTCCTCCCAAACTTGGCATCATAAAACAGTTTAAAATCCTATAGAATAATAGACATAATTGCTTAAAGAAAATGCTTAGAACTATTATTTTCCCCTTTTCATTCTTCATTTCTTCACAAAGTTGGATCAAAATTCAAAAAAAAACATCAATCCAATGCAATCTAAGCAAAAAATAAGTGAAAAAAGGTAAAACTTCATTCGAATCAAGTTAAGTAGCTTCATAGACTTCAGTTGACCATAAGAGAAATCATGATGAAAGACTGAATTCCTGTTTAATTTTGACAAACCAAACAAAAGATTATAAAAAGAAAAGGAGAGTACCAGAAAAGACCATCGAGTGAGGGAAGGTTCATCAGCCATGAAAATCTGTTGAAAAGAAGAGAAGAGAGATGTTGTTTAAGATTTCTCTTTCTCTTTCTCTATCAAACTCTGTATGTCGGTTGAAATTAACTGGAAAAGAAAAGAGCGTTGCAGAGAGGAGTAGAGAGGAGAGTATAGGCTTTAAAACCTGAGAAAATGAAGGAATATTATTATTAAGCAATTAAACTTTAAATGAAAATATAATTAAATTATAAAATATATTATTAAATTATTAAATTTCGTTTTATAAAATGATATGTTTTAATATAATTGTTTTGGTGTTTGGTAGATAAAAATGATATTATTTTAATTTTTTTAAGATTAAATTTGATTTATTTTATTAAATTTGAGATTTATTTGATTGACTCAGTGATTAAGGATGTTTATATTCTCATCTTGTATGGTTCGACTCTCGGTATAAAAAAGATATAATTTTTATTTAATCAAAAAAATATCTTAAAATTCTTAAATCATGCAAAAAAAAATAATCTCTTTCTCGATGATCTTCTTTCTCTATCGTCGGATAAAATTTATTTGTTAATATATTATTTTTCTCGTATCGATGAAACTTTCTACCATTTAAACTTCGATAAAATTCTTTTGTTCGCCAGTAAATAAACTTATTCTAAAAATTAATAATAAAATAATAAAAAATATTTTATATTTAAATTTTAATTAATAAATTAAATGTTTTAAAACTTTTATAATTATAATAATTATATTGATCATGTTTTGTATCTCACCCCTAAGCCATCTTGCATATGATGTGGGGCAATTACAAGCTCATTCCAACTCATTACCACGAACAGCTAAGAAAAGTTAAAGCGAAGAAAGTAGGAGGAGACGTCAACAAAATCAAGAGCACGTGAAACATGTAAGAAATAAGACATCAGATCACTTAAAGAAATAGATATTTAAGAATTAAATTTATATAAAAAAATTATTTGTTTGACAAATGTTACTGATTTTTTATTAAATTTATAGAAAATTATAATTATAACGTAATCAATAAATAAAATAATTGGATTAAAAAATTCAAAAATTCTTACAACCCAAAACAAAGAAAAATAAAATTTTTATGGAAATAATGATACCGATAAAATTCAGCAGCATTCTAAATCTCATTGTCTCTGTCCAAACGAGACGCATAGTGAAGGAATAAGGAGTTGTAGGCGATTCAAACTGTCGTGCAAAAAGTACCGTTACCCAAGACTGATTTTATCGGCAAACAACCATCAACCGAGTGGGGATAAGTGTGATATTTTTCAGGAAGAAGGAGTACACGAGGTGTCGGTCCCGGTCCCGAACTGTATAACCAATGATCATGGGTAGGGTTTTTTTATCGATTTATATCCGACTTAAAAGTATAACACCGTAACTTAAATTTGACCTAATATGATATTTTACAATACTTTACCTAAACTTGACTAGACCCAATCTAACATAAAAAAATAATATTTTTTATTTGAGATGTAATTAAATATTAGCTCGATTGAGATGTTTCAAAATTTTAGAAATTATAGATTTTAATAGATTTGACGATAGAAAAACGAGCAAAAGATTTTAATCCTAAAATTACGAATGAAACAAGTTAAATTAATAAGTCATCTCACTATAAACATCCATAATATTTGATCTGAATTATTCGACTAACAAATTAGAAACCATTAATTAAACTTAAATTTTTAGGCTAAAACACTTCGAAATTCACGTATTAAGCTAAAATATAGATCTAATTATGGACCGGGTATAACATTTACATCGACCTTAACCCATATACTAAACTAAATTTAGCCTGACCCGGCCCGCATTTTCGCTCTAGGGTTTTGATCTGTCTAGGTCTATTACTATATAATCTAAAGAAAACCCTAATTTCGCTATCTCCTACCTTGAGCAGAAGAGTGAGACACGGCTGCCAAATTCTTCAGAAATGGTTACTTTCAGGGTAAGTCACCAACGCTTCCATTTCCTCGGATCTTGTCCGTAACCTTATTGATTTCAATTTTTTTAGCTTTAGAGTTCTACGACGATTACTCGTTTGGGGCTATTTTTCAGCAGTTTATGTTGGGATTTGGTGACGGTTTTTGTAATTGTACTTTGTTTAGATCCATAGTCATTTTCTTTATTCCGCTGGAAATTGTTAGTAAAATGTTGGATAAAAAGCTTCATTTTCGTCTTATTAGAAATTAATGGGTAGAGTAATTTTGTCCTGCTCTGGTTGATTAACATAGGAAAATTATATTGAAGTTTCGATTTGTTGTTTGTTGTTGCAGTTTCACCAGTACCAAGTTGTTGGTAGGGCTCACCCAACTGAGAGCGATGAACACCCTAAGATTTACAGGATGAAGCTTTGGGCGACCAATGAGGTTCGCGCCAAATCCAAGTTCTGGTTAGTGATTGTTTGCATTGACATCTGTGATCTTTATGGGTTTTGATCTGAATCCCGTTTGATTGAAGTTTCGATCCTTAAATGTTAATCAGGTATTTCTTGAGGAAGCTGAAGAAGGTTAAGAAAAGCAATGGTCAAGTCCTTGCCATCAATGAGGTGTGTGCTGGATATTATATATTTTCTGATTCACTTTATATGAAGTGAGTTATATTTTGGATGTTATGTGGAAATGTGAATAGAAGTATCCTTTTGCTTGTATATTTTTGGTAATTTTCTTCGAGCTGTTCATGTTGGTTATGTGAGATTTGCTGACATTTAGTTTATGCCTATGCAATGCATGTAAAAGTTTGTATCAGATAAGCTACATTTTTAAGTTTATCCTGTAAGAAACTTGGGAATTAGATGTGAAGCAACCTATGATCTTAGGATTTAGGGAATTTTGTTTGCTCTTTAAGAGTTCTATGCATCATGATATGAAGTATTTGATCTTTTTAGCTGTCCCCATTTCTTTTCAGAAAGCTACCCTTGGATACCTTGTTCATCTTGTTCTCTGGAATTTCATTGCGTTGTATGATTAAAGATATTGAAAGCAGGAGCTCCTTGAATCCATGTTGGTTTGGAACCTTGGATAAAACTTTACTTTTGATCTCCTACTCTTATCTCTACTCATCGAGCATAAGTCGTTCATTAATTTTAGGGCCTTCTGGTTTGAAAAGGAAGGAAATGTTAACGGTTGCATATTGATTTTCTTGTAGACCATCTGTAACTTGGATTGTGATGCATGTATCTATTTTCTTTTCGATTCCCTTTGTCTAAAATATATTGTCTGCAGATTTTTGAGAAGAATCCAACCAAGATCAAGAATTATGGTATTTGGCTCCGCTACCAGAGTCGTACTGGTTATCACAACATGTACAAGGAATACCGTGATACTACTTTGAATGGAGCTGTTGAACAGATGTATACTGAGATGGCTTCTCGCCACAGAGTTAGGTTCCCGTGCATTCAGATCATCAAGACTGCAACCATCCCAGCGAAGCTATGTAAGAGGGACAATACCAAGCAGTTCCACAACTCGAAAATCAAGTTCCCCTTGGTGGTCAAGAAGGTGAGGCCACCGACCAGGAAGCTGAAGACAACCTACAAGGCATCTAGGCCCAACTTGTTTATGTAATTTCTCTTGCATAAAAGAGAGTTTAAAGTTCTGAAATTTTTGGTAATGAATTTTTATCAGTTTATTGGTTGGATATTGTTTTTGTTTGTGAAGGCTTGGGCTGTCAGACTGGTTGAACTTAGTTGTTTTTCAATCTCATTTTATCTAATTATATGAGTTATGGTATGTCATCATCTTGAAGCTAAGGTGTTTATCGAACAAGTCGATTTCGAGTTGAGTAGTATTAAATTTGCGCTCATTAAAAATCTTGTTGATTGGTTTGACTTGATTTTTTGTTTGTTAAGCTTGATAAAATTTTATTGATTTTGTACTTGTTGGAAAGTCTTGTTGTTTGATTTAACTTATTTTTTGTTAAATTAGTTTAAAATTTTATCTTATTTTTAAAATATAGTTAAAATCTAATAATATTAATAGAGTTTAGTCTAAATAAATTTAAAAAAATGTGATGATTGGAAAGTGATACACAAATAGTTTGAGTCTATGATTTACTTATTCAAAGAATCGAATTTTTAACTTGGAAAATGCTTTAATAAAAAGAAAAAATAATTATAATGACTTAATTTTTTATTAATATAAATTAACTTTTTAAATATTTGGAAAATGCAAAAATGCTTTTGAAAAAAGTTTTTAGTTAGTATTTAAACTTATTGAAATATAATTTAATTTTTTTATTCTAACAATAGCATCGGTTCTCCCTTTGGAGATGTAATCACGTCGTTGACATCATTTGTCTTATAATTACCGACCTAAACCATTAATCATACCACACTCTTTTTTTATTTTAAAATCAGCAGTGATTAAAAGATCATTAATAACCGCTTCACCCTCTTACCCCTTTAATCACTAACTAATTATATTTTGTTAATTAATTAATTTCTTACTCTTTCTCCCTGCACACTGCATGGACAAAAGGTATATCAATCATAATTACATCACGCAACCCTACACCATATACTAATGAAACCATTCTTCTATCGTGATAAATAAATAAGAAAACACGAGTCATCTAGTCTCAGTAGTTAAAAGAACGGTTGTTGTTTTAAGAGGTTACGGGTTCGAGTACCAATAATACCAACAGAACGATTGAGCGATCAATGTTCGATAGTTGAGAGTATGTTTTAGAACAGATACTACTGTAATCACTATCAGCTAATTAAAAAAAATAAAGAAAGATTAAAGTAACTATTCAACTAAATATTAAAGATATTTTTTTGAGTTTATTATGTCTTAAATAAATAAATACCTAGTCCTGGGAGGATATTAATAGACAAAAGACCAACGATGATGTTGATCGCCTACCCAATCTGTGATCATCTCCTTTGCTCTCTCCAACAAATTGCTCTTTGAATTGTAAGGCAATGCCTAATGATTACTACGACTTTGAATAAAGATTTAATCTCAGTATTTTGTTGACGAAAACCAACACATTATCTCAAACATGTTGATTAAAAGCTTAAACTTTAAACATCTCTACTGTCCACCAGCAAGTTCAATGATTCTGGTTTAGGGTTTCTGGTTTTCATTTCAAACTTTTGATTTGCTACAAGATTTACAGAAATCAGCTTGTTTTGGATATTAGGGTTGATATGTGTACACATGTGAATTAACAAGGCAGGAGTTTCTTTTAGCATAATAATAAATTTAATCCTCCAAGTTTACATTCTTTACTAATTTGACTTTATTCTATCTTTTAGTTAAATTTATGGACATTACCTTTACCACAAGAACCTAGGACCTACATGGCTTTGATTTATGTTAGTTAGTGATGGTGAGAACCCTAATGATGAAGGTGAAGAAAGGGCGCTCTCTCTTGGTGCAAACCCTAGTGATGTTTATATAATATCATGATTATATAAACAATCAAAATATGCTACAATAAGGTTGACAATTGAAATATAAATAGAATGATAAAAAAATTAACATTTAGTTATAAATTTGAGTAATTTAGATAAGAACGAGGTTCTTTATATCACATCGATCTTCAGAAAAAAGTTAATGAAAAAAATATGTTTGTAAAGACGTGAACAATTTATACTCGACATGGTAAATTAGGCCGGTGTTTTACTTGGAATTTTGTATATCCATGTGTTTGGGTTGAGTATCTTTATCTTGACAATGAACAAAAGATATTACCAAAGTGAAGCCAAGAATATCAAACACATGCAAGGCAGATGTAGTAAGAAAGATGACAGGTTGAAAAGGGAAAAGGGGAAATAAATTGTATATCCCAAATGTAGTTCTAGCCTATAGGTATACCAATAATTCCTCTCTTTTTAATGTTCAATGACCAATTATTATTAATTAGGCCAGATTTAATATTAAAATTTAATTACCATTGATTAATGAATATAGGATAAACAGTGTATAATCCACCCAAACCGCCCTTCTAGATCTTCCATCCATTAAAATCTTCACCATTTTTGTGTTTTTTTCTTCATTTGAATTCTCATGGTATTTAGCGAAGAAAGTTAAGTGACTAATCCTTCACGTTAAGTTGGCCTACATAAAAAGTAGACTTTGATCATAAATTTTAAAATTATTCAATATTTTTTAAATAAGAATCGAACTCTCGACTATTGATTAAGGTAAGACACTGGTTAAGGCAGAAAACCCTTACCATGCTTGTATTTTTTACCATCATCTGCAACCTAAAAATGCATGCAAATGGACCAGTGTCAACCCCCACAATACTCAATTTCTTATTTGGTAGTGATGACTTTCAGTCACCTTTTCTTCTTTATAGTATTCAATAATATTCTCCTCCTACAAGCACCATTAGTTGTCCATGCTTTTAAATCTTTAAACCAATACTGAACGTTAGGTTTGAACTTTGCACTTGCTCATCTCCCTTTTTTGCATTTCAGTAATCATAGCACATTACCTCTCTTTATCCAAAAGGAAAAGTGTAAGCTGTTTCTTGAAGGGCTGAATCATTTTATAAACCAGCTTTCCTCTCCACTCCAGTGCTCTAATGGCCACGCAACTTACCTTCTAAATGAGTCCTTTATTTCTCATAAACAAACATATGCAAAAACCCAAGTTTTGAGAGGAAGGGTAGTTGAAGCTGGTTTCTTTTCTATTGCTGGGAAATTGATACATTGAAGTCATGCTAGTTTCTGATCATTTGCCAAGGTCTTTCACCATTACCGCAGTATCTTATGTTTTGCTTTTACCTCTTGTTTCTTGCTCATCTCATGGAGAGTTTACTAATCACACCAGCATTAGAGAAAATCATGAGCACAAGGTATGCCAAATTTTCTTTTTCTTTCCAAGTTAAAATTAATGGTCAATCTATAGTTTTCTTACCAACAATTTGTTGGTCTAGCGGAATGAGGCACCGAGTCCCGGCCCTTAAGAAAGATTATGAGTTTGAATATATGAAGAAAATTGAGAGAGTCGACCCATTGAGATGATTCTACAAAAAGAATATAGTTTCCTTTCCTTTTGATAATAATTCAGAAGATGATTCAACATGAAAATTGAACATGCATGCAATATTGCAGATGAGTCCACAAATGACATCTTATATAGCTATTCATGGCCTTATCCTTTGGGTTTCCATGGGGTTCTTAATGCCTGTTGGTATACTTACTATTAGAATGGCCAACAAAGAGGAAGGTGGAAGAAGGGTTAAAGTTCTATTCTATCTCCATGCCATATTGCAGGTAATAATCTCATCCTTATCACACACATACGTATATACCGTCTGTGAGTCGGATGATATCATATTGCAGGATTTAGTGTGTTTTGTTTGCTCAATACCAATTAAGGGTCTAAATTACTTTGAAGTCATAATATTTCCTTCTTTTCCATTTGGAAGACATTGGCAGTGCTTCTTGCAACAGTTGGAGCTGTAATGTCCATAAAGAACTTCGAGAATTCATTCAATAACAACCACCAAAGACTAGGCCTTGCCCTTTACGGTGCCATCTGGTTGCAAGCTTTGGTTGGATTTTTCAGACCTCCTAGGTAACACTTCAATCCAATCTTCCTTAATTTACAGAAAATGTTTAGCTTTTTGCACAAGTTTCTTTCCTTTTTCTTGCAGAGGAAGTAAGAGGAGAAGTACATGGTACCTAACACATTGGATTCTGGGAATAACAGTATCAATGGTGGGGATCATAAACATCTACACTGGTTTAGAAGCCTACCATAGGAAGACGTCGAAAAGCACCGGTGTTTGGACCATACTTTTCACAGCTCAAGTCTCGTTCATCGCTTTCTTTTACCTCTTCCAAGACAAATGGGAGTATGTGCAAAAGCAAGGCCTGATATTACCCCACTCCCAGGCTCCTCACCAGCAAAACCTACCATCTGATCATCAAGAGAATGCAGTGATTGTTGTGGCTCAAAGGGTTAACCAAAAGGTGTTGTTGCCTGAACCATGTGGTAAAAGTAATGCACTTGAGAATTTGTTTCACTAACTTTGGATTCTTTTCATGTCTAAGTAGTCAAAAAGTTTTCATACTCTACTTTTTGATGCTGATAGGAAAGCAAAATACACACACTCCTTGATGGATGGTGAAAATATATGGTTCAAAAAGTGGAGTATGATCAGCAACTTTTATCATTTTTATTTCATAGACTCTCACTTGGTTGTGATGGGAATTTGGGGTTTGGGGTTTTGTAGGGGAAAGAGTAAAAAATGGTAGTGTGATTATGTTTGAGAAATGTAATTAACGTTTGAACTGTACTTGCTAAATATGGATGGTTATGAAGGAATGATAAACATTTCATGTGTAAGAATTCAACGAGTGGTTCCAACAGAAAAGATAATGGTATTTTTTTAAGAGAGTCGAATTCGAACATTTATATGTATAAAGTAGTTGTTTCTTATAAAAAATTCAATGTTTTTTATTCATTTTTAATGCATCAATCCTCTTCCATTAACTTCTGCAGACTGCAAATTTCTTTCTCTACCAGTATTACAAAAAAAAAAACTTCTGCAAATTTCTTCCTTATTTTCCCCATTATTATTGTAAGAAGATGAAAAGAGCAAATACATGGAAGCAATTTTAAATTCTGTATAATTCATGTTTGTTTATACACATTCTGTTCTTACCATGTTGGAACCTATATTCTATTAATTTTTATTTATTTATTTATTTGTATTTTAAGACTAAATAATATATTTAATAAGTCTGATCCATAATTCCACTCATCATTCTATCTGTATCTTTGCTAACAGATGCAGGACCAAGTGACACAGACTTCATGGTTTGAAGGCCGAAAATACCACCACAGAGTTGTGTCCACCAAATCCGAAAGAATTTGAAATTGCTGAGAATCATAAAGAACTTGGTTAGAACTATGGGGTTCTGGTCCAAATTATCAACATAAATTATAGTACAGATTATAAGGGATTGAAGAAACTTAAACAGGAACTTGTCATGCAGTTCTGAAAGGATCAAGAGTTCGTGGGATTACCAACGTTAACCTCATGCTGCTGCTTTCCACCAGCAACGGTGTCAAACTCAACTGAAGGCTCTGGATTCTGCATTCAAAATCTCAGCACCTCGAGCATTAACAAAATACATACAATAGAACACTTAAAAAGGTGCATTAAACAAGCAATGAGCACGTACGAATTGATTTATCGAGGGATGCAGCCATCCTGTTGTGATGGCCTTCACAGTGGCAATGGCTTCTAAACCACCTGCTGCACCCAGACAATTCCCTATCATAGACTGAAACAAGAAGCAAAGCGATTAACCCATGGCAAGAGGGTAACATTAGAGTATGGTCATCTCAAAACTTGCAAAATTAGGGAGAGGAAGAGAAGTTACCTTTGTTGCATTGATTTTGATGTTGGATGTATTCTTGAATACCTTTTTAATACCATTTATCTCGGCTAGGTCATCGGTAAGAGTAGACGTTGCGTGTGCATTGATGTAGTTAACCTGAAAAGGACTTCTTAGTTTGAATATTTTTTTACCTTTTAAAGTAGACTACAACAGCACTATAACCAGTCATTACATTGAGTTTTAGTATATTAACAGGTAATGTAATGGATAATATAAGGTGACAAAAGAGAAGCTAAGTACAGACATTTTTCGACGAGATTCAACTCTAAGAATACCAACAAGTTTACCATAAAACAGAGAATTGGATGAAAAAGCCAAAAGTATTACCTCCTCAGGGGACACACCTAAGTACTCAGCAATAATTGGTGCACCTCTTTTCATTGCATGTTCCAAGCTTTCCATTACCTGGAAAGAAAAAGAAACAATGACAGATTATGAAAGGGTATTGCGTTTACACCGTCATCAAGATTAGTCGAAGCGATAAATAGCCAACTAAGTAACAATTGAACCAAAACTTTGGGTGCAAAAGCATAAAAACCATTAACATAAAACTACACCTGCTTAACATAGTTCAATTTGATAAAAGAGGCAAAAGTATGCAAGTATAAAGAAACTAATCAGTATCTCATCGAATTCACACCCATGAGAGCCAGGCTCCGTCAAAGATAATGCCTACTTCTCTTAACAACAGTATTGAATATCATGGATGGAGGCAAAACATGATAAATTGCTAACCAGAAACAGAAAATAGAACAACCAACAAGAAAGCTAAATTCAAGCACATGGAGGATTAGCATGTTATGTTAAGAAATGCAAGCTTACCAATACTCCAGCACCTTCACCCATTACAAAGCCATCTCGGTCTTTGTCCCATGGCCTTGATGCTGTTTGAGGATCATCATTTCTTTGAGATAATACCCCACAGGCAACTAAACCTCCCAGACCACTAGGAATAATTGCAGCCTCAGTTCCACCAGCGATCATCAATTCAACCTCACCTCGACAGATGTTGTTGGCAGCAGCATACAAGCAAGAATTGGAGGTAGCACAAGCAGTTGAAATTGAATAATTCGGACCCCTGAAACCAAGATCAATTGCAAGCAAGGCAGATGGCATGTTTGATCCAGAACAAGGTATGAAGAATGGTGTTATTTTTGTATAACCTCTCTCTATCAGAGTTTGAATGCTATCAGAAAACACTGTAAAACCACCAATACCACTTCCAACAAGCACTCCAGCTCGCTCCTTATTAATCTGCAACAAGTACAAATTTAACAAATTCTCGAGCACCATGGGAGAATATATATGTAACAAATATATAAGCTAAAAGGAGCTAGAATAACAAATTTAATGTCCTCTGCTACTCTCATAATTCAAAGAACAGATATCAGCCTCAACTTTCATGATATCTATTCTTCTTGCATCTTTCATTCTATAAGGTAAGAAATCATCCAAAGAAATCATAAACTTATTCACTAATCTTGACTTTCTAAACGCCTTTCCCAAGGTATATTTCTGGTGGATGAATCACATGTTGCATGTAAAATTAGTAGTGTGATGAAGAATTGCTTTCAAATATAAGATCATATTAATATTGTTGAAATCCGGTTAAGGTACATAATTTTCAGCTCGGATTTTTTATGAATCAGATAAGTTTATGATGATTATTTTCAGGATCGATCAAAAACCCGATTTGTGTATATACCTAAACAGAACAATGAAATTGAATACAACAATTCTTATGAACTCATTACTTAAATCACGTTATGAATTAGACATGATGAGTCACAAACAATAATATAATACAACAAAATAATGATATCGTTGCTAAGGAAAAGGCAGGAAACGACCGGAATACACACATACAGTGATCCCGTTGCTTAACAAATATCTAAAAACCAAACAAAATATTGACAAAAGTTGCAGAAAGAAACACTTGTCAACTCAAATAAAACAATAATGACAAATTTTGCAACAAAACATGGAGAGAAAAACATCAGGATTTGTAGGATCAAACAATAAAACACGTAAATCACTATGAACATAAGAACTACCCATTTCTTAAAACATGCTGATTAAAAAAACAGTAAGGCAGTAACCAAAAACCATTAAAGAAGAATAAAAGAACTAACTTTAGATAACTTATCGCCCCCGAGATCAGCATCTTCCAAAGCCTTCTTGCCAGCAACAAAGCAGTACCTCGAGCTATTGTCGAGCCTTCTAATGTTCGTTCCAACAACGTAACCTTCAGAACTGAAGCCCCGTATCTGACCTGCGAACCGAGTAGGAAACTTGGAAGCATCGAAGCGATCGATGAGTCCAATCCCGCTCTCTCCGGCAAGGAGCTTATCATAGTAAGCATCCACATCGTTTCCGAAAACGGAAACCAACCCCATACCCGTAATAACAACCCGTTTCTTTGGGTCCTTCTCGCGCTTGGGAGCAGAAACGGTGGGGGATGAAGCGGTAATGGAAGAGAATCTCTTGGTAGGCAGGGGAGGAAATCTTGATACATTGGGGAAATGGGGGTTGAGTTTGGGGTTTCGGAGAGGTTTTAGAGTGGAAGCTCGGAGAGATGAAGGTTGAAGAGCTTGCATGGTTGATGAGGAAAGCTGAAAGCGATGATACCAAAGTGAAGACTGAAGAATGAAGAGATCAACACAAGACGGTCTAATACAATCAATGTAAAAGAAAGAAATGTCGTAGCCGCAGCTCCCTGTTCTCGTAGCCACCCACCCGCCCACCCACAGGCCGTGCCTTTTACGGTACCATCTGGATGCAAGCTTTGGTTGGATTTTGCAGTCCTCCTAGGTAACCCGTCTATAAAATTTTCCTTAACTTACAGAAAATGTCTAGCTTTTTTGTTCAAATTTTCTTTCATTTTCATGCAGAGGAAGTAAGAGGACTGTATTTGGACCATACATTTTTCACAGCTCAATTCTCGTTCATCGCTTTCTTAGTTTCTTTTACCTATTACATGACAATTGGGAGTGAGTATATACAAAATCAAGGCCTGATATGTTGTTCCCAGAATCCAACATGTTGGCCACCGGAACCACCGCTTTGAGGGAAGATAAAGGGGAGATTCCACCATCTCCGATGGAAAGTAGGGGAGTGGCACTGGTTGTTCCTACTGAACTTGCTGTCTTAGCTTCAATGGCTGCATGCTTCTTTTGAATTTAATTCCTTTGTATTTCCTTAAATTGTCTCTTTTTTCGAGTTTGTTCATTTATTGCTTATTACCAGCACTGAAAAGATTGTTTCTCTTTTAATGCATCAATCCTCTTCCATTAACTTCTGCAAATTTCTTTCTCTACCAGTATAACAAAAACAAATTCTGCAAATCTCTTCCCTATTTTTCCCATTATTATTGTATGAAGATGAACAGAGCAAATACACGGAGGCAATGTCAAATTTTTTACAATTCATACGTTTGTTTATACACATTCTGTTCTTATCATGTCGAAATCAACATTCTCTTGATTTTTATTTATTTATTTGTTTGTGTTTTAAGACAATAATATATTTAATATGTTTGATCCATAATTCCACTCATTATTCTATCTGTATCTTTCCTAACAGATGCAGGACCAAGAGACACAGACTTTCATGGCCTGAAGGCCGAAAATACCACCACAGAGTTTTGTCCTCCTATTCCGGAAGAATTTGAAATTGCTGAGAAACATAAAAAACTTGGTTAGAACTATGGGGTTCTAGTCCAAATTATCAACAGAAATTGAAGTACTGATTATAAGGGCTTGAAGAAACTTAAACAGGAACTTGTCATGCAGTTCTGAAAGGAACAAGAGTTCAGATGGCTTACCAACGTTAACTTCATGCTGCTGCTTTCCTCCTGCAACGGTGTCAAACTCAACTGAAGGATCTGGATTCTGCATTCGAAATCTCAGCACCTTGAGCATTAACAAAATACATACAATAGAACACTTAAAAAGGTGCATTAAACAAGCAACAAGCACGTACGAATTGATTTATCGAGGGATGCAGCCATCCTGTTGTGATGGCTTTCACAGTGGCAATGGCTTCTAAACCACCTGCTGCACCCAGACAATGCCCTATCATAGACTGAAACAAGAAGCAAAGCAATTAACCAATGGCGAGAGGGCAAAATTAGAGTATGGTCATCTCAAATTTTGCAAAATTAGGGAGAGAAAGCGAAGTTACCTTTGTTGCATTGATTTTGATGTCGGATGTATTCTTGAATACCTTTTTAATACCATTTATCTCGGCTAGGTCACCAGCAAGAGTAGACGTTGCATGTGCATTGATGTAGTTAACCTGAAAAAGAGGACTTCTTAGTTTGAATATTTTTTCACCATAGAAAGTAGAGAACAATAGCACTATAACCAGCCATTACATTTGAGCTTTAGTATATTAACAGATGATGTAATGGATAATATAAGGTGTCAAAAGAGAAGCTAAGTAGAGACATTTTTCGACGAGATTCAACTCAAAGATGAATACCAACAAGTTTACCATAACTGATAATTCATGAGTAATTTGTATTTAGTTTTTCTTTAAACATCTAGAAACCAGACCAAACTTACTCCAATATATTTAAGAGAATTGGAAGAAAAAGCCAAAAGTATTACCTCCTCAGGGGATACACCAGCATGTTCAAGACTTCTCTCAATGCATAAAGACACTCCTAGACCATCAGCTCTTGGCGCAGTTATATGATGAGCATCACAATTAACTGCTCCACCTAAGTACTCAGCAATAATTGGTGCACCTCTTTTCATTGCATGTTCCAAGCTTTCCATTACCTAGAAAGAAAAAGAAAAAATTCTTTTGGCCAGCATAAAGAAAAAGAAGCGACGACTCATTATGAAAGGATATTGCATTTCCACTATCATCAAGATCAGTTGAAGCTATAAATAGCCAACTAAGTAACAATTGAACCAAAACTTTGGGTACAAAAGCAAAAAACCATTAACATAAGGCTACATCTGATTAACTTAGTTCAATTTGATAAAAAGAGGAAAAAGTATGCAAGTATAAAGAAACTAGTCAGTATCTCATCGAATTCACACACCTGAGAGTCAGGCTCAGTCAAAGATAATGCCTACTTCTCTTAACAACAGTATCGAATGTCACCGATGGAGGCAAAACATGATAAATTGCTAACCAGAAACAGAGAACAGAGCAACCAACAAGAAAGCTAAATTCATGCACGTAGAGTATTAGCATGTTATGTTGATAAAAGCAAGCTTACCAATACTCCAGCACCTTCACCCATTACAGTGCCGTCTCGGTCTTTATCCCATGGCCTTGATGCTGTTCGAGGATCATCATTTCTTTGAGATAATACCCCACAGGCAACAAAACCTCCTAGACCACTAGGAACAATTGCAGCCTCAGTTCCACCAGCGATCATCAATTCAGCCTCACCTCGACGGATGTTGTTGGCAGCAGCATAGAAGCAAGAATTGGAAGTAGCACAAGCAGTTGAAATTGAATAATTCGGACCCATGAAACCAAGCTCAATTGCAAGCAAGGCAGATGACATGTTTGGTAGAACATAAGGAGCGAAGAATGGTGTTATTTTTCTATAACCTCTCTCTATCAGATTTTGAATGCCATCAGAGAACACTGTAAAACCACCAATACCAGTTCCAACAAGCACTCCAGCTCGTTCCTTATCAATCTGCAACAAGTACAAATTTAACAAAATCTTCACCACCTCGGGAGAGTATATAACAAATATATAAGCTATAAAAGTGTCAAGAATAACAAATTTAATGTCCTCTGCTACTATCACAATTCAAAGAACAGATATCAACCTCAAGTCTCAAGATATCTATTATTCTTGCATCTTTCATTCTATGAGGTAGGAAATCATAAACTTAATCAGTAATCTTGACTTTTTAAACACCTTTTCCAAGGTATATTTCTGGTGGATGAATCACATGTTGCATGTAAAATTAGTAGTATTATGAATAATTGCTTTCAAATATAAGATCATGTTGACATTTCACTCAATAGTGAAATCCAATTGGGTATGATTTTTTTTTTAAAAAAAAAAGGTTCGGGTTGGGCGAGTTTGAACTTAAACTCAAAACTCACTATTTTAAAATAGGTACCAATGAAAGAAAAGAAACATTTGCACCCGAACAAAATATCTAAAAAAACAAACAAAATAATGACAAAAGTTGCAGAAAGAAACACTTATCGCCTCAAATGACACAATAATGACAAATTTTTGCAACAAAACATGCAGCAACAAGCAGAGAAAAAGATCAGAATTTGTAGGATTAAGCAATAAATCGCACGCACATCACTATGAAAACAAGAACTACTCATTTCTTATAACACTCCGATTAAAGAAGAAAAAAAGAACCAACTTTCGATAACTTATCGCCCCAGAGATCAGCATCTTCCAAAGCCTTCTTGCCAGCAACAATGCAGTACCTCGAGCAATCGTCGATCCTCTTATCTTTCTTTCCATCAATGTAACCTTCAGAACTGAAGCCCCGGATCTGACCGGCGAACCGAGTAGGAAACTTGGAAGCGTCGAAGCGATCAATAAGTCCGATCCCGCTCTCTCCGGCCAGCAGTTTATCATAGTAAACATCCACATCGTTTCCGAAAACGGAAACCAACCCCATACCCGTAATAACGATCCGTTTCTTTGGGTCCTTCTCTCGCTTGGGAGCAGAAACGGTGGGGGATGAAGCGGTAATGGAAGAGAATCTCTTGGTAGGCATGGGAGGAATTCTTGACACATTGGGGAAATGGGGATTGAGTTTGGGGTTCTGGAGAGGGTTTAGAGTGGAACCTCGGAGGGATGAAGATTGAAGAGCTTGCATGGTTGATGGAGAAAGCTGAAAGCGATACTACCAAAGTGAAGACTGAAGAATGAAGAGACCAACACAAGACGATCTTGATGCAAGAAAAAGAAATGTCGTAGCCCCTGCCCGTACCCTTTAGGTTGCCATCTTGATGCAAGGTTTGGTTGGATTTTGCATGGCCTAGGTTTCTTTCATTTTCTTGCAGAGGAAGTAAGAGGAGGTCTGGTATTTGGACCATCTATTTTTCACAACATTGCTTTCTTTTACCTATTACAAGATTATTGGTAGTAAATAATTTAATTAATATTATTTTAATAATTATATAATTATTAAAATAATATTAATTAAATTACTTTTATTAAAATTTAATAAAAATGTTATATATTTAATCTTCGTTACATACTTATATGCGTCGTTATAAAAATTATAATAACTAAAATCCAGTTAGTTCACTCTAATTTTCCTCTCATTTTTTATATAAAAAATATCACTATCACAAAATAATTAAAAGCAATTAATTGCACCATCATAAAATTAAAACCAATTAACTGCGCCGTCATAAAATTAATAACAATTAAAAATAATAATCTAATGAACCCAGTAAATATTTCAATAAAAATATTAATATTTATTTTAAAAATATAAATTTAAATTATTTTATCTATAATATATATTATCAAAAAATTAAAATTATATAAACTAATATTATCTTACTTTATCCAAAGTGTAAGAGCAATCTGAGAGAGTTAAATAATAGAAAAAAAAAGTTTAAAACAAAATAAATACTATGGTAATATATTGTGATTCACCGTATCTGTTAATATCATTAGAAAAAATAATAATAATAAATTTTAAATTTAATAATTTTTATGATATTTTTATCTATATTTTGATATATAATCTTTACCTTTTAATCGTATATTTCTTTTCTTAAACGATTATTTTTAAAAAATTATTTTTATTTATTTATTATAAAAATAAATTTGATATCGTCACGATAAATTAAGATAATTTTTATTTATTATCCCAAAGATTTTTCTGTTTTAGATTATCGAATTAACTTTGTATATAAGCTCACAATTATTATTTTTGTTCGTCATTAAATTGTGATAATGACTATATTCTCAACGTATCGTATTTTTGTTATATTTATTTTTTTAATATTTTTGACTGTTGTTGATTTTTTTATTATTAAGAATACATACGAAATAAGTTTATTTATTTATATCGTAAGCTCTTATTCAGGGACGGGAATTAAGATCAACATTGAGAGAGTTAAAGGTTTATTAAGCTTTTGAATTTAAAAAGTGGAAGGGACAAATATTATTTTATTATTATTCAAAATAATAAGGACTTTAAATATAATTATACCAAATAAAAATTTAGAGAGGCAAAAAACCCTCCCAGAGAAATTATATCATGGGTCAGTCTCACCACGTCATCCATGGGACCAACCAATAGAAACTGTCCACCTCATTATTTTTTAATTTTCCAAGTAAAGATTCACTTGGAAAAAATTATGACATGAAAAAATTGATGAAGTAAACAGTTTTCGACGCAAACAATTAATCACAAAATTAAAAGCCAGAAACAGGACCGCCGGCATCGTCGCAAACAATTAATCACAAAATTAAGAACAAAATAGCAAACGACTCTGCTGGGGATCGAACCCAGAATCTCTGGTTCCGTAGACCAGCGCCTTATCCATTGGGCCACAGAGTCACTTGTTTGCAATTATTCTACAAATTCTTTCTTAAAGAATTATAGAAATGAAAAATTCATCACAAAAGTTCTTTGTTTGTTTTAAAGTGATGCAAGCAAAGAATTATCACGTTCTTAGTGATTTAATATCTATCCGACTTAGACTTTTTTATTGGTATATCCTAAAACCGAAGAAAATTTAGTAAATTACCCCAACTTCGAAGTTATTTGATCATTTATATAAAAAATTACGGTAGCAAACAATTTATAGTCATATCTGTGAAGGATTTGGGTGGAAATCACCAACGTCTAGTGACATGTTTGGCATTTAATTTGAACATTTTGGTTCGAAAATCAATCATAAAACTAGAGATTTTGGAGGTCACACGTAAATTTTTTTAAATGATAATTTTATAAGTTAGTTACGGTTACGGATGACTTTTGTAAAAAATAGATTTTAACAATGATCACGTAAACATTTTTAAATTTTTTATGTCGAAATTTAATTTGTGATTATGTTAAATTCAGTATGAGAAAAGGTCCTTTTGGCCATGATATCGATTGCCGACATTATGTTGGTTGTCGTTTTGGCTGAAGGAACCACCGCCTTGAGGGAAGACCAAGGGGAGATTCCACCATCTCCGATGGAAAGTGGGGGAGTGACACTAGCTGTTCCTGCTGCACTTGCTGTCATAGGCTTCAATGGCTGCATGCTTCTTTTGCATCTAATTCCTTTGCATTTAAAATTCAGACAAAATTTAAAATTCAGACAAAATTCGAATTATTTCAGGTTCATGTTAAATAGCTTTAGATGATCAAGTTGAGTCGAATTAAACTTGAGTTCGGATTAATCAGATCAAGTTTTTGGGTTCAAGTCAGAATTGACCAGATGAAGTAATACTAACCATGCCTTCAGGGCAAATTTTATGCAGGCTTAAATTTTGCACCGATATGAATAAGCTTATGTGCGAGCATTCCTGCAAAATGAATAATTTAGAACAGAACAATCATAAGAGATGTTTTAAAGAAGGGGTTTAAGTCCACAATTAAAGTCTTAAATTCTAGAATTTGAGTCAAATATTATTATCACAGCACTTAAAAAATTACAAATTTGGCTCAAGAAAACATGACAGATTGAAGCAAGCCTGGACAAGGGATGAATGGCTCACTCCCTGTAATGAGCATCATCATTCTATCTTTCTGTATCTTTCCCAACAGATGCAGGACCAAGTGACAGATTTTCATGGTTTGAATGCCGAAAATGCCACCACAGAGTTGTGTCCACCAAATCCGAAAGAATTCGAAATTGCTGAGAATCATATAGAACTTGGTTAGAACTATGGGGTTCTAGTCCAAATTTTCAAAAGAAATTGAAGTACAAATTATAAGGGCTTGAAGAAACTTAAACAGGAACTTGCCATGCAGTTCTGAATGGATCAGAGTTCAGGGGGCTTACCAACGTTAACCTCGTGCTGCTGCTTTTTGTTGGCAACGGTGTCGAAGTCAACTGAAGACTCTGGATTCTGAGTTCGAAATTTCAGCACCACAATCATTAACAAAATACATACAATAGATCACTTAATCTATAATAATATCATGGATGAGATTAGGAGGCTTTTGAAGATGGAGAGAAAACAAAAGTAAAATTATAAACAATCACAATAAGTTTTGTTATAGGAGTCTGCCAAAAAGAGCTCCAAAACATTATCTTAAGTAGAAATGAGAAATTACTGTAAGAAAGGAAAAAAAATTAAAGGCCTTGAATGAAGAAAAAAAAATCTGCAGGTTTGATATGTATTTGAACACCAGAAAAAGGGTGCATCAAACAAGCAACGAGCACATACAAATTGATTTATCGAGGGATGAAGCCATCCTGTTTTGATGGCCTTCACAGTGGCAATGGCTTCTAAACCACCCGCTGCACCCAGACAATGCCCTATCATAGACTGAAACAAGTAGCAAAGCAGTTAACCAATTGCAAGAGGACAACATTAGAGTATAGTCATCTCAATTTTTTGCAAAATTAGGGAGAGAAAGAAAAGTTACCTTTGTTGCATTGATTTTGATGTCGGATGTATTCTTGAATACCTTTTTGATAGCATTTATCTCAGCTAGGTCACCAGCAAGAGTAGAAGTTGCATGTGCATTGATGTAGTTAACCTGAAAAAGAGGACTTGTTTAGTTTGAATATTTTCACCTTTGAAATTATGCATAAATTTCAGAAAATAATTACATTCTGAACCCTATTACTTGCATTTTTACATCTGCAGTAGACAACAACAGCACTAACCTAAGTATCTTAACAATTAGGTCAATTCTCTAGAACCTATCTTAAATTGAAGCATCAATCTAGTGGATAATATATCAGGTGACAAAAGTGAAGCTAAGTAGAGATATGCTAACAGATGATTCTTGAGTATTTGTATTTGGTTTTTCTTTAAGAAAATGCTTGCATGGATGGCAGCAAACCTAGATAGGAAAAAAAATTGCATAACATAGGTGATGATAAACATCTAGAAACCAGACCAAACATGATTACTCCAATATATTTAAGAGGTTTGGATGAAAAAGCCAAAAGTATTACCTCCTCAGGGGACACACCAGCATCTTCAAGACTTCTCTCAATGCATGAAGATACCCCCAACCCATCAGCTCTTGGATCAGTCATATGATGTGCATCACAATTAACTGCTCCCCCTAAGTACTCAGCAATAATTGGTGCACCTCTTTTCATTGCATGTTCCAAGCTTTCCATTACCTGGAAAGAAAAATAAACAATGACTCGTAATAAAAAGGGTATTGCATTTCCATCCTCATCAAGATCAGTCGAAGCTATAAATAGCTCACTAAGTACGAATTGAACCAAAACTTTGTGTGCAAAAGCAATAAACCAATAAGACAAGACTACAACTGATTAACTGAGTAGTTCAATGTGATAAAAGAGGGAAAAGTATGCAAGTATAACTCGAATTTTTTCCCCGGTTAACATATATGCAGCATTACTACTGAACAGCAAAATAATGAGTAAGAAAGTTAACATAAATAGTGAATTGGCTGATCTGCTACAAAACATACTACAACAGCAAAGGTATGATATAAAGAAAACAGTCAGTATCTCATTGATTTCACACACACCTGAGAGTCGGGCTCCGTCAAAGATAATGCCTACTTTTAACAACATCATCACATATCACCAATGGAGGCAAAACATGATGATAAATTGCTAACCCAAAATCGACAACAGAACTACCAACAAGAAGCTAAAATCATGTACATAGAGGGTTAGCATGTTATGTTAAAAAATGCAAGCTTACCAATACTCCAGCACCTTCACCCATTACAAAGCCATCTCGATCTTTATCCCATGGCCTTGATGCAGTTCGAGGATCATCATTTCTTTGAGACAATGCCCTACAGGCAACAAAACCTCCCAGACCAATAGGAATAATTGCAGCCTCAGTTCCACCAGCGATCATCAATTCAGCCTCACCTCGACGGATGTGGTTGGCAGCAGCATAAAAGCAATAATTGGAGGTAGCACAAGCAGTTGAAATTGAATAATTCGGACCCATGAAACCAAGCTCAATTGCAAGTAAGGCAGATGACATGTTTGTTATAGCATAAGGGATGAAAAATGGTGTTATTTTTCTATAACCTCTCTCTATCAGATTTTGAACACCATCAGAGAACACTGTAAGCCCACCCATGCCAGTTCCAACAAGCACTCCAGTTCGTTCTTTATCAATCTGCAACAAGTACAAATTTAACAAAATCTTCACCACTTGGGGAGAATATATAACAAATATATAAGCTATAAATTAGGCTAGAATAACAAATTTAATGTTCTCTGCTACTCGCATAATTCAAAGAGCAGATATCAGTCTCAACTCTCAAGATATCTATTTTACTTGCATCTTTTCTGTAAGGTAAGAAACCATCCGAAGAGATCATAAACTTAATCAGTAATCTTGACTTTCTACACGCCTTTTTCCGAAGCATATTTCTGGTGGATGAATCACATGTAGCATGTAAAATCAGTAGTTTGATGAAGAATTGCTTTCAAATATAAGACCTCACGAATATTGTAGAAGTTGTTCCAATGAGATTGCTCTAAAGCAAATGTACAAAACCACTTGATTTTCAAATATATACGGATTCTCTCTATGTAAGAGCTGCATCAAACATTCAAACATCAAAAGACGTACTCAACAGTGGAACTGAACAAAACAATTCTTATGAACCCGTTACTTAATCACGCTATGAATTAGACATGACGAGTTGTAAACAATATAACACAACAAAGATTGTCAAGGAAAAGGCAGTAAACGACTAGAATACACACACACAGTCACGTTGCTTAACAAAATAATGATAGAAGCTGCAGCAAGCTAACATGCAGAGAAAAACATCAGGATTTGTAGGATTAAGCTACAGTTCAAAAGAATTCTTGCAATAAAAAACAACTTTTTCTTTTAAATGTCGCATGTTGAGCAAGCCGATAGAAGAATGATCCATGGATCTATGATTAAACAATAAAACACGCACATCACTATGAAAACAAGAACTACCCATTTCTCGAAACAAGCCGATTAAAAAATCCCAGTAATCAAAAAACATTAAAGAAGAAAAAAGGAACTAACTTTGGATAACTTATCGCCCCCGAGATCAGCATCTTCCAAAGCCTTCTTTCCAGCAACAATGCAGTACCTCAAGCAATCGTCAAGCCTCCTATCGTTCTTTCCGTCAATATAACCTTCAGAACTGAAGCCCCGTATCTGACCCGCGAACCGAGTAGGAAACTTGGAAGCGTCGAAGCGATCGATGAGTCCGATCCCGCTCTCTCCGGCCAGCAGCTTATCATAGTAAACATCCACATCGTTTCCGAAAACGGAAACCAACCCCATACCCGTAATAACAACCCGTTTCTTTGGGTCCTTCTCCCGCTTGGGAGCAGAAACGGTGGGGGATGAAGCGGTAATGGAAGAGAATCTCTTGGTAGGCATGGGATGAAATCTTGATACATTGGGGACATGGGGTTTGCGTTTGGGGTTTTGGAGAGGGTTTAGAGTGGAAGCTCGGAGGGATGAAGGTTGAAGAACTTGCATGGTTGATGAGGAAAGCTGAAAGCGATAATACCAAAGTGAAGACTGAAAAGAATGAAGAAACCAACACAAGACGGTCTAAATACACTGAAAGTAAACACAAGTCGTTGCCACTGCTCCTTTCTCTCTCTATAAGGCAATTATGTAAAGGTTTAACTTTTGGCTGCGGCAATTCCTGGAGTTGGAGGGGGAGTTGAGCTACATTAACAGCCGTGCTTAAATTGGGATCCAATTTTCTTCATTGGTTGGGAATTTGAATGGATGGGATTTGATCATCTTTTTACATTATTCTTTAAAAAAGGGAATTAATATGTACAGATACAAATAAAATTAATATGATGATTATTTTAAAATTTTAAATTTTTATATCATCGAAAAAATTAAATATATATTTTTTTATAATCATTCTAATATTACTTAAAAAATATTAAATTTAAAATTAACATTAATAAGAATAAACTATAAAAATAATCATTGATTTTTTTTAAAGAAATATTTGTTTTAGGCATCAACAGAGTAATTGAACAATCAATATCAGATGATGAAGATTATATTATAGAATAAATACTACTGTAACTACTATTAATTAATTTAAAAAAATTAATAAATTAATACTTTATTAAAATTTAATTTATTCTTATTCTCGCCTACATTATTTTTTCTCTCAAAAAAATATTATATTTATTTTTTAGTATAATAACAATTTAACGATAATTTAGTGTAGTTTTACAGTAAAATATAATTATCTGATTGTTGTTTTTATTCAATGGACTCATTAGATTTACCCGTTAAAATTTGACTAAATTGCTAAGAAAATTAAATATAAACGATTAAATTTATAAAATTGGTTTAAATTAAAATCAAATTAATAAAATATATATTTTTTTAATATAACTTAAAAATTGTATCTAATTTAAATATCAATTTAAAAATAAAATTTATTTACGTACCAATTTAAGAGAATATATTTAGTTCAAATATTAATTTAAAATTATAAATATTTTAAGTACCAACAGTATAAAATTAAATAAAAAGATATATGATCCATATATCAAATGTATATTCAAGCCTAACCTAACCTATAAAATATTTATAAAATATTAATCTAGGTTATACTTACCCTTAAAAATTCAATTATTATAAAATCCACTAAATAATAAAATAATTAAAAATATTTATATTATTTTATTTTATATAGATTTAAAATCTGACATTAATATTAAGAATATAAATATCTATTTATTTAAAAAAATCGACTAGTATAAGAATTCACGTCTGAATTAGGGGTGTTCAAAAATACTTCACCTGAATGACCCAATCCGATTACTCAAATATAAAAAATTAGGTATTTTCTTCATTTATTTATGTTTGGGTCGGGTATTCGGTCCGTCATTTTTCGGTTCGAACCCGAATCAAAAAATTATAAATTTTCGGGTACCTGATTACTTTCGGGTACTCGATTCTTAATTTTTTTATTTTAAATATAATTATTATTTATACAAAATATACTTATATTCACTATATTTTCAAATTAAACAACCTAATTTCTAAATCTCAACCATCAACCTTTATTTTTTAAAAAGAATTAAAGACTCATTGTAAAAAAAAGATTCACTATAAAATTATAAATTTAATTTTTCTAATTGGCAAAATTCGAATTTTATTCGTTTAGTTATACACTATTTTTGTATGTACATTAACCAATACGAAAATTAATTCAAAATTTTTTACTATTTAAATCATTAATTTTTATATATTATATTAAATTAAACTAATTAAAAATATTTTTAAAAAACTTTCTTTAAACTTTATGTTTCGTTTCAAATTAGATTATGTAATTTTAGTCTTAAAATTTATTTTTAGATTATGTAAACAATGTTTTAAATTTTTATATTTTGATGTTGTATTATGTAATTCAAATTTTTAAATTTGTATATATATATTTAAGATTAAATTTAAAATTTATATAAAAAATTAAAATCCGGATACCTAAAAAATTTGGGTTAAAATATAAATCGAATTTTTAACTATTTGAGGATTCGAATACCCAGTATTTCGTGTACCCGGATACTCGGATTTGAACGCCCCTAGTCTGAATATCCACCGTCCATCCAGAACTGAGGATTCAGTTCCGTTATATACACTGGGCTAATGGCCTGTTGAAGCCCAAGTCCCAATTCGGTCCGACCAGAACACAGGCCACGCTAGTGCTGCTCAGTGCTCACTATCTAACCGGTGTGAGCCGGCCGACACATTGCAAATCAGAAACTCTCACTCTGGCGCTGTCTGCCTGCCTGCGAAACAGAGACTTAAAAGATAGCTTCAAGGTCAGAAAATTCTTCATCATCGTCAACCCCGCTGCCTCTTCTAAGAACAGACAATACCCTTCAATCAGTATTTCTCTTCTTTTTTTTTCATGTTCGTTTGTTTTGCTGATGATGAACTTTTTGGGGTTAACAAATGATATGGTTGCTTGGACAAAAATGTTAGGTAAAATGGTGTTAAGATCAAGTGCGAAAATGAAGAGGTCAGCTCCAGAGAGTGTTGTTAGCGAAAGATTAAAGCTTCCCAACTCCAAGTCAAGGCCCAAAATGAAGCACAAGAAGAAGACCAAATTTGATGCTAAAATGCCCAAGAAACCTCCAACAGCTTTCTTTTACTTCTTGTGAGTGTTCCTTATGTGATAGTTCATGCTCATCGATTTGTTTAACTTTCTGTTGATAATAGCATTTCTATTGGTTGTCTCTGTTTCTTTAATCTTGGAACATTTTCGTTTTGGTTTTGAATTGAAGTCAATTTGATTGAATATTGGTTCACTGTATTCACATGCATTGATGGTTGCTAAGGATTACTCATGGGTTGTTTTTTCCTTGCTTAACTATGATGCTGGAAGTTTATGTTTTATGGGGCCTTGGATGTCGTTGGTTCGAATGTATATAAAATATGGCCTGTGTGTGTGTGTGTGTGTGTGTATATATATATATATATATTCCGGATGGCGAGTATTGGTGCCTGCATCAAAGAATTTGCCTGCTACTTTTAATGAACAAAGTGGATGTATCCCTGTCATAGGCTCAATTTTAACTGAGCTTTCCTTTTCTTATACTGAAGGGAGGACTTTCGTAAGGGATTTCAAGAGCAGAATCCGGATGTCAAGTCGATGCGTGATGTATGTTATGGCTTGGATACATGGATATTAATTTAGCCAATGAATCTGTCTTTCTGTCTCTAACACCTATATTAAATGAATGCTGCAATTTATTGTTTTCAGATTGGAAAGGCATGTGGTGAGAAGTGGAAGACAATGACATATGAGGTTGGGAACTTGTAACCTTGAGTTGACTCTCTTTGTTGTCTGTTGTCTATGAATTCATATGATTTTCGTACGCTGTTTTTGCTTCACTTGAACTATGAATTGACTATACTTCGCATGTAAATCATAATTTGGTTGTTCTCATAATCTATGTTTGACCTTTCGTGGATATGGTTGTAAGAGTTAATTTGTTCTATTTAGTCCGAGAGCAACGATACTATGTATTGCCTTAGTCAAAATAATTGTTCATGATCATAGGTGACACCTTGTCAAAGCCTGCTTAAGTACTTTTTATGTACAAGATGAACCATTCATAATTCATGGCATTATTTGCATGAACACGAAGCAGACAGCCATGATATCCTACTTCACCATCATTTTAAGACGTGCATATTGTTGCTTGATGATGAAATTTTCCAATTTTTTTTCGTTATTGCCATCATTTTAGGACTTTACTACGGATGCAGAAGTTAGTAGCATGTATAGAGATAATGTGGCAAAAAATGTTAGTGTGGTAAGGATGCCAGTAATCATAAGGGTTGATTGTTTATATATTCCTGAATCGAACATGAACAAAAGAAAGGACTGTAGATAATATCAGAAATCATTCCCGGGTCATCTAGCATTTTAATTTCAAAATTTTTTCTTTGATAGGAGAAAGTAAAATATTATGATATTGCAACTGAGAAACGAGCAGAGTTTGATAGAGCCATGGCAGAATTTATTAAAAGAAAGGTAAACTTGCTTTAGATTTTGTATTGTACTTTAATCTCTGAAGAAAGTCTACGTATTTGCGGAACAGTTGCAACAGATGAGCAGTAGTTGTCTTGTTTAAAATTTTCATTGCAGGAAAGTGGTGAAGATGAAGAAACTGAAGATGATTCGGACTTTGATGAATAAATCTTGGGGCTCTTATCCTGGAAATTCATTTATCCAGTAGGAATAGATTGTCTTTTAGATGTCAATTAGTGTATTGAATAAGTATATATCGTATCGTTTTTGTGTAAATTACTGTTCAGGGGTCGCCCTTATGATATGACCATGTGGACATAATAGTTCATATGAATATTGCTCAAGGTCTGTTATTTTGAATCTGTTTTTATCTGGGAAATTTGGAGCAGATTCTGTTCAAGAACAAACCAACATCTACTTTTAGATTTTGATTTCAGAGATTTAGAGCATGGTGTTGTTAGCTACTGTGAGTCTGTGACTACTGGTGTTCTTAGCAACTGTGACTACTGAGTTATTTGTGATTCAAGCTTGTTAGGCAGCAATGTTCGACAACAGCAGCAAAGAAGATGATGCTTCAATCTCGCTAACCCGGCCTCTGACTTGATCACGAAGCTTCTCCATTGATTTCTTCATCTCCAAAAGTTCTTCCCGGTTGAGTTCGTTAATAGGTTTTTGGTGTGTGAATTCTTGTCGTCTCGCCCTGACCGCCTTGCGGAGTACCTCTCCTTGCTTCTTCTTCGCCTGCAGCCGCTCGACAATGGTGTTGAGTTGTCGGTTGAGCTTTCCAACTTTAGCCTCTTGCCGAGATTGATCAACTTGACCTGGAATAGAAACTTTCGGTTTCCCTTCCTGATTTAGAAACCGGTTTGCCATTTCCTCGACGCTCGGATGCCCGAATGAGTAAGGCTTGCCACCGGGGGAGAAAACCATGATGGCGACTTGAACGCCGCAAAGGGTAGCTAGCTCGTTCGCTTTCTTGAACAACCCTGTTCGACGTTTGGAGAAAGTAACTTGCCTGGAGCTGCTATCCTTCACCATTTTCATCTCGATTTTTCGCCGGCCCATGATTTCCTTTTTCAGAAATATTTTAATGCATAAGGTTTGCTCAATGGATCAACATTTATAGGGAAAGATAAAAGGGAAATCGAGGGTCGCCTGAATTGGAAATATTTCTAATTTATTTGATAATGCTAATAATATATTAATGATTTTTGTGAGACATATTACAGAGATAATCTTTTCAATCCAATTTGCTTTTTCTTCATTTACAAAAATTTTTATTATAATTCATTCTCGTCACGTTATTCGTGTGATTAATCAATCAAATGTATCTATTCAATTAATTTTTTTAATTTTTTATCAAGTAAATTTTTACTTAATAAAAATTGAATTTAAATTTAATTTATAATAAATATCAGTGAATATTCCCTTAATAAAAAATATAAAAAATTAATTAATAAATATATTTAATTAATTAATTCATAAAAATATAGCAAGAATGACTCGTGATATAATTTTTGTTATTCTGAATTGAATGAGCAATTTTTCTCTAAAAGAAAATTAATTGGCACCGTTTAATACCCAACAACTTACCATATTCTGATCCACTTTATATGTCAATGTAATCTTTTGTTTTAAAAGGCCCAATCTACCTAACTCCTTGCATTCTTATCCCCACCCTAATGAAAAATCCTTCTAAGGACAATGTTTTGCCTTTGGGATTCATAAAAAAATCCACTTTAATCTAAAATTTAAAGAAAAAAATCATGGGTTTAATAAAAATATATTAACTTTTTAATAATTTTAAGATAATTACAGGATTTTTATACCTTTATATTTTTCTTAAATCTTTTATAAGGCATATATATTTTTGAAGACAAATCAGATTAATTCTGAATCTCTTAAAATAAAGGCATGAAGATAATTTTAATCCTTAACGTTTATAATTTTTATCGTTTTGGTCCTTCTTTTTTTGGGATAAATTTAGCCCTTAACCTATATATTTTTGAGAAATAACTTATTTTTTAACCATCATGATAACTGGACCGTTAAAAATTTAACGATGATGACATGTCATATACATATAATAATATATTTTAAATGACATGACATCTAACCTATAATATATATATATGAAATATAATTTTATTCCAATATAAAATATAAAAACAATTAAAATTTAAATAAGAATATTAAAAATTAATTGATTCTAAAATAAAAGGCTACTAAACATTCTCAATCCTAACTAATTAATTAATTATTTTTTTTAAGATAGGATTTTGATTCTATCGTAATTAGGGTTAAGAATATTTAGTAACATTTTATTTTAGAATTAATTAATTTTTATATTTTATTTTAATTTTAATTATTTTATATTTATATTAGAATAAAATTATATTTCATATATATATATATGTATTTGATAGGTTAGATGTCATGTTATTTAAACTATATTATCATATGCATATGACATGTCATCATTGTTAGATTTTTAACGGTCCATTTATCATGATAGTTAAAAATAAGCTATTTGTCAAAAATATATACGTTAAGGGCTAAATTTATTCTAAAAAAAGAATAAGGGCCAAAACGATAAAATTTATAAACACTAAGGGTTAAAGTTATCTTTATGCCTAAAATAAACACCATTCGTTTTTTTATTAAAACTCTCGTTGAATTTAAAAATACATTAATTTAATAATTTAATTATCAATTTTTTTTTTATTTGACACGATTTGTTATGACAAAATCTGATATTTTTTTTTGTTGGAAAATATCAAAGAACTAAATGATAAAAAATTGAAAGACGAGGGACTAAACTTGACTGAAAAATAGTAAAAGGGGCAAAGTAAGAATTTCATGAAAGGCATTTTAGGTATTACCCTTTTTTCATATTTAAAAAGATAGTTTATATGGCAGGAATCATTAATCACATTGATTAAAAGAACAATTAATATTCCTCGAGTTTATAGGTTCCAGTACTAGTAATATCAACACAATAATTAAACGATCAATGTGTAATGATTAAATTCATACTTTAGAATAGATATTACTATAATTATCTTCAAGCTATTAAAAAATATGGCATCAATATATAATGATTATCTCAGTAAAAAAGAACAATTTTATACTAATTTTCAGAAAGTAAGGTTCCATATCTAAAGAAATGTCTCCACTTTTGTAATCTTAATTAATTAATACTATCAAACAGAAGCCTGCCAACATGAAAGAAAGAGATATACCGAAGAATTGCTGCTGCTGCTGCTGAATGGTTGGTTTATATTTCTTCAGTAGCAAGCAACGACCGAATTGCTTCTGATTAAACTCCCCCAACTGCATTTGTTGGAATGTTATCAACAACTGACCATCCACTTTCAGAAGCAACGATCGCTTTGCAACTGTAGTCCATGTCGAAAATCATATGAGTTAGAAAAAAGATTATCAGATTAAACATATGAAGGTTTTGTCCGTCGACATTGGTTGCCTTCGGCATATCATGCGACGATGTTGTGCTCGAAAGAGAGCATGGAACTCACGGGAATTTAGAGATGACTCCGTGTTCAACGACACCGTCGACTTTTTCAAGGCTTTCGGCAACTTCAGCTACAAATATACTATGCAGGTTAGAAAAGAAGTTGGTAGCAGAAATCAAAAACACAGATGATTTCTCAAACCTACCAAGACTGGCTATTGGAGATGTAAAGATGACATCAATAATGTTATGACCTTCTTTAGTGACTAGGGGAAAGTCTCCCCCAAGTGGATCTGCATGACCAATAGATGGTCTCCTCCATACCTTCACAAATCATTAAAGTATAAAACTGATTTCAAACCCGGTTTGGTACAATCCGAAACGAATAGCTCTTTGTAACTATAACTATAAAACCAAAACACTAAGCTAGCTTCTTAAACTGTCAACCGAGTTAAGGGAAAAAGGTCATTGGTTGACAGTTTAAGAAACTTTTACTTTAAACCTTGTGGTTTAGAATACAGAATGCTCTGTTGATGAAACATCTTTACTATATGCCTATTCTTGCATTGCAGCTTTTCTCTCAAATGTTTGAAATTCTAATGACGGAAAGACTTCGAGTGACAGATCAAAAAACAGTCTTCTCGCCTCCCGGTTAAAAAATAAGAAAGATGTCCTACACACGCACACGCACACACGCACAGTTTGTGTGTGCCAACATAGAGCTTGAGTCAGAATCACCTAAAATTTCCCTTTCGGAAAAGAAAATAACTGAATCACATAAAGTACAGAGCAAAGCATGGAAGGGGATGAGTTACATAAACTTCATGCACGAGAGAAAATGGTAATTTGTTGGATATGAGTTCAGTTCGGGTTAATGAGTAAGACAAAGTAGTGATATTGGTCGTAAAAACCACATTGTTTGTCGAAGTTGATCTAGGAATGCTTGATACACAAGGAAGAAATTTTAGTACAGGCTGCCAATGTCTGGTTTTGATCAGGGTATACCTTTGTATCTATCATAGAGCTACTAACTTGACATTTGATCAAACACATGGTTTTTCTTTTCAACAATAAAAAACATAGGTACCACATTAGATTTTTTTGACAAATTCGTATCAAATCACATATTAAGACTCAACATCAAGGACTTAACATTCATTCAGCCCATAGCAGTCAAAGAATCTAAAGCTTCTTCAAAATGATATACACATAAACACACATGCATGCATGCATGCATGTACATATCATACCTCTGCATCACCTAAAAATAGGTCATCAATCTCTTCGGCAGTTTCCAGCCAATTGAGCTAAGAAAATATACAAGGATTAATCAGTTCATCTAACTTTCTTATCCTTCTGTTCATCATAGAGGTTTGACATATTTACAACAGTAGTGAGCAGGTTGATTTAGCTACTTACTGATTCAACTACAACTGGAATAGATCCCTCTAGACCACATTTATACTGCTTTTCTGTAACCATGAATAAGAGCTGATCAGCCATGCTTAGTACCAACTGCAAGTTAAAGTCAGCAGTAAGTGCTACAGAATAAAGTAAACTAAACCAGATTTTGAACTAATTTTGGATTGTATAAATGCACAATAATGCTATTAGATACCATGAATACTTACATGTCTTCTGATAAGTTTCCAAGCTGGGACCCTGACTAGAGAGCCATTGAAATAGGACAGATAACAAAACTAACTCACCTTCTCTTGGATTATGGACGCCTCACCTGGCGATCTCTGTCGTCCGATGACAGAAATTAGTGTTCTTTCCTCTATCATGTCAACATCATCAAATGCAAAATCAATCTGCAAAAAACAATCCTACATCTTACTAACAAATAGTTTGAATTTTGAAGCATACCATGATAATCTTTAATTCAGAACCACTAAAGTTAAAAAGGCTTGAGACAAAATTATAGAAGCTGTGGAAAAAATAATCTTACAACAGCAGCAAGGGTTTTTGATGGTTCAACAAATCAAAGAGTACAACCAGAAATACAAAAATGCAACAGTCAAAATCAAATTAACAGCAATTTATTTGTGGAGTTATGACCAACTTGAGGAGTGTTTTCAAGCTCTCCTAATGGAATTCCGGCCTTTGCTGCCTCACTAGCACTCACTATTGACCTGCAAAAAAAAAGACCAACTTACAAATACTATAAATAAGAAAGAAGGCTGCAAAGATAGAGGAGAAAGCAACACAAACTGGGTTCTAATTTGTTCTCATACTGGATCGTCCACCTTCTTGGCAACATTATATATATGCATAAAGTTATTCCAAGTATCTAGGCAACGGAAATTTGCGAATGGGGAATGGAGAAGATGAAAGGGTGAAAAGGGAACTCACGTAGGTATACCCAGTATGCATTCGAAAGCACCAGCACGAATTTGGCGACCCAAATACTCAATGGCCAAGGCTGAAGCTTGACCGGACCCCAGTCCAATAACCATTCCACTTTTGACATAGGCGTCAATCTAGCTACCGATGGTATTATAATCAGCAGTGAATTAAAGAAGACGAAACATACAAACTACTAATACGTTATGATATGGAGAGAACAGCCTACAGTGTGCTTGGCTGCTTGGAAAAGAGGGGAGGTCTGAGAAAGACAGCAATGGCATGCAGTTGCAGTTGCAGATAGTGATGGAGGTTTGGTTTTCCTTTCCCATGTAATTCCTCTATGACGAGCTCTGTGATTATTGACCTTCCATGTTTGAGGGAAACGAGCAAGATTTGCTGCAGCTGCTGTTGTTGCCATTACTTTTCTTCTTTCTTTATCTCAACGCTTCTGGTTTTAAAAAGACAGATATTTATTGGCCTTAAACTCTTTTATCTACCGTTCTACCATACATGTTAATTCTGTGTCAGTTTTTATCGGTATAATATAAGTAAAAATTATTATTTTTTATTTTAGATGTTTAAAGTTTTATTGTGTTGATTATGTTATTATTATTTTAAATATTTCACTGTTAACATAGATTAAAAGAATGCGTTAGTCAATTAAAACAGTACACGTGGCAGGATTTAAGTTTTAATTTCTTTTATTTTATAGAAGAAAAAATTCATGAAAAATTAAAAATATCTATAAATATTTGAATTCATATATTATTATCGAATCAACCATCATTATTTATCCTTTCTACCATTAAACCTTACAACTAAATATTCTAATTTTTTATTGTCAAAAATCAATAAACGATACATAAAAAAGATATCGCACTCGACCTCAAATATTTTCAATTAAATAATGAAGGGTATCATAAAAAAAAACTTTATAACAATGATGACAACATAATAATTTATGTCAAGATTAGATAAATTTGATATTTAAAATTCGAGGATTTAAGCATGAGTCCTCTAGCCTAAGCAGTTAACGGAACAGTTGTTGTTTCTAGAAATTATGGGTTCAAGCACCAGTGATGTCAACAGAGTAATTAAGCGATAAATCTCAAATGATAGAGATTATATTCTAGAACAGATACTATTTATAACTAATCAGAGAAAATTGAGGTTTCTATTAAAATTTAACAAATTTATTTTTAAAGTAAAATAAATCAAAATAAATATAGCATTTCCAAATCTTTAGTGTTTTTTTCTTTTAGAAGTAATATCTTTTTCTTGAAATAGAAGATTGTCTCACATTAACATCAGCTTAAAACATACAACAATTCTTACACATGCTATCTAAGAGACATTTTAACAAACACCTATTGTGCACGCTCAGGTCAAGTAAAACATCCAACTCCAGCCAAAATTCGAAGCAAAATATTACTATCTGGGTTTGGGTGCCAATGATCCGAAATCTTCACGGGGCAATAACTAAAAACAGCAAAGAAGATGAAGTCAAAATTGGGTAACCACAAGCACATGAAAAAACTGATGAAAAACGAAGAGTGAAGGCTTACCGTCCAGAAAGCTCTGCCTTCGAGAAGACCATAAGGAATAGCTCCGAAATTCCTCGAATCCTTTGTATTATAGATGTTATCTCCTTCTACCCAAACATGCCCTTTAGGAACCTGTTCATACAAAAATACGGCAATGTTCTAATCCATTGAATATAAAAAAAAAATGGAAATCAAAGGGGGGGAAATACTACCACAATAGTTTTGCATCCATCACTGTTCTTGGGGTCGACGACGTAGGTGACTTGATCCCCTTCCATTCCAATCAGCCGTTTGCAGACAACTTTCCTAGGAGTCTCCATCGACCGAAAGATCACAACGTCACCGGGTCGAAGCTTGCCGGTTCGGGTCGAGATGCGTTCCACTAACAGCACATTGCCTGTTATGTTCAATGTTGGAAGCATGCTAGGACCATAGGTCTTTTAGAGCCCCAAATTCAAAAGTAAAATTAAAACCCAGAAAAGGAAATCGAAAATGAAACGATGGTTGATGAGCTTGTTTCGTGTTCTTACAATAACGGTAGTGCCGAGATATTTGTTGGTAACATAGAGTAAACAGAGACCTCTGATTATAGGGATAATGCTGCGGCTCCATTCTGCCATTCTTCGATCTCTTCGAACCAAATTTTCAGATTTGAATTCTCAGAGAATTCGTGGTAAGGAAGAAAATGATGATTTCTAAGGAGAAACACAAGGTAAATGAACCTCAGCTGCGGGATTTCAAACTGGAGCCTTTAATTTTGATGTAGTCTGATTTGGGCTTTAATTTTGTTTATTTTTTTAAATGATTTTGTTTATGGATGTATTTATTTTTAAAAATATATAATTAAAGAAAAATTAAATATTAATGTATATATGCGGATGCGGTAATACATTTAAGAAATTATTTCATCGAACATATTTTTCGGGATCCCGGAATAGCGACATGGACTAAGTGCCCTGTTACGACATGGACTAAGTACCATGTTCCACTTGTATTCGTAGGTGTATCGGCAAAAAGACAATTCAGACATTGTCTTATTCTGGCTTCAGTTCAAAGATACAGAACTAAATTTGGTGTTAAAAACTACTCACAATCGTTGTTTAATGATATGATATTCGGATGTCAAGTTGCAGCCGGTTTCCGAGGATCGGTGATGGGTTGAGATTTTGCATATAAGTGTCTTCGAATCCAAACCTATAATCAGCTTGTTAGCTTCTTTCGAACCAGCTTCGGAGTACCTTTGCTCTAGCTAGCAATGGTGTCAAGATGCATCAGTATAATCATTGACATACTCTGTTCCGTTTTACTTACTGTGCTCTATGCAGAATCGAGCTTGGAAGTTGAAGTTGAGGCGCTTCGGGCATTCAAGAGACCCGTCACTCATGACCCTTTGGGAGCACTTGTGAATTGGACGGAGGTAAATCATCACTGCAACTGGTCTGGAATTGCCTGTGACACTTTCTCCGGTCGAGTCATTTCGACCTCCCTGGTTGAAATGCAGTTCCAAGGGGAGATATCTCCATTTGTTGGAAACCTTTCAAGCCTTCAGGTTCTTGATTTAACTTCAAATTCATTCTCAGGTCGTATTCCACCTCAACTAGGATTATGCTCCCAGCTCACTGATCTAATTCTTTATTACAATTCTCTGTCCGGTCCAATCCCATCGGAAATAGGAAACCTTAGGAATCTGCAATTGATGGACTAAGCCTTGTTTTTGAATGGAAGCATCCCTGATAGCATTTGCAACTGCACTTCCTTGTTAGCTCTAGGTGTTATCTACAACAATCTCACAGGGACAATCCCAAAAGACATAGGAAACTTGGTTAATGAATCTTGGTAGCATATAGAAACAATTTGGAAGGTTCAATACCTGTTTCCATAGGCATGTTGGGAGCTTTGCAATCTTTAGACCTAGGTGAAAACCATATTTCTGGAGTAATACCCCGGAAATAGGGAATTTGTCGAGTTTAGAATATCTTCAGCTGTTTAATAACTCATTCATGGGAGAAATCCCGTCTCAACTATGCCGTTGTAGGTCGCTTGTTGGTGATCTTCAACTATGTCAACTTACTAATTTATCATATGCCAGAATTTTTTTCCAAACCTGCAATATTTTCAACAAGTATCTTGAGAAAAGACAGTTTTAACAATCAGTCTCCCATGTTGCATGTAATCTAGTTTCAACTATAAACGCTGGAATCCCTTCTTATCTTTGGACAGATCAGGTGCTATTCAAAGTATCATGATTGAACAATTATAATTTATAATCTTTCTAAATTTTAAATGAACATCATCAGATTTCAAAACCTGAATTACTGAAACATTACTCTGCCCTTGTTCAGAATTTGCATACATGAGGAATGTTACAACTGAAGTGGATGTGTTCAGCTTCGGCATAGTAGTCATGGAGTTCCTAACAAAAAAAAGACCAACTAGACTCATGGAAGAGGATGGATTCCCAGTTAGTCTTCAACAACTAGTTGAGAATCCCTTGTTAGTGGAACCAAAGGGGTCCTAAAAGTTTTGGATCCTATGCTACCTTTGAATGTTTCCAATGAACAAATGGAAGCAGTAGAAGAACTCTTCATTCTTCAAACTAGCCTTGTTTTGGACAATGTACCTCCCCTTATCCTGAGGAAAGACCCAACACGAGCGAGGTTTTATCTATCCTTTCAAAGCTAAAAGCAAAATGCTATGAAAATGAGGACATAATCTCATGAAGAATTGAACACCCTACTGTCTTGGAGATGCATAACAGCTGCATACACCATTGCATTCTAATATATTGGTAAGATGGTATTAAAAAGGAAAAGATTGCATCTTTGTTTGAGCTGTTCAAAACAATCCAAAACAAAAAGGAAGTACTTTTACATACTAATTACTCGGCCATGAAATGGTGATATGCAAAAGCTTCAAACTTCAAGCCAATGAAAAGCAGAGAATCCATTGAATAAGAATTCTAATACTGTCTCATGCTCTCAAGTCTTAAGGCGGGTCAATCTTCAAAAATTCATCTATAACAGAAGGAAACTCCAGGCATTGAAACTCAGAATCATCACCACTCTCAAAAGCAGCTTTCCCCATAAGCAAGAAAGCCAGCCTCAAAGGCTCATTCCCATCCCTCAAGAAGTGTCTAATCCAACCTTCCATCCTTTCCACTTCCTTCTCACACTTCGGCCCTGAAACCCCAACAATCTTCTCATAAAACCCACACTCACATCCACAAGAATTCCCTCCACAAACAACAGTCTTCTGCTTCTGCTTCTCCCTTTTCTGGGTTTCTTCCAGAGTATCAGATAAACCCAAAAGTTGCATCAAATATTGGATTTCATCTCTGTCGTTGCTTGCTGTAGGGGAATCGGGAGGGTTTATCTGAGGTTGGGTTTCCTTTGTCGGAATAAACTGTGGTGAAGAGGAAGAAGAAGAGATGAAAGCTTGTGGGGGTTCACTGTCTTCGACAGTGTTGCTAACATTGGTGTTGGAATGGTGGGTTAGATGCAAGTAGATTGGTGTGCTCAAAGATTGTGTTGGCGTAGGATTAGTGTCAGGGACATGGGATGGGGTTGAACTGGATTGGCCTGAATCTGGTTTGTTTTCTTCAAGTTTCAATCTTTTCTCAACCTGTAAGAATTGGAAGGAAAGAAAGTCAGGAATCAGAATTCAAACAGAAAAACAATGCAGATATTTGTAAATTGTACGTGCATCTACCTGTTTGAGAGAGGAAAAGAAATTGCAGTGTAAAGATGGCGGCCGCATTGGGCAAAATTCCTGGCTCTAAACTCCTTTGAATTTTTCATTTACAGGTATATTTGGGTAATTATAGTTTGAGGTCTATTAAAAAATAAAATATAATTAAAATTTTAAATAGTATAAATGATGAATAAATTAAATAGAATAAATTATATACATGATTACTTAATTAAAAAGTTGATATCGATTATTATATTTTTAATTTTAATAAATATATTATTAAACTATTTAATTAATTTTAATCGGACCATACCAGCAGTTAAAAAATATTAAAGAGACTGATATAATAGTTAAATAAACTGATATATTTATATATTTAGCCTCTATTATTTATTTATACAATCTATAAATTTATTTTAACATTAATTTAATAAAATAATTTAATTATTTATTTAATCAGCGATACAAACATATCACCACTTAATTAATGAACTTTATCCATTTTTATTTAATTTAATTTATTTAATTATAATATTTAATATATGTATCAGTTGATTATGATTTAAAATATAGTATTTAGTGCATGGTTTAAACTAAAAAAATAAAATATATAAAATTTATTCATCGAATACTAAACCTTAAATACTAAACCTCAAACTCTAAACCCTCATATTAAAATTCGCAAATATTTCTGTAATATTATAAAAAATTATTTAATAAACCTTAAACCATACACATTAAAAAATTTATTATTATAATTTAAAAAATAAATTTAAAAATTTATTTAACGTTTAGGTTTAGCATTTAGGGTCCAAAGCTCATCTCACTGATGAGTACAATCTTTAACCAGGAAACTGCTATCCAGGAAGAGAGATTAATTCAGTGTGTACATGCAAAGACAAGGCAGGAGAGGAAGAAAGATCAATAATTAATGGCATTAAAATCAGAACCGAACGAATGATAGCAGCAGAGCATAGTTCTACCATCCAAATAATTTCAAAATACATAAAAATAATCTACAATAAATTCTATCCTATGCTACCAGGACCATTGGCTTCATTCCCTATTCCAAACTCAAAGGAAGATCAATCCATGATTTCCGACAAGACGATGCAGAGGTAAGTCATATGCAACTTATGTCGGATTAGGAACATAACCCTGCTAGCAGGCATCGGTTGCATCGTCTCCGGACCTAACAGTGTAAACCAAAAACAATTATAAGCAAACTTGTGCAACTTTGATAAAGGTGGCTGCATTTTGACAGTAAAAGAGAGGAAGATAACACCCGAAAAAATGGAACCATCCAAAGAACATGTCGTGATTACACGAAACCAGCATTCGCTGGATGCAGTTTGCGAAGCCTACAACGATCACTCTCTTGAATATCAATGACATGCATTCAAACATAACACCAAACTAACTTCATGATCCTACAAGGTTTTTGTAGCCATTGTCACTATTCACAAGGTTCATTACAATTTGTTAACTGAAGTCTTTAGAATCGGAAAACCGTCTCGTTATCCATACCCCTCTCTCGATTCACTTAAAATCCACACCGTCGTTCAATAGGCTCAATCACTCAGTTCATTAGTTAATACTTAATAGTCAGAGGTAGGGAATGAAACTGAGGCATGCCAAAGTCAAGGAAATTCAAGTAGGAACTAAGCATGATTGAAGAACCTAGAGTGGCGTAGGAAATGTTTCGGTGGGGCGAGGGAGAATGAAAATCGTATGAAGTCTCGCAAACTTTCAACAAAAATTCCCCCTCTCTTTTCCAGAGAATCTGTAGGGACACATCCAACACACATGGTTACCCACAATATACACATACTATTCCATACTTCTACAAACTCATTTCGATCAGACCATCTTTCTACGATATCGACCCGACATTAAAACTTAAATCCTTAAACCATTCTAATCCATATTAAGAACATGTTTCCCCTGATACTGAATTTTCTTCATATGGATAAGGAAACACAACCAAAACTTAGAATCCGACAACAAATGTAGCACAAACAATCAAACATTTTAAACTGATTGTTCTAATTGTCATATTGGTTACCATCCTTCTGATGCAATTATAAAGGGGCAGTAACATACCATTTCAGCATAATATATACATATTTTTTTCCTGTAAACAACACTGTAGCCATTGAAGCAAAAATATAACATAGTAGCAAGCTAAAAACCCAGACTTTCAGCAGAAGAGCAGAACACAACATGGACAAAAATGACAAGATTTCAATAAACCCAAACATTTCTTCAACTTAAAATAAAACATTAAAAACCTATAAAAATCCCTCAAAAGGCAACCACAACAGAATGGCACTGAAGAAATGAAAATAAACTAAGATTCCCCCACACAGCTAAAAATAAGAAGGAAAAGGAGAAACCTGCGTGGTAAAAACAATGTCCCAGGGAAATGTAGATGCTTGAGCAAAACACCAGAGCCACAATGGGCTGCTTGAGATCTCGTAGCCAAGCACATCTTAAACCCTAAAATTTGTTTAAGAGAAAGGCAAAGCCGTAAGCTTTAAAACAGAAGTGCAATACAGAGGGTAAGTATGAAAGAGAAAAGCTTAGAAATTTGCACGGGTCCCAACGAAAGAGAAATAGAGAAGTTTTGAAGGGGTGGGAATGTAAATGACAAATGTATTGTTTTAAATTTTTTAAATTAAAATTATTTAAGAATATGATAAAAATTAAAAAATATATGATATAAAATACGTAGAAAACAATATCTGCATGAAAAATATGTAGACAAATACACGTTTTTTCTTTGCTTGCATAATGTCAACGTTCAACACTAATTGCTTGTTCTTGGCACTTTACAGGTTGGTTCACTCTGGTCTGCAACTAAAAAAAAAAACATGAACAGCTGCCATGGATGACCCAATTGCAGCAGCATAATCCAAAACATTTTAAAGCAAAGATTCTTTCACATTTTGGTCTTGTTTTGCTTTCCCTGTTTGAACATTGAATCTGTATTGCAAAACAAACACAGACAAAAAGGAGATTTGGGGGATATAGTTCTTGTCTGAGAACAGACAGAACTAGAATAGAGAAACATTGATGAACTGGCCTTTCTGGTGAATGTGTCTTCTTCTGTGTTTTCAACCATTTTGCCGATCAATGATAAATTTTTTTAGTCGAACTGAGTTTATTAAACTATGATTTAGCTTAAGTTGAGACAAGTTTTTGTGTGTATCAAATAAAAAAAATTATTTTTTTTATCGAGTTAAGTTTTATCTATTCTATTGATAATGAAATTCAATCTAACATATTTTGGGTAGAAATCATCGATCTCTTCCTTGTGCCGCCTTCCATGCCTCCGTTTTAAATTAGACAACACTGTGTATCAAAATTTTTCCAAATAAATATGGACACAACAATCTGGCATGATATTTACCCCTATGTCAAACTTTATTTATGTATTTTTTGAAAAATAGTATGACATGTAGTTAAAGACACGCTTGCAATAACATCAATGCTAAACATTTCCAGTATAGTATTATTACAAAGGCATTTTGTATCTGGCTTCTCCATTTTATAGGTATTCATCATTTGAGGAGAGATCTTGTAAGATGTTCACGAGCAGTCGCCAATGCTTGAGTTATCGTCTGTACAGCACGGAGGAATTTGTTAATACGAGGCAGTACTCGGATTTCACTTGTTAAAAGAACTCACTTTCGCTTTCTCGAGGAAGAAATAAACGGAAGAACGAAAAAGAGGAACGGTTTGCTCGTTTAAAGAACAAGGGTCCTATACCTGCTCAGACAAAGGAGCTCCAGCATCCATACTATGACTAGCGACCTTCCCCGCAATGACGTTTGCATCAGTTTCAAGAATGATACTGCAGAAAGGAAAACAGTTGAGCAAAATTACAAGCATATTCATGGGACAGATGCTTCTCTTTCCCTTGGCTAGTTTGTTATAGGATAAATGAAAATGTGTCAACATGTGTGATTAGTGCAGATGTGTGCTGATGTTTAACCTAGTCTAACATTTCCATCCTCGATGGTATTTACAGGACAAAAAAATGTGTGATTAGTGCAGAGGCACGCTGATGTTTAACCTAGTCTAACATCTCCATCCTCGATGGTATTTACAGGCCAAAAAAATGTGTGATTAAAGCAGATGCATGCAGATGTTCTACTTGGTCTTTCTTCTCCCTCAATGGCATTTAAGGGGATAAAAAGAAGGATCGGGAGACGAATCCAGCCATGAACATTCTTGGTTTAATGTAATATCTGTGGGATATCACGTCTATAATCACAATCTTGCAACAACCAACTTTCGTAGACCTCAACTAATTGCATGTCAAACTTTGAATCAAACAACATCTTACATTTTCACCGATCACTCAGAAATATACCATAGACACCTTAATAATCGCAAAGGCAAAAGTAAGTGTTTAACGAGAAATTCATTAAACTACAATACTAGAATGAACGATAATCCATACCCGCCATCAACAATCTCATCAATGCATAACAAAATGATGTCCAAGTTCTCCAATGCCTCCTTCTTGTCCACAGTGCCTCTAGAACAAGCAGTAGGGAAAACAACGGGGGAAACAAAATTCAGCAAGGTGATATCACATACAAGCACAGTATATCACAAGATGGTAAGTGGAAAGCTGGAAATTATTATGGAAAGACCTAAGGAGAAGTCCGACAGCGTCAAAAAAACCCTGGAGTACTGCAGCCAAGATAATTTCGTTTTCGTTTTCGCCTCCGGTGACAAAAAAGTGAAGGTCTTGGACGAACTTGTACACAACAATATAGTCATCAAACATTGTTATCTCAGCTGTAAGCACCACACAAAGCACCATGTTAGAATAGCAATATGAAATGAACCAACAGGTACACCAATGCCAACCCTGGATGTTCTGCCATTCACCCCAAAGAAACAATGAAAACAAATTTCAATTCCATATTCTTGATAAACCCTTCACGACCAAGCAAGCAATCGTTTAAATTCAAAAACCATTGAATTGATCAACTCACCATTTTCTAAATAAATCTGAATTAAAATTATACATTCTGCGCCGAAACTAGTTTACCTTCAGTACGTGCATTAATCTTCTGAGTTTTGGTAAATACAGATTTCTCAAAGGCTTCCTTAGCAGCATTTGTTGGCCAGTCATCTGAATAATACTTAACAGCTATGCGCTTCCCTTCAGAATCCAAAATAAGGATGTTTTTAATTGAAGGGCATAACTCCTACAAACAAGAACATCAAAGCTCATTAAAGAATTACATTTTTCTCATAAAAATAACAATGCATTCAACTAAGAACTAAGCAAGCTAATCAGAAGTAAAAATAAATACATAAACAAATCCTTCTACAACGGCAATTCAGTTTCGAGTTCAAATGTTTCTCCGGTACTCAAAATTGAGTTAATTGGGAAGTTAAATCCATAAGAAAGAGCTTGGATCTGAGTCTAGATGTTTGAAAATATATATTACAAAGGAAATTAAATTCAAATGCGAGGAAAATGAGTTTAGATCTACCCTATAGATTAACTGGACACAGCCAAGGAAGATCTCTGGACCGCAAATTACAAGAATTTTTTTTTTTAAATTTCGTATAATTAAAAACAGAAAGAAAAAACCTGCGCAGTTGAAAGAGAGAAAGAAAGCTGACCATATTTTCCCTTGTTTGGAAAGAATTTCTCGGAAACGATGGGATTTTGGGTTTACTTCTGTTCGTCAGAGACGCAGATGAGGGTTTTGACGAGAAACAAACGGACGATAGCGACGGAATAGATTAAAATAAAATGAGAAAAACTGACGTGGTTGAAGAAGACAATGTAACGTATACAAAAAATTTAAAATTACTAATTTTATATAATAAAAAATTATAACAATTAAAAAATACTAATTGTGTTGGATTTATTTGATTTTACTTAGCTTAATAAAAAATATTAAATTATATTCTTTTCTATATCGATGCTGAAAGTATTTTCGACCTAAATAACCTAAATAGATAGTTAACGTTTTGTTATTTTATTATTATAAAAAATTATTATGGTCATTATTTTTTTGTTATCAAATAATAAGAGAGATTATAGGTGAATTTTGTTCGCCATAAATCTATGGTTCAAGCAATTGAGAAGCAATTCAAAAGTCAAAAATTTTAACTTTTAAGTTTGGGTGAAAAAGCTGATTTAAAAAGCAACTAAAATCAACAAAAAAAATAATTTATATCCGTCAGAAGCACTTTTTTAAGTGTTTAAAATAGGGCCTAAGTTAGCACAACTCTGGAATGTAGTAACAAGACAGAACTTGAGTTTAAATTTTTGAGACGATATTGTTGATAGAACAAAACATCGAATATAAAAAATAAAAAGAAATAACGAATTTTGACATCAGCTTCAACCAGGTCGATATGAATTTAGAACCCTGTAATTTTACAATACCATCCAATCCCTATATAAACTCTATATTTAAAACATTAAGAGGCTTCTTTAGAAAACACCTAATCCACATCAATGGAAGTACATAAATACAATGCTTTTGTCACTTGATCAAAGGGTTTTTATCCAGTTTTTCCTAGTGTAGCTGTGGCATGTTTCCTTGCACCCCAAGCAACGGTGATCGCTGGTTACAATTCACCCTCAAATTCACTCGGGAAAGGCTACCGATGCATCGAAACAGGAGTGCAAACCATGGTAAACATTCAACAGGATCAAACTAAAATTTTCTTTAAACAAGAAACGAAAGTTTCCGAATGTTTGAGAAGTTTCGATGAACATGAACCAGCACAAACATATCAACTGTATTGTACTTAACCCTGCTAACAAGGTCATACCATCATGAATCTTTACTTGGAATACAATTATGCTCTTGGTTTTCTATGGTGGGAATATGAACCTATCCGATTTCCCTAAAATACTACTAGATATATAATCGAACATGAGTATGAGATATGATTCTCCGAATATATGAAGGAACTAAGAAAAGTGTGGAGTATGACTGTCACATTCTTATATCCAGCACTTATCCCAATTCCAAGTAACATAAACAAGAGCAGAACAAATCCAAACAATTTCAGACAAAGATCGGTTTCGAAAGACAAATACAGAGGTTCAACTATATGAAAATGCCAAGAACCATTCAGGTTTTGCAAAACTAACATCAGACAGGATTCAAAGCACAAACATCGGAAACGAGTGGCTTATGCCATAGCCTATTGATCAGAGAGACAAAGTTCCAATGCAAATTCATATGCGGCGGGATACGGATGAGATATGAAAATTTATAGTTATCAAAATTGACCTTAAACAACAAGAACAACTCACTTCAAGTCATCAAAATGCCACTAATATTCTTCATTTCAGATCAAACAACAACCTAAACCCAGAAATGCAGTAAAATGCTTGCAGGTGTGGAAGAATCACAAGGTTACCTTAAAATTTTCAAAGAATCCTCAAGCTTTGAATCCCAATTATCACCTTGAAACAGGCTTCTGCAACACAGCAGTCTTATTAGCCACTGCCCACTTCACTCTCTTATACCCAAGTTTCCCAATTAATGGCTCATAAACTTTCTCCAAATCCACTGCTTTACTAAAGAACCGGTCCACCCACAGATACCCTCCTCCTCTCAACACTATCCACATCATAGAACATAAATTCCAGCACCGGTAAAGGTATCCACCGGTTCACCGCCCTACCACACCGGACCAGATCCATCGTCCTGTCAAAAACCGGTAGCCTCTGCTGCAACGTCACGTGTAAAGGCACCAACCCTCTTGCTGCCACGGCTTCATTGTAAGGTGCATTGACGTTCATGGTGGTGGTAAGTATCGTGACATTGTAGAAGATTTTCATCAAAGCGGCGAAGGTCCCGGTTCCGCCGCCTATGTCAATGCCGAGACGGATTACCGAGTTAGCCGACTTAGCCAGCTGCATGAAACGGTTAACAGGAAGGTCAAGGTCAGAAGCGTATTTCAGCAGGGATGAGCGTTGGGTGCTGAGATCGAAGCCTATGGGGTTGTTTTGTAAAACACAAGCAAACGATTTACACGAGTATTTGTTCCAGATTACAGAGGAGTCAGGGAGGGAAGTCGGGAATGGATTAAGAGGAAGAGAAGAAGTGGGTTTTAATGGGGTTTTCGAGAAGCAACGCCGACGTGGGAGCGGGTGACAGCCGTTGAGAATAAGCGTTTCTTGTAGGTCGGGATCATAAGGACAGGTCGAGAAAGGAGTGCAATTCATGTACCTATGTAGAAGGTCCGGGTGGTAGTGACAGGAAGAAGCAATGGGTCCGATTTGGGAGTGAAGGATTATATCTCGAGGCACGGCGGGTATGCCGGTGGAGGTAGAGGATGGGCTGTGGCGCGTGATGTGATTGGTGGCAGCGCGTATGTCGTTAAGCTGGCGAATGAGGTGTTCGGGGATAGGAATAGCGAGAAGGGGAGTAGAACGAAGTTTAACCCCATGGTAAAACCCATTGATCTCCGGTTTTCTTCTTCATCCTCCTCCTCTTTGCCACTTCTTCCTGCTTATAATCCTGGATCTTGGTGTTATAATTAAAGACTTTAAAAGGTTCAGTCTTCTCTTCCACTGTTCAATTTCCAGATAGTTTGAATCTCATCAGCTCTCACATGGCTTTCATTCTTCTTTTTTCTCACATATCATCTGGCTTAGCCTTCTCGTTGGAGTATTGAATTCTGGAATTAAAGATGTTATCTTGTATTCTAAACTGTTTGAGGTTAGATTAGATATGATATGGGAGATTGAAATCAAAAGTGAAAAATGGAAAATAATGGTGTGTTCCAAAGTGCAAGGGATGAGTGTAGGGTTGCTGGGACCATGGCCATGGGTGTTACTGTTTCTATGATGAAATTATGAAGAAATACGAGGGGACAAAAACTGGTTTTATTGATGCAATTTGATGAAGATTTTTATATAGTTTTTAATAGGATGGTAATAATACCCATTTCTAACCGGTTTTAATCCGATTTAACTTATTTGTGACAAGTTTTTTCAAAGTATTTATATTATAAAAAAATTAATATGTCTTGTTAATATAAAAACAATAATATTGCGTATTTTGTTAATATATCTTTTAGAAAGAAAATAATAATCCTGTGAGACTTGTATATACGTGTCACTATTATCGACTATCTCATGTTAACATGTATTTTCAACATCGTCCGTTAATTTTATTTAATCTAAATTCATTCTAAGGCTACAACTGTTACAATAACTCTTTTTTTTTCACATTTTAATTTTTTAATCAATAATTATTCTATTTTTATTTACAAAGTGGATTCACGTTTTTAATCATATATTTCAACTATAAACAAGAAATTTCTCAGCTTATTTTTATCATCCAAGTTCAATACAAAACAACAACCTTTTAAACCCAGAAACCATTTCTTTCAAATTTTCTCCTTGTCAAACTCTTCCTCTACAAAAGAGCAAAACCAACTCATTAGACACTTTTATAGGTGATTTTAGGAGCTAAAACAACAACAGAAAAACTCATCTACAATTCTTTTTTTTTTTGATCTTGTTTCTTCAACCTTACCAACAACCTTCCTCCACCACAATTAACCCTCTTTACCTTGAAAGATAGATCTCTCTAAGCTCTACACACTTTCTTTTACACTTAGAGTTGGATAGAAAAAAAAAATGAAAAAGGTAACAAGGTGACCTCATCTTCAAGCCTTTTCTGCAGTTAAAATAACTCTTTACTGACCCTCTTCTCTTTTTCAACCAACAAAAAAAATACCATAAAACCCTTCTCTTAAACCATATTGGGCCAAAAACAAACCAACAACTCAAGCCCAACTCTTAGAACCAACCCAACTTTGAAATCCATGGCCCAAATGAGGCACAGACATCAGAATCCAACACTTCGAATTAACCTGACACTCGAATTCAAAATCTAAATTGTTACACGGGTATCAATACGGATATTTTCTGTATCAATACTCAAACCCAGATTTTCAAGTCTGGAACTCGAAAACACACCGTCCTTTACCTAAAAGTCATCTTTAACCTCCCAAAATTCACACATAAGATATCTAAGACTCAATTAATGAATTATAATTAATTTCAACAGCTAATATATACAAATTTAGATTTTATCATTAAAACAATTTAAGCTACCAAACCAATTTTAACCATGCACAATTCAAGCTATATAACATTATGATCATGAATTCCATACCCCATAAGAGTTAAAAGTATACTAACCTCGGATTAACAAGAACCCAAAAGCTCCCAACACTCTTCAAGCTTTCTCATTTCTTCCCTTGCTCCTTTAAAGGTCTTTCTAAGATTTCGCTGCAACAAAAGTTAACAAGTATTACAACTTAAGGATGAAGATAATAAAGTGCTAACACAACCTGAGCACCAAAATTTGAGCTTCCCAAACTCAAATTTACCCTTCCCCTAACACCTTACCAAAACCCATTTGCTCTTATCATATTAACTAATGTTTACCTTGATTTATATAGATCCTTCCGAGCTTAGCAATCTTTCCTTCACTTAAATGAGATATTTTCTCTAAAGTTTAAAATTTTTATCTTGATTCATTCCACTTTTGAATGAGAGACGCTTGATGAGGAGGATAAAAGAAAAGCTTTTTGACGACTTCTGCCCAAACCATAGGAATTAAACTCCTTTCTTCTTTTTCAAAACACTTCATTTAGATTTTTACTAAAATACCCTTACGCCACTATCTAAGCTCAAGCTTAAACTACTACTCCTAAGCCCAATAAATCTCCCAAAACCCAAATACGAGACTCATTATCTCGGGTTAACCCGACTTTCGAATTCCAAAACCCGAATCGTCACAGTAGTATACTAACTTCAAACAGCGAGCTGTAAAGGAAAATACTCCTATCTTCAAGCCTTCTCCTTTCCAAGGCACCTTGAAAGCTATTCAACCTCTTTCTCTATAAAGAAAGATTAAGAACGTTTAAACATTATTGGGGTAGATTTTTAGAATCTAAGAGCACTAAAGAATTGAGAAATGAACACTCAAAAACCCATTCCCGCACATCACTTGTAACCCTTTAAAACCCTTCTCACTGAATTTAGCAAACTTTACCGTGATATGTAGATCTTCTAAAGTCCTACAACTTTCTCTCAAACTTCAAAACAAGATTTACATTAGAGATAAAGGAAAAGAGTAGAGAGCAATGACAAAGTGGTCACACCCTCCACTTTTCTAGGGGGGAATTAAACCATGAACCCTTCACTCTTTTTTCAATTTCTAGATTACCCAAGCCCCTTCTCAAAACCTTTAAGCCCAACACAACCCAATTCTTAAAAGTCCAAGATCCAATAAAGGCTCAAACATCGAAGCTCAACGTTTCAAATTAATCCATCCCTCAGATATAAAATAAATAAGTATAAATATTTAAAGAACGAAAAATAAATTATGAAATATAAATACAAAAAACTAAAAGCTAAACTAAATGAGAAATGAATAATACAGATCGTTTCCTATTGCGGTTACCGTAAGACCAATGATGAATTGAAAAAAAAAATTAATATAAACAATAATTATAAACAAAGTAACCAATACTAATACATAATATATTAAAAATATGTATATAATATTAATAACACAAATAACATCACAATATATACATAGATATAAAGAATATATAATATAATGTATCTACATAACATGTAAAATGATTAGTATATATAAGTATATATAGCTCCTTAACTATAATAGAAACAAAATAACTAAGTACTAATACATAATGTATTATAAATATATTTAATATTAATAACACAAATAACATCATAATATATACATAAATAATATATATAAGTATATATAGCTACGCAACTATACACAAATCCATAATTGTTCAAATAATATATAAACAATAATAATATAAACAAAGTAACTAATACTATATATTAAAAATATGTATATAATAATAATAACACAAATAACATCATGACATAGATAATATAAATAATATATAATATAATAATGTATCTACATAACATGTAAAATGATATAGTATATATAGCTACTTAACTATAATATAAACAAAGTAACTAAATACTAATACATAATATTATAAATATATAATATTAATAATACAAATAACATCATAGTATATAGATACTAGACAATTCCCATGTTTCTAGATCACTAAACTATCTCTTATTTTTACTCATTTATATACAAAACAATCAAATTCACATGTAAATAAATTTCGGACAAAATAGTTCACAAATTTTCATATCAATATAAAACAGTCCCTTACATCGGCATGCATACTTAAACATATCAAAAACGCTCTTAACTTATTTATATGCTTTCAAAATTATCCCCATGCTTTCTTTTATACATAAAACAATCCTAAACACAAATGTTCACATATCCATATACAGAAAAGTCGACAATTTTTCACCCGTAAGTAAAACAGTCCCATATATTCCTATATATTCAAAACAGTCCCATACGTTTGTATTCATATTTTTACACCTCAAAACAGTCAACTTTATTAGCAAAACAATTCCTCGGTTTCTAGATCCCTAAATCAGCCCTTGTTTTTACTCATTTATATACAAATGAGCAATCCAAAACAGTCCCATACATTCCTATATATTCAAAACAGTCCCATATAATCTGATATATTCAAAACAGTCCCATACGTTTGTATTCATATTTTTACACCCCAAAACAGTCAACTTTATTAGCAAAACAATTCCTGGTTTCTAGATCCCTAAATCAGCCCTTGTTTTTACTCATTTATATACAAAGCAATCCAATTCACATGTATACACACACACACACACACACACACACACACACACACACATATATATATATATACTCATGAAAACAAACCTTAAGCTTTTAACAAACGAGTTTGAAAGTAGAAGTGGTTTAACTTAAGCATTGTCAACTATCAAAGTCAACCATGATACTACTAAGCCATCTCTTTTGTGTGTTTCAATCTGAAATGATTCAGGTATGGACTAAAGATAAAGAAAACAATCTCTTTCTCACAGAAGATTGTTTGCATTTTAAAGATACTATAAAATGGTAATAAAAAATATAATAAATAAATGGTTCGGGTGTTTCATGAAACATACCCGTGAAACAATAAAGTCCACAAAGCATTGTCAACTGTCAAACTCAACCTTGTGAAACACACCATGATGCTAAGTCAAAAAAGATAAATGGTTCGGGTATTTCATGAAACATACTTCTGAAACAACAGAGTCCACAAAGCATTGTCAACTATCCGTGATATAGAGTGATAATGGATAATAAAACTTATCACAAATCAGAATGTACCCTTCATGAAGAACAATATTCTATGAATTATAAGCATAAAAGTTCAAATAACAAACCGCCGGCATGGAGAAAAATCAGACAACGACCAACTGATTAATATTTTTTCTAGTATAGGCAACCTCAATCAACTAGAAAACGCCATCAGATTAGAATTCAATAATAAACTTAAGTGAAACCAAATCCTACAAATATCAAAGTGAAATCCAATACAGAATTTTATAATTGGAGAAACATTTAACCTCGTAAGGATGTCTTATTTATTGAAAAAAAGGAATCAATAGATTAATCGAATTGTAAACTATGATGAAAGTAAAACACTAAATTAAACAAATTCAACTTCAGAACAATGTTTTCCCCTAATGCGATCAGAGTTCCCACCAAAACTCACACAATAACAAACCATAGCATTGAATGCAAATATAAATCAACGAGATCAGATGCATCCAATGTTCTCTCAGAGCTGTGAAGAATCAAAATCACATCATATTATTAGTACATGAAAAGCTCTAGTTACCTGGGGAATGTGTCTTCTAGGCTTATGAGATTTGGTCAGACGAATCAAAGTCGAGTTTAGGCACTGTTGGCTTGTTGTCCATGTTCAAAGCCTTCACCAGCAGCTTCCTGTTGGCCTCCCTGGTAGGAGTAGAAATCCTCATCCCTCAATCGTGTCTCCTTCTGTGCCCCATTAAAAATTCTTAAAAATTTGAATTTTAGAACCTAACCCCATTTTTCTATATCCTAAACCCTATACCATATACCTTAAAAAATATACCATACCCCTAATTCACTAAACCTCAACCACAAACCTTAACCTTAAACCCTAAATCTTAAACACTAACCACAACCTTAAACCCTAAATCTTAAACACTAACCACAACTCCTAACCTTGAACCCTAAACCCGCTAATTTAAAGTGAGACACCAATGGTGGCACGCTTAAGGGACTGAGGGTTTGCATCCCCTGGCAGTTGAGCACACTATTTCATTCTCTTTGATTACATCCTTCTGTCAGCATCAATGTATAATCGAAGTCCATTGCTGAATGGTTCAGTATGAATATGTCCATACCAAAACACGTTCACTTTAAATGTCATTGCAAAGTCTAGTTTATCAGTTCATAAGATAAAAAATCATTTAATCAAAGCTATTCTCTAAAATTATTTTATCAAGAAATCTTTTTGTCAAGATGAAATCCTAGAAATCAACCCAGATTGCTACCATTAAAAGTAAATAGAACTACAAAGTTCATAAAAAACGAAGAACTGAAACTCTAAAAAACAATCAAATTTAAAAAAGAACTCAAAGATCATGTATTCATAGTATCATGTATCCACAAAGAAACAGAGAGAAATAAAAAAAGCAAAAAACTATTTAAGATCATGCTAAAATAGTTAAGTAAAGAAAACTCTAACTTGATGGCGCAAAACCTACAAAATTTAAGAGCTCAGAAGAAAAATAGATGATGAACCAAAACAAAATCAAATGGAAACTATTAAGGATGGAAAAAGAGTTTGAGAGAGATGTCGTGCTTGTGGGACTGTGGATGTTGGATCGAGAAATGATTGAAGAATGAAGATTGATGCAGGAATAGACAGTTTATATACTGATTGTTGTAAAGATCATAAGCAGTTTAAAATTTTAAAGATGCATAGTACAAAATGATAATAACAAAATCCAAAAAAGAAAAATGGTTCGGGTGTTTCATGAAACATACCTGTGGAACAACAAAGTCCGCAGAATCAGAAATAATAGGTTCACGAGGGCCATCGGAATTCTTGTTAAGACATTGTTTCAACAAAAAGATCAAAATCAATTGAACAAGCCAGATTTATCATCACTAGTATTAAATAAAAGCACGCCGATTTTAATATCTCTACAAAGTATAATTTATCAAATTTCAAAGTTAAAAAGGAAGTTCATTCTATCGAAGCTATTCTCTAAAATCAATTTAAGAAATAAAGAACTGGTTATCTGTAATCTCTTTTATCAAATTCAAAACCCACAAATCAAGAACAAGAAAACCCAGATCTGGCCATCTAGATTGACCCGTCAAATTTAAAAAAGAATTCAAAGATGAAATACTTACATTTTCTTTAGAAGAATTCCTTCTCTGGAGAACCTGTTCTTGAAGTGACTATCTAGATTAACCCGTCAAATTTAAAAAAGAATTCAAAGATGAAATACTTACATTTTCTTTAGAAGAATTCCTTCTCCGGAGAACCTGTTCTTGAAGTGGCTATCTAGATTAACCCGTCAAATTTGATAAAGAATTCAAAGATGAAATACTTACATTTTCTTTAGAAGAATTCCTTCTCTAGAGAACCTGTTCTTGAAATGGCCATTTAGATTGACCCGTCAAATTTAAAAAAGAATTCAAAGATGAAATACTTACATTTTCTTTAGAAGAATTCCTTCTCTGGAGAACCTGTTCTTGAAGTGGCCATCTAGATTGACCCGTCAAATTTGAAAAAGAATTCAAAGATCCTCTGCATCCATAGTATCAACTATCCATAAAGAAACAGAGAGATATACAATAAAAGGAAACAAAAAAAAGCAAATAAACTATTTAAGATCTTACAAGAAATAGTTGAGTAAAATCGAAACCCTATATATATTGACAGTCGGAAACCTGCAAAATTCAAGTAAAAACTTAGAAGAAAAGCGATGAACCGAAACAAAATCACATGAAAACCGTTAAAGAAAGAAGAAACAATTAGAAAGACCTGCGATGCGAGAGGGAGTGAGGGACTGTAGACGTTGGATCGAGAAATCAACTGAAGATTGGTGAAGTAATAGACAGAGTCTTTCTCTGATTGCTGGAAAGATCGTAAGCGGAACGGAGCTCTCTGTAAAAGGATATATAGGTTTTATAAGAGAATGCTGAAACGGCTATATTTTTTAGAAGATTCTAGCTTTCTTATCGACAGCAACGTCTATTTTGATAGGCTTAAATACCAAAATTGTCCTCATAAAATAATATAAATTTATATAATTTTATTGTTTAAAAATCGATGTATACCTTTATTTTTTAAAAAAATAAAATAATAAACTTAAGTAGTTAGTATATAAGTCTTTTCATTGGAATTAACTTTTATATTCTAACAATAAATTCATTTTTAATTTTTTAAAATATCCAATATAATTAAATTTTTAAAAAATAATATTTTAAATTTAATATATTTAAATAAAATAAAAATAAAAGAATTAAAAAATGTTATCAATTAAGTAGTAAGTTTATATCTACTTAACATATTCATATTTTTTACTGATAAGTTTGTTGCAACTTGATTAGTGTCTAATTAATTCTATCGTTAAAATAAATACGAATTTGTCACGCTTGTCAATCGAACATCCTTAGGCAGAATCACCTTAAAATTAATAACATGTATTATTTTTTTATAATTAATGTATTAAAATATAATCTTAAAATACTTTAAACTGTAATTATAGGATAGAGACTTCAATAATCTTTTCCCTTTTTCCTTCTAAATATGACATTATTTAGATTATTTTTTAAAATTTTATTATTTTTATAATAAAAATAAAATTAGATAATTATAAATCAATTTTTTTTATTAAAATTTAAAATCAGATAATTAATAACTCGATTTTAAATAATATTTTACAATAAAATCAAAATATCTCTCACTATTTTTAATATTTTTTAATCTCAAAAAATATATAAACAATAAAATTGGATCGTTTTCCTACCGATTCTATTTTTATTATAATAAATAGTATAAATTTAAAATTAATCTGAACAAATATTATATATTTTGAAGGGAAAAAAACGGCTCCCGTATTCTGGTAAAGCTGCCAAAAAAAATATACATTTTCTGGGAAAATTCCAACTCAATTCACTTTCAACACCAGCTTCGTGGTTCATAGACCCAAATTTCAGATGGGAAAATTCCAACCTTCACAGGTCAAAAACGGCACCTGCCATGGCGGTTTTGAATGATGTCGTCCGCCCTTCAATCCCCAAGCCTCAATTGGGTTCCCAATACATTGTAAGACAAGCTTTCGTTTTCTTGATCTTGTATTTGGCTTTGGGTGTTCTTATCTATTGGTTTAATCGTCATAATTTTCTGGGAAATGAAACACACCCGGTTGTCGACGCATTGTACTTTTGTATTGTCACAATGTGCACGATTGGGTATGGTGATATAATCCCTAATAGTGTGGCTACCAAGTTGTTTTCTATACTGTTTGTGCTGGTTGGATTTGGTTTTATTGATATTTTGCTTAGTGTCATGGTTTGTTATGTGCTTGATTTGCAAGAGAACTATCTGTTGAGAACTGTTGAACATGAGGGTCGAAGGAAGGATTCGGCGAGATCTTATATAATTGATGTGAAAAAGGGGAGAATGAGGATAAGAATGAAGGTTGGAATCGCTGTTGGTGTTATGCATTTTGTTGAGAATCTTGGGTGGTTGGATGCTTTCTACCTTTCGGTTATGTCAGTCACTACGGTCGGGTACGGCGATCGCCTTTTAAGACGATGTCTGGTAGGATTTTTGCTGCTGTTTGGTTGCTTGTTTCTACTCTGGTTGTTGCTCGGGCGTTTCTGTACTTGGCCGAGGCTAGAGTGGATAAAAGGCATAGGAAAATGGCAAAGTGGGTGCTTGGACAGGACATGACTGTCTCAGAGTTTGTCGCTGCTGATATCGACAACAACGGTTTTGTGAGGTATGTTGTTTTATGGAACTTGTTAGTACTTGATCTTTATCTTGTCAGGTTTCTAGCAATTGTATGCTTGAAGTTCATTTGTTGATGTTATAATACCCGAAAACTTAATATACAAATTCCAAAATTTACTGTACTTTCCTCCTTGTGTTGGAACGTTGATTTTAGCTTTGGTTTGGTTTGTCACAGAGAATGTGTGTGTATATAATTAAAGCTTGAACAACTCGTATTCGGAGTCATGGTGGATAAGTATGCCACATCTGCTCTGCATAATTTGCTCTTTCTGTTTGGTCAAGTATATGATCTTCTCAAATCGAATTGTGATAATCATCTTCGTATTCTTCCCGTAGCTATACATGTTCATAAACACCCACAAAATGTGCCTGAATGGCAACTTTCGTTTTTGGAACTATATCATTAAAACCAGAAAGTAGCCAATCCCTGAAGATTGGGATTAAGTACTGTATTTGAGTTATATGTACTCTGCAGCCCTTTGTTATTCCGACTTTTCAGTTTTCTTTAAGCACTGTGAACAGTATCTATGCTAACCCGTTTGGGACATGGTTACGGGGACACCCATATCGGACACGGATCCTATCCTACACTCGCACCTATGTTTAGGTAACATAACTGCCACACTTATAGCCTTGTATTAATATTGTTTTGCCTGCAGCAAATCCGAGTTTGTGATATACAAGCTGAAGGAGATGGGAAAGGTCTCAGAAAAAGACATCATGCAGATCAGCGAGAATTTCGATAGTCTGGATGCTGGCAACTGTGGGAGGATAACTCTTGCTGATCTTATGGAGCATAATCATTAACCTGCAAGAAGCCTTGCTTATAAACATTGTTAGGATACGATGATGATGGCATAGATAGTCATGGACAACGTCGAATCATCAACAGCAGAAAGGGGTGGTTCATTAGCATTCAAGGCAAGCAGCATCGATATTTATTCAAACCTTTATGCATGTTATGTTGGTCCTCTTGCTCATCCACAATGCCGGCTAATGCATCATTCATCAACGTAGCTTGTTTTGGATAATACGTGTTTATGGGTCGGAAAAAGTCCGATGTTTGCCGACTGGTGGCTTATGTTACCTTATCTGATCAGGGTATGTGTCGGATACGGATATGAATGACCTTTGAGTATGTCCGTAGATACGTATAATTTATAAAAAAAATGAAGAATCATAGTATTTTGTAACAAAAAAGTTCTTAGTATAAATAAATCGTAGATGTATTTTTGGATTTACGATAAAAACTATTGTACAGGGTGAAGTCGCCACTTTCAGGTGGTAGCTTTTTCTAATTTATAATATTTTAATATTTTTTTTTTATCTTTTTAAGATAAAATCAGAAAAAAAAAATTGTTACTCGCAAGAAATGACTTACCTTTGTATTATAATTTTTACCGTAAATCTTAAAATATATTATAATATATCTTATTTCCTAAAATATTAAATCTATTTGTAATATTTACCGAAATTAACCTGGGCAACAATAAAAATACTCCCCACCAAAAAAATAAGCTTGGTTAGGCCGTGGCCTAAGTCCACTCTGGATACCCTACTGTAACTACTCGATTAGAAAAAAATTATATTATAGATTATTTTTATTATATTATTTATTTGATTAATCAATTAAATATATTTATTTTATTAATTTATGTATTTTATTTTTTTATCAAGTGAATCTTAGTTTGATGAAAATTGTTTTTAATTTTATTTTATAATAAATATTAGTAAAGAGATGAAGTAAAAAAATTAATAAAAAACTATTTGATTGATTGGTCTATAAATAACGTGATAAAAATAACACATAATATAATTTTCCATAAAAATCAACAACTTTAACAAAATAAAATTTTCTTATTTAATTTTAAAAATCAACTTTTGTGAGGTACATTTTTATTTTTACCTTTTCTTTAGTTTTTTAACAAAATAAATTTTAATTTTCAAAAAATAAAATTATCCTTTCAATTATTTTATATTATATTTTTTATATTTTTTTAAATTACATAAAAAATCAACAATAGACACTAAAAATAGAAAGGAAGGAGTATAATTTTACATCCTAATAGTTTACCGTCCATTATATAAAATTTTGGGTTATCCTCAAAAATAATTAATTATTTTTTATGTTAATAGTCTAATTTGTTGCAAATTATAAATGAATAATATTAAACTGATTTAAAAAAATATTTTTTCATAGATATTTTGTTGATTAGCTTGTTTATGGTAGTTAGAAATGCAATGACATAAAGAATGGTTGTCTTTTTGTTGGTGTAGGGTATAATGCACATGTTTAGAGTGTGACTAAATAATAAAAATCTGTTCAAAAGTTTAAGATATTATTTTTTATAATATTTATATTTTTGATAAAATTTTAATATTTATAAAATAAATTTAGATACTTAATTTTTTATAATATTTTAAACTTTTAAATAAATAATTCAAACGTGTTAAAAATTTATATAAAAAACTAAAATATTATTTGAAATTTTAATATCATAAATTTTAAATTTTAATTTTGCTACAGGACAAATTGGACGTGTTACATGTAAGTTTCAAATAAAACAACATACATGTGGATTCTTCTGCTCTCATGTTTTTATGTCTAAATTGGACGGATTGAAATTTGTAGAGACATGGAAAGTTATCATCGTTTAGGGTTAGCGTACGATCGACTCGAATTAAAGATTTCATCCCGGTTAATCTAAATTGATCTATGTCGCCAGTGGCGGATGTACAGTTATTGGAGGGTGGGATGGCCTACGAAAAAACATATTCCCTCTTATTCATATATGATGTCCAATATTGATTTTTTAAAAGTTAAATTTTAAAACTTCAACTATAGTTATTTTAAATATTTTAATTTATTAAATTTTATAAAATATATATTTTTAAACTACTTGATTAAAGATTTTTAAAACATATTTTTTATATTTTTATTAATAATAAATTTAAAGCTATAATAAGTTAAAATTAAAAAAAATTGACTAAAAAAATCAATAATAAACTGAAACAGCGGGACGGAGGGAGTATAATTTCTAATATAACATTATTTTTGTGTTAAATATATATAAGAATACAAAACAAGCCGCTCGCCCAGAAAAAAGGAAAAAACGTGGAAAACATTTTTCTTTTTATTGAACTCTCACAAGACTTTCGAATGGCCGTAGTAGGAGAGATTATTAAGTGAACTCTATTCACATGTTATCTATGGTTCAAGTAATTAGGACCGTTGATTTTTAAATAATCACCTAATAATTACTCACACACTAAGTACATGTAGGAAAGAAATGATAATTCTCTTAAAAAAATTAACAATCAATAATCCTGATTAATTGAGATCATAGATGATAAGGTAAACAAGGTTCGGCTAATAATTTTTCCCGTAACAGTGCTGACAAGTACTATGATGTCTGTATTTTTGTCAATTTTTTATTGCTAAAATACCCTTTAAAGTTGATATAAAAACCTCAGCATGGAAACCCTAAACCCATGCAAACTTCATCCTAAGAAACTAAATAAAAACACTTCTTCTTCTTCTTCTCCTCGAATCTTACAAAAATGGGTTTTAATCAGTTCTTGGCAGTTGCAGCAGTTGTGGTAGTGAGCTTGGTTGTGTCAGTTGAAGGTCAAAGCTCCGACTTTCCGATGTATAAACTGAGTCTGAGTTGGCCGGGTACTCTCTGTATGCCACAATCCCTTTGTAGGTCTCCGATTCCATCAGTCTTCACCATCCATGGCTTATGGCCATCGTGCAGCAACGGCAAAGGTGTTCCTCCTTATGATGCATGTGCTAATAAATGCTCTGACCAGCCTACATCTCCTGATAAAATTATAGTAAGCTTTGTATTCATATTTCTCAGTTTAATTATTTAAGTCCTTCTAGTTTACATGAATTTTATCACTGTCATTCATTAATTTTTTTCAGCCTGAACTGCAACCCCTTATGACGGACTTAAGAAAGTATTGGCCAAGTGTTTTAGTGGGTAAAACTACTGAGGCCTTCTGGAAACATGAATGGTCAAACCATGGAATGTGCTCAGATTCGCACCAAAAAACGAAGGACTATTTTTCTCAAAGCTTGAATCTTGCCAAATCCAGCCAATATGACGCACTCAAAGGTCATATAATGAATTTAAAATGTTAGCGTTGAAATTAAAGTATCAATATAAAAATTTAAAGTTCTTAGGAGTTGCAGCCCGCTGCCTCCCAGCGGCAGCGCTCCTCGATCAACCATATAAATATACCTGAACTTGCAGCTACTAGATAGTATATTTTGTGTATGATTTTTGTCTTCGTTTCTGAACTTGCAGCTCTTGGAGTTCAACCATCATCGACCAAGTCATATCAACTCAACACTTTATTAGAAAATGTGAAAAAAACAGTGAAATTTTATCCCGAAATCTCCTGCAGTCAGCCATATAAATATTCAAAGGAATTATACCTGAAGGAGCTCCGTTTCTGCTTTAAAAGAGGAAACCCAGTTTCTGAGCTTCAAGATTGCCCAGAAAGAATGGATACTGTGTGTAAGTCAGGGACTGCTTCCCCGATCACTGTTATGCTTCCTCCTGTACCTAAAACGACCCTTTCTAGCCTTAACGCTACTGAGGAAGAAGGGGATGGGATCTGAAAAGTAGGAGTGTAATAAAGAAAAAATAAGTCCGGTTATATCGGATAATCCGTCTTTGTATTATATATTCTCTCGTGTAGTTTATCTAGCAGAATGAAATACTAAATAACATAACCTTAAACTCTAGACCCTAAAATTTAAAAAATTATATAATTATTTATATTTTTAAAAATATTTATTTTTTTTAAGATTATAAAAAATATTTTATTTAAATATTTATTATATGAAAATTTTTATTTCTTATATTTATTATTCAAATATATATTATAAGAATATTTTTTACACAGTTTGCCATGTTCCACAATTGTCACACGGAAATCCTTCGAACCAAAGGCAACACAGGGAAAAACATAGAAAAGAACAAAGTGGGCATGGTAACCATATTGTCTGCAACAATAATGTCAGAATGGCTGGAACAGTATTGCAGTGTTCAGACTGCAGAGTTGCAGTCAAAGGACAAAGAAAACCGTCATCCAAAGAAGCCTTGATACAAGCATGAGAAGGCTAAATTAATATATATTGAGCATAAATTTGAATATATTGGTAAAGTTAATAAAGTCAGTCAGTTTACGTTGAATTTTTAGATGTGTTATGTGTATTTTTAGGTAGAGTTGTCTGCTAATAAATTGACCGTTATTCAGTTACCGTTTTAATGCATCTTGAAATTCATCAATTGGATATCGGAAGCTCAAGATATGTTCATTTTACTAAAGATTGCACGTGTAGAAAACTGGATACGGGATTACAATGAGATTTTGTAAAATTCAGCCTAAAAACTATTATAGAAAGCTTTTGAATGAATTAGACATTAAAATAAATTAATTCAAAGCGGGATTATAAAGCTTTGACCATTATTATTAGTATTTTATTTTATTACTTAGGATTTCTTTTAATTAGCTATCCATATGCTGATTTTAGGAGATTTATTTTACTAAGATATCAATGTGTTGATATTTAGGGATTGATCAGCTAACTATTAGGGCTCCTTTAGACTATAAAAAGAGGTAGACTCTTCTCTTGTAAAACACATGAAGAATATGAATTTTTGAGTTATAAAACTTTTGGCCATGGGCCATTTTATTTACAAGGTTGATAGGTTCGCCTTGTTATTTTTCTTATCAGAAGTCTTCTTCAACACAAGTACTTCAAATTTTTATGAGGGAGATTATCTCACACTCTCGCTTGCCTAAACAATTGCGTTTAGGAGGATGAGTTAGAGCCAATTATGGTGTTTGTCTATCTAATTACGGATAGGAGGATGCTTAAAACAATAACTTATTATCATTTCACCGGAGAGATTCGTTTCGTTTGCAGGTGTTTGCCTATTGAATTGCGATTAGGAGAGTGCCAAAGACAAATCGATTCAACATCATACCACCACCACTATCTATCCCGTTGTATATTTTATATCAAGCCTTATCGTCACCCAAACCGATCGGTTGTGAACATGATAGCCATATCAATTTCAAAGAAGTGTCATTCATATAATCCGTATCAAATAAAATAAACTTTTTGGATTATCGAAACTATAACAATAATTTAAACGATTCAGGCATAAACAATTTAAGCATATTGTTAGAATTAAAAAAAAAAACAGCCAGATTCAAATTCATTATATAAATTTTAATGTATAAATATTTTTTTTAAAATGTACTTTTATATTTAGTTGTTTTCTCTCAAAACTCGGTCATTTATATTTTATTATTGATTGATAATTAATTTTAGTATTAATTATTGATCATTGAGTTCAAAACCCACTAAATAAAGAGATAAATAGATTATATACTCTAAATCAATGAAAATGGTAACTACCAGAGAGGTTACCTAAATTTAATAAAGTTTAAACAACATATATAAATAAATATATTGACAGACTTGAATATTAAGAATAATATATATATATATATGCAGGTTAACGAGAGTTAATTATATTTTTTAAAGATTATATAAAATATAGGGATTCTCACCATTATTTTTATGATTATAGTTTGGATATAATAATTTTCGTCCTCATTTACATTTGAACTTCAATAATAAAATTTTCTCATTCCCGCCTCTGTAAATTTTTTTTTTAATTATTCCCCATTCTTTTTTATTTGAATCCCACAATTTTTAGATATTTTTTATTCAATTTTCACCCCTAATTATCCGAGGAAGATGCGATGTACCAGAATCATCCCCGATAAATATTAGACCTCTAAATATTGAATTTCTTTTAAAGTAGGTATAATAATAAATATTAAAAAATATTCCTCTAACGATAATATCGAAAAGAAAATTAAATTTTAAGAATATATTTTTAACAAATATTAAAAAACATAAATCTATAATAATAAATATTAAGGAACATAGACTTATAATAATAAATATTAAAAATGAATTTTTAATATTAAATCCCTAATAATAAATGTTGAAAAAAATTGAGGCCCTAATAACATGTATTAAGAAAATTAAGCCTTTAAAATGTATTAGAAAAAATGGGTCTATATATAACAAGTATTTGAAAAAAAATTATATATTTGATAACAAATAATAAAAAATTATATCTTTAATAATAAGTATTAAAAAAACACTAATAACAATAGTGGAAAAATGTAAGAGTAAGACCTTATATAAATTATTAAAAAAAAACTAATAATATTAAAAAAATTAAAGCCTAATTATAAGTATTGAAAAATTAAAATCATATTAACAAATATTATAAAAATAAATTTTAAGAATAGATCCGTAATAATAAATATTATAAAAAAATTAAACCTATAATAATAAATATTCTATTAATAAATATTAAAAATAAATATTTAATAATAAATATTAAAAAATTTAAACCTTTAACGATTTTTTTTTCCTATCATTGTTCATGACAGATGGTCCCCTTTTAGGACCATCCATCCAGGCTAAACTTCTTGTTTAATCTTTTACCTCTCATGTCCCTCCCCATTGGGATAATAAGAAATAAATAAATAAATATATATTATTTATTTTTTATTTTTTATTTTAAATAAAATTTGTGTGCTTCTCCAAAAATTTAATACATCAATTTATTTCTTTTTAATTAACCACATTAACATTACTTTTTATTAATGTGGTTAACATACTTTATAAGTTATATAAATTTTTTTTATATAATTTTTATATATTTTTTATATTTTTATTAATAATTTAATTTTATATTCCCTAAACTCTTATAGATTTACACCCTTATATTTATAATATCATTTCTTAATAGTTTATATTTTTATATAAAAATTTTGAGTCTGTCATTAAATATAATTAATTATTTTTTTATGTTAATAGTCTAATTGGTTGCAAATTATAAAAGAATAGTATTAAAGTGAATTAAAAAATAATATTTTTATAGATATTTTGTGGATTAGCTTGTTTATGGTACTTAGAAATGCAACGATGGGTTCACATAAAGAACGGTTGTCTTATTGTTGAGTAGTCTTTTGTTGCTGGATAGTCTAATATAAATTTTAATATTTATAAAATAAATTTTTATATTTAGTTTTTTATAATACTTTAAGTTTTTAATAAAAATCTGAACTTATATTTAATATATATAATATTTTAATTTAATTATAATGATTACAATAATATTTATTTTAAAAATTAAACTTTAATTATTTAATTATTTTATTGATATTATTAATATTTGAATCTATAATCTTTAAAAATAATAATTATTTCCTTAACAACTGAAATAAAATGATTCACGTTGTTTGATATACGTAAAAATTCAAAAAAAACGGTGGCTCAGGAAAAAGAAAAAAGTTTTTCATTTTATTTAACTCATATGGCTTGGCTGCAGTAGTGTTGATAATGATAAGTCCGGGTGAATTTTTTTTTTTATTTCTTTTTAAGTTTTCGTTTTAAAGTAGAAAATTTAAGATTAAGATTAAAGATTATGATTAGGGTTTTAAAATTAGAGGTATAATGTATTTTTTAGGGGTAAGATTTAAGATATATAGAATAAGAATTAGGGTTGAAAATTAAATTTTATAAAACAAATCCAAAGGAAGCACGATAAAAAAAGCAAATGATTTTATAAAGGATGAGTCTACCACGTGCGACGAATATCGCTGAACATCACTATTGCTGAACATTGTTGAACACTATTAAATTAGTTAATAAAAATTAAAAATTTAAAGAACTCAATATACAATTAATAATTATTTTTAAAAAATCAATTAAATTAAATTTATTTCCATATATGTTAAAATTTAAGATTTTTAAATAAGATAAATTATATACTTAGTATCTCAGTTATTTTTGTATTTCTATTTTGGAACTTAAACTAATTTTTTTAATAGAATAATATCTAACGATATATATTATTTTTATTTTGATATCCTAATTATTAAAATTAAAAAGAAACATAATCTTATTTGGTCAAATAATAATTTTAGACCCTAAAACTTATACAATGTATTAATTTATTCTACAATGCTATCAATTTAAATATTATTTTTCATTTTTAGATTAAAAATATAAATTTTCTCTTCTTCTTCTATTCAAAGTATAAAATATTAGATATCGAACAACTTCTTTATTGTTAATATGATTTTTTGTAAAATTTCATCTATTTTTTAATCTGTCCAAAAATAATATTAACTTTAATAACAATAAAAAAAGTAAAATATAAAAAAGTAAAATTCAACTGAACGAAATTAAAAAATAATAACGATTCTACAATGATGTTGGATTTTTCAAAATTAAAATTAAATTAATCTTTGTTTTTTAATTAAAAAAATATTCTTTGCGTTAAAGAGTTTTAAACGAAAATAACTTTTTTTCCTAAAAGTTTTTTAAACAGATGATATTTCTATATATTTGATCATTGTTTCATTCTGAAATTTTTTAACCAACCAAAATTTATTGTTTAATTTTGTTTTTTAATGGGTTAAACTTATTTTGATTTGCGATATCTTTGAATTTTTTAATAATTATTTTTTTCTTTTCTTTTTTGGTTTTACATTATTTTATTTTGTTCCAAAGTCGAAAAGTTTTGGTTATAAGTTCTTCGATAATATGTTAAAAACAAAAAGATGCATTTTGGTGATTGTAGGTCTTTGTCAAGGTTCAGAAAATCAAGGCTTACTTCAATCAAAAATTAAAAATGATGTTTAAATCGAATAAAATGATAAGTTGTATAAATTTTAGGGACTAAAATTGTTATTTGTTCTAGCAACCTCTTTGTTTTCATTTATTTTTAATAGTTAAGGTACCAAAATAGAAATAATGTGTAATGTTAGGTACCATTTTATTAAAAAAATTCATTTGAGTACCAAAATAGAAATACAAAAATAGGTGATATACTAAATGTATAGTTTACCCTTATTTAAAAAAATTAAATTTTAATATATATGAAAATAAATTTAATTTAATTGATTTTTTAAAAAATAATTAATAATTATATGTTGAGTCCTTCAAATTTTTATTTTTTATTAATTAATTTAGTGGTGTTCATCGCTGTTCAACGATAATAATATTCAGCGGTGTTCGATGCCCGTTGTAGAATTTTCTTTTATAAAACTGAGGTAAAATGATGCCCGTTGTTTGATATACGAAGCAGGTGGATACAGTGCGGGTAAGGTCTTAAACACATCACTTACCTACTACCCATGATGGGTATGACTTTTTACATCCACATCCGCCCATTGCCCACCAAACTTGTACCATCCCCACTTCAACTGGTGCGAGTGTGGTACGAAATCTGTAAAGTTGTACCCGTCTGTTATCCCTATTTGGACCCTCAAGATTTTTAAAAGTATACATTAGATTTTAAAATTATAAATAAATCCTCTCTAATATTTTTAATTGGCCCCTTAAAGTTTTTAAAAAGTTTAGTCTAAGCCTATAATTTATTTAAAATTTAAATTAACCCCTTCAATCTCTTACTTAAAGTTCTGTGACTGACCCAAATAAACCCGGTAATCACATAAACTAAAAGATCCACCATCCTAAACAATCCCGGTTTCCCTATGAATCTTTTCGTTGTTTTGCTTCCATGCGTTTAATATAATATAATATAATATAATATAATATAATATAATATAATATAATATAATATAATATAATATAATATAATATAATATAATTTGTGTGCAGGATAAATATGGGTGAGAGTGGGACTGAGAATTAGCTACAACAACTCTTGTAAAGTCGCTTTTGGTGTGGAACATGTGACTTAAACAAAAAATTATTCGAATTAAATTTATCCGATCTAAATAATTTATTTATCACTTCTATATAAAATTAATATATTTTATTAATTTTTAAGATTTAATAGTTAATTAATAATAAATCGTATAAAGAATTGTAGTAGTTGTAACTAACATGTTACAGTCGTTGATTAATAATAAATTGTTGTTGAAACTAACATATTCCAGTGGTTAGTTAAGTAATAAATATGAAATCGAGATTTAAAATTAATTATTTATCCAAATAACACTTTTTATTTACGGAGTGTCGAAAGTGTGTTCAGCCGAACATAAATTTTAAAAAGAAAAATATTTTAATATACACATTTTGTAAATTTTAGTTTATACGTATCTCTAATCTTAGGTTCGATTCCATTTTAGCAACATTTTATTTTATTTTCTTACTGCACTATAGAGAAATGTTTAAGTAAACTAAAGGTCCGCATACCGTTTTGAACTCAGACTCAATAATCTAGTAGGGTTTGAACTCAGACTCAGTTGGTCATTAAACCAAGCCTTATCCATCTATCCAAATCATTACTCTCATTAAAGTTATATTATTTTATTATTATTTTTTAGGGTTTTAATATTTTGCCTCAATTAATTTGAATCGACGCGTATCGTATAATTAATTTTGATGGATAAATTTTTTAACAAAATTTTTTTGCATACACAACGTCTCGAACTTGAAATTTACTTAAGTAATATCAAGCTACTTATCATTTGGGCCAGTTTTTAAATTTTTGTCAACATTTTTAAACTTTTATTATAATTATTTCATTCGCTTTAAATAATTAAATTTTATAAATTATATATTTAAATTAGGTTTGGTCGAAGATTGTTAAAAATATATTTTTATTTTATTAGTAATAAAATTTGAATTTTTAACAAAAAAATTAAAAAGAAAGAAAAACGTAATCCTACTAAAAATGACCCTAGTTAAAGGAAAATTCTACGACGGGTGACGAGCACCGCTGAACATCACTAACGTTGAACACCGTTGAACACTATTAAATTAATTAATAAATATTAAAAATTTTAAGGACTTAACATGTAATTAATAATTATTTAAAAATTTTAATTAAATTATTTTTTAATAAGGATAAACTACATATTTAGTACTTCACTTATTTCTATATTTTTATTTTGATACTCAAACTAGTTTTTTTAACAAAATAATATCTAATTCTAAATTAAATTAATTTTTTATAAGCATCTAAAATCGAAATTAATTTACTGTCATGTTGAACATCATAATGTGAGGCAATTTTTTTTAAAAAATAATCTTTTGTTAAAATATTATTATTTATTTCTTTTTAATAATCCAAAAACTATTACATATTAATATATGTTTATAAAAATTATTATTTATTATTAAATTTTTTTATAAATAATTAGTTAAATGATAAAAAGAAAATTGAATAATTTTGATTATATTGAAAAAAAAAATAAGTTATTATGAATATAAAATCTGTACAAATACAAATATTGAATAATGTACAAAGATTATATTTAATCAAATTATATAGTTTCTTAATTTTATTAAAAATAAGTAATAAATTTATATTTTTAGTCTAAAAATTAAAAATAATCTTTAAATTGATAATATTTACTCTAAGTTGATAAATTATATAATTTTTAGAGACTAGAACTATTATTTGGCCAATCAATGTCACTATTTTCGTTTGTTTTTAACAATCAAGGTACCAAAATAAAAATAATATATAACATTAGATACTATTTTGCTAAAATAATTAATTTAAGTATTAAAATAGAAATACAAAAATAGGTGAGGTACTAAATATGTAGTTTATCTTTATTAGAAAATCAAAATTTTAATGTATATAAAAATAATTTAAGTAATTTCTTAAATAATTATTAATTGTATTTTAAGTCCCTAAAGTATATAATTTTTATCAATTAGTTTAATAATATTCAACTATGTTCATCGTTAGTGGTGTTCAGCAATGTTTGGGCGCACGTAGTAGACTCATCCCTAGTTAAAAATATTTAAAAATACAATTAATAAGATATATTTTTGTAAACAATTTTAGGGCGGGTGAGTAAAAGTTTTCAATTAACACTATCATTTCTTTTTAAATTATGCTACATTATTTTTATATATTAATAAGTATGTTTTAAAACTAAAAAAAAAATTTTAAATTAAGATTTATAATTAATTTTTAGGGTTAAAATATATTATTTTTTGTGTATTAGATATATAAGGACAAAAAGAACGTGGGAGACTTTTTAGGGTTAAAAAACCCGGCAGGCAGGACAAAAAGAACGTGGGAGACATTTTTTTATTTACTCTCTGGCTTCCATAGTGCTGATGATAAGGCTTCATAGGTCTGCATTTTTGTCAGTTTTTTATTCCTAAAGTACCCTTTAAAGTTGGTATAAAAACCCTAGCATGGAAACCCTAAACCCATGCAAGCTTCATCCTAAGAAATAAATATAAAATCTTCTTCTTCTTCTTCTTCTTCTCCTCCAATCTGGAAAAAATGGGTTTTAATCAGTTATTAGCATTTGCTGCAGCTGTGGTGGTGAGCTTGGTCGTGTCAACTCATGGCTCCGACTTTCCGATGTATAAACTGAGTCTGACGTGGCGAATACTGTCTGTATGTCACCAACCAGTTGTAAGTCTCCGGTCCCAGCCGTCTTCACCATCCATGGGTTATGGCCATCGTGCGAAGATGGCACAGGCGTTCCTCCTTATAATTCATGTGCTAATAAATGCAATCCAAATCCCACATTGCCTGCAAACATTATAGTAAGCTTTGTAGTAGTATTTCTATCAGTTTAATTATTTAAGTATTTTTATTTTATTTTTAGTAGTCTTCTTATTAGAAAATGAGTGGATGAATGTGGTGTTATAAGTCAAATATGATGCCTTGATACAACGTCTATACTATTAGACTTCTTCGCACCTGGAAAGACTTTTTCAGGGTGGGAGACGATTGTCCTTCCTCACCCCTTAGTAGTTCTGTCCCTGTTTGGGGTGTTCGATTTTACATTCTTTAGTGACATATCAACTGAACTAGACTCAATCAATTACAATTTCTTAGTTAATCGATTAAAATATTTTATTTTAATAAATTAAATATATATAATATATTAAAAATTAGTCACACTCTCAAGATAGATAAATAATATTCTTTTTTTGAATAATTTAATAGTTTGGACAATTAATAGGGTGGATAAATAAAGCAGAAGAGAGAAGAAACATTATTTTATTTGATGATAAAGAAATATAATATAATAATGTTTCGTTTTCTGAGCTTTTTAATTTACAAAATATCGTATTAATTTCTTTAATTAATTTTTCAGGCTTCCCTGCAACCCATTCTGACGGGGTTACGAGGCTTGTGGCCAAATCTTTTCTCTGGTCAAAGTGACGAGGACTTTTGGAAACATGAATGGTCAAACCATGGAATGTGCTCAGATTATTCACAGAATCCTTTGGGTTATTTTTCTGAAACATTAAAACTCGCAGAAATCAGCCAATATGACCCACTCGAAGGTAACAAAAATAGGAGTTTTACGGAAGTATTATAATTAGTTAAAAGTTTAGGGACGTAAGAGATATTATCTTATAATCGGAGAATTTATATTAAAAATTATAGTAATTTAAAGATGTTATCTGTAGGTAGTGTCTTATGAATTTTTATTAATAAAATTTAAATTTTAATGAAAACGTTACTTACAGGTGGCGTCTTGAGTTAAATTATAAAATTTGAGTCGTAAATCAATAGTTGGATCATATGTAATTTCGCCTTATATCGTAATTTGACTGGAGGCGATGTCTTCAAGTTATTGTGGTTTTTGGCGTAAATCCTTAATTATAGGCAATATACCTTACATCCCTAAAATTTAAACTAAAAAACAATATTTATCTAAAAATCTTAATCTTAGTTAATCGATTAATTATATTTGTTAAAATATATAACTTTTTTTAAATTATTTAAGAAATGCAGTCATTGTCCGTGAACACTCCTCGGTCCATCCCTAATTATTCTCTCCCTTGCTAAACTTGCAGCTCTTGGAGTTCAACCATCGGCTACTCCATACGAAATAGACACTTTACTAGAGAATGTGAAAAGGCACGTAGGATTCTATCCTCAAATCTCATGTAGTCAGCCAATCAAAGGCTCAAAGCAGCTCTACCTGAAGGAGATTCGTTACTGCTTTAAGAGAGGAACGCCGATTTCTGTGCTTCAAGATTGCCCAGACGACATGGATAATGTGTGTAGGACAGTCGAGCCTCTTCAACGTACTGTCATGTTTCCTCATGCACCGACGGCCATTTCTGGGTTTAATGCAACTGGGGAAGTATTGGCTTTTACCTAGTGGAGATTTCAAAATTAGTATCGGAATAAAAAAAATAAGTTCGATTATATCGGATAATCTGTATCTTTTTATTATGTATTCTCTCGTGTTGTGATCGTTAGTTTATCTAGTAGAATGAAATATTAAATAATGTAATCCTCTCACTTTTAAGCTTGTGCTCAATGGGAATAAGATCCTTTTCTTTAGAAGTAGATGAAATTAAATATATGCTTATATTACATCCTTTTGAGGGGAAAATATTTTTTATTAAATATAGAGATTTTATATTCTTATATTGGGATTCGAACTCATATAAAATAGAATAATATAAATATATTTGTTAGGTCAATTAGTGAATCTCAAAAATTATATTCTTATGTACATGTAGCATGTGTATATATTTTTTAATATACCGATGTACTTGGTCAATAGACAGAAATATGGATGAAAAAAAATATTTTTCAATATATTGCTTTCTTAAATTATTTCTGATTCTAGTGATGTTTCTAAAGTGAAATAAAAGTCGAATTCTTTTGGAACGGTGAGCACAGTGCAGTGAACAATAATTTTAACTGTGTAAAGTCGGATTCTTATGAATCCTTCTTTGTTTATTTTATTTTTCTAAATTCAACATTCATAGTCGGATTCTTATGAATCCTTCTTTGCTTATTTTATTTTTCTGAAATCACTGTTCATAATCAGATTCTTTTGAATTTGACTTCTATTTTACCGTAGAAACATCACTAGTATGGGAAGTAATTTTGAGAAAATAATATATTAAAAAATATTTTTTTCATCTATATTTTTGTCAATTGACCGATGTAATTACATTTATAACATATGTTAAGGATGATCCTCCTCTTTTGGTTAAATAATATATTTTTTTTAAAAATTCATGAGATAGAAAAGTATAAAAAACAAAATATCTCGGTTGATACTCTATTAATCTATTAACATTTAAATACGATGTATAATACGTAGTCGTAACATAATGTACATTACAACTTACAATGAAATGGAGTGGTATGGGACAAACTGTAGTTGTCTGCCTACAAGGCAAATTATGCAGAATAATAAAGCCTTGGAAGATGAAGCATCAGCCATGCATTCATATGCTGCAAGCCTGCTAGTAGACTGTAGACCGAGATGAAATGCTACGGCTGCTTGGACTAGAATGAAATGACCTTTCTTCAGCATTACCTCCTGATTCTGAGGGTATTTTACAGGTCTAATCTGTACATGTTGCAAGCAACCGCAGAGAAAATCGTTCCGGCTAACGGAAAAAGAATGCACAAGACTGAAAAAAAATGTACCAAAAAGGAGAAGATAGGCCAAATTAGCAGCAGATTACTTGTAGTCAACACATACTGAAATGACTAGGACTGGTATCTACGCTTAATTTTATAACTCAGTCTCTCATCGAATTATAAATACATCTTATGGTATCTATACTTTTAATTTCATGACATTTTAATAACTATGACATGCTTAACATAATTGATCACTTAATTTTGTGTTGTATTTTATTTTATGATAGGATTAGATATTTTAGGTGTGTCTATAATTGTGGATTTTAATCCGACATGCGAGAAAATGGCAGAGAGAGAGAATACCATCCGACGGTTTTTATGACTGAAGCGGCCGTGAATAGATTCCAGCTTGGTTATAATCTGTCTGAATGTTGGTCGCTTGGCAGGTTTCTCATTCCAACAATCCTCAATTAACCTGTAATTATAGAAGCATACCATCAGTGTCCGGTCCCTATATGCATATATCGTCCTGACAGAGAGATGCAATGACTAATATGCTATGTGCTATTTCACACTAGAGATTCCTTCAAAAGATAATCAGATGCCTTCATATTATACATTTTTAAGCTTAGCTTAATAGAATGGAAAGAAAACTAGAAAGATGAAAAACATATTTTTTTTCTTTTCATTAGTGTAGCTGGTAGAAAGATGGAAAAATCGAAAGAAAATGTAATTTTGTTTCTATTCATTATTTGGTAGAGTTGGACACGAGAGTAAATAAAATAAATATTTTAAAAAAGCCGTAAACTTGAACTAACTTATATCTCTATCGAATTTACTCTATCAAATAAATCTTTTGCAAAATGATCATCCTCTCATTTTCTTTCTTGCCAAATTCGTACACTCAAAATTTATTTATTTTTCCACTATGTTTTATCCTCCTACTTTTTCCACTCGGCCAAATTAAGTCTTGAAATGAACAATATTTTTTCCAAGTTATGCTTATGCATGTATGTGGGTATGGGAGTGGTGTATATACTGAACTAAGAACTAGGAATTAAGAATGATGAGAAATAAAATACAGAAGCCAAATTACTAATTGTTGAAGAAGGCAAAATGTAGTACTCACTCTTTGAGCCCATGAGCATAATTCTTAGCTGGAGCTTTGAAAGGTGGACGCTCCCTTGCTGCATATGCCTTGGGAACATCATTGTCTTGCTTTGCAGAAAATGGTGGGCAGCCTTCAATCATCTACAGTATAGCACAATAAAGTCACTTAGGAACATCATTTGAAAATTTCAGGTTATACACACACATACATATTCCAAAAAATACTTGTTCTTCAAGATTTTCCAGTATATGTCTCAACTGCCACTCACTGAAAGTAAGTAGCAACAACTTGCAAAGTAAGATATTTACTGATCTATGAACTGGAATATGAATAAATTTACCTCCTGTAAGATCAGAGCAAATGAAAAAACATCTACTTTGGTATCGTAGTCATGATTACTGAAAACCTCTGGAGCAACATATCGGTCTGTATCAATAACAACAAACATGTTTCAGCCAACATGAAAGAGTTGTCAAATACATGATAAAGTTTCACTTATTGAGATAATTTTAAAAAGTGACTGCTTGAATATGTAAAACAGAAATAATGAGGTAGCTAGAAACAAAATAGAAATAACTCACAGGATGCCTCTAGACAAGTTAAAGGTTTATCTTCTTTAACAGTGAGCAGCTTGCTAACTCCAAAATCTGCAACTTTCAGATGTCTCGAATCATCCCGCAGGATGTTTCTGTTATTCCAATTGTAAACACATAAAATGTTCTGACCATTTCAGAAAATTCAAGGCAGACAAAATGCCTTTATAGTAGCCTAGAGCCAGTTTGTTCAGATATAAATTATGGTAAGTAGAAGAAAGGCCACCTAAACAGGAAAACTTACGAAGGCTCAAGATCACGGTGAATTATTGGGGCTGGTTTGTTCTCATGTAAATAATTCATTCCCCTGAAAAAGATTGAAGAATATATATTAATATTCAATTCCATGCAGAATAGACAATCTGCCAGCAAAAACATGCACTTAACTTATCATACACCGATCAATTTTATTTCTTTCACTAACTCTAAACTTAAGCTTTCTAGTGATCATCTCAACTACAATCATCTAAGACCAGCAAGCACGGTCTAACATCTAACTACCAGTTTTTCCCCGAAAGTACACCTTTTACATTCTGCTACTTATATTCCTCACTAATGTACAAATAGCAGTAACTCTCAAATGAAAGTTGACATTTATCTGTCCGTTTATGGCAAGGAAAATAGCCATTTGGCAACGTGGAATGCTAATAAATGATGATCAAGTCCAGTGCAATAATACAATAACAAACCTTGCGATATCCAGTGCATATCTCAGAGCTGTCGTTGGTTTCAATGGTCCTTTTTTCTTCAAATATGCTCGTAAGTCTCCCTGTAAAACAAACATCAATTAAGCCAATTCGTAATGATCAATTTAGATTTAAGGAAAATAACCTAAGGGCTAAGAGATAGCTTTGAGGTGAGTATTTTATAAATCCTATTATTCATCCACAGTAAAATTAACAATATAAAGGAAAGATCTGGCATCAGGGTTCCTTATCAGTGTCTTAAGTTTAACCAACATTTCATACGCAACAAAAACAATTAATTCTATCCCGCTTACACAACAAGTTGATATCAACACCAGTGAGCCAAAGAGTTTTAAGGAAATAAATTGTTCATATAACAGAATCCATGAATGCTATGGTAGCAAATAAGATGCCGATTAAAACCTTGGGTAAATATTCTGTCACAATCATCATAGGACTACTTTGAGTCACTGCACCAAGAAATTGAACTACATTTGGATGTCGAATTTTCTGAAATAATGCAAGCTCATCTCGAAATGCCCTCCTGAGAAAAACCAACAACTGACATATCATAATGTATTGGAATGAAGGATGAAACCTAGCCCAATGATTCTTATCCCTAAGAGCAGGCATCATGATCTAGGATTTGAGTTGACGACCCAATAAAAGGCGTTCTAAATACCCGCTATAACAAAAGAGAAAGTTCATAAAATAAAATAAGCCAGCTATACTCTTTAGCTCCTCGCCTCACTCATATCGCCTCCAACAAAACAGGGTAAATATAGGAAGACTGGAAGAACATTTGAATTATTGAACTTACACTTTATCCTCATCAGTAAAAACTTCATCCCCAACCCTCTTTACGGCAACTTGCGTTCCACGCCATAATGCTATACAGAAGGTTCCCTGCAATTTAGTCATAGAGATGACTTAGATATGCAGCAGCTACAGAAATATTGGAGATGCAAAAACAGAGGCTCATCAGGTTATGTGTTGAATATGCATGTATACATTTAACTTTAAGTTCCAAAAAGAGCCAATGTTTTTAGTAGGCACTTCGCTCATAGACGTGCATAACTTGGTCTTGAAGTTCAAGCATACAAAGCATAGATAATGGAATTCTTTCTTCTGTGCAACAACAATTGTATACATCGTTTACTGGTGATTTACCAACTGTCCATTGTCAACTCTCAGACTCAACTTACCACCATAACTAGAAGACCAAAAGAAAACTTTAAAATGATAAAATATAAGCATTATTTTATGTACATTCCATATTATTAGAAATTAAAATCACAAAAAATATTATTTAACGTATTTATCCGGTTATTATAAAAGCTTATTTGTCATTTTAAATGAAAAAATTAATTAAAAACTTTAAATAAAACAAAATAAAAAATAGAAATAGTCAAATGTGTTGAAAAGTAAATGAACAAAGCAAGGGTGAAAATGGCGAGGGGATTGTGGACTTGCTCGATTCCTCGGTCCTCGCTAAAAGTAGTCATTTATATAACTCTGATTTAAAGTGCTATGAAATTATGCTCAATTACACATAATAAATCAAGAGATTACCTTTGTAATGTCGACGCTGTTTGTAAAATCAACTTCTTTAGGATCAATTTCATATTCAGGGACTTCACGCGCGTGATTTACATGCATAGGAGCCATCTAAAACCAAAATTCAAATAGCATTATCATTAAGAAAGAAACCAGCAAAAGAGAAGAAGATTTCCAGATGCAAAATGTGAAGAAAAACTTACCAAAGGCTTAGCTCCATGTTTCTCCAGAAGCTTAATCACATCGTGATTCTTATAATATATAGCATCCGCCAAAGGCTATTTAACCATAATTAAAAAATAGTAAAAAAATAGTAAAAAAAGTCAAACGCAAAACAGGCGGCAGGTTTAGACTACTTACGGTGCTTCCCCATCGATCTGTAGATTGGACGTCAGCGCCTCTCTGTAGGAGCAAAGAAACGACGTCTGTCTGTCCTTGACAAGCGGCAACATGGAGTGCCGTCCGATCATCAATATCACGGAAATTAACGTCGATCCCCGAGTCCAACAGCTCGCGGATGCCGTCCAAATCACCTTCGTTGGCCGAGTACATCAACCTTACTCCTCCGTCTATCTCTTCTCCTTCCTCGTTCCCTATCCCATCCGATTCGCCTCTTTCTCTCTCCGGCGCCATCGACGATTGCTTCCCTAACGTAAACCTCACTGCCGCTTTGTTCTCCATCACTTGAAAGTATCAGTTCATCCAAATCCAAAAAGCAATTCGATTAACGTTAAATTAAACAAGATTTAAACAGAGAGAGATTCTGGTGGATTTTTTATATGGATGATTCAAAACAGGGCAAAAATGGAGAAAAAGGAAACTCCAAAAGGCAGTTGATGAAGGTTTTAAGTATTAGGTACGTAAGGTAACGTTTGGCGCACTCTCTGGGTTGTGGAATACACGCGCTATATAAGTGTGAATGAAATTCCGGCGATACGGCGTAGGATAAGAGATAGTTGACAAACTTATAAAAGGGGTTAACGGCGCGCCGGGTATAGGAAAACCGACGACTTTATACTTTTATATGATATTTGTGGAAATGGTTTAACAGATCACCGTTAATGCACGATCGGACGGTTGTAATGCTGCAGTTGAGCTGTGTGGGACCATGAGATTTAATTATAATATAAATCAAATAATTAATTAAGACTACATCAAAGTCTTCCTTAATAATGTTGAAAAAAATAATTGGTAGAATAATGTTCGTCAAGAATTATTTGTTAGATTACTATGGAAGTTAATAGTGTTTAAGGTAGGGGTGAGTATTCGAGTCGAGTCGAGTCAAAAATTTTGAGTTATTCGAGTTGATGAGTCACATTTTACAACTCAAACTTTATTTAAAATTTTTTCAGTTTGAGTCGAGTTTAAGAAATTCGAGTCGAGTCGAATCGAGTTTCGAGTTCCTATAAATATTTAATTATAATTATTTATCATGTTATAGTATGATTTGATTCCAATTTAGACGACTTTCTCTAATCATGATATACATGTATATTTTTTCATATGTAGCAATATTTATTTATATTTTTATATATCAATGTATATATATCATATAAAATTAAGAGATTCGTCTTAAATTTAAAAATATTCCTTTAATTAATAAAAATTTTGAGTTATTCGAGTTTCCATTTTACAACTCAAACTTTATTTGAAATTTTTTCGAGTCGAGTCTATGAAATTTCGAGTCGAGTCTAAACGAGTCGAATATTTTTGCCTCGAGTCGAATCGAGTTATTCAGTTTTTTCGAATCGAGTTTTGCTCACCCCTAATTTAAGGTGTTCAATCGTTTAATTCGATTGATTCTTAAATTAATTAAAATTTATCATAAAAAATCAAGTGGTCCGGAATGGAAATAAATTCTTCAACAGTTGGCCTCAAACATTAAATTATAGTTTACAAAGATAAAATTCTTTAGAATTTAGAATATCATAGAAATTACTAGGAACCAGCGTGGATGCATTATTATTGATGTAAGCGAGAGATACAGTCAATCTTATTACAAACCTAAAATGCAAAGTATGACAGGAGATTTACGGTAAAATCTTCTTAGGCACTAATTTTTGCATTAGTAACATAAGATAAAGAGTTAATTGGGACTAAGGTTGCATTCAGCAACCTTCTCCCAGGATTTGAGAGTTTTGTCCTCAGTATCTGTTTTGTACAATGCAAGGCGACTTATCTGGAAGCTCAGGCCACCGATGCTTTCATCGAGCATATTAGCTTTCTCTAAAGCTCTCTTCTTCTCTTCTTCTGAAATGTCGGCATATAGGAGGCTCAAGTGTGGCATGTAGGCTACAAGGGAAATAGAAGTATTTGGCAATTATCAGCTTCCTACCAACACAGGGAGTGTCATAATAGAAGGGACAAAGATCAAACCATTCATTTCAATTGTCGGATAGGGTAATGGTTCTCGACTCTAGAAAATAGTTTTATTCCATTTTTAAAGACAAACGGTAATCACGAACCACCACTCAGTCTAATCACTCGAGTCTTGACAAACTAAAGCAAGGATATGATTCAAGCATACAAGCTAGAACAAGTTAACAAATGACTTCAGCAAGTTGAAAACAAAAACAAGAATCAGATTGATACATGCACCTCAGCAACCATCAAAGAACTCCCATAAGTTCAACAAGAAGCTGGCTGCATTTTTAAAGGTTAATAGAAAGATTTACAGACTATTTCCCCCTATACGCTTAACATTTCTGCCTATTTCCCCCACCTAAACACCCCTTCCCCCCAAAATAGAAAACTTGTAGCAATCAAATTGATACAGGATTAGTCCCTCCACCTTCTATAATTCTAACCATATCTGCAGCTAAATCATACGAAACTTCAGGGGTTCTCTAATGAATATTGGGATTATCATGCAGTGGAGTTAATATTAACTCAAATTGTTGAAATCAAACACTTGTAAGTGGTAACAACTTACGGCTTGAGCTCTTGTAACCAAAATGGCCACTACAATGTGCACTGGTTTCCACCACCTGAGAAAATTTTATAAATTACTTCAACAAAGAATTGATCTTTAAATTTTAGAAATTGAAGGAAACCCAAAGAGGGAATGTTACCTCGGAAGAGGGTTGAAGCAGCAAAAAGACGCATTGGTAAAAGAAAGACCCAGTAGCCACACGATCGACGGTAGCATTATAAGCCTTGAGGCCATCACAGGCGGACCTAAACTTGGCCAATGCCTCATCAGGCGTTAAGCTGATGGCCCCAACAACCGTAACGTGGGGCTCGAACTGTGGACCACCGAACTCGGATCGCAAACCTTCCATCAACTTCTTCACCCTGCCGGTAACGTCTTCGGACGGAAGAGCCCACACCGAATACACATCCTTCATAACAACGGCTTCTGGGGTTGCCATAAAGGTCAACGAAATGGGAGTTGAAATAGGGTTGAGGGGTGAGAGAGCAGTGGAATGGAGATTGAATTTGGGTTTTTGAAGATGAAGGAAAATGGGTTTGGGATTTTAAAACGGCAACTTGGATTGAGCGGCACATAGTAATCATGGAAGGTGTAATTAGAACTAAGAAAATATTAATTATTATTTTGGGTAAATTATTTCGGTTGATTACTGAATTATATAAATATAATTATTTTGATCATCAAATTATTAAATGCATTAACCAGATTATTAAATTATTGATGGATGAATAAATACAAATAAAATGTTTTGGGATAAGTGAAAAGAAAGATTAGGGGTAAAATATTAATTTATTCGTCTCGTCTCGATATATTATTTTTTAAACTCAATTCTGACTAGATTTAACCCAATTTTTTTTAATAATAATCTTCATCAACGATAGAAGTTAGATTCGATCCGACCCGACTTAATGATTTTTAAGTCCCGCCCCACCTCAATCCCTAAAATTTAAAGAGAAAAACTGAGGGTCGGATCGGGAACGGATATTTTTGTCATCCCTAATTATAAGACAATAATATTAATGACTGATTTATAATTTTTTAAACTTTAATGATAAAAATATATCTTACCTAAACTTGAGTGACCATATTGTCTTTGAAATTTTTCAAAACCGGCAAGGAAACGGGTAAGATTGTGAACGGTTCAATAGTAACCATTTTGCAATGGACTCGGAAAGCACCAACGAAGCGAACCAGAGCTTCGATACTCACGATGACTTCCCCATTTCCTTCGACCAATCAGATCCTTCCACGTCTCATTTACCCTTTACCCTCCGTCGCCGAACCTTCTCCCGCGGCGGTTTCTCCTCCAAGGAACTCGGAGATTCTCTTCCAGAAACTTCCTCCATTGATGACCCAAGATCTAATCTTTACCACGATTTGGAACCAAATGAAGACACGTCCGGGACAACTGAGCCGATTCCCAATGGACTCAACTTCACCCCCGTCTTAGTAGAGAGAAGCGAGGTCGAATCAACGCTCACCACCGCGAGAAACGATGGATTGGCTGACCGAGACTCTAGCTCGGCTGACTCGGGGACAGAACAAAGTGAGTCCCTACATGCTTCCTCCAGTTTGCTATTGTTTATAGCTGGTTTAGTAACAAACGCAATCGGGATTCAGTTAAATTTGCTAATATGCTTCATTACATTGCCACTATCGGTGTTGGGTTGCTGCGACATGGTTATTGTTGATCCTTTTAAAGCTCTGGGACAATGCAGAGCTAATATAGTTACTCGGGTGTTAGATTTATGGAATCCTATTAGTGGGTATTTTAGTCCTATAAAGAACGAGTGGTTAAACTTGAAGGATCAAGAATCTATATGGAACCTTGTGTTTAGATTGGGGTGGGGATTGTTACGGGCTATATATGTAGGCTGTGTTCTATGTGGCTTATTGTTTACTTCAATTCTAATTAGTGGGGTTTTGATGAGTTATTTGGTGGAGGAACCATTGGAGATAAAGGAAATGTTGAACTTTGATTATACTAAGAGTAGCCCGGTCGCGTTTGTTCCGATCGTACCTTGTGATGCGGTTGGTTGTGGTGTGAAATGTTCTGAGAAGATAGAAATTGGGAAGAATGTGGGTTCCCGAGTCATACCACTTGATCACAAATTGCAGCTCACTGTTTCTTTGACATTGCCAGAGTCAAATTACAACAGAAAACTTGGGATGTTCCAGGTATTTGGTTGGTTGATTTATGGAATGTGGATATTGTCATCATTTTTGAGTTATTTTTCTTCTGTTCATTTGTGTTTTATGCTCCGTATCGGAAATCAGGTTGGGGTTTTAGGTTGGTTAAATTCTATGCTGGAATTTTGTCTTTTATATCCACATTTTATAACTTATTAGATGAAGTAATTTGGTCTATGGAGTTAGTAACTTATATTGTTGTTTGGTTTCTGTTGTCCCTCAGCTTTACTCATTAAGGTAATGCATAGTTAATTTTCATCGGTTACTAAGTACTAACCCCTTGATACGGAAAAATTCGAAGTCGGTGTACTTGATTGAGTTGGTTGTACTGCTAACCTCATGATTTGCATTGAAGTTGTAGTGTTGTAGTCAGTGAACTTGCATGAGACTTCGAGGATAGGTTGGATGAAAATCGGGTGGTCAATCATTTGCATTTAAGCAGCATGAACTTAGGGTCTCAAACACTAAGATTTTGTGCTGTAAAACTCGGTTACATTTTGATGTATTCTATTCTCCTGAACATTTCTATCCCGTATTCCTAAACAGCATGTTATATTAAATGTGTTTACTAAACCTCAGGCTATGAAAGTTTGTTAAGACTGAAAGATGTCCATTTTATTAAATGCGTTTCTTCTTCAGAATAGGCGGTTTTCCTTTATCAGTTTTAGTTACCAAACTTGAATTTTATGAATGCTGGTGCAACTTCATTTTTGCAGGTCAGGGTAGATTTCCTATCTGTTAATGGTGACACTCTTTCCAGTTCAAGCCATCCATGCATGTTGAAATTCAGAAGTGAGCCTATCCGCCTTCTGCTGACATTCTTCAAGCTTGCTCCTATACTCACCGGCTATTCATCGGAAACACAGACTCTGAATCTAAAGATCAGAGGTTTGAGAGAAGGCATTGTGCCTACCAGTTGCTTAAGGGTAGTACTCGAACAACGAGCTGAGCACAGACCAGGTGCTGGTATTCCTGAACTATATGATGCATCTCTCACCCTCGAGTCGGAACTACCGTTTATCAAAAGAATGATACGGAATTGGAAGATAACGATATTTATATGGGTCAGCTTGACATTGTTCATGACAGAGTTACGGTTCACATTAGTTTGTTGCAGAGGTATACTCATTCCAAGAACAAGGAGAAGAGATGGGTTTGGTAGCAGCCGGTCTACACAGAATAGTTGGCGAGGCCACGTTTGAAGCAATGCTAAGTTCACAATAATAATGCAATGAAGGTTCACCTTATATTTGAACCATCTAATTCAATAGGGCACTTTGATCTTATGTTGCTACAAGCTTCTTTATTTTTTGCATTAATGAAAATATCTTTATATTCCTAAATTGACATTAAAAAAATAGTATAATAATTTAATTATTGGATCTAAATCTTTTTAAAAGTTGATATATCAACTCATTAAAAGAAAAAATTTGAGCCTTCCTATCTTTTTTTTAGGTGAGCAAGATTCGATTTATCATAAAAAATAATATTTTTACTTAATGTGAATTTTATAAATTTAAGTAAAAAAAATTAAATAAAATTTGAGTCATAAAATAGGATTTATTAATTTAATTGGCTCGAATTTATTTGATTTGACATGAATGAATACTCACATAAAATTCGAAACTTATCCAAAAACTTAAAATGTTAATTTTTTTAAAAAAAATTTAATAATTCAACAACATGGATGATCATAAAAGCTTTCACATAATTGAATTTACTCTAGCAATGGTGTGGTAATTATGGTATTATCCCCCAAAGTTGGGTCCATGACCGCAGAGAAAAGCTGATACGGGCTGTACCCTAACAATGGTGTCGTTGACTTTGATAAAAAGGCCCAATGATTGTTGCCCAAAAGTCCAACCCCAAATGATTTAGGACTCGGCAACGAAGTCAACCATGACGAACATTTCTCGCGGCTCGGCATCTTTTGTCAACAAAACCGACACGATTAAGACGTGACAAAATTATTACTTTTTTTTTTTTACTTCCAATTAATTTCATTATTATAATTTTTAAAAGGTATAATAAATAAATGACGAGTTTAGTATGCGGTTCGAAATCATTAAATATTATTATATTAATTAATAAATATTTAAAATTTTAAAAATTAATTAATTTAATAATATTTAATAATGTTCAATATTGTTTGATCTATATTATAGATTTTTTCATAAATAAAACTATACTGATCGAGAATTATAAAATTTCAATACTCAAATAATTATAAAAAAACGAATTATTTACATCCTAAATTAATATAATTATAGACTAAAATTTTACACAATAAAATTCAAACAAAATATAAACTAAGACAAAATCAACGTATAAATATAATTGTATATTAAAATCTTTCAGCCACACGATAAATACAAAAAGTTCAAATCCCTAGAATTTTATGAAAATTAATTCTAGAGATTTTCTCACCGAAGCACGTACGTCACATTATGTATTAAATACGCTAAATCCGTATATACGTACATGTTAATCAAAACAGTCTACATACCATGAACTTGTACCAACTAACATGTAAAAATATAATATATTTAATAAATAAAAACATAAATAATGCGATAAATAATACATATAATATATTACTTTATTTATATTTATACAATTAATAAAAAATATATATCGTCATCGCCTACCTTTAGCTCTAAGTCAATGGTCATTTATAAATTTCAACAACGATAATAAAATATTGTTAAAATTATATTACATACTTAGTAATAAAAATAATTATATCATATATTAGTTGTATAAATACTTTATTTTATATGTATTTAATTTAAAAAATTAAAAATTCACTTTTTAATTATATATTTAAAATTTTATTTTTATCATCGGTGTATAATTTTTTTAATAAAAATAGTATAACATCGTAGGAAAAATCCTTAAAATTTAAATTATGTGTTCTAAGAAGGAAAATCCCCAAATATTCTCGAAGAGGAAAGATAAAACCCTCAAAATTTTGAAATTATCTGTTATTAAATTTCGAATTTTGGGTTTTCTTCTTCTTGTCTCAACGTTGCCTTTGCTCTTAGATACCGTCTCTCTGGTAATAACAGCTCAACTAATTCTCGTGAATCATTCACCAGTTTTTTTAATTATTAATTTTTTTTCTTGTCGCTTTTGCTTCAAGTTGTTTCTTCTTGATTCTTTATCTCATCTTTATAAAGATAATGAAAGGAAACAAATAGTATAATTATGGCTCTGCAACTTAATGACTTCTTAAATGGTTGATAGTTTCTTTTATTAATTTTGGCTTTGTTTCGAATACAGGAGCTTTATGATTGCGATTTCGGGTTCAAAAACTTGGTGGGTTTTGGCTTCACAATTCTCTCTGGAGTCTGGATATTGGTGATGTTTCTTTCCTTGTTCTTCTCAATTTTAAGATGGAAAAACTTTGAATGATATTGCAGTTTGTGATTGGAGGAGAAAGGATTTTGTTTTCATTGTAATTTGGAGGAGAATCGAATTGGGGTTAGGGATTTTTGCTGGCTAGATTGATCTGGGTTTAGGGTTTTGAGAATTTAGAGTGAAAGGTTTAATTTCTATATTGGTGAACACAATATGTTGCTTTTCATTAATAAGTGTCTGCACTTATTTGAAATTTGTAGGCTTGTGAAGTTAAGAGTCCTTGTGAAGCTTAGTGATTTTGCTTGATAAGGAATACCAATCTTTGATTGCATATTACAGAAAGGTTGTCAGATTTGTAAAGCTTGAGAGTCCGATCTATGTCGGAGTTGGTTGATATTTGTCCACTGGAGCGGACTTTAAGGGGTTTGTGATTACATATACTGGAATTTTCGGTATGGATGATGCTCAGGGAAGTTCAAGTTCACTCCCTCCGTTCCTTACAAAGACATATGAGATGGTGGATGATCCTTCTACTGATTCTATTGTGTCATGGAGTGCTAGTAATCAAAGTTTCATTGTATGGAATCCGCCAGAGTTTGCAAAAGAATTACTTCCCAGATTCTTCAAGCACAATAACTTTTCTAGCTTTATCAGACAGCTTAATACATATGTAAGCCAGTTTCTTTTGTCTTGTTTTATTTATGATTAATTACATGGGAAAAAAAAAAATTCTTATTGTTACCTTGATTGAACATTTTCCATATTTTGACAGGGTTTCAGGAAAATTGATCCAGAACAGTGGGAATTCGCCAATGAGGATTTTGTAAGAGGACAGCCTCATCTTTTGAAAAACATACACAGACGCAAACCAGTTCATAGTCATTCCATGCAGAATGTCCTAAGTCAAGGAGCTTCTCCATTAACAGAATCAGAGAGGCAGAATTATAGGGATGGGATTGAGAGGCTTAAGAATGAAAAGGAGTCACTTCTTTTAGAGTTAAGGAGGCATGAGCAGGAGCGGCAAGGATTTGAGATACAAATGCGGCTTTTGAGGGAGCGTTTGCAAAACATGGAACAACGCCAGCACATAATGTTGTCTTCCGTGGCTCGAGTCTTGCAGAAACCAGGAGTTGACATAGAGCTGACACCACAATTTGAGACCAATGACAGAAAGAGAAGGTTGTCTAGAATTGCTTACTTATATGAAGATACCGGGATTGAAGATAATCAGACAGGCAGTTCCGTAATTGCTAAAGAAAATGCAGATAGCACATCAGTGTCCAACATGGAGCCATATGAACAATTAGAGTCTTCCATGGTGTTTTGGGAGAATGTTGTACACGATTTCAGTCAAACTAGCATTCAACTCAATTCGAACTTAGAATTGGATGAATCGACATGTTGTGCAGAGAGTCCTGTGATATCTTGCATACAGCTTAACATTGATTCTTGGCCTAAATCCCCAAGGATTGACATGAACTCTGAGCCTGCCACTGTTGATACTTCCGAGACAGTTGCAACAAAGGAACAAGCTGTGGTTACCACTACACCTACAGCAGCTGGTGTTAATGATGTTTTCTGGGAACAATTTTTGACCGAAAATCCTGGTTCTACTGATACTCAGGAAGTCCAGTCGAATAGAAAGGACTCCAGTACCAGAAATGGGGAGGGGGAAAAGTATAGGTTGAGGGTTTGTTTAGGATATTAGTTGTTGTTTTAATTAATTAGGTATTTGGGTAATTGTTGGGTTATTTTAATTGGTTTTGGATAGTTGGGTATTTGGGTAATGGGTTAACATATGGGTCTTGGATGTTTATTGTATAGGGCCTATGGGTTTGAGTATTTTGGGTTATTTGTAATTAACTGATAGTTAATAATCGATTTGATTTTAATTTTAATATTTTGGATCAAGTTTGAGTTTTTGTCCAGACAAAAATGGGGATTACCATAACCTTGCAGAAAAAATAGGGCATCTTACACCCCATGCTCATATATTCACCTCTCTTGTTCATTAGTCTTTAGGTGGTATGTAGCTATACTGATTGACATGGTAGTTTTTCTAGTGCTTCTTGTATTCTTGAGAAATAAACGCCAGTTTTAGTGTATCCAATTCTCCAAGTCTGTTCTTTGGCTAATTGTGTTCTGTTTCTCTGCCGTCATCTTCAATTAAGGCCTTCTTCATGTTTTCAAGAGCTTTTATTTTGGAAGCTGTTTTTGGAGAGAAAACCCCGACCTTGATGATGTTATGCTTCATTCTCCTTGGTAATTTCTCTGCTCCTGTAAACAGATTTCCTCTATTTTTTAGCCTTTCAGTTTTCTTTTCTTTCCACTTTTCCTCCTCTAGTCCTCTGAACTAACCTCTTCTCGAGAAAACACATCAGTCTCCAGAAATTTATGGGGTTTAAATGCATATAGTCTTCATTGATTGTTGTTAATCTTAGATGTTCTTAGATTCATGTCACAAGGATATTGATGCTTTCTCTGATAATCACCCTTTTCCGAGATGTTCTTTTTCATCGAGTTTGCTAATCTAGGATGAGCTCTCTGACATAAAATGAAAAGCCTTCATCTTACTGTTAATGTCAAACTTTGCTAACACTGTTTACTCCTATGCAGTTGCCGTACAGGAAGTACAGTGGTAACTTCTTTGTAAATCTCTTGGGCAAGTGGAAGGAATCTGAATATTCGGGGGGCCAGTTTATTCCTGTTGGGGGTCTAGCATACTATGTTACTGCACCTGCGAGGTTAGAATTGATCTTGTTTCTCTTACATATCATTTAACACGGTTCAGTGCAAATGTATCACATTCATGATGTCTTAATTTTCATTTGTATGTCTCTCTTATGTGTTGATGTTTTTTTTTTTCCGGTTAATGCCTGCAGCTTGGCAGACATGGCAGCAAATCCCTCTCATGCTCTTTTTTTTATCATGTGCTTTGTTTTCAGAAACTTGGATTGAAGTTTTGGGTTCTTCTGCCAGAGATGTGGCTAAGCAGCTCCAGGTAACAACCTAACTTAGCAGCATACACCATTGCTATTTATTACTACAAATGGCATTGCCAGTCTTTTATCAGGAAAAGAAACAACTCAACTTGTCTTGTGAGGTCTCCATGTTTTGTGGTTTCATTTGCAGGAACAACAAATGGTGATGCCTGGGAACAGAGATTTGAATCTGCAGAAGGAACTGAACCGCTACATACCTACAGCAGCTGCCTTTGGTATGGAGAAGATGACAATTTTGATTATCAAATTCAAAGATTTATAGTAAGTCCCACCTTTGTTAATTTTTCTTAACCAAAAACTTAGAAACTTTTTAGCAAATGATTTTACATTTCACATGATTGAAGATTTCTAGCCAATTGTGAATAGCCTACATAAAAAAATTAGAACTTTGTCAACAGCCAATAGAAGTTTCAAGGTTTTCAGTCATCTTCATCTGACACCAGGTTTCCAATTAAATGTAAACATTTACAGATTCAATAAAGAAGCAAAGGATTCCATGGGAACAGAGTAGCAATAACACTCGAAATAAAAATATGGGTCAAATTTGTATATGTTCATTCAAGAGGATGACTTCTGAAATCAGCTGAAACCCGATAGTGTTATAAGCCACAGAAGAATTTGATTGTTTTTTCATGGAATTAATGATACCCGACTGACTGTACTCCAATTCAATCTTTATGACTGCACAAATGAAACATTCATGTTCTGTTAGAGAGTTATTTGATGAATGAATGTCTTTCACCTCCAACCCTGGTGTCCATGTCAACCCAGCAGATCCCTTTCATGTGAAAAAGCTCTTCACTTGTATGTTTTCTATGGCCAAATAACCAGACAAAAGGACTAGAAATGTCCGATTTTCCATCACCAGCATGGGCATGGCATTCTTCCCAACTGAGCGAAGATTTTGTATAGAAGCCGTGGGGGATTCTTCAGAGGGTGCCTTCTGATCCGCGATCACTGAAGGGTTCAGGATCTGAAGTTTCTGCAAGAGCTGCTAGCATGACTAAAACCTCGGCCGGGTCATCCAAATAATACTTGGCTTTGCTAGGCTTCTGACCAACCGTGCAGGCAAACACATTTGTTTTACAGGAGAGGGTACCGCTGGAAATTGCGCTACTGATGATCTCAAACATCTCCTCATCGGATCTGTCATCTCCGATGCAGAGTACAAAATCAGCCTGCTTTCCGTTCTCTGACATCGTTGCAATGACCTTTTCAGCCACCAAACCTTTACTGACTCCCTAAAACCAACAATCAGATTTGATTAATCTCATGTGTTCATCCAAATCAACAAAATCAATGTTATTAAGTTACAAATACCCCAACCAAACTAAACCCAAAAACCCATTAAAGCTAGTATGTTCATGATCGATAAGCAAAAAATGTTGGATCTCAATAAATGAATAGAAGAAATTTGTTTGCTACATGTTAAACTAGATTGTATAATCAGGAGAAACTTATCAGAAAAATACATTAATGAAAACCAAAGTTGAGTAGATACCTGTGGTTTCACTTCAACGATAAACCGGCCAGCTTTTACAGCTACAGGTTCATTTGCTAATACACTCTCAAGATGGTCTAACATCTCCTTTGCTTGGGTAGATCCAAAACCTGGGTCTGCATCCTGATGGTGCCAGACCAATGCACTCTCCTTGGATTCAATAGAGGAGCCATCAGTGGCTTCTGTATACAACTGCATAACAGGCTCAGCCATTTCTTTCCACCCAAATTCACTATTCTGCCCACAAACTTCCCACTTGTCATTACTAGACCACCTGCAACATCAACAACTTCGAGGTAAGTGCACCTATAGAAGGAAAAACCATGTTCAGCTATAGAAAGAAGGGAAAAGAAAACAGCATACCTCATGAAATAACCATGTTCAGCTGCGATTCCTAGCTTCTTACATGGAGAAAACCACTTGCTTAAACTATCTTTTCCTCTTCCACTTACAACAAAGACTGTATTCTTTGTATCACCAGAGAGTGTATTTATGATTGATATAATCTCAGCACTCGGAGTCTTGTTATGTGAACTTTGAGGCATTATGGTTCCATCATAGTCCAACAGTATAGCCCTATTTTTGGACCTTAGATACACAGATACAATGTGCTCAATAGACAACTTTCTGAAGTTAGGATCAAGAGCTACAACTCTGAATCCAAAGCTCAAACCAATTCCCCAACAACGTCTTCTGAAATGGTCTTTACATGTCCTTTCCATATCCTGGAAGAAGCTTTGAGACCAGTATGCCACATCGTGTGAGCTAACGTATCTATAATGCTTCTCATGGCGCAACTGCTTCTCAGAATCTGCCATTGAGATTGCATCACTCATTGCCTCAGCAGTTGCTTCAATATTCCAAGGATTTACCCGAATTGCACCACTAAGTGAAGGAGAGCAACCAATAAACTCGGATACAACTAGCATGCTCTTCTTTGGTTCACTTGATTCTGAGGATGAGCCTAATTCAGAGACTCCCTGTCGGCACACAATGTACTCGTAAGGAGTAAGATTCAACCCATCCCTTACAGCTGTGACCACAACGCACTCAGCTATAGTGTAGTATGCAACTCTTTCGCTGATGGATACTGACCTATCAATAAAGACAATTGGTTCATAGCCGGGTTGTCCAAAAGTCTCATTGATTCTCTTGCAGCTAGCCTGTATTTCAGCCTCTATCTCCTCGACATCTTTCCCTCTTCCCCGGGCAGGGTTTGTGATCTGTACCAAAACTGCCCTTCCCTGCCACTTTGGGTGCTGTTTCAACATCTGCTCCATCGCTAACAGCTTCAAGTTGACACCTTTAAAGACATCCATGTCATCAACCCCAAGCAATACAGTCTTTCCTTCAAACTGTTGTTTAAGCTCTGCGACTCTCCACTCCTTGTCTGCGAGTTTCAGTGCAGATTGAATCTGCCCCATATGGATCCCAACAGGCATGATCTTTATCCCAATCGTCCGTCCATAGTACTCCAGTCCAATATAACCCCTCTTTGACTGATAATCTAAACCTAGCATACGACTACAACAAGACAAAAAATGCCGAGCATAGTCAAATGTATGAAAACCAATAAGGTCAGAATTCAAGAGTGCTTTTAGGATCTCTTCCCTCACGGGCAAAGTTCTATATATCTCAGATGAAGGGAATGGACTATGTAGAAAAAAACCCATTCTCAATCTATTAAACCTTCTCCTTAAGAATGTAGGCAACACCATCAAATGATAATCATGGATCCAAACATAATCATCTTCTGGGTTAATAACCTCAATCACCCTTTGATAGAAAATCTTATTTGCAGCCACATATGCTTCCCACAAGGACCTATCGAACCTGTATCCATGATTTGCTGAAAATGGAAGCATATAATGGAAAAGCGGCCATAAATGCTGTTTACAGAAACCATGATAGAACTTTGTCAAAATATCATGCGGCAGAAATGCAGGGACACACTTAAACCTATCCAACAAAAGCTGTGATACATCATCTTGTTCGCTAGGATCAACATCGACCTTCAAAGAACCAACATACAAAACCTCCAAATCTTCAGGCAAGCCATCTTTTAATTGTAATAACAACGAATCGTCATCCCAACTAAAACCCCACCCTTTATTATCAGGTTTGCGTTTAGCTTTAACTGGAAGTTGATTAGCTACGATAATAATCCTGTCCTGAATAACCGAGGACTGTACATCAGAGGCCACACTATTAGCCTGATCATCATCAAGCTCCGAAATAACCCCGGCCACAGTCATCACCCGTGGCAGCCGCTTGTGTTGATTAGGTTGACCCAGGAAATTACCAGACGCTAGATCTAATAGATTGGTATATGATCTTGATATCATCTTTAACACTCTTTTTAGTTTATCACTCCCAACAAGAATTAATCACAAAGATCTAAAAAAAAAGCTAGACCACTCAAAGATTTCCCTTTCTGTTCCCAAAATACTCTTTTAATTTAGCACGACCTGTATTTAGTATCAACAAAAACACATCTTTAAACGAACAATAAACAAGAATCACATAAAATAAAATAAACCCATGAATAAATTCTATCCAAATTACAAAAAAGGAAAAGCCTAGAGCAACCCAATTGAATATTATATCAGAATTCAATCAAAAGAAATCTAAAAAAAGACAATAACTTTCTGAAACCAAATCAATCCAAAATAATGGGAGCAAATATTAAAACAAATACAATCAAACTTAGAAACTAACCTCACCCTTCAAATCACAAAGTTTATGCCTTTAATGGAAGCCCATGGATCCAAATACGAAAATTTTGAGGGGAAATATGAAAATTACTTAGGTTATCTAGGGTTTGTTTTGGTACTTTCTTTTATTACAAAAAATCAATCACATTGACAAAATCCCCAATTTTTCTTTCATTCTCTCTCTCTCTCTTGATTTTATTGGCATTGTTTTTCAATCGCAACTTGCAAACCATAGCGAGTTTATTGCCGTCAGGATGTTTTGGCCGTTCGATTTCATATTAATTGATCATAGCCGTTCTTTAAAGATTTAATCGATTGAGCAAGTTGCAGGTGAATCTTGTGGGTCCCTTTGCCATTTTTTTTTTCTTGGGAAATACATTATTGAAGATAAAGATGAAAATCCATATGTTCTATTTTAAGACAAAATTTGGTAAATATTTGTATATTATTTTTGTTTTAATAAAATTAAATTCTAATTATAATCATATTTTAAAAAGTAATTTAATAATAATATGTTTAATGCGTATAAAATTTATAACTCAAGAATCAGATTCATTCATATTAGTATAAATTTAAGATAATTTTATACATTTATGTAACTATGTATAATTAAATTTATTAATATAATTATATTTGATATATGTATAATTTTTTAAAAAATCCGATATATCTATTATATTAACTAAAAAATCATCTTTATTAATATATTTTTGGAAAATATTTATTAATATATTTAACAATGGAATTTTTTTATATTAAATAAATTTATTAGAAATTTATGCATTTTAAAAAATTTGTACAATGTAATAAAAGAATGAAAACTAAGAGGATAAGGTTGGCCAAAAGATTATCTAGTAAACCCAGCTGGCAAATTTGAAAAATTTGTCTGTCACGGCACCAAAGCTGACTCTTACGTGGCATTAAGTCAACATTTCCACGTGGATTTATTTCGTGAAACCCTATGATCCACCTTGGCTGACTCTTTGTCTTCACCTTACGTGTCTCTGATCCATTGGAACGGACTTGAATAGTTATGTGGTCCAACGCTGTACCCGAACGTTTTGGTGTATTATTTTTTTTACATTTTATTTTAAATTAAATTATTTTTAAAATAATAAACACTAATTAACAAATGATAAATAATTTAAAATAACTTAACAAAATAAAACATCATTAAAATTTATTTTATAAAATAATATTAACCGTGATATCATTAATTAACTGATGATAAATAATTATTTTATAAAATAAAACATCTTCTACTAAGACCATTTCTTGAATTAATAATTTCAATAATTAAATAAATTAAACACAAATGATGAATTATTTAAAATTCAAATCATATGTTATTTTAAACTAATCACAAATGTTTATGGCCATAGGCATAGTCTGTCTTTACATTATTCCATTCATGTCCAGCTAATAAACAGTCCACAATGTCATTAGAATATGTGCCGGACAATCAAACCATTGCTTTGTATATAAAACTGTAAATATATAAATGATAATGGAATATTACACCATTTAATATATTAAAAGAATAATATATTGAATTAAATAATAAAGACAATGTTTTTCTTAGTCAATATCCATAGACATATTATATAATATAGAAGCTTGAATAGACCTTCAACCTTCTTCAATGGCATAGTCCAAAATGTACACAACTAGGTTTCTAAGTGCTACCCACATCAGGCACTTTGTGGACTAGACTTACAAGATTATTTTGTATCCATTTGTTAAAAATATATATTTATTAATATAGAGTAATTATTTCATACACAAGCAACGAAAACAAATTTAAAGCGTATATGTTAGAGCATAATGTCGCGGGGTATTACCCTCTTCTTAAGAGACATATCTAATATGATGTACAATGCCATCGTGAAATCGGGTAGTCAAAGGGTCACTCTGATACCACTTTAAACTATAATCCTAAATCTTAAACTTTAAAACTATGACGCTTTGTGAAATTTTTTTGTTTTTTTTGTTTTCGTCGCTAGTGAACTGATATAAATCTAGGGGTAATTATCTAAACCAGCACTATACATTACTATCAAAACCAGAACATCTGGTTTAGGCAGAATATACCACGAACTAGAACACAGTAGCCAACACTACAACTTGATGCCATGGAACGGAACCTAGAGCTACAGTCAAACCACTATCATATAGCTGTCTTCATACACTAACTACAAAATCCATTGGATTGACTAGTTCTAGCTGATGTAGGATTCAGGAATGTCCTATTTAACACAAAACATGCTCATACGACATACCGATAGGTGATATAACGACCAGCAGTCTCGCTAGGCCGAATTATCTTCACCACTTGTCCTCGCTTCAGCCCGTAGTATCTAGCGATTGGATCGGTCACCTGGATACGAGGCAGCTGCATTCAATCCATTCAAGAAAACACAATGATCTTACACATTAGTTTACTTCCGGCACTTGTCTAACCCGACTGATACACCCAATTAACAATAAATATCACTTTATAATAACTTCACCATATATAGTAAATTAAGGTTAATATATACTGACCTGTGTTTCTTTTACAGTGTATCTTTGCAGCAAAGTCTTTTTCTCCTCAGTAGTAAGCACTTGATGCTCCGGAACAAGAGAATGTTCTTTTACATTGACAAGGAGTTCCGATTCCTGCACCGATGAAGTTCAAATTATAAAAACATTATAAGAGATGAAATTGCATGTATGATAATAAGTAACAACAGTAACGTGCAAATCTTCAGTGCATCTAAATTGATTTTGTACCCAAAATACAGCATACAAAAACTGCTACACTTATGATAGAAAGATTTTATAAAAACGTCTTCGAGACTAACCAAGGCCAAATTGTTGATTTGTTTTTATCACCATTCAATCCATTACCATCAATGAATACAAATCCAGATGGTTCAAAAACTAGGTATAAAACAGATAGCATGAAAATAAGATAAATGTTTGGCAATTCATTCTATCCGTTAGATCAACCTATAATAAATGTTTGGCGATTCCATTGTCAAGTTCAAGAAACTACACATGATTAAATGAATCATTGACCTCAAAACTTTCCATCATAGAAGACTACACACCAAGAATCCAATTGAGAGAATTAAGCATAATGATGACTTAAGCGGACCCAAATATCATAAAGACAATAAATTGACCTGGAAAACCTCCAAGTGAAACTTTGAAGAAATTTCACTGATACAAGTCCGAGCAAAGGGTGTCAAGTTCTGTTGCACAACCAGTATGGCCCTGAATACGTTCTCTGATTTCATGCGGTTGGTAAACGTCTTCATTGTCTTCACACCAACCTTGGGTTCTTCAGGAAAGAAAACATAGATCTAGTACATAAAAATTAAAAGCTTTAAATCTAACAAGGAATATAGGGAAGCTACATAAACAGGAACAATTGATAAATTCAAACACTTACTGTGCCATGCTACTATAAATTCTAAAAGCAAACATTAAATGACTTGGAACTAATAGTTAAAACTAAGTCGAATGCCGAGAAACATTTGGGGATACCTGATCAGAGTTATCGTTTCGCTTAGCTTTATTGATAATAAGATCCTCCCTGTTCATGTTTGTACCAAATTTGGAAATAAACTCTTCTCTGGACATGTTAATCTCGAAATCCCCGACGAAATAGCCTCTGTCTTTCAACATCTGCATTACCGTCCTTCGGATTCGAAACAACCTCTTGATTTCATCATCTGACAAAACCATTTTTGTCCCTCTAATAATTGATTCCTACAGTCTTAACAGTAACTAAATATTAGTCATAAAACAAGGGTAAAACAAGCACAATAACAAGAATCATAACCATAATATAATTAGGTACAAACAACAAGTTTAATCAAAGTTAAACAGAGAGAACTGAACGAACCCTAATACTTAAACTAAAATTAGTATACAACAAGAGTGAAATAAGCCATAACTACAACCACAATGCTAATAAAGTTAAACATTAGCTAATGAGTTTAACCAAAGTTAAAACCGAGAATTACACAAAAACCTAATACATAAAAGGGGAAATACAAAGGAATTACCAGCGAGAAACAAGATAAAGAGACGAAAAATACAAATTGAAGAGTAAAAGATAAAGAATTGCAGAAACCCTAGGAGAAACTTGTGCTCTGTGTTACCTTCTAGTAGTTTCGCTGAAGAAATAAAGAGAGGGAAACTAATAAAGGTGGGAGCTTTAAATCCTTAATGGAAATAAATAAAATAAAAATTTAAAAACTTTGAGGCTTATGGGCTCGGCTCGGCTCGACTCTTGTGAAGTTAGAACAGCCGAGCTGGTTAAGATAGAGTTTTACAATTTTAGGCCCAACATTTTATTAGTTTTTCAGACCCGGGCGAACTCGAATGAAGTCATGTTTATATTTGTTCATATAATTTTAATTGAATAAAGAACGAGCATAAATAAATAAATTAACTAATAACTTATCGTATTGTCTGACACTAACAAAAACTTAAGAGATACGCTTAAAATAAAGCTGAGGATACAAACAAACAAACAAACTAACTAACTAACAACGAGTCCGATCACTACTCTAGAAGTGAAAGAAACCCAATAAAAATGTAGGGACTAAAATAATTAAAATAGCAAAATTAAAGGGCCAAAAGGTCATCTATCTAATTTAATGTCTGATATTTTCGTCTTATTAAACCAACCGAAAAATCTATTAGGTATACATTTTAATTATTGTGTGGTCACTATTGGTACCATTTGTGATGGCTATAGACTACCACATAAACTTTATTTTCCCATGTTTTGAACCATCTTTAAAATGTGGCTAAAGATCCACATTCCCTTCAAGGGTGGTTATTATGTTTAGCCGAGGGTATTCGTAGCTCGAAAATAAAAATTAAATGAAAATAAAAATATATGTCTTAAATAAAATATTATAATCGACATAATTTATATAATCATTTATATTTAAATTCTGGTATTTACGGATTATTTTTTCGAAAAAAAAAAACATTATTAGTCTCCCTTGTGTTGATTTTCATGTCACAATGGTCTACATTCATTGTGTGTATTGATTTCCAAGACATGAAACATCAACATCTTTGGAAATCATAATTTCCTCTTACAATGGAGTAAAAGGTGAAGTGATTCATAAAAGCGAGGTATGGAATGATTTATTATAACCGAAACTGATATTGTAAAAAATAATGATTTATTATAACCGTAATTCATCTGATATTACTCAGTACTCACAATCGAAAATACAATCATAACCGTGATTTAAATCAGTGATTATTGCTTCTTCGTCAAGCCTCAAACACCACCGTTGTTCACATTGACCTCATCGTCATCCTCAAATACGTAATTTATATTGAATTGATAAAATACGTAAATAATTATAATTAAAATATTTTTATAAAATTTAAAAATGGTTGCATCGACAGCGATGACATTGATCAAAGTGATTTAAAGTATTAATTGAACGGATATAATTTGAAAGAAAGAATAAACCCTTATTAACAAGACTAAACTAAGAAAAAAGAAACCAATGCATGACGATACTAGGACAACTATGGAGCTACTAATGGCCACCGCCAGGGCTTGGAACAGACTGAAGAATCCGATCAATGCCGGCAAGGTGACGAGCGAAAAGCTTCTCGTTATCGAGCGTTGTCGAGTGACCCTTCTTGCTAGGAACCGAAGCCGCCAGCACCGTACCCTTGGGAAGGGCATTGAGAACCAAGCTTGCCAACAATGATGGAACATATTCGTTGCCTTCTCCTGTGTTTATCACCAGCTTCCTACATTCCATTTGTGGCATAAAAGAAGCAAACATCACCAAGAAAATAGGAACCAGAGAACTTAAACGAGCCATGGATTGGTATTAAGAACAATTGGAAGAAATAAGAATCTGGGTTTTGATAGTGAAGTTGAAACGAAAAGAGAAGAAAAACTCAGAGAAAAGCTGTCATGTAATGTTTTTTGATGCCTTGGAAAAGGGTTTGGTGTACAGATATATAGAGAAGATCCAGGGAGTGACGGCTGGAAAGCTGGGAGTGGGAGCAGAGGAAGGTGCCTATGGATACCTGAAACTTGTAGTATTAAGAGTGTAAAAAGAAGAGTTAGGCATATGGGGCTGAGAGTAGCCGCCGGCCAATATTTTTGGAGCAATTTCATGCACCACCGTCAACCTTTAAATTCTGGTCCAAACAGTTCTACACAAATCTGATTTTATTTTGACTTCCTTTGCCTTCAGGTTTCGTGGAAGCAGCTCTATCAAACTAGTGCTGCACTAAAGTGTTTGATTTTGACATCTCAGGCCATGAATCTTCGATCTTTGAAATTCCTCTACTTCGAAAATCATTCTCTACAAAATACGATCTTAATTTATTGGTCAATAAATCGAATATCGATAGAAGCCGGTGGTTGGCAGACCAAACTCTGGAGAGTCAAAACCGTGAAGGAAAAGAATAAGATTAAGGTTTATGATCACACGCAATGTCAAGAAAAAGCTTACATCTTTCACTCCATGACAGGACAAACACCTGTTGGTTGTTTAAGATAATGTAAAAAAATCCTTAAAACAACGTGGTACATTGTCGTTTCTTCTTCTTCTAATGGTCTCTTCAGGTCCTGCATGATAATCCCTTGTTAGTGGGGAACTGATTTCTTGGGCAAGGATTAAGGTAAGCAAGCAATCCCTGTAATGGAAATGCTACAAGTTTTGAGCAGCATCTAAAAATGGGAATGTTTTCTATGAAGACGCAAAAACCAGAGATTATACATAAAAACGACAAGCAGGAAGAGCCAAAACAGACAAGACTAAAGAACAATAATGAGGGTTTTAAAGCTCTTGGAATTCTATTCTAACAGTGTTGGTTGTTTCGCACGTAATCCATAACAAGCTGCTGTTGGGGACTGATGTTTGTTCCATTACCAGGATTAGAGATTCATATGAACAATTATTGGTGTTGCAATATCATGGTTATGTGACTTTTGCCAAGGTAGGATGGACATTAACATGGTTTCGGATTTGAGATGGAAGTGAATCGAGTTTGAATAATCTAAAAATGATTATAAGATAGTATATATTCATATATATATATATATATATTTATCCTTTTGACGATCAATATACACTTTGTAGACAAAGATATTTAAATGCTTACCCCTTAAGATGAATACCATCCGTTTTTTCACTAGGACATATTTCTTGTTTTTAGATGTAAGATAATCGAATATAAAATTTTAAATTAATGAACTAAAAAATGAGTTTGTCCGCGAATATAAACGAATCAAACATGTATATTTAAATTTGATTGTTTAATAAATAAATATATATATTTTTTATTTATACTCATCTATTTAATTTTTAAAAAATACAAATAATTTATGAATAGTTTATAAAACACTATATTCGTTTACTACCTTGTAGATATTTATGATTTAGAGTCAAAGTGGCAATAGCCATGCATGATATCTACTCTCCTAAACTGCAATTAGCACAAGGATTAAGCTCTGATCTAACCTTAATTACTGGATTAATTCTTTAATTTTGACCAAAGAAACACTTTTAGAGCATGGTGGAGTAGACCAACGATATGAAATTACTTGCATTCCACGACATGGAGAAAGATGTTTATTGTTTTTTATATATAAAAAAATCATATCTTGTTCTATTGATTTGTGTCTACTCTAAAATACAAATTAAAAATTATAATAAAAATTAAATAAATTTAATATAGTAATAAATGATATGATAAAATTAATAATTTTTCAAACTTTCACTAATTATATAAACTCTACATAAAATTAAATAATCAATAAAATATTTTTAAACAAAACAGTTTTTAAGCAACTAAAACTCTTTCATATATATATATATATATAATTACCATAAATGTCATGTGATTAATTATGCAGACCTCTAATGAACCGAAACACTTATGTTTTTAGAAATGGAGAGATTAATGCGTGGAGGAAAGGTATTTGACTTCTATAGAAAATTTCTTTACATCCATTATGTTATTTCATAACAAACGGTAAATATATATAAAAAACTAGACTCGAATTCTAACACCGTAAATAAAATAAATTATATTAAAATAATTATATCTGTAATAAATCTTTATAAAATATTTGATTCAAAATAATTGATCAATAAATATAAAAAATTATTTTAAATTCGTAAAACATGTATGTACTTAAATATCAAAGCACGGTTTAGAGACCATATTTTTTTCTTCTAGACGTAATTTGGTTTCGAGACTGGTGAAGGCTCAGAAGTCCTTTTTAATTTCACCTTTCGTCAAATTATAGTAATTTAGATGTCGAACCCATAGGGACTGTGTCGACCTTACTACTGCTTAAACCTGCATAATTGAAAATAAAAACACAAGTATTTTGTTGAGTTGAGATAACTAAATTAACTACTTGAAAACTAAATAAAAGAATAGAATAAATATGATGGAAGTAAGGCCAAGTTGAGTGCTTTGTAGAAGAGATTTTAATTGTATTATTTATCCACTTATTAATGCAATAGGTTGACTTGCCGCCTTGCGGGTCGCACTAAGGGTCGTCGCAGTTGTCTAGGCGGGGTTATGCCTTGTTGACAAATCAACTTTCCATAGTTCGACAGAGCATCCTTGTATGTCTCCTCCTTATCCCTAAGCGAAGAGAACTATTGAAGTTCACGTCTTGATGATATCTTCCGGCGTGAATCAAGGATGAACAACAACCAACCACATGCGTCTTATTAGTCGTTAAAATCCTGGGCGGTTTATCTCTAAACCAGATTAGTCAATGCCCTTGAGCAAAGACCGTATTCTCTCGTTTCGTGAGCCTAACTCTCCCGATATTAGACAAATATATTTTTCTTCATATACTATATCTCGAGCTCATATACAAAGAAGAGTAATTACCAAGAGAGAATAAACTATGAAAGAAATTTTGCATTAATAAATATCAAAGATAATACAATCTTCTACTTCACAAACAACCTAAGAATATATGATATAGAGAATCTGATTCGAGTCTCTTAATCTAAACCTAATTGAACTAGGACACTTTATTCTATTTCTTAAAATAACTTTTTGATTGAATACTGAATTATGGAAAATAAACAGAAGATAAAATATAATTTTTTTGAACAAGCTAATAATGATTACAAAAGTAATTGTTCTAGAATATAATCTCCACCATTTAACATTGATCACTCAATCAATACTCTACTAGCATCGCAGGTGCTTGAACCCATGACCCTTAGGAACACCAACCATTCCTTTAACCATTTCAACTAGAGGGCTCATACAAATGAAGTATAATTTTAAGACGTAGAGAATAGAATTTAAAATTTAAGACTGCATTAAATTATTTAGTGTTGTAATATAAAAAGAGAGAGAAATAAAGTGACGGATGCAATTTGGTTAAAAACATTTAATCACATGACAGCAAAGATCATTAACCCTAAATCTTAAACCCTAGACCTTAAATCTTAAACCCTGATCTAGTTAATGCAATTTGATTATATGCATATTATTCATTGAAATGTTTCACTGGTTTGAGTCGTACCTTTGCTACATAGTGATGTTTTAGACCATTCGTAGATATGTTTCGTTTGTTTGAGTGTATTATTTTTTTCTAATTAAATTTAGAGAGATTTCTAACGAGACATATATTAATATCTTCGGGATATATTTTTTTTAATCAATAAAATCACACTACTTTTATTGTTAAAAAATCCCTTTGATTAAGTAAAAAAGAAGAGGAGAAATATACTGCCAAAACAGAGGAAGAGTTACCCCTAGTGAACACAGAGATCATCTGCAAAACAACCTTAAAAGTGCCAAGCTTATGACCCTGATTGTCTTCAAGCATTGGAATGGTGTTAGTTCTCTGCCTAACACTAACCTGCCTAGAAAAACCACTAAATCCATCAACATTAGCAGGATCAGTGCTACATACAGCTGTAATCACCTTTTTTTGAAAATAATTTAAAAATATCGTTTTGAAAACGTTTTTTGGCGGGTGATTTTGAAATTTCGGTATCCCAAAAAATGACACCTGAAGAACAGGATGTCACTTCTATGAAAATACCGTTAAAATTTGAAAATTAGTTGAGTGGAGTCGCCACTGGTCACTTTGGTAGATCGGACACCATTAAAAATTTAACCAGAGATTCAAAACGTTTTGGGTTCGGGAGTTGGTTACGTGTAGGGAAGGATTAACACCCCCACAACGCCCAGAAATTGGTACCTAAAGGTTCGCATCATAATTCCTAAGAAAATATAAACTCAAATTAATTTAATTTTAATTTTAAAATGCATAACTTTAAAACCTATATCCACGATAATTCAAAGAAGATAACACCCGGAGATCGGGATGCTACTCCCAGCAGAATATATCGGGATAATAAGGTCTCGCAAAAATAACGAACAAAAATAGCGTATGATGATAATATAATAATAATAATAATAATAATAATAATAATAATATATGCAATACTAATAATAATAAACTAATGATAATAATAATAAAAAAGTATATATATATATATAATAATAAGTAGTAGTACGATAATAATGATAATAAGCAAACTAAAAAAAAAAAATAATAATAATAATTATAATTATAATAATAATAATAATATAAGGATCAATCTGCAAAAAAAACAAAATTAGAAGATCAAAATAAATGAAATCAGTGACCAAAATTGAAGAAGCAGTGAACTGGAAAGCCAAAACGCAAAGGTGCTGAAAGTGCAGGGACGGGGTGCGTGATTTCCCCATTTTCTCGGGCTAACACGAGGATCCGGGTTCAATAGGCGGGTCGATCTCGGGTCGGGCCTTGAAACGGCGCCGTTTTGGGCCCGATGAATCGGCACCAAAACGGTACCGTTTTGCTAGATGTATATATACCCTTTTTATTATTTTTTCAGCAGCTTAAAACCATTTGTTTCATCTCCTTCAACACAAATGCAGAGCTTATATGCTCTCGGGAGGCTATGGAGGTCCGACCGCCGCCTGCGGTCACCGATGACCGCCGCCACCGCGCCGGCCGCCGCGCCGGCGACCGAAACCGAAAAAAGAGATACCTTTCCGCTTCGTTTCGATGTGGAGATACTAGATCCGGCCTTGTTTTTTTTCGAGAATCAGCCCCTACAAGTGTAGATCTAGAAGGTAAGTTTCGAATATAATATTTTTTACCTCTTTTGTTTCGATCTTGTTCTCTGATTCCTCTTCTCTTTTTTTCTGTTCGAATATTCGAATAGTACAATATTATGCTACTGCTTGTTTTCGAATATGGCTTTTTTCATTCCTTTTTGGTGGCCGGTTTCTAACTGGTGTTTACAATGGTTTTCTTCGGTATTTATAACCGAATATATACATATAATATTTAAAATATCTCTTAAAATCCTCTATCTAATCCCTGCTCTACGTTTAAATCTGATTTGTGCTGTGATTGTTTTGCAAGTTTGGGCGGTAGAGCACGTGAATCGGGCGGTGGCCAGCCTCTGGAGCGAATAGGAGCGCGCGTGGCTACCACGCGCGCTGATCTGGATGTCCATGGTCGGAGGCGGCGCCGACAACTGCTATGGAGGCTTGCTAGGGTTTGTTTAGGATGTTAGGGTTAGGTTACTAGGCTTGGGGCTTGTTGTGGGTTTAGTTTGTTTGTTTATTGGGCCTGTTGTGTTTTTTTTTTTAATATGGGTTATTACAGCTGCCCCTCTTTGCTCATTGTTGTGTAACGACAATAGGGCAAAGATAAATAATAACCCATTTTACTTGATATGGTTTCAGGGTTCATCTTTAGAATGGTAAGGGTTATTGCAGGTAAGGTTAGGGTTCTGTTTGGTAAGGTTGAGACTCTTCTTGGTAAGGTTGGGGTTCTTTTGGCCACCGCTTCTTCTACTGGAGCTTTGACTTCATCTATTTCATCGCTCTTGTCTGCAAAATCTTCAAAATGAGGAGATCCTTGAAGAGGACAAAAGTTGCGGCTGAACCGTTGGAGGAGACAAAATACGTTTGGCTTTCTGCGATATTCATGATGTTGACGTCTTTAGAGAAAACTTGGTCTTGTTGTAACATTGACAGATAAGCAAGGGCCGTCAAGCTGGATTCAGCTGCATCCGATGAAGAAGTATGATTTGACAAATATATTTTCTTCTTCCTTTTCTTGTAGATGTAATATCCGCAAATACAAAATTTGGCTTAATTGTACCATCAACGATAAAACGAGACCGGCAAAATGAGAACTTGTTAGATCGAAGAGGCAAAACTTGAAGTAAAAAGTTGTATGTTATCCGCGCCATCAACGGAGAGGTAAGATAACATTTCAGTAACTTGGATCCTACTTCACCATCAACGGAGAAACAGGATTGAACTTCAGTGATTCAGATCTGGTCACACCATCAATGAGGACAAGATCAGGTTTCAGCAATTTGGACCCTATTACGCCATCAACGGAGAAACAGGATCAAGTTGGATCTATCCACTCCATCAACGGACGGGTAAGATTAAGTCTATATCATACTACGCCATCAACGGAGAAGCATGATTGGATGGGATTTGGCCACACCATCAATGGGGAGAAGATCAAGTCTGTGATTTGGATCCTACTGCGCCATCAACGAAGAAACAAGACTGAGTTAGATCTATCCACTCCATCAACGGAGGGGTAAGATTAAATCTGGATCATACTGCTCCATCAACGGAGAAGCATGATTGAATGGGATCTGGCCACACCATCAACGGGGACAAGATCAAGTCTGTGATTTGAATCCTACTGCGCCATCAACGGAGAAGCAGGACTGAGCTGGGATCCATCCACTCCATCAACGGAGGGGTAAGATCAAGTTTGGAAGATCTAAATATCTGATTCAATTGATGTCATGTATCTTCTTTGCATTTTTCTCAAATGCACAGGGATCAACGGATTTGATATGCCTTTACCGGTAGCCGTTTGCTCTGGGCTAGCTGTACCATTACTCTGGGTACAATCATTTGGTTCCAAGGATTTCATTCCTTGACCATTCGTAAAAATGGATTTCAATGGACATTTGAATGGTCTTTAACAATGCATTTTTCCCAAATGCACAGGGATTAACGGATTTGTTTTGCCTTTACCGGTAGCCGTTTGCTCCGGACTAGTTGTACTATTACCCTGGGTACAATCAGTTTGCACCAATCACAAGATTGGATTTTTCCAAAGGAATGGATTTCCTTCGACCATTCGCGAAAATGGATTTTGAAGGACATTTGAATTGTCCAATGTCTTGTTTCTACATGTCTTTTTCAATTTTTCATTTCGTTTTTTCATTTTTTCTGTATTGTTCATTTTTTCATTTCTCATTTTTCATTTTTTCATTTTTTCATTTTTTCATTTTTTTCAAAATAATATTAATTCACATGTACTATCTGTACAAATCTGAAAAAGTGAAATCCGCAACAAAGCTTGATCCGCAACATAGTTATCGGAGGAGCATGATTCTATCAAAATTGACTTCCCACCACTAACGGAGGTGACATTGAGAAAAAGTTGTTTTTGTTGTTCCATGATGGGTAGTCGTGATCTGAAAGCAAAATAAAACATTCGTTAGTTCCTGTTCAAAATTCTAGAGTCATTACCTGAAAAATTTGTGTTTTTTTTAGCCTTCTCAGGGCCAAAGGTTGGTCATCATGTTGTTGCCCCCATGATTGAGGTTGTTCGGTCTCTTCTCTGGACCTGTTTACATATACAAGCAAAAATATATGTATCATAAATGCTCAATGTATGCTAAGTCTGAATACGTGATGTCTAAATGCAAAATGCATGAATGATATGATTTTTCTATTTTCAAAGGATGTCCTAATTTATGCTCGATACATGTTTAATCTAAATGCATGATTTGTAAATGCAAAATGCTTGAATATCGTGATTTTCCTAGGGGTGCCCCGATTTCACTGATCATGATGAAAGCTGCTTGAATTCTTCTGATTCGGCCTCCTTCCTCGGAACCTTTTCTCGAAATGGATGCCCCAAACAATTTTTAAACAATCTGCCTTAAAGTGCAATAATCCACATGATCGTTTTGCCCCTACTTTCTAAAGTTAGGCTGATTAAAATCCAACCTCAGAGAGTTACACAAGACTTGAACGAGAACAAAATATATTTTTATTACAACTTGTAGTTTTAGGCCCTTACAAAAGACTCTCACCGCCATTGAGCTTAAGCTAGTGAGATAGTTCACAAAAACATCTCAGAGATGAAAACTACAAGGGACCCTCTATGGTCAAGGTAGGGCAACATTTTAGCCTAGCAGGCGTGATTTACAAAAACAACAACAACAACACTATCATTTTCATTTAGTGTCTTCATGTTTTGGCATAGGATCCTTGTCTGTGGCCGTTCCTGCTGAGTTGTCGAAGGTTAATACTTCGAGCTTGATAAACTTTTCTACCAACCTTTTAAAACCCAGGCAATTTTCAATTGAATGCCCCACTTGTCCTGCATGGTAATCACATCTTGCATTAGCGTCGTACCATTTCGGGAAAGGGGATTTTATCGGTGCTTGGAAGAAGGGTGACACTAGACGGTTATCGTACAACTGTTTGTGTAACTCCCCATAAGTAATTGGGATCAGAGTAAACTCTTTCTTTTCAACATTCTTCCTCTAATTAAAATCTTGGTTCGAGGAATTATAGGTATCGGTAGCTACAGGCTGTGTTACCGTTATCGGCTTTGAATAATTAACATTGTAGACTCCTGAAGAGTTTACTTCACTGTCCTTCTTCCCGTATGTGGACCTTCTGTGGGACGAACTTCCACCGGTGTCAATTCTGTCACTCTTGATGGCATTCTCGATGAGCTCACCAGATAATACGAGATCAGCAAAATTGGTGGTTGCATTGCCTATGAGGCGGTCCAGGATCGGGCCTTCCAATGTTTGGATGAATATAACCACCGTCTCTTTTTCACTGAGAGGGGGTTGAACCTGCGCTGCCACATCTCTCCAACGTTGCGCGTATTGTCTGAAGTTTTCATTAGACTTCTGTTTCATGTGTTGCAGAGTTCAACGGTCTGGTACCATATCATTGACGTACTTGTATTGTTCTAGAAAAGCTTTGGCCAGGTCCTTCCATGATTTTATCTGATAACGGCTCAATTGATTATACCACCTAGTGGCGGATCCCGTTAAGCTTTCTTGAAAGCAATGTATCAATAATTTATCATCCCTACTGTATCCGGTCATCCTTCGATAAAACATTATAAGATGGGCTCGTGGGCAGCTAGTCCCGTCATACTTCTCAAATTCTGGGATTTTGAATTTTGGGGGTAACACCAAATCTGGAACAAGGCTGATTTCGTTGGCATCGAATCCACTGAAGGTGTCTACTATCTCCATGGCTTCCATCTTTTCTTCGAGTCGTTTGCAACGCTCCTTAATTTCTTTCGAAGTCTCGATCTTTGGTTTCTCTGTTTCCATCAACTGATCAAGTTCTGAGACAAAGTTTTCGGCTTGACTACCCCCCGGTTTGGCTTCTAACGTGGAGGGTATGTTCATGGGACCAAATATGTCGGTCGGATGCAATGGTAGCTTCCCTTTTGAAAGAATCACCTGAGGATGAGCTTCTGATGGTATTTTAGTTTGAACAGGAGTAAAACACGGAGGGTATATGGGATCTTCGATCATATCAGTGGGGTTTGCCCCTGGATTGACAACAGAAACATCTTCTCGTTCATGTGACTTGAGTCCAAGCATTTGTGCTAGTTTCCCTAGCATTTCTTGTTGAGATCTTGCAATCTGATCTTTCATCTCTTGTCGAGCTCTGGCTAATTGATTTTCCATTTTTTGTGCTAGATCTGCTTGTAAGTCCTTTTGAGTCTGCTCGATCTTATCTAACCTGTCTTCGTTCATCTTTTTTGTCTTGCGTCGAGTTCCGTATAGATGTTGAATTGTTGTCTTGTCCAGTATTGCTGAGACAGGGGACCCCGAACATAAGTCTTGATGTTTAAAAGATGAATGCATGTGAATGCAATAATCAAAATGTGATTATAGTATTTTTAATGTACAATGGATGATTATGATATGTCAATGTCATGATGCAACAAAAAAATGTTAATTTATATTAAAATAATCGAAAAAAAATTAAACAGATAAGAAACTATACATAAACAGTATATAAAGGCACCCAAGCCTAAAAAGGTTATTGTTAAACGAAAAAGTCTCACATGGCTCTACGGCTCATTATATGCGATTTTGTTCTAGAGTATCGGTACCCGAACTGTCGCTAGGACATCGATTCGGGGGAATATAACCCTTATTTATATGGGGGTAAGAACCCCACGAAATATAAGGATCAAGATTCCGGAAACGAATTACAACACTATACGGAGGTAAAAAACCCATGAAGCGAAGTAATCATTCCCACTTACGGGTTCTTAATCTAATGTGATGACAAATTAAAAATTAATTTAATTTGAATTCTTATATTTTCTTAAAACTTATGATGCGAACCAAACTAAGGCCTAACTTCTTTTTGAAAATTTGTCCCCAGCGAAGTCGCCAGCTGTAATCACCGTTTTTGGTCCGGGGAGTTGCCACCAATCATTTCACGGTGTGATTGGAACACCAAAAATCAAGGTCTGCGCACCAGAGTTGAGTTCGGGAGTCTGTTACGCGTAGGGAAGGATGAGCACCCCTACAACGCCCAAAATTAGCACCTGTCGGTTACAAAATATTTTATATGATCGAAAAATATAAATTCAAAGTTAATTTTATGATCCTGTAATTTTAATCTGCAAAATAAATAAGTAAGTTAAATAACAGGAATGATCAAATTGAATAAAATAATAATAATACATGTATTAATAATGTTGGTGATAGGACATATGTTAATAATAAGAATAATAACAATAATAAAACACCTAATAATAATAATAATAAAATATAATAATAACAATAATAATAATACTAAAACACGTAACCATATTTATAATAATATTAAGAAAATATATATATACTCATAATAATAATAATATAATATATGCAATACTAATAATAATAAAATAATAATAATAATAATAAATATATATATATGTATATAATCATCATCATCATCATCATAATGATAGTTATAATAAGTAGTACGACAATAATAATAATAAGCAAACTAAAAAAGGAAAATAATAATAATAATAATAATAATAATAATAATAATAATAATTATAATAATAATATAAGGATCAATCTGCAAAAAAACAAAATTAGAAGACCAAAATAAATGAAATCAGTGACCAAAATTGAAACCGGAGCAAACAGGGAAGCTAGAATGCAAACTGGCCAAAAGTGCAAGGACTAAGGGCGTGATTTCCTCATTAACGCGGGTTAAGCACGGACTCGGGACTGTTCGTGGGTTCGGAGTCGGGTCTGGACCACTTAAACGATGTCGTTTTGACTGAATAATTCGAAGCCAAAACGGCGTCATTTCTATATCGGGTTAAATACCCTTGTTTTCACTTAAGGGCTCATTTTGCCTTCTTCTTCCTTGAGAGCAACACAAAGAGCTCTCACTTCTCTGAAAATCCGGCCGCCAGAGACTCCTCCGACCACCGCACGGGCCGCTGACCGCCGTGCCGGTGGCCGGAATCGAGAAAGGAGGACGCTTTCCGCTTCGGTTCGATGTGGGGATTCTAGATCCGGTCTTATTTTTTCGAGAATCCGTCCCTACAAGCGTAGATCTAGAAGGTAAGTTTCGAATATAATATTTTTTACCTTATTTTGTTTTTATTTCACTTCCGATCTCTCCCTCTCTGCTCTTTCTATTTGTTTGGTTCGAATATCTCGTGTTTGGTTCGGATATTAAGTGATTTTTGTTTGAAATCTTTTTTTTATTTCATCCGAATCCTCTACATTGATCGATTTTCTGGGTTTAAATACCCATGAAATCATACATAAAATATATTATCTAATCTTCTTTTCAGAGATTTTAAATCTGATTCTTTTAATACTTTGCAGGTTCTGACATGGAGAAGGCGGTGGAGTTAGACGGGCGGTGGCCGACGATGTGAGCCAATGAGGGAGCGAGTGGGACACACGCGCGGAGATGAGTGGTCGCCGGAGCGGCGGCGGCAGCTAGGGTTAGGGTTCTTTGTTTTACCAGATTAGGGTTTTAGTGTTTGGGTTTGGGTTTGTATTTGGGCTTGGTTGTATTGGGTTCTGATAAAGAAACTTGGGTTTGTGATGTTGGATCTAATAAATAAATAAAATGAACTTTAATGTTTAATGGGTTATTACAATAGCAACATCAACTGTTAAAGGCAGGGCAACTCCAGTAGTTCCCTCCAAAGAAACCTATCTACAGAATCCACAGCATCTGGAAGGGGAGAATGCTTACCACTCAAAACAGATTCAAGAGTTCAACCTTGCCAGAAATCTAGCATAAGTGTTCAAAGGCAGTTCACCACTCAAAACATCAGCAAAAAATCTAGAATCAGAGATGAATCGTTCCGCCATGATCGTCACAGATAGATTCATCGGAGCTACACCATCTGCAGAAATCTTACCGGATGGAATTGGAGCTTCGCCTATTTTCTGGCCCCTGTAATTCAAATCGGCTACCGAATCAGTGTACTTGAACCCCGTTTTGTTCAGGTTCTTCACCGAGAGATCCACGTCCAGGGTAGCGTTGAACAACACCTGGAGCTTTGTATAATCCAGGGAAAACTTCAGGTCGACTATGTTGGATTAAAATTTAATAATAGTGGGCACATATGTATAATGTATATTGCTATTATAAAATTTAACACGTAATTAAGTGACCAATTATGTTACACGTATTATAGGTATTAAATTATCATGGAATTAAAAGTGTAGATACCATAAGGTGTATTTATAATTTGATGAGGGGTAGCATTATAAATGCTTCAGAGTTGGTTATTAAATCAACTACTAGTTGGTTATTAAATCAACTATATAAAGGGGTTATGGTCCCCAAGAATTAGGTCAACTTGCATATCTTTTTTCCTCGTCTGAGAGTTGTTCCGCAAGAGAAAACCTAACTTCTTGGAAGATCAAACCTTCTGGTAAAACTCTATCGATTAATTCAGGTACGCTTCCGCATTCAGTTTATTTATTTTATTGTTTTTGATGATTTGACATGTATAGATCTTGGGTTTATATTCGTATTGAATATATTTTAATTCTAACAAGTGACATCAGTGCTAGAATTATGTCGAATCATTAAGATCATAAGTTTTTAGTTTTAATTTATTGATATGATCTAAAATTAAATATAATTTTACGGATTATTTACTTCGATATGGTTTCATAATTAATCGTATGAGATTAAATTATATATCTATCGTATTTTAAGAACAAATCAATTTGGTTTGTTTCTTATGATTTTATTTTGGGTTTTCGTCAATCCGGTTGTTTTTTCTTTTCCAATGGATTAACATTCATTGTTTCTATTTCCGTGGATTTAGTTTGGTTTTACGTCCATGGGTTTGAATCGATTAATTAAGAAATCATAGAAATCAATCTAGATTTATATGAAGATTAGGTTTTATCTGCATAAAAATTTATTTAATTTTTTTTGGGCTACTATTAATTGGAAATTAAATTTTAAGTTTGGATTCCAATTACTTCGATAGTAACATATTTACTTTATTTTTATGAAATATATATTTTTAAATATATTTTATTTAAATTATATGTTTAATTTGGTTGGATCAAAATTTTAGTTTTGATCATTGGATATTAAGTTAAATTCGGTTAGATCAAAATTTTAGTTTTGATCATTGGTATTAAGCTAAATTCGATTAGATCAAAATTTTAGTTTTGATCATTGGTATTAAGCTAAATTCGGTTAGATCAAAATTTTAGTTTTGATCATTGATATTAAGTTAAATTCGGTTAGATCAAAATTTTAGTTTTGGTCGTTAATAATAAAGAAAAATATAATTAATTTCGGCTTTATCATGATAAATTTATCATGACTCAAAAAAAAATTTATATTCAGGTTAGCTATTAAAGCTTTATATTCGGTTTATGTCTATTAAGTTATGATTTAATGATCTTTTGACATGTTACTTTTAAAGTATATTGTTACTTTATGTAATTTATTTGGTTAACATATTCGGTATTTAGTTTTGATCGTATGTTATTTTGGATTATAAAATATATATTTGGTATTGATATATTTAATTCGGTTTGATCAAAAATTTATTTTTGATTATTATATTATTATGATTATATTAAAATTTTAAGTAATTATTATACGAATTACTCACTTGTATGATATTTTTTGTATTTTGTTTTTAGTTAAAGATTAAATGTTTTGATCGAATTTAGTTTTGGTGAAAACATATTTAAGGAATTTTTGAAGAACAGTCAAAGATTTCAGTTATTTGGATTCTGATAGCCCCATTAAGACAACCTTAATTTGGTTTATTTTGAAAACTCAAGTGTTATCAGAAATTTCAACTTTGACTATTATAAATATTAAGTTTGAATATTAGTTATTTATGTTATATATTTTAAGATAAATTAATTGAAGCATTAAGTCATCAAAGTGATCTTTATTGTGGAAATTATTTTATTTTAAAATATAGAAGGTTTTGTGCATGTAATTCAGTTTATACTAATATTAATCGGCCCAAAGGAAGATTAATAATTAGTAATGTTACATGTGCATCTGTGGTAATAAACATGTGATAATTATTCAGTTTTATATGTGAACAATAAATCGGCCCAAAGGAAGATTTTTGTTTAACATATTCTTATTATCAATGTTTGATTACTACATCAAGATATCACTTACAAATTAATATTTTTTTAAAAATATTATTGGAGTGTTCGATATCTTGTGATGATGTTATCTTTATTCAAATTTATTATTATTTTGGTTATCTTTTATCTCGAGTAAAAGATAAAATTAAGAAAAATATTTATAAACAATTAAATTCATATTTTGGCTTCGAATATCTAATATTTTAAAAGATTAATTGAAACATAATGTCACCAAAGTGACCGCTTTTGTGTATATTAGTTTATTTAAAATATTAAGATAATTATAGGTCTTTGTAATTCATGCGTTTATTAATTGGCCCAAAGGAAAATTAATATTTGGCCGAATTACAATGACAACTGTGGCTATAAATGTGTGACAATTATATGGTATTTTATGTGAACAATACGTTAGTCCAAAGATTAATCTATTGTTTGACATAGTTTATTATCAATGTTTGATTGCTACAACAAGAGTACCGCTTACAGTTAATATTACTGTCTAAAGACTTGATATTAATGTTGTGCTTGGTATCTTGTGGGGAACTAGCCATTATTTTGAATTTATTGTTTACTGATAGATATTTATGTGAGCTTGTTTATTTATTTATTTTTGTTCTATTTTTAGATGATTTATTTTTACTATCATAATATTTGTTGAATACATTCTATACTTATGTTTAGTGAAATTAATCTCAAGGAATAGAAAAAACACTTATATATAGTATTTGGTTGTATGAACATAGAACTTTCACTAAGTGAAGAACAACTTGCACCTCTCACGGCGGTAAGCATTCATAAATAGGATTTTGAGAGGTGAGTTATTCAAGTTGCATAAATTTAATGATCATAAAGTATAATATTTAGAAACTTTTAAGAGCACAAATCTTAAAAAAAAATATTTATACTAAGGATTTTCTTGATAAAAAAAATATTATTAATTTTTTTTTAGATTAATATGACATCACTTTTGGTTTACTTGATGTCTATGTAGTATAAGGATCAAGAAAATGTGAGAGAATATATTATATTGCTTCAAAACTTAAGGCACATAAGATCAAACTTTATAACAATTGTTTGTTCTTATAATTTTAGTATAGCTTCCTATACAGTTTAACTAATTCAAAATTAGTTACAATTATTAAAGGAAAAATAAACTTCAAATGAGATTATTTCTCATTGTGTTAAAGAGGAAGAAAAGTTAAAGCATTATAATTATAAAAATACTCAATCAGTTAGTGCTCTTTGGTTAGTGTCTCTAAGAATAGGGGCAATAAAAAATATATATTAGAATAAAGTTGCTAAGGGTCCTACTCCAAAGAAATAACAATAAGGTATAAAGTGTTGATTCTTTTGTATAAGCTAGGATACATGTAAAGAAATTAAACTTCAAAAGTAAGCAATTACTTAGGCTATTTTGAGTGATCCATAGGCTGTAAATTTTATGATCCCACAATTAAGATTATTTTAATGAGAGATTTATAACATTTTTAGGATGTTGAGTTTGGAGGGAGAATAAGGTTAGATACATTGTTGTTAAGGAGGAATTGGATATTAATTTAATTCCTACTATCACTTTCCACGATGTTTAGGTTTTCACATCGATCATTAATAAAAAGTGAATCAAGTACATCAGCAAAACAATGTTGAACAACTCTCGTTCAAGATAAGATAATTATTTTTTTAGAAGAACAAACTCAACAACCTAAAAACAACCTAAAAAAATGTGTCTTTAAAGATATCCATGAGAGGAAAGAGAAATACTATTGAGGATTATTACTTAGTATTTCATCAAGAAAATAAAGATAATAATAGAATGATAAAAGACAACCTGATCAGTTTCTTTTATCAAACCATAAATGTTTTAACTCTCAAAAGTGGATTGATGTTATTTAAAAGAGTATGATTTTATACAAGGTAATAAAGTTTAAGAACTTATCGCATTACCTTAAGGTACAAACCAATTGGTTGTAAATTAATATTTAAAATCAAGAGGGATGTAAATGATAATATGGACAAGTATAAGGCATTTCTTGTATCTAAAGGATATACTCTAAAAGAAAACATTGATTTTGTGGAGACTCTCTTTCAAGTTATACTGAAAGACTCTTTCAAAATAATTTGAAACTTATTGCTTTTAATCTTGAGCTACATAAGATGGATGTTAAGCTTGTGTTTTTCAATGATAACATTGAATAAATTAATTATATGGTACAATCATTGATTTGTGTGTAATGATACAAAATTCATGATATGTAAATTAAAGATATCCATCTATGAGCTTAAGTTTAACTCTCATTAATGAAATTATAAATTTCATATTGATTATCTCATTCGGTTTTGAGATAAATTTGGTTGAAAATTGTATGTATTATAAGTTCAGTGGGAGTAAATCAAGTGACACTCATATTACTAAAGAAGATATTTTTTTTCAGTGCCCTACAAGTAACCTTGAAATTTATAAAATACAAAAGATTCCATAATTTATTGAGAATCTAATTTATGCTTAAGTATGTATGCATTTGGATATTGCGTACATTATTAGAATGTTAGACAGATATTTAAGTAAATCTAATATGAATTATTGGATAGCAGCAAATAGAGTTATGAAATGACTTTAGAGAACAAAATTTATATGCTCACATATCGAAGTTTTGGTAAGTTAGAGATCATCAAGTTTACAGACTTCGATTCTACTAGAATATTGATGTAAAAGACTCTGTCACATGAGCTGCTAATTATAGATTGAATAGAAAGACCACTTCAGTTATTTTGTGACAATAAATATGCATTATTTATTCTATAAACAATAGGAACACTTTAAAATTTTAGTTCCTAGTTGTTAAAGAAAATTCAGAGTGTTTATGTGTCTATAGAGCATGTTGGTACAAACTCCATAATTGCGCGCTTATTTAGAAACTATCACCCTAGGTCTTTCATGAGCACACTACTCATATGGGTGTAATATTATTTAAGTATATTCAGTTTTAGTGGGAGTTTGTAATTTTGATAAATGCTCATTCGTTTTAGACACAATTTCGGTTACTTTAGTTTAAGGTTAATTTCTGTAGAAATAAAGTTATTTTGGCTTATGCACACTCTAAATTCAGTAAAGTTTGATCTCACTAAAGTTTAGGAGGACCAGTTGGAAATAGGCATGTTCGATTTATATTTACATGTAATTTCCATGCTACGCATCCATGATTGATCTATATCATTTGATTATATTTTTATACGTGACCATTGATGGGTCCAGTCATGATTGATATGATAAAGACCGCTTTGATCCTATATGAATATAATTGATGGACGAGATTATTTTAGAATACCTATTATATGATAGCAAATTTTTGAGCTCATAAGGTTATACATTTGTCAAGAAACATATGTTGCCCAAGTGGGAGATTGTTGAATTAAAATTCAATAATAGTGGGCACATATGTATAATGTATATTGCTATTATAAAATTTAACACGTAATTAAGTGATCAATTATGTTACACGTGTTATAGGTATTAAATTATCATGGAATTAAAAGTATAGATACCATAAGGTGTATTTATAATTTGATGAGGGGCAGAATTATAAATGCTTCAGAGTTGGTTATTAAATCAACTATATAAAGGGGTTATGGTCCCCAAGAATTAGGTCAACTTGCATATCAACCTAACTTCTTGAAAGATCAAACCTTCTGGAAAAACTCTATCGATTAATTCAGGTACGCTTCCCCATTCAGTTTATTTATTTTATTGTTCTTGATGATTTGACATGTATAGATCTTAAGTTTATATTCGTATTGAATATATTTTAATTCTAACATGCTAAGGTGACTGAGTGGATTGTTATAACGGGGTTTTTGGGCTTGAAAACGGTGAGAATTAAGACTATGATAAGGATTATAATGAATAGTAAAACGGCCACCGTTGCAAAACAGATGTTTCTTCATCTATGGCGATGCTTGAGGTCACTGCTCATGGCTGTTGAACTGTTTGCAGACTGTTCCATTGATTCTGTGTTGGCGTTTTATTTCTGACAAAATAACAAAACAAAGTTAAAAGTCTTGAAATTGAAAACGTAACCCATGCTAGTAGTAAATGCATGTATGTAGCACAATAAAATTTCTTAAACATTATTTAATTAAGCTAAGCTAACCTAAAAAACGACGGTGCCATTAAGTAATAGGGTAAACTACATATTCAAATATCTTTTATATTTTTTAACTATCAAAAGTTATAAATTGGTTTACTGATTATCTTTTCTATTATAAAGTGGTCCTCTATCATTAAAAATTAACGAAAATCTAACATGGACGTTAAAATACTGAGTTGGATTAACATGTGATATCCTAATCTCTTTAATCCCAATCTGACGTACCATCCAGCTTCAAACACCCATTGTTCTCCTCCACACTGTACTTACCTCTGTCGGAGAACATGACTAGCCATGTTCTTCGACGGAGATGGGTACGGTGTGGAGGAGAACAATGGGTGTTTGATGCTGGGATGTCACGTCAGATTGGGATTAAAGATATTAGGATGTCACATGGTAATCCAACTCAGTATTTTAACATTCACGTTAGCTTTCCGTTAATTTTTAACGGCAAAAGATCACTTTGTAACAAAAAAGATAGTCAGTGGATTAATTTGTAACTTTTGATAGTCAGAGATATAAAAGATAATTGAGATATAGTTGAGGGACCATTTATGTAATTTATTCTATGTAATATTAAAACTTTTACATAAATATAGTTTGTGTTTTTTTAAATAATGTACTTATTATTTTAATTCTCTAAATATTATATTTGTTAGAGTGCTTTACATGAATCGTTCAAAACATTTAAACCAAAGGAACGTTTTGTCAAAATCAAAGAGAAAGAACTCAAAAAACAACACAGTGTCTTGTAATGACAACATCCCACTTCAAAAGACTGTATGACTGGATAAATTGACCCATAAACACTCATTTTCAAACAGCAAAAAGACACTATAACGGTGAAAATCTTGAAGACAATCAAGTCATTTCAAGAAAGATCCCAACTTTCAAGGACAATTCCCCACATTTTTTGGAGTACAGCCTAGCATACAATCGGTCTTTCACATTTCCAACTCATCAAATTAAAGAAAAACTAGATTTTTTCTCTCTCCTTTTGAGCTTTGAAAGAAAAAAAGAGAGGCTTTAATATAGTTGAAGAAACGGACCATCACTCTTTCACACACTCGTTTATTACTTGACGCAAAGCACTGGTAGAGAGAAACAGTGAAAGATGGCTGGTTACAGAGCAGAGGATGACTATGACTACCTTTTCAAGGTGGTTTTGATCGGTGATTCAGGAGTGGGAAAGTCGAATCTGCTCTCTAGGTTCACTAGGAACGAGTTTAGCCTCGAGTCCAAGTCCACTATTGGCGTTGAGTTCGCTACTCGTAGCTTGAATGTTGATGGAAAGGTCATCAAGGCTCAGATTTGGGACACTGCTGGTCAAGAAAGGTCTTGCCTTTTCACCACTTCCTTGTCTTACTTCCCTGTTTTTGATCTGGGTATTTTTAGTTCTCTTCTGATTTTGCGTTCAAAGGATAGTAAATATCAAAAGGGAATTGGGTTTCCTTTCTTCTTGAAATTCTTGGTTGCTTGCGAAAAGAAAGCAACTTTGATCCTGGGAGAGTTTGGTTTATCTAAAATGGGATTTAATAAATCTTTCTTTTACCTGCATATCAGAGAAAAAAGGTGTTGCATTGCTTGCGTATCTAGATCTTTGAGCAGCATGAGAATAAATGGTGTTATGATTGTTTCGTACAAATCTGTTGTTTAGATTTAGTTTATTTTCCTGATAGGCCTGTGCTGCAAACAGATCCATCATGGATTTGAAAGCGCGGATTAGTAGATCTTTATGTTTCTTTATCTTGTGATCTTGTTATGTGTGTGTTCTTCTGCAGCTAAGTGGTTTGACAATGAGTAACAAATGTTCATGCCTTGCCTTAAAATGTTTGCTTCCTGCTAGATGTAAGATATGGTTTTGACTTCATGTTAGAACAGTAGAGCTAGATTGCACCATGGTAATTTCGTCGACGCCTCTGAGGCCTGAGCTTCTTAGTTCTATTTAAAAAATTGGGTGAAGAGAGACGAAACCATAATCTGTTTGTCCTTATTACTTGTTTGCTTCATAATTTTTTCATGTGTAATCACTAGTCACAAAGTGATGACTGCTTCCCAGTATCTTGCATCACCATGACACCATGTGTGTATAGAATTTGTTAATCTAGTGTTTAGCATCAGTCTAGTCTGATATTTCAGGTTGTTGCAGGGGACTTATAGGCTATAGCTACCAATACCATGTGGTAAATCACTATGGAAGAAATAGCTTGAATGAGTAAACAATGATAATTGAAAAGTTTGTTTATTGCTAGAGGGACCGGTTTGAGTCATTGTGGGGTTACTGATCTGGATGATACAAGGATAGAGGTGTGCTTCGTTAAATGTAGTTCTTTTTTCTTCTGTGCTGGAGAAGTTAACACTTTTTGTTTCGTATGGTTCCTTCCGCACTGTGGAATTGTTTACTTGGAGAGTGGAATGCTATTATTTACTATTGAATTGAAGAGAATTCTGGTTTGTTTTAATGGAATAATGTTGTAGATGAGTTTGTTATTGAATGAGATACTTTGTTGACCAATATAGACTTTACATGAGTTTTAGTAACTTCAGCTTTTGAGAATGAAAATTTTTCAATATGGAAAGTCGCTTTGATCCTGGAGGCTAGAGCGTGCAACCGGTGAAGGTATATTCTTTAAGATTGCCTTTTCAAGGAGCGATTAAAAGCATTTCTGCACAGCCACTTAAGGCTACCACCTCTATATCTTGTGTCCCAGGGTGCAGTTGGAATGCTGCAACTTTTAGCTTGCCATCTAGCACTGTACTTTGCCTATGCTTTTGAGAATGGAAAATTTTCAATATGAGAAGTCGCTTTGATCCTGGAGGCTAGAGTGTGCCCTTTGAAAGAGTGATACATCGACTTTGATTAGGCATCAAATTGAAGTTAGCATTAGAAAAGTGATGAAAAATAATGTATATGGTTAGCATGTTCAAACTCCTATTTTGAACTGAAATTGTGGGGGCCTCATCCTAAAGTACGAGAAAACAATATATTGCTTGTAGCAATAATATATTGCTTCTATGGCTGAGACGCTTAAGGCCATAGCTACTTAAGCAATGACGCTATTGCTCCATGTTGAGTTATTTCCGATCTGCAGAGAGGTCTTATAGATCTAATTTTGTTATAGCTGTTAGTGTGGTTGCTCCTGTTATGGCTGCGATATGGTTTTATTTCCCTGATCCAATATGACGTAAGACTAATAAGTTCTCATATGTTTTCTAAGGTGATTGGTGGATTTGAAAGATTTAAATTAAAGCTTTATCCTCTCATCCTTGGATTGAATGAAGAAAGTAAAAGGAATATGTCACGGTTGAGAAGAGATGGAGTTATTAATCTCACACTGGAAAAAAAAAATAAGGGCTTGAATATATAAACATTAGCATTGCATATATTATTAGACATGTCTTTTAGGGAGAGGGTAATGGCTCTGTGACAAGTGATATCAAAGCGACCCTTTGATTGTCAAATTTTACGTAAATACTCATGAGTGAATTGAGTGGAAGAGAATTTCATCTCTAAAAAGAGGCGAGATCTTTTAAAAAGAGAATAATGACCTCGTGACAAATAAGTGAGACTAAGCTCACAAGAATAATGAAAACCTCTCATTTTGCATATCTTTTAGCCGAAATGTTCCATCTCTACGGAGTTTGCATTAGATAAAGATCGAGGGAATTGCTTTTACATCATGGATTAATACCTGCACTGTACTTTTAATATCCTAGGAAATAGATGCATGACTGAAATCCTTATAATGTTTAGGAACAATGGTATTGAAGTGTAATTAAGGTTAACGAGGTCGATAAATTGCTGGATAGATTAAGATTGTACTAATTGCTTTGTGTTTAAAACATATTTCTTGTGTAATCAAAATGAGAGTTGTGGATATATATGTTTTAATTCCAGGTCCATGACACTGCTATGCATGGGAATTGCATGTTCCATGCTCTTATATTTGTTCTTAACCTCCCTTTTTACACTGATAGGTACCGTGCCATCACAAGTGCTTATTACCGAGGAGCTGTTGGTGCAGTTCTTGTGTATGACGTTACACGACACTCCACGTTCGAAAACGTCGATAGGTGGCTAAGAGAATTGAGGGATCACGGACCCCAACATCGTAGTCATGCTCATCGGTAATAAATCAGATCTCCGTCACCTTGTGGCCGTCTCAACCGAGGACGGGAAATCCTTCGCCGAGAGAGAATCCCTCTACTTCATGGAAACTTCTGCCCTGGAAGCCACTAATGTAGAAAACGCATTTGCTGAAGTTCTTACACAGATATACCATATCGTGAGCAAGAAAGCAATGGAGACCGGCGACGAAGTGAACACTTCATCTGTACCCTCCAAGGGAGAGAAAATCGATGTAGGTAAAGACGTGTCAGCTATGAAGAAGGGAGGTTGCTGCTCAAGCTAGGATACGATGACACGACCCGAAGTCGGTGTAGCCATGGTTTGTATTCAGCTGCATCAAGTTCTTCATAAACCTTGGTTTTGTAAAATTTGATTAAAAGGGTGCCAAAAGTAGGAGATGAACAGAGATTGATTTAATTTTTCATTCAAAAATCACCCTCCCCTTTCCTGATGAGTGCTGAGGCATATGAAGATGAACAGGGTCTTACACTATGCATTTCAGTAGGTGTTTACTGAACCAATTGTGCCCAACTCAATGGTTGGAAATACTATATGTAGTTGTTTTTCAGTGATTAAATAAATTATTTCATATTTTAAATATAAAATGTTTTTTATACGATTATGGTAAAAGTCTTTAAGAGGATTCTTTAATTATATTATATAATTTATAATTGTGATAATGAACTTGTTAATGTTTTTTTTAAAAATTCTTCAAATGTCTGAAGACAGTCTTTTGAACTAACCTTGCATTTGTATAATTTATTGTTTAAAGTTAGATTCAGATCAACCGAACTTTTAAAATACTGTAACAAATGTACTAATAAAAAAATAAAAAATATATATAAAAAAATATAAAAGGATTTGTATACTTTTTGGACATCTCATGCCTAAAAAATTCTCTCTTTTTTCAAATATTAAAAGATTTATCGAAAAAGAACCCATTTTTTTTATTTGATTAAAAATAATTTATTCGAAAATATATTGTTTAGAGGGAACCATAAATTTTACACATGAATTATAAAAAAAAATGACTTATTTTCTCAAAATTTTACAAACATCGACCTTCATTTTTTATCAACACCAATATCGTACATTAATTTTAATGCTTGACCTTTCCTTCATTATTTTTAAACTGTTATAAACATATTAGTAAAAAGCTTAGCATCAATCCATTGTCGTCCAGTGGTTAGGATATCTGGCTTTCACCCAGGAGACCCGAGTTCAATTCCCGGCAATGGAAATGCTTTTGAAACTATTTTTTTTTCCCCCATTAATCGGTAATATTCTTACATTACAAGCATGCCCTCTCCTTGTTTTTCGTTGGCGTTTTGAATAGCTTGTAATATGTTTGATATCTTTAGTTTGTTGGCCTTGATCCACATCCACAAGAATGGCTTCCATGCCAAATAAATGGTTGTCGGAAACCGAAACCCTTGTTTCAACAATATTAAGACCAGTTCTTCAAACTCCTCCACCATTGACACCAGCTTATCCCCTCCTTTGTTGCATCTCACTTCAACTACAAGCTCTTCTCTAGTCTTATCCACCTTCATTTCCCTAAAACACCAAGAATGTGTATATAGATCCCAAAGGAAAATAAAAGTGTGTAGATATAATATATATATTATATATATATGGATTATATAGAGAGAGTAACATGGATTACCTTTGGGATTTGTATATGATGATTCAATAGATCGAAGTATTCGTTTCTAATGGCCATAACATAAGGTTTTGCTACTCTCTCTGTATTTCTTCCAACTTGATTTTAACCTTCTGAAAATGGAGAACGATTAAGATGATGGAAATGCCAATGTTAGAAAAAGGGTAGCCAAAGTGGCTAACCAAGAAATGTCAAAATGAAAAGACCTAATCTGAAATGATCGATGAAAATGGATTATTTGGTTGTCATATTGTAATATTTGCATGGGAAAGAATGTGGAAATTGAGTCGAATCAGGCAATTAATCAAGCCATTGGCATTTGGACAGTGTCAGTCAATGTTTGTATATATATATGTCTATGCCAATGCCATTCTGGTTCAAGCTTATTTCAGTCATTCATGGGCCATTCCTTCATTTTCTTCTCTCTTTGTTTGTCACCCTGCAAGCAAGGGCCTTTGCCTGCTGCTACTTCTATAGCCAAGCAGATCAGTGACATGAATTTGTCCATTTGTGCTTGACATCTCCCTCTCAGATTCCACCATTTTAGTTTTTGTCTAGAAATTGAAGCTGTTTTCCTTATCTTTTTGTCCAGGGAAGCAGGGCTCACATGAGCAAATTTTGGTGCTTGCAACTTGACAAGCACTATACTCTATGTTTTAGTTTGGAAATAAAACAATTGTTTACAGAAAACAAAATGCTTGAATGACCTTATGGGGATACCCAATCTGTTCTTTTGCTAGGAAATGAAGAATCTCGAATCTGTAAAATTATCAGAAAGTTGAAGTATTCTATAGCTCTGCATTATAACATTGTCTAGAGTCCTGTGATCACAGGATAAACATACAACATAGAAGCAACAAAAGATAATCCAAAGTTGTCCTTTGGGATTAGACGCCTGGTAACAAGACTGAAAAAGAAGAAAGATCACAACATTTGTTGGCCACAACTCCATATCAATTATAATTAGGGATTGATTTTGGCCCCAGATGCTATTCACATCATCCAGTATACAATTGATATCTCAAATAATGTCTCAAGAACTCACTGGTGCAAATGAACTACAGGGAAAAATTTTTCCTTTGGCAAACAGTCACTTTGATGTAACGTGGGCTCTCTGCCAAAGGAGATTTGCCTGGCAATTCTTTTATACCACTAAAGGGATATTCTCACCACATGGGGTTTTCCATGCCAAAGCATCCAGTACAGGTATTCTCCAAAACCTCCTTTCTTTTCCCTTTCTTCTATCTTTTGTGAAAATATTTGTGTCCTTATGAATACCAGTTACATGTTCAAGTGATGCCAAAATCCTGGGGATTGTTCACTTGAATTCTGTAAATATGTGGAATTTCAACATATGAACAATCAGGTGGCAATCCATGTCATTGTTACCAACCATGGCAATGACTAGTGTGCACTGCATTACAGGGCAAAGTCTCCTTTGGCACACAACCACTTCAATTGTACTAGTAAAGTACAAGGTTTGATATAATGTGCAAGGAGATTTGCCCAACAATTCTTTTACACTGCAATTTCAATGTATTAATCTTCTTCAGGCAAAGTCTCCTTTGGCAGACAACCACTTTCATACGTGCATGTACAGTTCAAGTTTTAGCACAGTGTGTGCTCTCTGACAAAGGAGATTTACCCAAGAATTCTTTTACACTACAATTTCAATGTTTCTTGATTTGGGGGATAAATAATACTTATCATTTCATCTTTTTCCTGATCTTTTTCCTCCAGGATCTAGAGTTTGATTTGAACCTCTTAAACAGATCAAAACTGGAAATGTCTGGTCTCAAGCAGATCTTTGGAACAATGTGTAGGCTTTTGTTTTCCTTGTTAATTTGTTGTTGTATATTTGTTTAGATAAATGAAGTTGGATTCAAAAGAACTGTATGATTACTGTCTGATATTGTACCAAAAATGAAGCTGCAATAAAGTTGAGTCAATTCATCTCTAATTGCAGATTGTTCTGCTCTAATAATTAACAGTCACCTATGTTCTTGAGCTTCCTTAAATCCTTTGCTCATGGTTTAACAACTTTGAAAGCAAAGATACATGTAGAATTAAGGTGTTTCAGAGGAATTCGCCCTTAGATAAAATGCCCATGTTCTTGCAGGATTATGTTTTGCCAAAGGAGATTTGCCCAACTTATGTAAAACAAAGTCAAAAATTTAATATGAAGACAAATAAAATTACAAGGATTTGAGACCATAAAGGGATACCCTCCCCACATGTAGAACATAAAGAACATGCCTTTGGATCTTCCATGCCAAAGCATCCATTGCAGGTATTTTCCTAAACCCCTTTTTACACAATACCTAAGTTCCCAAAATTCTCCTAAGCTCCCTAAATAAAAAAATAATGCATGCTTATGCGCGTTTGAACCCTCATCTTCCTAAATGTTGCAGCAACACTACGACTCAATCGACTTTTTCTCTATCTCTTGTGAAAATATTTTTGGGTGTTAATGAATACTGGTTACATGTCCAAGTGATGCCAGAATCCTAGGGACTATTCACTGAAAATCTGTGGAATTTCAGCATATGAACAATCAGGTGGCAGTCCATGTCATTCACCCAGGGAGAAAAAGCAACATTAGGCATTGTTCCTTTGAATATGCTTTGTTCTGGGAGATCATAAATATGGGAGAATTGAAACCAACCATGGCAATGACTTATGTGCAACTGCATTACAGGGCAAAGTCTCCATTGGCAGAAAACCACTTCAAACATGCATCTAAAGTTCATGCTTTGATATAGTGTGGCTCTCTGCCAAAGGAGATTTGCTCAGCAATTCTTCTACACTACAACTTAGAAGGCATTGTTTCTTTTCCTTAGTCTGTAGCACCCAAATATGTTTTATTTGTTAATATATGATTTCATCTTCTTGATTTTAGGGATGAATAATGCTTGTTATTTCATCATTTTCCTTATCTTTTGCCTCCAGATTTTAGAGTTCGGATCAGGGACGGAGCCATTAATATAATCTGGTTCTCTGCAATTTCTTGCGTGTGATCCAGATTTTACACATGCATAAGTATGTTGGCCTTGTTAAGCAATGGAGGTCTAAAGGAAACAAGCCCTTCAAAATATGTGCAGCTTCGGGTTGATTACAGTTTTACAACGGGATACCTCCACCACCATATGTAGACTGTAGGGAACATTCTTCGGATCTTCCATGCCAAAGCATCCATTACAGTTTATTCTCTGAGTGATGCCAAAATTAGACACAGGGATTCTGTAAATACGTGGAGTTTCGACGTATGAACAATTCAATTGTCTGTCAGTGTGTTTCATCCAAGGGAAAAAAAGGCAGCATCAGGCATTGTTCCAGGAGAGCATAAATAAGGGGAAATCAATTGATGATGCGAGGAGAAACACCGGTTCTCCGAACATGTTAGTCATTGATGTCCAGGTGTAGGCGAGGCTTTCGAGGTGGCCTGAGTACTATAAATAAGGTTTGAAGGCATTAGTGTTAGGTTTTGGAGACATGATCCGAAGGGAAATGCAAAGTAAGGTAGGGGGAACAGAGATTATTAAGTGAATCTTATTTATTACGTCACTTATAATCTGTATAAGAATATAAATGAAAAAAATATTTGATGAACCATTATATAACATTTATTTATTAAATTAAATAAATGAATATAAATAAATTTTTTAATCATTTGTCTTACAACTTATCATAGATTTGTATTTTCTTTACGTGTCAACGCACTAATTAATTTTAATTTAAATGATTTTTTATAATTATATATAATATATTTTTATATGTGATATATATAAATAAAGTTATAGGATATGATATCAACTTAAAATTAATACATTAACTATTAAAAATAGTAATTATTTGATTTTTTATTTTATAATTTAATAAAAATCTCTGATCTAATTTTATATAATACTCAATTTAAATTAAGTTTATATTTTTATATTAAATTTAATAATTTAATATTTTTTGAGTCAAATTAAATTTTATCTCAAGTAATTAGGGTGCAGTTATGTAGTAATAAAGAATGAAGCTCTTTCCCAACTGTCACTGAAGCCCCACCCTCCCTCGTGTATATTTGTCTCTTCAGTCTTCGCTTCGCTTGTAAACTCCCGTCAGTATCGCACGCACATCTTTCTCCTCCATGAGACCACCACCGCCGGTCTTCCTCCTTCACATCCTTTTTTTTCTTTCCACCATAAATGCCGCCACTTCAGCAACCCTCACACTCTCTCCTTCTCCCTCCCCCACATCCTTCCCAATTCCACCCACCACCCAAACTCCCTCTTCTTCTTCCCCCTCTTCTCTAGAACCCAAACAAATACGAGCACTCCAATCCCTCAACATCCCCACTGCAAGAGACCCTTGCGTTCAACCTTCTCCTCACAACGCCACCGTATGTGACACCTCTGAGCCTTTCCGCCACCTCGTTTTCCTCCACCTCTCCAACTGCTCCTCCGACCTTTCCCTCTCCTCCACAGCTCTCAAGTCCCTCTCTTCCCTCCATTCCCTCTCTTTCACCAACTGTCACGCCTCCGCTATCCGCTTCCCTTCCGATCTCTCTCTTTCACTGACTTCCTTTTCCTGCATTCACTCTCTCCGACGCCTCACCGGCGTCTGGCTCTCGCGTTTCGTCAACCTCACTGATCTCACAGTCTCCTACACTCCGATCAACACTCGGGGCCTTTATGTAATCCTCGGGAACATGCATAAGCTGAAGACTCTCACCATTTCACACGCAAATCTATCCGGTTCCCTCCCGAGGCACCTGCATCTAAATCTTACCCATGTTGATTTATCCAACAACAAGCTCAAAGGAAAGATACCAACTTCCCTTACACTTCTCGAAGACCTTGAATTCTTGAACCTTTCTTCAAATGGGCTAAATGGGGTGATTCCCACCGAGTTTGGTGACTTGATATCGTTGAAAAATGTATCCTTGTCTTTCAATTCGTTTTCCGGGTCAATCCCAGATTCCATGTCTGCCATTCCAGGCCTGGTTCATGTTGATCTGAGTAACAACCAGCTAAATGGGACTGTTCCAAAGTTTTTCTCAGAGTTGAAAGAGCTGAAAGTGTTGAATCTTGAGAACAACGAGCTTCATGGGGTGTTACCTTTCAATGCTAGTTTCATAAAGAGATTGAATGTTCTCAAGCTCGGTGGGAATGGAAATCTGTGTTACAATCATTCCATTTTGTCATCAAAAATGAAACTTGGGATTCCTCCTTGTGACAAGCATGGCTTGCCGATATCACCACCGCCGTCGAAGGAGTCTTCTAGAGACAGTGAGAGTGAGTCTTCGGATTATGACGACGACAGTGGCAGTGCTGACGACACAAACGAGAGAAAGGAACATCATCACGGACCAAACAAGGTTGTTCTTGGTGTTGCAATTGGGCTGTCTGCAATAGTCTTCCTCATTGTTTTCTTGGTTCTTCTCTCAAAATGGTGTGCTTGAAAGAAGGGGAGGAAATACTTCTGATTCTTCGTAGACTAAATTACCATTGAGATTTGATACAAAAAGGGGTTACTGTAGGTGGATTTGATTAAAAAAGAACAGTAATTTTCATTATTTGTAATTTTTATACCATTTTCACAGTTTTATCTATTCTGATAATTCATTGTGCTTTACTTTTTCTTGTTATCCTTCAGTGGGTGCTGATGGGAAAGGTAAAGTTATACTAAATATTTTCAAAAGTTAAACTTACATAATTATATCCAATACTTGTACTCGAATCTAAGTAAAAAAAATATAGCTGGATAATTTTTTTGTTATCATTAAAGATGTAATGAGTACAGGCCTATGTTGGTGGTGGTGGATGAACTTATAGATGTTAAATTATTAGGGTAACAACACAATGATGATTCATTATGAAAGGATCCTGCAATAGTTTTTGGCTTGAAGTCTTGAATTTTGAGGTTCCATGGATCTATCATGACAAAGCCAGGCAGGCTTGCTCAAATCTTCCCTTTGCTGGTAATTTTAATACTGTACTTTGATCTAGCAATGGCCCCTCTGCCAAAGCCAACAGCTTTCTATTCTTATGCATGGAAAGTTTTTCATTTTACATCATCTTTCTTGATATTTTGGAGATATGCAAATCAAAGAAAGCTCTTGAATGAAGGCATATGATGAAGTCATGTTGATCAAGGAACCTGGTGGTACTAATTATTATGGCCATTATCATTTACCACTTTCTTTTTAAAAAAATCATCAATCGGTGTAATGAACATTAAATCCTGATGAGAGGATTCGAGTCTTAGTAGTGTGAATCGAGCAAATTGGATTGAAAATGTCACTTCATAATATAATGAACATATGCAATATTCAATCCATATTAATCGACAAATAAATTAAATACCATTGATAGTAAAAAAAAAAGATGAGAATCATTTCAGGGTGTTCATCAATCTACTTCACTTCCATTTCTCAGTATTCTTTCAACCTCCATCAAAAAGAGATTAAGTGGAAACAGTGCTTTTACTGCCATTGTAATCAGCCTTTGTGTTTTGCTTTTTCTCTATCACCAAAAATCAAAGAGCAAAGGGTATAGTAAAACACACATGTGAAGCCCACATAGCCTGAAACCGCTCTGCCTGCTGATGCTTCCTTGTTCCAAGAATCTGTGGGCTTGTACTCGTTCATTTCATTACTGTATATATTTACTTTTTAGACAAAAAGTAGCATTTGAAGTTCATTTTTAAGGCTGTCTGACCCTATATAACTGCAGTCTTATTCCTGACAAAATTCCCTTTTTCCAGATATCCACAATTCCCTAGTTCCTCCTAGGAAGGAATGGAATATTCAATTCGCTTTTGTGTATTGAATATTACGAAAGTCTGGCAAATAACAAAATCTGATCAACTGGATCAGTATATTTCTCTGTTAATTAATCGACTGTCTTGGATATTCATTGTTTAGCTTGCTTTAAAGCACCACAAGTTGCCTAAAAAGACAGAAGCTTTAAGATGTTCAGACTTTTGAGACACCCAAAGCAATCCCATGGGCATTTTGAACATTACTGATAGGGAAGATGCAGAGAACGTATTTAATGAAAGTTGATCGATGAATATGACGAGAATTTGTTAGAATTTAATACCTGAAATTCATCCAAAAATACATACTGACGTTTCTAACTTGCAAAACAGTTCTAACTTTTTTAAGATGATTATTTTAACTCTGTTCATGCTCGTATCAATTACCCATTTGACAGTCTCGAATGATTTTGGCATTATAATCTGTATCCTGGTACTCAAATGGTTTTTGTTGGTGGAGTACAGCAAGAACTCGAAAATGGAGACAAAAAGATTTGCTCTTTTAAGAGTGTTCTCGGATAAAGTAACCATTGTTGGAGATTGAAAATTCTCTCCTTGAAGGTTTTGGTTTCAGTTTAGAGGCAAAAGAGTCAGGTTTAGTGCTGTTTCAGACATGGCCCTTGGAAAGGAAAGAGACAAGAGAGGGGAACTCGGTTTCTCATCCGTTTGGTACGTGATGTGCAAGCTCCTGAAAAAAAGTGTGGAGTAGCAATTTTTGTGGAATAAAATAAAATAGTTTGTAGTTTAAGTATTCATAGCTTGTGGATACAATCGGGTTGGAAATCTGAAAGGCTCTGCTAGCGAAAGCCGAAACATGGCTGTTGCTGTTCTTTCCTTTCAATCTCCATCTCATTTTGTTCATTCTTTTCCTTTCAGCAGACAAGTGCTCGAGGTTGTATCTCTACAAACAGGTAATAATGTTCGGGCCATAGCTGATATGGGTGTCGTTTTCTGCTTGAATGCACTTGCATACTGTTTCATTACTTTCTCGTATATGAGCACATGAATCTGAGGGATGATCTCTTGATGCAGCTTATTAAATTTGGGAGAGATAGCAGATAAGTCTATGCCCTTTAAATCGCATAAGCCAAGTATTTCTAGCATAGAATCTGCTGATGGGAACACAGAAGGAAGCCGTTGTCCAACCTATGCCTTGGGAAGAAAGAAGGATGGAACTCAGGAATGGAGTAATGGCATTAAAGCAACCAACTCGTCCAGTCAGGAAGAGATAGTTGCTGTTTAGAAGGATACAATCTTCCAACTCATCCAATGACAAGTCCACGACTGAATCAGTTAAGGATGTTCTTCACAGATCAGGAAAGAACCTACAAGGTAAACACTGTTTGGCATCCAATTCAGTAAAACTTAGTTTAATACTATCAACGGTGTTGAGGTCTAGTAAGGATAGTTACTCAGAATGCCTGCGAGTAGGTGTTTGGTAAGGAACAGTGACACTCGTTACCATTATCGGATATCGACATAGACAGAAATTGGATCCTAATTTTGACTTGTCATAGCCAGACACTATACCAAAAAAGGTGCCATGGCATTGAGATGGAGAAGTGGCATCCCTAAGAAAAGTCACCAATTCTACACCCAACAGCCCCCAGAACAAGAGCTCCTAAGGGGAACATAGCAGTGTCTACTGCTGAGGGGTCAGCGTCTGCAAACTTAGCGAAACTACAGCTTTCAGAGTTAAGGAACTACCAAAAGGTAGAGGAATAGGGTTATTCTAAATTGAGAAAGTGTGAACTTCAATTATTGATGCCATAGGAGAAAAAGTAAAACTACTTCCCCCCTTTTCCTGTAAACAGATGCTGATCCTTCACTTTTATTTTCAGCAATTTCGATTCAAAATACTTGAACAGAGAGAGGCATTGTCTAATATTAATTGAGTGATTAAAGCAACAGAGAACGTACTTCGATTTTCAAGTCAATCATATATCTCTTCAAGACAAAGCAAAACTGATACAGAAAATAAGTCAAAATAAACTAACCAAAACTCAAAACAACTCAACTGAACTCGTAACTGCTATTCCTAAGCTCCAATATTTTGAGACTTGTTAAGGATGACACCTTCATATTTGACCTGGAACCACTTCATGGCATCCTCCTTGGTAACACGGTGTTGAATTCCAACACGTGACTTGCACCTGCGACGACGACCAACACGGTATCCAGCACGTTCAAGGACAACATAGAAGTCCATACCATAGATACCAGTTGAAGGGTCATACCTAGAAAGAAAACAAGATATGTTATTTATGCCAACAAGTATTCAAGTAACTCTAACACTGAACTTGGGGTTACCTAGTCTAAAAGCCACAATACAGCAAGCCTTTAAACAACCTAATCCAGTTAAAAGTTACATCCTAATCCCAACCTATAATGCATTGCACAATACAAACAAATGCATTGCCATTTTGCAGCATAGTAATTTAATAATCATAAAGTTCCAATAACAAATAAGAACCAAGAATACGGAAAAGCACCAAAGTCAGTCCTATGGCGTTCCTCATAATTTAATGATATAGTTTTAAGCTTGAGTATCCTAAATGCATTAGAAACGTAAAAACACCAATCAGAACACAAAATTTGATAAAGAAGCATCAATAAGAACATACTTGATACCAAGATCAATGTGCTCCTGGATACCGAATCCAAAGCATCCAGTATCACTGAAGTTTCTCCTCAAAAGTTCATACTCCTTTACCTTCAAACCGCTCTCGAGAAGCTGCATAGCCTTCTCACCCCTAACAGTCACGTAGCATGCAATCTTTTCATTACGCCTGATTCCAAAAGATCGCACAGTATACCTAGCTGCTCATATCAAACCCACATTTTGACTTCCATTAACAACACAATCCAACAAAAAGAAAATAAAAAGGCATCATTTTGTTGAAGATTTTACCCTTGGAAAAGACAGGAGTTTGACCACTGAGTTGTTCCAAGACCTAAATAAGAGCAGAACGGATCAAACTAATATTAACTAAAACGTTCGAAAGAAGAAAAAATGGGTTCTTCTTGTGAATCTGAGTTGGTTACCTTAGAGGCACGGGTGAGACGATCGCCGCTTTCACCGACGGAGATGTTGAGGACAAGTTTCTGAACTTTAATCTCCCTCATTGGGTTCGATAGCTTCTTTTCTGATGCCTTTCATAATAATTAAAAGAATTGCATTAGAAAAAGTAAATTACTTGCATTTACATAAAGGAAAAGATGGCTGAATCAAGCAATGAGATTGAGAGAAAAAGAGGCACCATGGTGAAGCACACACGGTTGAGAGCAGCGGCGGACAGACAGACAAAGAAGGTGAGAGGTTAGGACTAGGGTTTTATATCCGTAACATATGTACTTTGCTTTTTGGGCCCAAAAAGTTCATAATAGGCCCTCTAAGATAATTGGTTTCGTAATATAATAGTGATCGAATTCAAGATTTAAAGTAAAAAAAAAAAAACATAAATATTTAAAAGTTAATAGATATATTTATAATTTAAATATTTTTAATAAAAAATATATAAAAAATCTTTGGTGTGAGGTCCGATTGTACCATCCTACCTCTATATAATTTTCGGTGACGAAGCTATGCTTAGAGAGTTAGAGTAGGATTATTACGGTTTAAATTTTTTAGTTTAAATATTAATTAAATAAAGATTTTTGCTTCTAATTTTTAAATTTAAAGGTTTAATAGGCTTTTGTTCTTCTATTATCCTTTCCAATATTAAATCTTACCTTCGTCCTTGATATATCCGTCGAATATTATATTACAATCAAATCTTAAACTCATAAAAAAAATCTTATGTTCCTTACACTCCTAACTACAGTCTACACAAACAGTACTACTCTCCACATCTTGAGTCAAAATTTTGGGACATTTTACCAAACTTACACTCTGAACCTCACAAGGCCAACAAGAATTATGAATGAATATGAGCTCTTGAGTGCAAAAACCAGTTATAGTCTGATCCGGCAAGTTGCACTTCCGATTACCGACGTCCAGAAAGCTCCATTGCTTCAATGATGAAGGAAGACTCTTCATGATTGTCACTATAATTCCTGGAAAAGCTCCATGTCCTATTCTCGGAAAGGTTTGTTCTACCATGTGTTTCCTCACTTCCTGTCTGCATGAGACCTTCAAAACTTCCGACATCTTTGGACGAAGGTGGGGATGCGAGTTGCGGCTGAGTAGACTGAAGAGCCAGTTGGGCTGATTTTTCCAACTCCATCGGATCGAAACATCCCCTCAAATCCCTGTCCACTAGCACTTCGTCTCTTTTCCTCATGCAATGTCCTAACCTGCATCAACCTTGGTGTACTTTTGGAAGTTTAGTGAAATAACAATCATGAATTACTTTAAAACGAAGAATGATTTACAATGTTTTTGCAGGCGCGAGGAATCTATCGTTTTCTCTAAGAAAAGCGAAATGCACATGAACAGGATGTGATAAAGATGCATACTTGGACCGCTTTGATAAGTGATAACTACTTATCCAGTCGAGAATCATTCCCTTTTGAATCTGTCCTTTCCCAGCATCTAATGTCTTTTGTCCGGTAAAATTTGGATCTCTAAGCCTTTTAACTGCACTGAAGGACCTATTTGGAAGGCATCCTTTATAGACAACTCCATAACCTCCTTGTCCTAGAATGTTTTTGGGATTAGAATTGTCTTTTGCCATTTTGAATCTGAAAAAGCACCCCATGGAAACGAAAAAGAGAATTCTCAGTTAAGTTTCCTTTGGCTTTTGCCTTTTCAATTTTGCATATCATATCACCATGCAATTCCAAACAACTTTATATCATCTAACCCTAGAATATCAGAAACTTAAGACTGAAGCAGCCATGGTCCATGGATATGGATATGTCCCCCCAACAAACTGTATCATACAAGAGATCGAAGACGTTAATGTTACCAAAGTTTCTTCAGACAACGACATAGCAATAATATTATTACATTTCCATAATTAATCTTCTTTGTCAAGGAAAAGCTTTGCATGCACTTCATGAAGCTCAAGGAAGCGATGAAATTTGTAAATTCATCAAAACAGAGAGAGAGAGAGAGAAAGTAGGAAATGAAAGCTCATGAGAATCCAAGCAATACGTGGGATTCTCTGCCTTCTTTGCCAACCGGTAAGTGAAGGAGTGAACATCTGATTAATTATTTATTAGATTACCCACTTTTTTATTGTTTTGCTCTCTTTTTCAACAAAATTATTGTCTCCATGTACATCACAAAAGCAAAAATCTAACATTCGAGAGACAACGAGGCATAGTCTCGAGTAACAGCGCGTGAACATCACCTCCAAAAGAGTGTCTCCACGTGGGATTTTACTTTTACAGTTTCATCCATGAAATCGGTTGAAATCCTCTACCGCCGGGTGTATGTCTTTGAGTAAACCCACAACTTGCTGCATCGTCGGCCTTTTCTCAGCCGACTCCGCCGTACACAAGTATCCGACTCGGAGGCTCTCCACCATCTCGGCCTCCGAGTCTCCGCCGAGTCTCAACCTTGAATCAAGCGCAGCAATCCCATTCCTTTCTTTCACTAACCTCCTCACCCGCTTCACATTCTCCTCCGTCCCTTGCTTTCCCGTCAAAAGCTCCAACAAGACAACACCGAAGCAATAAACATCAGATTCAACATCGTTTTCACCATTTTTGTTCCTCTCCTCTTTAGACCCAATGTTTCTTATCCCGAAATCGGATATCCGAGGTTCCAGGTTGTCGGAGAGAAGAACATTCGAAGCCACGAGATGGCCATGGCAAGACCCTACATGATGCAGATAAGCCAACCCACGAGCAACCCCGACTGCGATGCGGTGGCGCTTCAGCCAATTCGTTTTCTCCGGCGAAGAAGTATGGGATCCGATTCCGTTGTGAGTAATATCCCAAGTGTCAGTGCTCCAATCCTCCACGTTGGGCGCCCCCGTCGGCAGTTCGTGTAACCATCGGTGTAAATCCCCGTTTGCCATAAATTCATACAACACAAGCTTCTCCTTACCTAAAACACAAAATCCAAAAAGAAAAAAGAAAAAAGCTTTAAAATTTGTAATTAACGGGAAAGATGAAAATGTGTATGCATGGATGAAAACGAAAAGAAGTGCCAAATTTCACGAATGTCGAAACAAGTAATGATGAAAGTCGTCGGAAAGTACAAAAATCACGAACATCTGATTGATGTTTCAATGTTTTCAAACAAACCCGTGAGACAATTTAATGCATGTAATAATTAGAGATTACCTGCAATGCAGTAACCGGAGAGAGGTAACAGGTTAGGGTGTTTAAGCCTAGACAGATCTTCAAATACGGCTACTGCTTCATCACGATTAACGTCTCTGGCGTGTTCTAAAACCTTGATCGCGACGTGAAGGTCACCGGGGAGGACGGCTCTGTAAAGGGGTCCACACTGGCCTTCTGCCAGTACGGACTCTTTGCCGAAATGAGACGTGGCGGCGATCAGGTCTTTGAAGGTGAAACTCATCAGCGGCTTTGACGACATGATGACCGGTGCTGACGTTGGTTCTTTGATGTCCGCGACCCAGGATGAACCGGATTCTGTCTCGAAAGAGAACGGCCCGGATTTCTCGATCTTGAAATTTGGTTGTATCGGGTTGGATATGGCCCATTTGTTTTTTCTCCTCGCCAGCTTGTTTCGTCTGTATGTGAAAAAGATGCAGAACGCAAGGGAAGCAAGTAGAAACCCAGAAGAACACGATAAACCAACGACCAAAGCTTTGCCTTTTGATTTGGGTTTATGTTTTTGGAAGACTTTGTGAGTTTGGGTCAAGGAATGGGGATTAACATGATTGTTCGGTGCTTTTCTTGACGTATTGAAAACGAAATTCCCAGCATGAACAAAAGCAGATTTGCCAAATCTTTGGAACTTGTCAAACCCAATTGAACCACTGAAGTGGTTGAGCGAAATGTTTAGAAACTTCAAGTTATTGAGTAAAGGGAAATCGGAAGGGAAAGTACCATTCATGGAGTTGTTTGATACATCCAAGTAATTCAATGAATCAAGAGTTGAAATAGGCTTCACACTTGACGAAATCTCGCAACTTGAAATATCCAGATGCCGGAGCTTGGTAAGGTTGATGAATCCATAAGGAAGAACACCAAGAACATTGTGGGAAATATCAAGAGATTCAAGGTTGGGAAAACCAGAGAGTTTAACCATGTTGGTGAACCTGTTAGTCGAAAGGTTCAGCATCCGAACCGATGAAAACGAGCCAATTCCCGAGTTGGGTTCGAACCCGATCGTTCCTCCGAACTTATTTTTCGACAGATTGACATGGACGAGTGCGGGCAGAGACCAGAACCAACCGGGAACAGAGCCTTGTAGTGAATTGTCGGATAAATCAATGGTGCGCAAGTTTGAAAGGTTCCTGAGAAATTTCCATGAAACGGTGCCGGATAAATCCTTTGAAGATAAATTCAATACCTTTATCGGCGGATACGAGCAGTTGGCGTCGTGGGATTTCAGCCAAGAGATGTTGAAACCAGAGACCGATTTAAAAGCTTGGGAAACCAGTCCGTGGTCTGAACTGTTGCATGTTGATTGTGCCGCTACCAGCAGGGAAAAGAGAATAAAAAATCTCGCCAGAACCTCCATTTTTTCACTTCAGGCTCCCAGCTTTTCTGCACTTTTGGGCATTTCGACGCTCGGAGTCTCGGACAGGAAGAAGAAGAAGAAGAGACAGTGTTGTGTTTGGGTTCTATCTTTGGTTAACTAAGACTGTCTTTTTACTTGGATGTTAATAATCTCTAAATAGCGTGAGGAAATAAAACAGATTTGTAGTGTGTTTAAGTGATTGATTGCTGGTTTAAGTGTATAATTATTTTTATATATAATTAATGAATAAATAATTATCAGATAGTTAATTAAAAATAAATGAATTTAATTGATTAAATCACAAATAATATGATGAATATGAATTATAATATAATTTTTTAAAACCTAATTAGCACGATGTTTCCCTACCTCGTGAAATAAAAATAAGCTCACCCTCCAGTACCAAATAAAAAGTTTCACGTCATTAACGTGGTAAAAATACCGATAATATCTTATTAAGTAAAAAAATTATTAAAACACGAATCATTTAACCTCATCGATTGAATAAACAGTTGCTCCAGTGGTTGGGAGTGTATACTCTAAAACAGATACTACTGTAGTCACCTTAACTAAAATTAAAAAAAAAATATTAAATCAATGGGACAAGACCTACTTGATTTAATATTTTAATTTTTAAGTATCTAAATTGTTATTAAATCAAAATATTAAAAATACATACACGTTCTTCTCTAGTTTAATCCATGATGATATATATTTAATAAATTTTTATATTTTTAAATGTAAAAACAAATATTAAATTATTATTTAATTCTAGAGAACTCCATCTTTAAGTTCATTGAGTTAATATACGATGTAAAACAAAAAATTCTTTCAACAAAAATATATTTTAAACTTTAAAACTTAAAATCTAAATTTTTAATCTTTAATTTAAATCATAAATTATAATCATAAATCTTATAAAATATAAATTTAACCTACTAAAACTATAAACTTCTGATCTAAACCACTGACCATTAAAATTGACTATGAGTGCATAAAATATTTTCTTATTCTATAGTTTTTAATCTGAATTTACCGATTTCACACACACAAATATATTTGTTAATGCCTGTTTTCAGCCATCGTGCAGCGTGATTATTGGAATTACCACTCCAATATCCGATAATCAAAAACCCTAGTGACGGAGAAATTATTATGAATAAATTCTATCACGTTATTTATAAGATTAATCATAAAAAAATATTTATTTTTTTATGTCGTATTTTGTTAATTGAGTTTTTATTTATATTTATTTTTAATTTATTTTAAAAGTAATTTTTTAAGTGAAGGTTCACTTAAAGAAAATATAATATAAAAAACAATAATATCATTAATTTTTAATGATTAATTTTATAAATACATAATAAGACTTATTCATAATATAATTTTTTCCTAATAGTAAGAGTTAGAAAGAACGTGTGTGAAAACTAATGAGAAAGAATATTCGTTATTTTTTCAAGAAGAGTAAAATTCCCTGTGCATAACGAACCCCAACCACATCAAGTTGCTCAAGCCATCATCTAGAAGTAGAGGACAAATAAATAAATAAAATATTATATTTTATAAATTTCAAGTTATATTTTTTATTATTTTATTTAAAAGTGATCAATTTATCAATATTAAATTATCATAATTAATAAGAGTTGATTTAAGTGATCATAACCAGGTCTGCTTAAGTAAGTTTTAGGATCAAGACTTTGTATATATAAAAAATTTTTGTTGTAAGACTTACACACCAAAACTAAACGTAGTCAGTCCGAATTAATTAGGGTGAAAACCTGAAAAATCTGAAGAACAATTAAAAAAATCAAACTATATTACCCATATATAAACTTCAATATAATTTTTAAAAATTAACTTGAAAACGTCAGTACGAGTATAAACCAATCTTTTTATTGTATCTTTATCGATTCTCTTTAAATTGTATTTCTCCTTCAATCCATTAATCTTACCTGCCTCCCTCACATGGTCTTTGTCTGAATTAGTCCCATGTTTTTTATAAAGCCAATGTATTCCTACTCTCATAAGATAACAACTACTACAACTAGCCGTCTAGCAGACTAGCACCAATGCACCATGTACATGTACTCATCTCTGCAGTCTGATGTCTGCAGACTTGAATTGTTTATAGGGTAAGTTTGATGGTGGGATTGGAGGCACCTAATCCAAAAAATTCCAAACAAACATTCCAAAAGGAATGACAACTAAGTTTAAGAATACATAGTTTGTAGTAATTCCTACCTAAAAGTTAGGAGACAGAAGGTTCATAATCACTTGTGTATGTTTGCTGTCGTATTTATGTCTTGAAAAATAAGAATATTATTTATGATGATGGAACTAGAGGTATCTGTCTACCGGGTGTAAATTGTTATCTTTTTCTCATGCCTCCATTCATATCTCTGTTTCAATATAAAAGGTTTAAAGTGAAGAGTTTAAGGTTAGAGGTTGTCGTCAGAGTTTAGAAAATTAAGGGTAGGGTGTAATTTTATGGTGTAGGATTTAGGGTTTAGAAAATTAAGGGTATAGTGTAATTTTATAGTATAAGATTTAGGGTTTAAGATATAAAAAAATAAGAGTCAAAGTTTAAAATTCAATTTTTTAAAAATTTCAATAAAAATTATAATTAAAGACATAATAAAGAGACAAAAAAATTTACGCTTGCATACCTAGTACGTCTTGACAGGAAAAATACATGTATTTTATTGTACCTTATTTAATCGTGATTAGTAGGTGACAGATTAGCGAAACACTGAAAAACTGTGCAAATGAAGTTTTAATACTTCGAGATAATAAAAAATATTAAATTCTAAATGTATTGAATATATTTATATTTATATTTATATATATTACGGATAAAATGATTGAGTAGGAACATTAAGATATTGAACTTAATTTATTAAATATAATTATTATTTTAATTTTTACGAGCTCTTTAATTTTAAGGTTTAAAATTTTACTTTAGGGTATAAAATTTAATATTTTTAATATAGATTTAGAATTTATGTTTCATAATTAGAATTTAGTGTTTGATATTAGAGCTTAAGGTTTAAGATAATATGATTAAAGATTTAAGGTTTAACCGATAAATCTTAAATTTTAACCCTAAATCCAAAATTCTATCGTCAGCCCTAAATTTAAGATTACCATATTTAAAACTAAGGTGTTTGTGTGAATAAAATTTTCACAATTTACGCATTATAATATATATATATATATATATATATAGTAATTATTCTATATACATATTGTATTAAGTGTTTAAAGTTATATTATAAGAGGTTAGATATTTAATTAGGCTTAATGGTTAGAATTGATGGGTTAAAGTTATAATCTAGATCTTGAGGTCAGAACCATTGCGGAGGGGATTGGCTTCCAGAATCCTCGAATTCACCTCTGGAAATCTTCCTATACATTTCCATGAGATTCGAGTCATGCAAGGGAAGAAAACCAGACAAAAAAACGTAAAGAATTACCCCACAAGACCAGACATCAGCCTTGGCACCATCGTAGACTTTGTGGTTCATCACTTCGGGCAAACATAAGCCGATGTTCCACATGTGGTCTGAAGCAGCCCATCTTGTCTGCTCGACTCTACGAATGCACTCAGCCCGAAATCCAACACCTTAAAATTCCCGTATTTTAATAATCAAGTATTTGATTCTATAAATATAAATTATATTTTAACTTCTAAAACTATAATCTCTACGACGATATCGACTACGTTGCGAAGATGAGTATTATAAACATAATCTTATTTTAGAAACCTTCAGACATAAGTACATAAATCGGGAAAATGGTGGTAGAAAATTTATTTTTTTTAACAAATAAAATTTTAATTTATTTCTGCAGGGTTGGACGTATTTGTACAGTTAGGTGTCTCTGCATGATGACAGTGAATAATAAACAGTAGCAGGTTAGCAGAATCTGATGTTTTTTTCAAAGGTCTGTCTACTTTCCGAGCAATCAATCAGGATCCAGAAAATCTGGTCAAGGGGCCCTGTTTTCTTTTATAGATGGATTTGATTTTCTACTTATGTTTGAAAAAACAATGCCAGCGTTAGGTTTTGTTAGCCAAGACTTAAAAAGGGATGTCTAGTTTCTGAGCAATCAACCAGGAACACTGGCAATTGGGACATGTTTTCTTTTATAGCCGGAGTGATCTAGTTTAAGGTTTAGTGTTTGAGTATTTATATTTTAGTATTTCGAATTTAAAATTTAGGGTTAAAATTTAGAATTTAAAATTTAAGATTTATGATTCAGAAAGTTTAAATATGTTCGATTGTTTGTAGGATTTTTTTTACTAGCTATGCATTAAATAGTAGCAAAGACTTAGTTACATATATATATATTTCTTGTGCATGAAGAACAATAATTTTTATGTCTGAATTAAGGAAAAGAATTTTCTCAAGGAACATTTTATTTCTTTGAAACATTAACACTTGTTTTATACTTTTTCTTGAAAGACTTTTCCATGAAAGAATTCTAACAAAACTCATCAAGTTGCCCAATTCTTCTTCAAGACAAAAGTGTACCTAATTTTGTTATCAGGGATAAACCAACTTTTAGTCTCTAAATTTGACAACTCTCTCAATTTAATCCCTAAATTTTTTGGTCGGACATTAATTCTAGAATCTAGACTTTTGACCCATTTTAATCCTTTCGATTTCGTATCACTATCTCAAAGTAACACATCATCAAATGGACCAAAAAGGGAAAGTGTTAATTTTGCGGACTAACCTGAATCAAAATAAGGTACATTCCAGATAAAACGATTTAAACTCTGATACTTTAACTTATTTTTTTTTCTCACTAAAACCACTCGTCGGATTCGCTATATAATTCCTATTATTTCTACTTTTCTTCAACAAGTAGAAAAGTGAGAGATATTGCTGAATCAGCAAAAAAGCAAAAGTGGGTCTGGTTAGGTTATTATAACAATACATTATCATGAGAAAGGTGCCCTACACTGTATCAGGAGGGAAGAGAATAAGACATGTTGCTTTCATTTCAGAACTCTAAAAGCCCCTCAGTTCTGTCATAAAATTGATACCAATGTCATTATATTTAAAAAAATATCTTTTTTATTTTTTTTATATATTTCATGTATTGATTGTTTTTATTTTATTAATATTACAAAGTAGCATACTAATAAGGATTGGGCCAAAATATGGTAAACAGATTGATTCTATTTAAGTAGATTTTAAGTTTAAGGCGTTGTGTATATAAAAATCACTATGAAAAAATTCGTTCATCAAAATTAAATGTATGACGTAATTTGAATCTTGATATTTAGATTCAAAATAAATAAATAATCAATTACGAATTTATAATAAATCTTTATCTGGTGAGATGATCGATTCGACTTTCCATATAAATGAAGAACCCCCAACATAAGAAGCTCTATCATATATAGACCTTCATAATATCAGTAGCTGGATGATTCCATTTATATATTGTAGAAGAAGATAGACAACAAGCTTCTGTATGGTTCACTCTCCATGAGTAATTGGCTTAAATCTCAGTCTGATTTGTTACAACTACTCATTTGAATAGGACAGATATATGTATATCTTGGGCATGAGCTATGGGGAAAAGGGCACAGTAGATCTGATGTAGGCACTTTATTGACATCATTAATCCGACAATTCGACGCCGAAACAAACAAATATGAGTCGAATATAAATACCCTTTACAGCATCGAAAGAGTAGAAATATTTTGTTTCTTTTCGGTATTCATTTATAAGTTCTCGTACTAAAAAATAGAATTAAAGTTTAACTTAAATTTTAATATTTTAGTATGAAATATAAAAATAATACGAAAATGATAGATTTTTTGTTCTCTTCTTCAACAAAAAAATTGGTTAGGTTTTATGACTATTTTGTATACATAACTACCAGATTGTTGTTTAAAGTACCTTTCCATATAAAACATTCTTACCAATTCAACAAAGAATAAAGAAATAATTCCATATCGTAATTTCTAAGATAAATAATTATATTTCGTATTCTAACGTGTATAAAGAAAAATTCTATAACGGACGTCGAACATTGTTGAACATCGTTAATATTAAACATTACTGGACATTATTAAATTAATTAATAAAAACTAAAAATCTTAAAGACTCAATATGTAATTAATAAAAAAGTGATAGACTCAATATATAATTAAAAATTAAAATTTAATGTATAAAATTTAGAGTTTAAAAGATTAGAATGTAATACAATCTAATTTTTGAAAAACGGGAAGAAACAAGAAGAAACAAAGTTTAGGGTTTAAAATTTAAATTAGTCGATTTAAGGTTTATAGTTATGGATTATGATTAGGTTTTAAAGAATTATGAGTATAATGTATATTTTAAAATTATAAAATAAATTTTTTTTTAATAAGGATTAAAAAAGAGAGACGATTAGGGACACAGGATTTGATATACCAAAGAAACACACTTATACTAAAGCTGGTTTATGTATTTATCATCACAGTGATTCTTTCCTTACAGTTTTCCATGATGCTCGGTTGGATGTCTTCCTCCTCGAAAATATGTCAGAAAACAAAGATGATCTACTTCTTTGAAAGATTCGTTATGGGTTCTTAAACAAATACAAATATCGACAACTCCCCCATGCAGACACACAGACAACCAACACCATTGTTTTCTAGCACCAGGCTTGCTGTTTTCTTTACATAATTGATTAAATTATGATCAGAATGTCACAAACAACGAGCTACTTTTCTCTGTCATTTAGCCAAACCTAATCCTATTAATTATTCCGGCAAAAGACTCAGGGAGGGAGAAGACAAAACAGTCCAAAGTCTCTCTCTGATCGAGCCCTAAACCCTTTTCCATGTTACACAGAAAACAATATATACAGACATATATATAAATGTATGTACGTATGTCTGTCAGTGTTTCTGTCCACTTTCATGTAGGGTTTTAGTTTATGATGGATCTTTATACAGACAAGTAACAGTACTATTTCCAAATATGTATTTTTTATATAGATTTATTTTTAAAATTGAATTTAATTTATATAATCATTGTTAGATTAATTTGAATTAGTTGAGATATATCCTCCGAAAGTGGAGAGATTATACGGTGAACCCTGTTCACCACGTCATTTATGGTCCAAGTAATCAGGACCATTAATCTTTAAATAACCATTTAATAACTACCCATCCACTAAGTCCATATAAGAAAGAGGTGATGATTCACTTGAAAAAAAAATTAAAATCAACGGTCATGATTGCTTAGAACCATGGATGACGTGGCGAACAGGATTTACTGTATAATTTTTCCCCAAAGTGAGTAAAATTTTGTAGCTGTTGCCCCCCCCCCCCGGGTAATTCTTGTAAGTGTGTCCCATTTTTCTCTTTATATTATATATTATCAAAATTAAGACTAAACATTGGAACAAGACAAGAATATGCTACTTTAAGAAATAAAAAGAAAAGAAAAGTCTTTGTTTAGGTAGGAAGAAATTGATGGGTTTTGATGAAGATAATGATACACATCTTTCTCATAATTATATCATAATGCTAATAATAATAAGGAATAATAAAGAGAATATGAAAAATTAAAGATAAATAATTCGATCAATCAGTTAAATATGTTAGTTCAGTTTTTAAGTTATTTTTTAAAAAATTTTATGATTTATTATGTATATTGTAGATTGATTTTTGAATAAAATAAATATAATACGATTCAGAATCTATAAAGTACAATAATATTTTATTCTTTAATATTTTGTATCACTTGTTTAGAATTAATCTTTTGTATTTCCCTTTTAAATATTAAACCAAATTCATTTTAGATCCTATTTTTTTAGGTTATGTGTAATCGTTCTTATTGCACATTTTCAAAGCTAGGGTTGATAATGAGATAACACAAGTTTTTGACCGATTCAACCCTACCCCAAAATTTTAAAATTTTTATCCATAATCCGAGTTTAATATATTCTGACTCAACTCGAGTTTAATATATTCTATTCACAATCCGACCCCAACCCAATATAATAAAGGCATAAAGATAATTTTAACCCCTAACGTTTATAATTTTTATCGTTTTGGCCCTTATTCTTTTTTGGGATAAATTTAGCCCTTAACCTATATCTTTTTGACAAATAGCTTATTTTTTAACTAGCTTGATGACTGGACCGTTAAAAATTTAACGATGATATATATATATGAAATATAATTTTAAATGACATGGAATGTAACCTATCAAATATATATACATATGTGGAATATAATTTTATTCTAATATAAAATATAAAACAATTAAAATTTAAATAAAATATTAAAAATTAATTAATTCTAAAATAAAAGATTATTAATCATTCTTAACTCTAACTACGATAAAATCAAAATCTTATTCGAAATGTCAAATCATAATACTTAAATTAACATTTAATACTCAAAAAAGAGTTGCTTAAAGACCTTATTATCTCAATATTCAGAACTAACACCATTCCAACAAAAGTCAAATCATTAATTTTAATCACAAAAAAGAAAAAGGGAATAAAAGGGTTTTAGATTTTTTAAAAAGGAAGACAACTGTCAGTGGAGAATTCATTATTCATGGAAATGACAGAAAAAAATAAAATGGGTGAATAGTCAGTCACATGATGTATGCTACAGTTCATCTGTATGTCAAAAACATATGTTATTCTTATTTTTGGGGTATAAAATCATGAAGATGATATATAATTGTTTATAAATTTTGAGGATTTAAATCTCATGGTTCAATGAAAAACCTTACGCACCTTGTTCCTGCTCTTCTTTCTCTCTCATGATCACCAGCTTAAAAGGAAGAACAAGTTGAAGCCTCTCTCTCTATACATACACACACACACACACACATATATATATATATATCGTCCTTAGCAATTCTGATGATCAAGAGCAGGGAAGGAATATAGGCTTCAGGAATCTCCAGCATCAATGGTTTGTTTCTTTGACACCAAAGAAAAGAAAACACACACACTTGATTTCTTATTTTTCTTTTAGCTAGTTTAATCTGTTCTTCTGTTCTGTGTCTAATGACTGGTTTATTTTCTTTTCCTTCAAATTATGAAGCTGAGTTATATACATATACATATATATATATATGTATATAAGTGATCTTTTATGAGTTTTCTGAGAAAGAACTGAAAGAGTTTTCTGGAGCAAAATTTCTGTTCATGATCATCATGTTTATACACAACTGGAAGACACAGTTTCTACTTTCTAGCCGGAGAATTCATGTTTTTTTGGTCGGATTGTTGTATTCTAACACAATAACTATCAGATCAGATCCAAACTCCATTGATGTTTTGTATCTTCCCTTACCTACACAACGTATAATTAATGTGACTGTAACCAAAATATCTGACTCTGAACAATGTTCATCAGATTGGTTGTCAGATCAAAGATAAAATAGCTGCAAAAACATTGCATGTCGGTTTTACTGTCTTACTACACCAAGATTTAGATCGATATGTAAGTATACGACATGACCTTCAATCCCCCATTTTTTCTTCTGTCATGCATTCAATGTTTCTAGCAATACTGTTTATATATATATATACACACAAGTTTATAATAGAGAGAAGTTGTAATTCTTCTGATTTTTCAAAGTTCTTCAGAGAGAGAAAAAAGTACTTCCATTTACAAAGGTGGATGATGACATTTATGCTAATGGTTAATGTTCCCCTGACAAGAGAAAAAGCTTGTAATTAAACCTATCACCTAGAACATGTCCTTCCAATTCGTAAGATCGAATATGGGATTGGGAGCAGCTGAAAACTTTTAAACCCACACCTTCATATTCAATGTCTTGCACGATGTAGGGTTTTTTGTCTTAATTTTTCATTAATTTTATCAACTCATTGCTTGTATAAGATTGGTGTGTACAAGGCAACTAAATCTGACATTTCTACCGTAATAATTTTCTTTGGGAAAGTGTACTTTGTGGGAATATGCTTTCTGGAAATACTAACTTATCTTTCAATATCTGGTTTGAATCTTAACCATTGTTGTTTGATTCAAAGTCTTAAAAAAACAAGAAGTTTTATTGCATGGTAAAACTTTTGTATTAATGTTGGAATTGGTAGGTTAACAACTGAACATACTAGACTTGTCATTCATTTCTCTCAGTATAAAGCAAGTGGTGGAGATGGAGATGGAAGATGAAGAAAAGAGGGTTGACTGTGATCAACAAGCTGAGAACTTATCTGCTGCAATGTCCATTTCTTCCCAAAAGTGTTCACCATTTGACTTGAATGAAGAAGCTAGCAGCGAAGAGGATTATTGTTATGACATTAATTGCAAAGGAGAAGATGATTAGATCGAGAAGACAACTGATGGGAGTTCCAGCAATGTGGGAGAGAAAGGTAATGATAAAAGAACAGTTAGGCAGTATGTTAGGTCGAAATTGCCTCGGCTTCGATGGACTCCTGATCTTCATCTCTCCTTCGTGCATGCTGTTGAAAGGCTTGGTGGTCAAGAGAGTAAGTTCAAATATCAGTATCTGTGTTGTGTTGTTAAAATTCTTATGATTTCGAGGGGTTTTAGAGTTTATTTACTGCAATCTTTTTGTTGCAGGAGCAACTCCAAAGCTAGTTCTTCAATTGATGAATGTGAAGGGACTCGGCATTGCCCATGTAAAAAGCCACTTGCAGGTAAAACAACATAACATTTTTATTTCATATTTCAATGGTTAGTTTTAACCTTCTGATCCATCATTTCACAAAGTTTCGAACTTTATATTATTGTTTCAGATGTATCGAAGTAAGAAACTTGATGAAATTGGACAAGGTGAGGTAGCTGTTTTCTTTTGTATTAATTCAGCTTACAATTAGGTTACAACATAATCGAATATATAAGAGTAACCCGGTACAATTACCACTCACTCTCGCTCCGCTCTAACATCTGTCTTTTATCGGAATATGAGTCATACTTAACAATATGCAATCACATACACCACAAATAATTTAGGGCAAATAGTTGTGTTACATATTCAAAATTTCAAGTAATTAAGTTTTTTTTTTTTTTTCATTTATAATGCAGTTTTGAGCCAAAGAAATGGAGGGACTCAAGGAAGAGAAGAATTCCAAAGCCTGTTGCAGCAGTCCTCAACTCCCCATCTACATTTCAGAATGGAAAATGGTGGATTTGTTCTAGCTAGAGACTCTCCCCTCTACCAGTCACCATTAGATTTCAAAACTACCTTTCCAAGGTCATCCATTCCACAAAGTTTCTGCACTTCCAATACATGGCCTGGCCGTGGTACGTTGCTTTGCTGAAAATGAAGTTTGATTTTGGTTTTGTATACAGGTTGCAGACAAACCAAGTTCATGGAATGGATAGGAGCATGCGAATTGGAGCGATGAGAACCGGGCGATCAGTACTTGATGGGAAGAGGTGGCATCCTTTTGAAATGATGGGTGATCGATGGAGGTGTCATGGAAATATGTCCAAGCTGGATAGTTTTTCTGACATTTTCTCGAAATCTCCGTCGCAATATTTTTGGAAAAGATCAGGTTCAGATGGCAGAGGCTACTCCACATGGCCAGCTGAAGGGAACAGAAAAATGGTGGCGCCTGACAATAGTTGTACAGCAGAGATTGAAGACCCGTTTTTGCTTCAGGTAATAACTCTTCTTCGTCTTTGACCTTATAAATTTAAGGTTTAGAATCCAAGTTGATAGTATTAGGGAATCCAAAATGATATTAACCGTAAATACCATAATATATTAAAAAAAATTTTCTCTAATCGTATTTATTTTATGTCTTATGTTTAAAATTTTAAAAATTAAATTCTAAAGCTTAACCCTAATTTTCTATATCTTAAACCCTACACCTTATAAAATACACTCTATCCCTAATTCCCTAAAACCTAACCACAACTCTTAATCTTAAACTTTAAACCTTAAACACTAAACCACTAATTTAAAGTAAAGACACAAATAAAAACATAATTAAAAGATAAACAATTTATACTCTCTCGGTACATATCGAACCCACCACTTCCATGTTAAACAAACCTGGCCCTCATTCTAACATGAATCCGCCATTATCGACTATGATCCATATGGATGCTTAATAGCATAATCATGACCATAATAGCTAAAATGCTACTTTATGATACTTTAATGGGTTTACATTTCAATACTATGATCATGTATACATATAAAAGTAAACCATATGTTATTTTTCGGTGTGCTTATATATCTCAATAATAAAAAATTAAATCTTACAATCTAATCTTAAAACTCTACGTACTAAACACCTTGATACTTTGGTTTTCTCCTAACTTGAAATTGAGCTTGGTTGTCCTCTCGTAAGGATCACTATCACCGAGTAATCTTCAACTACTAGAATTACAATAAAATTTAATTTAGTTATCTATTAGAATTTGAGTCAAAATATAATAATATATTTTGACATATCATATTCCTATCTAAAGACATAGATGGACCAAGGGTTCTAAAGAGGACGGTTGTCACCCCTAAAAATTTAAAATTTTTATATATTACACATTAAAAATTATTTTTGCGCTACTAAAATTTTAAAAGCTCATACTCTTAGAATTTTATAGGTTTGTGTCTTGACAAAAAATTTTAAGTTTGTCCCTACTTAAAAGGGAAAGAGAAAAATAGAAAGAAAAAACTCTAAAAGAATAATGTATTCTCGAAGAGTCTAGAACTCATGACCTAAACATAAGAAGAGCGGACAAAATGAAAAGCTTGCCCACCTAATTGAAAATGTTTTTTTTTTTCAAATATATATCAATTATGTATAAATTTTAGAAAAATATTTTGATACATAAATTTAGACAATCTTTTAATTTTAAGGTTTATAGATTTAGGTTTTAATTTAGAGTTTAAGGATTTAAGCTGTAGAGTGTAAAATTTAGTATTTATAGTTAGAATTAAGAGTTTAAATTTAAGATTTAAATTTTAGAGTATTAGAGTTCGAGATTTAAACTTTATAACATAAATATGAAAGACTGTAAATTTTATATACATAACTTTTGTATAAAACATAACCCTAATTTTTATATAAAATAACATACATAGGCGATATTAAAAACCTAAAATGAAAAAAAAAAGTTCCTATGCTAGCCTCTACATGATCAAACTAAAGGAAAAACTCCCGATAAAAGTACACTCTACCCCTAATTCTCTAAATTCTAATCATAATCCTTAACCTTAAACCTTAGACCTTAAACTATAAATCTTTAATTTAAAACGGATGCATAGAAGGAAGTATAGGAAAAGGCAAACCATACACCAATAAACTCGGTGAAACCTCAGAGCCAGCTACCCTTACATAGTGATGCTATTTTTTATGCATTACCAGTGAAAATGTATAGAATTTCTGCATCATTAGTTATAAATTTCATTTCACATTTATCTTCATCAATTAACAAAACTGCCTTTGAAATAATTCCTTGGTTTGATTATTGGAATTGCAGATGAAGAAAGATAAAAAGCAGAAAGACAGGGAGTGGTTGCCGGATCTGCAGTTAAGCCTAAGCCTAAGAACTGGAATTGAAGCTGAGACGAAGACCCATTGCAAAACGCCCCAGGAAATTAGTACCCAACTTTCCCTTTCATAACCTCAAAATTTTCCCAGGAAAAATCCCACCATAATCCAGGAAAAAATAGAAAGAAAAAGAAATACTCAGATTAATAAAGATGTTACAAGCAAGGCCAACAGAGGGTGAGTACTTAGTCAAGGATCTGACCAAGTAACATATAAACCCACAGCAAGTCAGATCTTTCTAAGTACTTGTCCTACAGCCAATTTATAAAGCATAGTGTTTGTTTGTGTGTTAAACTTAGACCAGTTTTGAATGAGATAGAGAGCTCTCAACCTTTCAATTTATATGTTCTTCACTGATTCATGCATGGATGGTGTTTTTACCATGTCATGTTGATGCATATGCATGATTAAACTAATGATCATCGGCTAACCCAGGCAAAGGCAGGCTAGATAGAGTTTTGGCTGGGAGAAACCCTAGCTTACTTTATTGCATTTTACTAAAATAAAAGGCATCCACTACAAAGTGGAGCTGCTAAAAACATCGGGAACAATGAAGCTTCAAGTCACTACACCAGGGGAATTTTTTTTTAATTTAGGAGGGGAAATTTGCAATTATCCCATAAACTTTTTAAATTTGTTATATATAATGAGGTTTAACTAAAAAATAAGTGTTAAACTATAATTTTTAACGATAGATGATTAAATTATTTTTTTGCTACAATAGGTATCTAAACTTTATTTTTAGATAAAATAAAATTCTATTTTTAGTTTGATTTAAAGTAAATATAGGGGTGCAAATCGTCTACCCCTTCCCAGAGAGTTTAGGGTTTAGGGTTTTAGTTTAGGTGTTTTAGTTAGGGTTTAGGGAATTAAGGGTAGGGTGTATTTTTTAGGGTATAGGGTTTAGGATTTAGGATATAAAAAATAAGGGTTAGGGTTTAATTTAGTAAATTTTCAAAAGAGTCATGAAAATAGGCATGTAAAAGAAGCAAAAGATTTATACTCGTAAATTCAGACATCTACTTTGGCAAAAATAACTTTAGTTACCTATTTTAGCAAAAAAAAAACAAAAACTTTAATCATCTATCTAAAAAATAGTATAGTGTAGTCACTTATTTTATAGTTGATAAAAATTTAGTATGCGGCAAAATAATCAAAGTGATAACAAGCGATGGCGGATGCACAATTTTTAAAATTTTATGAATTATTTTTAAAATTTTTAAATATTTATAAGTTGTGTCCACCCTGAAAATTTAAAATTTTATATGTGTCCACCCTTAAATATTTTTTTGAATTCGCTATTGATAACAAGAAAGACTAAGGCATGTGCAAGAGACAAGATATAACGCGGTTTACTTGTACAGACGAGAAAAACGAATAATCTAATATCAATATAGAGAACATGTACAGACGAGAGAAACGAATAATCTAATATCAACATAGAGAACACGTATAATACAAATACATAATAATTCATGTAATGCTAAAACCTAGTATGCATACCTCAAACCCCTGTAAAATCAAAAACTCTTCCCAACGTCTCTACAATGTAAAGACAATTAACATTATAGAAAAAGTTTTAAATAAAAACCCGTTACTTACGTTCATATCTTATAAAATCGTTCTTGTCGATCTAAATTGAGTTAAATTTAAATTATTTTATTTATTTTAATAAGATATTTATTTTTATACATACAAAAATTTAATTTTTTGTTAGATAAATAATTTTAATTTTAAAAGATAAATTTCAAAACTTAAACTTAAAAAAGCACATGAACATTCTTTTTGAAATGTTAAAGGTCAAATCTAACATTAAAAAGAATGTATAAGCATTTTAATTAATTTAGTCCTTAATTTTAGAGTCATTTATAATTTAAATCATTAAACTTATCCTTAACTTTCATATAGGTCACAAAACTTTGATTTAATCAGATTAAATCATTAAACTTTTATTATTAACAAATTAAATCATTCACACTAGCATCGTTAAATATTAATTAAAATTAATGAAAAAGCTAACTCAATAATTCTACTAGACATGTTTTTCCATGTCAGCAAGTTAATATTAATTAAAATTAAAAAATATATATTATTTTTTATATTAAATTATTAAAGAAATTTAGTAAATTATATCAATTAACTCAATAATTCTACTAGACATGTTTTTTCATGTCAGCAAGTTAATATTAATTAAAATTTAAAAAAAATATGTCTAGTAAGATTATTAAGTTAATTTTTCTGTTAAAGTAATTAACGATGTTAATATGAATAATTTAATTTGTTAATAATAAAAATTTAATAATTTAATCTGATTAAATTAAATAAAAATGACCTATACAAAAGTAAAGAATAATTTAATAATTTAAATTGTAAATTACTCCTAATTTTAAGTTAAATTTCACATTCAACATCTCAGACAGGGTCAAAATTACATTTTTTTTTTCTTGACAGAAATGGTTGACTAAAGTATTAAATTTTTGGTCTTTCAAACACATGGATTGTCCTGATTTTAATTTCAAACAGATCAATTTATATGTCCACATAAAACCATAAAATAGATTACCACAAATTATGCAACTTTATCTGTCTTTGGGCTTTTCTGAATACAGGCCTTAAAGGCCGATGGATTACAGCATAGAAAAATATGGTATATTTGATTCATGGTTCAAATGTTAAGCATTGTGGATTAAGTAAAATTTAAGTTCGAGATTTTACATATATAAAATTTCATTAAGAAATTATGTCATTAAAATTAGGTGTGAGACGTAAATCAATTTAAATTAATCAAGTAAACCATAAAATATCGAGAGCGAAATAAGAAAAAAAAGGCAAATAATAGGACTCTAAAATGCCCTTAGTTTTTTTAATCCAAATATGAAGAACAATAATGGCAACAGCATCAAGATGGACTCATCTAAATATTCAAACCACCAAATTTACCCACTTCCTTAGTCTCTAATCTGCATGGATTAGATGTAATTTTCAATGTTTCAGCGCATTGCAGCAAAAGGGTTCCTTTTCCATTGCAGAGGTTGGTATGTCTTCTCTGTTTGCTCTATTTCAGTCCATGGCAACTTGTGTTTAGCCATCTTTCGCCTCCTCGCTGCTACTCCCAGATAATCTCCAGTGTTCTGAAACATAATTATTGCAGACAGAGTTGCTTGTGATGAATTTGAATGGATTTACATTTAGATTTGGATATAATGGATTAGTTTTTTGGTACCTTGAGGCAGAGTCCTTCTTGGACATCACAAATGGGGTAATCAGCAGGGCAGCAGTATTCGGTTCCAGTACAGCAAACAGCGTTTTCATATGCACAGCAGCCATATGTGAGACAGTAACCATAGAATTCGAACAGGCAACAGCATGTCTCGTCACTTGGACAATAGGAGAAGTCCCCACATTCACTTGGTGAAGGAGAGGGAGGTGGTGGTGATGGTGGAGGTGGAGGCGGAGGTGGAGAGACACTCGGTGATGGATAAGGTGATGGCGAAGAGGGCTGTTTAGTTGGATAAGAAGCCATGGCATTGACAGCACAAACACCATTTGGTATATCAGCATCTCTTTTTAAATAGAAATATCCATCCATCCCCCAGCTTGTTCCCCATGAGTTCTTCACTATCCAATACTTTTCATCGCCTTCGGAACCATAACCGACTATTAAAACAGCGTGATCAATGTCGTCGGGATCATCCGAGCAGCTTCCGTCGTAAATTCCCTAACCATACATGCCATGGACACACACATTTCATCCCTGAGCATATAGGTCTAAAAAGAAACTTCAGGTTCAAAGGAAATACTTACATTAGTGTAAAGTTGAAAATCAATGGAGGAGGCATCAATTCCCACGCTAACCGGCTGCTGAGCAACAGCACATAAGAGAGCACTGTCTGAATCATCTACATCTTGATAGCCGTCAATAGATACAACCTTGGTTTCCTCCTGATTAAACAGTAGAATTATATAAGTCAGAGATGGTAAAATGGAAGAACATGTTCAACTATTACAGACCAAATGAATCTGACCTTGTTGATGTTACATTTGCCATCCACACCAGTGTAGGGGTAGTCACTTTCAGTGTCGATGCCACCGTTGTTTATAACCCACTCGAAAGCATAGTCCATGTATCCTCCATCACAGCCATAGTTGGTGTTGTCACAGTCCACGAGTTCTTGTTCCGAAAGGCTAACAAGGTCTCCGGTAACCAAGGCGTTTATTCCTTCCATGGCTCCGGTCGATGAGAATGCCCAACAACTTCCTATAAACATAGGACAATGAACTTAAAAACACACATGAAGAGTAGCTAAACACATGATTTCTATAGTTGTTTATCAGCATAAAGAAAACTTACCACAAGAGCCTTGATCCTTGATGCCGGTCACAATGCCATGGTTCCTCCAATCCAAGGAGGATGGTGCATCACAAGACTGCACCTTTCTCCTCATGGTCCTCGACCGAGTCGTACCTTTGTCGATCGGCTTTTTCACCTTTGACAAGTAAGCTTTTCTAAACTCCTCATTACTCATATCAGCAAACTTGTTCAACCCCACATGATGTTCCCCTTTGTTCAATTTTCTCCCTGCATTCCTCTCAAGTATATACTTCAAATTCCCCTTGAAATTTTCAAACCCCTTTTCGGCCTCCTTGGCGTGTCGGTAAACTTTCCGATGCTTTTCTTTCCATTGTCGAAAGATCTCCGACACCCTTTGGTCCGAAAGCAATGCATCCATGTCATGTTCAACTATAGAGTATTCACTAGGAAGGCTAGAAGAGAGGCAAACTAGTGAAGCCAATATCAAGAAAATTGAACTCAAACACACTGTTTTCAACTGAGTTGCCATTGATATCTGATCTAAACCTTACAGCTTTTGTGTTGTATATAAGGAGGGAAACATTGGTGCTAACCAAACCATGCCTACCAGTCAGCTCAAGAAAAATTCCAATTTCAGATCAGAATTTACACATCTTATGAATTAATCAACTGATTTATGAATAATTTAGAGAAATGATAACAAATTTCTTGAGCAATCCCAAAAATTTTTGGTGGTTGTGCTGGTGTTCTTGACTAGTGAGTTGGTGTAGTAGTAGATGGAGAGAAATCTAACAGTCAACATTTAAAATCTGTGTAGCTAGATGGAACTGGGACAGCAGAGTAGTCGTTTCTCCTGAAAATTTAAAATTTAAATATAATTTAAAAATTATTTTAAAAGGTTATGTATTTTTTATTAAAAATTTATTTTTTTTCTCTTTAAAATTATATAAGTTCATTATCCTATAATTTTATAAGTTATTTCGAAATATAAAATCTTATATTCGTCTCTAAGTGTACCCAACAGAAGCTCTAATTGTTCAACTCTGCTACCTACTGGTCTTTTGCTTGCGAAGAAGGGTAGGTTTGAGTTAAGCTTCCCCCCCCCCCCTTATCTTCCTTTTGTTGCACGTTTTTCTTTAATAAGTTTAAAATTTTGGTTCCACGAATCATCTAGTCTTATCGGTTAAAGGAATGTTTTTTATTCTTAAAGGTCACGAATTTGAGCATCAGTAATATCAGCATAGTGATTGAGCGATCAATGTTTAATTGTTGAAAATATATTTTAGAACAGATACTACTGTCTGTAACCACTATATCTGAATAAAAATAATAATAATTTGCTTCCATGGGCTCAAAATTAGTCTTCTTGCATGTTTTAATCCTTAAAATATCACTTTTTTTTATTATTTTTGGTCCTTTTAGTTTTTTTTAATGTTGATTAACCCTCTTAGGATATTTCATGTGACATTTTAAATCAAATGATAGAGCAATACGTGGTTTTAATTTGACTTAACAAAATTATAAACATATAAAAAGAAATCTTAAATATCTAAACAAAATTTATACAATTTTAAAAAATAAAATTCATAAAGTTTATTAAAAAATAAAAAATATATATATAATCTAAAAATATTAAATATGTAACAGTTCAAAAATTTATTATAAGATTCAAATTTTAAACATACATTTAATTTCTAAAAAATAAAAACTCAAATCAAATGTATTGATATAAATAATAAATCAATGAGTCAATATAATAAAACTCAATGGTAATTTTTAAACATTTAATTTTTTAATTATTTTTTATATATATTTTAATTTTAATATTCTTTTAGGCTTGTCGAATCGGTAGACTGTCCAAGACTATTTTTTTTATTTTTGTTATTTAAATAGTTATAATAAGAAAGTCCTAAAATATAATTATAATATTAATTAGAGGCTTTCATTTGGTTATAATACTAGATAGAGAAATTTTTTTTTTCCAATTTTTACTATTTACTATTTAATTTTTTGAATAATTATTATTAAGGATCTAACTTTTTTCGATATTTGTTATTTGAGCCTCTAATTTTTTTAATATTTATTTTTAGATGTTTATTTTCTTAATATTTATTATTATATATTTATTTTTAAAACTTATTTTTTTAATATTTATTATTAGGATATACACTCAAAATTGATTTTTTTAATATTTTTTTAATGTGTTTATCGTAATATAAGGAATTTAATTATATTTTTATATATTTTAAGTGTTTTTTAATCAAAATAAATACTTAACGATGTATACTATAAGTATTTTAAATCTATCTGTAAAAAAAATATTGTTTTTCATTATGAGTTCTTCGAGTTTTGATTATTTTTTATTCAATTATTTATTATTTAAAAAAATTGAAGTGTTTTATAACTAATTTATTAAAATTGAGGTCTCAATTTCATTTTTACATAGATAAATTTTTAAAAATATATAAAATAATTGTCTTTCCGAAATAATTTAATGTGTTTTTGTATCGTTACTAATAGACTTTATTCAAATGATAAACAATTTAATATTATTTAAATATTAAAATTAAATATATAACACAAATTAACCTAAATTAATTAAAACAATCCCCTAAAATCGAAATATCAACCAAAATCCTCTATGAATGGCCAAATTATATTTTGAGAACGAGATTTTACAAATCCCATAATTTTGTACCTTCCCACTTTCAAGAACTTTCATCCTTTTAAGGTAGATATTTTATATTTATTATTTATAATTACAATCATTAAATATTATTTCATTGTCAAACTTTAACCACAAATAATGCAAATAAATTGTCAAACCCATGAATTAAATCAATAAATTAAATTAATTAATATTTTTGACTAATTTTAGTCATCGTTTTTATTTAATTTTTTAATATTTTTATCAAGTGATATATTACAATTCTATCGTGTGAATATTTATATATTATTTAGTAATTTTATAATTTTTTTAAAAATTTTAAAAGTTTTAAAGAATTTTTTAAATAAAATAAAAAATATATATAAAAATATCAAGCGTTAATATTGTAGGATGATATGTTACATCAACTGATTTAAAAAGATACTAGATTTAACTATTAACATTGATCGAAGAATTAAATTGATAAAATTAAATAAAATATGCTTTACAAACTTATTTTAATTTTCAAAAATTCAAAAGCTTGAAACGTCCTTTTAGTTTCTATATATCAAATAATTATTTTTTGTATTATTATTTAATATTAATTATTATGTCCTGTCTTATGTCATATTTAATTGTTACTGTTGTATGCTACAAATTTCAATAACTCATATAAAAGTGATGGTAGAAATTAAAAAATTATAAAAGAATTAAAATATTTATTTATTTTTTAATTGAGGAGATAAAAAAAATATTTTTTATATAAATTATATTTTGTTAAAAAATTAATTCTGTATAATATATAAAAATAATTATTGGCGGAGACTGAAAAAAAAAAACTATGTTCCTCCCCGGGCCAAACTTGGAATAGACCCACTCATTTACTGGGCTCAAATTTAACTCTACCATTTTGGATTTTTTTAAAACGCAGCATATAAAGGTAGGTAGAGTTTTGTGTTGTTTTTATTATGAATATAATATTAAAAGGGTCTTTTAGGTAATATATATTTACGGTAATAGATTAACAGAAAAATTATATCATAAACCTTGTTCATCATGTTATTTGTGGTCCAAATCAATCAAGTCCGGTTATCTTATATTTTTTAAGGTGAATCATCACTTATTTCTTACTTGTAATAGGTAAGTGGGTAGTTATCAGGTAATTACTTAAAGATGAATGAACCTGATTGCATGGACCACAGATGATGACGTGATGAATAAAATTCATGATATAATATCTATAATATGTAAAAAAAAATATTTTTAAATAAATTAAATATATATTTTTTGTTAATCATATGGCTTAAAGTGAGAAGATAAGAGTGGTCTCCTTACCTACTTAGCTTGAATATCATATCTTAATTTTAAACCCTATCTTTAAATTTAATTAATTAGGTTTCTTTCTCTATTAAATGAGAGAGATTATATCATGAACCTTTTTTACCACGTCAGTCGTGGTTCATACAATCAAAATCATTTATCTTCAAGTAATCATCTGATAACCACCCCTCACCTATTATATATAAGAAATAAATAATAATTTATCTTAAAAAATATATAAAATGAATGAATCTAATTAATTAAAATCACGAATGACGTTATAAAAATAGTTGACGATATAATTTCTTATTAAATGAATAGACAATTATTGACAACATGAAAAAAACGGCTATCCACCCAGATATATATCCATTCGAAGAAAATTATAATAGAAAAAGTCAAAAATTATAATTTTATAATTCGTTTCCTCTCTATTGAATAAAAAAAAAACTTCAGTTACCGTTATATTTTAATATTAATCTTGTATCAAAAAGCATAAGTTGATTAGTCTGATGAGCTGAAATATTAAATCTTTTAAATTAAATCAAGTAAATTATATTAAAAGAATTTTATTTTTAATAAATTTATTTAATGTTAAATTTAAATTATTTAATTTATAAATCAAATATCAATAATTATAAAATAAAATATCTTTAAAATTCTCGTTAGCAAAATCCTAACAAATATCGAACATATTAATATTATTTTATAAATTTTGGCTTTTAGCCATTTATGGGTTAAAATTAATAAACAAAAATAAAAAATTAATATGATTGATCTAAGTGGTAAGTAATTTTATTTCGTTTAAATAAGTTTTAATTCGAAGTATTATATATGTTAAAAAAATTATTCGAAAACTCACATATTAAAATATTTTTATTTGTTCGAAATATTTTTTATCACTATCTCCTCTAAAACAACTCAATGGAACACTTTGTTCTCTTAGTGGTTCATTTGAAATTTTTAATGTGTTAAAGACTGAAAAAGTAATTTATAAGAAATTAAAAAAGACAAATAAGGTTGTAATTAAATCAATCTTCAAATTTGGTCCCAAAACATCCCATGTTATGAACTACATCCTTTTGCTCATGTGATTGATGTGTACTGAATGGGACCCAATTTTTATTTATTTATTTATTTATCCTATGTTAGTAATTTCTTTAATCATAGTTAAGGGGATTAAAAAGGGTTTTAAAAAAATTGGTCAAATAAAGTCTCATGAGATTAAAAAGGTGATTGGATTTGGTGAGCTAATCTAACAAGGTCGATTTTTTATTTGTTTTTTTATTAGGGTTAAATTTGGCGTTATCGTGATTATTAAGATTGTACTCTTTTAATTATCATGTTAATCTCTATATTTTGGACTCTTTGATTGAATTTAGATACGAACTTAATTATTACTTTTATTTGTGATTGAATTACAGTAATAAACGGATTATCGATGTGCCCTAATTCTAATAATATGTATTTTTAATGTTATTTTTATGGATTTTACCTTTATTGTCGAGCTTGGATAATGTTTTGTAACTATCTTGGTTTGAGTCTTCAAATTAGTGTTTTTAATTTTTTTTATGATCATGTTTATGATTTAGAAATATTAATTTTTATATTTTTTAAGAATATATCCAAATTAATTTTCTTTGCTTGTATTATAAACTCTCATTTTAATTTTTTTTTAATAAAAAGAATATACTCATATTAAAAAAATCTCAATATTATGGACCCACAAGTTAAAATGAAATTATAAAACATCAGATCAAACCAAAATATATATAAAAGAAAATTGATGCAGGTTCAAGGATTTAATATTAAATTAATTATTTCATTTGAGGTTAAAGACTAAAATACCCCTCAAGCCTTAAATCTACTAAACATGTGAAAAGGGCACTCAAAGAATACCTATACCTAATATTATTATTCAAGATAATTATAAATATTGAATATGTTATGAAAGAATTTCTGAATTATCATAATAATTTTAATTCAAAAATATTGAACCACACAAAATAAGTCTAAGTCTACTATCTAAACCCCACTTTCCAATGACAACTACAAGCCACATGATATTGCTTGGAAATATTGGAAGATCACAATTCACAATCATTCTCAAAACAAGATTTCCCTTAAACCCAATTATACAAATCTCACTCCTCACAATCCCCAATTTTTTTAACTCCAAAATAAGGCCTTTCTCTATGCTTTGTTATCTAATGTTGGTGGCATTTTGGGACTAGTAAATGACATGTGTGAGGAGGTGATTGAGCCATGTGTCATGGGCTAACTCTGAGGAGAAGAGAGATTATATTATGAATCATGTTTATCATGTCATTCATGGTACATATAATTAGGTCCGTTCATCTTTAAGTAATTACTTGATAACTATTCACTCATTAATTACACGTAGAAAAGAGATGATGATTCACTTTTAAAAAAATATATATGAGAGATAAATCTGATTAGTTAAAAAAGTTATATCATAGGCTTGACCTACCACGTCAGTCGTGATCTCATCCAATAATAATCATCCACTTCACCATTAATCTCCGACTCATTTTTTCCAACCAATGAATCTTCACTCATAATTTACATATCATTTTAAAAATATAATTTATGAAAATTATACTAATTACATGGTTGATTAGTGGTGGAATGAATGATTTTCATTGGTTAGGGACCACGTTTGACGTGATAGACCGGGCCTATGATATAATCTCTCGATTAGTTGAGACTATAAATGATGCGATGAAAAGGGTTCGAATCATGCACCAACATGTGTCACCTATAAGCTCTCCAACCTAATGCAATACAAACCCCCTCAAAATTTTTGATTTTTGTGAAGTGAATGGAAAAGGGGGGCCTGAATGATGGATCCAAAAGGCAAAGTACAGAGTAAGGTGCAATGATTCATGCCATAGATTTCATCCTCAGCAAGTGAAAAGGAGAAGAAAAGTAATTCCCTTTAAAAAAACAGGGGAAAAGATAATATTTTTAGATAAAATAAATAGTATGATTCAAACCGTAATAAAATGATTTTAAATTTATTAAAATTATTAGTAATAGAGATTATTTAATGATTAATTAGAATTTAATGATATTTTATAATTTAAATACAAATAAATTAGTTTTATGATGTTGTGTCTTATTATTTTTTATGCTATTGTTCTCTATTTATTTTAAGTTTGAAATAAAAAAATTTTATCTTTTAATTATACCTACTTTTATACTTTATACGAAAAATCTTAAAAATTAGATTTTAATTATAATCTTAAATTTTATATTTTAAACCCTAAATTATATACTTAATTCTCTGAACTCTAATTTTAAACTATAAATCTTAAATTTAGTATATTAAAAAATTAAAAAAATATAATTAAAGATGAATGATTTTTATTTAACTAAGACAAAAGGAAAAAGGAGAATTCTTCTTTCTCTCTTTCATTCCCTTCCTTTCCTCCCTCTTTTCTTTTTCATCTCCACTTGTTTTCTTTGTTCTTTCTTTTCCTCTCTCCATGAGAGACCTAAGTAGAGAGAAAGAAGAGCTATGAAGAACACAATACGGTGCTGCATCTCTTGCATTCTTCCCTGCGGAGCACTCGACGTGATTCGAATAGTACACGCCAATGGCCGCGTAGAAGAAATCAGCGGCACCATCAAAGCCGGAGACATCATGAAGGTTTACCCTAAGCACGTTCTTAAGAAACCCTCCTCCTCTGCTTCCGATGATGGGATGGTCCCGAGAATCGTCGTCGTCCCACCCAAGGCCGAGCTCCAACGCGGGAAGATTTATTTCCTCGTGCCACTCCCTTCGACACCCGAAAAGACCCGATCAAAATCGACCAAGAAGAAAAAAAGAGACAACCTCGACAACAGCAACAAGAACAGCCAGAGCAGACAACATAGTCACAGCCGAAGCAGGAGCGACGCAGACAAGAACAACAACACGGTTTCAACGGCGAATCTTTTGGTATCGGATCAGTATTTAAGCGAGATACTTTCCGAGAAACTGTCAACGCAACGGGATCAAAGAAGGGGTCGTGTCGGGGTGTGGAGACCTCACTTAGAGAGCATCTCGGAGTCTCTTAACGATGGTTGATCACGGTCGTATATTACTGCTGCTGCTGCTGCTGCTGTTTTTCGTTTAGAAAAATTGGGGTTTTAGTTTACAATTTTCTTCAAATTTCAATCTGATTCACTTTCATCCCACCAAATCATCCATTAGGGTTAAGTTCAACCAACAAGCTGTTTTTTTTTTTTTTTTTTTACTTTTTCTTTTTATTTTGAGTTTTGTATATATAGGCATAGAATCAAAATAATTTCAGAGGAACAGAACAAGAACTGAAGCTTAAATCTGTAAACTGTGGTGATAATTCTTACAACTCATGCAGTTGTTATGGGATCTTGGACCACAGTTGTCTGGTTTTTAAGTGCCAAATCTCTTGGAAGTTGTTGTAATTTGTGTACATGTTGGAAGAGGATTATTTGTGGAATTTTGTTTTATTTTACCATTTTTTTTTCAATTAAGAGTGGAAGTAATTATTGTCCAAGAGAATTTAACTCCATTCATATCAATATTTAAGATTTAATTTAAAAGGGTTAAACTAAAAGGTGATTTTTCGTATTCTGGAATTGATGATGTAAGTACTTTGTCACTTTCAATGATTTTTTTTATGGTTTTAGAAACTAAATATTTAATATATATTCAATAATTGCATCATATAATTTCTATAAAAATTGAAAAGAATAATATCAAATAGTCTACGTATTAGCGCGTATTTTGATAATTAGATTAACTATCATGGGTACAAGAAATTATTATATAAACTCGTTCTACTATATAGAATATGATCTTTAATCAATTAAATTAAGACATAATATTTTTTTATATCATATTTACACATAAGTATTATCCAAATTATCCAATTTAATGTCTTTGATTTAAAAAAGAAAAAAATATTACCAAAAATTTCTTGTGTCATCTTTCTCTTTGTTCTTTAAAATTTTTCTAATTAATTTTTTTTATATAGACTTAGGGTTTAGGGTTAGAGATTAGTGGTTTAGAGATTAAGGCTAGGGATTAAGGATTAATGATCAGTGGTTTAGGGTTTAGGGTTCAGGGTTTATATGGTTTTGGGTTTAGGATTATGGTTTTGGGTTAGGCTTTAGGGTTAGGGGTTATTGTTTAGATTTATGGTATAGGGTTAGGGTTAGGTTAAGGGTTAGAAAAAATTAATTAAAAATTGAATAATAAAGAGAAAGACAACATAAAAAATCTTTGATAATATTTTTCCTTTTCAAAATCAAAGGCATTAAAGTGGATGATCTGGATGATACTTATGAATATGATATAAAAATATATTATGTGTCTTAATTTAATTGGTTGGGACCACATCTTAGGTGATGGAACGAGTCCATGTAATATTTTCTCCATGGGTATAGACTTTTGACAAAGATAAATTTTTGCTGACTAATATAATTCGTATTGCTTGAAATTGTTTGAATTATTATATATGACAAGAGCGTAATAGTTGCATGCATAATAAAAAAAATTGATTTTCTACTAATATTTACTCATAAATCAAGCATGATGTTCAAAGACGACTTGGGAACAGGTTCATATCTCCTGCTTTAATTACTAACTTAATTTCTGAATAAAACCCGTAATATCTATTTATTAGTTAATTGATTGTACAATATCGATATAAATTTAATATTTTTAGATAATTAAAGTGTCACAGATAAAAAAAAAAAAATCAAATAGCCTATAAGGCTATAATATTTTCATGAAAAGCGACATTTCATTGACACGAAATGTATCAAAGCACGTGATCATAGCAAATAATTATAATTTCCAGCTTTCACTAAGCAAAGTGGGATTTGTGGGCATATAAATGTCTTTCCATCATGTATTAGCATATGTATACTTGGCAACATCATCCTTCCCAGCTACTTTAACAGTAAAGCTTGCTCTCTATATTGTCTGGATCATTTGTTTCTGCTGCAGGAATCTCAGTTCTGCTAGCTAACTTTTTCTTCTTCGTTGTCGTCATCATCATCTCTGACATATAATCAATTCCATCATATATGTGTTTCTGAATCTCTGATCTGCAATTTTTATTTCTTCAGTCCCAGCATCTTGGGCCAACACAAAGGCAGCAGAAGATAGATATGATTGCAGAACAAATCTATTTCAATGGATGCCTTAACTTAGAACCCTATATCTTTTAATTTAAAATAAAGATGCGAATAAAAATATAAAAAAAAAATAGACGATTTACATCCTTTTAAAACAATGTGTCTTTGAGGTTCAGTGTTGTTGACGAGGACCGGGATGAATCTAAAGGTATATTCTTATGCTCAAAAAATTTCAATTTTTTTTAATGTTTTTTACATATTATATTGATTTAATTCTTTATCCTCTAAACTCTTTAATTTTATAATCTTTTGTATTTTTCTAATATAACTTCTTAATGATAATTTTTATCTTGTATGAAATTTTAGATCCATGACAATAACACTTAAGTTTCATTTCCATTATTTTAATTTGTTTAGCTTAGAGGGATTAGGGGTGAGCGTTCGAGCGAGTCGAGTCGAGTCAAAAAATTTTGAGTTATTCGAGTTGAGTCAACATATTTTTCAACTTGAACTTTTTTGAATTTTTTTTGATTCGAGTCGGTTTTATCGAGTTCGAGTCGAGTCGAATTTTTAAGTTTTTGTATAAATTTAATTATACTATTTATAATACTATAATACATTTTGATTCTAATTTAAAACTCTCTCTTTATATCTACATACATATTTTTTTTATATTATTTTTTACATATATAAATAAGATTTTGAATTATTATTATTATTATTATTATCATCAAATACCTTAGGTATGAATATTTTATTTTATTAAATTACGAGCTTCTTTAAAAAAATTTATTTTTATCTAGAAAAGACCAAAACGAGATAAAAATAATGATAAATTAAATACAATAATATAAATATATAAATTAAAAATATAAAATAATTAATATAAAAAATATAAATAAAAAATATATTTAAAAAATAAAAAATAAATATGGAAAGTGATCATATTGTAAGGAAAAGAAAACTAAAATGTAAAAATAATAAGAAAGAGAAGATATGACTGAAATAAAACTGAAAATAAAACTACATGGACTAAGTGTGTAATTAGACCTGGAAATTTTCGAGTTAGTCGATTTTTCGAGTAACTCGAATTTTGGAAATTGAACTCGACTCGAAATTGAAATTTTTTCGAGTTATTCGATTCGACTCGAATAACTCGACTCGAATAACTGGAAATTGAAAAAAAATCGATTTTTTTGAGTCGAGTCAAGTTTTGCTCACCCCTAAGAGGGATAGTAACTTTTAAAAGATATATGTTTCTTCCTCTACTTTATTAATACTTTCTGAAAATCAATCCGAATAAAATAAAATAAAATCTTAAAATATTAACTTCCATTTTTAAAAAATGGAGTCCATTTTTTCAGACCAGTAAGTCTCCTAACTTAATTTTTTTCATTAAGCAAAACAAGATTTTTATTCAAATAGATAAAACCAAATGGTTTTTTTACCCCTAACCATTTCCCTTTTATGTCCTGTATTAAAAAAACATTTAAAATTAAATTTTAAACCCAAACCCTAATTTAGGTCCTGGAACTAAAATTTTATACCCTAAAAATATTCTTTTACCCCTAATGAAGCACCTAATCATGAAATTAACAATACTGAACGTACTAGAACAAGCTTAGGAATTGCAGATAAACACCCAGCTTTAAGTACACCTTCAGAACATTTTTTAGATCAAACATCAACCAAGATAGTTCCTCGTTCTAGCAAAAACGAAAAACCAGACAAGGTTTTATTTACATAAGGTTTTACTATTAAGTAAAGTCTGATCGATGAAAAAGCTTCCACTCTAATTAAGATTGGCGCAACTCGGGACGAACGAAATCGGCATCTGGGGGAACTGAGATATCAACCGTCGGTCTCAACTGTGCGCAGGCTTCAATAGCTTCATGAACAGGATCGGAAAAGAAGTTGCTGATCAGGTCCTGGTTGATGGGGGTGCCGGCATCAACAGACACGAATGCCTGTTGAGTTAGGATGTAATCGAAACGGGGAGCCCATTTCCTTGATCCCAGACGTGCAGTTGTGGAACAATTATCAACCATGAATGACACCCCTCGAGCATGCATGAAGGGGTTCAAGGAATCAACAGCTTCAATCACACTTTCGTTGATGATTTCAGAGTAGGAGTGACCCTTCTTTCTCAAGATCTCAATCTGGATTTTCAAATTATCAAGGATGAGAACGAAAACGAAACAAAACCAGCACTGAACTCGATTATTCTTGTCCAAAGTTCAAAATGGAAAGGATTACCTGGGCCATCATGAGTGCCACGAAAACCCCAGAAGTGAATGGGCACAGGGGACCTAAATCATCTTTCGATCTGGTTGCTCGTACACGCTCACCGACTTTCCACATCCGTGTCTGATCAATTTTTCCCATTGGGAAGGCAGGCAGACCCTCCTTTTCCTGTAAAACAATTCATTATTGGCCATCAATCAAGAACTTTCTTTGCTAAGAACCAACATTAAGCAATAAAAGATTCATGAAATGACGATCTATCACAAGCATACTGAGACAAGTACGGATATAGCATTACAAACATACATAGAACCGTCGCCCAGCCAAAACAACACTGCGAATCTCACTTCCACTTGCAACATCCTCGTAACACTCGTATAGGATTTCCATGCAGGGGTAATATGAAGCACTGTAAGCTTCCTCGAACCGCTTTTTCTTGTCCTCAGGCAGTGAGTTGTATACAGCTAGCATACCCTAAGGAAACAAACACAAAAGCAGGCCACAATAGAGATCGATTAGTAAGAACTCCAAAGAAAGGAGAGGGCAGAGCAAGCAACTCACCTTTGTTGAAATAGTCTTTGATACAATTCCTGTTATGCACTCCACGGTATTTTTGTAAGCCAATTCTTCATCCATTCCGCTCTCAACATACCTTCTAAACAAGCATTCCACAACTCCGTGAACAGCACCTAGCAAGATGCCTGCATAAAGCAGCAACAGTGATGAGCATGTGAGTTCAAAATGATACCAAAAACACATGGCAGAAAAAACAAAAACAATTCAGCGCACCCCTCTCCCCAAAAATGTCACTCTTGTACTCCTGCTCTAATGTGGTGGCAAACGTAAAAGGAGAACCAAGGGAAACTGACCATCCCAAGGCCACATCTGTAGCTCTACCATCAACATCCTGCTCCAAATCAGACATTATCATTTAGTAAGTACTTTTCGAAAATGTTTAGTTTTGACATTTAGTCAGACTAATAAGTGGAATACAGGAATAGAGAGATAAAGAACCTGGTGGACAGCAAAACTAGCATTAATTCCAGCACCATTTATCTCTTTTCCCTGAACATAGAGTCTCCTAACAGAAGGCCCCATACCCTTAGGACAAACAGCAATTACACTGATGTTTTTAGGAAAATCAAGCCCCATTGATTGTAAATGACCGAGAAGAAATCCATGGGAAAGTCCAAGGATGCTATTTGGCTTCATGTGGGAGAAGACCTTTTCATAATTATCCGCCTACAAAAGAAATTTAATAAGTAATGCATCTGAAGAACAAAACAGAAAATGTTGAGTATATGAATCATAGTGCAAGTAGGTGTTGGCAATTTCCAGTCATCACAATCAATCTAATTGTTTTTGAAACAGTTTTCATGAGAATCATATATCTGATCTCAGCAAGATGCCTTGTATGTTCATACAGCATATACAATTAATCAATGAGAACCATAAACAACAGCTAAACTTTTATAATGCAAGAAAAGGAAAACATGTGAGAAACCTAATAACCTGCGCTGAATCGGAAATCAACAATAACACGAGATCACTTCCAGCAATAGTTTCATAGATATCTCCCAAAGTTCCATTCTCTTCGGTGAATCCTGCAGCACGGGCTTCAGCAAGAGAGCGAGAGCCCTTCCTTAAGCCAATCTGTTATCAAATAATCAAATTACAGTACATTAAGTCAAATCAATTATCAACCATCAAATGCAAAAGACGCGCAGTGAGTTCAAATTTCTTTATTGTTCTTAAAGAAAAATTAGATTTGAGCCTACCTTCACAACAATATCAGATTTTGCCTCTGCAAGAGAATCCCTCAGATTCTGTGCTTGAGCTGGTCCCTAAAAAACATATTTCTAACCGCATTAATGGAGATGAGATAAATCAAACTCAATATTGAAGCTAGTGGTGAGCAACTGAATTTTCGACTTCACACAAAAAAATCAACTCAATTTTACTGGAATCTTAATTTTTTCAAATAAAGTTTAAGTTATAAAATGAGATTCAAAACTCAGAATAACTCGAAATTTTGTTCATATCATATTGACCACGAAAACCCTTTAATAATCATGTAATAAAATATATTTTTTTTAATTTAAACCATCATAATCTAAACTAAATGGAGGGGGAAAGGTTGATTTTTTTTTGCTTTTATTTAACAGATAATAAAGGAGAAGTGCGGTAAAATTATAACCTGAGAACCCCAACCAATGACTCCAATCTGTTTGATTCCTTTAAAAGCATCATCCAACAAAGGGAACAGATGTCGCCCTCCTCTCACTATGAACTGCCAATTACCCAAATCAATCAATATACATGTATAATTAATCAGCACAAAAAGATGAAAAATTATGCAAGAAATAAGAAATGAAATGACTTGATAATTTATTAGCTAACCTCGTCGTGACCGGCAAGAGTGATCTTTTCCTTCTGGAAAACAGAGGTACTGAAATCAAGCGACGTCGTCGGAGAAGCGGTCATCTTGGCAGCGTTGACACTGTTCTTTCTAGAGACAAAATGAGCGGTCATTGATGTCGGAATCGGCGAACGAAACGACGACGATGCGAAGCATGGTTTGAGGACCGTGGATTTGGTCGATGAAGGAATCGCCGGTACAGATTGAAGTGAGGACTTGAAGGAAGAAGCGGCGGCGGTGGCCATTTTTGAGAGTGCTTCAAAGAAGTGAAACAGTGTTGGGAAGGTAGGTTTTTAGCTTCCCAGGTGCTGACATTGGTTTGTTTTATGTACTCACTAAGGAACTGGCTTGGTAGTCTGTGAAATGCCATTTTTATCCTTCACTGAAATAAGCAAAACCATCCATTTGGAGAGGGGTAAAAACGTGACGCTCAAATGTTGTAACCGTTAAAAATATGCTTTGAACTGTTCTCCTGTTATTAGGACAAAGTCACAAAAGGTGTGCTCTAAAAAAAATTTTGACCGTTAAAATATAATAGTAGGTAATAGAGATTAAATATATAATTTTATAAAATTATTTTTTATTAAAATTTTAATGATAATAATTAAAATAAATTAATTAATAAATTTAGTGATTTGATTAATAAATTTATAATTTAATGAGTAAAATAAATATTTAATAATTAATTAAATGATTATTTGTATAATTTTTTTGTTTATTGAGATTATTTGTTGAGTTTAATTTTAAATTTAATTAAAATATTATGATATTTGGTGAGCAAATATTATAGGTAAGGGTGTAAATGAATAGGGTGTTCGACGAACTGTTCGTAAACCGTTCATATAATGTTCGTTTATGTTCCGTTATTAAGTTAAATAAACGAGTATAAACAAATATTTTATGTTCGATTAATAAATGAACGAACACGAACATAAGTGCGTTCGGCTTGTTTATGTTCGTTTATAAGCTCGTTTATATACTCATTTATAAGCTCGTTTATAGGTTTGTTTATGTTCTTTTCTATACAAACACTAAACAAACATGTTCGTAAACGCTAAATAGACAAATTGATGAAAATATACAAACAAACTCGTTCGCGAACGCTTAACGAACATGTTCACGAATGTTAAACGAACAAATTATCAAACATATAAACGAACACGTTCGTGAACATTAAACGAACCGAGCCCGAACACGACAAAAAATAAACGAACAAAGCTTGAACATACCATTAAAAATTTAAACGAACATGAACAGAGTTTGAACACCTTTAAAAATAAATAAACGAACAGGTTCGTTTATACCCCTAATTATAGGCAAGATGTAAACTAAAATTATGACTAACATGTTATATAGGTGTAATTTTGTAATAATTTTGTTTTGTTTCACAATTAACGAATAATTAAAAGTTGGCAATTGATTTACCTAGTTAATTTTATAAAATTATTTGATAAATTACTATAATTAAAATATTATGATTTTTCTTTCTCTCTGTCACTCCCCATTTTCGTTTCCAACAATTATCCTCTCTTCTCTCATTAGAAGACATTTAAAAATATATGTAGGAAAAGAAAATATTTATGGATTTTGACGTAAAATATTTGAAGACAGATTCTTCAATTATACATGATTATAGTAAATAAAAATGAACCACATTAATAATTGAGTTCAATGTTGAAGGGCTTATTAATTAAATTATGAAATCGTTGTTGATTTTATTGTTGAAGGAAGGATTTTATTTTGGTGATGGAGCAAGTTCTTCACCATCACCGGATGAAGGAGCATTACCGCCGTCCTCTGATGAAGGAGCAGCAGCACCGCCGTCAGATGAAGGAGCACCAGAAGCACCACCGGCGTCAGATGAAGGAGTAGCAGCAGCACTTACGGCGTCTGATGAAGGAGCACTAGAAGCACCACCGGCGTCAGATGAAGGAGCAGCAGCACCGCCAGCGTCTGATGAAGGAGCACCAGAAGCACCTCCGGCATCTGCTGATGGAGCAGCAGCACCTCCAGCGTCTGATGAAGGAGCAGCAGCACCTCCAGCGTCTGATGAAGGAACGGCAGCACCGGCGTCAGATGAAGGAGCAGCAGCAGCACCTCCAGCGTCTGATGAAGAACCATAAGCAGGACCAGCGTCGTCTGAATCCGATGAAGGAGCACCACCAGCAGCACCTGCGTCGTCTGATGTCGGAGCATCAGCAGCACCAGCTTCGTCTAATGAAGGAGCATCAGCTTCTACTACTGATGAAACAAGTTCTTCAATGGATGATGGAGCAAGTTCTTCAAGATTCCCAGATGGAGCAAGTATTTCATCCACCTCTGCTACTTCAATCTCCTTGATTTCCTCTTCTTGTTCCGGTGAAAGTGCCTGCGTCACCGTGCTTCCTATCTTTTGGAATGCTTCTTTGATCTCTGAACCAATCTTTTTTAGCTCACTCGTCGTAAGTCCTATATCTTCTAATGACGCGGGTTTCTCCTTGTAAGCATCTCCTTCTGCACTTGCCTCACTTTTAACGTTCTCGCTGGTTTCTTCATGCCCCACCACGAATGGTGTTGAAAGCAGTAGGGAAAAACACAAGACAACCATCAAATCAATCTTCCCCATTCTTTTGTACTTCTCAACACGTAAAAGAATACAATAATGATTTGTTGCTGATGATGCTTCAGGGAAGAATTAGGCTTTAAAGATTTTTGAAGGAGATATCTTCGGAGAATTCAAAGGGAGGTTAACCACTGTGATTCTCAATAACCATACACGAGTAAAACAGGGATAACTTCTCGGTAAATATTTTGTTTATTAAAGATTGACTGTTATTCATAGTTTATTTGATGATATTCATCCATCGTAACTTTTAAATAATTATGGCCACGTAGGAAAATAATACTATGGGAATATTACAGAATCGATAAGAACCGGAGAAATTCAGACCTGGCAACCTAGACAGAACAAGCTGACTCCTAACTTAATAGTTAATACTGTGAGTAAAGTTCATTAAGTAGAAATCAAAAACTAGACGACAAACCTTGAGTCTAAACAAAACGTAGATCTGCTGACCTTGTTACCATCAAGCTTTGTCTCTTTCGTCCTGCATTTGCAAGAAAGTCTGTCATGGCCGTTGTTTTCTCTTATAATGTAGGAGTACTATGGAGAGATCACCATTTTTTTCAATCACCTCAAAAGTAGTCCACCACTTAAAGGACGCAAGGGGATAGAGGATAACCGATTTAAAGCCACTCGAGAGTCCGATTCGACGAGCATGCCAGCATTTTCCAATCAGTTTGCATCTAGGAAAATTTTCAGAGCAGTTCTTATGCGTCTATGTTGAATTTTACCTGGCCACACTTGGGTAAAGGTTCTTGCGTTTGAGTTGATGGAAGTTTATATTTTTATCAATGAAAATAAATTTAAATGTTCCCTTTTCACTCAAATATATTCAAAAAAAATATTCACATAGAACAAATTGCATGATACAAATCCTAAGTCCAAAGCTTGTTTAATTAATCCTACAAGAGCTTCCTTGAATTGTTTGGCTCGGACCTCGTGAAAGCTCGATTAGATCGTCTTTGAGTGAATCCGTACTCATATCAATCTTATTAAAAACTTTAAAATCTGATTTAATGCGACTCTCGAAATATATTTACTATTTCAAACATTCTTTCATTAACGAAACGATATTAATCATCCATGCTATTACGAACAAAAAACATAGGGAAGTAAATGAAATTGTTGAATTAGTAAGAAGAAGCGGCCTTTGCCAATGTTGCGAGAAGTTATCCCTGTTTTACTCGTGTATGGTTATTGAGAATCACAGTGGTTAACCTCCCTTTGAATTCTCCGAAAATATCTCCTTCAAAAATCTTTAAAGCCTAATTCTTCCCTGAAGCATCATCAGCAACAAATCATTATTGTATTCTATTACGTGTTGAGAAGTACAAAAGAATGGGGAAGATTGATTTGGTTGTTGTCTTGTGTTTTTCCCTACTGCTTTCAACACCATTCGTGGTGGGGCATGAAGAAACCAGCGAGAACGTTAAAAGTGAGGCAAGTGCAGAAGGAGATGCTAACAAGGAGAAACCGGCGTCATTAGAAGATATAGGACTTACGACGAGTGAGCTGAAAAAGATTGGTTCAGAGATCAAAGAAGCATTCCAAAAGATTGGAAGCACGGTGACGCAGGCACTTTCACCGGAACAAGAAGAGGAAATCAAGGAGATTGAAGTAGCAGAGGTGGATGAAATACTTGCTCCATCTGGGAATCTTGAAGAACTTGCTCCATCATCCATTGAAGAACTTGTTTCTTCAGTAGTAGAAGCTGATGCTCCTTCATTAGACGAAGCTGGTGCTGCTGATGCTCCGACATCAGATGAAGCAGGTGCTGCTGGTGGTGCTCCTTCATCAGACGACGCTGGTGCTGCTAGTGGTGCTGCTTCACCAGATTCAGATGACGCTGATCCTGCTGATGGTGCTCCTTCATCAGACGCTGGAGGTGCTGCTGCTGCTCCTTCATCTGACGCCGGTGGTGCTGCTCCTTCATCAGATGCCGGTGGTGCTGCTGCTGCTCCTTCATCAGACGCTGGAGGTGCTGCTTCTGCCCCTTCATCTGACGCCGGTGCTGCTGCTCCATCAGCAGATGCCGGTGCGGCTGCTGCTACTCCTTCATCAGACGCTGGAGGTGCTGCTGCTACTCCTTCATCAGATGCCGGTGCTGATGCTGGTGCTCCATCAGACGCTGGAGGTGCTTCTGGTGCTCCTTCATCTGACGGCGGTGCTGCTGCTCCTTCATCAGAGGACGGCGGTAATGCTCCTTCATCCGGTGACGGTGAAGAACTTGCTCCATCACCAAAATAAAATCCTTCAACAATAAAATCAACAACGATTTCATAATTTAATTAATAAGCACCTCAACATTGAATTCAATTATTCAATGTGGTTTATTTTTATTTACTATAATCATGTATAATTGATGAATATGTCTTCAAATATTTACTATAAGTTCATTGGGATTGGGTTTAAATTCTTTGAGAATTATATTAGTGGACCAATCTGATGATGTTTTCTTTAATCTAAAATTAATTTAAACTTTTAGATTCTAATCTAATATAACGTAAAATAAATTAATTTTATTGTATTTTGCAAAATAAAAATATAATTAAAAAAAATATATGGATACTGTAATAATTATATATAAATATATAGAAAATTATATTACCTTTAATTAAAAATATATATAATTTAAACTTTATTTTACCCTTGATAGAACTGGTCAAATTTAGATCTATTATTTAAAATATATTTTATAAAATTGAATCGAATAAGATTAAATTCGAATAATTTAACCTTTCATATGAACAAACTTTTATCGTCTCGGTCTCTTTATTGTTTTGTAACTTTATCACGAGTTTTGCTGTGATCATTTACGTAAAATCACTTTTATCTAAAAAATCTATTTTAATTATAATTATAGTGACGTAGTAATTTTATTTTTCTAAAAAAAAATCAAAATTTTGATTTTCTCCTCTAATTTTTTTAATTAACAATAATCATGCTAAAGAACTTTGCATAAACCAGAAGTGCTATTCATTTTCTCAACTCTCTTAATACAAGATATTACATGACAATGGTGAGACATGATTGGCCCACCATAATCATGAATGTTCCATTTTCCATTAAAGCTCTTCAAGTTAAAAGGATCGAATGTAAAGTCTGATGCCCACTCCTTCATGCTAATTCCAAACCAACAAAACTCAGAACACGTTCTCTTTGAAAACCTGATCAGTGTTTCCGTCCAAAAACTCCGGCGAATCTGGTTGTCGGTTCCTACTAAAGATGCTGCTTCGGTCATGGCAGAATAAGTTGCTTCAATGTCTTTAGTTTACTGTTTAAATATTGTCTTTCTTTAATCTTGACTTCTTGTCTGTATACCACCATTTCCTCTCTCCTGTTAGGGTCCAAGTAATAACCAGTTACCAGCCGTTTGGTGATAAGTACAAGGCAAATCACTCATCCCCTTTGTGTTTTGATCTAAACATGAGGCCGAAGATCTATCTGTTTGGAGACTCTATCACCGAGAAGTCCTTCGACGATGGCGGTTGGGGTGCTGCTCTTGCCAATCATTTCTCTAGGACGGTGGGTGTTGTTTTTTCCTTCTGTGATATTGAAATTGAAGAGATTTTTTTGATGAGGGTTTGTACTTTGTTGTTTCCTTATTTACAGGTTGATGTGGTGCTGAGAGGATACAGTGGATACAATACGAGATGGGCGTTCAAGGTATTTGATAGGGTTTTCCCTGCGGCGGAAACCTGTGTTTCCGAGGGCGCTTCACCGCCGCTCGCGGTGACTGTGTTCTTTGGAGCTAATGACGCTTGCCTTCCAACACGTTCCGGTTGATGAGTACAAGCGGAATCTCCAGTCTATCGTCTCCTCTCTCAAGGTTCTTTCATCTCTCTAGTCTTTTTCTTTGCGGTTCAGTCTATAATGCCGCCACAAATTTGCTAATGGTTCAGTCTATAATATTGAGCTAATAAGATTATTTCTTAAAATAATGTATCATGTTAAATTGCTTCTTTATCATGTGTATACAAACTAAGTTGAATCTTTAATTTTTTTATATATAAATAAAAGCCTGGAATTATTTAAAAATTAATTTAATACGAATAAATAGTAAATAATATAATAAATTAAATTTATCTAATAATTTATATTAAAATTATTAAAAAATAAAATTTTCAAAAATTATGACTGTATTAGCCATACGCGAACAAAAATTATCTGCCTCTTTTTATGTGTCTCCTTTGTTTTTCTTTAATAAATTTTAAACCCTAAACCCTTATTTTTTATGTTCTAAATTTTAAATCTTACGTCCTAAAAAATACACTCTATCTCTAATTTCTTAAACCTAACCAAAATCTTTAACTTAAAACACTAAAACTTTAATTAAAAGTGGGGCATAAATAGAAGAATAAAAAAACTTCAGATGATTTTCACTCGCTATACGTCTACTAGTACTGTTTAGGCCGAGCTAGTCGTAGGCATTCATAACGTTGCGCTCCATATCATAGGCAATCATGCTATTTGTTGGTTATGGCGGCCTTTGTTTTGGTTGGATTGGAACCCTGTTGTCTGCATATATCTCGAGAAATAAAGTTAGCACACCAAACCTCAATATTATAATGGACTTTCAATGATTATGAAAGAAACTAGTTGACTTCTTTCTCAAGCATTATACCCTTTCCCACTTGTCTGTTTAGGTGCTTTGATTAGTTTAGCAGCACCATGGATTTTCATCTTCTCTTTCGTGGTCTCAGAAGCGATGGCCAGAGACTCTCATTATACTAATTGCTCCTCCTCCCATTGATGAAGATGAACGCCTCAGTTATTGTTCAACATTTTCTATTCAGTTTGCATGTCACATTGTACTACATGTTTGAAACTGTTGTGACATGATATCCTCTAGACATCCTTATGCCTCAAACCCATCTGGTTTGCCCGAGAGGACGAACGAAGCCGCCGGTGCTTTCGCCAAGGCATGCGTGGAAGCTGCTGGAGAATGTGGAATCCCAGTGGTAGACCTCTGGACCAGGATGCAGCAGTATCCGGAGTGGCGCAAAGCTTTTCTTAGGTACCTAAAGCCATCTGTAATTTAATTATAGCTAAGAATAACTGCATTAACATGATGTTTATGGAAATGCAGTGATGGTTTGCACCTTACTCCGGAAAGCAACAAGGTTGTGTTTGAAGAAGAAGCTGAATGAAGGAGGCATAAGCCTGGGAAAGCTGACAGCTGATCTCCCAGTTTTAGCTGATATTGACCATGCTGATCCACTCAAGGCTTTCCAGTAGTAATTTAAAACCTAATATTTTCAGCACAGATAGAGTCTCTTGTTGGTCTCAGCCTCAGGTTTCGTTCTGATATAATTGCAATGGATATAGAATAACTACCATCATTCTCCATGAATCCAGCTCTGAAAGTATGGTGATTAAGATGGAATTTTTATATAATTAGATGGTTATTATGTAGTTAAAATATTAAATAATATAATATTAACTTTTTCCCTACAAATATAGTTGTGCGTAGGATGGGCACGGAATCCGAATCTAACGGGTTTCGACCCAACCTGGTTCGTTTGGGACGGATTTTTTGATAAAAAAATTAAGTTCGGGTCGGGTCGGGTCAGGGTTTTTCAGGGGTGATCTCGGGTCGAGTTTGGGTTTAGGGTGGAAAAATCCGACCCGACTTAGACTAATAGTGTAATTTTCTTATATATATTTTAGGGATATTTACAATAATGATCCCTTTTTATATATATTTTATACAATTAGATCACTAAAATTATTTTTTTATAATTATGTTACTAAAATTAAATGTTTTTACAATTATATCCCTAAATTTTATTTTTTTACAGTTTAGTCCCTAATTTTTTTTAATAATTCATGTCGGGTCGGGTCGATTTTAGAACTTAAAAATCGGGTTGGATCGGGTCAGATTTTTTTCACCCTAAACCCGAGTCGGTCGAGTGGATAGTATGATTTTTCGGGTCGAGTGCGGGTAGGCCGAAAATTCGACCCGACCCGTACCCATCCCTACTTAGTTGAGTAACCTATAGTAATTATTTATCTATTCGACGTAATCTTTTGAAAGAAATTTTGTTTGAGAAGATGAGTTCACTTATATAACCTCGTTAATACAAGAGTATTTTGTTTGAAATCAATCAATTATTAATTAGTTTAATATATAAATTGATATTTTTTTAAAGTAAGAGTGACCCAAATGTGAACTTACATATAATTAAGTAATCCAAATATAATCTTTATTAATTAAATTATCTAAATATATTTTTATCTATAATTAAGTCATTAAAAAATAACTTTTAATAATTAAGTGACACAAATATAATTTTATCTATAATGAAATGTCTACCACAATTTACCCTTTTATTTTCGAACGTTGAAGCGAAGGCGCATTTTAGCTATATGGACACGTGGCTTAACAGTTTGTCAGGCCTCGGCATCTGCATTTATAAAACGATGTTTCCTGCAGCTTAGCATCTTCTCTAAATTGCTCTCCCCTTTCTCTCCCTTTACTTTGTAAAAGCATAGGAAAGTTAGGGTTTCCGCTCCCCACAATTATCGAGATCCCCCTCTGGTAAGTTTCGATTATTCTATTTGTTTTCTTTGTCGATGAAATTCTATTTATATTCGTAAAATCTTGTTTTTTAATAAAATTTTAATGTTTTTTGCTTGTGTAAATCTGGTGGATGTATTCGTCGGTTTGGAGTTGTTAGCCTTTGAAATTTGCTTAATTTCTGTATGTTGTTTGTTCATTAGAAGGAAAGAAAATCAGAGAAAGGTTTTAATTATTTGTGAGAAATTTGAGAATAAAAATGAATTTTGTTTTACCGCTTAACCTGCTTGCTTATCCCGAAAAAAAGAATTCCTGAAATAATGAACTAGGTTTTAAAGTGAACAATCTGATTTCGGTGAGAAATTCTTTACGTTTGTTGTAATTTCAGAATTTTATGCTCATTTTGTTTATAAATTGATATGTTGAAGGAATTGAAGCATGGGAAAGAGGAAATCAAGAGCAAAGCCTGCTCCTAAGAAGCGAATGGATAAGCTTGACACTGTTTTCAGTTGCCCCTTTTGTAACCATGGAACAAGTGTTGAATGCCGCCTGTAAATATAAACTTCTTTTATGAGAAATTTTACCCTTATTCTGATCTAATAACTGAGATAATTTTGTATCCTAAGAATTTGTTTAGGGTTTGTGATGTTTGTACTTAAGTATTGGTGTTTATCTGTTCCAGTGACATGAAGAACTTGATCGGTGAAGCCTCTTGCAGGATATGCCAGGAAAGTTTCAGTACTGTTATAACAGGTACTTGTGGTTCTGTTAATTTTTTGCTTGTAAAGAAATTAAGCTTGTTGTAGTTATGATGCCAACCAAGTTGGGAGCCTTTTGTTAACACATCCATGTTTGTTTCTGTTTCTGATTTTTCAGCTTTGACTGAACCAATAGACATGTAAGTTTCTATCAATCTGGTGTTTAGTGTTTACTCTTTGTTTTTCTAGTGTGATCTCTCTTGTATGTTTATTCCTCTTTTGACTTTTCAGATACAGTGAATGGATCGATGAATGTGAGCGGGTTAACAACCTTGAAGAAGAGGAGGATGTGGATCAGGATGATGAAGGTTATGTACCTAGAAAAAGGGTTTCAACAGGTGAGTGGGATGATTAGTAGTAGCCATGAACCCTTTAGAACAATTCAGGTCTGTAATTATGTTAAGTGGTCCTTTGCATGCCAAGCTAGAACTTTATGGAAGGGATGCAAGATACTCTTGTGTTGTATGAACTAATATATGTTGTTGTAATGCAATCACGTGATACTATTATGATATGTTTTTAATATGCAACCGAGAATGCTGAAAGCTGAAAAGGATATTCAATGGCAGGTAACGTCGACACAGCCATTTCATTTTTGTCTTGAATATAATATTCTTACTAAATCAACTGTCATTCTCAAGTTTCCAGGAATTTATCAATTGATAATGACTCAATAAATGTACTTTTATTGCATGGCTTGTTGTACAGACAGGGTTATCTTTTATGAGAAACTGAAAGGTTTAGCATACAATATTAAAGCCCTAGAAGTATATGATTAGCTTCTATTGTTGAAAACTGAAATTGAATGATGAAAAGCAGCCAATTCTCTTGTAACCATCTTACAGATGTTAGATTGAGCTCCAGGATTGTCTAAAATGGCAAGTAGATGTTCTCTGAGCTGCTTGTTTTGAAGTACAAATGAGCTGTACAAATTTAGGGTCACCAAATATGAGCTTGACTTGGTTTTATGATAATGATGAACTGCAAATAAAAGGTCAGAAAAAAAGAGCATAATCTCAACCCCTTCTGTGACTTAAAATGCTTCAGCAGATGTATAACTATCTATTAAGTTAGATAATAGCCACCTAAATCATCAACAAGATAGTCGTGCTGCTCACCGAGCCCATACTCGAACTTCTCGCTTGTTGGTGCCGCCGCATTTGCAGTGGAATAAGGATTTCCGACACCAATCTTAGCATTAACCTTGGCCCTTCCTCTGACACAGCGCTTATTCTCAGAAGGAAACTCCACTGTGAGCCTTCCCGTCTGCTTATGCAGGTTGGGAACTGTGTCGTTCGCCGGCTTTCCCTTTGCACTTTTCTTACAATCAACAAGCTTCAATTCCAACCGATATAAGGCACAAACATCACATTTGTTGATCTCGTATTCATAAAGGTGCCACTCGAAATGGTTCAGTGGCTGTGGATCCATGTAGTATGATCTCTTCAGTCCTCTGAATTCATTCATGACTTGCTTTCTCGACTCGTGCCAGCCACGCCCATTGTAATCTGGCAAAGACCTCTGCTTTCTGTTCCCACTTTCAAAAGCCCTTCGAGGCTTATCGAAAAAGAGCCATTCCCTAATCGATTCACCGTCAAGAACCAAAAGATCAAAAAGCTCTGCAATCACATGAGAAAGCTAATTAATTTCACAAAAGTCAAAGAATATAGTGTCTGATTAGAGAATATTCCATTGACATTATAAAAGTTGCCGCTGGGAAAAAGTAAAGCAATATTGTTGAGACATACCAGGAGCATTCCATGGAGACTTTGCAGTTGCAGCTCCCTCACATTCAGGTATACCTACATCTTTTCCTTGTGTCTTAGCACTGAGAGCAGCAAAGAGCAAACTGTCCTTGAGGCCTATACCACCAGGTCGCAGAACCGGGGTCATTCCCGGAGGGCCTTCACTCATTGCTAGAGAAGCATGAAAGCTACTACAGTAATCTTGAGACCAGTCCAACCCTTGAGCAGGCCTTGGACAATCCCAAAGTGCACACTTTGCACCTAAGAATGCAGATGGTGGCGGGCAGATACTTGGCTGGTAGCTACAAACATGAGGCATGGCATCCTCCCTACGGAAATCTTCACTGCTATAAGCTGTATAGAAGTGTTCAAAATCTTGCTGCAAATCAAACGGATGGTATTCCAATTGAGTAGCCCCTTCAAAGTTGTTAATCGGCATGGCAGAGACTCGAGAGGGTGATTCTTTGCATTGGCCGACTAGCGGAAAACCATGCTCCTGTTTCCCCTGATTCACTCCATAACCCTGTAAAAACATGTTGGTTATAGAACTTCACACCATTTTAAACATGAAAAAATGCCTCAAGGATATGAACTTCTGTTCTAGAAAAAGCTAAGCCAAAGTACAAACAAGACAAAGTAGATTAAGGCCCCAGGAAGCTCGAATCAAAGTAGACAAAGTAGAAATCACCTCTTGGAAAGCAGCAGAATCTCCTGCTTGCAGGTTTTGCTCATCACGTTCAGGCTTTGGCACAGCCAACATATTACTAGTTGCATCATCTTCCTCCTCGCAAAGCTGCAACAGCCGACAAATGTCTGTTGAAAAGGAACCAAGACTCCCACCCTGAAAATCACCGCAAGGATCACATTTCACATTCACAGTTTAGACAGTATCTTCAACCTCTTAATATCAAAACTCACAAGTATTAATCTCAGTTACCTTCTAAACGAGCCAATCCAAACCCTTCTAACAACACACTAAACCACAATTCCCACAAACTCAAGCTGACATAAACATAATACATACACTAAACATGAAATGAAAATTTCTGCCAGTCTTAACCTGTTGCAATGAAGAAGCCGGTGAAGGTTCATTGAGCTCAGCTTTCCATTCACGGAGCATCTGATGGACTTGCTCCTCTAGGATTACAACATCAATGTTGCGGCTTTTCTTCCTTGCAAACTGCAGATTCAAGAACACTCCCTGCAGATCATCCACCCGGTTCTTAGACTTGTCCTTAAAGAGTCTGTGGGATGTTGATTTGCAGTTGCTTTTGGAACATTTCCTCATCAGAATAAAAAGCCTTCAACAGCTCCCACCAAACCCTGTAATCAAAAGCACAACAAAAACACAATTTAAGATCAACCCAATGAAAATTGAATCCAGCAATCACTAATCTCATTCATAAAAAATATTATTGAAACCATTACCCCATAAAAACAGGAACTTTAAAAGAAAAAAAAATCAAAAACATAACAAAATCTGAAACATATATAAAAAGAAAAGCAACCCAATTTCTCAAATACATCAAAACTGGAAACTACACAAGTCAGTATGAAATCAAAGATACTTAGCATAACAAAAAGCTAACCGTCAAAGAAAATAGATTGACAGAAATGAAAGAAAAGTAAGTTCTGGAAATTTTCGAGAAAGAGGGAACAATAAATATTCGATGGAACCAAACAGCTCACTGTTCAATTGTTCATCCAGACAAATAAAATTAGTAAAACAAAAGATGCTCCTTGCCTCTATGTTTTTTTTTCTTCTCTTAATTTTATTTCCAAACAGGAAGGTTCTTTTAATCCTTTTTTTTCATAAGTGAGATTGAATAAAAAGCATTTGTCCCGGGAAAAAAAAATGGTGTCCGTAACGCGGCAAAGATTAATTAGCAAAGTTTTCTGTATTTTTTTATTCTTCAAATATTTAGTAGGGTTTAGGGTTAGAATTTAAGGTGAGTATTATTGAAAAAATTAATTTTGGTGAAATTTTAATGCCTGTGCATTTATATTAAAAAATTTGATTTATTTTTTAAAAATATTTACATTAAATTGTATAAAATTATATTTTAAGTTTTAAAAAAAAAATTATAATAAGCGTCGAACACCGTTGAATATTATTAAATTAATTAATAAAAATTAAAAATTTTAAAGATTATACATGCAATTAATAAAAGAGTGATAGAACCAACAGGGGTTGGTCCAAGTGGTAAGCAGCTTGGTTCCGCTTAAGCAAGTCTCAGATTCGAGATGTTGTGTACGTAGAAAATCCTTGTTGTACTCATCCACCAAAGCTAGGTGTGCAACGCGGGTCGGTCTGGATTAGTCAAGGCTAAACTTTGAACCAAAAGAATAATAAAAAAATATATAAAAAGTGATAAACTCAACATATAATTATTAATTACATCTTGAATCTTTAAGATTTTTATTTTATTAACTAAATTAATAATATTCATTATATTTAATGTTAATGATATTTAACGATATTTAACGCACGTAATAAAATTATTTAATTTTAATTTATATATTTTAAATTTTATGTTTTAAAACTTAAACCTAAAGATAATTTTTTTTGTCAACAGATCCTAAGCTATACATCTTTGTCTCTTAGTAATGGAATGTCGTCGAATAAGAAATGGGTCGGTTTGTCTTTTAGTAAAAATATATTACACGTAATTCAATTCATTTATAAATAATATAACAAAATTAAAAAATTTATTTGTGCTCTTTTATAAGATATTTTTTACGTAAGACGTTAAATAATTTATAATACTTTATTTATTTGGATAAGTCACGCACAAAATTATGAAATCATTTTATTGTACTCAATTAAATCAAGTCCCTTTAATTTGTAATTTATTTAATTTTCTTTACCTTTGTTAGGACGTGATTATTTAATAAAATAAAAAAGATAATTTTATGATAAATTATTGTAATATTTAATTTAAATTAATTAATTAATTAATAATGTTTAAATTATATTATTAATGGATAATTATATGTGGCCATACATCCGTTAATGATATAATATGTATTATTATTTTTGTTAAATAAAAGATACTATATCTTTATATTAAAATTTAAATATATATATAATAATATAAATATTTGTAGTTATTAAATCATTTAGTGGATCTTAATATGTAATAAGTTATGTTCTGGTGTATAATAATCTGTTTTAGAAGTTTGTTTCATTGGCGTGATTATCATTCATGCTTTGTGTGATTATCTGAAAACAGTTATTCATGTTTTGCTTGATTGTTCGGAATCTAGAGATGTCTGGTTAAACACTCTTTCACATGTTTTATTGTCAGTTTCTTCACTGATGATTTACGCTTTTGATTAAGTTCGAATCTACTCTCTACGAATATTGTTTATATGAAGATATTTTTGAAATCTGATTTTTGTTTCTCAACTATGACAATTCTGGAAGAGTAGGAATGATCTAACTTTTAGCGATTTGAGACAATCATTGCCTAAGATATTCCAATGGGGGTTAACTTGGGCTTATTTTTGAGTACTCCTTGTACATCAACATCAATTGTTTCGATAATTTCTCATTCTTGGATTTGACCAAGTTCAGATTGGATGTGTGTAACACCCTAGACCGGCCTATGCGAAAAGCCCGACCTAAAGTAGTCACATTTTTTTTCCAAAACGAATATATATATAAGCGAATACAAGTTCAACCAAAATCAAAATATCCTGTAAAGATGACAGTTCCGTCAAAATCATAAATTCGACCATAATTCATATGATCATAGTAACCTGTTAATCTCAAAAGTAATGTGCGTTCAAAACATTGCTCGTAAAACAATCCATATCATAGTAATAAAACATAATGAGTTAAAATCATTCTGTAACAAAATATAGTCATAACAGTAGCGAAATAAGGCACATGTCACCATAATTAAAAACCCGGGAAATATAAGCGTTACATCAAAAGATAGTCTGGGAGGTGTAGATCCTCCGAGTGCCGAAATCTGGGATGCCTATCTACGGTTATCTGAAAGGGGGAAGAAAACAAGTATGAGCTATGGAGCCCAGTGTGTTCCAGCAGTGCATAAAAATCACAGGTAAAACAATATGTAATGATATCAGAAAAATAATGCATGAAATGCATGGCATGATATACTACCCCCAACCGATCTCCAGGATACGGTTCCCCGGAACAGTATCTAGTACAGGCATTAACCTAAGCCCAAAGGGGCAAAGGTACCGTGAACAGGACGGAATTACCCCGGCTGAAGCACGAGAACCGATATCAGGACGGAATTACCCTAACCGTAGCTAGGAACCGTAACAGGACGGAATTACCAGCTGGATCAAGGCTAAACCGAATAATAGGAACTACTCATCATCCCCAAACCTAAAGTGACAGGCATGCAGTAATAACAGGTATAATGATGGCAGTGACAGTATTTATCCAGATATCATGTAATGCTAAATCAAGACATGTCATGTAAAATATATCAGGCATATAGCAAAGCAGAATGTGATCAAGTTCAACACGTGTGTCAAGGTAAAGTCCAGAATAGTCAAGTGTACATGCTTGGTTCGTAAAAACGAAAAAACAATGATATACAACATATAGCACGTAAAGAAACACACCTCAAAAGAGTAGAAGCAAACAGGTGGTCTACTGGGCGGCTGAGCCTCGCTCTGTAGCAGTACTGGACCCTATAGGTACACGATAAGATTTTATATCAATACAGGAGTCTAGATACTGGATTTATTCACTAGAGAGAGAATACATACGAGTCACGATCGGATCACGAGTCGGGTCGAACCGGGAGGAACCAGGCTGGGTCAGTACTCGATCGGGAGGACTATGAGATCCTACAAGTAAACAGATATCGCTATTAGACCCAGATTAAAACTCTGAACGTAACTTAACTTAGAAGAAAAGTTTGACTCAAGACTTTAAAGTCCAATTTGGAGGCTTTCGGGATCGAATTTTGAAAAACGGACTTCACGGATGGACTCAAGACGTCAAAAAACATAAAATAGGAGTTTTTGAAAATTTTGACTTTTTGGTCAAAGTCAACGCTGACGTCAGCAAAGTCAACGCTGACGTCAGCTGCCACGTCAGCAATCAACGCTGACGTCAGCTGCCACATCAGCAGCCGCGTCAGCTGCCACGTCAGCAGTCAATGCTGACGTCAGTAGTCAACGCTGACGTCATCGGTCAACGGGTCAGGTCGGTCAACGGGTCGGTCAACGAGTCGGGTCTAGTCAATGGGTCGGGTTGGTCAACGGGTCGAGTTTGGTCAACGAGTCGAGTTTGGTCAACGAGTCGAGTCGAGTTGGACCGGTTCGGTTCGGGTTGGCCGGTTTAGACCGGCCGGCTCCCGGTAGCCGTCCACGGTGGCCGGAAATCGCCCATGACGGCGCGTGGAGCCCACGCGCGGCCTAAAACGGCCGAAAA